>OZ024836.1:57781086-59100086 GCA_964016985.1 Anodontia alba | reverse complement strand
TCAGCGACAGACCTAGCTGGCTACCAGCAGTGAAATATGCGACCAAAGAAGGAAAAGGTATGTGCCCCAACGTTTGCACGTTGCCGTAACGTCATCGAAAAGATGTTGCTGTGACGTTCTGCGCGCGACTCTAGTGCCAAAACAGTTAGTTTCTTGGAGACTATAGCCACTGTATGCTTCATAAATCAAAATATTCTTATATATATTTTTAAATATTGAAGACTGGAGACCCCTAAACGGGTAAGTGGCAAACAGTGCAGACCCAGATCAGACGTCTGATCAGGGTCTCCACTGTTTGAAAACAGATCAACCATATTTTAGGAATATCTACATCATATAGCCTGACATACCTAAAATCGAAAATGAACTCTTCCAATGTATAGTGTAGGAGAGTTCATTCAGTCCAAAATGGGTTAAAGATAAATTCCTATGTTTTTTTTGTTTTTTTATTTCATTTTTAGGGGAATCGATGCATTTATTAGGCGGTAACTCTTTCGAATGTTTTGTTCCCTTCTTTTTGTCCAAACAGTCTGATCAGAGTTCGTTGTCCTCATGAAGAAAATTTGCAGCCCTAGATATCTAAAATTCGTCTAGTGAAGATTCTGATCAGACTGTGCGAACGAGCAGGCTGCTGATCTGAATTACGCTAGGCGCACATGTTAGAATGTATGTTTTCTCTCGTTGCAGCTCATGTATGTAATTTGATACAATAAAATCTCTTTAAACCAAACCCAGTTAGCATTCTACATAAATCTATAACGGGCCGTTATCGACCCGTCAGGGTAGCTGACGGGCCGATAACGGCCCCCCGCGAATACCGACTGGAAAAGGACAATGACGGTCCTGATGAAACTGCGCGGATGCAATAGGGACAGACAATCTCTCGTGAGATGACCCATTAACAATATTTTTTTTTTCATGCAAATGAACCTGTGTTTGGTCACCTCATATTTTTCTTACAAATAATTTTGTCATTGTACACCTTGTATGCATGAAAAAGTGACTTTATGGCACGAAAGCACAGAACACAAGTCAGTCACGCGACCTTCGATATTTACATGAATATAACCCTGAAAATATTTGGGCGGGGGTGTGCCAAAACAGACAACTTACTTGGGAATTATATGCAAAAATATATGTGCATTTTGATTATGTATGTGGCCAGGTAAGACTAAAGTTACCTTTTCTGCCAAAATTGCAAATTAATGGGCTATTGGTATAATGCTGCTTTAGAAATGGGGGCTATTTATATAATTGTTTGATAAAATATTCCAGCGGCACATCCCTGAACTGTTCTATAAAGGAAGTGACCCCCCAGCACACCCCCCACCACCCCCAACGAGGATTAGCGATTTTGGTACCCCCATTCCAGACCCTCAGTATTAGTTGATTTGACAATGGAATGCTTTCATTTCTGTGCCAGACAAGATACTTCTCAAAATCTATGACAATATCAACAACTAGAGGCATATTGGCCACAATAGTCCACCGAGTAGACGACTGACGAACTATAAAAGCTAAATTCAGCATTTTAGACTTTCAGTTGCCTTGGCAAAAAAAAAAAAAAAAAAAAAAGAAGAAGAAAAGTATACATATTTAAGTGACTGTTGAACAAACATTTCAGAAACAGTTCTGTTAAAATACCAACAATGCTTTTTAATTTGTTTGTACTGGAGTTTTACGGCCCATCGACACATTTTAGGTCATTTCGAGAGCAGTCAGTTAACTTAATGGTGTTAAAGAATGTACTAATAGACCATGACTATCTTGCATAATGAAAAGATAAGGTGTGCTTCTGGAGAAGTGAACACACTGCTAAATGATATCTAAGCGTGACAAAACCCATGATTCCAGGATACGTAATTTACATGGCAATATCAACCGTCAAGGATGAGGAGTTGCTGAGACTGATACTACATATGTAGATCCATCTGCGGTCGGTGTACACAGCGAGAATAGTAATGATATCTGCATGTCTGGTCTATCTGTACCTATTCACTCACATGTGGTCTGTGTTATGCCATGCATGTGCGGAGATATAGCTTGCTAGCTAATATTTGCAATGGATATGCGCGTCAAAGTATTCAGCACATCTGAAACATGATCTTTTACTGAACATTCTGGCAATTGGTACCAGCGAGTATATAGTGAACCCACCAAAAAAGATTTTTTCGCCTAAAAAGTCAGACCGAATTATGTGCAAAATAATTAGAACCCGTCTAAATGACTCATTAAAACGATATTTCTTTTTTAAGTATTAATCACCTTTTCTGGTTGAGTCTTTATCTTTTTTTTTTTTTTTTTTTTTTTTTTTCAAATCTTTCAACAAAGAAATTTTATTAATTCTCATTATTTCATCTGAGGGCGAAATAAGCTGTTTCTTTAACAAAAACTGTAATTTCCTGTTACAAATCTGGCTGTGCGCTTTTACTCCAGGACTGGACACATCAATCCTTTATAAAGTGCTCCTTTAATGTCTTGATGAATTCTCGTGCTTGCTGAAGCATAATTTTATTTGAGTTGCGAAAACGGTATGGAAGCGAACGATCTCGTTAATTGTATACCCGAAAGAGGCCATAATTGGATAATAAAACATTCTATTCTATTCGTTATCGGGTGCACGACTGCTGTCTACAAGCTTGGTAATTACTTCCGCTTAAGCTGGGTTCGGTATAGTTCCCATATTTGGTTGTGATTAGCATAACTCCTATCTATATGTGGCTAGTCAGGAGGACCCGCAAAAAGTGAATATTCCAATCTTGGGATTCCATTCCACGTCATGGCCAGTCTCACCCATCCCCACCTTCCGCCCCCCCCCCCCCCCCCCCCCACTACCACCACCCCCTCGCAATACGGCAGGTCCATACTTTTTATGTATACTCATTATTTCCTGTAAGATTTTCAAGTTTCTTCATAATGCGTATATCAGTTAATATTAATATACAGTTGACTCTCGTTATCTCGACTTCGCATATCTCGAATAACCGCTTATCTCGAAGTGAAAATCTGGTCCCAGCTTAAAAACGAAAATCTAATAACAGGTAACAAAATATTGTGGAAAAGAGGAGAAATTGCTCCTAAGGAGCAATTTCTCCTCTTTTCCACAATATTTTCAGTATATCTCTAACTTCAAGAGTCCAATTACATATACATTTGTTAAATGCGGTTGGTCGATTTATTTTTTCCTCAAGTCTGCAAATCTGATATGTCGAAGTACGAATATCTCGAAGTATTTTAGAGAGTCCCTTGGAGTTCGAGATAACGAGAGTCGACTGTATATTTTAATTATTGTAGTTGACCTTGAAAAAAAAGGAAAAAAAAAAGAAAAGAAAAAAGAAAACTTTCTGTAAATATTCGTATCGCGAAAAACCTTTCTTTCGCGAAAGGAACGCGTTCATTTCGCGCTTTAACCAATACCCATTTTGACCAATAGAAATGAGCATCACATTGGGCATGCGCACTAAGAACCGCGCCAGAAAAATCACTGGTTTCCTATGTTCTATAAGAATAGAATATATGCGAAAGGTATTGAGCTATAGATTGAGGGAACCAGTTAACCAGTCCATCAAGGAAGCAGCCACAGACAATATAATTTCTATTTGAATTTTGATTTGATATGGCAAATTTTCAAAGCCTTTTAGAAGATACCAAAGACATATTCAATAATGTAAGAGGGCACACCAGTGAAAGCAGAGAGTCTAAATTCGGCCGAAATTTCAATGGGACGGGATGTGTGATCGGCGTGCACGTGCTTTGGATGACGTCGAACAGGTATACAGGAAAAATATTTGTATTATAATGCCATAAAGGCAAAACTGTAAAATCAGTATTGTTTCATTTAAGCTTGGATAGCCATGGAAAGAGCAGGGCTTTTACATTCCAGTTGGCCCTTAGTGCTGGGGGAAGGGATGGGGTCGGGGGGCGTGTATTAGCTGGAAACTGCGGTTCATGTAGAGCAAAGGTTCCTAATGCCGACATGGTCCATATATCGATACCCCTTTCCAGTTACGGTTTAAATTGCTTGTAATTGGCATTTTCACACCTGATCTTACTCGTGATATTTTTGTGGCACCTGCTTGTAGCAGGGTGCGATATAGGCGTCCGCTTTTCCGTCCGTCTGTCAATATTTATGTCGACGTTCGACATTTATGTCAGTTAGTATTCCAGTCAACTATAAGACTAAACAACCATCAAACCTTGCATGAAACATCTCCCTGACCTGACTTTACGACATAGGCGTCCGCTTTTCCGTCCGTCTGTCAACATTTATGTCGAATTTCGACATTTATGTCAAAGTTAGTATTTGAATCAACTACAAGACTAAACAACCATCAAACCTTGCATGAAACATCTCCCTGACCTCCTGACTTTGCGACATAGGTGCCCGTTCTTCGTTTGTCCGTCCGTCTGTTAACAGTTCTGTTATGTCAAAGTTCGACATTTATGTCAAAGTTAGTATTCTAATCAACTACAAGACTAAACAACAATCATACCTTGCATGAAATATCTCTCTGACCTCCTGACTTTGTGACATAGGCATCTGCTTTTCCATTCGTCTGTCCGTTTGTCCGTCTGTCTGTCAACATTTATGTCGAAGTTCGACATTTATGTCAAAGTTAGTATTCTAATCAACTACAAGACTAAACAACAATCAAACCTTGCATGAAACATCTCTCTGACCTGACTTTGCGACATAGGCGTCCACTCTATCGTCCGTTCGTCTGTCAACATTTATGTCGAAGTTCGACATTTATGTCAAAGTTAGTATTCTAATCAACTACAAGACTAAACAACCATCAAACCTTGCATGAAAAATCTCCCTAACCTCCTGACTGCGACATAGGCATCCCCTTTTCTGTTTGTCCGTCCGTCCGTCTCAACATTTATCTCGAAGTTTGACATTTACGTCAATGTTAGTATTCTAATCAACTACAGTTCCACAACAACCGTCATACCTTGCATGATACCATACATCTCCCTGACCTCCTGACTTGGAAGGTACATTGACCAGTGACCTTGACCTATATTTTGCGCTCCAGTGACACACAATTTACGTTGACGTTCCAGATCTACTCAACTATAAGGCATACAACTACCAAACCTTGCATAGAGCTTCTCCTAGAGATACTGACTCAGCAGGTACCTTGACCCAGTGACCTTGACTTATATTTTGCGCTCCAATGACTTGGACACATTATGCGTCGAAGTTCGATATCTCCAACTGTAAGGCCTACAACCATCAAACCTTGCGAAGTCCTTCTTCTCAATGTACCGACTCGGCAGATACCTTGACCTGGTGACCGTGACCTATATTTTGGCTGCAGTGACTTTGACATAATTTACATCAATGTTCCAGATCTCCTCAAGTGTAAGACCTTTAGCCACCAAACCTTGCATAGTGCTTCTCCTAGATGTACTGACTGCAGTTATCTTCTCAACTATAAGGCCTACAACCACCAAACCTTGCATAGTGCTTCTCCTCAATGTACGGACTCCGCAGGTACCTTGACTCAGTGACCTTAACCTTTATTTCATGCTCCATTGACTTTACACCTACTGTAAGGCCTTCAACCGCCAAACGGGCCCCCGTAGCCTAGTGGATAAGAGAGTTGACTCTTGATCCATTAGGTTTCTCACCGCTGTGGTTCGAGCCTGGCTCGGGTCATATGTGGGAAAGCCAAGTTCTGCTTACGGATGGTCAGGTGGTTTTTCTCCGGGTTCTCCGGTTTTCGCCCACCTTCGATAAACGATCGGCTCGATATAAGTGAAATATTCTTGAAAGGGCCGTAAAACCCAAATCAAAAAAAAAAAAAAAAAAAAAAATCAACCGCCAAATCTTGTATAGTCCTTCTCGATGTACTGACTCGGCAGGTACTTTGACCTGTTGACCTTGACCTATATTTTCAGCGTCTTTAAGGTGAGTGTTCATGATTATGAGATTTTGTGCCATGTCAGAATAGTGAATATTTGTTTTTCAGCAGTTAAATGTAATATTCTTGCTTAGAAACTGTTCTTTAATGGCTTTTAGAACCAAGCTGTATTTGAGTAACGTGTTTCTGTGGGTGTCGATATTAAGATCCAACATCTGACAGAGGTTCCTTTTATCGACACCTACATGTACAATATAGGCGGAGCAAACGGCCATGGCCATGCATATGATACTTTCTGGGACTATGAGCAAAAAAGTCGTGGCCAAAAATGGAGTGCCAAGAACTACCTTTACACATGGTTAAATAGATGTAACGAATTCTGCAATGGGAATAATAATAATAACGATAATTGATTATAACTGAATATAAATTTCATAACCATATTATTCCCGGTGCAGAATTCGTTACCCATATTTAACCATTTAATACAGTGTAGCTCCAATACATCGCGGTCCGTTATTTCGCGAAATCCAGTATATCGCGAATAGGCCATGGCTCCCAAATTTTCCAAAAGCAAAAAAAAAAAAAAAAAAAAAAAAAAAAAATTTAAAAACATAAAATGTTTGTTGTTTTATTTAACTTCAGAAAAAAAAAAGCGTTCCGCCTCCGGTAATTGATTTTTCGCGCCTATCCCGACGCTAAGTCGCGCGTCAGGTATTATATGATAAACAATCCACTTAGTGTCAATCAGCGCACACGTTGATTATAATTAGCAAACAATAAATTATATCGCCGTAATTGTCGTAATCATTATCATCATTTAGTACATAGATCTACTCAATGCTCAATGAGTCAATGATGCCCACAAACTAATTTTGCTCAGCAGGGGAAAACGGTCCACCTCCTTTTCAACACCAGCAAATTTTACAAGACAGTAGTCTTACGATGTTTCTGTCCAACATACACAGATCGTAGTCCGCTTATTTTACACTTCTGTAGATATAAATATTTCAGAAGAAAACAACTGCGTCAAAAAAACAAACAATAAAACAAACAATAAAAAAAATAAATAAAAAGAAATTAACTTTGTTTTTTTGCGCCCGCAATATAAGCGAAGGGAAGCAACTCAAGTTATCTTAGCACAATGGAGTAACTTCCCTTCGCCAGAGTATCCAAAATGGCGTCCTAAATTGTCAATCCGATGATTTCTTGTTTTCAAACGTAGTTTATCAGCTGGTTTCGATTGGAATTACTTGTTAGATATAGCGCACCATTGTAAATTATTCCATTGAGCAATTCTAATCCAATTTTAATTAGGAAATATGGTGACAACATAACTGAATGCCATTTATCCTTGATGTCTCAGCAAACTACCACAGCGACAAACCGAGTGAGTTATGCACGCCGTTATACATGCATGGTACATGTCGGGACTTATATCGCGCTCCGACCACATCGCGGTTTCAAGGTTATGGACCCGCAATATCGCGATATATTGGAGCTACACTGTATATCTTTTTTGCATTATTCTCATCTGCAGCATCTGCAGAAGACAAGGAAAACAGTAGGATTCAGTAAATCGCAGAAAACTAGAGAATATTCTTTTAAATGCTTTATTATATACAACTTAAGAACTTAGAAGTTGTAAAGGCCTTTTATGTACAGCCGCACCTGGAGACAGTCCTGCACGGATTGTCTCCAGGTACGGTACCATGCCCGGAGATCCTGGGTCTCCAGATATGGTACCGTACCCGGAGACACTTCCTTGTCAAATGTTACAATTCTACCAACATAGGCCTAATACTGCTGCTAGGAATAGTTCAGATTTTTACCTTGCTGCCTAATTGGAAAAAATATTGTGTACTGATCATCCAATTTTAACAAGGGGCGAAAACTACGCCCTAGAAAATAGTGAAAAGATTATTTTTTCAAGAAGGGTTCATTCAAAGCAGTGAGTCATTTTTATTGTCGCACCTGCGTTAGCACGCAGATGCGATGTAGGCATGCCGTGACCCGTCTGTTCGTCAACAATTGACTTGTGAGCGCAACTCCTACAGTTTTTGGCCAATAATTTTGAAACTTCGCAGATGTTTTGGCCATGGCGTGTAGATGTGCATATTGTTTGCTCATAATTCTCAGATTTTTTTTTTTTAACTTTTTCCGCTTTATTAACTTAGTCAGTTTTTATCTAAAACCCTTATAGTCAGTGGGTGTCTCGTGAGCGCAACTCCTCCTACAGTTTTTATACGCCCGTTTGAAAAACGGGACATATTATGTTACAGGGTATGGCGTCCGCCCGTAAACTTTTTCGTTTCCGGCTAACTTCTCCTACAGTTTACATCCGATCAAGCTGAAACTTGGTATATAGCGAGACCATGATGTGGTGCAGCACATATTATTTCGGGGTTACAGTCCACCAAATGTTTGCAGAGTTATGCCCCTTAGAAAATTTCTGTAAACTCTCATTTCTGGTTAACTCCTACATTTTACATCCAGTCAAGCTGAAACTTCATATATATATTTTTTATATATACTTAGACCATGATGTGGAGCAGCGCATATTGTTTTGAGGTTACAGTCCACCAAATATTAGCAGAGTTATGCCCCTTTGAAAATTTCAGTTGACTTCGTTTCCGGCTAACTCCTACAGTTTACATCCAATCAAGCTGAAACTTGATTTGTAGGTAGACCATGATGTGGAGCAGTGCATATTGTTTCAAGGTTACAGTCCACCAAATATTAGCAGAGTTATATCCCTTTGAAGATTTCTATTAATTTTTCGTTTCTGTCTAAATCCTACAGTTTGCATCCAATCAAGCTGAAACTTCATCTACAGTTAGACCATGATGTGTTGCAGCACATATTGTTTCGCGATTACAGTCCACCAAATATTAGCAGAGTTATGCCCCTTTGAAAATTTCAGTAAACTTCGTTTCCGGCTAAATCCTCCTACAGTTTACATCCTATCAAGCTGAAATTTTATTTGTAGTTGGACCATGATGTGGAGTAGCGCATATTGTTTCAAGGTTACTGTCCACCAAATATTAGCAGAGTTAAACCCCGTTGAAAATTTCTATTAATTTCTATTAATTTTTTGTTTCCGGCTAACATCTTCTAAAGTTTACATCTGATCAAGCTGAAACTTCATAAATAGTTACACGATGTGGAGCAGCACATATTATTTCGAGGTTACAGTGCACCAAATATTTGCAGATTTATGCCCCTTTGAAAGTTTTTGTAAAGATGTTGATTTTTTTTTTTTTTTTTCTTTTATTAGATTTGCAAGGAAAGGTTGCCATTATTAAATCTTTATGAATACATAATTCTTTTTGGATTTTTCTTTTTTTTTTTTTTTTTTTTTTAATATTCTTCTGATTTGGCTGCCATGAAGAACAAAAATAAAATCAGTATTAAACAAGTTAAAGTTTTACAAAAAAAATTCTTGCAGCATTTTTTGTTTGTTTTTGGTTGTTTATTTTTCTTTTGTTATTGTTTGGTCCGATAATGAAGTATAGGAAAAACAAATTGGCCAAAGGCTCATATGAGCTTATAATATAGTCATGCTTCTGTGGTGTGTCCTCCATCAGAAAGCACTTCTCCCTAGAAGCAGCAAACTTCTGCAGGAGGAATTGCGCTCACAAGACACCCACTGACTATAAGGGTTTTCGGTAAAAACTGACTCGTGAGCGCAACTCCTCCTGCAGTTTTAGGCCAATAGTTTTGAAACTTCACAGATGATTAGGTCAGGCTCTGAAGATTTGCATATTGTTTGCACATAAATCTCAGATTTTTTTTTTCAACTTTTTCCGCTTTGTTAACTTAGTCAGTTTTTACCTAAAACCCTTATAGTCAGTGGGTGTTTCGTGAGCGCAGCTCCTCCTGCAGTTTTAGGCCAGTAGTTTTGAAACAGTTGCCACCAAATTTCACATTGATCCTACTGTTGAAATGTGATTGAGAGTTTGTTCAAATAATCACGCTCCATTGACTGTCATACCATATATAATATTCTTCTTCAAAATTAAGAACTGCTTAAATGATGATCTTTTCATTAGTTGCAATGACAGGATTGGAAAAATGTTGCATAACATCTGCATATCTGCAGTGGCTATGTCACTCAGGTGAGCGACCTGTGGCCCGTGGGCCTCTTGTTATGTCTCAGTTTTAAGGGGTAGGGCAACTGAAGTGCTGGTTTCTCCTGCTTGCTGTACAAATTTGCCACATGTCTTAGTAAAATATGTTCTAAATAGATTATTTATTGTCAGCAAAAATATTTTCCTTCAAATTATTTATGCTTGGCATCAAACAAATACACAGAAAATTACTTTTATGAATTTCTCTTTTTCCAGTTGCAAAATATTGTTAATTATTATATATATTATATTATATGATAATAATATTAACCTTGTTAACACTCTAGCGGTCACATTTTTGAAGCAGTCATCATGAATCTTGCTCAAAACATTGTCTTAATGAGTTCTAGGTCAAGTTTGAATCTGGGTCATTTGGGGTCAAATTCTAGGTCACCAGGCCAAATCAGGAGAAAATTTTGTTAACACTCTAGTGGTCATATTTTTGAAGCAATCATCATGAATTTTGCTCAAAATGTTTGTCTTGATGATTTCTAGGTCAAGTTCGAAACTGGGTCACATGGGTCAAAAACTAGGTCACCAGGCCAAATCAGCAGGAAACTGTGAACACTTCAGAGTTCACATTTTTTAAATAATCATTAATATTGCTCAAAATGTTTGTCTTGATGATTTCTAGGTCTAGTTTAAAACTGGGTCACTTGATATCAGAAACTAGGTCACCTGGCCAAATCAAAGGAAAACCTTGTTGATGCTCTAGAGGTCACATTTTTGATGATTTCAAGGTGATGTATATTTTTCTATCCAGTGACTTAAGTTTTTTCCATTTAGGTCAGTTTCTCAGTAATTATTGGTCCTACAGAGTGATATTGGGTACTTGTGAAGTGTTTGTGTTTAGGTCAGCTTTCTCAGTAACTATTGCTCCTACAACCAGTGATGCCGGCCTCGGTGGCTCAGTTGGATGCGCCGTCCGACTGGAGACCAGGAGGTCGCGGGTTCAACCCCCGCCGAGGTCGGCAACATTCTTTCGTGGAGATTGATCATGAAATATTTTCTACGGTCATTCTCTCCCTTCCGCTGATTCAAGAAGGGCAGTTGTCAGTTTCTGGCGAAAGAATGTGCACAATACTGGTTAACCGTTTAGAGGACTAAGCCTGCCCAGTAAACGTGTGGTTAGGTAAACTGACCGCGCTCGACATGACCCCATTGGGTTGACTGGGCCGTAAAACCTCAACACAAAACAAAATACAACCAGTGATACTTAGTACATGCATACATCTTAGCATGGCCTCTTGAGTGCAGTCATCCATATTTGACCTTGACCTTTATTTCACAGTCCATTAGACATGCTACATTGTCTTGTTAATATAGTCATTTTGAATTTTGATCAGAATGTTTGCCTTGATCAGTTCTAGATCAGGTTCTCAAAGTGCTATGATGCTCAGGTGAGCGTTACAGGGTCTTGTTTTAAGAAAGTGGCACATTCTCGGAGTGCCAAAAAATGTACCTGGGGATTAATTAGTGTACCAAATAATTAATTTTGTTATGAGAAACATTTATTCAACATAGAATTAATCAGATGGAATTAAAAACAAACATCTGTGTGGTGATTATTATTTCACATTCAGTTTACCTTTCACACATAGCAAATCATCCTCGGTAACCCAGGTGTGATCCATTACGTTACACTTCATTCATCACCCCTGGGACAACTGACTGACGAAACGTCGTTTTCTATGAATATTCATAACACTGGGGAATACCTCAATAGCTAATCAAAATGTCGCTAACATAGCGCTACTCTCTTCTGCGGAAGATTCATTTGTTCTTCTTCCGTTACTAAAAATAACTCGGGGAAAACCCGATAAACGTTTTCGTTAGCAATTAATACCATGCCTGGATTGCAACGAACGATATGATTGGATATTCGCAAAACAAACATAGAACGATGACGTTATTTACGGAGTACGCCAGATAAAAATAGATTAAAATTTCTCATGGAAATACTGAGATCACCAGTCAGATGCCCTCATTAATAATTCATGAGGACGAAGAAACGTAAGCGAGTTGTCCCAGGGGTGATGAATGAAGGTAACGTAATGGGTCACACCTGGGTTACCGAGGATGATAGCAAATAAGAAAACCCTTTTGTCGTATAAGTCCTTTTTTGGTCGTTTTGGGTGTCCAAAAGCGTCCGATAGCCAGGTCAATTTTGGCTGTAAGTGAATCTGTCCTTAAAGTTCGAACAGTAAAGTTTTTTGCAAATCATAATTCCTAAAATTTCGAATAGCAAGAACTGAAATTATTTAATTTTGTTTGAAATTTTAGGACGTGTAACATTTACCATATATTTTAATTGAAAAACCTGTAAACTTGATGTATTGGTAAAAGGAGCTTTAATAAAAACCTTTATTTTCCAAATGGGCCACTAGGAGGCCTGTAATCTACACCTTCTCTATCTGACAAAGTTGTATTTCTGTTAGAGAACACAGCCAGATTATAATTGTAATTTTGTTATTTCCTCATTTCTCTCTTTACAGGTGTGATTTGGCAAAGTGGTCATCCATGGAAACTAATGCGCAGATTTACATTACAGACGTTACGTGATTTTGGTGTAGGAAAAACTTCAATTGAAGAAAAAATATTTGATGAAATTGACGCAGCATCCGACGTATTTCATAAGACAGAAGGGAAACCGATAGACGTCAGGATGCTTACTTCGATGATCATCAGCAACGTGATTTATGGGATAGTTTTCAGCAGAAGGTACATACTCATAGCACCAGATAAGATGGGATATCCAAAAAGTATTTTTCTTATTTCTCTATGAAAACGTGGGTTCTGGTTAGAAGTGCCTCCATGAAGCGCTTCTAATGAGTATTGGAACTCCTTTAGAATCTGTCTACACTGAATCTTACCCAAATATTATCTGTAAAGATTCCAGTTATAGGAACATGAATATGATCTCAGCTTCCCTAGCCTAACCCTAATCTAACTCTAATTATCTGTGAGTTAGTTCTTGTTTGTTTGTGTTGAGGTTTTACGGCCCAGTCAACCCGATGGGGTCATGTCGAGAGCGGTCAGTTTACCTAACCACACGTTTACTGGGCAGGCCTAGTCCTCTGAGTGGTTAACCAGTATTGTGGACATTCTTCCGCCAGAAACTGCCCTTCTTGAATCAGCGGAAGAGAGAGAATGACCGTAGAAAATATTTCATGATCAATCGCCACAAAAGAATGTTGCCGACCTCGGCGGGGGTTGAACCCGCGACCTCCTGGTCTCCAGTCAGATGGCACATCCATCTGAGCCACCAAGGCCGGCTTGAATTAGTTCTGACCTAGCCCTTACTCATTATACAGTCAGTGGATGTACAGACTCACATGTTGAAGTCAGTAACTAGTGGATAGGTCTAGGTAAGAGTAGGTATCAGGTAAATATTTTTCTTATTTTTCCATGAAGACATATGTTGTGGGTATTTATTAGAAGTGCCTCGCTGAGGCACTTCTAATAAGTACACACGTTTTTGTGGAGAAATAAGAAACATATCAATATATTTTTGGATTGAAAAAAAGCATCTTATCAAGAGGTATATAGTGCGTACAATTCTAAAGTCTAGCCATCTGGAGCTATAATGCATTCTTTCTCCAATAACACAAGATGATGTACCTCTGTGCATGTGCGCCCAGTGAAGACTCGGATCATGCTCCAGTGTGCCCATGCAGTCTGATAATTTTTCACTCTTAACCTAAAAGACGGAGAGAACCCTTGCCATGCTGAATAAATTATGGTCATACACGCAATAACGATGACCACGAGAGAGATTTACCTTTCAGTTGAGGGAGCTATATAGGGGTCTCCTTGAGGGAGGATTTTGGACGATCTGTGAAAGTTTTCTTGAATGTCTTCTTTAGCAGTTTGAGAATTTGAATGGGTTTCAGCTCTGCATGGTGAAAAAAACAACTCCAAACTCTGAACTGAATCTAGACTGATTACTTCACTTTCTATACAGTACAGCTCGAGTGGTTTTTCAAAATCCCCATCGAACCGGTGGGGTTGATTTTGTATACCCCGGCATACTTCGCTGAAGGGATATATAGTTTTCATCCGTTCCGTTAGTCTGTTCATTAGGGCTGACTGTTGATGCCAATTTTGACTATCACGATAGTATCACTATCGTGGCATGATACTATCGTGGCATACTATCATGATACTATCACGATACTATCGGGTTTTCTCAA
The DNA here is from genome assembly GCA_964016985.1 of Anodontia alba. Taxonomy (NCBI): domain Eukaryota; kingdom Metazoa; phylum Mollusca; class Bivalvia; order Lucinida; family Lucinidae; genus Anodontia; species Anodontia alba. The sequence continues at coordinate 59,085,893 of OZ024836.1, read as the reverse complement.
CAGTGATCCTTAAACATGGCTAAGAGTAGACAGAATGAGTTTTGAACACAGCAGCAGGTAGCAGTTGTCCGTATAATGTGTATTTGATTTAAAGTTACAAATTTTACACGCCACTTTCTTCTTGTCTACATTATCTCCATTCTTGACATACCCGAAATGCGCCCAGACGCCGGTCTTTCCGCTTTTATTCGGAACAATCTCGAAAGGAGACGCCATTTGTTTTCATCGAAAATGAAAGTAGAGCAATGTGCGTGTTCGATTAGGCGCAATCTCGCAACCCACACTAATTACCGGGACTACGCAAAATGCCGGTAAATGTATTCTGCCATCGTAAGGCAACCTTGCAGTGAAAGTGTTTTTTACAGTTCTGACGCTGAATTGTATGGAAACCCGACGTATTTCATTACTGGGTGGCTTCATTTATCACTTCAAAAATAAATTTTCATATCATGGGAACAAAATACACAACATTTGAGCTGGTGCGGTGGCCCATGCTTAGAATTTTTTTATACTATTCTATTCTTTTGTGTGTCGGAATCTGCAGACTTACGGGCTAATCAAACACGCTCAGAAGTTAATACTTACGCTAATCAGACACACCCAGAAACAACAGGAAATAAGTCCACAGACACGCAGAACAGTTTGTTAACAAAAATAAACTATCGAAACTATCGATAGTTGAACGAACTATCGGCGATAGTTATCGATAGTGCATTGTACCATCAATGCATCACTATTGAGGCAGTCCATATCGCAATGCATCGATCTATCGATGCATCGTTACACCACTACTGTTCATCTGTCTGTCCTTCCGTCCATCCGTCTGTCCGGATGTGATTCTATAACCAAGTTTTACTTCGAAGTTTTTTTATACCCCCCACCGTTTTCAGTGGGGGGCATATAGTATCACTGCTGTCCGTACATAACACAAATGGTTTCACAAAATCTCTTTTGAAAGGATTGGTGTATTGGATTGAAATTTTATACACAGGTATATAATCATAAAATGTACGTAGGTCGTTTGATTTAGGGTAAAATCCACCAATTATTTTGGGAGTTATGGCCCTTTTTCAACTTTGAAAAATTTTCAACTTCGAAAAAATGGTTTCCGTAGGATATCTTCTAAAAGGATTGGTGTATTGAATTGAAATTTTATGCACAGGTATGTAATCATAAAATTTGGGTCAAGTTTGATTTAGAATAAAATCCACCTATTAATTTAGGGAGTTATGGCCCTTTTTCAACTCTGAAAAATAGTTTCTGTTCAATAACTTTTGAAAAGATTAGTGTATTGGATTCATACTTTATACACAAGCATATAATTATAAAATATAGGCAGTGAATTTTTTACCTGAGAGTCCCGCTTCATATACTCATAATTTTTCTCTGGGACTCGTAAATTTTGTATATGCAAGTCCCTGGACTGACAAAATCAGTAGAAAACTGCTCTAAAATATGTTACAGACTCGTCATTTTATCATGGGACAATGAATTTCAATCATGTGAGTCCTTGGGACTCAACAGAACCAAACTGTAAATAAATCACTGTATAGGTCAAATTCGATTTAAGGTAAAATCCACCAATTATTTTTGGAGTTACTGCCCTTTATCAGTGTTGAAAAATAGTTGAATAATGGTTTCTGTTCGATATCTTTTGAAAGAATCGATGTTTTGGATTGAAATTTTATACACAGGTATATAATCATAAAATGTAGATCAAGTTCAGTTTAGGGTAAAATCCACCCATTATTTTGGGAGTTATGGCCCTTTTTCAACTTTGAAAAATGGTTTCTGTGTGATATCTTTTGAAAGGATTGGTGTATTGGATTGAAATTTTATACTAACTTTTTGAACCTGTGTATTAATAGTATTCAGAGGAACAGAAACACTTTCAAGGGAGACGCTTCCAAAATTAATTTGCCTCCCTTCTTAAAGCCGGCCTCGGTGGGCTCAGTTGGATGCGCCATCTGACTGGAGACCAGGCGGTCGCGGGTTCAACCCCCGCCGAGGTCGACAACATTCTTTCGTGGAGATTGATCGTGAAATATTTTGTACGGTCATTCTCTCCCTTCCGCTGATTCAAGAAGGGCAGTTGTCAATTTCTGGCGAAAGAATGTGCACAATACTGGTTTAGAGGACTAAGTCTGCCCAGTAAACGTGTGGTTAGGTAAACTAACCGCGCTCGACATGACCCCATTGGGTTGACTGGGCCATAAAACCTCAACACAAACAAATTATAGCTGTTTGCAACTACACGTGGTTACAGACACTTTGTGATCAATCGGTACATTCAGGTCGACGCTTCGTTGCTTTTTTTTTTTTTGTGGCATTTCTTTTCTTCTGAAATCGGGGAAAAATAGAGGATATTTGGCATTGGGAATGGGGCCGAAGGGGCCAAACAGGCAGAAAATGCCCTGCTAGTGGTCACATTTTTGAAGTCATCATCATGAATCTTGCTCAAAATGTTTGTCTTGATGATTTCTAGGCCAAGTTTGAAACTGGGTCACGTGGGGTCAAAAACTAGGTCACCGGGCCAGATCAGTGGAAAACCTTGTAAACACTCTAGCAGTCACATTTTTCAAGCAATCATCATGAATCTTGCTCAAATTGTTTGTCTTGATGATTTCTAGGTCAGGTTTGAAACTGGGTCACTTGGGGTCAAAAACTAGGTCACCAGGCCAAATCAAAGGGAAAAATTGTTAACACTAGCGGTCACATTTTTGAAGCAATCATCATGAACCTTGCTCAAAATGTTTGTCTTGATGAGTTTTAGGTCAAGTTTGAAACTGGTCACTTGGGGTCAAAAACTAGGTCACCGGGCCAAATCAACAGAAAACCATGTTAACACTAGCCGTCACACATTTTTGAAGCAATCATCATGAATCTTGCTCAAAATGTTTGTCTTCATGATTTCAAGGTCAAGTTCGAAACTGGGTCACGTGGGGTAAAAACTAGTGTAAAACCTTGTTAACACTCTAGCGGTCACATTTATGAAGCAATCATCATGAATCTTACTCAAAATGTTGGTCTTGATGATTTCTATGTCAAGTTTGAAACTGGGTCACTTGGAGTCAAAAACTAGGTCACCAGGCCAAATCAAAGGACTCTAGACGTCACCGTTTTGAAGCAATCATCATGAATCTTGCCCAAAATGTTTGTCTTGCTGATTTCTAAGTCAAGTTTGAAACTGGGTCATGTTGGGTCAAAAACTAGGTCACCAGGCTAAATCAAAGGAAAACCTTGTTAACACTCCAGAGGTCACATTTTTAGCTCACCTGAGCACGAAGTGCTCATGGTGAGCTATTGTGGTCAGTCAATGTCCGTCGTCCGTCGTGCGGCGTGCGGCGTCAACAATTGCTTTAAAAGCCTACTCCTCCTACACCCCTGGGCCAATTGACTTGATACTTGGTAGGAAGCATCGGGGTGACTTGTAGATCAAAAATAGCTAAAATCGTTCTGATCGGAAATCCAAGATGGCTGCCATGGCCGCCATCTTGAAAATCTATTTTTCGCTTCTTCTCCTGAACAGAAAGGCCAATTGACTCCAAACTTGCTTGGAACCATCAGGGTGACTTGTAGATCAAAAATAGCTAAAATCGTGCCGATCGGAAATCCAAGATGGCCGCCATCTTGAAAATCTATTTTTCGCTTCTTCTCCTGAACCAAAAGGCCAGTTGACTCCAAACTTGCTAGGAAGCATCAGGGTGACTTGTAGATCAAAAATAGCTAAAATCGTGCCGATCGGAAATCCAAGATGGCCGCCATCTTGAAAATCTATTTTTCGCTTCTTCTCCTGAACCAAAAGGCCAATTGACTCCAAACTTGCTAGGAAGCATCAGGGTGACTTGTAGATCAAAAGTAGCTAAAATCGTGCAGATCTGAAATCCAAGATGGCCGCCATGGCGGCCATCTTGAAAATCTATTTTTTGCTTTTTCTCCTGAACCGAAAGGCCAATTGACTCCAAACTTGCTAGGAAGCATCAGGATGACTTGTAGATCAAAAATAGCTAAAATCGTGCCAGTCAGAAATCCAAGATGGCCGCCATGGCCGCCATCTTGAAAATCTATTTTTCGCTTCTACTCCTAAACCCAAAAGCCAATTGATTCCAAACTTGGTAGGAGGCATTGGGGTGACTTATAGATCGAAAATAGCTAAAATCGTGCCGATCGGAAATCCAAGATGGCCGTCATGGCAGCCATCTTGAAAATCAATTTTTCGCTTCTTCTGGACCGAAAGGCCAGTTGACTCCAAACTTGGTAGGAAGCATTGGGGTGACTTGTAGATCAAAAATAGCTAAAATCATGCCGATCATAAAACCAGGATGGGCGCCATGGCAGCCATCTTGAAAATCTATTTTTCGCTTCTTCTCCTGAACCGAAAGGCCAGTTGACTCGAAACTTGGTAGGAAGCATTTGGGTGACTTGTAGATCAAAAATAGCTAAAATCATGCCGATCGTAAATCCAAGATGGCCGCATGGCGGCCATCTTGAAAATCTATTTTTCGCTTCTTCTCCTAAACCCAAAAGTCACTTGACTCGAAACTTAGTAGGAAGCATCAGGGTGACTTGTATATCAAATATAGCTAAAATCGTTCTGATCAGAAATCCCAGATGGCCACCATCTTGAAAATCTATATTTAGCTTCTTCTCTTGCACCGAAAGGCCAATTGACTCAAAACTTCGTAGGAGACATTGGGGTGACTTGTAGATCAAAAATAGCTAAAATCGTGCCAATCGGATATCCAAGATGTCCGCCATGGCAGCCATCATGAAAATCTATTTTTCTGCACATCTGCATATCTGCAGTGGCTATGTCACTCAGGTGAGCGACCCGTGGCCCGTGGGCCTCTTGTTTAAATAATCATAAATATTGCTCAAAATGTTCATCTTGATGATTTCTTGGTCTAATTTAAAACTGGGTCACTTGATGTCAGAAACTAGGTCACCAGGCCAGATCAAAGGAAAACCTTGTTGACACTCTAGAGGTCACATTTTTGAAGTGATCATCATGAATCTTGCTCAAAATGTTTGTCTTGTTGATTTCTAGGTGACGTATATTTCACTGTTTAGTGACTTTTTTAAGTTTTCCCGTTAGGTCAGTTTCTCAGTAATTATTGGTCCTACAGAGTGATATTTGGTACTTGTGAGTGTTTAGGTCAGTTTCTCAATTACTATTGCTCCTACAGCCATTGATACTTAGTACATGCATATATCTTAGCATGACCTCTTGAGTGCGGTCATCCATGTTTGACCTTGACCTCTATTTCACAGTCCATTAGACATGCTACATTGTCTTACTTGTTAATATAATCATTTTGAATTTTGATAAGAATGTTTGCCTTGATCAATTCTAGGTCCGGTTCTCAAAGTGCTATGATACTCAGGTGAGCATTACAGGGCCATCATGGCACTCTTGTTTCTGTGAACATTCCACCCTCTCCCCACCAAGATCCTGTTTGCTTTCCTGCACACAAAAAACAAGTATTCTGAAAGAGGGTTTACTCTTTAACCCTAGTCCTGCTGAACCCGGATATATCCTGTTTTTGCAAACAGTGTAGATCCAGATCAGTTGGCTGCTGAAGAAGCCAACTGATCTGGATCTACACTATTTTTGATTAAGAATGTGAATTTGTATCAACAACAGGGATCAAGTAATCTGATTGGCTGAAAATTAGAAGTGAGTGTGGCATCTTAATTTATTCAGCATGACAAGGGTTAAGAGTGATCCCTTTTCAGAAGTGAGGCAAAATTGTTTTTGACAGTGCTGCCTCCCCAGAAAGTATATCCTTTTGTTGAATGTTTCAGGTTTTCATATGAAGATAAGTTTTTCCATGGACTCCTACATAAGTTAGATACTATGTTTAAAGGAGGAGGATCGCTACTTTCAGTGACAATGTTCCTTCCGAAGTTCATAGCACGTCTAATAAACAAACAGGTATGTATTATTCAATTTTATTAACCCTAGTCCTGCTGAGCCATGGTATGCCCTACTTGTGCAAACAGTGAAGATCCAGATCAGTTGGCTTTTATCTGGATCTACACTGTTTGGCATTAATTATGTGAGTTTGTATCAACAATCTGGATAAAGTAATCTGATTGGCTGATAATTAGAAATGGGCGTGGCATGTTAATTTATTCAGCATGGCAAGGTTTAAAATCATCCAATTTTGGATGTTCCTCTTCTTTGTTTTATCAGAATAATGTTGTCTTTTTTTTTTCTTTTTTTTTTTAGCTCACCTGAGCTATGCTCAGGATGAGCTATACTGATTACTTTTTGTCCTCCAATCGTCCATCCATCCGTCCGTGCGTCCGTCCATTAACATTTTCAAACAACTTCTCTTAAGCGCCGCTGAGCCAATTTTGCTCAAATTTCATATGGAGATTCCTTAGGTTGGCAGTGATTTATTTACAATTTTATGAAAATGCGTCCCAGGACTCGCTTGGGCTATATAAAGTGAGTCCTACTAGAAAATCATTGTCCATTACAGAATTTTCCACTATAACTTTGTGAGTCCTGGGACTCGCTGAGATTTAAAATGTAAGTACCAATGCAAAAATGTCAGTACAGGACTCGAGATGCGCAGGTAAAAAAAATCACTGGGTTGGGGGAACGAAAGATTGCTAAAATGGTCGCGGTCCATTGACCAAGACGGCCACCATGCCCATGTATGGTAAAAACCTATTTATAAAAATGTCTTTTTCTCCTTGGGGCTGAATCTTTGCACAAATCATTGGGGATGGGAGATCTACCAAAGCTGCTAAAATGATGGTCGTACATTGACGTTTGACCTTTTTACGGCGAGGTCAAGTTTCCTTCCCTGTGCATTTATATGGTCTGCATACATTTCTATGGGAAAAATGTTGAGAAATACTAACGACTTCTCCTCTAAGCTGCCAGTTCAGTGTTGCTCAAAATTCATGTGGAGCCTCCTTGGGGTAGGGAAATGAAAGATTGCAAAAATGGTCGCGGTCCATTGACCAGGATGGCCGCAATGCCCATATATGGTAAAAACCCTTTTAAAATATTTTCTCCAGAGTAAAAAAAAAAGCCCTGAGGCCTAATCTTGGCATTGTGAACTGGAGGTCTACCAAAATTGCTAAAATTATTGTCCTACATTGACCTTTGACCTTTACGGCAAGGTCATATTTTCTTCCCCATGCATTTATATGGGCCCTATACATTTATATGGGAAAAATATTGAAACTTCATATTTTGGACATGGCCTCTATAATCCAACTGAATTGAAACTTGATGATGAGCATTAGGGCACCTAGTAGACACAAAATCGCTAAAACTGAGCGGATTGATAATCCAAGATAGCTGCCATAGCCACTATCTTGAAAATCAATTTTCAACATCTCTTTCCAAACCTTTGGTCACTTTGAAAAAATGGTGGCCAGATTTAAAAATAGAAAAACCTTTAAAAGACATCTCCGCGGCCAGTAGCCCAATTTCGAAGTAATTTCACAGAAGTGTTCTTCTTATGGCCCTATATCAAAATTGCTAAAATGGTTCCACTCAGCCGATCAAAATGGCTGCCAGGGCTAAAAATAGAAAGGAAAAAACACCAACCTTTAAACAACATATTCTCCTTTGTTAGTGGGCAGATTTCACAGAAATGTTCCTCTTTTCCGTTTTACCAAAATTGCTAAAATCTAAAAAAAATTTTTACTTGTGGCCCTTTGAAAATTTTAGCATTTTATGTAACCTTGTAAGCAAGATATCTTGAAAACTGTTTAAACCATTGCCTTGAAACTTGACAGGCTGATAGGGAATGATGGGTAAATGACCTGATTAATTTACAGCAATTACCGGTAACTCAGGTGAGCATTGTGGCCCATGGTTTCTATGCCCCCACATCGGATGATACCAGGGGCATATAGTTTTTTGGTTTTCCTTAAGTGGGTATGAATGTACATCCTGTACGAATGTGTGTACGTGCGTGCATACGTGATCCTGTTAGACTCGGGTTAAGGCATTTGTACCAGGTAGAATTTTGCAGTTTTATAGTTGGGTACCCCACAGCGGGGGCATCTGTGTACTGTGGACACATTTTTAGTTTATTTAGAAAAAAATGGCAAACTAAATATGCTGCTCTGTCAGGTATGAATAATGATCGTCTTGTCAGGATCTAATTTTTGGAGAACAGCATTATTCAAAGCAATGATTTTTGTCGCTGTCGCACCTGCTTGTAGCAGGGTGCGATATAGGCGCCCGATTTTCCATCTGTTCGTCCGTCTATCAACATTTATGTCGAAGTTCGACATTTATGTCAAAGTTAGTATTCTAATCAACTACAAGACTAAACAACCATCAAACCTTGCATGAAACATTTCCCTGACCTGACTTTGCGACATAGGCGTCTGCTTTTCCGTTTGTCTGTCCATTCATCCGTCCGTCCATCTGTCAACATTTATGTCAAAGTTTGACATTTATATCAAAGTTAGTATTCTAATCAACTACAAGACTAAACAACCATCAAACCTTGCATGAAACATCTCCCTGACATCCTGACTTTGCGACATAGGTGCCCGCTTTTCCGTTTGTCTGTCTGTTTGTCCGTCTGTCTGTCAGTCTGTTAACTTCTGTTATGTCGAAGTTCGACATTTATGTCAAAGTTAGTATTTTAATCAACTACAAGACTAAACAACAATCAGACTTGCATGGAACATCTCGCTGACCTCCGGACTTTTTGACATAGGCATCCCCTTTCCTGTTTGTCCGTTTGTCCGTCTGTCAACATTTATGTCGAAGTTCAACATTTATGTCAAAGTTAGTATACTTGTCAATTACAAGACTAAACAACCATCAAACCATACATGAAACATCTCCCTGACCTCCTGACTTTGCGACATAGGCGTCCGCTTTTCCGTTCGTCCGTCTGTCAACATTTATGTCGAAGTTCGACATTTATGTCAAACTTAGTATTCTAATCAACTGCAAGACTAAACAACCATCAAACCTTGCATGAAACATCTCCCTGACCTCCTGACTGCGACACAGGCATCCCCTTTTCCGTTCATCCGTCCGTCCGTCTCAATATTTATCCCAAAGTTCGACATTTACGTCAAAGTTAGTATTCTAACCAACTACAATTCTACAACAACCATCAAACCTTGCATGACATCTCCCTGACCTCCTGACTTGGCAGGTACATTGACCCAGTGACCTTGACCTATATTTTGTGCTCCAGTGACTTTGACACAATTTACGTTGACGTTCCAGATCTTCTCAACTATGAGGCGTACAACTACCAAACCTTGCATATTGCTTCTCCTAAATGTACTGAATTGGCAGGTACCTTGACCTGGTGACCTTAACCTATATTTTGCGCTCCAGTGACTTTGATACATTTTGCGTCAACGTTTGATATCTCCTCAACTATAAGGCCTACAACCATCAAACCTTGCAAAGTGCTTCTTCTCAATGTACTGACTCGGCAGATACCTTGACCTGGTGACCTTGACCTATATTTTGGCTGCAGTGGCTGACATAATTTACGTCAGCATTCCAGATCTCCTCAAGTGTAAGACCTCTAGCCACCAAACCTTGCATAGTGCTTCTCCTAGATGTACTGACTCAGCAGGTATCTTGACCCGGTGACCCTGACCTATATTTTGCGCTCCAGTGACTGACACAATTTACGTTGACATTCCAGATCTTCTCAACTATAAGGCGTACAACTACCAAACCTTGCATAGTGCTTCTCGTAGATGTACTGACTCGGCAGGTACCTTGACCCAGTGAACTTTACCTATATTTTGCGCTCCAGTGACTTCGATACATTTTGCGTCGACATTCGATATCTCCTTAACTATAAGGCCTACAACCATCAAACCTTGCAAAGTGCTTCTTCTCAATGTACTGACTCGGCAGATACCTTGACCTGGTGACCTTGACCTATATTTTGGCTGCAGTGACTGACATAATTTACGTCTACAGTCCAGATCTCAAGTGTAAGACCTCTAGCCACCAAACCTTGCATAGTGCTTCTCTTAGATGTACTGACTCGGCAGGTATCTTGACCCGGTGACCTTGACCTATATTTTGCACTCCAGTGCCATTTACACATTTTACGTTCAATATCTCCTCAACTATAAGGCCTACAACCATCAAACCTTGCATAGTGCTTGTCCTCAATGTACGGACTCCGCAGATATCTTGACTCGGTGATCTTGACCTATATTACGCGCTTCATTGACTTTTACACCTTTTACGTCGCCCTTCCATATGTCCTCAACTGTAAGGCCTTCAACCACCAAACCTTGTATAGTGCTGCTTCTTGATGTACTGACTCGGCAAGTACCTTGATCTGGTGACCTTGACCTTTATTTTGCATTCCAGTGACTGACACATTTTACATTGATGTTCAGTATCTCCTCAAATATAAGACCTACAACCACTAAACCTTGCATAGTGCTTCACCTCATTGCACTGGCTTGGCAGGTACCTTGACCCGGTGACCTTGATTGACCTACATGTATATTTGACACATTTTACGTTGATGTTCGATAACTCCTCAACTATAAGGCCTACAACCACCATATCTTGCATAGTGCTTCACCTTGATGTACTGACTTAGCAGGTACCCTGACCTATATTTCACGCTCCAGTGACTTTTACACATTTTACGTCGACGTTCCATTATCATTGGGTTGTATAATACGAAAAGTCAGTGCTGAAGATATAGCCATTAGAGGGAATGGCACTGGCATGGAATATATATGTGCCCCACTAGGCACTTTGTCTACATTTTGTTTCAACCCAGTTTTCCAACTAAGCACTGCTAACAATGAAATAAACTTATTTAATAACCACATTCTGATTGTGGCTTCTGTGACTTTTGCCCCAGCAGGTGCGACGACGCCTGCGGAATTCTTGTGTTCCAAATGCATGTAACATAAATTTCATCTTAATTTCCCAGCGCTTACCATATTTTTGCTATATCAGTGGGTAAAAGAGAGCAATTTCCCTAAATTCAGAATGTGTTAGTGGATCGACACAGCAAAAAACAAACTAGATTAGGCAGTCTGTGGCATGCCATCGCAAAACCACTCGCCATGCAAATGAACATTAGAACAATTAACATTTTGTCCACTAACGAGCTTGTTAAGCTAATGATGCTTTGAACAACTGGGTCCTGTTTGCATTGTTCTTAAAAATCATACTTACCATAAACCATAATTAATCTCCCCATACTTAAGCATGGTGCAGTTTTTAGCTTGCCTGTGCATGTAGTGCTCAAGATGAGCTGTTTTGATAGGCCAGTTGCTGGTATTCCATCTGTAGTCTGTTAACATTTGACATTTCCTCCTAAACCATTGAGCAAATTTTAACCAAATTTCACAGGAATGATCTGTGGGTGATACTGATTGAAAAATGTTCAGACTTTGAATCCTTGCAGGATTCTGGTAGCCATGGCAGCCATAAGAAAAACTTTAAAATCTTGTCAGAAATGGACTGTTTTCAATATAATTTGGCAGAAATGTTCCTCTACCTAGAATGTGTTTGGGGAGGTGTACTTTCACATCCATTACTCTTGCGTTTTGGTCCTTGTGGAATGTATCAGATAAGCATTGCTTATTCAGATGAGCATAATGCTTATTGATACTTCTTGTTTAAACAACTTCAGGACTTTGAGCTTGCACAAGAAAAAAGAGCTTCAATTGATTGGATAAAGGAACACATCAGGAGGGAGATAGAACAACACAAAGACACATTTGATAATGAGAATATTCGAGACTTCATAGATCTGTATCTGCAAATGGCAAGAGAAAACAAAAACGCTTCAGAGGATGGTTTTAGTCGTAAGTAAACTATACTTCAGGGAAGGTTTTTTTGTCACCCAAAAAAGTTTAACACAGGTCAGTCCCGTTTGTACTTGCATCGTTAATACGCAAATACGGATATAATGCGGGTGCGTCATACCTCCAAATTTGTTTTCCTATGGGTCCCAGTTTCCCCACCCACTAGATCAAAGTAACAAAATGTGATTTTACTTTTCCAGAGCCTTGATCTGCAGCAAAAGACCAGCATAGCTTGTCTTTTTAGCTCACTTGAGCTGAAAGCTCAAGGTGAGCTTTTGTGATCACTCACCGTCCGTCGTCGTCGTCCGTATGTCTGTCCGTCCGTCCACAATCTTTAAACAACATCTCCTCCTAAACCACTGATTGGATTTTGACCAAACTTCACAGGAATGATCCTTGGTTGGTCCTCTTTCAAAGTTGTTCAAATGGTTCCGGTCCATTGCATATCTAGGTCACAGGAGCTAAAAATAGATTTTTTAACTAAAAACTTAAAAAATCTTCTTGTCAGAAACCACTGGACCAATTTCCATATAATTTTGCAGAAATGTTCTTTTGGTGATCCTTTACCAAGATTGTTCAAGCCGTTTGGATTTGTCAAAAAACATGGCCGCCAGGGGGCAGGGCTTATTTTCCCTATATATGTATCTATATAGAAAACTTTAAAAAATCTTCTTGGCAGAAAGCAATGGACCGATTTCAATATAACTTGGAAGGAATGTGTCCTTGGTCACCCTCTTCCAAGGTTGTTCAAGCCATCATGATTCGTCAAAAAATATGGCTGCAAGGGGGTGGGGCTTATTTTCCCTATATATCTATATAGAAAACTTGAAAAAAAATCTTCTTGTTTTCCCTATATATCTAAATAGAAAACTTTAAAAATCTTCTTGTCAGAAACCACTGAACAGATTTCAATATAACTTGGCAGGAATGTTCCTTTGGTGACCCTCTACCAAGTTTGTTCAAGCTGTCATGATTTGTCAAAAAACATGGCCGTTAGGGCATAGGGCTTTATAGCTATATAAAACTTTTTAAACCACTGGACCAACTTCAATATAACTTGGCAGAAATGTTCCTTTGGTGACCCTCTTTTAAGATTCAGTTCAAGTTGTCAAGATTTGTAAAAAAAACATGGCCGGGGTGTGGTGGAGGGGGGTGGGGGTGGTTAGTGCTATAAAGTTTATACAAAAATCCTAGAGCAGTGAACTTGGCTGAAACTTCAACAGTAAATATGCAAATCTGTTTGGTCAGGTGAGCGATATAGGACCATCATGGTCCTCTTGTTTTCTTTACAAACACTTATAATCCCTTAACCCTCAATACGCCAATCACAACTGCAGCAGAAAGCAGTTTTAACTGCACAATACATTAACCTATAGATAATGTGCTATTCTATTCAATTTTCAAACCTTCCATAAAAAAAAAACAATGGTTCAGTTGTCTTAAAGAGTCTTAATCCAGAAGGTCCCTGTGTGACATGTAGCACTTGGTCTGAAGAAATTTAGACTCTTGCAGATGAGCCTAGGACTTATGCTGAAAGAAAGTCAGTGATGAGGAATAGACAGAACAAGAAGAGAAGAAAGACTGGCCGTCATTCCGATTTATCTAATGACTCTAATGATGGGAGCACCACCCCGAAGGGCTATACTGCCAGGGTTAAGACCCAACAAGGTAGCAGCATTTTGGATGACGAGTGCTCCAAAAGTTTAAGTCCACCAGGCACCTGTCACCGGTCAAGCAGTCACTGGTCAACCAGTCACCGGTCATCCAGTCACTGGTCAACCAGACACCGGGCAAATTTTCACTGGGCAACAAATCACTGGTCAACAAATGACCAATCACCGGTCATCAAGTGATTACACCGTGCAACTAATTGCCAGTCACCGGTCATCCAGTCACCAGTCAATCAGTCACCAGTCAACTAACCAGGCACCGGTCATCACACATCAGAAGTCTGATAAGGATGACCCAGTAGTAAATAAAATAAATAGAAGTTCTGAGCTATTATTCCCAAGTGATCCTCAGAATTCTTCTGCTTTAAAAAGAGTTTTACTGCCTCTAGAGCCAGACTTCACTCACGTCTGACCCAAGATGCCAACCATTCCTATTTTTGCTGAATCATACCGATTTTCAATTCAGATTTTGTCATTAGGATTCGAAACATCAAAATTCCGGCAAATAATGATTTTAAATCGGTTGACGGATAAAGTAAAGGAAATTGCTCCTCCCTGTACACCGATGTGGAGAAAATTATACCTGTTTACCTGTTGTAAAATCGGATTGTTTCCCTTTAAAAACCAGACTGGTTTGTGCGTTATTGAAAAAACGTAACTGTAGCTGGTAAATAGTTGCAAGTTTGAGAACCCAAAAGGTTATACAAATCAAAATAGCTTCCCCGGCAAAAGTGATGCAGAAATTTATCGGAGATTTGTACAAATTTATGGCCAGTACTGAAGCCATCAAAAGCCGGAGAATATTTTGCTTTTTGCGATGTTTGTAAGACGGACTTCTATCTCACATGGTGACCGGGATGACTGTCGCCAGCATGTTTTGACCAAGAAACACTTTGAGGTAGCAAAATTGAAAACAGAATATAAATTTGTCGGCGTTTTTCAAACAGTTCGGGAGCTCGGACTTTGCAGTTATCAGGGCAAAAATGTACTTTACAAGCTTTCTGATGAGCAGCTGTCTGCTAAAGTAGTAGAGAAATTCAAAATGTTTTCTTCAAGAATTATGAACAAACATTTTCTGATGATCGAACTTCTAAGAAAGGCCAACTCAGCTACCAATGTACAACAACAGAACTTAAAAGTAAAGCTTACAGCTTTGCCTATGGGAGGGAGGAATAGGGTACCGTACTTGGCAATATTGAAGTTGTGTAAGTGCATTTTGTAACATATTTACAACATTTATTGTGAAATACATGTCATTCTTGAAAATGTCCCCAGATTCCTGAAAAATGTCTTTCATATTCCTGATAAGCGACATTTAGGGTTGGCATCTCTGCAAGTGTAATCATAGCTCCGCCAAGCAATACTTGGGTTTCAGCTAACAGGCATACATCTTCTAGGCCCAGTAGAAGAGACTTGTCTAAAAACAAACACAAGTCAAAGAGGAGAAGACACAGATCGTCATCTTCCTCCTCTTCTAGATTCTCTTCAGATTCTCACAAAAAAGATAAAAGATCGAAGAGATCAAAATATTCGCACAAGAGAAGAAGAAGACATTCGCCATCGTCGTCTTCTTCCTCTTCAGATCATTCCATACATGATTATAGAAGATATAAAAGACAAAGATTATCCCCATAGGTTGCAGAGGTTCCGAGAACTCTGCAACCTGTCATGACTTTGGAACAGACACCCATTATACATATGGATAATACGGCTCAACAATTAAAGGACTCATTACGAGTTGTGGAATGCTCCAATAAATTCTACATCGTTGTTTGGTAATAAAATAAAAGAAGTGGCTAAGTCTAACTTCAAAGCGCAGCAACAGAGATTCTTAGCCTCTTCTTCAGCTAATACTAGCCAACAACAGAAACCGTCGTATTCGGCTCTAAAATCATTTAAAATACCAAAACTGCCAAACAAGCAATCTAGACCTAAACAACCTCAAACGTACAGGTCTAAAACTCAGACACAGTCCTTTACGTCCGGTACTAGAAAGGACTTCAATAAGAGGAGCAGTAACTCCAAGCAGTTCCCCTCCTCTAAACAAGCCTCATCTGCCACAAAGTTCTGAAAGCCAACCCTTTCCACTACCTGTCTTTACCACGTCCAGATATCCCATTGGGAGGAAGGTTGGCCCACTGTGAAACAGTGGGGGAGAATTAACAAACAACAAATGGGTCCTCTCTATCTTTCAACACGGATTCCTGGATACCATTCAGAGCTACTCCCCCTCTTTCATCAGTTCCGATAAGACTGAGTCAATCTTCTTCCCTTTACTGCAAGAAGAAATCGTAGAACTTCTTCAGAAACGGGCAGTGGAAAGGGTACAAGATCCAGGAACTCACGGTTTTTATTCCCGGTTATTCCTTGTACCAAAAAAGAACGGAAAATTACGCCCGGTTATAGATTTTTCACTGTTAAATCAGTGCATCATGAAACAAGCTTTCAAAATGGAGATGGTCAAATCAGTATGTCAAGCGAATTAGGATACCATTCAGGGCTACTCCCCCTCTTTCATCAGTTCCAATAAGTCTGAGTCAATCTTCTTCCCCATTACTGCGAGAAGAGATTTTAGAACTTCTCCAGAAACAGGCAGAGGAAAGGGTACAAGAGCCAGGAACTCCCAGGTTCCCCCCCCCCCCCCCCCCCCCCCCCGGTTATTCCTTGTACCAAAAAAGAACGGAAAGTTACGCCCGGTAATAGATCTTTCACTGTTAAATCAGTACATCATGAAACAACCTTACAAAATGGAGACAGTCAGATCAGTATGTCAAGCGATATTGGTCCACGATTGGACTGTCTCCATAGACCTGATGGATGCGCACCTAACATGTTCCAATTCATCCTCCACCCAGAAAGTATCTTTGGTTCATGTTCCAAGGTCAGGTCTTTCAGTTCACGGTCTTACCCTTCGGAATGTCACTAAGTCCTTGGATTTTTACCAAACTGATGGACATTATAGTATCGCACCTGCGTCAGCGTGTCATCTCAGTATTTCCCTAACTAGAGGATTGGCTTATAAGAGATCTAATTCGCAATCGGTTGATATCTCGCACCAAATATTGCCTCCAAACAGTACAAAATCTAGGTTTTATTCCAAATCTAAAGAAGTCAGATTTAATTCCAGCCCAGAAATTCATGTTTCTGGCGAAAGAATGTGCGCAATACTGGCTAACTGCTTAGAGGACTAAGCCTGCCCAGTAAACGTGTGGTTAGGTAAACTGACGCGCTCAACATGACCCCATTGGGTTGACTGGGCCGTAAAACCTCAACACAAACAAATGTCCACTCATCCTCCGGAACCCACTGCATTCCTTTTCACGGATGCCAGTCATTCTGGATGGGGGCTCATCTCAAACTGATGAGCCTATCCTTTTATGGTCGCAAGACCAATCCCAGCTCCATATCAATATTCTGGAAATGATGGCCATTCGTTTAGCACTCAAGAAAGTTATAAAATACATTCACCACTCCTGTGTTATGATCTCGACAGACAATACAACAGTGGTCTCTTGCATCAACAAACAAGGAGGAACACATTCTCCCAACCTATTCATAGAAGTATGGAGAATTCTCCATTGGTGCCTGGAATATGATATAGTGATCAGGGTTCGTCATATCCCAGGCAAATTCAACATATTGACAGACGGTCTATTGAGACTAGACAGGCCACTCAAAACAGAATGGGCTTTGGATCAATTGGTAGTGAATGCCATTTTCCAAATGCTCAATTACCCCAATGTGGATTTGTTTGTGACACGATTTAATCACAAACTCCCATGGTATGTATCTCCAGTTCCGGACAATCATGCCTTAACGACAGACACATTGTCAGTGGACTGAAATTGTCTTCATGCATATGCATTCCCACCGACAAGATGGCTGCCATGTCCATATATGGTAAAAACCTTTAAAAATCTTCTTCTCCAAAACCGAGAATGCCTTGTGGCTGAATCTTTGCATATATCATTGGGGACGAGAGTTCTACCAAAGTTGCTGAAATAATGGTTGTACATTGACATTTGACCTTTTTACAGCAAGGTCAAGTTTGCTTCCCTATGCATTTGTACATGGAAAAAATAGTAAGAATTTCAGACGACCACCTCTGGGCCAATGTTGCTCAAATTTCACTTGGAGCCTCCCTGGGGCAGGGGAATGAAAGATTGCTAAAATGGCTGCTGTCCATTGACCAAGATGGTCGCCATGCCCATATATGGTAAAAAGCTTTAAAATCTCCAGAACTGAGGATGCCTTTGGGCAGAATCTTTGCATAAATCATCAGGGACAGAAGGTCTACCAAAGTTGATAAAATGATGGTCGTACATTGACATTTGACCTTTTTACAGCGAGGTCAAGTTTGTTTTCCTATGCAAAATTTATATGGGAAAAAATGTTGAGCATTTCCAACGACCTTCTCTGGAGCCTCTGGGCCAATGTTGCTCAAATTTCATTTGGAGCCTTCCTTGGGCAGGGGAATGAAAGATTGCTAAAATAGTTGCTGTCCACTGACCAAGATGGCCCCTATGCCCATATATGGTAAAAACCTATAAAAATCTTCTTCTCCAGAACAAAGGATGCCTTCAGGCTGAATCTTTGCACAAATCATAGGGGATGGGAGGTCTACCAAAGTTGCTAAACTGATTGTCGTACATTGACGTTTGACTTTTTTACGGCAAAGTCAAGTTTGCTTCTGTATGCATTTGTATGGGCACCGTACATTTGTATGGAAATAATGTTGATAATTTCAAATGACTTCTCTGAAGCCTCTGGGCCAATGTTGCTCAAATTTCATGTGGAGCCTCCTTGGAAGATTGCTAAAATGGTCGTGGTCCATTGACCAAAATGGCAAAAATGTTGATAATTTCAAATGACTTCTCTGAAGCCTCTGGGCCAATGTTGCTCAAATTTCATGTGGAGCCTCCTTGGAAGATTGCTAAAATGGTTGTGGTCTATTGACCAAAATCGCTGCCATGCCCATAAATGGTAAAAACCTTTAAAAATCTTCTTCTCCAGAACCAAATAAGACCTGGGCCCTAATGTTTTCACAAATTATGGGGGACAGGAGATCTACCAAAATTGCTAAAATGATGTTCCTATAATGTTTGACCTTTTTATGGCAAGGAAAAATTTGCTTCCCCATGCATTTTGTATTGGCCATATATATTTATATGGGAAAAATGTTGAGAATTCATATTTTGGACATCTCTATAATCCATTTGAATTGAAACTTGATGATGAGCATTTGGGCACCTAGCTGACACAAAATAGCTAAATGAGCCAATAGAAAATCCAAGATGGCCACCACAGCCGCCATCTTGAAACTCAATTTTCGACATCTCTTCCCAAACGAGCTAAAATTTTGTTTGAGAGAATTCCAAGATGGCCGCAATGGTTCCATTCCATTCAACAAGATGGTCGCCAGAGCTACAAATAGAAAACCTTAAAGGACATCTCGTCCTTGACCTATGGCCAGAGATCAATGGCCCGATTTCAAAATATTTGCCCAACAGTGTTTCTCCAATGACCCTCTACCAAAATTGCTAAAATGGTTCTGCTTGGCTGAACAAAATGGCGACCAAAGCTATAAATACAAAAAACCTTTAAAAGACATCTCCTCCAGGGCCAGTGGCCTGATTTCAAAGTAATTTCACAGAAGTTTTTTTTTTTTTTATGGCCCTTTACCAAAATTGCTAAAATAGTTCTGCTCGGCTGAACAAAATGGCCACCAGAGCTAAAATAGAAAAAAAAAAAAGAAAACATTTAACAACATTTCCTCCTTGGCCAGTGGCCTGATTTCAAAATGATTTCACAGAAATGTTCCTCTTATCCCCTATTTATACCCCGCCACAAAATAGTGGCGGGGTATTATGGTTGCACGTTGGACGTCCGTGTGTCTGTCCATCCGTTGTACATCTGTCGGTCCGTTTTTCGTTTCCGGATGATAACTTGAGTAAACATCAGTGGATTTTCACCAAACTTGGTATGTGCATTGACATTAAGCAGATCTGGTTTGGGATTGCTGATGGGCAAATTTCGTCAAATTTTTACAGTTACCTGCCCGAGACACTCCCATATTTTAGTTTCCGGACGATAACTTGAGTAAGTAACAAGGGATTTTAACCAAACTTGCTATATGCATGGGCAAATTTCATCAAAGAGACATGCCCATATTTTCGTTTCAGCACTATAACTTGAGTAAATAACAAGGCCTTTTAACCAAACTTGCTACATGTATATGCATTGATATTATCAAGATCTGGTTTAGGATTGTTATCTGTCCATTGATATTATCAAGATCTGGTTTAGGATTGTTATCTGTCCCTCCGTCATTTTCTTTTCAGACATTTTCGCAACGATAACTTTAATACATGGCGGGGTATTATGCTTGCGGTGCTTTTATTTTGACTAAATATGGCCCTTTGAAAATTTCAGCATTTCAGCCTTGTAAGCAAGATATCTCAAAAACTGTTTAAGCCATTGCCTTGAAACTTGACGGGCTGATAGGGTATGACGAGTAAATGACCTGATTATTTCACAGCAGTTAACTAAGTGAGTGTTGTGGCCCATGGGCCTCTTGTCAGCTCACCTGAGCACAAAGTGCTCATGGTGAGCTATTGTGATCAGTCAATGTCCGTCGTGCGTCGTCAACAATTGCTTTAAAAGCCTACTCCTCCTACATCTCTGGGCCAATTGACTCGATACTTGGTAGGAAGCATCGGGGTGACATGTAGATCAAAAATAGCTAAAATCCTTCCGGATTTCCAATCGGAAATTCAAGATGGCTGCCAGGGCCGCCATCTTGAAAATCTATTTTTCGCTTCTTCTCCTAAACCGAAAGGCCAATTGACTCCAAACTTGCTAGGAAGCATCAGGGTGACTTGTAGATCAAAAATAGCTAAAATCATGCCGATCTGAAATCCAAGATGGCCGCCATGGCGGCCTTCCTGAAAATCTATTTTTCGCTTCTTCTCCTAAAACCGAAAGTCAGTTGACTTGAAACTTAGTAGGAAGCACCAGGGTGACTTGTAGATAAAAAATAGCTAAAATCGTGCTGATCGGAAATCCAAGATGGCCTCCATTGCAGCCATCTTGAAAATCTATTTTTCGCTTCTTATCCTGAACCGAAAGGCAAGTTGACTCCAAACTTGCTAGGAAGCATCAGGGTGACCTGTAGATCAAAAATAGGTAAAATCGTGCCGATCTGAAATCCAAGATCGCCGCCATGGCAGCCATCTTGAAAATCTATTTTTCACTTCTTCTCCTGAACCGAAAGGTCACTTGACTCGAAACTTGGTAGGAAACATTAGGGTGACTTGTAGATCAAGGCAGCCATCTTGAAAATCTATTTTTCGTTTCTTCTTAACCAAAATGTCAATTGACTTGAAACTTAGCAGGAAGCATCAGGGTGACTTGTAGATCAAAAATAGCTAAAATCATTCCGATCTGAAATCCAAGATGGCTGCCATCTTGAAAAGCTATTTTTCGCTTATTCTCCTGCACCGAAAGGCCAGTTGACTCGAAACTTGGTAGGAGGGTGACTTGTAGATCAAAAATAGCTAAAATCATGCTGATCGGATATCCAAGATTGCCACCCTGGCCGCCATCTTGAAAATCTATTTTTCACTTCTTCTCCTGAACCAAAAGGCCAGTTGACTCGAAACTTGGTAGGAAACATTAGGGTGACTTGTAGATCAAAAATAGCAAAAATCGTGCAGTTCGTAAATCCAAGATGGCCGCCACCCATGGCGGCCATCTTGAAAATCTATTTTTCGCTTCTTCTCCTAAAACCAAAAGTCAGTTGACTTGAAATTTAGTAGGAAGCATCAGGGTGACTTGTAGATCAAAAATAGCTAAAATCGTTCGGATCTGAAATTCAAGATGGCCACTACGGCCACCATCTTGAAAAGCTATTTTTCGCTTCTTCTCCTGCACCGAAAGGCCAGTTGGCTTGAAACTTGGTAGGAGGCATTGGGGTGACTTGTAGATCAAAAATAGCTAAAGTCGTGCTGATCGTAAATCCAAGATGGCGGCCATCTTGAAAATCTATTTTTCGCTTCTTCTCCTAAACCCAAATGCCAATTGACTCGAAACTTGGTAGGAAGCATCAGGGTGACTTGTAGATCAAAAATAGCTAAAATTGTTCCGATTGGAAATCCAAGATGGCTGCCATGGCCGCCATCTTGAAAATCTATTTTTCATAACATCTCCTGAGCTGAAAGGCCAATTGACTCTAAACTTGGTAGGAAGCATCAGGGTGACTTGTAGATCAAAAGAGCTAAAATCCTGCTGATCTGAAATCCAAGATGGCCATCTTGAAAATCACAGATTTTCAAGATGGACGCCATGACCGCAAATCCCAAATTGCGGTCATGGCGTCCATCTTGAAAATCTGTTTTGAACTTTTTTCTTGAACCAAAAGGGCAATTGACTCAAAGTTCATTGGAAGTATCAAGGTGACTTGTAGATCAACAGTAGCTAAAATCATTCTGATTGGGAATCCAAGATAGCTGCCATCTTGTTTATGTTTATTATATTTCCCTGCCACTGAGCTGTTTACATGTATAAAGCCATTTGCCACCAAATTTCACATTGGTATTCACTAATACATCTTTTCAGTTACAGCTTTCATATTTGTCATTTGTTTGCTTTTGCCACAAGAGAGGCAAAATTGGCTATATAATATCTTCACGTGAGTATGCATAATTTATACAAGTCAATTTTACTCCCTGCTTATGTGCCTTAAAACTGCAGGATGAGTGGCAAACAGTGCAGACCATGATCAAATGCTGCATTTGCAACATCTGGATCTGGGTCTACACAGTTTGCTCAGGCCTGTCTATCCCACTACTTAGGGTTATTTTGATAGATATTTTTTGTCCTTTTTACATAAAACATTGACATTGATGTCAATCTAAAAAGATAATCTCTATAATGCTTGAGGCAATTCAGATTTAAGCTTTAGAAGTATATTGTTTCCAAATCTACAGTCATTCTCTCCCTTCTGCTGATTCAAGAAGGGCAATTGTCAGTTTCTAGTGAAAGATTGTGCACAAGTACTGGTTAACCGCCTAAAGAACTAAGCCTGCCCAGGAGCAGTGTGGATAGGTAAAGTAACCGGCTTGACATGACCTCAATAGTGTTGACTGGGTGTTTAAACTCCAACCCAATCATACAAGTCTATTTGGATTTTAACCCTTAGCGTGTTGAGAAAAAAATGAAACAGGCCTGCAAGAGGGGGTACCCCTACTCGAGAAGTCATTACCCTTAA
Source organism: Anodontia alba (assembly GCA_964016985.1). Lineage (NCBI taxonomy): Eukaryota > Metazoa > Mollusca > Bivalvia > Lucinida > Lucinidae > Anodontia > Anodontia alba. The sequence continues at coordinate 59,063,147 of OZ024836.1, read as the reverse complement.
TTTTGCCTCGATTTACCTAGAATTTTCACATATAATTTGCCTATCGTAGGTGGCCATTTTACCGGCAAGAAGATGGTCACGTGACTAGAAGGTCATGTGATAGTCACATGTAAAATGTGATAGTCACATGTAAACCAGGAACCATTTAAGACACTTTAAAAAAAAAAAAGAAGAAGTTACAAGAGACCAGTGCCTCCTGTGTACTATTGCGAATGAAACGAGTGACATACATAGGTTCTTCTGTTATTCCTACTTTTTCCTCACTGGAAATGATTTAGGTGTTATGGGCTTTTTCTCCAGGAAATCGTGATCAATCTGTTGAAGTGAGTGCTGAAATTAATGGCAGATTCAAATTCGGTATTCTCGGTCTTTATTAGTGTGGGTAAAATCCAGCACCCGACTATCTAATAAAAAGTTGCATGTCAGTATGAAAGTAGGTTCACTCCTGTATGAGAACAATTGCTCTAAATTGTTGCATGTGGTGTATAGTAAGTATGACAGGCTTTAGAGTTGACAGACCCCTCCTGGGCGCATATAGTCGCCTACAGCAGTGTAAAGATTAAGAAGAAAAAAAAATAAAAAATATGATTTTGCATTTTTTGTGTCAAATTCAACCCCAAAACGTCAAATTTGGGCTAACTTTTTGGATTCTAATTTTTCATCAGCTTTCTGTTAACCCTTAGCGTGCTGAGAAAAAAATGAAACAGGCCTGTAAGAGGGGGTACCCCTACTCGAGAAGTCAGTACTCCCTTAATTTTGCCTCGATTTACCTGGAATTTTCACATATAATTTGCCGATTGTAGTTGGCCATTTTATAGGCAAGAAGATGGTCAAGTGACTAGAAAGTCACGTGATAGTCACGTGTAAACCGGGAACCGTTTAAGACACTTTAAAAAAAAAAAAAAAAAAGTTACAAGAGACCAGCGCCTACTGTGTACTATTGCGAATGAAACAAGTGACATACATAGGTTTTTCTGTTATTCTACTTCTTCCTCACTGGAAATGATTTAGGTGTTATGGGCTTTTTCTCCAGGAAATCGTGATCAGTCTGTTGAAGTGAGTGCTGAAATTAATGGCAGATTCAAATTCGGTATTCTCGGTCCTTATTTGTGTTGGTAAAATCCAGCACCTGACTATCTAATAAAAAGTGGCATGTCAGTATGAAAGTAGATTCACTCCTGTATGAGAACACTTGCTCTGAATGGTTGCATGTGGTGTATAGTAAGTATGACAGGCTTTAGAGTTGACAGACCCCTCCTGGGCGCATATAGTCGCCTACAGCAGTGTAAAGGTTAACAAGAAAAAGAAAAAAAAATGTGATTTTGCATTTTTTGTGACAAATTCAACCCCAAAACGTCAAATTCGGGCTAACTTTTTGGAGTCAATTTTTCATCAGCTTTCTGTTAACCCTTAGTGTGCTGAGAAAAAAATGAAACAGGCCTGTAAGAGGGGGTACCCCTATTCAAGAAGTCATTACTCCCTTAATTTTACCTCGATTTACCTGGAATTTTCACATATAATTTACTGATTGTAGTTGGCCATTTTATAGGCAAGAAGATGGTCACGTGACTAGAAAGTCACGTGATAGTCACGTGTAAACCAGGAACCGTTTAAGACACTTTAAAAAAAAAAAAAAAAAGTTACAAGAGACAAGCGCCTCCTGTGTACTGTTGCGAATGAAACGAGTGACATACATAGGTTCTTCTGTTATTCCTACTTTTTCCTCACTGGAAATGATTTAGGTGTTATGGGCTTTTTCTCCAGGAAATCGTGATCAATCTGTTGAAGTGAGTGCTGAAATTAATGGCAGCTTCAAATTCGGTATTCTCGGTCTTTATTAGTGTGGGTAAAATCCAGCACCCGACTATCTAATAAAAAGTGGCATGTCAGTATGAAAGTAGGTTCACTCCTGTATGAGAACAATTGCTCTAAATTGTTGCATGTGGTGTATAGTAAGTATGACAGGCTTTAGAGTTGACAGACCCCTCCTGGGTGCATATAGTCGCCTACAGCAGTGTAAAGGTTAAACATACTTTTGGTCCGTACAATTTCCTTAGCAGAAATAAGAAATTGATTACTGCAATGCTGTTGAAGTAGCAAATCACTAGTATCTGACATCTAACTCGGTTCTAGATTTCAGCCCTAAAATCAGCTGGCCTTGGTGGCTCAGTTTCATGCAAAAGGACTGATGATCAGGAGGTTGCGGATTCTACCCAGCTGGGTCAGCAACATTCTTTCGTGGAGATTGATCATGAAATATGTTCTACAGTCATTCTCTCCCTTCCGCTGATTCAAGAAGGGTAGTTGTCAGTTTCTGCGAAAGAATGTGCACAATGCTGGTTAATCACTTCAAGGACTAAGCCTGCACAGTAAAAGTGTGGTTAGGTAAACTGACTGCGCTCAACATGCCCCCATTGGGTTGACTGGGCCATAAAACTTCAACCCACAAAAAAAAATACAGCCATAAAAAGGGTTTCATATGTAATACTGATCTGTTAAATTGGTCACAAAATGATACTGCAAAGTAGGGATATCTATGGTCCAGTTATGAGTTCAGTATATTCTAGTTGTGATCGTTTTGATAAAATATATTGTTTACCCACACATGTTCACAGTAGTCTAACTGAAACTGTGTAGAGTTTTTAAGCAACGGTGAAGAGTGGTTCAAGATGGCGGAATATTTGACATTGGAAACGTGAGACCATTTTTCGCAGGTGTATATTACGTACACTCCAGATATGCAGGATGAAAGCCTACACAGTAATCATGTAATTATGGTAGTGATCTTTAACCTGCACAGGGGATGATTCTTCCTGCACAGGGGGCCTCCAGTTAATGTCCCAATCAGGACAGTGCACTTTGTGACATTCATCCCTGAAAAGGATGTCAGTGGAGCATGTATGGAAACTGAAATTTTATCACCCCTGCTGGGGATTGAACGGGGTCCTCTAGCTTCCATTTCTAGAAATCTGAAACAAAGTGGTTCAAACAAAATTATAAACACATCAGTTGTAATATATTCTTCTATTAGCCTAGTGGATAAGAGAGTTGACTCTTAATCCATTAGGTTTCTCACCGCTGTGGTTCGAGCCTCGCTCGGGTCACATGTGGGAAAGCCAAGTTCTGCTTACAGATGGTCAGGTGGTTTTTCTCCAGGTTCTCCGGTTTTCGCCCACCTTTGATGAACGATCGGCTCGATATAAGTGAAATATTCTTGAAAGGGCCGTAAAACCCAAATAAAAATAAAAAATAAAAAAAATATATATATTCTTCTATACGATACATATTTTACGAAAACACTTGCAACGCTGCAATATAAAATGAGCCGCGAATCGAGATAATGGTAGTTTAAGTTTTTCATTAAGAATTTCTTCAAACCAATTAATAAAATTGTTTCCTGTAGTCTTTCCAAAACTATAATTATGAGAATGATACCTCCTAGGCCCAGTTTCATCAAAGGTTTTATGATGCAATTTTATCTTAAAATAGTCTTATTTCCATTACTTCAAACATTACTTTGCATTTGCGAAGTTCGTACAATGAGAACTGTTTGATGAAACAAGACCCAGGAGTTTCAGTTAGCTTTTTTCATTGTTCAACAAGTTCTTGTCAGAACAACAAAGAACAATGGGTAACCCATCATGTTTCGGCACATACACCCTGAAAGAATACATACACAAGTCTTTCTACACAGTGAACAGGCAAGAATTGTTATGATCTACACAGTAACATATCCGATTTTTTAAAACGACAAATACAATGGTCCACACTGGGTTTTCAGTATTGTCAGGTCCAGTGGAAGTGTTTAGGGTAGGGAGCTTTGATGATATCTGTGCAAAGCAGGTATGCGATTACTGTTTAGAAAGGTAAAATGGCAAAAAGTAAGCAAACTCTTTTGCTTCCTTGGTGAGAAGTCAGTCGGTCACCAAGCAATATAAAAAATTTTGCCACTATAAGAAAATGATTGTGGTTTATGAGCATAATCCAAAAATCTAAATATTTAAGAACATGTTGGTGTCATTACTACAGCTTCTAAGTCTATAACAAAGGCTACTTGGTGCATATAAATAGGTACTCACAATTTACAGTTTGTACATTCTGCATCTTGAACCACACTACACGGTTTCAGTTAGATGACTGGTGTTGCTGGACAATTTATATAATGCTCAATTTCAAATATAGCAATAATGATGAGCCATGTCATGGGAAAAGAGCTGTTATATGCGAACAACATAGATTCAGGTGAGTCTGCACATCTCTGCACAATCTTGCCAGTACCTATTCTGTTTGCTCAGGTAAGAAATAAGCCAAGGAAACTTAGCCAGAACTAAACATGTGACCTTGCTAAGCGGCCAGACTGGGGTGGTTGGGTGAGGCAAAGGTATTGTGTTTCTTACGTCACTGGGGTGTCGAACTGATATTGGTTTACAGCTGGGCAAGGCCTACTGTCCTTGCAGCAGGTAAGGGTAGAGGAGGAATGTTTTTATTTCTTCTGTTTCTTCACTTTCATTCATTTTCCTTTCTCCCCTATTCCTCTCTTTCATCTCTACTATCTCTTCTTTCTCTCTTCTCCCTTTCTCTGGGAGACACAAAGTGACCCACAAGGGTTGACGTGTCGTTAAACCCCAAAACAATCAATAAGCGTCTAGCCATGCATACTGAAAGATTGATTTGGCAGAAAGCCCAATGAGTTTTTTTCTTGCAGTGCAGCTCGCGATGCAACTCTTAATAAAGTGTTACTGAAGTTTTACTCACTTCTGCAGAGGACTTGTTAAGGAAGCGTATTTGATGATAATTCTGGGATAATTTTTGCCAGTTCTCATAAATACATACGTTGAGGGTACTCATTTGAAGCACCATGGCAAGGCGCTTCAGATGAGTACCCACAACATATGTTTTTATGGAGAAATAAGAAAAATTATCCCAGAATTATCACTAAATGCTCTTCCTTAACAAGTCCTCTGCTTCTGCTTTTAGATGGAAATATATTCCGTGTGATAATGGATCTATTCCTTGCTGGTTCAGAGACCACTTCTAACACTATAAATTGGTGTATATTATACCTCATGGAGAAACCAGACGTACAGAAAAGATGCTATGAAGAACTACAACAAGTAAGTCTCCAAACAGACCCATTTTAGTCTCTAGACCCCCAAATGGGTAATTGGCAAATAGTGCAAACCCAGATCAATGCCACAAAATGTGGCATCTAATCAGGGTCTACACTGTTTTCATTGACTGCAGGAATTTCTACGAAATATAGTGATAATAGAGTAAACTTGATCGTGCAGTGATGGCAAGCCATCACAAAATCCCCACGTTTGATGCTTATGCTGCTAATAATGTAACGGATGGATGGAAAAATAATGTTGCTATCACACACCTTTACCACGAGGGAGAGTCATGTAGCAAGTTTGGTTAAGTTCAGCTCAGTGGTTTAGGAGTAGGTATTGTGACGGACAGGTGAAAGAATAATGTTGCTCTCCCACACCCTTACCATGTGGGGAACGCCGGTCTGGTGGCTCAGTTGGATGCAGGTCTGACTGGTGATGCGGTGATTGCTGGTTCCACCCCTGCCGGGTATGCAACACTCTTACATGGAGATAGATCATGAAATATTTCTATGGTCATTCTCTCCCTTCTGCTGATTAAAGAAGGGAGGTGTTCAGTTTCTGGCAAAAGAATGTGCACAGTACTGGTCAACCGCTTGGAGGACTAAGCCTGTCCAGTAAAGGTGTGGTTAGGTAATCTGACCATGCTCAACATGACCCCATTGGGTTGAATGGGCCGTAAAACCTCAACACAAACACTAAAGGATGTGGGAAAGTCATGTAGCAAGTTTGCTTAAATTCTGCCCAGTGGTTTAACGGGAGATAGCGTGATGGACGGAGCCATTAACAACAGCCCCATCCACATCGCTAAAGCGTACTGATAAACAGACACCCTGCTATTGGAAATAGACTGGTCCAAAGAGTTCAGTTGTGGTAGAAGAGTCCACTCAATATAAATGGTTTTAAGTTTCATTGCAGAGAGTGTTTCATTATCGTCCTTCTATCATCTCGCTATGACTTAAATAATAAAAATAATGTTAAAAGGGATGTAAAACACCAAAGCCTTATAGTTATTCTTATCTTGATGATTAAGGGATATGAAATGTAAATCTCACATTACCCATTTCGTCTCTTACAGCTTTAAACCTTCAACTTTATAGGCTAATCAGCAGGGCCCTGTTGCTCAAAGCATCATTAGCTTAACGAGCTCGTTAAGGGTCATTTCATTAACTGGTTTAGTGGATTCAATATACAATATTCTGATATTTTTTGCTGAGAAAATGTGAGTAGCTTTTGCACTGCATACGCACATTTTTTCATCAAAATATTTAAGCATATTTGCGTATCAATCGATGTAAATTTTAACGAATCGTTAACTAACGACATTGTTAGCTTTGAACAACTGGTCCCAGATGACAAAGTATCATAGGGTTGATCCAGATTATTGCAATTTTTCCAACTCCATCCAAAATGTATTGATATTTTTCTTATTTCTCTGTGAAAAGTTTATTTGAGGAGCTTCTAATGAGTACACAAAGCCAATGTTTTTGTAGAGAAGTGATAAAAGAAAATGTTAAATTAACTTGATACTTTCTCTTATCTAGAGCTATGAAAATATATTTCACGGAAAATAAGGCTTGACAAAATTGACAAGCCTTATGTGTCTCCATAGGAGACAGTATGAATGGAATTAGGGCTGGCACAATTAATCAGATAAATCAATTAATCTATCAATAAATACCACAAAATGATTATCGTTACTGATTTGCTAATAATCGATTATTTGATTTCTGTGGCTGTTACATTACCGTATTCATCCTAAGGATTTGGACATCTCAACTGTTTACCATACGTGTTCTAAAATTTGAACAAGTACTGCCCAATTTTGTGTCTAAAAGTAGGTGGATGAATGGCAAACAGTGTCTCATCATACCATTGGCATCCTTGAAAAATTGTGATAAAAAAGTTCAGGTTGGCACTTAAAAAAAAAAAAAAAAAAAAAAAGGGTTGATTGGGGAGGTTGATTGGGGAATCTGAAACATGACTATTTTTTAGCTCACCTGAGCACGAAGTGCTCATGGTGAGCTATTGTGGTCAGTCAATGTTCGTAGTGCGTCGTCAACAATTGCTTTAAAAGTCTACTCCTCCTACACTCCTGGGCCAATTGATTGGATACTTTGTAGGAAGCATCGGGGTGACTTGTAGATCAAAAATAGCTAAAATTGTTCCGATCTGAAATCCAAGATGGCCGCCATCTTGAAAATCTATTTTTTGCTTCTTCTCCTGAACCAAAAGGCCAATCGACTCCAAACTTGCTAGGAAGCATTGGGGTGACTTGTAGCTCAAAAATAGCTAAAATCGTGCCAATTGGAAATCCAAGATGGCCGCCATGGCAGCCATCTTGAACATCTATTTTTCGCTTCTTCTGAACCGAAAGGCCAGTTGACTCCAAACTTGCTAGGAAGCATCAGGGTGACTTGTTTAAGCAATCATCATGAATCTTGCTCAAAATGTTTTTCTTGATGATTTCTAGGTCAAGTTCGTAACTGGGTCAACCTGGGGTCAAAAACTAGGTCACCTGACCAAATCAGTGGAAAACCTTGTTATCACTAGCGATCACATTTTTCAAGCAATCATCATGAATCTTGCTCAAAATGTTTGTCATGATGATTTTTAGGTCAAGTTCAAAACTGGGTCACCTGGGGTCAAAAACTAGGTCACCTTGCCAAATCAGCTAAAACCTTGTTAACACTCTAGCGGTCACATTTTTTAAGCAGTCATCATGAATCTTGCTTAAAATGTTTTGTCTTGATGAGTTCTAGGTCAAGTTTGAAACTGGGTCACTTGGGGTCAAAAACTAGGTCACCTGGCCAAATCAGCAGAAAACCTTGTTAACACTCTAGCGGTCACATTTTTGAAGCAATCATTATGAGTCTTGCTCAAAATGTTTGTCTTGATGAGTTCTAGTCAAGTTCAGAACTGGGTCATTTGGGATCAGAAACTAGGTCACTAGGCAAAATCAGCAGAAAATTTAGTTAACACTCTAGTGGTCACATTTTTGAAGCAATCATCATGAATCTTACTCAAAATGTTTGTCTTGATGAGTTCTAGGTCAAGTTCGAAACTGGGTCACATGGGATCAAAAACTAGGTCACCAGGCCAAATCAGCAGGAAATTGTTAACACTCGAGAGGTCACATTTTTTAAATAATCATCATAGATATTGCTCAAAATGTTTGTCTTGATGATTTCTAGGTCCAGTGTAAAACTGGGTCACTTGATATCAGAAATTAGGTCAGCTGGCCAAATCAAAGGAAAACCCAGTTGATGCTCTAGAGGTCACATTTTTGAAGTGATCATCATGAATCTTGCTCAAAATGTTTGTCTTGATGATTTCAAGGTGATGTATATTTTTCTATTCAGTGACTTTCATAAGTTTTTCTGTTTAGGTCAGTTTCTCAGTAATTATTGGTCCTACAGAGTGATATTTGGTACTCGTGAAGTGTTTGTGTTTAGGTTAGTTTCTCAGTAACTATTGCTCCTACAGCCAGTGATACTTAGTACATGCATACATCTTAGCATGGCCTCTTGAGTGCAGTCATCCATATTTGACCTTGACCTTTATTTTACAGTCCATTAGGCATGCTACATTGTCTTACTTGTTAATATAATCATTTTGAACTTTGATCAGAATGTTTGCCTTGATCAGTTCTAGATCAGGTTCTCAAAGTGCTATGATGCTCAGGTGAGCATTACAGGGCCATCATGGCCCTCGTTTATTTTTATTTTTTTATTTGGCTAGCAAATGGAAATTCCATATTTATTCAGAATCAAGGGTACCATATTTGCCATAAGTATTTGGAGAGACTGAATGGAGTAAATAGTGCAGATCCTGATCAGGGTCATCACTGTTAGTCACTTATTCAGAATTGTAACCCTTGTCCTGCTGTGCCTGGATATACTCTGCCTTTGCAAACTGTAGATTCAGATCAGTTGGCTTCTGAAGAAGCCAACTGATCTGAATCTGCTCTCTTTGCCATTTAGTATCTGAATTCATATCAATAATCTGGAAAGGAATCTGATTGGCTGAGAATTATATAAGTGGGCATGGCATCTTAATGTATTCAGCATGACACTGATTAAGTACATGAGTGAATGGTCAAATAGACATGTTCAAATTCTGGGACAAGTATGATAAAGCGTCCCAAATACCTAGATGTTTCTGGGGCCCATGTCCTAATCATTTTTTATGCATTTTCCAAAATTTTGATGGGCCATTAGAGAATTTGATGGACTCGTGGAAAAAATGGATGGGTCCTAAAATCCTTAATGCCCATGCTGGAGCAAAATAAACATCAGATATGGGTCCAGCCAAAAAAAAATTCAACAACAGACTCATTTTATCACTGAAACCTCTAACAAAACAGGTTGGGCCCATATCAGATACATCCTTACAAATACTTAGGATAAATATGGTAATACCTACTACTTCATAAAGTGACAGTAAAACGGTAGATTCAAGGGTCAGAGAAATGTTGATAAAGTTAAGTATAATGTTTTGCAGGTCTGTGGTGATAGGCATATTCTCTGGGAAGATCGAGGGAAATGTCCGTTTGTTGAAGCCACCCTACTAGAAATCCAAAGAATTGCAAATATAGGTAAATAGGCACTCTTAGACTTTGTATACGTATTGCAGACATGTTGGAACACATGCATACCATAGTAGTAAAGAGGTTTGATGCTGAAAAATCATTATGAAGGAAAAAATGCTGTAATTTTTTACATTGGGATTTATGTATAAATAAGGGCAGCAGTCGGGTGAGGTGAAGATGTGTATCGTGCGTCACCGGGGCGTCCAACCGATATTGGAGGGGGTGGTCTGATGTGGCGAAGGTGTCATATATCTTATGTCACCGGGGTGTCCAACTCATATTGGCTTACAGTTGGGCAAGGTCTGCTATTCTTGTAGCAGGTAAGGATAGAGGGGGAATGTTTTTATTCTGTTTCTTCCCTTTCATTCCTGTTCCTCTTTTTCCCTTGCCCCTCTCTTTCATCTTTTCTACTATCTCTTCTATCTCTTCTCCCTTTCTCTAGGAGACGACAAAATAACCCACAAGGGTTGACATGTCGTTAAACCACAACACAATCATTTATATATAAATGAAATAGACATGTGATATGAAATAAGCTTTATGGCTCTATATTTGTTAACCCTTGTCATGCTGAATAAATTACGATGCCATGCCCATTTCTAACTGTCAGCCAATCAGATTACTTAATCCAGAAGCCAACTCATCTGGATCTACACTGTTTGAAAAGGCAGGGCATATCCGGGTTCAGCAGGACAAGGGTTAAAACAATCTGATACTTTGCATAGTTATTACAGACATAATAACGTGCATGAAAAATGCCTATGCTGAAAATATTTTTACAACAAACAGCTTTGTGACCTTTGTCATTTTTGTGTAGTTCTTGATCAGTGGATTTGGTTTGCACATAGATAGTACATGTAAGTGTACTGTAAAATCAACTTGTCACACAGTATTTCACAGTATAAGATGAATTAATCTGGAAAAAGAACAAAAAAAAACATGCCACTTGTTTGATTAGTTAATACATGAAAACTGCTAATTTTCAACTATAAAATCCTCAAATGTCAAATCCTCCAAAAGCACTACGGATTTCACTGAAATAAGATGTAATCTCTTGGTGGTCTTCTGCCAAGTAGACGTTTTTGATCACAATACTCCAGTTGTTTGGTGGCCATGGCAACCAGTTTCCCATACACTTATCTTCTGTTCTTCTGCCATGTACTATCCTCCATCAACATTTTGATAATTATGCTAGGATCACATAGATGTCACAGCACTTGAAACAATACCTTCAGAGAAGGTTCCAATCAGGGTATTCAGGTAAATCCAGGGCCCAGTTGTTCAAAGCATTGTTAGCATAACAAGCTCGTTGGTGGTCAAAATGTTAACTGTTCTAGTAAGTATAATATCTAATTCACAAGTATTTTTGCTGAAAAAATGTGAGTAGCTTTTGCAAATTTATGCAAAAGCTACTTACATTTTTTCAGCGAAAATTGTAGCGTATATGCCATGTTTAATGATCAAAGCTTTTGCAAATTTATTCAAAAGCTACTTACATTTTTTCAGCGAAAATAGTAGCGTATATGCCATATTTAATGATCAAAGTTTTAAAGATAAGTTAACTAACAGGCCTCGGTGGCTCAGTTGGAGGTCACAGGTTCAATCCCGCCGAGGTCAGCAACATTCTTTTGTGGAGATTGATCATGAAATATTTTCTACAGTCAATCTCTCCCTTCCTCTGATTCAAGAAGGGCAGTTGTCAGTTCCTGGCAAAAGAATGTGCACAATACTGGCTAACCCCTTAGAGGACTAAGCCTGCCCAGTAAATGTGTGGTTAGATATATTGACCACGCTCGACATCACCCCATTGGGTTGTAAAACCTCAACACAAACAAAATAAGTTGACTAACAACATCGTTAGTTTCCAACAACTGAGCCCAAGTATTTATGTCAGTCTGTTTGGTCTGCCAAGCTTTGTACTCAGACATTAAAAGAATTGCTATTTAATGTTAAAAATATGGAGAACTGCTGGGCTAGTAGTTCAGACAACACTGAAGCCTTGAAGGCTTCTGGTGTCTCCAGGTCTACAATGTCAGGAGGTAGTGTGTTCCAATCTCTCACTGTCCTGGGGAAGAATAACATTCTTCTCTTGTCTCTTCTACAGGAGATGGTCTGGAAAGTCCTCGGATGACTGTGCCTTGTTTTTTCTTCTCATGGTGTTGGGCTTGATTCTTTGCTGACGGCAACCCTTCCTCTATCAATTTTAAACTCGTACAAAGGCACGTGTCTTGCCTCCTTAATATGGGAATATAACTAAATCACAACACCATGACAAACAATTTGAACTACAGTTTCTTGGACGATATGGCATGTCCAGCACACATTTTGCAATCCACGGGGAAAGAGCACATAGCTCCAGCATAGCAACAAAAAATTGCTTGTATTTTAATTTCTCTGCAAAAACATATTGTGGCACTCATAACATATGGTAAGAGTAGACAGACATGTAAAATTATGGCTAAATCTTCAGTGATTGCTAATGGATTATCGATCACAATGGCAGGACTGATAATGGATTATCTTTTCAGCTCTGACAAGCCAGCCTTAATTGATATCCAGTTGAGAGCTTAGTCATGGGAAAAGAGCCATTATAGCCTACGCAAATAGCAGACTCGCCAGAAGCTATGCTGTTCTCTTATAAAAGCTGCTGTCTTAACCCTTGTGCTACTGAATAAATTTAGATGCCACACCCACTTTTAATTTTCAGCCAATCAGATTACTTGATCCAGATTGTTGCTATAACTTCACAGAAGCCAACTGATCTGGATCTACACTGTTTGCAAATGCAGGGTATATCCGAGTTCAGCAGGACAAGGGTTAAGTGGAAGCTTAAGCCAAAGAACAGATGGCCTCACTAAGGGACTGGGCCTGTGGAAAGATTGATTCTAAGGAAAAGTCTTAAGAACCTTATTTTGCATGACGAGATGCAGTTGCACCTAGAACCACTGACTGACCGCCTCCTTAGGTAAAGGACATTGTGTAACATGAGAAAAAGGATGATATACATGTATATGTTGTAAAAAAAAAATGAAGATCCAGATTTGCCTGTGCAGTATCACTTTCTGATAGGTAGGACATTCTCTGTTTATCAGCATACTTAATGCTCAGTCTGATCTGGATCTTACTATGCACACATACTCCTAACGCTTTTCATGAATTGTGCTGCTTGTATGTTTTCCAGCACCTATGACTGTTCCCCACACAAACAGGGCAGAAGCTCAACTAAATGGTTACACTATTCCTAAGGACTCTATCATTTTTGCAAACTTACATTCCTCAAACATGGATCCGAAACACTGGGACCAACCAGAAGAATTTAAACCAGAGAGATTCCTCGAAGAAGATGGAAAGATGAAGAAAACTCCTGCTCTGATACCATTTTCAATTGGTATGTAACTATGCTAGTCAACCATAGCTCCAGATACTTGTCAAGTGGAAAAAGTACACTACAATCTCTTTATAACACGGTTTGTTATAACACGGTTTTGGATATAACACAGTTCAAAGATGGAACCCCAAAAATGTGTAGATTATATTGAAAAATGACCATAAATGGTCATTTTTCAATATAATCTATACATTTTTGTTTGGATATAACACGGTTGTTTAACTAACACGGTTTATGCTATGGACCCCAGCAATAGTGTTATAAGGAGGTGGTGTACCTTTGATGCGAAAAATGTGCAGATTCACATCATCTTGCACATGCACAGTCTTGTGCAGGCATTTTCTCTCCATTGAAATATTCCGTAATATCCAGTGATTCTGTAAGCAGACAGTGAAGGACATGATCAGACAAGATCTGACGGGTTGTCCTAGCTTCCCTGATTTCTCCTTACCATGTAACCATTATTATTAGCTCACCTGAGCTATTGTGATCGGTGAATATCCGTTGTCCTTCATGTGTTGTCCGAAGGGGGTGGTCGGGTGGTGCGAAGGTGCTGTGTATCTTACATCACTGGGGCGTCCAACTGATATTGGCTTACAGTTGGGCAAGGCCTGCTATCCTTGTAGTGGGTAAGGGTAGAAGGGGAATATTTTTATTTCTTCTGTTTCTTCACTTTCATTCCTGTTCCTCTTTCTTCCCTATCCCTCTCTTTCATCTCCTCTACTCTCTTCTATCTCTTTTCTCCCTTTCTCTGGGAGACGACACAAAATGACCCTCAAGGGTTGATGTGTCGTTAAACCCCAACACAATCAATCAATCATGTGTTGTCCGTCGTGGGGCGTCAACAATTTGCTTTAAAAGCCTACTTCTACCACACCAATCGGCCAATTGACTCAAAATCTGGTAGGAAGCATCTTTAAAAAAAGCTAAAATCGTTTGAATTGGAAACCCAAGATGGCCGCCTTAGCAGAAATGTAATTTTTTCTTCTCCAGAATTGAAGGGCCAATTCACTTGAAACTCGGTAGGAAGCATTGGGATGACTTGTAGATCAAACTTAGCTGAAATGGTTCCAATCCGAAATCTATTTTTCACTTCTGTATCCGAACCAAAGGGCTAACTGACTTGAAACTCGATAGGAAGATTGGGATGACTTGTAGATCAAACATCTGATCCGATCAAAAAGCCATCTTGAAAATCTATTTTTCCCTTCTTTGCCTGAACTGAAGGGCCAATTGATTTGAAACCCTGTAGAAGCATCGGATAGACTTACCGATCAAAAAATTGCTCTTATCCAAAATCTAAGATGGCCTCCCTGGTGGCCATCTGGAAAATCTATTTTTCGCTTCTCCTGAACCAAAAGGCCAGTTGACTTGGCCAATTGATTAAATCATTAATCTTAAGAGTACTGCGCTCGACATGACCCCATTGGGTTGACTGGGCCGTAAAACCTCAACACAAACATAATCTTAAGAGTTGCTTTCCCTTGATTGCTGAAAAAACCTCTGTTAGACTTAATGTTCGGTTTTCATCGGAATGTCCTGAAACTGGCAGATGAGGTGGACATAGATTAAATCTCGCAAAAGTTTGAAATCTGGCCAGATCGGATTATTTACTTGGTTATGTTCCCTTGATTGCTAAAAAGTCTCTGTTTGACTTTGTTTGTCGTCAGCATAAGTCATTCATTTTTTATCAAATTTTCCTGAAACTTGCAGATAAGGCAGACATGAGAGAGATGAGATGAGTTAAAAAAAAACTGAGCAGATTGGATCATTAATCTTAGAGTTACATTCCCCATTTTTGTTGAAAAGCCTCTGTTTGAGTTTGTCATCAGCATAACTCACTCAGTTTTGATTAGATCTTCCTGAAACTTGCAGATGAGGGGGATGGGGGGGGTGCATGGATGAAATCTCGGATGAATTAGAAACCTGGCCTATTCTGATGATTTATCTTACAACCACTGATTGCTGAAAAAGAGCCTCTGTTTGACTTTGTAATCAGCATAACACCTTCAGTTTTGATCAGATCTTCCAAAAGTTTGCAGACAAGGTGGACATGGATGGAATCTCAGACGAGTTTGTAATCTGGCCAGATCGGATCATTAGTAATAGCCTTGATTGTTAGAAAAAAGCTTATACTTGATATTACCATCAGCATAACTTGTTCAGTTTTGATCGGATCATCCTGAAACTTGCAGATAAGGTGGACATTGATGGTCTTGAATAAATAGGAAAACTCTCCAGATAAATTATTTTAGAGTAACGTTTGATTGCTGAAAACGCCTATTTTTGGATGGGTTTTTAGCTCACCTGTAACGCAGTGAGAAGGTGACCTTTTGTTGTCACATTTTGTCCGTCATGCGTATGTCGGTCCGTCGGTAAACTGTTCCTTCAAACGACATCTCCTAAACCACTGATTGGATTTTGACTAAACTTCACAGGAATGATCCTTGGTTGGTCCGCTTTCAGAGTTGTTTAAATGGTTCTGGTCCATCGCACATCTAGGTCAAGGAGCTAAAACTAGATTTTTTAACTGAAGATTTTTAAAAATTTTCTTGGCTGAAACCAGAAAGCCCAGGTCTTTGATATTTAGTTTGTAGCATCATCTAGTGGACCTCTACCAAAGTTGTTCGTTAGAGCCCTGGGGTCAAAAATGGCCCTGCCTTGTGGGGTCACTTGTTTTACATAGATCTATATAGGGAAAAACTTCAATAATCTTCTTGTCTGAAAGCAGAAGGCCCAGGCCTTTGATATTTGGTACTTAGCTTCACGTAGTGGACCTCTGCCAAGATTGTTCAGATTATAGCCTGAGGCCAAAAATGGCCCCGCCCCTAGGCCAACATGTTTTACATACTCTTTGGAAAAAACTTTTAAAAAATCTTCATGTCTTGATTTGCCACAAGGACAAAGGCACTGCTGGTGTAGGAGTGTTTGTGGCGGAAGAGTGGACAGAGAAAGTTTTTGAGGTTCAGAGAGTCTCCGACAGAATCATCTTGGTGAAACTCAGTCGGCCAGCGTGTGGTTACCTTTCTGTCTGTGTATGCCCCACAGAGTGGTCTAAGTGATGAGGTTAAGGACCTATTCTTTAATCAGCTGCATGCTGTGACTGCCAGGATCCCAGCATCAGAATTTCTGATCCCATGTGGAGATTGGAACGGCCATGTAGGCAGTTCAGGCACTGGATACAGGGAAGTGCATGGTGGGATGGGGTATGGCAGGCCGGAACCAGATGTTGAGGGTGAGAGAACTCTAGAGTATGCCCTAGCATTCGACCTGCTTCTTGGGAACACATGTTTCAAGAA
The DNA here is from genome assembly GCA_964016985.1 of Anodontia alba. Taxonomy (NCBI): domain Eukaryota; kingdom Metazoa; phylum Mollusca; class Bivalvia; order Lucinida; family Lucinidae; genus Anodontia; species Anodontia alba. The sequence continues at coordinate 59,046,758 of OZ024836.1, read as the reverse complement.
ACTTGACAGCCATCTCATCACATACAAGTCGGGAAACATAGCCATGCAGATAGACTTCATCCTTTTCCGTAGGACCATGCGCAAACTTGTCACAGATGTGAAAGTGATCCCTGGCGAGGAAGTAGCCCTGCAACACCAGCTACTTGTATGCAACATGAGGATTGATGTGCCACCAAAATCCAAGCCCAAGTTCACCCCTCGCCTCTAAGTTTGGAAGCTTAAAGACCCTCAGACGAGCAGTCATTTCCAGGAGGTCTTCAACTTGCATTTGAGCACGTCTGCAGGTGTAGCTGATGGGGCACTGAGGATATCTGGAACAGTGTCAAGACAACTGAGGAGGTGTGTGGCACAACTCGGCCACACCGTTGGCGTCGTGAAACCTTGAACACGTGGCAGAGGCCATTGCTGCCATGCGGAAAGCTTTTAAGGCCTGGAAGACTGGTAAAGGCACTAGGGCATCATACAGTGCAGCCAAACGCAATGCCATACATGCAGTGCACTATGCTCATCAAGAAGCCGACAAGAAGGCCTTCGAGAATATTGACCCCAAGTCTTCAGAAGTCTACCGCCTTGCTAACCAGTTTAGAAGAGAGAACACTGATTTTGTTGGTGACAAACCAGTGAAGAATGATGCAGGAGAGATGTCAATGAGAGAAGACTCAAAGCAGACGGCCTGGTTAGAGCACTACCAAAGGCTTCTCAATGTTGAGTTAGACTGGGACCCAGACTACCTGTCTTATCAACCACCAGTGGAAGGCCCCCCCATCCCAGTCACCATTGATATGGTTAAGAAGGCTATCTTACAGATGAAGGCGGGCAAAGCACCGGGCCCATCAGGCATAGTGGTGGAGATGATACGAGCAGACGGTGACGGGCGCCTCCATGATCCGTGACCTCGCAGCTGCAATTTGTCATTGGGCCTTCTGATGCCCAGGCTCCCAGCACTTTGATTGCAATAATAAGCTTGTCATTTGCATATCTCTTAAAGTATTTTACTCTTTAACTAACAGAACCCTCCCACTACTGTGCATCTTTGGGAAGCATTCTTCGGTTTCACCGATTCTCTTGTTTCACCGATTCTTTTGTTGTGTAAGAAAACTTACTTATCTTTGTATCAATTTGATCTATAGCTATGTAGACATCTTTTTTTTTTTTTTTTTTTTTTTATTTTAAATATTCATTCTGCCATGCAATTTCATTATGTATTTAAGGGACTGAATACACTTTCAAGGGTGGTAACCCTGACCTCTGACAAAATAGTTTTTGTGTTTCCCTTCTGAAAGAATTTGCTCCCTTGAGAGAATTTTTCCTCCTTTTCAAAAAGGGAATGTTGTGTAGGGAAGCAAACTGGAAGTCAAAGTTGTCTCCCTTGTAAAAAAAAAAAAAAAAAAGGTTGGTTTAAAAAAAAAAAAAAAAAAGGTTGGTTTGGCATGTAACAGCCCGGTCAACACTATTAAGATCATCTCGAGTCATTCAATTTACCTAACTACACTTCTCCTGGGCAGGCATTGTCATCTTAAGTGATTAACCAGTACTTATGCACATTCTTTTGCCGGAAACTGAGAACTGCCCTTCTTGAGTCAGCAGAAGGGAGAAAATGACTGCAGAAAATATTTCATGATCAGTTTTCAAGAAAGAATGTTGCCAGACCTGACGACCTCCAGATCACCAGTCAGATGCACATCCGACTGACCCACCGAGGTCGGCTGAAAAAAGGTGGAAAATTACCACCTATATTTAATCCTCTTGATATCTGTATGAAATGCAGCAGAAAATTTATTCATTTAACCCTTAAATGTGCTAACCACAACTGCAGCAGATTTTTTTTTTCTTGTTATTATTTTTCAGAGAAAATAGGATGATTCACATGAAAATTAATGTTGTTTATTTTCTCTAAAAAAAAAAATAATAAAAAAATAGACTCGTCTGCTACAATTTTGCCTGAGCTTTTCGGGTTAAAGCTGTTTTTTATTTATTATTTAACAGTATTTACTTTGTTTTTATTCAGGTCCTCGTACATGCATGGGAGAACCCTTGGCAAAAATGGAAATGTTCCTTATTTTCACCAATCTTATACAACGATTTGAATTTCGACGGGAAAATGAAGCACTGTTAAATGACATGCAGGCACGGGTTGATCAGACCACCAGTTCTCCAAAGCCTTATAAAGTTTGTGTGTTTAAAAGAATCTAAAACATTTCTGATGACAGGGCTGTGGAAATACTATGCCAGATTTTTCTCATTTCCCCCGAGGACAAGTAAGAAGTCCTGGGACAAGGACTTCATATACCTCCAGCTAAGAAGAGTATCCAGATTATGAGATTTTTTTTCTTATTTCTTGAAGAAAGATTATATTATGGGTTCTCATTAGAAACCCCGCATTCTATATCCTTAACATGATGCAAGTTTCAAAGCATTATTATGAAAACTGTTGTTGTGGAGACATGAACAATACACAGACAGACATACTTGACAAAGGGTAAAATTATATTCCCTCCTCCACATCGTGGCAGGGGTGGTTGGGTGTGGCGATGGTGAATGAAAGAATTACAAGTTGAGTTTAACAGGATAGAAATCAGTGACAGTATAGTGACAATTTCATCTAGTGTCAGGGACATATAAATAGACAATAAACTCGAGCTGTGTCTGGTAAAACTGTGCTTAATATCGTACATGATCAGTTTAGAGCAACTTACACATTTGTTATACTGAAATTAACAAATCAGTCTTAGTTGTTAGCTCACCTGAGCACGAAGGGCTCATGGTGAGCTATTGTTACACCATGAGCCCTTTGTGCTCAGGTGAGCTATTGTGGTCAGTCAGTGTCCGTCGTGTGGCGTCAACAATTGCTTTAAAAGCCTACTCCTCCTACACCCCTGGGCCAGTTGACTCAATACTTGGTAGGAAGTATCAGAGTGACTTGTAGATCAAAAATAGCTAAAATGGTTCCTATCGAAATTCAAGATGGCCGCCATCTTGAAAATCTATTTTTCGCTGCTTCTCCTGAACCGAAAGGCCAGTTGACTCGAAACTTGGTGGGAAGCATTGGGGTGACTTGTAGATTAAAAATAGCTAAAACCGTGCCGATCGTAAATCCAAGATGGCTGCATTCATGAGTGCAAAATCACAGTAAACATTTTACCCTGGACCCCTGTACCTAACAATGAGGCCAATAGGAGCAGAGATCAATGGCAGAATGTTTGCAAGTAACTTGTAGTTTTGAACACAGCCCTGGTCTCTTCCACATAAAGCACAATTTTTCTTGACTTTGCTGAGAGTTAAAATGAATGTGCAGTAACATGTATGTCTGGTGATAGGATAACTTCTGTTAATTATGCACCCAAACATATCTTATAGGTACTCACTGGTGATTCCATTGAGCACCCACAAGATACGATTAGGTGAAAAATAATAAAAAGAAATTCCTAATGAGCCCATTAACACTTAGCACCTATGGGCAAATTCGGCAGATGTCAAACTGATGAAATGTTATTTTTCCCAAAAAATTAGAATTTGACATTTCATGAAATGGTCTCCTCGGAGGAAAACAAAAGAAAAAAATAAAAATATTTCATTTTGTCAGCTGAAAATTTTACCCAGCATGCTAAGTGTTAACTTGACCTATAAACAATTCGGCCAAGAAATGGAATGAATACTTTTTGGATGAAGAATTAAACTGGTAAAAAATCTACTGCACCCTACTTTTGACTGTAAATGAAATAAAGATGCGAGATTTTCAGTATAAGTATTTAAAAAAAAAAAAATAACAAACCAGATCTTAAGTGTAAGTTCATTTATATCTGACAGCATTAATTTATTTGTTTTGGGAATGCAGGCATGTGCAAAAATTCTGGATGCAGTTAATGAATTTTCTAAAAGTACATAAAATCTGTTTAGACTAACTTTAAAAAACAACTTTTGGATTACAGAAAAAGCTTGATCCAGACTTTAAAATAAAGAATTTTGTTATTTTTAATGCAAAATATTTTATATTTAGTAATTAGTATTGGAAAGCAATTCCAATGTGGAAGCTTGGTGTTTAAATCTAAATTCATGTATAGGAATTTTGTTTCATTCCAAATGCTGAATATTATAGGATAGAATATTTTATATCTGAAGGAATTGTTAACATATTTGTAAATTGCTTTGTATGACATGTACTACTGACAGAGTAAATAAAAAACAACAAAAACATTGAGGTGAATGGATATACCTCAAGGGAGATAACTGATCTGGAAGTAGTTGCCCTTCTTAAAGTGGGATGGAACAAATTCTTTCCTTTCAGAGTAGCCTACTGGAAGTTGGCACTCTTATAGCAGGGGAGCCAAGTTTCTGACCTGCTGAAGTGGTCTCCCTTTATAAAGGGAAACAAACACTTTCAACTTAGTGATCTCTCTTTGAGTTGTCCATTCATCTCAGTCTAGAGTCTTAACATTTATTCTATGATAAGAGGGAGTATTGGGCAAATAGTTTTCTTATTTATGTAAATATGTTGTGAGTGCTCATGAGAAGCTCCAATAAGAGATGCTACTAATGAGTACCATAAGATATTTTCTTATAAAAATATCTTTGGTAGAAAAAGAAAACGCCTGATCTGGAGTTGTGTCTGTGCACACTCAACTAGGCTCTACAGGCATTAGTTTAATTTCATTCTCTGACCCTACAACACTAGAAAATATGTTCTGTGCCATTTACAGTGAAGGTTGTGGCCATGATGCACATACCTGTAGTCTGGTTAGAGTATGTACAGACTGTGCATGTAACAGAGCAGTAAATACTTCCACATCATTTCTTAACATATGTTTAGTAAATGTCCTATAATTTCAAACACTTAGTTCCATATTTAGTTTTTAGCTTAAAGTTTGTTATTTATGCAGTTGTTTCCTAAAATACTTACTGAAATGGCAAATAGTGTAGACCCTGGTCAGACTGTTACTGAAGGAGCTGTCTGATCTGGGTCTGCACTTCCATATGCCATTTCATCAGAAACTTTTGATAACGAAATTTTAGGACATTTAGCCTAGTGTCACACCTGCTTAACACATCATATGCTTGGTAAAATGTTAAGTAGACAACATACTGAATGTTTTTCCTTATTTTTCCCAGAAAACTGATTTGACATTACAGCCAATGGACATCACATGAAATATCAAATCCTGATTTCTGGGAACATTTAGAAAAAAGCATCAATTTCTTGTCTGCTGAAATGGCCCAGTCGAGTAAAAATTAAGCAAGCAGATGCAATATAGGAATTGTGTTTTCTCTCCACCCATCAACATTTGCTAGCACCTCAGCAGTCCAGTCCATTTATGCCTGCCATCATCTTAACTGGCATACACTTTTTCCCTAAGGACTTGAACAATACAACATCATTTTATAACCTAAGGCACAGGCGGAAGGCTCAGGGTGAGCTATTTTGATCAATTGCCATCTGTCGTCCGTCAACATATTTGAACGACTTCTCTGATACCCCTGGGCCAATTTTCTTCAAACTTAATGCGGAGCCTTCTGTTAAAGGGGGATTGAAAATTTGTACAAATTGTCAGTCCATTGATCAAGATGGCCGCCATGCCCATATATGGTAAAAACATAAAATCTTCTCCATAACCAAGAAAGCTTTAAGGCTGAATTTTGGTATATAGCACCATGGACTCGAGGTCTACCAAATGATGACCCGAGGTTGAACCTTTGATCTTTTTAGGGCAAGGTCAAATTTGCGACCCCATGCATTTGTATGGGGAAAATGTTGAAAAGTCATTTTCTCAAAATGTATTTAAGACTAATGGCTGAAATTTACAATGTGTGATATAAAGTGGTAAAACATTTTAGTTGTAATTGAAATTTTGTCCCCGAGGGTTATCTGCCCTTACCCCTGTGCTATATACATATATATGTATAAAATCATGAAATCTCTAAATGTATTCTGAAACTGTTTTGAGCAATTTTCGTAAGATTTTACATGGGGCCTTCCGTAAAAAGGGTACTGACAATTGTTCAAATGGTTCTGCACCCTTGAACAATATGGCTGCCATGCCCATGTATGGCAAAAACACTTAAAAATCATCTCCAGTACTAAGAAAGCTTTTAGGCTGAATCTTGGTATACAGCATCGGGGACTCAAGGTCTACCAAGTTTGTTAAAATGATGAGACTAGGATGACCTTTGACGTTTTTATGGTAATGTCAGATTTGTGTCCCTGTTGCTGTGGCAATACTGGAATGTTGAATGACATTTGCAAATATGCAAAAGCTGTTTTTATCAATTGAGCGAATTGTGACCCATGGGCCTCATTCTGTAAGTGTGTCCATCATGAGGGTTGATAGCCAAGAGCTTCCACTCTCTGCAATCCCTCTGTCAGCTGCTTCCATGTCATCTTGAGCCTCTTAGGCACACGCTTTCCATCAGCCTGCATGTCAAAGGCTGTCTTGACTGCACCTTTGGAGCGTTCCACTTGTCCATAACAGTGAAGCCTTCTTCAGAATGAGGTCCAGATCTTCAATGCCAACCTGGTGGTGCCAATGTCTTGCGGCTTGACATTGCAGATCTGTCTGATCATTGCTCTGTAGTTCTGCTGCAGACGTTGGAGGTGTGGGTATGTCAATGGCCAAGTCTCACTGGCATGGAGCATTGCACACGAGCTGTACACGCGGCCACGTGTCTTGAGAGGTGGTAGAAAGAGATAACTGGTAGCAGCTCCTTGAACTTCTTCCAGGCGATTTTGACGTGTTGTGGTTGAAAGTTCACTGCGAATTATTGTAGCTGCGAGGTCGCAGATCATCGGCTGCTCATATGATCACCACTAGGCCTGATGGGCCAGGTGCTTTGCCCGCCTTTATCTGATGGTGATTGGGAAGGGCTGGTCTTCCACTGGTGGTTCATCAAACAGGTGGTCTGGGTCCCGTTAAACTCTGTTGAGAAGCCTTTGGTAGTGCTCTCACAAGGTCTTCTGCTTTGCATCTTCGCTCATTGACAGCTCCCTTGCATCATTCTTCACCGGTTTGACACCACCAACATCCGCCTTCTCTCGTTTAAACTGGTTAGCAAAGCAGTAGACTTCTGAAGACTTGGGGTTAATATTCTCCTAGACCTTCTTGTTAGCTTTTTGACGAACATGGTGCACTGCATGCCTGGCAGTGCCTTTGGCTGCATCGTATGATGCCCTAGTGCCTTTACCAGTCTTCCAAGCCTTGAAAGCTTTCCGCTTGGCAGCAATGATGTTGTTCCAGATATCCTCAGTGGCAGCATCAGCTACACCTGCAGACGCACTCACATGCAATTTGAAGACCTGGAAATGATTGCTTGTCTCGCAGTGCCTTCACGGCCTACATGGCCGTTCCAGTCGCCACATGGGATCAGAAATTCGGATGTACCAAGTCAAGGTCACATACTTGAAAAAAAATGTGAAAGTTTTGCATCAAAGTTTTTAAGATCTCTTAATTTCTAAATCATTGCATGTATTTACTTAATATTTGGCACGATTCGATATAGATTATAGATATTGGTCGAAAAATTAAACGTCATTGTCTTATTTTCTTTATTTGATTGACAAGCGTGAGTTCAGGCGAGCTTTCCTGTCTGATGGCAGGTCTTGTTTGCATAAGCTCTGTTTCTGATTAATTGCATAACCTGCAGTCATCAAACTTGGCGTACATTTCTCAAAGAATGCGGTATTGTTTTGACTCGGATCTATATTCCACGATTTAATGACACTTTTTGCATCAAACCTAACATTTAGCTCCTAACACTGGTATTTTGTGAGCATGAACATATATTGCGGTCCAATGACCTTGTCATTATTTACTTGAATTGTAAACTGACAGATGACAGCAGGTGTGACACTACCTTCCCAGAATGTTTTTGTAAATGTTCACTAGTCCAGTACAACTAAGGCTATCTAGATGACAAAAAGTGCAGGTCCTTAAAGGAAGTTTGATCTTGGTCAGGAATGCCTTTCCGATATTAGAAGGACCTTGGTGAGAAAATTTTCATATTTCCCCACAAAAACATGCTGGTATTTAATAGAAGCACCTCAACAAGACGTTTCCATTACCACAACAGGTTTTTCCATAAAAACATGTTGGCAAGGACACGTCATGGAGAAATTAGGAAAAATCATTACCAGAATAACCCAAAGTATTGGGACAGATACTTCTTTTCAAACAGTGTAGACCTGGATCAGACACTGTAGACTGTGTTGTCTAACCATGGTCTACAATGTTTACCATACATAACAGCAATATTTTACATACATCAACAGGTAGTAGAATGGACTATTTCAAATTTTATGGGAAGTAGGTTCGGTGTCCCAATACTTAGGGTTATTACGGTATGTAATGTTCAGTTGATAAAAAAAGTGCCTTATCTGGTGCTATGTATGCTTAAGGCAGGTATTTTCATAACATCACTGTGGTATACACAGATCAGAATGTTTCCCAAATTCAAATTCCTTCTCCAATGAAGTAACCAGATTGCTTTTAAAGGCCCCCATAGCCTAGTGAATAAGAGAGCTGACTCTTAATTCATTAGGTTTCTCACCGCTGTGGTTTGAACCTCACTCAGTTCTCATGTGGGAAAGCCAAGTTCTGCTTACGGATGGTCAGGTGCTTTTTCCCCGGGTTCTCCAGTTTTCTCCCACCTTTGATGAACGATCAGTTCGATATAAGTGAACTATTCTTGAAAGGGCTGTAAAACCTAAATCAAAAAAAAAAAAAAAAAATTGTAAAAAATCCATGTTGGTATAAGTTGATGAATGTTTGATCCCCGCCAGGTCTAGCAACATTTTTTCGTGAAGATTCAACATGAAATATTTTCTATGGTCATTTACTGACTGGGATGTAGCATCACGGCTGCTTATCTCCACATGCACAACAGCCCGTTGTGAAAAGAAAACCGTAAGATCTTCGTGAGGTGGTTTTGGAGAGTCGGTTTAGATAGCGTTGAAGGTGGGTGTCAGTTGTAATAAGACTGAAGTTTTGGCATGATGTAATTCTCTTTTATTTAGTCTCCCATATATATGACTTAACATTATAGCCATTTCATTACAAAACCAAGTTAGTATACCATTTAGACACAAATGACCCTAATGGGTCGATGTTTTGTTAAACCAGAACTCGTCATCATTAGTCTACCATATAATCGGACCGGAATTAGTCCTTTAAGTGAATATGGAACAAAAATCCTTTTCTCCCAGTGCAAGGGTGGTCTGATTTTGCCATTCTGGTTAGAGGCAGACCTGTAAAACTCCAGTTCTTGGAGAGATTACAAATCTCTGGTTAAGTACATCATGGCTGTGACGGTTTAACATGTTACTGAGTAGTTCAAACAAAAATAGATTGTATTATTTTGCTGGTACAGAAACAAGGCATTTTATTGATGGGTAGTGTGTACAGAGAGCCATGGTGAGGAAAGGGATAGGTGGTGATTGAGAAGACATGGTTTTTCAACATTGTATTTCATACTACTGGTCTCGTTTTACGTATGATTTCTGATCCATAATCCTGATGCCTATTTTTAGCTCACCTGAGCCGAAGGCTCAAGGTGAGCTATTGTGATCACTCACCGTCCGTCGTCGTCCGTATGTCCGTCCGTCCGTCCACAATCTTTAAACAACATCTCCTCCGAAACCACTGATTGGATTTTGACCAAACTTCACAGGAATGATCCTTGGTTGGTCCTCTTTCAAAGTTGTTCAAATGGTTCCGGTCCGTTGCATATCTAGGTCACAGGAGCTAAAAATAGATTTTTTAACTAAAAACTTAAAAAACCTTCTTGTCAGAAACCCCTGGACCGATTTCAATATAATATTGCAGAAATGTTCCTTTGGTGATCCTCTACCAAGATTGTTCAAGCAATTCGGATTCGTCAAAAAACATGGCCGCCAGGGGGCAGGGCTTATTTTCCCTAAATATCTATATAGAAAACTTTAAAAATCTTCTTGTCAGAAACCACTGGACAGATTTCAATATAATTTTGCAGAAATGTTCCTTTGGTGATCCTCTACCAAGATTGTTCAAGGCATTTGGATTCGTCAAAAAACATGGCCGGGGCTTATTTTCCCCATATATCTATATAGAAAACTTTAAAAATCTTGTCCGAAACCACTGGACCGATTTCAATATAATATTGCAGAAATGTTCCTTTGGTGATCCTCTACCAAGATTGTTCAAGCCATTTGGATTTGTCAAAAAACATGGCCGCCAGGGGGCGGGGCTTATTTTCCCTATATATAGAAAACTTTAAAATCTTCTTGTCCGAAACCACTGGACCGATTTCAATATAATTTTGCAAAAATGTTCCTTTGGTGATCCTCTACCAAGATTGTTCAAGACATTTGGATTCGTCAAAAAACATGGCCGCCAGGGGGCGGGGCTTATTTTCCCTTTATAATCTATATAGAAAACTTAAAAATCTTCTTGGGCGAAACCACTGGACCGATTTCAATATAATTTTGCAGAAATGTTCCTTTGGTGATCCTGTTGCAAGATTGTTCAAGCCATTTGGATTTGTCAAAAAACAAGGCCGCTAGGGGGACGGGGCTTATTTTCCTTATATATCTTTATGGAAAACTTTAAAAATCTTGTCAAAAACCACTGGACCGATTTCCATATGATTTTGCAGAAATGTTCCTTTGGTGATCCTGTTGCAAGATTGTTCAAGCCACCATGATTCGTTAAAAAACATGGCCGCTAGGGGGCGGGGTTAATTTTCCCTATATAGAAAACTTTAAAAATCTTCTTGTCATAAACGACTGGACCGATTTCAATATAACTTGGCAGAAATGTTTCCTTAGTGACCCTCTATCAAGATTGTTCAAGCCCACATGATTTGTCAAAAAACATGGCCACTAGCGGGTGCGGGGCTTATTTTCGATGTAATTCTATATAGAAAACTTGAAAAAATCTTGTCGTCAGAAACCACAGGACCGATTTCAATATAACTTCCCAGAAATGTTTCCTTGGTGACCCTTTACCAAGATTGTTCAAGCCGTTATGATTTGTCAAAAAACATGGCCGCTAGGGGGCGGGGCTTATTTTCCTATATAATTTATCTATATAGAAAATTTTAATAGTCTTTTCAGAAAGCACTTGACCGATTTCAATGTAACTTTGCAGGAATGTTTCTTATGTAACCCTCTATCAAGATTGTTCAAGCCGTCATGATTTGTCAAAAAACATGGCCGCCAGGAGTCGGGGCTTATTTTCCGTATATATCTATATAGAAAACTTTAAAACTCTTCTTGTTAGAAACCACTGAACCGATTTCATTATAACTGCAGAAATTTTTCCTTGGTGACCCTCTACTAAGATTGTTCAAGTAATCATGATTCGTCAAAAAAACATGGCTGCCTGGGGCAGGGCTTATTTTCCCTATATATCTATATATAAAACTTTAAAAATCTTCTTTTCAGAAACCAATGGACCGATTTCAATACAACTTGGCAGGAATGTTTCTTTGGTGACCCTCTACAAAGATTGTTCAGGCCGTCATGATTCATCAAAAATCATGGCCGCTAGGGGGCGGGGCTTATTTTCCCTATATAGAAAACTTTAAAAATCTTCTCGTAAGAAACAGTTGGACCGAGTTCAATGTAACTTGGCAGGAATGTTGCTTTGGTGACCTTCTACTAAGATTGTTCAAGCCTTCATGATACGTCAAAAACCATGGCCCACAGGGGGGTGGGGCTTATTTTTCATATATATCTGCATAGAAAATTTTAAAACTCTTCTTGTCACATACCCCATGACTGATTTCAATATTACTTGGCTGGAATGTTGCTTTGGTGAACCTCTATCAAGATTGTACAAGCAATCATGATTCGTCAAAAAACATGGCTGCCATGGGGTGGGGCTTGTTTTCCCTATATATCTAAATAGAAAACTTTAAAAATCTTCTTGTCAGAAACCACTGAACAGATTTCAATATAACTTGGTAGGAATGTTCCTTTGGTGACCCTCTACCAAGTTTGTTCAAGCTGTCATGATTCGTCAAAAAACATGGCCGTTAGGGCGTAGGGCTTTATAGCTATATAAAACTTTTTAAACCACTGGACCAATTTCAATATAACTTGGCAGAAATGTTCCTTTGGTGACCCTTTTTGAAGATTCAGTTCAGGTCATCAAGATTTGTAAAAAAACATGGCCAGGGGTGTGGTGGAGGGGGGTGAGGGTGGTTAGTGTTATAAAGTTTATACAAAAATCCTAGAGCAGTGAACTTGGCTGAAACTTCAACAGTAAATATGCAAATCTGTTTGGTCAGGTGAGCGATATAGGACCATCATGGTCCTCTTGTTCAATCTTAGTGCCATTATTACCCTTTTTGTCGCACCTGGTTGTAGCAGGGTGCGATGTAGGCGTCCGCTTTTCTGTCCGTCCGTCCGTCTGTCAACATTTATGTCGAAGTTTGACATTTATGTCAGAGTTAGTATTCTAATCAACTACAAGACTAAACAACCATCAAACCTTGCATGAAACATCTCCCTGACCTCCTGACTTTGCGACATAAGTGTCTGCTTTTCCTTTCGTTTGTCTGTCCGCCTGTCAACATTTATGTCGAACTTTGACATTTATGTCAGTATTCTAATCAACTACAAGACTAAACAACCTTCAAACCTTGCGTGAAACCTCTCCCTGACCTCCTGTCTTTGCAACCTGGTGTCCGCTTTTTCGTTCATCTGTCCGTCTGTCTGTCAACATTTATGTCAAAGTTCAACATTTATGTCAAAGTTAGTATTCTAATCAACTACAAGACTAAACAACCACCAAACCTTGCAAACATCTCTCTGACCTCCTGACTTTGTGACATGGGCATCTGCTTTTCCGTTCTTCCCTCCATCTGTCTGTCAACATTTATTATTTATTAAGTTCGACATTTATGTCAGAGTTAGTATTCTAATCAACTACAAGACTAAACAACCATCAACTCTTGCATGAAACATCTCTCTGACCTCCTGACTTTGCGACATAGGTATCCCCTTATCCGTTTGTCCGTCCGTTCGTACGTCCGTCTTAACATTTATGTCAAAGTTTGTATTCTAATCAACTACAATTCTACAACAGCCATCATACCTTGCATAACACATCTCCCTGACCTGACTTGGCAGGTACATTGACCCGGTGACCTTGCCCTATATTTCGTGCTACGTTGACATTCCAGATCTCAACTATAAGGCCTACAACTACCAAACCTTGCATAGTGCTTCTCCTAGATGTACTGACTCAGCAGGTACATTGACCAGGAGACCTTGACCTATATTTTGTCTTGATGGTCGATATCCCAACTATAAGGCCTGGTGAAATTGACCTATTTTTTGGCTGGAGTGACTGAAATAATTTACGTCAGTGTTCCAGATCTCCTCAAGTGTAAGACCTCTAATCACCAAACCTTGCATAGTGTACCGACTCGGCAGGTATTTTGACCCAGTGATCTGGACCTATATTTTGAGCTCCAGTGCCTTTTACATATTTTACGTCAACGTTCAATATCCTCAACTATAAGGCCTACAACCACCAAACCTTGCATAGTGCTTCTCAATGTACGGACTCTGCAGGTACCTTGACTCGGTGACCTTAACCTAGATTTCATGCTCCATTGATTTTTACACCTTTTATGTCACCCTTCCATATGTCCTCAACAGTAAGACCTTCAACCACCAAACCTTGTATAGTGCTTCTCGATGTACTGATTCGGCAGGTACCTTGACCCAGTGACCTTGACCTATATTTTGCACTCCAGTGACTGACACATTTTACGTTGATGTTCGATATCTCTTCAAATATAAGACCTACAACCACTAAACCTTGCATAGCGCTTCACCTCATTTTACTGGCTTGGCAGGTACAGTGACCTGGACCTATATTTGACACATTTTATGTTGATGTTCGATAACTGAACTATAAGGCCTACAACCACCATATCTTGCATGGTGCTTCTCCATGATGTACTGACTTTGCAGGTACCTTGACCCGGTGACCTTGACCTATATTTCAAGCTCTAGTGTCTTTTACGCATTTTACGTCTAAGTTCCATTATTTGGCTGTATAATATGAAAAGTCAGTGCTGAGGATTTAGCCATTAGAGGGAATGGCACTGGCCTGGAATAAATGTGCCCCACTAGGCACTTTGTCTACATTTTCTTCAACCCAGTTTTCCAACTAAGCACTGCTAAGAATGAAACAAAAAAATAAATAACCATGTTCTGATTGTGGCTCCTGTGACTTTTGCCCCATCAGGTATGACAATGCCTTCCGCTGAAGTCTGGTCTTTCTTGTTGAAAAACCATGTTTTCTTAATCAGCACCTATCCTTTTACTCGCCACCACTCCTTACAGACACCAGCCGTCAATAAAATGCCTAGTTTCTGTGCAATGGCAAAAGAATACAATATATTTTCTTTTGAACTACACATGTTCAACCCTTGCTGAAATGGTGATGTATTTAACCAGAGATTTGTAAGCTATCCAAGAACTGGAGTTTTACATACCTGTCACCAAAAGGACAAAATCTGACCACCCTTGCATCAGGAGAAAAAGGGTTTTTGTTCAGGATTTGCTAAAAGGACTACAATTCTGGTCTGATTATATGGGAGACTAAATAGGAGGTTGAATTACATTGCAAAATTTCAGCCTTATTTCAACTGACACCCACCTTCAGTGCTACCAAAACTGACTCTGCCACCACCTCCAGAAGATCTTAAAATTGTCTTCACAACACCGTGTTGCACCTGTGGAGATGAGCAGCTGTGGCATGGGATTCCCATGTTTTGCATTGAAATTTCAATATTCCCCAAGTAACATTCATCTATTTATATAGTGCATGGACAAGAAACAATAACAGATAGTCACCTATCTGTCTGCTATTACTTAGACATGATTAAATTCCTGAAATCCAGATCTGACCGCAACAGTGAATGGAACTCAATTTTTTAGCCTTTTCAACAATAGTGTTTTTTTATATTTGTTTTGAAGAAACCTTGGATAAAAGTTGTAGAGAGGAAGACAGGCACCAACCTATCAGAGGTTTCAAGTTTAAGATATTCATAGGTTCCACTGTAATCAGATGAAGTTTACAATTTTCTGAAGTTCTGTAGAATTTTAAATTGGAAGAGCATTCCTCCTCTACACCTCAGTGTTAGAAATCAAGATCAAATTTATGATTAAAAATGAAATATTCACAAAAGCAGACCTTGAATATCATTCAGATTGTCAGAGATGATGCTAAAATGATCTTATTAAAAAAAATAAAGAAATAGCTGTTTTCTCTTTATGAAAAGTGAAGTAATATTTTAATATCATCTCATATAGACTGTCCTAATGATGTTCAGAAAGGTATGTTTGTGAAGGAAAAATTTTATTTTATTTTACTTTTTCCATCTTTAAATCATAAATTTGATCTTGGGTTCTGACAATCATTGAGGTCTAAGGGGGCGGCACTTTTTGTCTTGAAAAATTCTACAGAACTTAACCCATTTATGCCCATAAGCGAGACCTTTGCAAACAGTGCAGACCTAGATTGCATTAAGTACAGGAATTTCTTTTCAAGGTGGTATTTGTAAAACTAATCGGACATCACTTCACTTGGAAATGGAATGGTCTAAAGAGTTAAGGTAAAAGAATGGGTTGAAGAAATTCTTTAATCTGACTATAATAAAACCGGTCATAGTGGCCACCTGTATTAAGCAAGCACCTATCTTAAGCAAGCACATTTTTGTCACACCTGCTTTAGCATGGGCGACTTCGGCGTGCAAGTTTCCGTACGTCCATCAGTCCATTCGTCTTTCCGTGAACATTTACCCTGGGTGTCTTGTGAGCACAACTCCTACAGTTTTGTACCGATCATTTTGAAACTTTGCATATGTTTTCTACATGGTATGAAGATGTGCAAGTGGTTTGGATATAATTGTTAGATTATTTTTTGTCATTTTTTCCACATTGTGAACTTAGTCATTTTTCACCTCAATATATAGACAGTGGGTACCTCTTGTGAGCACAACTCCTCTTACAGTTTTGTACCAATCGTTTTGCAACTTTGCATATGTTTTCTTCATGGTATGAGGATGTGTATATGGTTTGAGTATAATTGTTAGAACATTTTTTGTCACTTTTTTCTACATTGTGAACTTAGTCATTTTTCACCCTCAGTATATAGACAGTGGGTACCTCTTGTGAGCGCAGCTCCTCTTACAGTTTTGTACCGATTGTTTTGAAACTTTGCATATGTTTTCTTCATGGTATGAGGATGTGCATGTGGTTTGGATATAATTGTTAGAACATTTTTTTTCACTTTTTCCACATTGTGAACTTCGTCGTTTTTCACCCTTTATATATAAACAGTTGGTACCTCTTGTGAGCACAACTCCTCTTACAGTTTTGTACCGATTATTATGAAACTTTGCATGCGTTTTCTTCATGGTATGAGGATGTGCATGTGGTTTGGATGTGATTGTTAAATTATTTTTTTTTACTTTTTTCCACATTGTGAACTTAGTCATTTTTCACCCTCAGTATATAGACGGGCTACCTCGTGAGCACAACTCCTCATACAATTTTATACTAATCTTTTTGCAATTTTGCACATGTTAGTCTGAAGATGTGCATGTGCTTTCCATGTAATCCTTGCCATATTTTTTGTCACTTTATTGTACTTTTTGAACTTAGTCATTTTCTGACCTCAGATGTGTAGACAGTGGGTACCTTGTGATCGCAACTTTTCATACAATTTTAAACCGGTCTTTTTGAAACTTTGCACTTGTTTTCTCCTGTGTCTGCAGAAGTGCACGTGGTTTGGATATGATTTTTAAATTTATGCTTTCAGTGAAATTCCTATATTTGTATAATCCTTGTCTTTAATTTTTGTCACTTTTCCAACTAACCACTGCTAAGAATGAAATAAATTTATTTGATAACCACATCCTGTGACTTTTGCCCCAGCAGGTGCGACGCCGCCTCCAGCGGAATTCTGGTGATTAATTTACAAGTGCTTGCTTAATACAGGTTGGATTGTACAATGAAAACTTGAAACCTCTCAGTGACATGGATGCCTGTTTTCTTCTCAATATTTATCCATCGTGAAATTAGGATGCCACACCCATTTCTAATTTTCAGCCAATCAGATTGCTGGATCCAGATTAATGATATAATTCATCTTAATTTAATTGCAAACAGTGCTGATCTAGAAGCCAGCTGTTTGCAAATACAGAACATATCCAGGTTAACATACTAGGTTTTCAAAATTTTCATTATAATTGAGGATTTTCAGAAGCTCCATACCGTGTGTGCAATACACACTTGCTGATAAATCCAAAAATTCGGAAGACTATTGATTTTTTTCCATTAATGATTTTTTTTTCCACTTTAGAATTTTCATTTATAACAACACAGGTATCATATTTTTTTTTTTTTTTTTTTTTTGAAAAACTACAATGACATCTAGTGAATCATCTCCTGAACGGTATATTACCATGCCTTTGCAAACAGTCTTGCTGCAGATCAGTCAGCTTCTGTAGCTGACTGAACTGGATCTACACTATTTGTCATTAACTATTTGGATCAAGCAGTTTGAATCATTGTTGCAGTGGGAATCTATTCATATCCAAGTAAGGAGATTTGAGAATTACTTGGATACGATTATAGATTCTGGCTGCAACAATGAATCAACTGACTTGATCTTATTATATCCAAGTAATTCACAAATCTCATACAAAATATTTCGAAAAATCGAATGTTATGAAGATTTTGGTAAAATCAAAACTAACAAATTAAAGGCTCCATATTCCTCAAAAATAGACATTTTTTTAGAAAAGTTTAATATAGATATATAATACTAATATGATCATAAACTGTGACATGTGACAGCCTGTAAAATTTCAGTTAGTCTCCCGTTTTTGAAATGGATGAAGAATGAAATTTTACGAGAGACTAAATGACAGGCTGTGAGGTGCAACATTATATGATTGTATTATCACATATCAATTTATCAAACCTTTCTTGGATAATAAAATGTCTATTTCTGAGGAATATGAAATCTTCAATAATTAAAGTAATTCTGTTGTGGAACTGAGTTGCATCTTTGCCATATTTGTAAAATATTGAGTTTGAAATAAAATGCATGTGTTAGCAATTTCTTACCTTCTTTCCTTTATCCATAAGACTGATATATAAATAGCATTCAAGGGAGACCAAGAATAGATTGAATGTGAAATGAATCGGTTGAAAACTTAATATTGAAATTTAAGTTTTATTCCATTTTGAAATTTCAAAAGTATAAGTCAAGTAAATTTAGCGGGTGGGTGGGTATGGAGGAGGTTTGGGATACTTACTATATATAGTAGTAATTAATATGATTGTCTCCCCTGAACTGAATTCTTTCATTGCTGCATAAAACACACATACGTATTTGATGCACAAATAGAGATTCCTAAAGTATTATACAGGAATCCTAATTGTATCATCATAACGTAGTGGAATATTCTGAAGCTGCTGCCTGGAATATCTGAAAGAAAACATACATTTTCGGAAAAAACTTAACACAGAAGCCTTTTTTTTTTTTTCAAAAAAATTCGCTAAGTATAAAAATACTTTTCAGTTTGATCAAAAAGAATGTCACATTTTCTAAAAAAAAAAAAAAAGCTCCCCGAAGACGGAAGCCTTTATTTCTGTGAAAAAAATCTGCTAAGTAAAAGATACTTTGCAGTTTGATCAAAAAGAATATATTTCACATTATCTAAAAAAAAAAAAAAGCTCTCCGAAGACGGAAGCCTTTTTTTTTTTTTTGAAAAAATTTGCTAAGTATAAAATACTTTGCAGTTTGATAAAATTTATCAAAGAATATATTTCGCATTTTCTAAAAAAAAAAAAAGCTCCAAGACGGAAGCCTTTTTTTTTTTCTATGAAAAAAATTTGCTGAGTATAAAATACTTTGCAGTTTGATCAAAAAGAATATATTCCCCCCACCCCCCCCACCCCCTTTTTTTTTTTTCTTTCAAAAAATTTTCCAAGCATAAAATACTTTGCTCAAAAAAAAAGTTTCCTGAAGACAGAAGCTTTTTCTTTTTTTTTTTTTTTAACGAAAAATTTGCTAAGTCACACATGGTAATCTCGTGAAGGGTAGCCGCTGGTTATGCACTCAAAATCTTTACGCGAACTTCCAGCCATGACTTACGAGGCATCCAACAAACGGGTAAGTTCTTCTGATTTATTGATTTTTCATCAATTTCATAGACATACTTTGACAAATGGGACAGTGCTTTTCCCAGCAACTTTTATTTCTGGTTGGAAAATATAGGTGTCAGCTTAGAAAAACAAGCAGCTATTTTGTATTTCAATTTCACCCAGAGATGGGTAGTAGGGTATTCCTGTTTTGACTTCTTTTCCAGTGCAATATGAAGGTATTTCCAGCTATCTGGACAATGAAATTCTTTTTTCATATATCAAATAAGATGCACTGCAACCTACGTCTACGTTGAAATACTTAAGATGCTAAATTTCCCAAGCATTTGTTCTGGGGACTGAAGTATTTATGCTGAATATGACTTATGAGGCTGACTACCCTTTATGGGGGCATTAACCCTTACGGGGACAAAAAAGCCAACTGTCAGGTGTCTGATTACATTACAAAGGCCTGACTAGCCCTTCTGGGAATATTAGTCATTATCAGAATGCCCCGCATTTAAAAACATGCAGATTTTAGATGAAACCAGTTTCAGAATATTCCATTTACATATAAACAAGTAAACACCATGAAAGGTTTTACAAATGAGACAGCGTGTGTCAACAGGGTTTTGATATGCTACATTTGCATACATTTGAAGCTCTCAATTGAGCAAAATCATATAAAAGTTTCATAATACTGCCGTAAAAATTGCTTTGTGATGTATAGGCTTTCTTGTCCCTGTAAGGGTTAATGCCCCTATCAGGGGTATTTGGGCATTGTAAGTCATATTCGGTACAAATATTTCAGTCCCTGAAAAAATGCTTAGGAAATACAGCATCTTAGGTATTTCCAAGTGGATGTGGGTTGCAGTACGTCTTATTTGATATGTTTAGTACTTTATAGCCAAGATAGCTGAAAATATCATTTTGCACTGGTAAAAAAGTAGAAACAGGAATATTGGACTACCCTTCTCCAGGTGAAATTGAAATAAAAATTAGCCACTTATTTTTTCAAGCCCACCTTTTTTTTTTTTCCGACACAGAAATGAAAGTTGTTTGGAATACCACTGTCCGATTTTTTAAAATATGTCTATGAATTTTACTAAAAATCAATAAATCGGGAGAATTTATCCATTTCTTGTTTGTGTTGAGGTTTTACGGCCCAGTCAACCCAATGGGGTCATGTCGAGCGCGGTCAGTTTACCTAACCACACGTTTACTGGGCAGGCTTAGTCCTCTAAGTGGTTAACCAGTATTGTGCACATTCTTTCGCCAGAAACTGACAACTGCCCTTCTTGAATCAGCGGAAGGGAGAGAATGACCGTAGAAAATATTTCATGATCAATCTCCACGAAAGAATGTTGCCGACCTCGGCGGGGGTTGAACCCGCGACCTCCTGGTCTCCAGTCGGACGGCGCATCCAACTCAGCCACCGAGGCCGGCTTATCCATTTCTTGACATTTGGATGTCTTGTAAGTCATGACCGGGAGTTCGCGTAAAGATTTTGAGTGCATAACCAGCAGCTACCCCTTACAAAAGCTTCTTTTTTTGGCGAAAAATTCGCTAAGTATAAAAATACTTAGCGAATTTTTAAAAATACTTTGCAGTTTGATCAAATTTGATCAAACAATATATTCCACATTTTCAAAAAAAAAAAAAAACTTCCCAAAGAAGTGTACCAATATATATTCCACATTTTTGAAAAAAAAACAACTAGAAATTAAGTTTTTAAAAGTAAAACATATTTTAACAAGCACTACTTAACCTTTATAGATAATGTGCTATATTCTATTCTGTTCATACCTTCCACAGAAAAAATGACCGTACAGTCGTCCCATACATGTCTTAATCCAAAAGTCCCTTAGGCAGTCACCTGTGTGACGTATTCCTCCTGCTCTTTTGATCAAGTGTCAGTTTCTTTGATGTAAAGCCCTAAAAGGTAGAGCTAAGCGGGGATAGGGAGGTGGGTTTATCTTATTTATAGATTAAGTATTGCTTGTTAAAATATGTTTTACTTTTAAAAACTTCATTTTAACTGCACAATACATTAACCTATATATAATGTGCTAGAATTTGCAGATTAGGTGGGAAGGAGCTCCCAATTTGGACACAAAAATGAGTAGATCCCTCCACTTCTGGATATAAGGCTCAGGAAACTCTTAGAACAAGCTCAATTTTGTATAAATCCTAAGAGTAAGCTCATTCCAACATACACATTACACATAAGGTATAACCTTAATATATGTATATAGGATTTGGAGGCTGTTAACCTTAATTAGGCATCCAAGGCACTGTTAACTTGCACCCCCCCCTCCCTGCCAACACACACACACACTTTTTTGGGCCACAACAATTGGGCCCAAATTAAGCAGGTTTGAAGTTGCTGAGACATATCCCTTAGATAGAGCTTAGCAAATACAGAAGATTGATTCCATATTGCTGTCAGAATCTCCTTGAGCGAAACTTATTGAAAAGAGCCCAAGAGGCAGATGGAGCCCTAACTTCATGGGCAACTTTTCAGGAAAGTCTTACGGGTGAGTTTCCTGTACGCAAGTTTAATATCAGAATCCATTTCCAAACAGAGGATTCAGAAATATCTTGTTCGCCTCCAATTGGTAGAAATAGCCTAGTTCTATTTGACGATAAGGTCTAGTGATTTTAAGATAGAATTTAAGGCTCCTAACGATCATAACTGTCTATCTGAATATTCCCTTTGTATATATGGGGTAAATTAAGGGTCAGAATATGAGTTGGGCAAACGGACAGAATCCGATTCTTAGCCATAAACCCAGTTTGAACTATCAGATTCCATCAGAGCGACTGAATCTTGAATAATTTGAATACATTGCCATGGCCTGAACGTCGCTACATCTTTAGACTGTGGCCAGAGCTAAAGAAAGGCTGTTTTCTTAGCATTACGTGGAGATAGAAGCCTTATGTCAAGGTTCATATGGGACTTTCTGTAGTCGACTAAAACCCACAATAGATCCCATTAAGGATTAATAGATCTTTGTACAGCGCATTGTAATTCAAAGATCTTATTAGTTCTGTCAAGACGATTCTATAGCCAATATAAATTTAGAAAGTACTAGATATCATATATCTATAGCTCTTACTAGTACTTCACTGAAACTAAGGTAAAAGAGGAAATCGGCTGTAAAAAGTAATAGGGGCCGAGACCTAATTAACCTTCCTTCTATGACACAGACTGGTATATACGGTCCATTTGGCGTCATAGGGTTTCTGAGTTGATATTCGCCTTGATTTAGAGACAAAAACTGCAACGTTTGCTAAATTTTTATCTCTAACTGATTGCTTGATAACTCCCAGACGTGACAGTTGAGTACTGGGAGATTTCGATGCTGAAACTTTCCTTGATTGTGTTAATAGTTTGGAAAGAGTGGAAGACGAACTGGAGCTGAGACAAGTAGTTGTAGAACCTCAGAGAACCATGTTTGATGCGGCCAAAGAGGTGCTACAAGAACCATTCTGCACTGAGATTGGCGTATCTTTTTCAGGACAGAAGGAGTTAGTTTGTAGTTGGAAATGCATAAGGATGAATATTGTTCCAGTTCATGGAAAAAGCGTCTATCAGAAAGGCTTGATTGACCAGAACTGGGAACACCTAAAGTGGAAGTCTGACTGGAACGTATCACAAACAGATACAGATTGGAATGTTTGAACATTTGGAAATTGAATTCGATCTCAATTTATCCAATTCCCACCCTGTTTGACTGTTTGTCAATACGTATCTGCCAAATCATTGAATTTGTTTGGTATATGATGAATCTTGACGACAATATGATGTTTAGTCAGCATTGGAGGATATTCCGTACCTCTACGCATAGGTTTGGATAATATGTTCCTCCTTGCTTATTGATATATGATACCACTGTTGTGTTGTCGATAGAAAACATGACACAAGAATGGTGAATACACTTATAAAGTTTTATCAGTACGAAACAGATGGCCCTTATTTCCAACATTTTGATATGGAATTGGAATTGGTCTTCCAACCACAGACCATGAAAGGAAAGGAAAACTCATTATTCCAGATGAGTTCCCTTATTGACTAGCATCCGAAAAGGGAAATATTTTGGGGTTTGGAGGGTGAATGAACATTCCTTGAAGGAATCGATGGTGTTCATCCACCATTTCAAGTGGAATTTGATCATACTGTTAATCGTAACCTGATGATTTAAGGAGGATTTAAGGTTTACAGACCGGAAATAGGCAGATTTGCAGATGTCGTAAAAGCAGTCTGCCTATAATTTAAGTCTGCTGGTGTACTGAATTTGATGTGCTAATAAGTCCATTGCAGTGCAGATCTCGTTAGCCAATTTTCTAGGTGCGGATAGAGGTACAGTGCGTTGAAATATTGCTGTTATTATACTCATTAATTGTGAAAATTTCATGGGTTTAGGGACATTTCAAACGGTAAGACCGTGATCAGAAAAGCCTGATGTTCGTAGACGAACTGAAGGAATTTCTGGATTTCAGATGTATCAGAACATGCATATTCATTGGTCAGATCCCTGGAAACAGATCTATCTTGGCCATAATTGACTGACTTATTGATTTGACTGTTTCCATCTTAAAATGCTTTGTTTCTAACAAATTAGTAGGAAATATCTATAACTGAACGTAACTTACGTTCTCCATTTTGCAATAGTAAAAGCCGGCACTAGTAATACCCGGGAGTAAAAACCGGGAGTTCTCGGATTCCATACCCTTCCATTGCCCGTTTCTTGAGAAGTTTGCAATCTCTTCTCGCAATAATGGGGGGAAATTTAAATCAGATTTATTGGAACATCCGATATGCTGTGTATAAATTCTTTTCGTTGTTCCACAAATTGTGTCAATCTTTCTCCCAATGGAAAGTCTGGACGTAGTAAGACTGGCAGTGGGGAGAGATGGACTTCAGAATTTGTTAAGGATGAGGCTTAACTTAGAGGAGGGGAACTGTCCAATTTCCACTTCTCTTAGCATAATTCCTCTACCTGATAATATGTTCCACAAAATGGGCCAACCTTCCTCCCACTGGAATGTCTGGGCGAGGCAGGACTGGCAGTGGAAAGGGTTGGACTTCAGAATTTTGTGGAAGATGAGACTTGCTTGGAGGAGGGAACTGCTTTTGATTCCCACTACTCTTCGCATACATGTACTCTTTTCTATTTGATGAATAGGACTTTGTTAGACTTTTACGCCTGAATGATATTGCGATTGTTGAGGCGTAGAAAGTTTAGCTGGCTGCTTCGGTCTCTTAAAAAGTCGGAGGAGCCGGGTAAGTCACTTTCTGTTGTTGTTGCATTGTAGTAGCAACTGAGGAAGTTGCCAAGAACCTTTGTTGTTTGGCCTCAGAATTGCCCTTGGCAACTTGGTTACCAAATGGAGTTTTAGGCACCATTTGAGGATCTTCCAAACCTCTATGCATAAGTTGGGAATATGTTCCTCCTTGCTTATTGATATATCAGACCACTATTGTGTTGTCGGTAGAAATCATGACACAAGAATGGTGTATATATTTTTAAGGCTCTGTCAGTGCGAAATGAATGGCCATTATTTCCAACATGTTGATATGGAGCTGGAATTAGTTTTCCGACCAGTGACCATGAAAGGACGGACTCATCGTTCGAGATGAATTTCCGTCCATATTGCCTAGCATTCGAATAAGGAAAATTTTGGGGGTCTGGAGGGTGAATGGACATCCCATGAAGGAATCGATTGGTGTTCATCCACCATTTCAATGGAATTTGATCATAATGTTAATGGTAACCTGATGATCTAAAGGAAGAATTAGGTTTCCAGACTGATAATAGGTAGACTTACAGATGTCATAAATGCGGTCTGCCTAGAAATTTAAGTCTGCTGCTGCACCGAGTTTGCCCAAAGAGAAAGGAAAGTACTAGGTTCACTGGTACTCTGACTATTTTATGTTGAGTTAAAATTTCATACCTAACGGTGAATTCATGTCAGCATGAAATCTGAATTCTTTAGATTTGATATGAAATTCAGATTTGTACCGTTTAAAGAGTGTATTTGTGTGCTAGGTAAGTCGATTGCAAATGAGATCTCTTATTAGCCAATTGTCTAGGTATGGGAAGAGATATACGGCACATAGTTATAAGTGTGCTGCTATTACACTCATTAATTCGTGAAAATCCACACTTAGGAACATTTCAAACGGTAAGGCCGTGAACAGAAAGACCTGATATTTGTAGATGAACAGAAGATATTTTCTGGATCTCGGATGTATCGGAACATGAAGATATGCATCCGTCAGATCTCTGGAGGCAGCCCAGCCATTGGCCATATCAATTGTCTTACTTACTTGACAGTCTCCATCTTAAAATGCTTTGTTTATATGCAGATTTCGTAAGAAAAGATCTATTATTAAGCGTGACTTCGGTTTACTATTAAAAGTCGGCACCAGTAATATCCGGGAGTAAAAATCGGGAATTCCCGAATTCCGTACCCTTTCCACTGCCCGTTTCAAGAGAAGTTTTGCGATAATGGGAAGAAATTGAATCAGATCTATTGGAACAGCAGATAGGAGAGGAACTGATTTGAATGGGATCTTGAACATGTTTTGAATGATAGACAGGATCTATTTGTTGTCTGTCAATTCCTCCTATTGTTCCACAAATGGGCCAATCTTCCTCCCACTGGAATGTCTGGATGTGGTAGGCAGTGTGAAGAGTTGGACTTAGAACTTTGTGGAGGATGAGGCTTGCTTAGAGTAGGGGAACTGTTTATGATTTCCACTTCTCTTAGCATAATTCCTTTCTACTTTGTAAGTATGACTGTGTCTGACTTTAGGCCTGTACAGTTGCATTTGCTGAGGTCTAAAAGGTTTATTTGGCTGCTTCGGTTTCTTAAAGATCGTAGGAGCCAGAAGTCACTTTTGTTGTTGTATGGTAGCAGCAACAGGAAGTTGCCAAGAACCTTCGTTGCTGGATGTCAAATTTGCACTTGGCACTTCCTTAATTTTGTTATCAAATAAGGTTTAGAATTAATGGAACGTTTCTCAACTCAAGGTTGGAATTGTCCAGTAAAATCTTAAACGTGGCCAGCACCACATCACGTCTAGCTTGTAAAATCTCTGTAGCTAAGATCATAGACATAACCATCACATGCTTTATAGACTTAGCTACGGTTTCAATCAGTCTCGAAAGAGCCGATACGGACATTGTTGGCTGTTGCATACATAAGTAAGCAGCAGAAAAAAAATATATATGCATGCAAGTTTATCGCTATAAGTTTGTGGGCTGTCGGAAAATACTGACTCTACCTCTTATAAAATTTAGTCTGTGTCAAGGAAGACACTAAATTTTTTGGGAGCATATCATCTTTGCCAATTTCTCCGTGTCAATTTGCTTTGGAAAAATTTGGCAGTATATTTAACTAGCTTATACTGGTGCACTACTAATAATAGAGTCACACGCGATTCCTTTAGGAGTACAATGCCAAATAAAGGCTTCACCGGAGCCTACTCATCAGTTAGCTTTTTACTCCAGAGGCAAAAGCCTGAAAAATTTATTGATTGCCCTATCAGAGGATGGAACCGGAGTCCTTTATAGAGCTTTGTAAAGTCAAATCTGTTCAGATTGTATTGTGTGGACATTAGTTATTTCCATAGGCAGTAGTATACTCGGATTCTGTGCAGCCAGTGGACTATGTCTACTTCTTTGTATCTGCCATAATCATGGGACGGACTATCATATAAAGAAGAAGATGAAGATGTATATATTCTTCTTTTCTTGTGAGACTGTCTGGATCTTTAGATTTCTTCTCAGGGCAAGTCTGAAGATGCAGACCTAGAAGAAGAGGGTGTAGAGAATGATCTACGTCTCCTCCTCTTCTTGGATTTATGTTTACTTCTAGACTAATCCTTCCTGGTGTAACAGTTTATCTTGCCCCCCTGGGCAGCTTGCTCCCTGGGGGGCAAGATACCCCGGGGTATCTTGCCACCTGCCCTGGGCAGCTTGCCCCCACCCCAGAAAACCTGGGAGCTCAATTCAAAATGATATTTATTTTTTTTTTATAACAAATTTATATCACACAATTATCAGAACAGTAGTAATGTATGTTTTTTCATTATTTTTCTCTTTATGGGAGGAGGTTGGGGCTAAGATACTGTAGCGTAAGCATTTTCCTCCCAGACTCGGAAGTCCTAGCAAAGACAGTTCAGAAAGATATTTTATCACTTTTAATAAATTTCCCACTGAACAGGTCATTAGAGAATTTCTAGTATTTGATATAACCTATTTTTCTTCTAACAGGAAGGGGCTGGGGGTAAGATACCCTGGCCTGGGCAGCTTGTCCCCTGGGGGTGAAGATACCCTGCCCTAGGCAGCTTGCCCCCCACACCTGGAAACTTGGCAAACTCAGATCTGAAAAGCTATTTAATCATTTTAAACTTAAAATTCTAATGCACAGACATTAGAATAGTAGTAGCCTCTGCTTTTACCTATTTTTTCACTTTACAGGAAGGGATTGGGGCCAAAATACTATGGCCCAAGAAGTTTCCTCCCAAGCTCAGAAAATCTTGTAAACAAAATAAAATTCAGACTGTTATATTTATCTTTTTAAAACAATTTCCCATTTAACAGGTCATTTGAATATTTCTATTACGCTTTATTACTTATCTTTCTTCCGATAGGCTAGGGTGGAGGGTAAGATACCCTGGCCTGCTTGCCCCCCTGGGGGTGAAGATACCCTGCCCTGGACAGCTTGCCCCCCACCCCTGGAAACTTGGCAAACTCTGATCTGAAAAGCTATTTTATCATTTTAAACTTAAAATTCTAATGAACAGACATTAGAATGGTAGTAGTACCTGTTTTTACCTATTTTTTCACTTTACAGGAAGGGATTGAGGCCAAATTACTGTGTCCTATGAAGTTTGCTTCCAAACTCAGAAAATCTTGTAAACCAAATTAAAGTTCAGAATGTTTTTTTTTTTTTTTCTTTTTAAAACAATTCCCATTTAACAGGTCATTTGAATATTTCTATTACTTTTTATTATCTATCTTCAGATAGGCTAGGATAGGGGGTAAGATACCCTGACCTGGGCAGCTTGCCCCCTGGGGGTGAAGATACCCTGGCCTGGGCAGCTTGCCCCCCACCCCTGGAAACTTGGCAAACTCCAATCTGAAAAGCTATTTAATCATTTTAAACTTATAATTCTAATGCAGAGACATTAGAATGGTAGTAATACCTGCTTTTACCTACCTTTTTCACTTTACAGAAAGGGATTGAGGCCAAATACTGTGGCTCAAGAAGATTGCTCCCAAGCTCAGAAAATCTTGTAAACGAAATTAAAGTTCAGAATGTTATTTTTACCTTTTTAAAACAATTTCCCATTTAACAGGTCATTTCAATATTTCTATTACTTTTTATTATCTATCTTTCTTCAGATAAGCTGGGGTGGGGATTAAGATACCCTGGCCTGGGCAGCTTGTCCCCTGGGGGTGAAGATACCCTGGCCTGGGCAGCTTGCCCCCCCACCCCTGGAAACTTGGCAAACTCCAATCTGAAAAGCTATTTAATTATTTACAACTTAAAATTCTAATGCACAGACATTAGAATGGTATGCACAGACATTAGAATGGTAGTAGTACCTGCTTTTACCTATTTTTTCACTTTACCGGAAGGGATTGAGGCCAAATTACAGTGGCTCAAGAAGTTTCCTCCCAAGCTCAGAAAAATTTTGTTGACAAAATTAAAGTTCAGAATGTTATTTTTATCCTTCTAAAACAATTTCCCTTTTAACAGATCATTTATATATTTCTATTACTTTTTATTATCTATCTTTTTTCAGATAGGCTGGGGTGGGGTAAAAGATCTGGCCTGAGCAGCTTGCCCCCCCGGGGGTGAAGACACCCTGGCCTGGGCAGCTTGCCCCCACCCCTGGAAACGGCAGTCTCCAATCTGAAAAGTTATTTAATCATTTCCAATTTAAAATTATAATGCACAGACATTAGATTGGTAGTAGTAACTGTTTTCACCGATTTTTTTACTTCACAGGAAGGGATTGAGGCCAAATTACTCTGTCCCAAGAAGATTCCTCCCAAAATCAGAAAATCTTGTAAACAAAAGTAAAGTTCAGAATGTTATTTTTATCCTTTTAAAACAATTTCATATTTAACTGGCCATTTAGATATTTCTATTACTTTTTATTATCTATCTTTTTATGCCCCCAACTTCAAAGAAGTTGGAGGGGCATATTGCTTCTGGGTTGTTCGTCCGTCCGTCCGTCTGTCCGTCCGTCCTTCCGTCCGTCCGTCCGTCCGTTCGTCACGCTTTTTGATGCATAGCATAACTTTAAAACCGTGAATGCTACTGTTTTGAAATTTCATACATGGATTCCTCATGAAAAAATAGCTGACACGTATTTTTTTTCTTGACAGGATTATGCCCCTTTTCTGAGTTATGGCCCTTTGAAAAAATATGGATGCAATCTTGTCAGCAAAATATCTCAAAAACTATTAAAGCTAGAGCCTTGAAACTTGATGAATAGACTAGTAGTGATGAGTAGACAACCTGATTAACTTTTGAAGAAATTTTGAAAAATACTTCTTGAGTTATGGCCCTTTGTAATTTTGGGCAATTTTACCTTGTCAGCAAAATATCTCAAAAACTGTTAGAGCTAGAGCCTTGAAACTTAGTAAATGGATTTGTAGTGATGAGTAGATAACCTGATTAATTTTTGAAGAAATTCTGAAAAATACTTCATGAGTTATGGCCCTTTGTAATTTTGGGCATTTTTATCTCGTCAGCAAAATATCTCAGAAACCGTTGGAGCTAGAGCCTTGAAACTTAATGAATAGACTGGTAGTGATGAGTAGACAACCTGATTAACTTTTGAAGAAATTTTGAAAAATGCCTTTTGAGTTATGGCCCTTTGTAATTTTGGGCATTTTTACCTTGTCAGCAAAATATCTCAAAAACTGTTAGAGCTTGAGCCTTGAAACTTAGTAAATGGATTTGTAGTGATGTGTAGATGACCTGATTAACTTTTGAAGAAATTCTGAAAAACACTTCATGAGTTATGGCCCTTTGTAATTTAGGGCATTTTTAACTTGTCAGCAAAATATCTCAAAAACTATTGAAGCTAGAGCCTTGAAACTTGATGAATAGACTGGTAGTGATGAGTAGACAACCTGATAAACTTTTGAAGAAATTTTGAAATATACTTCTTGAGTTATGTCCCTTTGTAATTTTAGGCATTTTTATCTTGTCAGCAAAATATCTCAAAAATTGTTAGAGCTAGAGCCTTGAAACTTAGTAAATGGATTTGTAGTGACGAGTAGATGACCTGATTAATTTTTGAAGAAATTCTGAAAAATACTTCATGAGTTATGGCCCTTTGTAATTTTGGGCAATTTTACCTTGTCAGCAAAATATCTAAAAAACTGTTGGAAATAGAGCCTTGACACTTGATGAATAGACTGGTAGTGATGAGTAGACAACCTGATTAACTTTTGAAGAAATTTTGAAATATACTTCTTGAGTTATGCCCCTTTGTTATTTTGGGCATTTTTATCTTGTGAGCAAAATATCTCAAAAACTATTAGAGCTAGAGACTTGAAACTTGGTGAATTGATTGGTAATGATGAGTAGATGACCTGATTAATTTTTTTTGTAAATTCTGAAAAATATTTCATAAGTAATGGCCCTTTGTAAATTTGGGCATGTTTCCCTTGTGAACAAAATATCTCAAAAACTATTGAAGCTGGAGCCTTGAAACTTGATGAATAGATTGGTAGCGATGAGTAGATGACCTGATATGCCCCCAGTTTCGAATGAAATTGATGGGGCATATTATTTTGCCTTCATTTGTCCGTCCGACTGTTTGTCCGTTCATCAAGCTTTTTTTGTGCATGCCATATCTTAAGAACCCTGCACGCTAGGGTTTTGAAATTTTATATTTGGGTTCCCAATGAAAAAATAGCCGACCCGTATTTTGTTTCTTGTCTAGCATTTTTATTTAAAGTTATGCCCCTTTGAAAAAAATCAGAATTAAATCTTGTGAGCAAGATATCTTGAAAAGTATTTAAGCTGGGTTCTTGAAATTCGATACAGTGAGTGGGAATGATGTGTACATTACCCGATTATATTTTGAGAGAATTCCATGAAAATATTGATAAAGTTATGGCCCTTTGCAGTTCTGCTCATTTTGACCTTGTCAGCAAGATTTCTCGAAAAGCACTTAAGCTAGGGTCTTGAAATATTATATGCTGATTGGGGATGATGTGGAGATTACCTGGTTTGTTTTTTAGGGAATTCCATGAAAAATTGATGTAGTTATGGCCCTTTGTAGTTCTAGGCATTTTGACTTTTTCAGCAAGATATCTCAAAAAGTATTTAAGCTAGAGCCATGATATTTGGTATACTGATTGGGATTGAGGAGGAGATCTACTGAATAAATTTTGAACCAATTAAATGAAATGTTGGAGTTATGGCCCTTCGCAATTTCGGGCCATTTAATGTCGTTGCTTTATTGTGTATAGCATAAGTTTAGAACCATGTATGCTAATGTTTTGAAATTTCATGTTTTGATTCCTCATGAAAAAATAGGTGATCCGTATTTTTTTCTTATCCCAATCATCTCCTATTTTAGAGTTATTTCCCTTTGATAAAATAACATTGAAATCATATATTTGTACTGTTGTTACCGTCATGGCTAAGCAGTGTTGGAGTCAAACAGTGTTAGAGTCAGGCAGTTGGGGGCATAGTGTTTTACAAACACCAGCTCTAGTTTCAGATAGGCTGGGGTGGGGGGGCAGGGGGAGGGTGTGGAGAGGAGGTAAGATACCCTGGCCTGGGCAGCTTGCCCCCAGGGGTGAAGATACCCTGGCCTGGGCAGCTTGCCCCCCACCCCTGGAAACTTGGCAAACTCCTATCTGAAAAGCTATTTAATCATTTTAAACTTGAAATTCTAATGCACAGACATTAGGATGGTAGTAGTACCTGCTTTTACCTATTTTTCACTTTATGGGAAGGGATTGCGAGGCCAAATTACTGTGCCAAAGAAGTTTGCTCCCAAGCTCAGAAAATCTTGTAGACAAAATTAAAGTTCAGAATGTTATTTTTACCTTTTTAAAACAATTTCCCTTTTAACAGATCATTTAGATATTTCTATTACTTTTTATTATCTATCTTTTTAGCTCACCTGAGCAAAAGCTCAGGGTGAGCTATTGTCATCACCCTATGTCCGTCGTCCATCGTCAACAGTTAGTTTGTTAACACTCTAGAGGTCACAGTTTTGACCCGATCTTGATGAAACTTGGTCAGAATGTTTGCCTCTATGAATTCTAGGTCAAGTTTGATACTGGGTTACTTGGGGTCAAAAACTAGGTCACCAGATCAAATCAAAGGAAAAACTTGTTAACACTCTAGAGGTCATATTTTTGACCCAATCTTGATGAAACTTGCTCAAAATGTTTGCCTCTATTAAATCTAGGTCAAGTTCAAAACTGGGTCACTTGGGGTCAAAAACTAGGTCACCGGCCCAGATCAGCAGAAAACCTTGTTAACACTCTAGCGGTCACATTTTTGAAGCAATCTTCATGAATCTTGCTCAATATGTTTGTCTTGATAATTTCTGGGTCAAGTTTGAAACTGGGTCACTTGGGGTCAAAAACTAGGTCACCGGGCCAAATCAGCAGAAAGCCTTGTTAACATGCTAGCGGTCACATTTTTGAAGCAATCATCGTGAATCTTGATCAAAATGTTTGTCTTGATGATTTCTAGGTCAAGTTTGAAACTGGGTCACTTGGAGTCAAAAACTAGGTCACCAGGCCAAATCAGTGGAAAACCTTCTTAACACTCTAGCGGTCACATTTTTCAAGCAATCATCATGACTCTTGCTCACAATGTTTGTCTTGATGATTTCTAGGTCAAGTTTGAAACTGGATCACTTGGAGACAAAAACTAGGTCACCAGGCCAAATCAGCAGAAAACCTTGTTAACACTCTAGCGGTCACATTTTTCAAGCAATCATCATGAATCTTGCTCAAAATGTTTGTCTTAATGATTTCTAGGTCAAGTTTGAAACTTGGGGTCAAAAACTAGGTCACCAGGCCAAACCAGCAGAAAACCTTGTTAACACAACTATCGGTCACATTTTTGAAGCAATAATCATGAATCTTGCTCAAAATGTTTGTCTTGATGAGTTTTAGGATATGTTTGAAACTGGGTCATGTGGGGTCAAAAACTAGGTCACCGGGCCAAATCAGCAGAAAACCTTGTTAACACTCTAGCGGTCACATTTTTGAAGCAATCATCATGAATCAGGCTCAAAATGTTTGCCTTGATTTCTAGGTCAAGTTCGAAACTGGGTCACTTGGAGTTAAAAACTAGGTCACCAGGCCAAATCAGCGGAAAACCTTGTTAACACTCTAGCGGTCACATTTTTCAAGCAATCCTCATGAATCTTGCTCAAAATGTTTGTCTTGATGATTTCTAGGTCAAGTTTGAAACTGGGTTACTTGGAGTCAAAAACTG
Organism: Anodontia alba; assembly: GCA_964016985.1. Taxonomy (NCBI): domain Eukaryota; kingdom Metazoa; phylum Mollusca; class Bivalvia; order Lucinida; family Lucinidae; genus Anodontia; species Anodontia alba. The sequence continues at coordinate 59,013,106 of OZ024836.1, read as the reverse complement.
TCACGGGGCCAAATCAGCTAAAAACTTTGGTAACACTCTAGCGGTCACATTTTTGAAGCAATCATCATGAATCTTGCTTAACATGTTTGTCTTGATGATTTCTAGGTCAAGTTTGAAACTGGGTCACTTGGGGTCAAAAACTAGGTCACCTGGCCAAATCAGCAGAAAACCTTGTTAACACTCTACCGGTCACATTTTTGAAGCAATCATCATGAATCTTGCTCAAAATGTTTGTCTTGATGATTTCTAGGTCAAGTTTGAAACTGGGTCACATGGGGTCAAAAACCAGGTGACCTGGCCAAATCAGCAGAAAACTGTTAACACTCCAGAGGTCACATTTTTGAAATAATCATCATAAATATTGCTCAAAATGTTTGTCTTGATGATTTCTAGGTCTAGTTTAAAAACTGGGTCACTGGTTGGATAAGAAAATAATTATTAAATATTAAAGATTAAATGCAGAACTTAACATAGCTGTGAATGACAGAGTATGACCGTACTTTGATGTCGTATGAATGTCAAACTGAGGGATGGGGTACATGCCATTAAAACATCCTCCCTTAGGTTGGTATGGACAAAATATGAAAGCTATATCTTACATGCTGAATCCCTTAGGTTGGTGTGGAAAAACTATGAAAGCTATATCTTACATACTTCGGCAGTCATGCACACTTTTCAAAACTTAAACACAGCTGTAAATGACAAAGTATGACCTTGACCTAGGCAGAAGATCAAACTGAGGAAGGGATGTGTACTATTGAAAGGTCTTACTCTAAGGTAGATGTGGGCCAAATATTAAAGCAGCATCTTGAATACTTCAGCAGTTATGAACCATTTTCAAAACTTAAACGCAGAACTCAAACATGGGTTTAAATGACAAAGTATGACCTGACCTTGACCTAGGCAAAAGGTCAAACTGAGGAAAGGGTGTGTGCTATTGAAAGGACTTACCCTAACTTTGGTGTGGGCCAAACATTAAAGTGGTATCTTGAATACTTCGGCAGTAAACACTTTCCAAAACTTAAACACAGCTGTAAATGACAAAGTATGACCTGACCTTGACCTAGGCAGAAGGTCAGACTGAGAAAGGGGTGTGTACTACTGAAAGGCCTTACCTAAGGTAGTGTGGGCCAAATATTAAAGCTCTATCTTGAAAACTTCAACACTTTTCAAAACTTAAACGCAGAATTCTAACATAGGTTTAAATGAAAAAGTATGACCTGACCTTGACCTAGGCAAAAGGTCAAACTGAGAAAAGGGTGTGTGCTATCGAAAGGTCTTTCCCTAACATTGGTGTGGGCCAAATATCAAAGCTCTATCCTGAATACTTCAGCAGTTATGTACACTTTTTCAAAACTTAAACACAAAACTTAAACATTGGTATAAACGACAAAGAAAGAACTGACCTTGACCTACAAAAAGGGTCTAAGTTGGGGATGGGGGGGTGTATGCTATGGAAAGGTCTTACCATAAGGTAGGTGTAGGCCAAGTATGGAAGCAGTACCATAAACAGTTAAAAACCTATGCACACCTTTGAAAACTTAAACATTGTGCTAACGCGGATGCTAACGCGGACGCAGACACGGACCCCGACTGGGTGACAACATAAGCTCTATGTACGTACACACATTGTACAGAAGGACGTACATTTTTATGCACATACCCACGTACGCATGTACGGAAAACCAAATCCTATATGCCCCTGGCATCATCTGATGCGGGAGCATAAAAAAAGGGGTCTACTTTATTCCCAAATTCTCGCCTTCCATAGTAGACTCCTTTTCAGACTCCCTATGCAGACTGCAAACAGAAATCACAAAAGTTGTCTCCCCAGTTAAAATGGGGAGATGTATCAAGTCCTTGTTCTGCTGAATAAATCAAGATGCCATGCCTACTTCTAATTTTCAGCCAATCAGATTACTTGATCCGGATTGTTGCTATAAATTCAAGAACTTAATGGCAAACAATGCAGCTCCAGATCCAGATCAGTTGGCTTCTTCAGAAGCCAATTGATCTGGATCTACACTGTTTGCAAAGGCAGGGCATATCCGGGTTCAGCAGGACAAGGGTTAAGTCCAATTATTCTCTGGTAAGTTCATTATTGGTATATCAACATGTCAGAAAACATTTCACTATAGCATCAATATAACAACATACAGCTCATTTTCCCACTTTGAAACAACACATTTTTATTACTTGATTAGCATCAACTAGACTAATGGTGAAACAACATATTTTTATTACTTGATTAGCATCAACTAGACTAATGGTGAAACAACACATTTTTATTACTTGATTAGCATCAACTAGACTAATGGTGAAACAACACATTTTTATTACTTGATTAGCTTCAACTAGACTAATGGTGAAACAACACATTTTTATTACTTGATTAGCATCTACTAGACTAATGGTGAAACAACATATTTTTATTACTTGATTAGCATCAACTAGACTAATGGTGAAACAACACATTTTTATTACTTGATTAGCATCAACTAGACTAATGGTGAAACAACACATTTTTATTACTTGATTGGCATCAACTAGACTAATGGTGAAACAACACATTTTTATTACTTGATTAGCATCAACTAGACTATTTTCCCACTTTGAAACAACACATTTTTATTACCTGACTAGCATCAACTGGACTAATGGTGAAACAACACATTTTTATTACTTGATTAGCATCAACTAGACTAATGGTTTTGAAACTACAGAACTGGGGTTTTGATTAGGAGTTTAACAGTCCAGTCATTTTTATTGAGGTCATGTTGAGCCAGTGAAACTACAAAATATTACTCTCTAAATGATGTTTCTGGCTGCTCAATTGTAGTCAGATATTGACTCGTAGAAATGTTGTACGAGTACAATTTAAAACAAAGCCTGTAGCATATCATCATGATAAATAAGGCCTTTTTTTTCTGAGAGATACCTAAAAGACAGACCTTTATCGAAAATACCTCCTTAATCAGGACTTGCTAAAAAGATAATTTTCTCTAGTTCTCAAAAAAGCTGCTAATGATTACCAAAACATATGCTTTTATGGAGAAATATGAAAAATTATCCTAGAATTATCACCAAATATTCATCCCTCTGATAATATTGCACTTCTTTATCAGGCCATATATCCAGCAAATACATGTATGTAATTAACCCTTGTCATGCTGAATAATTTAGATGATACACCTACTTCTAATTTTCAGCCAATCAGATTACTTGATCCAATTTGTTTAAATAAATTCACATACCTAATGACAAACAGTGCAGATCCAGATCAGTTGCAACTGATCTGGATCTACACTGTTTGTAAAGGCAGGGTATGTCCAGGTTCAGTAGGACTAGGGTTAAAACATTGGTAAAAGAAGTTAGACCCAATGTTATATTATTATTTTCCATAATCCAACAGTTCTGCATTCAGTAGCTGGTAAAATATAAAAAATTCCAGAACTGAAACTCAATCTTTAACCTTTACAAATATATGGGCAAATTCAGCAGATGACAAAATGATGGCATTTTTCTCCGAAAATAAGCTTCCATTTTATACAAATTTCCTCCTTTGTAGACAATTTGCATGAAATGTTAAAGCGAAGGTATATTCTGGGAAAAATTAGAAAATTATTTCAAAATGCTGGCTGCTGAACTTTTTGCATCTACAATGCTTAAAACCCTTGTCCTGCTGAATAAATTGATGCCACACCCTTTTCAAATTTTCAACCAATCAGATTACTTGATCCAGATTGTTGATATAAATTCACATACTGAATGGCAAACAGTGTAGATCCAGATCATTTGGCTTCTTCAGAAGCCAACTGATCTGGGTCTACACTGTTTGCAAAGGCAGGACATATACGGGTTCTGCAGGACTAGGGTTAATTAATCTTGAGCATCAAAAATGTTTAATTCCAACAACTTCATGAAGAAGAATATGGTACCTGGAATTATTGGAAACAATGTAGACCCTGATCAGATGCTGTGATCTTGGTCTACATTGCTTACCAATATTCCTTTTTGGATGCTGGACATGAACAAATTAGAATTTCGAATGTCAGTTTTATCTCAGTTAAGTATGATTTTTTTTGGTACTATTGAAATCTTTTTTTGAGTCAGTTCACCATAATATACCATATTCAACCTAATTACCAGACAGTGCACTAAGGGAACACTTGAAAAAATAATCAGTAAAGGACTTAATTGATGATGTTTATGCCATTGTTTTTCTGATTTTCTTTATGAAAGCATATGTTGTTGGTACCCCTTCGAACTGCATTGACAAGTTGATGTAATTCAAATGAGTTACAACAGCATATGCTTTTATATGTATGTTGTGGGCACTCATTTAAATTGCACTGACAAGTGGATGCAATTAAAATAAGTTACACAACATACACTTTTATATATATGTTGTGGGTACTCATTTGAGTTGCACTGATAACCTGATGCAATTCAAATGGATACCAACAACATACAATTTTATATATGTTGTGGGTACTCATTTGAATTGCACTGATAAGTTGATGCAATTCAAATGAGTTACAACAACATATACTTTTATATATATGATGTGCGTACTCATTTGAATTGCAGTGACAAATTGATGCAATTCAAAAAAGGTACCAACAACATACACTTTTATATATATGTCATGCATACTCATTTGAATTGCACTGACAAGTTGATGCATTTCAAAAAGGGTACCAACAACATACGCTTTTATATATATGTTGGGGTACTCATTTGAATTACACTGGCAAGTTGATGCAATTCAAATGAGTTACAACATACACTTTTATATGTATGTTATGGGTACTCATTTGAATTGCATTGACAAGCTGATGCATTTCAAATGAGTTACACAACATACACTTTCACATATATGTGGGTACTCATTTGAATTGCATTGACAACTTGATGCAATTTAAATGGGTACCAACAACATATGCTTTTATATATATGTTGTGGGTACTCATTTGAATTGCATTGACAAGTTGATGCATTTCAAATGGGTACCAACAATATACACTTTTATATATATGTTAGGGTACTCATTTAAATTGCACTGACAAGTTGGTGCAATTCAAACAGGTACCAACAACATATTCCTTTATAAAGAAGTAGACAAAAGGGACACTAGCTGTAATCTAAAAAATACGGAATTGCATGACTGTGTGGGCTTATAAGAGAGCAAATTCTTACCTTTTAAAGAAGACCTCTTTTCAGAAGGGAGGCAAAACAACTTTACAAAAGCTGCATCCCCTCAAATTGTATCAATCCCTTTAACCATTTCCATAACAGCTTAAAGCAGGTATGGTATGGAGAAAGGTGTCTGAATATTTATGGTATATCTGGACCAAAAGGGAGGCAAAACAGCTTTACAAGAGCTGACTCCCCAAAACAGCTTTACAAAAGCTGCCTCCCCTCAAATTGTATCAATCCCTTTAACCATTTCCATAACAGCTTTAAGGCAAGTATGGTATGGAAAAAGGTAACTGAATATTTATTATATATCTGGACCAGAAGGGAGGCAAAACAGCTTTACAAGAGCTGACTCCCCATAACAGCTTTACAAAAGCTGCCTCCCCTCAAATTGTATCAATCCCTTTAACCATTTCCATAACAGCTTTAAGTAAGTATGGTATGGAGAAAGATGTCTGAATATTTCTGATATATCTGGTTCAATTATTATGATTAACCTTCAGCACAATGGACAAATTACACATATTTGTTTGTGTTGAGTTTTACGGTCCAGTCAACCCAATGGGGCCATGCTGAGCGCAGTCAGTTTACCTAACCACACATTTACTGGGCAGGCTGAGTACTCTAAGTGGTTAACCAGTATTGTGCAAATTCTTTCACCAGAAACTGACAACTGCCCTTCTTGAATCAGTGGAAGGGAGAAAGACTGAAGATAATATTTCGTGATCAATCTGCATGAAAGAATGTTGCCGGCCTTGGCAGGGATCGAACCCGCAACCTCCTGGTCTCCAGTCTGATGCGCACCCAACTGCACCATGGAGGCCGGCAATTTCATTCTTAAAACATAAATTTACACTACCTACAAATAGTTTTAATCCTTATCCTGCTGAATAAATTAATATAGCCACACCCATTTCTGACTATCGACCAATCAGATTTCTTGAAATAATGTGTTCATTCAATTCATAAACTGCATGACAAACAGTGTAGATCCTGATCAGATGGCTGCTTCAGAAGCCATCTGATCTGGATTTATACTGTTTGCAAAGGTAGGGGTTGTCGTGTTCAGCAGGATAAGGGTTAAATTAATATGCATGAAATGTCAAACCTAATTTTTGGCAAAACTAAGGAAAAATATTTCAGACTTTTTAACCCAGTATGCTAAGCGTTGATAACATTTTCTACAGCCTGTCACAAAATGCATAAATAATGGGTTCTGAAGTAAACAAACATCGATGGCATCGCACCAAGTTAAAAAGTGTCTCTGAGGCTATAAGGGCAGCGAAGATCATGATCAGACTGCACATCCACAGTTTGGTTGTGACCTTCACTGTCCTTTTACATTGGAAAAAGGAATATATCGGCAGGATTCTGTCAATTTAGCTCTAATTAAGGCGCATTACGAAAATGCCTATTCAAATATATAGAAAATTTCACCTCCAAAAAACTGAAAATTTTCAGAAAAAAAACTGATATTTTTCATATTTCTGCTCAAAACATCGGTGAGGTGGTTCTAATGAGTACCCACAATCTATGTTTTGAGCAGAAATAAGAAAAATAATGTATACCCCTGTAAACCCCATTTTTACTATATAAAAGTGGGGTTTAAGGGGGTCAAAATTATATAGGCATGTTTTCGTGATGGCTTTTTCAGTCAAAAAGTATAGATATTTTTCTTATTTCTCCACAAAAACATATGTTGTGGTACTCATTAGTCCTCACCGAGGTGCTTCTAATGAGTACCCACAACATATGTTTTTGTTGAGAAATAAAAAAATTATTAACCTGATACCCACTCTTATCTAGGCCAATGCAGCGAGTGATGATGAAGAAAACAAATCCAGGTTTATTTAACAATGGGTTCAAAATTTCTCAGGTAGTTGAGATTTGATCAAATTATCGTACTAAGCCTTATGTTTTATGACAACCAGGCCTGAGAAAACAGGTTAGACCCAGATCAGATGCTGTAGAATGTGTGGTGATACTAACTGCCCATCCACCAATTTTACATTTACAGGTAGTAAAACAGACATCAAATTTTACTGAATCTGACCCAGGAATGGTCAAGGTGGTTTTGAATTAGCATATTTCTAATACTGGACACTTTTACAATTGGTGTAACTTAAGGTGAACACTGGTTCTTATTTAGGCAGGATCAGGCCATGAGGAATGATGATGATTAGATGTTTTACATTCCCTTCAATATTAGATGATAACAAAAATGCAATCAGTGAATAAGTTCCTCATGACACAGCCACTTCATACAGTCAAAGAATACAAAAAGGTCTTCATAGTAAATTGAAATAGTGAAAGCCTAGAGCAGCCTGCACACACATTAGTGCAGTCTGATCAGACTCTGTCATATACTGTACAGTATCTAATGTATTAATAAGCAGACAATGGATGTCTTGATCAGAACTGGTTGTCTATATACATGTATTTGTAAATGACCTGAAGACCTTTTTCCATGCATGTTTGCAACTCAAAAGAAATGTCAATATCTGACCAAAATTTGTCTATGAACATTAATTGCAGAGATTATTCTACTTTTTATTTTTAGTAAAAAGTATTCGGGAAATAGCAAAAGATTTAAGTTTCGCACAATGCCTAACACTTACATTGTTAACCGGAAAATGAACTGTACGTATGTTTGTGTATCAACCAGCAAGATCAATACACAATTAAGGACAATCAAAACCTCTGGGTTTGACTTGTTCGTTTGATCATGATAACCTAGTATTAAACCTGTATTTTTTCAGTAAATCAGTATAAACAGTTAGTGTATGAATAGCCAATGTATCTAAAGACTGGTTTCCAGTCATTGGTCTCCAGCTGTATATTACATCTACTATTCCCAGTGATCAAATGAACAAGTCTGTTTGATGTGTTAAAAGTGTTGGTAAACTACAACTTAAAGGTGATGGATATCTTGATATTTACACTGAACAGTGTGTCACTGGTATTTCAAACAGATTTTGATTATTATCATATGAAGAGATCCATCACAAAAAATAACTTAACACTGAAGGATATCTTGATGATCACGCTGGACAGCATGCCACTGTTTGATATTTCAAACAGATTTTGATATTGTATGAAGAGATCCTTCACAAATACTAAGTCAACTCACAGAATCTTCAAACAGCATCATCTCCACTCCTTTGATGGAAGCAAATGGTGAAACAGAACTTCTTTTTCATACACAATGACAGCAGCACTGAAAGAGTTAACAAATGTCTACAATGTTGTCGTATTAACTATGTTAAGGAAATTAAAATTTGTTGAAGGATGCATGTATGAAGTTTTATTTTATTGCAAGATGAAATCAATGTATATCTTAAACAAATAAAAATATTTTCACAAGTGAAAGAATATGATATTTTCACAAGTGAAAAATAACAAGTCCACATTATTTCCACAACTTGTTTTGGATTATTTCGGTGGTCATCTTTGTTTCCTTCACAGATGCTGATCCCAATTCAGTTTTTTAACTCCTCTAACTTCTCTGTTTCTGAGCAAAACTATCAAGTGATGGTATGCATTTTCTTAGTTAGAATGTAAAGAACATTTTGGTAACAGAATTATTTTAATTTGCCAAAACTTTTTGTTTTTTTTGTTTTTGTCACTCCAGTGCTTCACCTGTTAAGCACTGAACATTGACGCCATGACGATCATGTTTTATTTGATGATGGAAGTTATAATGTAAGAAATGTGCATTAGCGTGAACAATAAAATAAAAAAAAAATTTACTCTTTTTCAGTGAATACCATAAAAAGTTTCATCTTTAAAAACATTTAAATTTTCACTCGTGCTTCGCACTCGGGGAAAATGCTGATGTTTTCATTAAACTCAATGAAAATATTTACGGAATTCACAGCAAAAGAGTAAATATCCTCTGCATATTAGCCTACAGGCCTTGGTGTTTAGGAAACGAAGTTAAAAGCACAGATTAAACATTGTTTAGCAAAGTGTGAAAATTAGGTCAAGGTCAATTAACAGTTGATGGCAGTGGGCAGGGTGCATCATGGCAGATGTGTGTATGAAGCTTCATTAGCCCAGAAGCCTTGGTATTTTAGAAGTGGAGCTAAATGCACATACTTAAAACTGGAGCTATAATGTGCTATGTTCTATTCTGTTCATACCTTCCACAGAAAAAAAAACGACCGTACAGTCGTCCCATACAGTCTTAATCCAAAAGTCCCTTAGGCAGTCACCTGTGTGATGTATTCCGCCCGCTCTTTTGATCATGTGTCAGTTTCTTTGATGTAAAGCCCTAAACGGTAGAGGTAAGTGGGGATAGGGAGGTGGGATTATCTTATTTATAGGTTAAGTATTGCTTGTTAAAATAAGTTTTACTTTTAAAAAACTTTATTTTAACTGCACAATACATTAACCTATAGATAATGGGTGCTAGAATTTGCCAATGAAGTGGGAAGGACCTCCCAAATCTAACACAAAAACAAGTAGATCCCTCCACTTCTGGATTAAGGCTCAGGAAACTCTTAGAATAAACTCAGTCTTGATATAAATTCTAAGAGTAAGCTCATTCTAACATATATATAAGATATTAAAAACCTTAATACGTGTATATGTATGATAAGGTTTGGAGGCTGCTAATCTTCTTAAGGCATCCAAGGCCCTATAAACTTGGCCCCCCACCACTTTTTGGGACACAACAATTGGGCCAAAACAAGAATTCCGCGGAAGGCGTCATCGCACCTGCTGGCGCAAAAGTCACAGGAGCCACAATCAGAATGTGGTTATTAAATAAGTTTATTTCATTCTTAGCTGTGCTTACTTGGAAAACTGGGTTGAAAAAAATGTAGACAAAGTGCCTAGTGGGGCACATATATTCCAGGCCAGTCCCATTCCCTCTGATGGCTATATCTTCAGCACTGACTTTTCGTATCATACAGCCCAATGATAATGGAACGTTGACGTAAAATGTGTAAAAGTCACTGGAGCATGAAATATAGGTCAAGGTCACGGGTCAAGGTACCTGCTAATTCAGTACATCAAGGAGAAGCACAATGCAAGGTATGGTGGTTGTAGGCCTCATAGTTGAGGAGTTATCAAACATCAACATAAAATGTGTCAAATATAGGTCAAGGTCACTGGGTCAAAGTACCTGCCAAGCCAGTGCAATGAGGTGAAGTACTATGCAAGGTTTAGTGGCTGTAGGTCTTATATTTGAGGAGATACCGAACATCAATATAAAATGTGTCAAAGTCACTGGAGTGCACAATATAGGTCAAGGTCACCAGGTCAAGGTACCTGTTGAGTCAGTACATCGAGAAGAAGTGCTATATAAGGTTTGGTGGTTGAAGGCCTTATAGTTGAGGACATATGGAAGGGTGACGTAAAAGGTGTAAAAGTCAATGGAGCGTGAAATATAGGTCAAGGTCACCCAGTCAAGGTACCTGCAGAGTCCGTACATTGAGGAGAAGCACTATGCAAGGTTTGATGGTTGTAGGCCTTATAGTTGAGGAGATATTGAACGTTGACGTAAAATGTGTAAAAAGGCACTGGAGCGCAAAATATAGGTCAAGGTCACCAGGTCAAGATACCTGCCAAGTCAGTACATATAGGAGAAGCACTATGCAAGGTTTGGTGGCTAGAGGTCTTACACTTGAGGAGATCTGGAATGTTGATGTAAATTATGTCAAAGTCACTTCAGCCAAAATATAGGTCAAGGTCACCAGGTCAAGGTATCTGCTAAATCAGTACATTGAGGAGAAACACTTTGCAAGGTTTGATGGTTGTAGGCCTTATAGTTGAGGAGATATCGAACGTCGACGCAAAATATGTCAAAGTCACTGGAGTGCAAAATATAGGTCAAGGTCACCGGGTCAAGGTACCTGCCAAGTCTGTACCTCTAGGAGAAGCACTATGCAAGGTTTGGTAGTTGTACACCTTATAGTTGAGAAGATCTGGAACGTCAACGTAAATTGTGTCAAAGTCAATGGAGCGCAAAATATAGGTCAAGGTCACTGGGTCAACATATCTGCCAAGTCAGTAGGTCAGGGAGATGTGTTATGCAAGGTATGATGGTTGTTGTAGAATTGTAGTTGATTAGAATACTAACTTTGACGTAAATGTCGAACTTCGACATAACAGAACTGTTAAGAGACGGACGGACGGACGAACGGACGGACGAATGGAAAAGCGGGCACCTATGTCACAAAGTCAGGAGGTCAGCGAGATATTTCATACAAGGTTTGATGGTTGTTTAGTCTTGTAGTTGATTAGAATACTAACTTTGACATAAATGTCGAACTTCGACATAACAGAACTGTTAAGAGACGGACAGACAGACAGACGAACAGACAGACGAATGGAAAAGTGGGCACCTATGTCGCAAAGTCCGGAGGTCAGGGAGATGTTTCATGCAAGGTCTGATGGTTGTTCAGTCTTGTAGTTGATTACAAGAATTCCGCGGAAGGCGTCATCGCACCTGCTGGCGCAAAAGTTACAGGAGCCACAATCAGAATGTGGTTATTAAATAAGTTTATTTCATTCTTAGCAGTGCTTACTTGGAAAAAAATGTAGACAAAGTGCCAAGTGGGGCACATATATTCCAGGCCAGTCCCATTTCCTCTAATGGCTATATCTTCAGCACTGACTTTTCGTATCATACAGCCCAATGATAATGGAAGATTGACGTAAAATGTGTAAAAGTCACTTGAGCATGAAATTTAGGTCAAGGTCACGGGTCAAGGTACCTGCTAATTCAGTACATCAAGGAGAAGCACAATGCAAGGTATGGTGGTTGTAGGCCTTATGGTTGAGGAGTTATCAAACATCAACGTAAAATTTGTCAAATATAGGTCAAGGTCACTGGGTCAAGGTACCGGCCAAGCCAGTGCAATGAGGTGAAGCACTATGCAAGGTTTAGTGGTTGTAGGTCTTATATTTGAGGAGATACTGAACATCAATATAAAATGTGTCAAAGTCACTGGAGTGCACAATATAGGTCAAGGTCACCAGGTCAAGGTATCTGTCGATGCAGTACATCGAGAAGAAGTGCTATATAAGATTTGGTGGTTGAAGGCCTTACAGTTGAGGACATATGGAAGGGTGACGTACACGGTGTAAAAGTCAATGGAGCCTGAAATATAGGTCAAGGTCACCCAGTCAAGGTACCTGCAGAGTCTGTACATTGAGGAGAAGCACTATGCAAGGTTTGATGGTTGTAGGCCTTATAGTTGAGGAGATATTGAACGTTGACGTAAAATGTGTATAAGGCACTGGAGCGCAAAATATAGGTCAAGGTCACCGGGTCAAGATACTTGCCAAGTCAGTACATATTGGAGAAGCACTATGCAAGGTTTGGCAGCTAGAGGTCTTACACTTGAGGAGATCTGGAACGTTGACGTAAATTATGTTAAAGTCACTGCAGCCAAAATATAGGTCAAGGTCACTAGGTCAAGGTATCTGCTAAGTCAGTACATTGAGGAGAAGCACTTTGCAAGGTTTGATGGTTGTAGGCCTTATAGTTGAGGAGATATTGAATGTCGACGCAAAATATGTCGAAGTCACTGGAGCACAAAATATAGGTCAAGGTCACCGGGTCAAGGTACCTGCCAAGTCTGTACCTCTAGGAGAAGCACTATGCAAGGTTTGGTAGTTGTACGCCTTATAGTTGAGAAGATCTAGAACGTCAACGTAAATTGTGTCAAAGTCAATGGAGCGCAAAATATAGGTCAAGGTCACTGGGTCAACATATCTGCCAAGTCAGGAGGTCAGGGAGATGTGTCATGCAAGGTATGATGGTTGTTGTAGAATTGTAGTTGATTAGAATACTAACTTTGACGTAAATGTCGAACTTCGACATAACAGAACTGTTAAAGAGACAGACGGACGGACGAACGGACAGACGAATGGAAAAGCGGGCACCTATGTTGCAAAGTCAGGAGGTCAGGGAGATATTTCATACAAGGTTTGATGGCTGTTTAGTCTTGTAGTTGATTAGAATACTAACTTTGACATAAATGTCGAACTTCGACATAACAGAACTGTTAAGAGACGGACGGACGGACAGACAGACGAACAGACAGACGAATGGAAAAGTGGGCACCTAAGTCGCAAAGTCAGGAGGTCAGGGAGATGTTTCATGCAAGGTTTGATGGTTGTTTAGTCTTGTAGTTGATTAAAATATTAACTTTGACATAAATGTCGAACGTCGACATAAATGTTGACAGACGGACGGACGAATGGACAGACAAACGGAAAAGCGGACGCCTATGTTGCAAAGTCAGGAGGTCAGGGAGATGTTTCATGCAAGGTTTGATGGTTGTTTAGTCTTGTAGTTGATTAGAATACTAACTTTGACATAAATGTCGAACGTCGACATAAATGTTGACAGATGGACGGACGGACTGACGGACGGACTGACGGACGGACGGACGGACGGACGGACGGAAAATCGGACGCCTATATCGCACCCTGCTACAAGCAGGTGCGATAAAAATACTAACTTTGACATAAATGTCGAACTTCGACATAAATGTTGACAGACAGACGGACGAATGGACAGACATACAGAAAAGCGGACGCCTATGTTGCAAAGTCAGGAGGTCAGGGAGATGTTTCATGCAAGGTTTGATGGTTGTTTAGTCTTGTAGTTGATAAGAATACTAACTTTGACATAAATGTCGAACGTCGACATAAATGTTGACAGACGGACGGACGGACGGACGGACGGACGGACGGACGGAAAATCGGACGCCTATATCGCACCCTGCTACAAGCAGGTGCGATAATTAAGCAGGTTTGAAGTTGCAAAGACATATCCCTTAGATAGAGCTTAGCAAATACAAGACCATGAAGTGAGCATATGCTCACTAATACCCCCGGCCATGGGCATCAGTATAGCCAGAATAACAAAAGAATAACTCTAAGGAACCTGGCCCAATGTGGCACTTATTTCCCTTCCCACAATACAACTAGTCATACTTGTCATGTGTACAAAATTTCAAGTTTCTAGGTAAAGTAGTTCCTGAGATATCTTTGACACAAGTAAATGCCATGGCCATCAGTATAGCCAGAACAACAAAGGGAAAATAACTCTAAGGGACCTGGCTGCATGGCCCTTATTTTCTTTCCCACAAAACAACTAGTCATACTTGTCATGTGTACAAAATTTCAAGTTTCTAGGTAAAGTAGTTCCTGAGATCTTTGACACAAATAAATGCCATGGCCATCAGTATAGCCAGAACAACAAAGGGAAATAACTCTAAGGGACCTGGCCCCATGGCCCTTAGTTTTTTTCCCACAATACAACTAGTCATACTTGTCATGTGTACAAAATTTCAAGTTTCTAGGTAAAGTAGTTCCTGAGATACCTTTGACACAAGTAAATGCCATGGCCATCAGTATAGCCAGAAAAACAAAGGAAAATAACTCTAAGGGACCTGGACCCATGGCCCTTACTTTCTTTCCCACAAAACAACTAGTCATACTTGTCATGTGTACAAAATTTAAAGTTTCTAGGTAAAGTAGTTCCTGAGATATCTTTGACACAAATAAATGTCATGGCCATCAGTATAGTCAGAACAACAAAGGGAAATAACTCTGTTACCTGGTCCCATGGCCCTTAGTTTCTTTCCCACAATACAACTTGACATACTTGTCATGTGTACAAAATTTCAAGTTTCTAGGTAAAGTAGTTCCTGAGATATCTTTGACACAAAATAAATGTTAACAGACTGACAAACACACAGAAAAGACAAAAACTATATACCCCCATTGCATACTTCATATGCCAGGCATACTTCATATGCCAGGGGTATAATAAAGATTGATTCCATATTGCTGTTAGAATCTCCTTGAGCAAAACTTATCAAAAAAAGCCCAAGATGAAGATAGAGCCCTAACTTCATGGACTTAATCTTAAAGAAGCGAAAATCTTTACAGTTGAGTTTCCTGTAGGCAAGTTCAATATTATAAGAAATCCATCGCGAGACAGAGGATTCAGAAATACCCTGTTTGCCTCTAATTGGTAGATATAGTCTAGTTCTATTTTGACGGTAAGGTCTAGTCATTTTAAGATAGAATTTTAAGCCTCCTGTAGGGCATAGTCTATCCGAATGTTCCCTTTGCATATATGGGCTAAACAGGGATAAGACTATGATCTGGACAAATGGACAGAAGCTGATTCTTAGACATAAACCCAGTTTGAACCATCAGATACTGATCCATCAGGTCGACTGAATCTTAATTGATTTGAATCCATTGCCAAGATCTGAATCTCGTTTCATTGAAATTGGTCAATAAAAAACCTCCTGATATGGAATCAAAACTCCTGATCAAATTTTATAAATCTCCTGATTTGATAATTTGGGCCATCACATGTATGGGAGAAGAAGTATTTTAGCCATTTTAGTAGAGAATCACCCAGGTTCATTTGGTTCAATGCGTCACCCAGGCAACATTCCTGTGAGGAACAAGGCAGTCTGAAGGACAGCTATATCTCCCGCCACAGAATGACAATGGAGCAGCCTCAAAATTCAGTGCTCAAACTGGTGGCCTACAATTGTGACCCTGACCTTGAGTTTGCATTGTTGAGTTATGGAATCTGCACATCATCTCACTAAGGCAAACATTTGACCCAAATTTAATAAATATCTTTCAAAGGGTTCAGGAGATATGGAGTGAACATGAAATTCAAGGCTCAAACTTGTGACCTTTAACTGTGACTTTAACCTTGAGTCGGCATGCTTGAGTTATGGGTTCTGCACATCGCCTCACTAAGGCAAACATTTGACCAAAGTTTCATGAAAATCTTTAAAGAGTTCAGGAGATATGGAGCAAACAAGAAAGAGATGGATGACCTTCAGTTGTGACCTTGACCTTGAGTCTGCATTGTTGAGTTAAATGTTCTACACATCATCTCACTAAGCAAACATCTGACCCAAATTTAACAAGGCAGTCTGAATGGCAATGGAGTGGCCTCAAAATTCAAGGCTCATACTGGTGACCTTCAATTGTGACCTTGACCTTGAGTCAGCATACCTGAGTTATGGGTTCTGCACATCATCTCACTGAGGCAAACATTTGACTAGAGTTTAAAGAAAATCCTTCCAGGGGTAAAGGAGATATGGAGCCGACACCAAATTCAAGGCTCAAACTCGTGACCTTCAACTGTGACCTTGACCTAAGTCCGCAGGGCTGAATTATGGGTTCTGCACATTGTCCCACTGAGGTGAACATTTGACCAAAGTTTAGAGAAAATCCTCCCAGGGGTAAAGAAGATACAGAGTGGACACAAAATTCAAGGCTCAAACCCGTGACCTTGAACTGTGACTTTGTGAGTCTGCATGGTTGATCTATGCGTTCTGCACATCATTTCACTGAGGCAAACATTTGACCAAAATTAAAAGAAAATCCTTCCAGGGGTAAAGGAGATATCGAGTGGACACGAAATTCAGGGCTCAAACTTGCGACCTTGAACTGTGACCTTGTCCTTGAGTCCCCTTGGCTGAGTTATGGGTTCTGCACATCGTCCTACAGGTGAACATTTGACCAAAGTTTAGAGAAAATCCTCCCAGGGGTAAAAGAGATACAAAGCGGACACGAAATTCAAGGCTCAAACCCATGACCTTGAACTGTGACCTTGACCTTGAGTCGACATGGTTGAGTTATTGATTCTGCACATTGTCTTACTAAGGTGAACATTTGACCAAAGTTTAAAGAAAATCCTTCCACTGGGATAGGAGATACAGAGCAGACACAAAATTCAAGGCTCAAACCTGTGACCTTGAACTGTGACCTTGACCTTGTGTCGGCATGGTTGAGTTATAAGTTCTCCACATTGTCTCACTGAGGCAAACATATGACCAAAGTTTGAAGAAAATCCTTCCAGGCGTATGGAGCAGACACGAAATTCAGGGCTCAAACCCATGACCTTGACCTGTGACCTTGAGTTGGAATGGCTGACTTATGGGTTCTGCACATCGACTCACTGAGGAGAACATTTGACCAAAGTTTAATGAAAATCTTTTAAAGGGTTCAGGAGATAATGGAGCAGACAAGAAAAGTGTTATTGAAGGACAGACGGACGGATGAACGGACGGACAGACAGATGGACAGACAAAGGCCATTTCTATAATCCCCCATCCGCTTCAAGGCGGGGGACAGGAAATTCAAGGCTCAAACCTGAGACCTTGAACTGTGACCTTGACCTTGTGTCAGCATGGTTGAGTTATGAGTTCTGCACATCGTCTCACTGAGGCAAACATATGACCAAAGTGTAAAGAAAATCCTTCCAGGGTATAGGAGATATGGAGCGGACACGAAATTCAAGGCTCAAACCCATGACCTTGACCTGTGACCTTGACCTTGAGTTGGCATGGTTGACTAATGGGTTCTGCACATTGACTCACTGACGCAAACATTTGATCAAAGTTTAATGAAAATCTTTCAAAGGTTTCAGGAGATATGGTGCGGACCAGAAAGTGTTACGGAAGAACAAAGGGATGGACAGACAGACGGATGGATGGATAGACAGACAGATGGACAGATTGACAGATAAAGGTCATTTCTATAATCCCCTATCTGCTTCGCGGTGAGGGATAAATAACTGAAAATGGTCCAAGCATTTGAGATGTCTGTTAAAGATTTTTTTTTTTTTTTTCTGGCAACCATCTGGTTCAGTGGAGCAGACCCATTTAGCTATTTTGGTAGAGTCACCTAGGCAACATTCCCCTGAATTTTGATTGAAATTGGCCCAACATTAAGAACTGGAGGAGTTGTCCTGTAATTTTCTTTTCTATTTTTAGCTTAGGTGGTCAAATTGTTCATTGCAACAGAATCATTTTGGTTGATAGTCACCTTGCAATATTCCTGTGAAATTTGAAAGGACCTCTGACAGTATCATAGGCGATCTGCCTATTTTTCAGCAGGTTGTCCCAGCTTCAATGGTTTCTCCATACAATTATATTTGGTAATTTTAGGAAGGCACATGTTCTATAAAGAAGCAGAAGCAGCCAAATTGTACATATTTGTCATACAGAAGCTGTATTTTATTTCTATAGGAGGGAGGGGTAACATGTTTAGAAAAATGAAATTGATCCAGATTTGGATTTTTTTCATGTAAGTGAATGTTTATGCATATTCTTATAAAATACACACTTATATATGGGTATATAGCCAATTATTTGACTAAAATTGATGGTATAAATTTACATTTTTCACAGAAAAATTAAAACTTGTACCAAACATTTAACATACCCAATAGCAGTGATAGCATTTATTGTTTAGTGAGCCCATATGTAACCAGGTGCTCCAGATAAGTGTGTTATCCTAGTGATAAATATCAGTGTGTTTTTACCATTTTATACAAATTGATAAGTTTTGGAATCTCATTAGATCTACAAGACAATATGGATAATTAAGAACCAAAGTTATTTTTGCCATGTTAAAATAAGAAAAGAAATACATCTGACTACTTAACTGGAGCCCTATTATGTATCCCACATCTACAGGTAGGTTCCACTTCATTGGCTATATATACAATATATGCACAAGTATCTTGTGTTGTACAGTTGCCTTTCAAATGCACATTACTGACTCGGGCTTTAAATCCTTAAGGTACTGAGTGGAAGCTGCATTTCTGCAACAGATGCCAGGCACATTGCCAAATATATGGACCAATTAAATTGTAGTGTTTACTGATATGAATGTGCCAGGAAATAACAGTTCAGATAGTTCAATTTATAACAACAGCTGAACTTCTTTCTATGCTGAAAACTGCTAAACTGAGAGTGACAAAATTGGTTTTTTGTCTCTAGGGTATCCTTCCCCACCTTGTCTCAGGTAGCCACTTGCATATAGTGTGTAAAACATGCATATACAAATGTCTGCAAAAGGATTAGCTGGGGGGGAGGGGTGGGTGGGGAGGGGGGGGGGGGCAGTACTTTATAAAAACTTTTCCATTTTCCATGCATTTCAGTAGCAAAAATGGACAGTTTTACCCAAATTTAGGGTTCAATTACACTTTGTTTGGAAAAATTGTTTTCATATCATTAATGATGGGTCATTGGAGGTCTCCAGCAATAAAAATTGTGCAATTTGCTGAAACTTTATTTTCCATCATTTTGTAGGCAAACTTACATTGCTACTGTCAGAGGTCCTTGGCCCAAGGGTTAAGGAGGTGTGGCCATTTATATTTTTAGCTCTGGTGGCCATTGGAGCAGAACCATTTTAGCTATTTTACTAGAAGGTCACCTAGGCAACATTCCTGTGAGGTTTAATTGAAATTGGCTCAAGTATTTGAGTTGTCTGTTAAGGACACTGCTGGCTGTCCAAACAACTGGCCGCGAAATTTGCCACATGTACATGTCCTCATAAAATATAAACAAAAATCACAAATGAAATGCGTGTTTCATATTTAAATATAAACAAAAATCACAAATGAAATGCGTGTTTCATATTTAAATATAAACAAAAATCACAAATGAAATGCGTGTTTCACATTTAACTGATAACTTAAATGTCAAGACATATATTGAGTGGGCAGGGTGGCCTAGCGCACACGACTTTCAAGCGGGATATCATTGGTTCGAATCCGGCTCGGGTCGAGACAATTTTCAGACCATTATTACGCCTAGCTCATACTCGACCTGCCCTGGGTTGAGTATAGAGTGGACAGGGCAGCGCTTGGTGACAGACAGCAGCACCAAGTGTGCATGGGTGATCCATGAAAGCAAGGCTGTACAAATACATGTACGGTAAATGTCCTAAAATTTCGAACACTCTAAAATTTCGAACACCTAATATTTTTGCCCAAAATAATTTCTGAAAATGTCCTAAAATCTCGAACAGTGGCAGTTTTGCAAAAAGGGGATTTCAAAAATTTCTAATACAGCTTTCTTCAAGTATTTTTTTATCTGTACATTCTAATTTCGGTAACGTTTTCCGTTACAAAATCTGAAACTTAAGTAGTAGTGTTGAAAGCCACCGCAAAACTAAATGCACACAGCAGTGTCATAATGAATTTTATGTACATAAATGGCATGGGAACCGTATTTTAATTTTATACAAACTCAGGAGATACTGACTGAAAATTCACAAGAAAAAAAAAAGAGAGACTTCCACCACAATGTTAGCCATTTCCACGTGACAGTCAGGTGGATGTCCGCATGATAAGGGTTAGATTATACACAGGCAATCTAGAACTGTTGTTACCTTGTGGCAGACATGATAAATATTCCGGTTGAAAACGAAGGCCAGGATAAATCTATGGATCAGCGCTGTACAATCTGACTATTTGTTGTTTGTTCGTGTATATCACCACTACTTCGTATGTCTTATTGCTGTACCTAAGTAGATTTTCATGGGTCTGCTCAGATACACCACCGGGCGACGACACGCAATTCTGGGACAGTCTCAATCCCAGAATAGATTACAAAAATATATGTGAAAATACAGAAAATGCAACAGTCACATTCCCTTGACTCACATGAAGAAACCGCGTGCTCGTATCGGTAATGTCACGAGAAATCGTGGCGGAAACCGCTTAGAGGGAAAACACACACTTAGTTTGTTCAATTATAGATCATTTTTTTGTCAGAAATGCATATGAAACTGGCAGACCTGTATTATGTTGTGTTGAGGTTTTACGGCCCAGTCAACCCAATGCGGTCATGTCGAGCGCGGTCAGTTTACCTAACCACACGTTTACTGGGCAGGCTTAGTCCTCCAAGCGGTTAACCAGTATTGTGCACATTCTTTCGCCAGAAACTGACAACTGCCCTTCTTGAATCAGCGGAAGGGAGAGAATGACCGTAGAAAATATTTCATGATCAATCTCCACGAAAGACAGACCTGTATTAAAAATAGAACCTAAGTATTGGAACAAATAGGCCTATGCAAACTGTCGACTCAGATCAGACGCCGCAGAGAAAGAGGGAATGAAACTAGTTAGGGGGAACAGGGAACATGGAACACACTTTTAGGACAATAAGACGTTCAACCAGTGAAGACTCAGATCATCTTCTGATGCAAGAGCAGTCAGATTTTGCCATTTGTGGTAACAAACAGGAATGTAAACTCCGGTTCTTGGAGAGATTAAAAATCTTTGGTTAAATATGTCACCATTTCAGTGAAGGTTTTATAGCCTTTCTGCAGCGTCTGATCTGGGCCTACACTGTTTGCTCAGGCCTGTATGTCCGAAAACGTACAGTAAGTACGGAAATTCGATCAAATCAAATCCCTTCAGAAATCATCCTGAATCCGCCCCGGATTCATAAAAAAAATGCTGGGTCCGACTCGTAAATTCATCATCAAGGCATATGCAATTAGCTCCCTTTAAACAGTAAAACCTAAAGAGTGAGGACCTTACTCCACATTTACCAGGGTATAAATAAATATTAGTACTGTTATTATTTTACATTATGTATATATTGAGAACATTATAATTATTAAAATACCCAGGAAATGAACAGTTACAAAGCAACGTTTCCCTTGCAATTAAGAAACCATGTGCTCGTTGCGGTACGTCATGGGAAACCTCTTCGGGAGAAAAACAAACTTATTTTATGTCAGAAATGTATACGAAACTGGCACGTATTAAAAATTTAAAGAACCTAAATACTGGAACAGATAGGCCTATGCAAACAATGTAGACCCAGATCAGACGCCGCAGAGAACATGGGAATGAAACTAATTCGCAGGAATAGGGGAATTGGCCTCTGGGCTTTTCAGATCATCCTCCAAGTATATTCGCTTCTTAATTAAAGCCAGTATTAGTGTTTTCACAGGTACATGTATTCCTGTATTTTTCATGGATATTCCTGTATTTTGGTAGTATTCTGGTATTTCGGTAAGTCGTGTGACCGCTATCCCAGAATTCCAAAGTTGGTCTGATCATTTCTGCAAACGCAAATAATAACACATCACACAGTTGATTAGGATTGGTTATTGTCAGTAATGACAGACGAGCAAAGCGTGACACACATGCGATAGTAAGAAAGCACTACACATGAAAATGTAAATTAGCATGTGCATCCGCACATTCTGATCTGGATCGTTCCTGCTCGTCCGTACACTGTGTCCTTCGATAATATCTGCCGCTAATATTTAAGTTTAGCGTGCCAAAGGTTTCAATGAGCACGCCGAAAATGTTTTAGTCGTGTGGATTAACGCCTCCAGCAAAATATTTCCTGTCTGACTGCGTGATTGTCATGATATGCTCAGTGCATCCTATTTGAACAGGTAATGGTCCCAACAGAGATGATAGGTCCCAACAAGCTAAAATAAACCTAATCATTTGTTACAAATGTGATCAGTCTGTGCACTTGCTGGAGACTGCGATTCATGTATTTTGTTTGCGTTGAGGTTTTACGGCCTAGTCAATCCTTTGGGGCCAGGTCGAGCGCGGTCAGTTTACCTAACCACACGTTTACTGGGCAGGCTTAATCCTCTAAGCGGTTAACCAGTTTTGTGCACATTCTTTCGCCAGAAGCTGACAACTGCCCTTCTTGACGACTCATGTATTACAGTGTTTTAAATCAATGACTTAATCAGCGAATTGAGTGGACACCATCCTGCACTAGACTGCGTCTTGTACTCGGATGTGACTTACACATATGCAGCGCAAAGGGACATTTTCGCCTGAACAGGGATCTAATGAAAGGATTACTATTGATGACAGATAATTCTTGCAATAAGTTTCGTTACCGAATTCTAAACGACAATAAGAAAGAAATATTGCTAAAAACGATAAAGGCAGTTCACAGGTTTGGCATACGTAGTTCAGTTTGGTGCAGAGCTAAAATCTTTGATCTTGATCAGGCTGCATTCAGATCTGGTTGTGCGCACTGTTCGTTTACGTATGAGTCCTTTCCAATAGAAATGACCTTATGACATTTGAGACCGGCAGAGACAAGATCAACATGCGCATCTGCGCAGTCTATGTATCGGGGCAGTCTGATCTGGGTCTACGCATATCGCCAACAGAATGCATTATGTCAGCAAGCAGTGTAAATACAGCTCTTCAAAACGGCAGAAGTTCTAATCAGTCTGCGCTTTTTACATTTAAACTCTGTACACTTCACCTTTGAGGACAGGGACTTTTGTGTTTCTGTAGTGGCTCAAACAAGAACAAACGTACGGTAACCTTTTGAAGTATTTTTGGTCAGTGCGGTAAAGTGAAGAGGGTTGTTACGAAAGAAGAGCCTATTTTAAGAAAGTGGCACATTCCCGGAGTGCCGAACAAACGTATCTGGTGATTAATTAGTGTACCGGATACTTAATTGTTTTGCGTATCTGGCGATTAATTAGTGTACCGGATACTTAATTGTTTTGTTATGAGAAACATCATTCGACATAGAATTAATCAGATGGAATTGAAAACAAACATCAGTGTGGTAATTATTTATTAGTTCATATAATTTCACATTCAGTTTACCAATCACAAATAGCAAATAAGAAAATCCTTTTGTCGTGTAGGTCCTTTTTTGTTGTTTCGGGTGTCCGAAAGCGTCAGAGAGCCAGGTCAATTTTGGCTGTAAGTGAATCTGTCCTAAAATTACGAACAGTAATTTTTTTAGCAAATCATAATTTCTAAAATTTCGAACAACAAGAACTGAAATTATTTTATTTTGTTCGAAATTTTAGGACATTTACCATACATCATAGCAATCGCTGCTGCCTCTATGTGCCTCGGGTGCCTGGTAGCGTTAAAAATCCGCACAACAACAACAATCAAGACATATCAAGTGGTTATTGACAGATAAAAATGCATTTTAGAAGTATGAAAAAACAACTTCTTGTGCAAATTCGAGACAAAACATTTCCCCTTTTCTTTTTCATGAATACATAATATACTAATGACATTTTGTTTTACAATGTTCCATTAAGGGCAGCTGGAAAAGAGAATATCCAAATTCATTTAAATAAGGCATAGTTTGGCTATGAAATAGGCTACTCAAATAGCTCTATAAAATGTACATTGATCGTACATATATAATGTACTTTTTTTTTTTTTTTTTTTTTGAATCTGAATTTTATTTTGTAATTTCCCGTTACAAAACACCTTCTGAGATCCGGGTAATCTCAAAAGGGTCTCCAGTCCTTTCATACAACATCATTCTTCCCATATATTCATATGTGCACCACACTTATATTCATATTCACTCTCTGACAGTCTGGAGCCTGTCTTACAGAAAAAAGTAAAAAATTATATGTTGAAAGACCTTTACAATTTTTTGTGGTGCACCTCTCTCACTGTCAATCGCACTACAATTTTATGGCAAGTTACAGAAGGAAATGTTAGGTTTCAATAAAGATTTTCTAAGCATTGTTATTATACATATTTACACCAGTATCTCTCCATAAGATGATCGGCCTCAGAGATACAAAGTTTGGCTTAATTTTTTTTTTTTTATATATCTCTGTGCATTATATTGAGATTTTTTGTCATTGTTTGTATGCTTTCTGTGGCCATATTCCAAAATATTGAGAAATTCTGATGTAATCACAGTGGTATCCTTATACAATACATATTAGATTCCGAATTTGGTCTGGCAACCATTCCAACCGGGGTGGGGGATTGGGGTGGGGTGGGTGTTCAAACGGAAGGGGAACATGGCAATTGTAGTGGGTGGGATTTGGTGAGGTCAGGAAATTGCTTGCACAGTAACTGTTAGAGTTGTTATATTTGTTCATTTAATCTAATGTATTCATTTTTTTTTTTTTTTTTTTTTCTAATTTATATAATATCATTTATTAATAACTCATACTGACTCCATTCTTTTTGAAATGTATCAAACACATTATTTTTGGTCGCAATATACTGGTGTACTTTATGCATGAATTTCAATTGTTTTTTAAAAGGATTGAGAAACAAAGATAGCTGTTTGCAGCGTGACACATATATGTAATATTTGGCATAAAGAATAATGAATTTGATAGCTTTAGGATAAACATGCTTCCCCTGTTTACCAAACATGAAAAACTCCTCTGTAACAATGTAATTCAAGTCATAAGACCTTAACCATTCAAGTAACTCTTTGATAAACTGTTTGGTGCATTCGCACTGCTATAGCAAATGTATTATAGTTTCATTATTTTGTCCACAGAAGGAACATGTTGCATTGTTTCTCAGTTTCATTTGATGAAGAAGTTTATTAGTAATTAATATATTATGATTAATGCTGACCTGAAACCAAACCAGTGCTGGGTATTTTGTAATAGTAAAAGGGAAGCTATATATCTGTATCCAGTCTTCTTGTGAAAAATTATATATCTTGTTCCAGGAAATTTTACCTGTTGGAACTTCTTTATTTTCATTTAAAATGTCATATGTTACTTTTGATCCATTATGTTGTATTAAAGATGAAACATGACTAGGAATAAAAGGGGATTTTTCTTTATGGGTTATGTTGACCTTAATTTCTTTAAGATATGATTTTATTGCCCTAATAGTTCCATGATATACGAGGGTATTAGGATGTAATCCTGTATTGTCTTTGAACTCCTCATAGGTGTAAAATTCTCCATTATCTTTAATTAAATCATTTATATATTTAATTCCAATCTGAAACCATGTGCTGTAATAAATATATGACCCTCCTATTTTTACATTTTCATTATAAAATAATGGACTTTTTAGCACTTGCTCCTGTTTAGAATACTTTACCTTGTTAATATTTATGAAAGACTGCATCACATCTTTCCAAAAATTGTTTTGTATCTTACTAATAATCTTTTCAATATACTTAGTCCCACATGCAGCCAAGTTTTTCATATCCATTTCTAATTTGATAAAATTTTGCCATTTACAATCACTTAGTAAGAGCCTCCTGATCCATGTTGATTTAAGGGCTCCCATAAAAGCATTTAAATTTAGCATTTTTAACCCGCCTTCACAATATTGTTTTGTAACTATAGTTGTTTTGATTTAACTTGGCTTTTTGTTCCACAAGAAGCTGTACAGAATGTTATTAATGTAATCTACAACTGCTTGATTTGGATTAGGAAGAGCTATAAATAAATGGTTAAATACTGATATCATGAATGTTTTGATTACTGTGATTTTCCCCAAGGGCGTCATCAACCTTTTATTCCATATGTTAGTTAAATTTGCTAACTGTTGTATTTTTATTGTATAGTTTTCTTTAATCATCTGGTTTAGGTCAACATTAAAAATTATTCCTAAAATTTTAAATTTACTGCTTCCCCAAGAAAGTTTCCATTTAGTTTTGATTGCGCTTGTGCTATGCTTTTTTGAGCCAATCCATACAACTTGTGTCTTATCAAAATTAATCTTAAGACCTGATACATTTGCAAACTTGTCCAGTTCTTTTAATGTACCGTTTAGGGCATCTGATGATCCATCTAAAAATATAGATGTATCATCTGCATATTGTGAGATTTTGAACTCCGTGTCATGAATTTTTATGCCTTTTATTTTACTGTTTTGTCTGATTTTAATAGCCAAAAACTCAGCACATATTATGAAAATGTAAGGTGAAAGAGGGTCACCTTGGCGGCATCCACGTCCTATTCTAAAAGATTCTGACATAAATCCACATTGAATAACTGATGAAGTAATGTTACTATAAAAAGTCTCTATCCATCTACATATTGATGGGCCAAAGTTTAAGAATTTCAGTACTTTTTGAATAAATGACCAAGATAAAGAATCAAATGCTTTTTCAAAATCAATGAGTAAAAGTAAACCAGGTATATTATTTTGCTCTGTGTAATTCATCAGATCGTATATTAAACGTGTGTTTTCTCCTATGTACCTTCCCTTTATAAATCCTGTTTGATCTTTACAGATTATTATGTCTAAGACTTGTTTCAACCTGTTTGCTATTGCTCCTGATGCTATCTTATATACAACATCTAGTAAAGTTAAGGGTCTCCAATTCTCAAGGAAATTCTTTGGTTTATTTTCTTTGGGAATAGAGGTTATAATACCTTGACACTGAGTTACTGAAAGTTGTTTATTATTAAATCCTGCATTTATTGATCTAAGAACAAAATGGCCTAATCTTTTCCAGAAGACTTTGAAAAATTCTGCGGTTAATCCGCTTATACCTGGACTCTTATCTGATTTCATTTTATATAATGTATTGCTGATTTCTTTGTAAGTTAATATTCCTTCAATATTGTTTGCCTGATCATTGCTTAACTTCATTACTTCATTATCTTTCATATAGTCTTCTAAGTCAATATCTTCTAGGGAATCATCTCTTGATTTGTATAAATTTTCATAGAACTGTTTTGTTTCCTTCAAAATTTCCTCCTGATCTCTTATTTTAGTGCCATCTTCCTGTTCCAGATTACATATGATTTTTGATACATAGTTGTGTTTTTCTAGTGCACAGAAGTATTTTGTTGGTTTCTCACTCTGATCAATGTATTGTGCTCTTGATCTTATCATGTGTCCTTTAAGCTTTTCATGTCGTATGTTTATAAGTTCATTTTTTTTAGTTTCAATTTGTTCAAGATTGTCTTCAGTTTCATTATTCTCAAGGTCAGCTATTGTTTTTATTAGATATTTTTCTCTAGTATCTCTTTCTTTATTTTTGAAACTTGCAAAAGAAATGGACTTACCTCGAATTTCCATCAAAAGCACATCTAAAAATAATTGGTCATTTATCGTAAACTGAATTTCCTCGTTAGTATTTTATCCAAATCTTCTAGATTATAGACTGGTAGTGCGTATTGCTGTTTGACTTCTAATATCTTTTCATTGATTTGATTAATATAATCTATGTCACTTAATAACGAATTATTGTGTTTCCAGTAAGATCTACCTTGTTTAAAGTTGGTGAAGTTCAGTTCTAATATTACCACTGAATGATCTGATCTATATCCTGATTCAATTTCGGATTTCTTAACAAATTGTCTCATATTTTCTGAAATAAGAAAATAATCTAATCTAGCTTGCTTACAAGGACTCTTTTTCCTCCAAGTAAATTTCTTTTTTGTTGAGTAGTTTTCCCTGAAAGGGTCTATCAAATATTTATCATTTATAATTTCTAATACAGTTTCTCTGGCCTTTGCATTGTTTATACCCTTATAGTTGTAGTAATCTAATTCTGGATTTAAAACACAGTTATAGTCACCACATATAATTATATCTGTATTATGAATATTATCAATATGTGATGAAATTTGTTTAAAAAAATTAGGGTTGTCAGAATTGGGTCCATACAAGTTTACTAAGGTGAGTCGTTGATTGTATATTGTCATATCAACAATTATAAAGTTTCCACCATCATCTATTATGTTTTGATGAATTTTTAGGTCTATGTCATTATTAAATAATATTGCAACGCCTCGTGAGTTGGACTTAAAATTGCTTATAATACCTTTGCTATTGCCCCACTGATTAATTATATCGGATTCGTTTTCATTTACAAAATGAGTGTCTTGTAGACAATAAATATCATATTGCTTATTTTTTATGTATTCAAAGACATCAATCCTTTTTTCAGAACCTTGCAGGCCTTGTGCATTATAAGAAAGAATACGTAGGCTAGTCATTCTTAGCCCCTAGATTGAAAAATATATTTTTGTACTGTGCAAGATGGATTTTGGTGGGAAGGGTTGCCAAGCTTTTCAATTTAACATAACACATAAATAAAACATACATAAAGAATAAGGAAAATGCAAAAGACGTCATGCTTGAATCTATGTTCTGCAGTGTCAGTTAATTCAATAAGTTTCTCTTTAGTAAACAATATCTCATACATTTTGTTTTCACAGTAGTTTGAATGTTCTACATGAAGCTCCTTATAACATAGCTTGTTTTAGCATGGTTTTAGATACAACACTGTTCACCAGTGGATTACAAAAATGTATAGACTAAATAAAAATAATGATGTTCATCCTTCTCTTTAATCTTTTGGTTAACTTACAAACTGTAAATGGATTATGCTTTAGACCCCAAAGTCTGTGCCACGAGGAGGTTGTGATGTAATTCGCCTTTTGTAGAAATATTTAATATTCATTTCAAAAAGTGCAAAATGCAAGTTGGCTGCAACTTGATTCAGCAAAGTTTTAATCCATTATGAACTTTGGGGTAAAACTTTAATCTAAACTAAGTCCATAACTTTGACCTCTGCTCATAGGTAGGGATAGTGCAGAATAAATTATTTGACCAACATCTATAATCCTACAAAATATAAAGTAAATCCATGCAAGGATTTAAAAGTTAAGTGATCTGAAAACTTAAACCTAATTTTCTAAATCTGGGACCTTGACCTCTAGGTCACAAGCAGGAGAGTGGATATATATATATATATATATATATATATATATATATATATATATATATATATATATACACATACATACTTACATACACATATATACATACATAAACATACATAAACACACATACATATATATACATACATACATACATACATACATGCACACATACATATATACATATATATACATACACACACACACACATATATATATATATATATATATATATATATACATATATATACATATATACACACATACCCACACATATACATACATATATACACATACATACATATAAAAACACATACATACACATACATACATACCCACATATATATATATATATATATATATATATATATATACATACACATATATATACATACATACACACATACATATGTATGCATTTTGAACACTATCTATAATCATACCAAATGTAAATCTACACTAGGACTTAGAAATGAAAAAGATCTTAATAACTGATGCAATGTTTTAACATAAATTTATAAGTCTGTGATCTTGACCTCTAGGTCATAAGCAGGGGTGATGATAGTACCATATAAAAATTTTTGATCACTACCTATCATCCTGCCAAAAATAAAGTAGATCCATTAAAGGATTCAGAAATTAAGATCTTAAAAACTTTCACACAAAACTTGAAACCAAATTTCTAAGTCTGTAACTTTAACTTCAAGGTCAATAACAGGGATGGGGATAGTGCCATATATATTTTTGGACCAATATCTCTAATCCTGTCAAGTCTGAAGTAAATCCATGAAAGGATTAAGAGATTAAAATATCTTAAAAATTTAGACGCAAAAAGATGAGATTTCCATGACCTTGACCTCTAGGGCAATAGCAAGGGTGTGGATAATACTCTTATAATTTTTTTTTTTTTTTTTGTTGACCAATATCTATAATCATTTCAAATATAAACTAAATCCATCAGAGGATTTAGAAAATATAAGACCGTAAACATTAACATTTTTATTAACGTGGTTGCCAACACCGACTTCGGGGATAGTGCAATAGCTCTTCCTGGACGAGCTAAATAGTGTCAGTGAATGCAGTTATGTTTGAAACAATGAGCTTTTACTGGCCACATTCAAATCACAGACTCAACATTGCGTCAAAACCTATAAGAATGACTAACAATAATTAGTCTCCATCAGTCACTCAAAGATGCAGTCACTTCTTTGAAGTCTCACATCTTTTAGCAGCCAAAGGTGCTAAAATTGCATTAGCGTCAAAATATGAGTATGGGCATATCTCAAAAACTAAAACCCAATAAATCCAAAACCCTCATGGGTGTTATGGTTTTCCACCGCTACGATAAAAGCTGCGTTGGTTGGTAAACCTGTCCTTGGAAATGTGCCATCTGATACTACGTTTTAAGTGTTTGACGATTTGCCCATCAGAGATATGAATGATTGCATATTGCAGCTTAAGTAATCCTACTATCCAAAACCTAAAACAGCAAAGGCAAATAATCTGGACTATGCGAGTGCACAGACTGATACCTGCCCTTGCAGTTAGCAGAATTCAAATTCATAAGATAGATTCCCCTACAATGCCATTACTTAAGCTAGTATTTTTACAATATTTAGCTCAAATGTTTTTAGAATAACACTGTAATATGCATAGTACCATAAAATATGTTTTGCCAATGGCTTTTAAATGTTTTACTTTTGTACAGGCTTCATTTTACTTGTCATCAATGAATGTTTATTTGACATTTTCATCTAGTGATCCCAGTTAATTTGACGGACTTGTCAGTGGACCACATATTACCCTCTTAACCCCTGTCATGCTGAATAAATTAAGGTGCCACACCCATTTTTAATTTTCAGCCAGTCAGATTACTTGATCCAGACTGTTAATATGAATTCACATACTTAATGGCAAACAGTGCAGGTCCAGATCAGCTGGCTTCTTCAGAAGCCAATTGATCTGGATCTACACCGTTTCCAAAAACAGGACCTATCCAGGTTCAGCAGGACAAGGGTTAATAACATGACTCCTTAAAAAAAAAAAACACCGCTCTAGATACAAATAACAATACAACCAAAAGACAAATATTAAACTGCGTGGATAACAGATAAACGACCTTTAATAACCATAAAGAACCATTCTTCTCTACAATCCATGCATTTCTGTTTGGATACGTTTGATGTCCAACCTACACAGATTATGCTTTGGACCCTTAAATAGCCTTATTATAAAATGGTTGTTGTGTAGAGTAGACAAGATACAGCTGCTCTATTAATAGTATCCTGAAAACGGGGTCCTAACTATTTGCCATTTCATCTGTCAATTTTAGATGCATTTATGTATATTACCATACTGATCCAGTTAATTACAGCAGGTCTGTGACCATATTGTATACATATATTCAGTAAGAAAGATGCATGCCAAACACATAACAATTACTGAAATGTAGGTATCTAACTGTAAAACTGTATTGCCACAATTATCCTAATTATCTGTACAGGTATATTCAGGTATCTAACTGTAAAACCATGTAATATGATGTTAACAACTGTAAAGATGACAGATTTAAAAAAAAACACACAAAAAATGAAACTGTGATACCTTTCTTATTTCTGTCTAAAACTCAGCATCATGGCTACTCATTGGAAGTGCCTTATTATGTCTGTTCAGACTGGCACCCGCCAACTATGTGCATAACAGTAACCTGCTATTTATTTCCCATTGTGAATTATTTATTATTATATGAGAAAGTGAATAATTTACTTTTTCAGTCAAACAAGGTGTGCTACATTATTTTACTGAATCTAATATCAGACCAAGGTGTAAACAATTACAATAATGATAGTACTGCTTCATAGACAATCAAGTATATGGTAACCCAATCATAACATGGCTTGTTATAGCACGGCTTAGGATATAGGTACCAAAAATGCATAGATTATATAGTAAAACAAATGTAAATAATCATTTTTCATACAATCATATATTTATTATTATAATAACAAGGTTATTTAACAAACACAGTTTTTCCTTTGGGACTCAACAGCTACGCTTTAAATCCTCTAAGCCCAGTGTTCAAAAGGAAGGGCTTTGGCAAACAGTATAGACCAAGATCAGACACTGCAGAATGTGGCATCCAATAAGGGTCTACACTATCTGCATCTAACACAAAAACTTCCATAAAAACCTAGTAATAATAATAATAATAAAAAAAAAAAAAAAAAAAAAAAAAAACTGACCAGACACTCCTTTCATGGGCAGTGGGCTAGAACCCTTGGCATAAATGGGTCAAAGAGGCTGTGACGCACATCTTTAATTTAAAACTCCCTCCATCCCAGTCTCATCGAAACGAAATATGAGGCTGGTCTAAAGAGTTTTGTATATTTATAGTGCTATGCCCATGTTCCTCCACCTTACAGGTGAAAGGCTGGAGGAATGGGTCTGGTACAGTAGGTCTCTATTATCAGCACCTAAGTCTATGTCACTGAAAGAGATTCAAGTACATTCATTATTAGCCGGAAATACATGTATCTTTAAAACTTGGCACAAGTTGTAGACACAGATCCAATGCCACTTAATGTGGCATCTGGTCAGTGTCCCCACTGTTTGTTTAGAAGCTACTATATTCTCTGTCTATCATTACAATTTAATGAGCTAAAAATGCCATAATGATCCTGAGTGTTCGAACATATAGGTAACTGCAAACAGTGCCAGCCCAGACTGATCTGCTTCTAGAGGACCAGTCCAATCTGGGTCTTCACCCTTTGCAATTCCATCTACCCCATTTGGACACTTAATTATATAAGGATATCGCCATACCCAAGGACCACCATGGTAACCATATATTACACAATTTTCAAAAAAAAAAAAATAAATAAATAAATATATAAATAAACATATTCTCAAAGACATATATTTGGATAATCAGGTCTCGGTAAACAGTACAAACCTAGACCAGACGGCTCTTTCAAGTTCGTCTGATCAGAGTATGCACTGTTAGCCACTTTCTGTCTGTTTTTTTGGAGGTTGAAATGTAATATTTAATTTTATGATAACTACAGCATTTGTTTTCAGTGACCTTTTTCTTAGGACTCATAGCTATGGTGCACTGTTTTATCTAGCTCTTTAACCATTATTATAGTCCAATACTACTAAAGTACCTAGCCCATGGACAGACACGCATATTGAAAAGACTGTAGACCCAGATCAGACTGCTGTTAGATCAGGGTCCACACTCCTTATCCAGCCTGCATCACTCCGGTTAAAGCAGTTTGTAAATAATTCACACCTTTCATTTTAGGATAACTATATTAAATAAAAATTTGATGGCCAAATTTTCAAGACTTTGGTAGTATATGACTAAATATGTTTCGGGAGAAGTCCTAATGCATATTTCAAACCATTGTAGTCTGGAGACCCCTAAAAAAGGTACTTGGCAAACAGTGCAGACCCAGATCAGACGTCTCAGCATGTGGCATCTGATCAGGGTCTCCACTTTTTGCAAAAAACTCAACCACTACTCTCTAAGAATATCCGAACCACATGGCCTGACACACCTAAAATCAAGTTAGAATCTTTGAGGATACAGCGTGGAGGAGTTCACCAAGTCTACAATGGGTCAGTAACATTTAGAAAGAGTGAAGGATTATTCATCTTACCCTCTGTTTAGTCTCATATCCACAGTACATTAGATGTTCATAATAAATGATAAATATTTGGTCTATTCAACACACTCAGATACACTCACACTTGAAAGAAGTTCCAGATGAAGTAAAATAGTAATACATCCAGCTTTTTGTATTAAAGCAATTACTTCAGTGTATAGCACACTGTTTTAGCACTTCTTGTTAGTATCTCACTGATTTACTTTTCAGGCCCTCTTTTTATGGGCTTGATCACTTCACTAATATCAGAAAAAATGTCAAATTTGTGTCGCTTCCCTTCCTTGGTTTTGCCAAACACGCTACCATTAAAATACCATGCGCTGTCTATGTTCTTATGAAGAGATAGTCTACTTATGAGAGCAGTGTTATGCTTTGTCACATCATCTACCAGTCAATATCCAGCTCTTTTCATTTCTTGTCTCTTTTTCATTATTTTCGTTTTCTGACTATTGTTCATCAGCTTGATCAGCACTGGCTTAGGCATTCCACTCTTTCCCGGGATGCGATGAAGAGCCATTATCATTGAATCTTCGACCTTCACCTTTGCTACTGCTGCAAATATACTAGTGACCTGTTCTTTCAAGGACTCTTCAGTTTCACCTTCTTGCTCCTCTATGCCCATGATTTTTACATTATTCTTTCTGGAAAATTGTTCGTTTCTATCACTTCTCTCTACAGCTTCTTTGGTACATTTTTCACATTCACTGAATGAGTTATTCAGCTTATCTACCTCCTCACGGAGCTGAACATTCTCAAAGACAAGACTATCTAGTCTATCAGTAAGTTCATTGGTCTTCTCTTTCAACTTCTCTTCAAATTTCTGTTCCAGCTTTGTCTCTAAGTTCCTTTCTATTCTGGTCTCCATCTGTTTCATTAATGTCTCAACTGTAGTAACAATGAAAGTTTGCATTTCATCTCTAGATATTAACTCTTTGACACTATTCCTGGTCTCTTGAAGATCACGATTCATTTGTTCTAACTGTTTATTTATTTTTGTTCGAAATTTTAGGACATTTACCATACATCATAGCAATCGCTGCTGCCTCTATGTGCCTCGGGTGCCTGGTAGCGTTAAAAATCCGCACAACAACAACAATCAAGACATATCAAGTGGTTATTGACAGATAAAAATGCATTTTAGAAGTATGAAAAAACAACTTCTTGTGCAAATTCGAGACAAAACATTTCCCCTTTTCTTTTTCATGAATACATAATATACTAATGACATTTTGTTTTACAATGTTCCATTAAGGGCAGCTGGAAAAGAGAATATCCAAATTCATTTAAATAAAGGCATACTTTGGCTATGAAATAGGCTACTCAAATAGCTCTATAAAATGTACATTGATCGTACATATATAATGTACTTAGCTGTCCCCCTTGCAGCATGTGCAGATAGAATACAAGCCAGTACCCAGTCCGTTACATGTACAGTTTTGTGTATGTGTTTGGGTATCTACAGACACATAGCACTAGTTAAGGCGCTTTTTTCAATCCAAAAGTATTGATATTTTTCTTATTTCTCCACAAAAACATATGCTGTGGCACTCATTAGAAGTGCCTTGCCGAGGTGCTTCTAATGAGTACCCACAACATATGTTTTTGTTGCGAAATAAGAAAAATATTTACCGGATACCCTCCCTTATCTAGACCTATGAGACATACATATATTGTGTTTTTATTTGAAAGCTTTTGGATATTTTAATTTCCAGTTGCTCTAGACAAACAAACAAACAGTATCTTATGTATTCATGAAAAAGAAAAGGGAGCTTTTTGCCCTGAATTTGCACAAGTTTAGAAGGTCAGTTGTTGTTTTTTTCATACTTAAAAAATGCATTTTTATCTATCAATTCTTATCTATTAATAACCATGTTCAGGCCCCAAAAATTCTCATCCCGATGAGCTGGGGTTGAACCTGGCACCTCTAGCACATGATGCCAGTGCACTTTCCACTGAGCTACCTCGCTCCATAATTAGGCCAGTAAAGCTCTTTTTTGCGCACTTGCCAAGAAAACGTCTGTTTCTGTCGTCTGCTGAATATTCTTGCAAACTTTTCAAACCTATTTTTGCATACAGGCAAATATGTGGACCCTGATCAGACTGCTCCTAGAGGAGCAGTCTGGTATGGGTCCACACTGTTTGCAAAAATGACCTTTAAAATCACAAGCAGATGACAAAGCAGATGACAACTGTTGTGATTGGCAGTTTAAGGGTTAAGGGCCATCCATATATAGTGCCTCCACTCCAAGGAACCTGGGACCTTATCTAAAACCAGGTACACAATATGAACTGCTCCCCTTCAGTGGAGGGGGTGTAACTTGGGGGTTATTGTGGTACAGGTGTGCAAGCCAGTATTTCGAAACCTACTCCATTCATATACCTGGCCTTTGAAAAACAGGCCCATTCATATACTTGATCGTCTGAAATGTTGATCTATTCATATACTGTTTTTTCTTTTTCCCCATTTATATAGAATCTACTCTTCGCTGTTTGAATAAGTTATTTGGCTAGTTCTGGGCTTTAGCTAGTTTCAAATAAGTGAAAAAATCATCAATTCCCATAAAAAATTCAAATCTCACAGAATTTTCAGACCATTTTACAACAGATTTTATGGAAAAAATACATGAATCACACATTGTTGTAGTTTTCACAAGCTTATTACATGAAAAACAAGAGCTGTCGGAGGACAGCGAGCTCGCCTGCTGGGTACATTTTATATTGTAACATTTTTATCATTAAGCCATATAATATTGGTCACACTGACCTAGATGTATTTGTATGTAAATCATTTTGTCACTTAGATATAATAATCCAGGTTTGACAATTCTCCATGAAATAGTAATATAAATAAAAGGCAAAATCACTGAAGCATGAAATATAGGTCACAATGACCTAGATATAGTTAGTGGTCATTCATTGGGTCACATGGAACTAATATCCTAGTTGTGACATTTATCCAACAAATATTCAAGATATAAAGCAAAATCACTGAACCATGAAATATAGGTCACACCAACAGAGATATATTTTGACGTCAATAATCGGGTCACAAGGAACTAATATCCCAGGTGTGACATTTATCCAACAAATAGTATTCAAGATATAAGGCAAAATCACTGAACCATGAAATATAGGTCACAATGACCTAGATATAGTAAGTGGTCATTCATTGGGTCACATGGAAGTAATATCCCAGGTGTGACATTTATCCAACAAATAGTATTCAAGATATAAGGCAAAAATCACTGAACCATGAAATATAGGTCACACCAACAGAGATATATTTTGACGTCAATAATCGGGTCACAAGGAACTAATATCCCAGGTGTGACATTTATCCAACAAATAGTATTCAAGATATAAGGCAAAATCACTGAACCATGAAATATAGGTCACAATGACCTAGATATAGTAAGTGGTCATTCATTGGGTCACATGGAACTAATATCCCAGGTGTGACATTTATCCAACAAATAGTATTCAAGCTATAAGGCAAAATCACTGAACCATGAAATATAGGTCACAATGACCTAGATATAGTAAGTGGTCATTCATTGGGTCACATGGAACTAATATCCCAGGTGTGACATTTATCCAACAAATAGTATTCAAGATATAAGGCAAAATCACTGAACCATGAAATATAGGTCACAATGACCTAGATATAGTAAGTGGTCATTCATTGGGTCACATTGAACTAATATCCCAGGTGTGACATTTATCCAACAAATAGTATTCAAGATATAAGGCAAAATCACTGAACCATGAAATATAGGTCACAATGACCTAGATATAGTAAGTGGTCATTCATTGGGTCACATGGAACTAATATCCCAGGTGTGACATTTATCCAACAAATAGTATTCAAGATATAAAGCAAAATCACTGAACCATGAAATATAGGTCACAATGACCTAGATATAGTAAGTGGTCATTCATTGGGTCACATGGAAGTAATATCCCAGGTGTGACATTTAACCAACAAAAAGTATTCAAGATATAAGGCAAAATCACTGAACCATAAAATATAGGTCACAATGACCTAGATATAGTAAGTGGTCATTCATTGGGTCACATGGAAGTAATATCCCAGGTGTGACATTTATCCAACAAATAGTATTCAAGATATAAGGCAAAATCACTGGACCGTGAAATCTAGGTGACCTTGACCGTAAAATGTAGGTCACCATGACCTTCACTCTCTTACACTTAAACTGATGTCACATAGTTAGCTGATGTATAACCAGTTGTGTCTATAACCTGTAGGCATATAAGATTTTACAAATGTGTCCTAGATTTTGACCCCTACCCCCACCCCAAGGCCCACCCTGAGGTATGAACCCAGGGGTATGTTCTTTTGGAATCTCAGAAGACTCGTCCAGGTACCCAAATTCTAAATATGAATGCTCTATGAGGAGTGAAAGTCAAGATATAAGAATTTGAAAAACTTTAACACAGTATTACAAAGGTGTCCTAGATTCTGACCCCTAGCCCCACCCAGGGGCATGAACCCAGGGGTTTATTCTCTTGGAATCTCAGAAGACCCTCCAAGGTACCTAAGTTCCAAATTTGATGCCTCTGTGAGGAGTGACTGTTGAGATATAAGCATTTGAAAAACTTTAACACAGTGTGACGGGAACGGGAACGCAAACGCAAACGCAAACGCAAACGCAAACGTGGACGACCGGGGTGACTACAATAGCTCTCCTTGTACTTCGTACAGGCGAGCTAAAAAAAGATATTAGACTATATTGGGGGAGCTCCAGAGTAATGTTTTAAGAAAATCTCACAGAATTTTTGTCAAATCTCCCTCAAAATTTTGCCTTATCTCACAGATTTCAGTCCACAGCTTATGGCATGTATGCTCTGCACCATTGTTTGCTGGCTAGACAGTATACTTCCCCTCAACACTTTCAGGACAAGCTAATCGCTGTAGCTGAGTTAGCCAGTCTAATTATGCGATTTTGACTAAAGGGTCGGTTTTTAGGTATTTGTGAATCTGTCCTTTTGTGACAAATGTCTTTATATAGTTATTGAGTTCCAGTTTTAGCTAGTTTCGAATAATGTTAAATTATTTTTCTCTATCACACATATATAAGCCAAATTAATAAATAATAAGAGGCTGTTGCATTATCCAGGGATTTTTTACAGATTCTTCAGTCATTATTCGGAACTAGCAAAACTATTCAGAGCAAGAGCTGGTGTTTGTAAAACACTATGCCCCCAACTGCTTGACTCTAACACTGCTTGACTCCAACACTGCTTGTCCATGACGGTAACAACAGTACAAATATACGAGATTTCAATGTTATTTTATTAAAAGGAAAATAACTCTAAAATGGGAGATAATTCGGATAGGAAAAAAATATGGGTCACCTATTTTTTCATGTGGAATCCATATATGAAATTTCAAACTAGCACGCACAGTTCAAAACTTATGCTATGCATCAAAAAGTGTGCAATGTAAAAATGCCCAAAATGACAAAGGGCCATAACTCAAGAAGTACTTTTCAGAACTTATTCAAAAGTTAATCAGGTCATCTACTCATCGCTACCTATCCATTCCTTTAATTTCAAGGCTCTAGCTTCAATAGTTTTTGAGATATTTTGCTGACAAGATTCCATCCATTTTTCTTCAAAGGGCCAGGATTCAGGAAAGGGGCATAATCCTGATGGGAAAAAAATATGTGGCAGCTATTTTTCCATGAGGAATCCATACATGAAATTTCAAAACCCTAGCATGCACAGTTCAAAACCTATGCATGCACAGTTCAAAACCTTTGCTAACCATCAAAAAGTGTGCAATGTAAAAATGTTCAAACTGACAAAGGGCCATAACTCAAGAAGTACTTTCCAGAATTTATTCAAAAACTAATCAGGTCATCTACTCATCGCTACCAATTTATTCCTTAAATTTCAAGGCTCTAGCTTCAATAGTTTTTTAGATATTTTGCTGACAAGACTTCATATTTTTTCAAAGGACCATAACTCAGGCAAGGGGCATAATCCTAATAAGAAAAAAAAATATGTGTCAGCTATTTTCTCATGAGAAATTTAAGTATCAAATTTCAAAACCCTAGCAGGCACAGTTTAAAACTTATGCTATGCATCAAAAAGTGTGCAATGTAAAAATGCCCAAAATGACAAGAGGCCATAACTCAAGAAGTACTTTTCAGAATTTATTCAAAAGTTAATCAGGTCATCTACTCATTGCTACCAAACTATTCCTCAAATTTCAAGGCTCTAGCTTCAATAGTTTTTGAGATAGCATGCTGGCAAGATTCCATCCATATTTTTTCAAAAGGCCATAACTCAGGAAAGGGGCATAATCCTGATAAGAAAAAAAAATGTGTCAGCTATTTTTTCATGAGGAATTTATATATGAAATTTCAAAACTCTAGCATGCACAGTTCAAAACTTATGCTATGCATCAAAAAGTGTGCAATGTATTAATGCCCAAAGTTATAAAGGGTCATAACTCATGAAGTAATTTTCAGAATTTATTCAAAAGTTAATCAGGTCATCTACTAATCAGTATCAATCTATTCACCAGGTTTCAAGGCTCTAAATTTAATAGCCTTTAAAATATTTTGCTGAAAATATTTCATCCATATTTTTTCAAAGGGAAATAACTCAGGAAAGGGGCATAATCCTGTAAGAAAACAAATATGTGTCAGCTATTTTTTCATGAGGAACTCATATATGAAATTTCAAAATCCTAGCATGCACAGTTCAAAACTTATGCTATGCATCATAAAGTGTGCAATGTAACAAAGCATTAAGTTATAAAGGGCCATAACTCATGAAGTAATTTTCAGAATTTATTCAAAAGTTAATCAGGTCATCTACTCATCAATACCACTCTATTCACCAGGTTTCAAGGTTCTAGGAAAGGGGCATAATCCTGATGGGAAAAATATGTGTCAACTATTTTTTCATGAAGAATCCATATATGAAATTTCAAAACCCTAGCATGCACGGTTCAGAAATAATGCTTTGCATCAAAAAGCTTAACGGATGGACGGACACATGCACAAACCTCCCAGAAGCAATATGCCCCTCCAACTTTTTCGAAGTTGGGGGTATAACTAGCTAAATCTGTGGTGTACTTCAGTCATCGCAAGTGCAGATAACCAAAGGCGAATGGCAAATTCTTTAGTGTGGTATTTTAAGGAAGGATAGTACTCTGATTCAGCCAAAAAAAATAAAAGTTTTGTTCAGCCAGTTATTTGTAAATCGTTATAATGCATAACTTTACCAGAAACCAACCAAATAACTGTTTACAAATAAAAAATACAATTGTATTTCACAAATTAAATGCCATATCTATTACCTTGTACACTGGAATGCATTTGCACTAACTCTGCTGTCTAACCCAGTTTAAGGACAATCTGCCGGCTGACCAAACATGGCGGTGAAATTTGCCACCTGTACACATCATCAAAAAATATCAACAAAAATCACAAATGAAATGCGTGTCTCACAAACTGAATTGATAACTTAAATGTCAGGGTATATCAAGTGGTTATTAATAGATAAAAATGCATTTTATACATATGAAAATACTTACATTCTAACTTGCATAAATTTGAGACAAAACATTTCCTTTTTCTTTTCCATGAATACATAAAGTACTAAAGTCATTTTCTTTTAAAATGTTCCATCTAGGGCAACCAGAAAATAAAATATCTAAATTCATTCAAATAAAGACACACTTTGGCTACCAAGAAGGCTACCCAAACAGCTCTAAAAAATGTACATTGACCATACATATATAATGTACTTAGCTGTCCCCCATGCACGTGCAGATAGAACACAAACCGGTATCCAGTCCCTTATATACATGGAAGATTTTAGTTTTGTGTATCAGTTTGGGTACCTGCGGATATAGGCATATTGTGTTTTTATTTGAAAGCTTTTGGATATTTTAATTTCCGGCTGCTCTAGACGGAACATTGTGAAACAAACTGACGTTAATATTTTATGAATTTATGACAAAGAAAAGGGCACTTTTTGGTCCCGAATTTGCACAAGTTAGAAGGCTAGTTTTTTCATACTTATAAAATGCATTATTATCTCTTGATAACTACTTGATATGCCTTGACATTTCAGTTATCAATTGAATTTATGAGACACGCATTTCATTTGCGATTGTTGTTGATATTTTATGATGACGTGTACAGGTGGCAAATTTCGCCGCCATGTTTGGGCAGCCGGCAGATTATCCTAATATTCCTGGTAGACCTCTATCCTTGTCACTTGGACAAGTCTATTCTTTGAAATGTGGGGCCTTTCATATACCAATCAAGAAAAAAGCGGGTCAGTCATATCAGTCATATACTTTTTGTTAAAAAAGGGGGGCTAATCATATACCTAGCAATGCTGACATCCGTACTCTGCCATATTATACAGGAAGTTACCCCTCCACGGCCCCTGAGGCGACGCTTCTTTCGCACCGTGTAAGTCCTGAGCATCCCTATTCTCATATCAGGACAAAACGCGTATTTCCATAAATTCTTCAAACAAATAAAGTTACAGACATTAAGAAAATTAATGAATTTCCCAAAAATTACCTGTTATATCACTATTTTACAAGATTTACAGAAACCACAACATGGCGCTGAACTGGCGAAAAAACCCGTGCAACTCATGCGAGTTCACTCTTTCTTTATTTGCTATTATTAGTCAAATGTTTTCACGCATAATAAAGATTAATGAATATGCATATGCCTTGTCATGGGATAAGGTGTCTTATGTTTACATGAGGACCGCAGTGGCCCAGCTTTTCGGCCCGCTTACATAATCATTGGGTTCTGTAAAATATAAATATGCATAGCAAGTCCCTGATCAGACTGTATGATTTCACACTGGAGATTCACTGTTCGTCTTTACGCCAAATACACTTTTTCACGCGGTTGGGCTCAGGGTGTGGACCGTTTTTGTTTCTAATCGGTCCGCGGTCTGAGCAAATACGTATACCTTGGGAACATACGGACAGCACAGACCTACACACCTGAGCAGTCTGAGCAGAATATGTCCTGTCCCTTAAACGTGCGCCTATTGTAGCATTGAATACTGGAGAAAAAAAGGCCCTGATTGAAATTTACAGTTCACCAATTATACGGTATACATGGGTCAAAATTATCATTATATTTTTTTTTTTTTTTTTTTTTTTTTTTTGCGAATATACCAAACTACAGTTTTTAAACCTAATTTGGATCTTTGTTTGTTTGTGCTGAGGTTTTACGGCCCAGTCAACCCAATGGGGTCATGTCGAGCGCGGTCAGTTTACCTAACCACACGTTTACTGGGCAGGCTTAGTCCTCTAAGCGGTTAACCAGTAGTGTGCACATTCTTTCGCCAGAAACTGACAACTGCCCTTCTTGAATCAGCGGAAGGGAGAGAATGACCGTAGAAAATATTTCATGATCAATCTCCACGAAAGAATGTTGCCGACCTCGGCGGGGGTTGAACCCGCGACCTCCTGGTCTCCAGTCGGACGGCGCATCCAACTGAGCCACCCAGGCCGGTCTGATTTGGATCTATTTGAAGTTGTTATTTCATTTTAAAATTTTGTAGCGAATAAATCTGTCGTAGTGCTTTATAAATGAATATTCCAAATTTTCTCTGCATTATATAGTGAAAATACAATGCGCTTGCATAATTCTAGAAAAGAAGGATGATAAGATCAAATATTTCTCCACGAAACCTTGTGGGTACTCATTAGAAGCGCCCCTGTGAGTCTTTTTTTCTGGCAAAAATAAGAAAAATATTTCAAAATGTCGTCCGCTGATTCTTTTACCCATTATGCTAAGAATTCCCCTTACGCAATGCTTAACAAAATGTCGACGCCACTGCCACACGGCCATTTCCTCATATTAGATATCTTATTTAGTTCCACGTATTAGATATCTAACTTACCATACAAGATATCTCATTTGTTAAATAAAATACCTTATACATTAATATAGATATCTGATATACTAAATAAGATATCTGATTTACTAAATGAGGTATCTTATTTGATTAACTGACATAAGATATCTTATTTATATAAGATATAAATAAGATATCTAATATAATATATCAGATATCATATATTA
Organism: Anodontia alba; assembly: GCA_964016985.1. NCBI lineage: Eukaryota > Metazoa > Mollusca > Bivalvia > Lucinida > Lucinidae > Anodontia > Anodontia alba. The sequence continues at coordinate 58,968,909 of OZ024836.1, read as the reverse complement.
TATAAGATATCTGATATATTAAATCAGATATCTGATTTCTAGAATAAATATTAAAACGGCAAGCCGTTTTACTATTTATTATGCATTATATCAGATAGGATCGTATAGGATATAAGATATCTAATATAGTATACAAGATATTTAAATTAGTGTATCAGATATCATATCCTATACAAGATATCTGATATATCATATTAGATATCTTATTCAATTCCACATATAAGATATCTTACTTACTATATATAGGATATCTTATTTAGTATATCAGGTATCTTATACCTTTATATAGATATCTGATATACTAAATAAGATATCTGATGTACTAAATGAGATATCTTATTAAAATGAATAAATGAGATATCTTCTTTAGTAAATAAGATATCTTATATCCTATATGTATTATATAGCATATCAGATATCTTATATAGCATATATCTTATATGTCAATTAAGATATCTTATATAGCATATCAGCCATCGTATATAGCATAATTCATATACAAGATATCTTATTTATATATCTGATATAATATATAATATATCCGATATCTTTTATCTTACATATTATATAAGATATCTGATATATTAAATCAGATATCTTATTTATAGAATAAATAGTAAAATTGCCATATTCTGTTTCCATTTTACTATTTAACGGGAATTAGTTAATTTTCCTCAGTTCTGAAGAAATGAGTACTTCTTTATTTTATAGCGGTGCTTAAAGCCTCACAAATACTTTGATTAACAATTTTGTTTATCAGATCGCAGGCTGAAAACTGGGCGGATCCGATTAATGACGGCATCGGGGTCTCGGTTTTATTGCGCTGTGTTGCATACACCCTCTAGCACTCAGTTTTCAAAGTTACCACAACGGGCTCAGTGATCCCGAGAAACGTAAATATAAAAACTGTCCAGTGATATCAAGTCTTACTTTCAGTGAAAAATAAGAAGACTATTTCTAATTTGTCGTCCACTGATTTAGCAAACAAACTTCAGTCGAACTTCAATAGCTCGAATATCTTTGGGACCATAGAAATTTGTTCGAGACCTGGGTAGTTCGAGCCATTGAGAGTTAATCCTAGCACCAGGTCACGAGGCAAATGGGGATAACTTAGGGATGTTTTTTTTTCATCACGTAAACATGTCTTAATTTTGACCCCCTTAAACCCAACTTTTATATAGTACGAGTCGGTTCTAACGAGTACACACAATCTATGTTTTGAGCAGAAATATGAAAAATATCAGAATTTTTTATCTGAAAATTTTCAGTTTTTGGTGGTAAAATTTTCAGTATATTTGAATAGACGTTTTCGTAATGGATCTTCTATAAAATAATTGTATGATGATACGTTTATAATGAGTACACACAACATACATTTTCATGAGACAATAAGAAAAGTCCCTAAAATATTCCTATTTACAATTGTTTTCTTAGGCGATCGGAAGAATTTCCTAGGGCCTCAAAACACGTTCGACTCAACCACGGTAAACGAATCATCGTGTTCCAGTCATTGAAGTTAGATTATACATGTATATATTCGTATGTATACGGGATGGATTTGATTGTGTTGGGGTTTAACGACACGTCAACCCTTGTGGGTCATTTTGTGTCGTCTCCTAGAGAAAGGGAGAAAAGAGATAGAAGAGATAGTAGAAAAGATGAAAGAGAGGGACAGGGAAGAAAGAGGAACAGAAATGAAAGTGAAGAAACAGAAGAAATCAACATTCCCCCTTTACCCTTACCTGCTATAGGATAGCAGGCCTTGCCCAACTCCAAGCCAATATCAGTTGGACGCCGCGGTGGCGTAAGATACACATAACCTTCGCACCACCCGACCACCCACATACGGGATGGAATGTCCGATTTTGAGTCCCTTGTTTGAATTCCGTTTGCGATAAAATTCAACTCTTGACTGCATGCGCTTCATTGCACAGAGCCTTTCATTATCACCTTTTTGTCCTCTCGACATGACTAAAATACTGCTTAAAGAGCCGTAAAGCACATTCGCAGTAGTAGTTTATCCCTTAAAGCTTAGCATGCTGGGTAAAAATTTCAGCAGACATTTTGCATTTTTTTCTTATTTTCCCCTAGAAAATAGGGGTTGGCATTTCATGCAGGAGACAATTTGCATAAGTGTTAGACTCTATTTTCCGGGAATGAAAAGAAAAAAAAATGTCTCGATGTGAACGAACTCTACCACCGGCTACATAAGCTACCGAACTCGAGTGGCGAAAGAGCATGAGGCGGAAATCGAAATCATTACTGTTGCATCAGGGAGATCTTTGAATTTAACTAGAAAAAAAGTGTCCTTGGAACATGAATATCCCCGCCAGGCGCTTTTCTTTTTCATATGATATGATAAGCCACATTTTGCACAGGAAAGTTGTTTTGTCTATAAAACCATGTTTCGTGAATAAATCGATATTGTTCACGACATATGGTCGAGAGACAGGTTTTGACCAAGAGTAGGTAAGTCAAAAACCAAAACAGTGAGAGTTGTCTTTCTTTTTTAAGTGCACACTGTCTCAATAAGATTAACTCAAATGTGAAGTTTTATGCACAAATTCCTTATGTTTCAGGAGTTTTGGCATTTTCGACATCAACTCCCGAAACGTTTGGCGATTTGCTGTGACGTTAAGGCGATCTGCAGAGCAAATGTAGCTAAACTCGTGCCAAATGAAAATCTATTTTCTGTATCTGCTCTTGAATCTCGTGTCACCGGGTATAAGTATATAAGACACTTGTATTGCCTTGCGGTACAAGCCGGCTTTTATAGCGACGTGGTAGAGTGTGGGACTTTGAGTACAGCGGACCGGGTTCGATTCCCGGTCGGGGAAAATGTCATTTACGTTTTTTTCACCTGTTACATTTGGCGCCCAACGTAAATAACCCACGTGTGTGCTTAAAACTCCTTGAGTCTCATTTCAAGTGATTCTCGGACTCCTAGAAATTCATGGACGAATTTCAATTTGGAGGGGGAGAATGTCACCGGGTATAAGTATATAAGACACTTGTACTGCCTTGCGGTACAAGCCGGCTTTTATAGCGACGTGGTAGAGTGTAGGACTTTGAGTCCGGCGGACCGGGTTCGATCCCCGGTCGGGGAAAATATTATTTCCATTTTTTCACCTGTTACACTCGTATAACAGATATGCGTCGAAATCAGTTCTGTACCATCAGGGCGATCTGTACAATAAAAGTGGACCGTACCGTCAGAAACCTTCGGACCTGTCGTTCAGCGAAGATTCAGATCAGTCTGCGCAGACTGATCAGAATCTTCAGTGGACGCATTTTGGTTTGCCAAGGATGCAAAGTTTCTTCACATGGACAACGAAGCTCGACCAACGAAGATTCCGAATCTTCGTTCGGCGCACATTTCATAAGGTACGTTTTCTCATGGATTGGAAACCCATAAAGACCGACATGGCATCTCGGAAATATATTTTCGGTATCTGCTTTGGTCAGAATGATTAAAAGCATATTCTCTTTTCAAACGGTAGACAGAAGGTAGTCGGAGTGTTCGTTTTCATCCTCTGAAATCGACAACTCTCATTCAAAATCGACAGATGCTTCTTCCACACTCGGAAGGCCTTCTGAGTCTTCCAAATGGCCACTGGATAGATCACGTGATTCACTGTGACGACCGCGTTTCAAATGAAAGGGCGGCTGACATATAACTGAAACATTGATAATTTTATCTCAAATATTTTTATTAAAAATCAGTGAACACGCTTGGCATTAACCCTTTTACCCCGAGTTTATGAAATGGAATCATCCATCTTTTGAATTTGGACACATCCATTGTTGCGAATGGGGATTTAGTCAAACATCAATAACAGAAAGGCAAACAGTGTAGAGCCTTCTACGAGCCGTCTCACCTGGATCTACACTGCTTGCAAATGTATCCGTGTTGGGATAAAAGGGTTAACCCTTAAAGTGCCAGTCACAACAATTGTCGTCTGCTTTGTCTTCTGCTTGTGATTTTAAAAGTCATATCTGCAAACATTGTGGACCCAGATCAGACTGCTCCTTTAGGAGCAGTCTGATCTGGGTCCACACTGTTTGCCTGTATGCAAAAAATAGATTTGAAAAGTTTGCAAGAATATTCAGCAGACGACATAAATAGGTAACATTTTCAGATGCAGATTTTCTTGGCGCTTTAAGGGTTAAACTATGATCAAATATAAATTATCGCCAAACTTTAATACTTCCTTTGTACAAATGTATTTTGATTTTTAGAGTCATTTTGCGTTCGACTCTGTCTTCCTCGGTCACGTGACTGAGACCTTCTGGCAGTAGGCCTTCTTCTGGAGGGTATAAATCACATCGGCCACTCCTAAATCAACAGATCAATGGGCGGTTTGAGTCCAGATTATTATTGTGGCATCAGAGTGACTTATATTGAGAATTGTTAACTCGTTAATGCTTGGCGTCCCCCCAAAAAAGGACTTTGGCAAACAGTATAGACACAGACCAGACGCCGTAGAACGCGGCGTATGATCTGGGTCAATATTGTTTGCAATAAAGTTCAGGAATTTCTATAAAGCATAGTAATAACAAAAACTAACCAGACACCCTGCTATTGGAAATAGAACGGTCCAAAGAATTGATGCAGAAGAGTTCATTCGACGTACATAGGTTAAACAAGTTACGGTTGTTCTGATCAGAAATCCGCGACTTAAAGCGACTAGATACACCTGCCAGATTTTTTTTACCATTTTTCACAAGGGAGAAGGCTTTTGCGACTTTCTGTTTTACGAGGGAGCAATTTTTTTTTCCTTTTAAAGTAGACCTCTTTTCAGATGGAAGATAAAACGATTTTGTCTGAGTTTTCGCCACTGAAACTGTACCAGTTCCTCTTAGTAAGTCTGGCACATGACTAAACAAGTCGAGCCACGATATAACAAAATGAGCTAACATGATCGGAGTCACAGTTTGAAACGTGCTGACAAGCAGTGTATCAGGCAAGCAGCTGTGAGGTTGGTAGGCGTGCTGTCATACAAAATCATTTCAGGTTGTCCATTTCTGGGCTGCATTCAAGTGCAAAGTGATAGCGAATGTTTTTGCCAATCAATCAGTTAGATTTTTATTGTAGCCGGGCAACAGAGTCACATAGGGGCTACGCCGAATGTTTTTGACCTAATGATGAGCGCCAACAGGTGCTGGGGTCCAATACGGAACCCCGGAATGGACATTTCCTTTCCAATACTTAGCAGAAAAGAAATGCGAATGTTGTTTAAACGAGATCTTTATGTTGAAAAAACGACATGCGTCGTAAGTCGTTTAAACGAGATAGTAGTTGTATTAATCAACTATGTAATTATTGTTCTAATATGTGCCAAACAGCCTGCATCATACCAATGCAATGTTTGGCATGATTTTTATATGGTTTTGACACAGGCTTTATCTGTTTATACGAGGGCTAATACTGAAAGTTACAAGGATTTAGGGGATAAAAACCGAGGGGTTCAGGAGGGCCAATATTTTACGGTATTAACCAGGCCAATATTTTATGGTATTAACTAGTCGATGAGACTTTACATATAGTGATATTTCTTCTGTTTGGTGCTTAGAGAACATCAAGATACCTGCAGACTTGGAACTGCATTTGCAGACAGCAGTTCTGATTATCTATTCAAACAAAGCAATATTTTTTTAACAAAAAATGTCAGTAATTAACTGCATGGTGAAGCAAGCAACAGGAACAAAATTACTCAAAAAGAGATTTATTTGACTTTCAACACTTAAAGTTGAAAACATAAGTTGATTAATAAAAATGTCATGAAATGGGTGTTTTCACATTGACCCTGTTATAGGTCTTCGGCCAGTTGTATTTGCCTTCAGATGGCTGTATTAGCCCTCGGCTTCGCCTCGGGCCAATACAGCAATTCTCAGGCCAATACGACTGCCCTCGGACCTGTATCAAGGTCAATATGAAAACAACCATTTAAAAGCATTGTACTAGTTTCCATTCTTTTTCCTTGGTTTAGTTTTCTGTCCAATATTTAGCAGAAAAGAAATTTAGGGAAAAAAAATGGAATACAGAACGGAAATTAAAACAAAAATTAGACATGTCTTTTTCCCATAATTAGGAGAAAAGAAATCGAAAGAATAAAAACAGAACGGAAATCAAAGAAAAAAAAATGGAATGGAATTCAAATATAATGTTGTTTAAACGACATATTATGTTGTTTAAACGAGATCTTTAAGTTGAACAAACGATAAAACAAATCGTTAAAACGAGGTACTATTTTGCTTTAATTTCCATTCTTTTTTTTTTTTTTTTTTTTTTTTTTTTTTTTGTTTTGTTGTTGTTTTATTTCCGTTCTGTTTTTTATTGTTTTAATTTCCATTCTATTTTAAGTCGTTTAAATAACATATTATGTTGTTTAAACGGGATCTCTAAGTTGAACAGATGATATAAGTCATTAAAACGAGATACTATTTTGTTTTAATTTTCATTCTGTTATTTATTTATTTATTTACTTACCTTTTTATTTATTTTCCGTTCTGTTTTTATTGTTTAATTTATTTTCTGTTACTAAATATCGGAAAGGAGATGTGTTATTTTTGTTTTATTTTTTGTTCTGTTTTTATTGTTTTGATTTTTTTTTTCTGCTAAATATGGGAAAGGAAATGTCCCTTCCGGGGTTCCGTAGTCCGAGGCAAAATAATCGCTAGTAAACTTGCCCTTCTAGTCTGAACGCAGCTCTGATTCGCGTGTCAGTCTTTGCTCATATGTTGTCTACTGCGCGCTAAATTATGACGATAAGGAAATGAAGTGTGTTTTTCTTCTTCTTCTTCTTCTTCTTCTTATTTTTATTTTTCCAAAAAAGATGAGGATAGACATTTCTCGTAACTCGTATATGGAGATATATTCACATGAAATGCCAAACCTTATTTCTGAGCCTGAAAAGTAATGAAAATATTTTAGAACATCATCTGCTAATTTAACGGTATTTACCCTACGCATTTCGACACCTTATTACCACACTTGCCCTAAAGTTTGAAGAAGTCCATTTTATCATGTTGATTGTGTAAAAAAAACAAATGATGGACATCTCGAAAACATGCCTATATAATTTTGACCCCACTAAACCCCACTTTTATATAGTAAAACTGGGGTTTACAGGGGTATATATTATTTTTCTTATTTTTGCTCAAAACATAGATTTTGGGTGCCCGTCAGAACCGCCTCGTCGAGGCGGTTCTAACGAGTACACACAATCTATGTTTTGAGCAGAAATATGAAAAATATCAGAATTTTTTATCTAAAAATTTTCATTTTTTGGTGGTAAAATTTTCAGTATATATTTGAATAGGCTTGTTTTCGTAATGATGAGCAGCACACAGTGCAGGCTCTGATCAGTCACGTAGTGTCAGAGCTGATTCTACACTATTTGCTCAGGCCTGTCTGACCGAATACGCAGGATAAATGCACTATATGCAGCACACAAGCAATTAATTGCAATTACAGATAAGGCACTTTTCTTTTCAACCGAAAATGCTGAAATTTCTCTTATTTCTCCACGAAAACATATGTTGTGGTGCTCATTAGAAGCGCCTCGCCGAGGCGCTTCTAACTAATACCCACAATATATGTTTTCGTGTAGAAATAAGAAAAAAATATGTGGATACCCCCTCTTTATTTCTTTGTTTGTTTCATCTTTTACTTTATTTTGATATTATTTAACCTGTTAGCAAAAGCAGTACTTCAGTACGATCCAAATCATATTACGGGAAATCAAAAACAACATATTCTTATGGACAATGGCGTAAAATACTGCCTTTCTTTCTTTTCTTTCACCACTGAGCCACCTAAAATAAGTGTTTTTATATGTCTTTGTTATAGGATACAATGTGTTTTGTTGACAGGGAAACACAAAGCTAAGTGACAGTCAGATACTTGATAAGTAACACATTAAAATCAGTCAAATAATAAACCTTTATCTTTCATAGTTAAAATCAATCAAATCCACATATTATTTCAATAAAGGAAAGTTTTGTTTCCATGGCAATGCATTTTTTTACGAAGTGATAATTTTTTTTCTTTCTAAATTGTCCTCCAGTACTTGACAATCAAAGTGGTGAAAAAAATCACACACACACACACACAGTTCGTCTGTCATTACTGACAATGACCAATCCTAATCAACTGTGTGATGTGTTATTATTTGTGTGTTCTAAGATGGCTGATGAGACCAATCTTAGCTCTAAACTGCCTGTTGCAGATAGAACAAGAGAGGTCTGAGGAAGAAAGCTCTCTTGGTGATGCCTTAGCTCTGGCTTTCCGCTGTGCACGTTTCTGCTCAGCTTCGCTGATCCTTTTTGCTTCGTATTCACCAGCTCCCCTTCTTATGAGGCCTCGCCACTTTGTTCGATCATGTGCAACCTGTTCCAACGACCCTGTTGGTAGGCTGAAGTCTTTAAGGGAGACTTTGAGGGTGTCCTTGTATCTCTTCTTCTGACCACCATGGGAGCGTTTTCCTACTTAAAGTTCTCCATAGAGGATTTTCTTTGGCAAACGTTCATCAGGTATTCTGGTAACATGGCCTGTCCATCTTAACTGTGCCAATTTCAGAAGAGTCCTGTCCGTTTCAGGACTTCTGTTTCTGGAATCCTGTCTTGCCACTTGATCTTTAGAAGTTTTCTAAGACAGCTTGTTTGGAAGTCTTTCAGTCTTTTGGCATGCCGTTGGTAACCTGTCCAAGTTTCGCATGCGTATAATAGTTTTGACAGCACCACCGATCTGTATACTTTCTAAATTGTTATCCAGTACTTGACAATCAAAGTGGTGAAAAAAAATAGAATTGCAGTGTAAACAGAATATATTAAATAAAACTATGTGTTTTTATGGGATAATTTCGACATATTTGTTGCCATGACAACATAAATTTGTGTCATTTTGATTTTGTTCATAAATTTGTATTTTAATATTTATTTTAAACTATAAAGCTATCATGCTTTTAATTACAGTGTTCTCAGATTGCTGCCATAAAATTTATTAAAGACAAATAATTTTACAACATGTAGTGTATTGTTATTGCCATAGCAACCATTACAACCGGGTTTTCAAACTTATTTTTGTTGTTTTTGAAGATGTCCCATGTTGACTTTTTAGAATAGTTTTCATCAATATATTTAATGGGGCAGAATTTTGTCATTCATGAACCAATCCCTTTTGATGTGTATCCTAAAGTCTTTAGCCTATAGTTGAACTTACAGTATAGGCAGGCTCCATCGTCCGCACTCTTCGAACATCTCAGAAACCGCTGGGTCAACCCAAACCCCTTTCATTTAAAGCCTCTGAGGCATTTGGGGAACAAACATTTGTTAAAATGATCCAATCATGTCATCAGGATATCTGCCTTGCCAAAATACATTGTAGTATCTAGAGGAGGACAAGGGGCTATTTCTCCACCTAAATGCATGTGTGGGACAAGGGGCCTTGATGACATTCAATATTAAGTCGTGTTGCTAATATTTAAGGTAATAGAACCCCTTAATATAGGTGACGACCCTTTAACAATGGTTATGGGGCAAAAAATGACCCCATTACATTGGTTCAAGCGGCAACACTACATATACATTTTGTATGAGCCGCCAACAAGTCAACAAAATGACATGTGCACCCAGCGGAGACTCAGATCAGCCTGGGCATCTGCCCATTCTGATCAGGTATATCTGTATACAATTCTTTATTTTCCAAAGCCATAGAAACCTTAGCTACTTAGCAACCCACTGAGTGCACATCGAAGACTTATCAGACTGTGCAGATAACCATGTTGATTTGATTCTTCCCTGGGAGCCCAGTCATTTTGTTGGTTTTGTCATGCGCTGGCTCAATTATGGTAAAACCCGTTTAAATCAGCAAGCCGATTACTACGAAACTACTGGCGCAGTGGCTCAGTTACTAGAGCGTCCTGCTTGCGTCCGGGAGGTTGTGGGTTCGATCCCCGGACGGGTCATACCAGACTTTCAAAATGGTATTAGCTGCTCTTTCGTTTGCGACAGGCATTGAGAAAGCGGAACTGGTCGATCCGGTGTCAGTATAATGTGACTAGGTGGAATGTCACGTCATGTGTCTGAGGTGTGATATGTCAGGGAGGCAGCACTCTTGAAGTGAGCATTGAGCTTCCTGTCACATCCGGACACCGTCGCGATATAACTGAAAGATTGTTGAAAGCGACATTAAGTCGAAATAAAAAAAATAAATAAAACTTTCTTTTTTCATGTTGAAATCTGTCCCATGGATTAAAACTTAATGTCATACCCGTGCTTGCGCGGGTCCTTCCTTTTCACATGAAAAAATTAAACAAAATGACATGTGCACCAAGCGCACTCAGATCAGCCTGGGCAGCTACCCTGTCTGATCAGTTTTCACTGTCTACACGTAGAAACCATAGCTCCTTAGCAACCCATTGAGTGTACAGCGAAGGCTGATCAGACTGGGCGGATACCTATGTTGATCTGATTTTTCCCTGGGAGCCCAGTCATTTTTTTTTTTTTTTTTTTTTTTTTGTTTTGTTTTGTTTTGTTTTTTTTGTCATGCGCTGGCTCATTTATGGTAAACTCAGCAGGCCGAATATCTTCGAACCTACTGGCGCAGTGGCTCAGTTACTAGAGCGTCCGTTTTGCGTCCGGGAGGTTGTGGGTTCGATCCCCGGCCGAGTCATACCAAAGACTTTCAAAATGGTATTAGCTGCTCTTTCGTTTGCGTTCAGCACTGAGAAAGCGGAATTGTCGGTCTGGTGTCAGTATAATGTGACTGGGTGGAATGTCACGTCATGTGTCTGAGGTGGGATATGTCAGTGAGGCAGCATTCTTAAAGTGAGCATTGAGCTCCCCGTCACATCCAGACACCGTCGCGATGACTGAAAGATTGTTGAAAGCGATGTTAAGTCTGAATAAAATAATAATACAAGTAATAATAATAATAAAAAAAAACCTTGGAACTTTCTTTTTTTCAGGTTGAAATCTGTCCGATGGATTAAAATTTGTCATACCTGCATGTCCTTTTCTAGTAAATAAATTAATTTTCCGCTCCAGAATATATTATCCTCCACCAAGAATATTTTCTGTATTTATTTAGTTAGTCAGTTATGCGCCAGTCATTTGAAACACCGGCTACTTGGGGTCAGGGACATGTGTAGCAGGGCTTAAGTGCCGTGATTTAACCTCCGATGAGTCCTTGTAATGTCGTATTTGTGTCGCCGGGAGAATTGACGGGCTTTTAGCATTTGTTTTTTTGTTGTTGTTTTTTTTGTTTTTTTTTTTGTTGTTGTTTTTTTCTAAATGCAGAATGCTTCTTTGTCAAAATGCTTCGCATATAATATGAACCACGTGATGAGAAACCCCATTTATGTCATACGCTTTCAACAAAGCGGTAGATCAGACTGCGCAGCCTAATCAGCTTCTTTGTTGCCCGCTGCCTAGATACTATAATATTTGATAGACTATAGCTACTAGTCGGATATCAATATTATTTTCATCAGTCAATTATAATTATTAATTTACTTAATGAACTAAGGGCCATCTACTACTTATTGCTTGTCTCACCTCTTTGATAGCAGCAACTAATCTTGGAGATATCCTTGATGTCACAGACCAACTATTAGAGACTGGCTATACAAGATGTCATACATAAATTTGAATCAGCTAATATAGTAAGGAGTGATAAAACATGACATCAAGGTCTATGAGCTAGTCTAAATACTTGATTACTTCAACATTTCAGACCTGGAGGAGCTGGGGGAGGGGAGCAATCGCTATATAAGCATGGGTAGGGCTGTGCTGACAAAAGGGGTCTTATTTTCTGAGTCTGTCTAGAAAAAAAAAAAAAAAAAAAAATCTGGGAAGGGATTCAAATATACCTGTCTGGAAATAGGCTCATGTCTGTCTGGAAAGGGGATGGTAAAATACCTTAGCCTGGAGCGGGGCTATCATAAGTGGAATTAATTTTGTTAATGATATCACAGAAACGCCAGAGGTAAATAAGTATTAATACCGATACCCTTCCCCCACGCGCCCCTGAGATTTCAGGATTCTAGCTAGTCTCCTTAACCGGATAGGCGGCAGTTGCAAACGGAAGAGGGTCGGCGAACGCGGATCATTTTACATTAAGAATCTTGCGTTTACGACTTCCAAAAAATGACAGTCGACGAACGCGGATTAATCGTTTTCGACTGCCAAATAATCGTTTTTGGCAGTTGAAAACGTTATTATCAAATCGCCCCGCGTTCATCGATTTAATTTTCGTTCAGGATTGCCACCTATCCGGTGTGGTCCCTGTAGCTGAGCAAACCGGTTTGAATCCTACTGATTTGCAAAAGCCCGAAGTCAGGTCTGGAAACACTCATTTGTGGTAAAATATGTATCCACCTATTAAGGATACACTATAAAAAATATCAGAAAAAGACTTGATGATGATTATGCGATTTTTTTTTCTGATCTTCTTTATAAAGTAGACAAAAAGTACACTGGCTGTAATCTGAAGACTGCGGAATTGCTTGACTGTGCGCTTATAGGGGCATTTGCGATAATTAGGTCGATTACGGTAGTTCCTATGGGCAGCGCCATGCGAAAACGCGTCTTCGGGCATATGGACAGCGAAGGCTCCAATTAGCCTGCGTATCCGCGTAGTCTGATTAGTGCCTTCCCTGTCCGCTAACAGAATCACTGGATACTACAGAATACAGTATGCTGCAAAGACCCGGATGATATACTTTGCGCATGCGCAGGATCTGAATCGGCACATTTTGCGCATTCTCGAAGATAATGTTTGCTTGGCTGTATCAGTGGTTGTTCCTTTTGCAGAGGAGAGGAAGCTAATAAAAGGTCAGACTAAAGTGCGTGTGAACTGGGCCACAGTAAACGTTTTCTCACAAATGAGCCGGGGCACAGCATTTCCTACAAGACTACGAAGACTCAGATCAACCTACGCATCCGCGCAGTCTGATGAGTTGTCGTTGTCCGCTTCAAGACGCTTTGGATCCTTGGTTACCCAGACTGCCCTGAGAAGAATCTGATTAGACTGCGCATAGGCACAGACTTATCTGAGACTTCCCTGCTCGCACATGCAGTCTTTCAGGAAATGCTGTTCCCCGGAACTGTTATAATTGAGGTGTCGAAGCGACGGGGTCAGATTGGCCAGCCTTTTCCATCTTTACTTCATTAAAGGCGGTTTCTGTGTTTATTTGTTGCCCGTAATGATTCATGGATGAGTTAGCCCACACAGACCGAACCTCCATGGAAGAAGCTGAGGGCGAGGTTGAGATCCCGAAAAGCTAGCTTAAGCCCCACAGTAATTCATTACTGACCGTTCCAAGGCGAATTTCATTGTGGTGTTTTTTTGTTAATTGTAATCTAGTGTTTCACTTTCTAATGTTTTTTTTTTTTTTTTTTTTTTTAACAATTATGTAAGTTGATTATATATTCAGTTAAGTTTGGGTTAACAGATACCACCTTTTTGGGAAAAAGTTGCCAACTCTGCTTGCCATCTGTTCATTTTGTGGCTGCTTTATTGTATTTGTCTGCTTTCCCCTTGGTGTTGGGTACTTGACGTGGATATAATTGTATCACTTCCTCTTATTTTACATGTGCATTACTGTTGACTTCTGTATAATTTTTAGCTCACCCGAGCCAAAGGCTCAGGTTCAGCTTTTATGATCACTCGCCGTCCGTCCACACCTTTGAACTTCTCTGAAACCCCTGGGCCAATTTTCTTCAAATTTCATCACGAAAACACGCCTATTCAAATATATTGAAAATTTTACAGCCAAAAAAATGTGAATCACTTTGAAAACCAATGTGGATATAGTAGTTGCCACAGACCATTATCTTGGTGGGCCAATCTGGGTGTACATAGTTCATACCATATTTATACAAACTACTGAGCCACTCCTTGCCGTACTTGTCCTATAATTCGAACAAAAAGTCATGTAAACTTTTCAGGAGGACAACTTCTCAAAAAGATTGTATCCTCCTATTGTGTCTGGGTCTGTGTCTCACTAATCAGAATAGAATTTCAGTTTGCCTGTAAATATTAGTTTCTGTAAGTTCCACCCTTACAGACAGCAGTGACATTTTGTAATTTGCTCAATGCATGGTTAAAAAAAAAGGCTGGTTATAGGTATATGAGGTTCCTTAAAAATATTTCAAAGTGTGAACATATTCTGCATGTGGAGAATTCTTTTTGCTGTTTTAATTGGCATGAATCCAGATCCTGTCTGCTCTAATGGACATGTCTGGTGTGTGTTAACCCTTGTCCTGCTGAACCCGGATATATCCTGTCTTTGCAAACAGTGTAGATCCAGATCAGTTGGCTTCTGAACTGATCTGGATCTGCACTGTTTGTCATTCAGAATGTGAATTTATGTCAATGACCTGGATCAAGTAATTTGACTGGCTGAAAATTGGAAGTCGGCATGGCATCTTAATTTATTCAGCATGACAAGGGTTAAACCCATTTATGCCAAGTGGACACTTCTACTTTAACCTTTTGGAGAAAGTCATTTCAATATTAGCAGTGTCTAGTTAGTAATTAGTTTTTAGTATTACCATGTTTTATAGAAATTCCTTTCCTAAATACAAACAGTGTAAACCCAGATCAGATGCTGCATTCTGCAGCATCTGATCTGGGTCTACACTGTTTGCCAATGTCCCTTTCATGGGATACTAGACACAAATGGGTTAAAGTGTTCATTTTTAAGGTTTATGCAGCAGCATACTGAAACACAGGTGCAGAAAAAAACTCATGTTACATAACTCTAGATGTACATTTTGCTGAACATTTTTGAAGTTGGCTATTCCTAGTTTACATTTCATCTGCGTGATGACAGAATTGAACTTAGTTTATGCTCAGAAAGTGATAATTTAGGAAATCTTCATCCAATCAGAGCTAAAAATACAGAAATCCATACTATGAGAAATTGGCAGTTGTTCCAAATCACTTATCAGGAACATGTTTCATAAATCCTATATTTAAAAAGATATTGCAAAAATTCAATTTTATAAGGATGAAATATTGACTTTAACAACAAAACAATAATTCCATTGAAAGCCACAGTCATGCTCGCACTTGTCAGCATTATTGTTTGTAAGGAATGGACAAACATAGAGACAGATATTGACAAAGGGATGGAAAATAAGACTGAGACATTCGTGTTTCTCTTATAAGCTGGTGAAACAATAAGAATTGTGGCAGGACAACATACCTCACCTGAATCATGCTTTGCCTGTAAAAACTTCAACCAAAAATTTAACATAAACTTTTTCTAAGGCTGTGATCTTGACCTCAAGGTCACTCACATGAGTCAGGATGGTACAGCATAGAAGGTCATACCAGTATCTAACATCAGGGCAACTATGAACTACTTGCATCCAGAGGTTCAGGAGGTATAGCCTTTTAAAAGCTTTAACAAAAAACTTTAACCAATACCAATGCCTACACTGATGCCGACACTGTGGTAACCAGCTGTTATAGATGAGCTAGAAATGGTTCTCCAGACTAAATGTCATTTTTTTCAAAAAGGGATGTAGTTCTGTAAGTACAAGTTTGCTTGAAAAGATGAAAAAATTAGAGCTTCCAGATATTTCATGGTAAAACCACATATATTGTTCGTCTGTCATTACTGACAATGACCAATCCTAATTGAATGCATGAAGGGTGGGGTAAACCCATATATGAAATTCCTGAACCCCAGTTTTAACATTCTTTTTTAATTACAGCTAGGATATACAGTGTAATAGAGGTATGAAGGTACATACAGATGGATATATTCCTTCCACTGCTCTGAAGTTGGGGCTTAAAAAAGCATTCTAATGCACTTGTGTATATAACCCGATGTCTGATTGGATAACGTCAAAAATCTGGGACAGTATATTCTGCGATATACTGTCGGAAATCCGACGTCATCATGTAACGTCGCTTCTCACTGGCTGGCATTTGGTTTTACGCAGCTCACAGCACTTGTCGCTTTGTGCAAGTAGTACATTTTTTTCAACAGAAAAAAATCAATAAATGCATTAGAATGGGGATAACTGCATTCAAATTTGTCATTTGTGGAGACAAACTGGCGGTTTACGGTCGCAAATTACGTTTTACGGCTTCGCTGACACATCGCCGAAAAACGAAATTTCCGACCATAAAACTGCCTATTTACCTCCACTAATGACAAATTTGAATGCAGTTATCCCCTAATTTTCACTCCACTTCCTATTAAGTGTCTTCTCATCAGCGTCTTCTCAACAGTCTAAACAGAGGAAATGGTATTGGAGAAGATTAACACTTAGCACTCTGGTTAAAAATTTCAGCAGACGGTATTTTGATTTTTTTTTTTTTTTTTCGTCTTATTTTTTTTTTTTCAGAAAATAGACTTTGACACTTCAGGCAAATTGTCTCCTATGGAGACAATTTGCATGAAGTGTCAAAGCCTATTTTCTGAAAAAAAAAAAAATCATCAATTTCTCATCTGCTGAATTAGCACAGAGTGTGGTAGAGGTTAAATTAAGAATCTGCTTTCATTCTCATTTAACTTATGTATTTATTTTATGTTTGTATATTAACTTCATCTTCATAAACCAAATAAAAAGACAGCAACAAAATTGTACCTCCTGATAATGGAAGTAATCAATGGATATTGTTTATTATTTTTGTACCAAAATATCTTCTGGATAAAATATAATGTTTACTGACTACAAGGTAGCACTGAAATTTTAATATTCCATATGTTATGTACTGGTCTTTCTTCTTTTTCAGATTTTTAATGTAGCCAGGCAACAGTCATATAGGAGCTACGCCATGTAATGGTCAGTAAACACTCAACTATTTATACTCACTGGAACTGCATGACTGAGGTAATGAATATTCAGATGTTTTACGCAAAAATACAAAGATAACTAGAAATGTGTCCACAGTACATGGATGCCCCCACTGTGGGGTACCTGACTACAAAACTGCAAAATTCTACCTGGTACGAATGCCTTAACCCGAGTCTAAAAGGATCACGTACGTAAGTATGTATGTACGTACACACATTCGTACAGAAGGACATACATTCGTACGCAAGTATGGAAAACCAAAACACTATATGCCCCAGCATCATCCGATGCAGGGGCATAAAAATCCTGAGTAGATAATCACCTCAAAGGGGCTTGAAACACCTGATCGATTTTCCACCATCTTATACAAGGAAGACAACTTCTATGTCTTTCCATTTGCGCACCTGCACACATATCTCCTTCTGAAAAGCGGTCTAAAGGAAAGAATTTGCTCGTTTTGGGAGCAAATTCCTTCCTTTTAGAGAAGATCCCTTTTCACAAGGGAGGCAAAACAATTTTGGCTATGTTCCTTTCCCTGAAAGTGTATCTATTTCCCCTTAATTGTCACCTATCTGAAACTCATATATGCGGTAAAAGTCCTAAAATTTGAACACTTTACTTTATTCCATACTTTTTTTTTTTGGTCCTAAAAATTTGAACACTTTATCACATACTTTTTTTGGACAGAATTTTTTTTTATTTATTTACTTCTTAAAATTCTCAGTAAAATGGCAAATAGTGTAGACACTGATTAGGCTGCTCCATCTGGGTCGCACTGTTTGCCACTTTAACAGACACTTTGGTGTACAAAGTTTTAGGATATTTACCATACACAAAATTATGGCAAAATAAAATTAACCCAAAAAGCATCATTTAAATTAAATCATACTAAACATGATGATTTAATGTTTTACATCCCTTTCAACATTATCAAGACATATCATGAGGATCAAAGGGTGATAAAGAAAGGCTCTGTACAAGTGGCTAGCATTCCCAGCTTCAGATCACGAGGTTGTGGGTTCAATTCCAGCAGGAATTGAACCCACAACCTCGTGATCTGAAGCTGGGAATGCTAGCCACTCGGCCACCCAGATGCTTCTATAGTAGACCACATTCTGTTTTTTGTTTTGTTTTTTCAGAGAAAGTAAGCCTTGATGTTTCATGTGAATCATCTGCTAGGCCGACTATTCACATGAAATGTCAAGCCTAGTTTTTCTTTGAAAGAAAATAGCATGTAGTCTGCTCATATTCTGACTGGTTCTTTAAGGGTTAAGGTTTAGCACTATGAGTAAAATTTTCAGGAGACGAGAAATTGAAATCTTTTTTCTTATTTTTCCAAGAAAACAGGTTTTGATGTTGCATACAAATTTGTCTCCAGTAGAGACAATTTGCATATAATGTCAAAACCTGTATTCTGGGGAAAATAAGAAAAATATTTATCAATTTGTCGTCTCCTGAATTAGCCAAGAGAGTGGTAACAGGCTTTCAAGTGCCCTCCATAAAAAAACTAGGGATAAAGTAGAGCTCAAAATTTTGAAAAAGTAGGCAAAAGTAGGAATTTCAATATGAAAAGAAGGGATAGTAGGGATGTTCTGAGTGTTTCAGTCTTAGAAAAAGACATAATAAGCAAACAAAGTTTTCTCTGAACAATAACACTATATTACCATGGAAAGGAAATACTAAAATAAATGTTCCAAAAAAGGAGTTACAACTGAAGTAAAAATATTTTATAAACTTTTGCATTGTGGCTTCCCAGATTAAGTTGATCTGATTTTTACAAACTCCAAGCGAGCGAGGAAAAACATTACAATTTTTGGTCATTTCAAACATTTCTGGACTAAAAAGCAGGGATAAGTAGGACCCGCTTGAAAGCCTGTTGTAAAGATTAAAACAATTATAGTGAACTTAAAGTGACAAGTAAAACTGAAGAGGACATCAGTCTACTTTTTTTTATCATTTTTCAGAGACAATTTTATGTGAATCATCTAAAAAATACAAATGGTCATCTGCTGCAGTTTGAATGGCACTTGACACATTTTAGCCTGGAAACCCTTAAAAGGGTACTTGGCAAACAGTACAGACACCAGATCAGATGCCACAAAATGCGGCGTCTGATTAGGAGTCTCCACTGTTTGCAAAATACATGTATTCAACCATTTTTCTCTAGGAATATCTAAATTGCATAGCTTGACATACAGGTACCTCAAATCAAAATTAAAATCTTCCCGTATATAGTGTGGAAGAGTTCTTTCAGTCTACAATGGGTTAAACCTTTACCACTCTATGGCATATTCAGCAGACAAAAAAATATATGTAATTCTTCCAAATTTTTTCCAGAAAATAGGTTTTGACATTTCATGCAAATTCAGAGACAATTTGCATGAAATTCCAAAGTCTATTTTCTGGGAAAAATAAGAAATATACTTCAAAGAGTCATCCTCCGAAAATTTTATCCCGCATGCTTCTGCTGAAATTTTTACCCAGCATACCCAGCATAAAGGGCTAATTATATTTTCTGAATATCACACATCAATTAATCACTTTTGTTCTTCTGACCCTTTTTTCCCTTACACTCATTCTTCCCTTATTGTAAAGTTTTCAGCTTCCAACCCCACCCCCACCCCCCCTTCCCCACTCCTGCCATATTTTTCAGTGATCCAATGATGGAAACAGGGATGAAAAAGAACAAAATTCTATAGGTGGTCACTGAGACTAGCTAGAGGCCTTTATGTTAACACTTTGCATGCTGGGTAAAAATTTCAGCACATGACATTTTGAAATATTTTCTTATTTTTTCATAAAAATAGGATTTGATATTTCATGCAAATGATCTCCTTAGGAGATGATTTGCATGAAGTGTCAGATCCCATTTTCTAGGAATAATAACAAAAATACAAAATCTGTATGTCGTCCACTGAATATGCCCATAGCATGATAAGTGTTAACATTATAATAACTTCTACGCGAGAATGACTTTTTCCAACCATAAAGTAGAGTGAACCTTCTTCAGGAGGACAGCATTTGTTCCAAAAGACTTTGCTATTAAATTATTATCAAGATATTGAACAAAAGTTAAATTTGAAATCAACCAAGGCTCATATAACTCTGAGAGTTAAAGAAATTTATCCATTAACAATTCTACACCACTCCTCCCCAATACAAATGCATTTGCAAAGTTTCAGGATGGATGGGCAGACAAACACATGCATGATATAACAAACACACAGCCACTATCGTGTGGTGGCCTACAAAAATACAAAAGGTATATGAAATTATAAAATTTCATGGCTCTATAGATACAAAACTTTCAAAGTTAACCCATTGTAGTCTGCAGACCCCTAAAAGGGTAATTGGCAAATAGTGCAGACCTAGAATGCGGTATCCGATCAGGGTCTCCACTGTTTGCAAATTGTTTAGCCATTTTTCTCAAGGAATATTTAAATCTCATAGCCAGATGTACCTAAAATTAAAATTGGACTCTTCCAATAATGAATATATAGTGTGGGAAGAGGCTATTCATCTACAATGGGTTAACACCTAGCTCCAGATAAGGCACTTTTTTTCAAATGAAAAGTACTCATATCTTTCTTATTTTTCCATGAAAATATATGTTGTGGAACTCATTTGAAGCCCTTCATCGAGTTGCTTCTAATGAGTACTCACACGTAAATTTTTTAGGAGGAATAAGAAAATGACTTATGTGGTTACCCTATCTTATATGGAGCAATGGTACCATATCTATCCCCAATATTCAGACAGTTAAGACAGAAAACGCAGACCCAGATCAAACTTCTGCTGAGCAGTCTGATCAGAATCTGTATTGTTTGCCATTCAGCCAGCACTTGTTAGACAAATCAGAGGTAGTCAAACAAACCCATTTAAATCTTAGAAATGAGGTAACAAGTTTATGTTTAAACAGTATCTGGGTAAATTACATTATCATAGCTCCCGATAGAGTGTTTTTTTCTACCAAAATGTATTGATATTTGTCTTATTTCTTTATAAAAACTTGTATGCACTCACTGACAAGAGTTGTCAGAAGACAACGCAGCTAGACGGAAAGGGGTGATCGGATATGAAAACAATCTTGAAATATTAAAGATGAAATGCAAAACTTAAACTTAAACATAGCTGTAAATAAATGACCTGACTTTGATGTCAGAAGAATGTCAAGCTGAGGGTATATGCCATTGAAACGTCTTCCCTTAGGTTGGTGTGGACAAAATATGAAAGCTATACCTTACATGCTGAATCCCTTAGGCTGGTGGGGACTAAATATGAAAATTATATCTTACATACTTCAGCAGTCATGTACACTTTTCAAAACTTAAACACAGCTGTAAATGACAAAGTATGACCTGACCTTAATCTTAGCAGAAGGTCAAACTGAGAAAGGGGTATGTGTAATTGAACGGTCCTACCCTAAGGTAGGTGTGGGCCAAATATTAAAGCGGTATCTTGAATACTGCCAGCAGTTACAAACACTTTTCAAAACTTAAATGCAGAACTCGAACATGGGTTTAAATGACAAAGTATGACCTGACTTTGACCTAGGCAGAAGGTCAAACTGAGGAAGGGGTCTGTGCTACTTAAAGATCTAATCCTAAGGTTGGTGTGGGCCAAATATTAAAGCTATTGAAAGGTCTTATACTAATGTAGGTGTAGGCCAAATATGAAAGCAGTACCTTAAATAATTAAAAAAAAATATGCACACCTTTGAAAACTTAAAGATTGTGCTAATGCGGATGCCAACGGGGATGTGGACGCGGATAGACACTGACGCCAATGACTGGATGACAACATAAGCTCTCCAGGGACATAGTCCCGGAAAGCTAAAAATGCCTTGCCAAGGTGCCTACATAAGTACCTATAACATATGTTTTTGTGAAGAAATGAGAAAAAATGTCTGGAAACTCCTCTTATCTGGAGCTATGAGTATTAACCCTTGCCATGCTGAATAAATTAAGATGCTATGCCCATTCCTCATTTTCAGCCAATCAGATTACTTGATCCAGGTTGTTGATACAAATTCACATACTTAATGACAAACAGTGCAGATCAAGATCAGTTGGCTTCAGAAGCCACATTCTCTGGATCTACACTGTTTGCAAAGACAGGGCATAGTTGGTTTCAGCAGGACCAGGTTTAACAGTATTAGTGAGGTAATGCACTAAGATTCTCCATTCTCTAAGCTGCCAAGTCACCAAGTTATGCCTGAAAACTATCGTCTTGTAGGTTTCAACATAATCCCATTTTCAGTTCTCATAACAACACCCATTCTTTTCTTCACCTCATGGTTAGGATCCAATTCAAATTTGTACCTAGAATATAACCAAAAACATGGCCCAGTTAGCTCAATCCTTTCATCCCTACACACCATTACAGATGCCTTTGCAAACAGTGCAGATCCAGATAAGACGGCTTGTAACAAGCCATCTCATCTGGATCTGCACTGTTTGCCAGCCTGTTATTGACTTTTGACTGAAGCCTCTATTTGAAATGATAAATGTGTCCAAATTCAGAGATGGAAGAATCCATTTCAGAAATTCAGAAGTGAAAGTGTAAACAAAATTGTTAAAGGGGCTGGATACACTTGCTAGATTTTCCACCATTTTTTACTTAGTTTATCATATTTTATTCATATCTATTCAGTTTCATACATACATGAACAATTACACATAATAGTTAACATCAATATACGATTGGGATTGATAAAAAGCTTTGTAACTTATATGAATTTGTCTCCCAACAACTTTTGTGACTTCCTTATTGCTTTCCTGCACACCAAGTCCCTTCTGAAAGGGGTCTACTCTAAAAGGAAAGAATTTGCTGCCTAGAAAAGTAAATTCTTTCCTGTTTGAGTAAACACCTTTTTTTTAGAAGAGAGGCAAAACAAGATTTATCCTCCCTGTGATTGTATCCATCCACCTTAAATTAATGGGATGTTAAACAAGAAATTCCCTGAATGGCTATGTCGTGACTGCTACTGAACTAAACTGACAGACTAAACATTGTTCAGCAAAGCATGAAAAGAGGTCAAGGTCAGTAAAAGTCTATGACAGTAGGCAGGGTGCATCAAGGTGGATGTGTGTAGAAGTTTCATTAGCCTAGATGCCTTGGTGTTTGGGAAATGGAGCTAAACGCAGAGACTTAACATTGTTGATGCCAATGCTGCCAGAAATGGATCCCTATGTCGCTCCTGCTTGCTAAAGCAGTCACAACAAAAGCTAAAGTATAGAATTTTTAATGAAACCTTTTTTCCTTTTTTTTTTTTTTTTTTTTTTTTTTTTTTGATGAAAAAGTGTGAGCAGCTTTTGTCTTTCGTAAGCTATAAACTCACATTTTGTGTATTTTAAAATTTCTAGTCTTTTTAAGAAAAACTGGTTCACTTTCCGGAAGACAACTCTGTTTTTTAGCTCCCTTCTGAAAAAGGGTCTACTCCAAAATGAATGCCTTTGCTCCCACAGGGAGCAAAACCTTTCCTTTAAGAGCTGACCACCTTTTTTTTTATAAGAGACTTGGTCTACAGGAAAGCAAACAGGAAGTGACAGAAGTTGTCTCCCTTGTCGTAAACAAGGTCAAAAACAAGTTTCCAGTCCCCCTAAAACAAAACTATAATTATAGTCAACCATGTGTTAAGCAAGCACCCATGGGGAAGTTAAGCAGATGTGGCTTTAGGCAGGTGCTTGCTTAATAAAGGTAAGTGTCCAGTCATCCCTGTGTTAAGCCAAGTAGCCATGGGAATGTCAAAAAGTAATCAGTTTAGATAGATATTTGCTTACTACAGATAAATTTCCACTTCTTTGCCGTTTACAGAAATTGAATTAGTAACCATTTAAAACAATAGATTGCTTAATACAGGTGGTTTTAACACAGATTTAACTGCACATTCTATAATTTCATCAGAACTGTATGACATTATGGTTCAGCTCAAATGAGATCCCTGAAATATTTATTTTTCCACGGAGAAATGTTTTAGGATGTAATCAAAAGCACCTCACAAGTCTATCATAATGCGATCTCGGAACATATGTATCCATGAAGGAATAGAAAAAAATCATAGCTCTATAGTATTTTTAGAGGACCACAGGGAAGATTGGATAGGAGTCCAACTGGGCCTCTTCTACAAATTAAGTCATTATTATTATCATTATTGACCAGGGTGCGATTTGCGCCGGTCTCTTAATATAGCTTTGGATTTTTACATATGGGAGCGTGTTCGATTAGCTCACTAAGGACTTTTTATATTTGCCAGGATCGTCCGTTTGTGACTATCCCCGCAAATATAAAAAAATCTTATTACAAACTGTGTTATAAACAGATTAATGTCTATTTTATTTTCATTTCAATCAAGATATTTCATAAAGCTTAATAAAAGCAAACGTTAACTCTTTCGGTGCCAAATTTCAGTCATCCATACATGCCAAGTCTCACGCCGTGAGGAAAAACCTCACGTAATTCTGACGTTTCTCACGGGCTCACGCCGTGAGCGGTAAAACTCACGGAATCGAAAAACCCCATCGAAAAAAAATCTTAAGGCACCTTTTTTGTAGACAGTCACTGTAGTATTGGTTTCCGGATCAATAGAAGTGTATTCTATTACGTTGAATCGAAAGCCGATAACAAGTGTCAAAATAAGTGCAAAGGTATCCGCATGACCTGTGATGGTGGACGGTGTTGATTCCGCAATAAACATGATAAACAATAGTAATTAAATGATTAAGAAGGTGTTAAATGACAGATTGGTCAATCGGACACGCTTTCTGGGTCAACTAAAGATGATCAGTTACGCTAGTGGACGAGATAATGGCATGCGCCAATGATCTGGCTTGAAGAAAAATGGGGTTGGCGTATTGTGTCTGGTCTTAGGGTAAGTATTTGTGATAATTAGCAGCCCCTTTTATGTTGTATATTTTTTTGTTTTGTTTGAAATAATTGTCACATAAAGAATAGAATTAGGGTTGCTCAAGCAGATGTTGATATCTTTATATAAAATGCAGATAATTTTAGTCATAAATCATTCTTAAATTTGAAGTACTGCCAGTATCATGCCCAAGCGCCCTGCTTCTCCTGATGCAAAAGCATCTCCAGCATCCAAGAAAAAGTGTTGCATTTTACTGTAATTGTAAGATTTTTGGTGCCGTCGAGTATGTATATTTAAACTCCAAAGTCAAAAGAAAATAGAAACCAAATGAAAATCCGGTACCTAAAAGATTAACCCTTTAAATATACATACATAAAGACTTAAGATTCCAACAGTTATCTATATTTGAAAATTTAGGTTGTTATTACTGTTAAGTGGTAAAATACCAGTCAAGCAAAACTTAAACAATCCATAGTTATTTCCCTTTGAAAATAGTACCCAAGGGAGACCATACCAGTGAAGCAGGCCTTAAATCACTGAACAATGAATGGTCTCCCTTGAGTACATAGCCCTGTCAAATTTTCAAAGGGAGATAACTCTAGAATAGTTTAACTACAATACTTGATAGTATTTGTAAGTGTCGATATTGTTTATTAATAAATCCATAAATGTTAACTTTACTTGTTCCTTACACCAAGATCTGCATAAGAAGTATCTTTTTGGAAATTAAAGATATTTATTTTGATTTTAAAGACATGAATGCTGCAAGAGGGATAAAGTTTGCTGGCCCTCATTATTTAAACACTTTAAAGACTCCTGCAGAAGTCATGCCTTTCAAATAAATAAGCTTTAAATTTCGAAAATTACTTCGTATGACAAAATACAGCGCCGAGAAAAAATCTCACAGAATTTTTTGAAATCTCACTTAAATTTTTCTGATCTCACAGATTGACCAACTGAGGTTATGGCATGTATGGTCATCTGCTTTTCTTTTTTAACAAATTATCGCTTGAAAAGAAGTTCATACGTAAAGTTGAATAACTGAATGTCAAACAGCATAGATCCAGATGAGACGGCTCATATGAGCCGTCTTATCTGGATCTATGCTGTTTGCAAAAGCCTATTATTATCGCCTGTGGCAGTGAAAGTTAAAGAATCACATTGTTGTTCAATTTTACCTGTTACATTGAAAATTTATTAAATTTTAGTACACCCTTGTCCCATATCTCTATGTAAACATGAATAATTAAGTAGGAGGGTGCACCGCCCCACAACCCATCAGTGTAACAGTTTCAATAATGAATATATAATAAGGCAATACAGACCTGTGTAATAGCCTAGCAATCACAATCTTCATCTCATTCATGGCAAAATTCTGTCCAATACAATTTCTGTCAAATAAAAAAATAAAAACGTGAAACAATAACACCCTGCCAACATAATGTAGTGGGCAGATGACTTTATCAAAAATTGAAGAAATTTGTCCATTAGCAATCCCAAACCAGATCTCAACAATACAAATGCACATACTATGTCTGGTGAAAATCCATTGGTATTTACTCAAGTTATAGTCTGGAAATGAAAAAAGGGACACACGGCAGATGGATGAATGGATGGACACAGACAGACAACCAATGTGAAAGCATAATATTCTGCCATTATCATGTGGTAGGGTATAAAAACTGCCATGACGCAACAAGTTTACACATTAATAGGCAGCCAGTTTAAGGGGAATTGATATTTTCAGGGGCGGCAACTGTCAAAATTGGCTTTGCCTCTTCTGAAATGAGGTCTGCTCTAAAATGAAAGAATTTGCTCCTCAAAGGAGCAAATTCTTTCTGTTTAGGGCAGACTTCTTTTCAAAAGGGGTTTGGCATGCATGAACGCAAACAAGAAGTCACAAAAGTTGTGTCCCTTGTAAAAAAAAAAAATGACAAAATCAACCAAGTGTATCAAGTCCCCTAAATAAATATGTCATGGCAAGAGATCAACGCATTAGTAATTCATGGGAATGTAATAAGTAATGAGTAACTTGCGAAACCCCAGATAAGAAAGGTTTTGTCTGCATTGAGGTTTTACGGCCCAGTCAATCCATTGGGATCATGTCGAGCAGTTAACTTGTATTGTGCACATTCTTTCGCCAGAAACTGACAAGTGCCCTTCTTGAATCAGCAGAAGGGAGAGAATGATTGCAGAAAGTACTTCATGATCAATCTTCATGAAAGAATGTTGCCGACCCTGCAGTGGTCGAACCTACAACCTCCTGACCACCAGTCAGACATGCATCCAACTGAGCCTCTGAGGAGGGGTATCCATTTGAATATTTTCTTACTTCTCCCTCAAAACATGTTGTGGTTACTTATTAGAAGTGCCTTAGTGAGGCTTCTAATGAGTACCAGAACACATTTCCATGAAAAAATACAAGAAACATCAATACTTTTATGATTAAATAAGTGTCTTATCTGGAATAAAACTGTTTTCTCAGCAAAATGGGTTTTAACTTTAATATGCCATTCAAGATCATAGCCGACAACATACTATTATTTTTTTTTTCAGAGAAAATAAGGTTTGACACTTCATGTGAATGGTCTGCCTAACAATAGATTGCTATGTTATAGTAATGTACATCTGGAATGGATACAGCTTCACAGTCCCTATTATTGTATATGTACCTTACTCCAGCAGAAAATGGAATAAATGCAAAAGTATCCATCTTTGAGATGTTCTCAGGTAGGAACCGGTCTGGCTTGTATTCCATGTGGTCTGGTCCCCAGACTGTAGCGTTGTGGTGGACATTGTAGAGATTAATAGCAATGTGTGTCCAAGATGGTATTTTATATCCTTCAATTTCTATGTCCTCTGTAACTTGTCTTTGTATGAAAAACACCGGGCAATGGCATCGTAGGCCTTCCTTAATACACATGGTGAGATACTCAAACTTGCTTAAATCTTTCCTGAAAAGAGATACTTGGACATTCTTGCATCTTTTCTAAATACTATATCCAACTTTCTACATGCTTTAAACATAATTACCATATTTACCCTAATTAGTACTCACAACATACGATTTTGTGTAGAAATAAGATAAAATTAAATACTTTAGACTGAATAATAGTCTTATCTAGAGCTCCAATTTTTGAAGAAAGAATACAAAGAAATCAGTGCCCAGTTGTTCAAAGCATCGTTAGCTTAACCAGCTTGTTAGTGGTCAAAATATTAACTGATCTAGTAAATACGATATCTAAGTCACAGGTATTTTTACTGAGAAAATGTGAGTAGCCTTTGCAAATGCAAAAGCTACTCACATTTTTTCAGCAAAAATATTAGCGTGTGAGCCATATTTAATGATCAAAATTTAAACGATACATTAACTAACAACATCATTAGTTTTGAACAACTGGGCCCTGATCAGAGCAATATCCTAGAATCAGATAAAATATTGAGTTCTGGGACCATGCTTCTACCAAAAGCGAAAACACAGATTATTATCATGCCCCTACATAGTCTGATCAGGACCTCACTTTTCACCTTTAAATTCTACAATATCTAATGATTCTGTTTATAGAATTTGAAGATAATTTGGTGTTTTATACCCCTTTCAACATTATCTAAGTGATCTCAAGATGACATATGATTATCAAAAGGCTCTGTGCAATTAAGTGCCATACAGTTAGGGAGGTGAATTCTGCCTCCAAAGGGATTCGAACACGGGACCTTGTGATTCGACTTCGGGAGCACTAACCACTTGGCCACCAGGAGGCTTCATGTTAGAACAGATGAGGTCCGGATCAGAAGAAGGGATGTTTAGGCTGACAGCACAATCTTTGCTATTTGCTTTGTTTGTCCGAGTTCTTGTTTGACCCTTGTCCTGCTGAACCTGGATAGACCCTGCCTTTGCAAACAGTGTAGATAAGTAAGTAAGTAAGTAAGATGGCTTTATTTAAAGAGGGTGACTCATTTGGCAGAGCCAATCTTCCATGAGGCCCTCTGAAGCCAACTGATCTGGATCTGCACTGTTTGCCATTCAGTATATGAATTTATGTCAACAATCTGGATCAAGTTACCTGATTGGCTGAAAATTAGAAGTGCATGTGGCATCTTAATCTATTCAGCATGACAAGGGTTAAGACATGTCAAACTTTGAAAGTCATTTTGTGTTCTCCCAGAGAAAGGGAGAAAAGGATAGAAGAGCTAGTTATTGAGAGGAATGTGGTGTCTGATCAGTGTCTTCACTGTTTGCCACACATACAGCAATATTTTAGAAACAGCAACATCAAATTTTAGGACAAGTATGGTAAGTAGACAAGGTATCCCAATACTTAGGGTAAATACAGTATATATTTGTTTGTGTTCAGGTTTTACGGTCCAGTCAACCAAATGGGGTCATGTCCTGCGCGGTCAGTTTACCTAACCACACGTTTACTGGGCAGGCCTAGTCCTCTAAGCGGTTAACCAGTACTGTGCACATTCTTTTGCCAAAAACTGACAACTGCCCTTCTTGAACCAGCGGAAGGGAGAGAATGACCGTAGAAAATATTTCATGATCAATCTCCACGAAAGAATGTTGCCGACCTCGGCGGGGGTTGAACCCGCAACCTCCTGGTCTCCAGTTGGACGGCACATCCAACTGAGCCACCGAGGCCGGTACACAGTGTATATTACAAGGTCACTTCTTGTACCCATCCCCTGCCAGAAAAATACAAACCATTCAACAGAATCACTGTCTCTCCCCTCTAAGATGGTATCCACTTCTGCTCGACATTTGTCTTGTATGTCCTGATGCTGGGCTAGGGAGTACATTATAAAACTGATGGCAGATGTCGTTGTGTCATGACCTGTTAGGGAATGTATAAAATTCATCACAGATCTAGAGAAGAGGAGTATCCATATCATTATTTTTTTACTGTTTCTGCATGAAAATAGAAACATGTCAATATGACACAGATGCCCCCGCCCAGGGGCCATCCCCACCAGGAAACAAGCATTTTGCAAAAAATGAAGTTGAAAAAAAAAACATAACTCCCATAAAAATTTGCAGATTTTACGTTTAATCAAACTTGATCTATTTTTCATGATTATATACCTGTGTATAAAATATTAATCCAATGCACTGATCTTTTCAAAAGATATCAAACAGAAACCATTTTTTAAAGTTGTAAATGGGCCATAACTCCCATAACATTTGGTGGATTTTACCCTAAATATATCTTGACCTATATTTTATGATTATATACCTGTGTATAAAATATGAATCCAATACACTAATCTTTTCAAAAGATTTTGAAGGGAGACCGGAGACCATTTTTCGAAGTTGAAAAAAAAGCCATAACTCCCATAATGATTGGTGGATTTTACCCTAAATCTATCTTGACCTATATTTTATGATTATATACAGGTGTATAAAATATGAATCCAATATACTAATCTTTTTAAAAGATATTGAATGAAAAACGGCTATAATGTACAGATGGGACAGACAAGCGGGATGTAGGTACAGACAGTGTGATACTATATGCCCCCCCCCCCTCCCCACCACCATCACCACCACCACCATTGAAAATGGCAGAAGCATAAATGTGGTGAGTATTCATTAAATTGCCTCAATGAAGCAATTCTAATTAGTACCCATAGCACCTTTTCTTGTAGAAACTGGAGGCAATTCAAATATGTACCACAACTTACATTTTAATGCATAGAAGAAGTACTAGTACTTTTTTGGCCAAAAAAAAAGCAATGTATCTAAAGCTATGGCAATAAGCGAAGAAAATGAAACTTCGGGTAATTTGCACACAGCGAAATCTCAGATTGGCTCCTCATCTGTGCAATCTGTGTTTAGGGCATTTGCTTTCTGCCAAGATCAATTCCTAGACAAAGTACCTTTTTTGAACAACAAGAATTCAATAAAAATAGTTGCACCTGCTAAGGTCTACCAGTCTTAATTGATTGACTTCAGGATATACAGCCCAGTCAACCCATTAAGGTCATGTCTAGCCGGTCAGTTTACCTAACCACACTTTTCCTGGGCGGGTCTGTCTGCCATATACTAGAGCTTAAACATCATGATTCATGTAAAAAAAGAATCACTGGACAATGAAGTATAGGCCATGATCACCAAATGAGCCGAGTGGCGAGAAAAAAGCTCTTCAGACTTTTCATCAAATCAATTTTTCAGTGTGCATGCCTGACCCCTTAGTGAGGTTCATTTTATTATAAAGGTAATTAAACTTCCTTGGATTACCCTTAGAAGATGCTTTTTACTGGA
This sequence comes from Anodontia alba, assembly GCA_964016985.1. NCBI lineage: Eukaryota > Metazoa > Mollusca > Bivalvia > Lucinida > Lucinidae > Anodontia > Anodontia alba. Next base: position 58,937,962 of record OZ024836.1, on the reverse strand, counting down.
ATAGCCATAAACAGAATATTCAAAGTCTGAAAATAGTAGATTTATTGTTTATTGTGTTGGGGTTTAACGACACGTCAACCCTTGTGGGTCATTTTGTGTCGTCTCCAAGAGAAAGGGAGAAGAGTGATAGAAGAGACAGTCGAAGAGATGAAAGAGAGGAACAGGGAAGATAGAGGAACAGGAATGAAAGTGAAGAAACAGAAGAAATAAAAACATTCCCCCTCTACCCTTACCTGCTACAAGGATAGCAGGCCTTGCCCAACTGTAAGCCAATATCAGTTGGACGCCCCGGTGACATAAGATACACGACACCTTCGCACCACCCGACCTCCCCGAAAATAGTAGATGGTTTGATGGTGTCTGCACGTTAGATATGATACAGAAAAGGGTAGTAGTCAGAACTTCTTTTTTTATTTTTTGTCATTTTTGCATCCAAATATATTTGAACTGCTTTCCTGAGATGATTCCGATGAGTAACTAAAAAGATATGTTTTGGTGAATCATCATATTTACCTTCAAAAAGGAAAGTATCCACCTCATTTCTAATGTCAAGGTCACTCAAACCATTTCCTTCTTCATCTTTTGCTGTCAAAATAATGTCGAGAAAGTCTAGGCTTCTCTTTCCATCTGTTTTCTCTGGTAAACCTTCTGTTTCCTACTCAAAACCAAGAACAAATAATAAGAATCAGCAGAGTTATGCATCTTACCTGTCATGGCTTTGCAAGATTATTTGGGCCTCATCAAATGAAAACATGTTTTCAAATATGCACAAAATGAGCAGATTCAGATCATTCTGCACATACCCGAAGTATCATCATGGCCTTTGCTCTCCATTCATACTTCTGTAGTATCCAGTGATTCTATTTGCTGACAGTGAAGGCCCTGATCAGACTGCACGAATGTGCAGGCTGATCTGGGCCTTCACTGTCCACATATACCTGAAGGCACATTTTTGCATGTCACAGCCCATTTTATATTACAAAGTGGATAAGCAGATATAACCTAGAGGCTTAGCACATCATACTTCGGAAGGGAATTTTTTATTATCATTAATTTATCAAACCTTTCATTTACATATCATCTTTTATTGTTGTAAGTCCCTTTATAATGCAGGACCAAGTAGGTATGACTCACTGTCCCTTTAATGTTGTCATAAACTTAAGTATTTGGACAGACAGGCCTGTGCGAGCAGGATAAATCCAACTCAGATACTGCAGAATTTGGAATTTGATCAGAATCCACACTGTTTGCAACTCATCAAATAGATTTTAAATGCATTAACAGGTAACAATATGGGCCTGTTCAAATTTTAGGACCAGTATGGTAAGGCTTTGAGGTGTCCCAATATTCAAGGTACTTAACATCTGAGCCCGGTTTTTCAAAGCATCGTTAGCTTAATGAGCTTGTTAAGGGTCATTTCGTTAACTGTTTTAGTGGATTCAATACACAATATTCTGATATTTTTTGCTGAAAAAATGTGAGTAGCTTTTGCACTTTTTCTGCACTGCAAAAGCTTCTCACATTTTTTCTGCAAAAAATATCAGAATATTTGCCTATCCCTCGATGTAAATTTTAACGAATCGTTAACTAACGATATTGTTAGCTTTGAACAACTGGGCCCTGATGAAAAAGCTAATGTACTAATTTTTCACCATCAATCAAATGGACAGTTACTTAATTTTTGACGAAGCGGCCTTGTGATAATGAGCAGATCACTCAAGGCAATTTCCTGTACATGGTTGGATTATGTATTGACAAAAGGTCTATTTGTCTGTATTGCTCCAGATAAGGTGTCAATTTAAAAGTCAAATATTCAAAAACATGAATTATTATCCACCAAATATTTTACATCCTTCTGAAGTGAAATTTGGTCCAGCTCTTCAAAATTCGGTTTCAGATCAAAGAATTGGCATTTTCTCCAGCCCCTGTGTATATGAAGTTTCAATAGCCTAGAAGCCCTAGTGTTTGAGAAATGGAGCTAAATGCACAGACTTAACAGTGTTGATGCTGATGCCAATGCTGCCACCAGAAAGTGATCCCTATGTGGCTTCTGCTTGCTGAAGCAGTTGAGACAAAACACACAAAATGTTAATCTTGATAGACCTCTTCTTCTGAAAATCAACTTACGATTGTCTTTCTTCTGGCATTGATGACTTCTTCTGCTATACCATGGACAAATTTACATAATCTCAAAAATTCATGACCTTGTCGAGTTAGGTTGAAGTATATAAAATCCAGAAACAGCAATGGATTTCTGAAATTTTAAGAGTTATAGTGTCAACTAAATAATGAGGGACAACAAAAAATGAAGATAATCATTATACTTAAACTACAAAAGTTTGCAGCATACTAATGCTGGCATTTTTCACATTTACCATCATTACCTTAGCAAGGCTATGTAATGTTTCTATGTTCCCCCATTATATATTGTTAACTAGAATTGTACATTTGTAAACACTATGTCCCCAATGAAATGCTTGTCCCTACAAAATGTCAAACTTGAAAATGGGCATCACTCTCACAAAATGCATTCATTTTTTTTTTCCAAAAGTTACAATAAATGTCCTAAAATTTCAAACACTTTATTCCATCCTTTTTTGGCCTAATTTTTGCTTTTTGTGCAATTGTTTCTTCAGGAGCAGTCTGATTTGGGTCTACACTGTTTGCATATGAAATTTTGTAAGACACTTTGGTGTACGAAATTTTAGGACATTTACTGTAACCAAGTGATCTATTCCTCAGCCCCAATAAGTCTGCCAAATATCAAAGCCCTAGCTCAAAATATCTTTTGAGATCTTGTACACAAGGTTAAGCATGATGAACACAATAACAAACTGACAAACAAAGCAAAAGCAATCTGCCCCTCAACTTTTTCAAAGTAGGGGCATAACATGCAGGGATCTACATTATTTGGTGGAATTTCAGAGTTTTACAATTTGTCAACCATGGCCCAGTTGTTCAAAGCTAACGATGTTGTTAGTTAACGATTCGTTAAGACTTTAATCGAGTGATACGCAAATATGCTGAAATTTTTTGCTGAAAAAATGTGAGTAGCTTTTGCAGTGCAAAAGCTACTCACATTTTTTTAGCAAAAAAATATCAGAATATTGTATATTGAATTCGCTAAAACAGTGAACGAAATGACCCTTAACAAGCTCATTAAGCTAACGACACTTTGAACAACTGGGCCCAGCTTTTCAATTTGTTTAATACTTTTGAGTATGCATACATGCTATTAGCTGTTGACAGAAATCTGTGAGATTTTGCAAATTTTTTAGGGGAGATTTGATGAAATTCTGTGAGATTTTTGTAAAAATCACTTTCAAGCTTACATAAGTAAGTTAAAAGCCATTATTTTAATGAATTAAGCTTGGGATAGCCATGCTAATGTGTAATTTATTTCCAGTTCTTCAAAAAATAGCTTATTAAATGGTATGAAAATTCTGTGAGATTTGAAAATCTTATGGGAAATGGGATCCAGAAGGGCCAAAATTCTGTGAGATTTTGTCTCACAGTGTGAGGTATGGCATGTATTAGTATGATGATCCCTTTCAACATAATTCAAGTCATATCAAGATGATGGAGGGGTGACAATGAAAGATTCTGTGCAATTAAGTTCCTTTCTGTCATGAGGTAGTCCAATGGACTTGTTTCAATTTTAGGTCATTACAAAAACACGCCTATTCAAATATAGTGAAAATTTCACAACCAAAAAAACTGAAAGTTTTCAGATAAAAATTCTGATATTTTTTCCTATTTCTGCTATAAAAAATAGATTGTGGGTACTCGTTAGAACCGCCTCACCGAGGCAGTTCTAACGAGTACTCACAATCTATGTTTTTGAGCAGAAATAAGAAGAATAATGTATACCCCTGTAAACCCCAGTTTTACTGTACAAAAGTGGGGTTTAAGGGGATCAAAAATATATAGGTATGTTTCCGTGATGTGTACAATTATTTAAGGTAAATGCAGTAACAGGTCCCAGAACTGGATGCTGGACTGAGTAAGAATATTATTTAATTAATGGTGTCACCAGTTACTTTACCATCCCATTTATTTGAGGAATTTTTCAGGTATAGGTTAATTTGCACAATAGTAGCTTTTCCATTATGTTATAATATTATGTTAACACATCCATGTAAAATGTGCATCTCTTAGCCACCGCTCTAGATAATCTGATTTTTAACCAAATTTTAAATATTTTTCTCATTTCTCAACAAATAAAAAAACATAAGTTGTGGGCACTCATTAGAAGTGCCTCACAGAGGCACTTCTGCCTCACAGAGGCACTTCTAACGAGTACCCACAGCATATGTTTTTATGCAGAAATCAGGACATTTTAACCCTGATGCCAATTTTATCCAGAGCAATGTTTTTTTTCACCATATAAAATAGAAAATAAGGAATATTTTGGTTACTAAACAAATTAAAGACAGCTTTATACAGTAAAACAGATTGCTAGGAAAAAAAAAATTATTGAAAAGCTGATTTAAAAACTGCAAAATTCTGAAAACCAGCCTATAGGGGAACATGGGAGTAAACATTACAAAGACGTTTTACCGTAATGCTCCAAAAGAATCTAAATACACTTACAGAGCTCTTTCCATCCAGAGTTGTGATAATCTGAGCACAGCTTGAACATATGGATGCTTGTCTCTGAAAAAATAAACAACATTGGATGAAGCAGAACATATGACCCCAATGAGAGAAAATGTACCTTCTGCCATGTGGGCCCCAGGAAGCATCAAATTTCAAGGTCTCTGTATGGGGCTGGGGGTGGTACTGTGTAAAACTTTAGTCCATTACCTAACGACATTACAAGTATTAACCCTTGACCTGCTGAGCCCTGATATACCCTGCCTTTGCAAACAGTGTAGATCCAGATCAGTTGGCTTTGAAAAGCCAACTGATCTGGATCTGCACTGTTTGTCATAAAGTATGTGAATTTGTATCAACAACCTGGATTAAATAATCTGATTGGCTGAAAATTAGAAGTGGGAGTGGCATCTTAATTTATTCAGCAGGACAAGGTTGACAAAAGCTATACTTCTAAACAGGTCAGCAAAGAAATAATCGCAGAAAATCAAAATATTAAGCAACTAGGCACCTCACAAATTTTGTAATCTGTAAAGACATGTATCTAAATATATATTTTTCTTATTTCCTCACAAAAACATATCCTATGTGTACTTATTAGAAATGCCTTGGTTAGAAAATGATGAATACTTTTCTGAAATCTTCCATAATAATAATCCGAAGCATTTGGACAGACAGATCTGCGCAAACAGTGTAGAATGTGGTTTTGTATTAGGGTCTTCACTGTTTGCCACTCATCCAGCATTTTTCAGACACATTATTGCATAAAAAGCAGTGTCGCACATTATTAATAGTCGTGCATTAACCGGCGAAAAGCCAAGTATTAACAAGGCAATTCAGGCGCTGTTAATGCACGGCTACGGAACTTTCAATATGCTCGTACCGGGGCCACAGAATTGCTGCCCTCACGAGATGTGCACTGCCCTGCCCTAGAATGAGCATAGTCTGTGGAAACAGCATTCGTGCGACATTGGTGAAAAGGCGAAACAAAATAGTGCAAGAAAAAACGCGAAATGTAGCAAATGTTTTCAGGTTTTATGCAATAATAGTGATCGAACATGGTTTTTCAATGCATTTACATTTGCCAGGTCCCTTGGGAGGTGTTGAAAACCGCGGCCTTCGGCCTCGGTTTTCAACACCTCCCTTGGGACCTGGCAAATGTTAATGCATGAAAAACCATGTTTGATCCCTATATTAACACATACATATAGTAAAATGGATTTGTTCAAAGTTTAGGACAAGTATGATAAGAAGTTTCGATGTCCCAATTGCTATGGTAAATATGGTACTTACTAAAACTATGAGTCTAATGGCTCTAGATAAGAGAGGTATCCTGTCATTTCCCCATGAAAATACAGTTAAACTTCAGTGGCTCGAACATCTTTGGGACCATGGAAATTTGTTCGAGAGATGGGCAGTTCGAGCCAATGAGATTAAATCATGGTGCCAGGTCAGGAAGCAAATGGCGATAGTTTATGGAAATGTTTTCGATCTTCAACAAATAATAGTATGTTTCGTGTACTCATTAGAATTGCCTCAATGAGGTGATTCTAATGAGTACACACAACATACAATCTCATAATAAAATGAGAAAATTTCCCACAATATTTGTTTTCTTGAGCTAATCGGAACAATTCCATAGGGACTCAAAACTGAGTTCGAATAAGCCATGGTAAATGAGCCATCGGTGTTCGAGCCATTGAAGTTCGACTGCATATGCTGAAGGTACTTGCTGGAATTGCCTTTGCAAAGTAACATACATTCTTTTTTTGCACAAAATACATCTGGGTCTACACTGTTCTCTAATATAATCTTTAAAGTCCATACATTATAATAGTGACTGGTGTAGATCCTGATCAGACTGTGGATAAACAGGCTGACCTAGATCTAAACTGTTGCATATGTCATGAGGTTGAGTCTAATATGGAAGGGCTAATATTGTGCTTGAAAAACAAAAAAACATCTTATCTAAAGCTATAAATAGATTCTAAAGGAATGACCCTTAACCCTTGTCCTGCTGAATAAATTAAGATGACATGCCCATTTCTAGTTTTCAGCCAATCAAATTACTTGATCCAGATTGTTGATATAAATTCACATACTTAATGGCAAACAGTGCAGATCCAGATCAATTGGCTTCTTCAGAAGCCAACTGATCTGGATCTACACTGTTTGCCTGAGGCAGGGCATATCCGGGTTCAGCAGGACTAGGGTTAAGAGCAAAGAACACACTCACAAAAATGAAAACAGCTAAAGTGTCAAGTATTCCAGGCAAGAATAGCTGATTTTGCCCAATTAGGCCTCATCAATAACCATCATATCAATTTTCCTGAATGGGTTCAGTGATCACAAAGGACCATGTCATGGCTAATGTATGAAACGAATGAGCTCAATTTGTCATGTACAAAGGATATTACTTCATATGCAAAATGCAGACTCTGATCAGCCTGCACATTCATACAGCCAGATAGTTTTAGCCAACAGGTTCTACATAATTTATATACACTATTCTGTCAGCAAAAATAGACCCAGTCTGTTGCAATTCTGTTTGGACCTTAAAGGATTTAAAGAAGTATGGTGTAATCCAACTCTTGTCCCCATCCTTTTCAAAAGCAGGGCCCGGTTGTTCAAAGCGTCGTTAGCTTAACGAGCTCGTTAAGGGTCATTTCGTTAACTGTTCTAGCGGATTCAATACACAATATTCTGATATTTTTTGCTGAAAAAATGTGAGTAGCTTTTGCACTGCAAAAGCTACTCACATTTTTTCAGCAAAAAATTTCAGCGTATTTGTGTATCACTCGATTAAAATTTTAACGAATCGTTAACTAACGACATCGTTAGCTTTGAACAACTGGGCCCAGGAATCTAACAATATTGGATATCCCCAAATGCTTACCCCTGTATCTGACAGTCTGTCTTGTAGGAAAAGGCACTTCTTAAAATGATGTCCAAAGAACTGAGTCCAAAATGGTTGAAAGCCTCAAACGTCTTCCCTTCTGTACAGATTTTTTCTATCTTGCTCTAGAGAAAAGAAACGTATTAACCCTTTCACCCCTAAGTTTCTGAAATGAACTTTTCCATCTTTGAATCTGGACACATACATTATTGCAAATTGGGAAAATCAGCCAAAATATAAAACATAATTGCGAAGAGTGTGGATCCTGATGAGACGGCTCATAATGAGCCGTCTCATCTGGATCTACATTCTTTGCATAAGTATCTGTTTTGGTCTGCTGGGATGAAAGGGTTAAAAAGAATGAATACATTTCCAAGGGGAGACAACTCTGTCCAAACATTATGGGCATTCTTTCTCAAATGGGGCTTCTTTTAAGGGGAATGGATACACTTTCAGGTGAGGCAAATGTCAAAATTGTTTTTTCCTCTTTGTGAAAAGGGGTCTATTCTAAAAGGGAAAGAATTTGCTCCCCTTGGATTTGTTTTTTTTCTTTTTAGATTAGACCCCTTTACACAAGGGATTTGGTGACCAGGAAAGTGAACAAAAGTACAAAAGTTGTCCCTTTTATATAAAAATAGTAGAAAATTTACCAGGTGTATCCTTAAATGTAAGAACTGACCTTGACCTAGGATTACACTTTCCTTATTGAGAAACCCCATCTGGAGAAGGAATTCATCTACTACTATTATGCAAATTTGTGTTGGAGAAGTCTCCCTTTGAAAATGGAGGGAAAATCTTTCAAGTATGTAGATTTGCTATAAGTGACTGTGAACATTCAGGGATTTCTCTGTCATTTTTACAAGGGAGACAACTTTCATGACTTCCTGTTTGCACTCTTTTTTTGTCATGATTTAATACAAAACCTAATCTATCTATGCACTAACAATTTTACTCTATTCATTGGTTAAAGATAATTTTCCTTTTTCCTGTATTGTAAATGTCCTAAAATTTCAAACAATTTATTCCATACTTTTTTTTTCTAAATTTTGCTTTTTATTCAGTTGTTTCTTAAACTACTTAGTGGAATGGCAAATAGTGTAGACCCTGATCAGACTGCTCCTTCAGGAGCTGTCTGATCTAGATCTGCAATGTTTGCATATACCATTTTGTCAGACACTTTGATGTACGAAATATTAGGACATTTACTGTAATAACAAGAGGCCCATGGGCCACGACTCGCTCACCTGAGTGACATAACCACTGCAGATATGCAGATATTATGCAACATTTTTCCAATCCTATCATCGCAACCAATGAAAAGATCATCATTTGAGCAGTTCTTAGTTTTGAAGAAGAATATATGGGCCTGACAGTCAATGTAGCATAATCATTTGAATAAACTATCAATCATATTGCAACAATGGGATCAATGTGAAATTTGGTGGAAATTGGCTGTGGTTTCGGAAGAATCATGATTTTATACATGTAAACAGCACAGTGGCAGGGAAATATAATAAATATAAACAAGATGACGGCCATCTTTGATTTCCAATCAGAACAATTTTTGGTCAAATGTCAATATACCTCCCGTCCCTGATGGCTTATGCAAAGATTCAGCCCCAAGGCATCCTCGGTTCTGGAGAAGAAGATTTTTAAAGGTTTTTACCATATATGGGCATGGCGGCCATCTTGGTCAACAAGCCGCGACCATTTTAGCAATCTTTCATTCCCCCAACCTAAGGAGGCTCCATATGAAATTTGAGCAAAATTGGCCCAGAGGCTCCAGAGGAGAAGTCGTTTGAAATTCTGAACATTTTTCCCATACAAATGCATAAGGAAGCAAAATTGACCTTACCGTAAAAAGGTCAAATGTCAATGTACAACCATTATTTTAGCAACTTCGGTAGACCTCCTGTTTCCGATGATATATGTAAAGGTTCAGCCATAAGGCATCCTCGGTTTTGGAGAACAAGATTTTTAAAGGTTTTTCCCGTACAAATGCATAGGGAAGCAAACTTGACCTTGCTGTAAAAAGGTCAAATGTCAATATACGACCTTTATTTTAGCAAATCTGGTAGACCTCCCATCCCCGATGACTTATGCAAAGATTCAGCTCCAAGGCATCCTCGGTTCTGGAGAAGAAGATTTTTAAAGGTTTTTACCATATATGGACATGGCGGCCATCTTGGTCAACGAGCCGCGACCATTTTAGCAATCTTTCATTTCCCCAACCGAAGGAGGCTCCATATGAAATTTGAGCAAAATTGGCCCAGAGGCTCCAGAGGAGAAGTCGTTTGAAATTCTGAACATTTTTCCCATACAAATGCATAAGGAAGCAAAATTGACCTTACCATAAAAAGGTGAAATGTCAATGTACGACCATTATTTTAGCAACTTTGGTAGACCTCCAGTCCCCAATGACTTATGCAAAGACTCAGCCCCAAGGCATCCTCCGTTCTGGAGAAGATTTTTAAAGGTTTTTACCATATATGGGCATGGCGGCCATCTTGGTCAATGGACCGCGACCATTTTAGCAATTTTTTGTTCCCCCAACCTAAGGAGGCTCCATATAAAATTTGAGCAAAATTGGCACAGGGGCTTCAGAGGAGAAGTCATTTGAAAATGTTAACGGACGGACGGACGCACGCACGGACACATGGACGGACGGACGGATGACGGATGAAAAGTGATCACAATAGCTCATCCTAAGCATAGCTCAGGTGAGCTAAAAATGCCAGCAAATTATGAAAAAAAAAAAAAAAAAAAGCGATAGGACAGGTAGTTTGGAGGCAGGTTTTCAACAAGTTCCATTTGTTCAAAATTTCTAAAATTTTCACTATGTGGTTATGATGATGATGATTTGGTGTTTTACATCTTTTATTATTGAAGCTGTATTGAGACAACAGAAGGGTGATAATAAAAGGCTCTGCAGTGAAGCGCTGTACAGTCATGCCGGAGCCAGGTTGTTGATATAAATTCACATACTGAATGACAAACAGTGCAGATCCAGATCAGTTGGGTATATCCAGGTTCAGCAGGACAAGGGTTAACCCACTGAAGACTGGAGACCCCTAAACAGGTAACTGGCAAACAGTGCAGACCCAGATCAGATGCAGCAGAATGCTTTAATGGATAAACAGAATTTCTGTGAATTGAACCCATCCTTTGGACCTTACTGGTGCAAATTCTTAGCAGAACACTTTGTCCACTTTACTATCTGTTGAGTTTCAACTGCTGGATGAATGACAAGCAGTGTAGACCCTTATCAGATGCCATGTTCCACAGAATCTCATCAGTTCCTGTACTGTTGCTCAGGGATCTGCACTGTTTACTCAGGCCTGTCTGTCTGAATATTAGTGTAACTATACACAATGTAGTAATTTCTGGGACAGTAAAGGTTGGATGTTTATCTCCTTGTATGTTGGGTAATTTTGCATGCTTTTTTTGTCGTATGTGGATTTTTTTCTAAAATTAACTTTTTCAAACAAGATCTTTCAGGAATACCATCAGAGTGTCAAACAGTTTGGATCCAGATCAGGCCCGATGTTTTGTCAGGCCTGATCATCTGAGTCCAAACTGTTTGCAAAGGTTATCAGCAGATGACAAAAGTCGCCACTAGCAGGGAAAGAGTTATTATAAAGAGGCCATTCTATACAGAAAGAGACAACAAAGATTTCACTCACCAATAGAACATCTGTACACTGATTTTGTATCACAGCATAATTCTGTAAGATGTCAAAATGAAATGCTGGTGTCAGAAGTCGTCTGTTTCTAGCCCACCTGGCACCATTGGCAATGAGAAGGCCCTCCCCTAACCATTTTATACCAATCTCGTAAGTTGTACCCTGTCCTCGAGGTTTTGGTGCAAGATATGCTGAAAGGAAAACAATCGAACATTAACGCTTAGCATGCAGGATAAAAATTTCAGCAGATGACATTTTGAAATTTTTTTTTATTATTTTCACTGGAAACAGGATTTGACATTTTCATAAAATGTCAAATCCCAATTTCTGGGAAAATAAGAATGTCATCAGTTCTTGGTCTGATGATTCACATGAATGTTAAGTCTTATTTTCTCTTAAAAATAGAAAAAAAAAAATGAGAATGCTGTCTGCTGCAAATTTGCTTGGCACTTAAGGGTTAATGTATTTATGTAAATTGTATACTTCTTAGTGAAAGCACAAGGTAAGTCAATATTTTTCAACCAAATATTTTTTAACCAAAAACATTGATATTTTTAATTTTTCTAATTTCTCCACAAAAACATATGTGAGGCCCTTCTAATCAATACCCATAACATATGCTCATATGCTTTGTGGGGAAATAAGACAGATATTTATCCTAACAACAAGCTGGTCTAGAGCTACAATGCATAGATATCAAACATCTATGGAACTTATCTGAATTATTATTATATATTAAACAGTTTGTTTCCATATTATAACCCTTGTCCTGCTGAATAAATTAAGATGCCATGCCCACTTCTAATTTTCAACCAATCAGATTACTTGATCCAGTTTGTTGCTATAAATTCACATACTTAATGGCAAACAGTGCAGATCCAGCTCAGTTGGCTTCTTCAGAAGCCAACTGATCTGAATCTACACTGTTTGAAAAGACAGGGTATATCCGGGTACAGCAGGACAAGAGTTAACCTTAACCTGTATATGAAACATCAAGAGCACATTGTACATTTTAAAACTGTGTTAACCCTTGCCAAAAATTAAGATGTCATACCACTCCCACATTTAATTTTCAATCAATCAGATTACTGGATACAAAGCTTAAAGAAATGACTGGCTAATAATACATGTATTTACACATTTAGCAAATCTTAAAGAAATACCAGGCAAATAATTCTAACAAACTGTGCAAAGCTAAAAGAATTAACTGGCTAATAACTTTTATGCACTATGCAAAGCTTAAGAAATAACTGGCTATAATTTTAAAGAACTATGCATATCTTAAGAAATAACTGGCTAATAATTTTAATATGCAAGGCTAAAAGAAATAACTGGCTAATAATTGTAACAAATTATGAAATGCTTCAAGGATTAACTGGCTAATATTTTTTTACACACAAAGCAAAGCTAAAAGAAATAACTGGCTAATAATGTCAACAAATCATGAGACATGTAAAGAAATAACTGGCTAATAATGTTAACAAATCATGCGAAGTTTAAAGAAATAACTGGCTAATAGTTTTAACACACTATGCAAAGCTTAAAGAAATATCTGGGCCCGGTTGTTCAAAGCGTCGTTAGCTTAACGAGCTCGTTAAGGGTCATTTCGTTAACTGTTTTAGCAGATTCAATATACAATATTCTGATATTTTTTGCTGAAAAAATGTGAGTAGCTTTTGCACTGCAAAAGCTACTCACATTTTTTCAGCAAAAAAATTTCAGCATATTTGTCTATCACTCGATGTAAATTTTAACGAATCGTTAACTAACGACGTCGTTAGCTTTGAACAACTGGGCCCAGGCTAATAACCAAATATAATGCAAAGCGAAAAGTTACAATTGGCTAATACGTTAATTAAAAGGAATGGATACATTTTCAGGGGAGACAACTCTGTCAATATTGTTTTGTCTTCTCTAAAAGGAAAGTATTTGCTCCCTTTCCCTTCTGAAAAGTGGTCTACTCTGAAAGGAAAACATTTGCTTCCAAATACTTTCCCTTTAGAGTAGACCCTTTGTTAGACAGGAAATCACAAAAGTTGTCTCCAATGTAAAATCAAAGCACTGATAGCACTTGTGGGTTGACTGAGTGTAGGCTGGGGAAATGGTCCTGAACCTGGATAAGATTATTTCATTTAACCCATAACTTCTTGTAATTTAAGCAAATAGTGCAGACCCTGATCAGACACAGCATTCTGGTTTTACAGATAACCCTCTTTACACAGCATTCTGTTTGTTTGTGTTGAGGTTTACGGCCCAGTCAACCCAATGGGGTCATGTCGAGCGTGGTCAGTTTACCTAACCACACTTTTACTGTCCAGGTGAAGTGTAAATGGGATTACATTTTATATCTATGTTGAATATAATGGTGTCTTTGCATATAAAAGGCATCTAATTAGTGACTATGTTAAATGTTAATGGGACTACATCCATGCAATAGCTCCAGATAAGGCACTTTTCCAATAAAAAATTATTGATATTTTTCTTATGTCTCACTGAGGCACTTCTAGTGAATACCAACAACATATGTTTTCATGAATAATAAGAAAAACATTTTACTGATACTCCCTCTTCTCTGGAACTATGCAATGCTGCAATGGGATGTCAAGTCATATGTTCCTTTAGGTTGTGTTGGGAGTTTAACAGCCCAGTCAATACTATTAAGGTCATGTCAAGCTGGTCAGTTTACCTAACCCATATGTTCCTAGTACCCTTGTTACCGGTAGTTGTTAATGAGATTAGTCATTGTGAATGGAAGTTTACCAGAGCCCTTGTTAGTTGTTAATGATATTAAAGCTCACAGTGAATGGAAGTTTACCAGAGCTCTTCAGAACCTGTTGGAGGGTTTCAGAATTTTCTAAACTGACAACACAGCGAACATTTGTCACCCAAAATCTATGAATACTGGGATATTTCTCAACAAGCTCACACTGGAAACGTAGTCCATCCTCCCCAGGGCCAGGATGCTGTAAACCAAATAGTCCATCTTACATAGCATTAGACAAGCAAAGTATTTAAGAACTGAAATTCAGATTTTGAGCTTGCACTGGAACATGAAAAAACATTAGGCTATTTTAATGTGGGCTTCTCGGAGACATTAAAATAGCTAATGTTTTTCATCATCCAGTGAAAGCTCAAAATCTGAATTTCAGTTCTTATATTTTATATTATCTATTCATTATCAGGCCTTACGTTTAAATTTGCTTGCTTTCCTAATATTTGGAAGTATATTTCACTTAATGGAAGTATATTTCACTTAATGCTCCTTACAGCCATGCGGTATGGTGGGCCATTAGTGTCACAATTAATTGAATGCCCCTCGTATAGGTCATGGGTCATTAGAAGCCACAGCAAAAAATAACAAAAAATTATCTTTTGAATGCTCTCATTACCTGTGTAAGAAAAATGGCAAAGATCTGCACATGACTGCACATTAGCATTGCATCATACAGCAATTACCCTACGTAATGGAACAGATAGGCATGAGCAAATAATCAAGACCTAGAACAGACGCCACAGAACAAAGCATTTGATCATAGTCTACACTGTTTGCCACTGATTCAGCAGTTTTTAGACACAGCAACCAATATCCAAATGGACTTCAAATTTTAGAACAAGTATCCGTACGTAAATGAGTTGCATCAACATTTAGTGTACCTATGGCATGTGTTGAATTTCATTAGAATCACATCAGTAATGTGAATCAAATTGGAAAAACTACCAATATTTATGCTAGACCACTGGGAAAGGGGTCTTCTTGGCATACGTTTTCTGCAAGGGCCCAGATCAGCCTATGCATCAGCTTACAATATTTGTTGTCTGCTTTGTCATCTGCTTGTGACTTTAAAAGTCATTTTTACAAACAGTGTGGACTCAGATCAGACTGCTCCTCCAGGAGCAGTCTGATCTGGGTCCACACTGTTTGCCTGTATGCAAAAATAGGTTTGAAAAGCTTGCAAGAATATTCAGCAGACAAAATAAACAGCCGACATTTTCAGATGCAGGTTTTCTTGGCATTTTAAGGGTTAGCACTTGATAAGGTGCTTGTTTCCACCAAAAACTGTAACAGCTATTTTTCTTATATTTTTCCACAAAAATATATGTTGTGGGTACTGATAAGAAGCGCCTCACAGAGTACCCACAATATATGTTTTCATGGAGAAATAAAAAAATATCAATGTTTTTTTGTTTGAAAAAAAGAACCTTCTCTGGAGCTCTGGCCTGAGGTTAAGAAGCAGTTATGGTAATAATCAGACTGTTATTTTTCAGCTTCCTGGCATTTGGGAGGATGGTTTATTTGTTAAGCTGTTTAAGAGAAAGGAGAGAAGAGCTAGTTGATGAAAGGAAAGAGAGAAACAGAGGATGAAGGAAAATAAGAATGACAGTGTAGAAACAGAAGAAATACTAACACGCCCCTTCTCCCACCAGTTCAAGTACAGCACTGACCCTTTGAACTATATATAAGATATATATATAGGGTACTAAAATAAAAAAACAATTAGCCTTAATTATCATGTCAATTTTCACCTTATCTCAATTTACAATGCGACCTCCCTACAATTATACTATAGCCACCCTTGGAAACAAACAAAACTGGCTGTTGCAAGGAGGCAGCCATTCCATAGAGGTTAAATACATAGGAAAACTACATTTGAGTGTATCAGAAAAGTGGCTGTTATAGGAAAGCAGCTATTGTGGAAAGGTGACTATTAATGGAGGTCTTACTTATAAATTTTATTTTTAAAAATAAATCAGTAAATATTTCCTTTAAGAATACACTGATTATGAAACTGAATAATACTTAATAAATTTATCCAACAAACAGGTCCTGTATTTTGTGCTAAGAATCTCCGAAGGAGACTGAAACATAGCTCAAGATAAGAGGGATATATATATATTTTTTTTTTCTTATTTCTATGCCAAAATGTATATTGTGGGCACACACCCAATGCTCCCCAATGAGGAGAGTAAATGTCCTAATTTTTTTTTAGCCTAAATGTTGCTTTTTAGCTCGCCTGAACAATGTTCAGGAAGAGCTACTGTACTACCCCCGGCGTCGGTGTTGGCGTTGGCGTCCACAAATGTTAAAGTTTTCGTTAAAGTTTTTAAGACCTCATTATTTCCTAACCTTATCACCGATTTGATTCATCTTTGGTATACATATTGGTCTAAAATTTTGCGCAGTACCATCCCCACCACTCTAGGTCATGTCAAGGTCAAGGTCACAGACTTAGAATTTTCATGTTAAAGTTTTATGTCTAAGTTTTTAGGATCTCATTACTTCTACACTAAGTGATGGATTTTGTTCCTATTTGGTATTATGATAGATACTGGTCAACAGTTTTTATCAGTACCATCAGCACTCATGACCGTGACCTTGAGGTCGAGGTCACAGACTTAAAATTTAAATGTTAAAGTTTTTGTTAAAGTTTTTAAGACCTCATTATTTCCTAACCTTATCACCGATATGATTCATCTTTGGTATGATGATACATATTGGTCCAAAATTTTGCTCAATACCATACCCACCACTCTAGGTCATGTCAAGGTCAAGGTCACAGACTTAGAATTAAAATGGTAAAGTTTTCGTTTAAGTCTTTCAGACCTCATTATTTCCCAACCTTATCACCGATTAGATTCATCTTTGGTATTATGATACATAGTAGTCCAAAATTTTGCGCAGTACCATCCCCACCAACTTAGGTCAAGGTCAAGGTCACAGACTTCGAGTTTTCATGTTAAAATTTTACGTCAAAGTTTTTAGGATCTCATTACTACTAAACTAAATGATGGATTTAGTTCCTATTTGGTATCATGATAGATACTGGTCAAAAGTTTTCATCAGCACCATCAGCACTCATGACCATGACCTTGAGCTCGAGGTCACAGACTTAGAATTTAAATGTTAAAATTTTCGTTAAAGTTTTTAAGACTTCATTAAATCCTAATCTTATCACATATTTGATTCATCTTTTGTATGATGATACATATTGGTCCACACTTTTACGCAGTACCAATCCCCACCACCCTAGGTCATGTCAAGGTCAAGGCCACAGACTCAGAATTTTGATGTTAAAAAGTTTTTTAGGATCTCATTACTTCTAAACTACATGATGGATTTAGTTCCTATTTGGTATAAAAGATACTGCCTCCCCCCCCCTCCCCCCCCCCCCCCCCCCCACACACACACACACAGGTCATGTCAACATCAAGGTCACGGACTTAGAATTTTCCAGAAACAAAATGTGCAATATCAGGCGAGCTATCCTGTCTGGTGACAGGTCTTGTTATGCAGTTGTTTCTAAACCTTTACCAATCTCTAGGCTAATTCAGCAGACAACAAATTTATATTTTTTTTCTTATTTTTCCCAGAAAACAGGAATTAACATTTCATGGAAACTGTCTCCATTGGAGACAATGTGCATGAAATGTTAAAACCTGTTTCTCAGAAAATTAAAAAAAAAATTCAATATGTTGCCTGCTGAAAATTTTACCTAGAGTGCTAAGCATTAAAATACTTAGTGGAATGGCAAACAGTCTAAACCCTTATTAAACTGCTCCTTCAAATCCGAGTCTGTACTGTTTGCATGAGCCACTTTCGTACATGATATTTAAGGACTTTTACCATACTGTGTTTGTGGAGAAATAAGAAAAAGGGGCCAAAGCGAACATAAATCATTCACCTGAGCATTAAGGCATCAATATGCAAACATTCACAGCTCCAGGTTGGTGACACAAATATATGCCCTGAGGCTAAATGTTACATGCTAAATGAAAGGCTATTGTTTCTCCAAACAATCTACCCTACATGTAAATTTCAACTCAACCAACTAAACCAATTTTCAATCGGCCATTATCATTTCAAGATTTCATATTTTAAAACCAACAACTGCAATTGCAGTCAATCAACAAACCAATTTAGGAACATTTTTTCCAAGTTTAATTCAAATCATATCACTTTGTAGATTACAGAGATGCACGGTTCACCCATTTCCCCAGAATAAGTCTATGGAAACTTTCCATTGCCATATCAACCAATTAAAATGCCAGATCAGTATAACAAGAATTCCGCGGAAGGCGTCATCGCACCTGCTGGCGCAAAAGTCACAGGAGCCACAATCAGAATGTGGTTATTAAATAAGTTTATTTCATTCTTAGCAGTGCTTACTTGGAAAACTGGGTTGAAAAAAATGTAGACAAAGTGCCTAGTGGGGCACATATATTCCAGGCCAGTCCCATTCCCTCTAATGGCTATATCTTCAGCACTGACTATTCGTATCATACAGCCCAATGATAATGGAACGTTGACGAAAAATGTGTAAAAGTCACTGGAGCATGAAATATAGGTCAAGGTCATGGGTCAAGGTACCTGCTAATTCAGTACATCAAGGAGAAGCACAATGCAAGGTATGGTGGTTGTAGGCCTTATAGTTGAGGAGTTATCAAATATCAACGTAAAATGTGTCAAATATAGGTCAAGGTCACCAGGTCAAGGTACCTGCCAAGCCAGTGCAATGAGGTGAAGCACTATGCAAGGTTTAGTGGTTGTAGGTATTATATTTGAGGAGATACCGAACATCAATATAAAATGTGTCAAAGTCACTGGAGTGCACAATATAGGTCAAGGTCACCAGGTCAAGGTACCTGTCAAGTCAGTACATTGAGAAGAAGTGCTATATAAGGTTTGGTGGTTGAAGGCCTTACAGTTGAGGACATATGGAAGGGTGACGTAAATGGTGTAAAAGTCAATGGAGTGTGAAATATAGGTCAAGGTCACCCAGTCAAGGTACCTGCAGAGTCCGTACATTGAGGAGAAGCATTATGCAAGGTTTGATGGTTGTAGGCCTTATAGTTGAGGAGATATTGAACGTTGACGTAAAATGTATAAAAGGCACTGGAGCACGAAATATAGGTCAAGGTCATCGGGTCAAGATACCTGCCAAGTCAGTACATATAGAAGAAGCACTATGCAAGGTTTGGTGGCTAGAGGTCTTACACTTGAGGAGATCTGGAATGTTGACGTAAATTATGTCAAAGTCACTGCAGCCAAAATATAGGTCAAGGTCACCAGGTCAAGGTATCTGCTAAGTCAGTACATTGAGGAGAAGCACTTTGCAAGGTTTGATGGTTGTAGGCCTTATAGTTGAGGAGATATCGAACATTGACGCAAAATATGTCAAAGTCACTGGAGTGCAAAATATAGGCAAGGTCACCGGGCCAAGGTACCTGCCAAGTCTGTACATCTAGGAGAAGCACTATGCAAGGTTTGGTAGTTGTACACCTTATAGTTGAGAAGATCTGGAACGTCAACGTAAATTGTGTCAAAGTCAATGGAGCGAAAAATATAGGTCAAAGTCACTGGGTCAACATATCTGCTAAGTCAGGAGGTCAGGGAGATGTGTCATGCAAGGTATGATGGTTGTTGTAGAATTGTAGTTGATATGAATACTAACTTTGACGTAAATGTCGAACTTCGACATAACAGAACTGTTAAGAGACAGACGGACGGACGAACGGACAGACGAATGGAAAAGCGGGCACCTATGTCGCAAAGTCAGGAGGTCAGGGAGATATTTCATAAAAGGTTTGATGGTTGTTTAGTCTTGTAGTTGATTAGAATACTAACTTTGACATAAATGTCGAACTTCGACATAACAGAACTGTTAAAAGATGGACAGACGGACAGACGAACAGACAGACGAATGGAAAAGTTGGCACCTATGTCGCAAAGTCCGGAGGTCAGGGAGATGTTTCATGCAAGGTTTGATGGTTGTTTAGACTTGTAGTTGATTAAAATACTAACTTTGACATAAATGTCGAACTTCGACATAAATGTTGACAGACGGACGGACGAATGGACAGACATACGGAAAAGCAGACGCCTATGTTGCAAAGTCAGGAGGTCAGGGAGATGTTTCATGCAAGGTTTGATGGTTGTTTAGTCTTGTAGTTGATTAGAATACTAAGTTTGACATAAATGTCGAACGTCGACATAAATGTTGACAGACGGACGGACGGACGGAAAATCGGACGCCTATATCGCACCCTGCTACAAGCAGGTGCGATAAAAATCATTTTGTCAATTATGGGACTGTCATTCATCCATTTTCCATAGTTATAAGTCTATGGGTCATTTCCATTGCTGTGTCAATCAAACAAATCTGATATAATTTAAACTTGGTATAGATCTTCCCAACAGCTGGCTTAAAGAGGACAGGGAGTGGGGAGAGGACAATTTTTGTCACACCTGCATTAGCGTGGGCGACTTAGGCATGCAAGTTTCCATCTGTTCATTCATCCATTCATTTGTTTGTCAGTGTACTTATGTCCACCCTAGCTTCCACTCTAAATGAAGCCTACAAGCTCTAAACCTTTACATATAGTTTCACTTCACTGATAGTTTTATCTCACTGAGCTGAGCAAGGATGACAACTCTCGCTCTTCTTGTGCTTGTTTTCACATTTTTGTATGTGCGTGCAACTTCAACCAAGTTCTTTATTCTATATATTATTCATCGGCTCTTATCTCTTTCAAAGGTTTTATACAGACTTCTTCATTTTTTATGCATATGTGCAGCCCAAGAGCAAGTTTGACAAGAACCTGGAGTCAAAATTTATTACAGCTAGCTTTGGCAAGTCAATCGTTTGATGTAAGTCTAAAAACAAATCACTTCTCACTAATTTTAAAAGGATTTTTTTCATGACTTTACACATGTATATAGCCATGTGGTAAGAGCAGACAATAAAGGAAAATTAGACTTCGGCAGTAAGTGGAACTTGGTTTATACCCTTGCAAACTAAGAACAAGCTAAATAACTTTGTCAAAATAAAAACAAAACACAAAAGCACGTTTCAGTCAGTAACTTTTTCATGCATATGTTAAATACATATGTAGGTTAGTAACATATCAGCTAAGCAGCAAATAAATTCAAAGAGAATTGTAGCATCATAATTGTATGAAATGAAGCAAAAAGCAAATTTAATTGTAAAAATACAAAGGGGAATAGCTAACAAAGCTGATCCCACAGTCCCAATTTTCCTATGAAACCTGCTTTGCAAAACAGACCAAGTGTAATATTAGTTTTATCAAAATTAGATAAAAGTTAATTTGAGCAAATCATATTTAATTGTCAGAATTACAAAGGGGCATAATTCTAACTAGAAATGTGTTTGTAAGACACTATGCCCCCACTATACACTTGTCAATACAAAATGTCAAAGTTGGAAAGAGGCATAGCCCTTTAATCCATTTTTTTTTCAAGTTAATCAGGTGATCTACTCATCATCACCAATTAGCTCACCTAGCTCAAATAGTTTTTCCAGATATCTTGCTCACAAGGTTTCATTATGTCCCATAGTCTTACAATGCATAAGTCTGAAAAGTGCATAACTTAGGAAGTACAAGTCCAATGGATTAAGAATCCAGTGGGAAAGAAAAAAATATACATGTATAGCTAATTTTTCATAAGCAAAGCATATATGAAATTTCAAAACCCTAGCATACATGGTTCCAAAGATATGAGAGGTCGCAAAGGCGCTCAAATGCTTAAGTCTAAAAAAAGAACATAATGTGGACAAATATTTAGAAAATTTCATCAAAAGTTGTTCAGGTCATCTACACAATGATTCCTGATTTCCTGCAAAATATTATGAACCTAGCTCTAGGTGTTCTTGAGATATTTTGCTTACAAGATTTGCGTATGCTAAAATGCTGAAATATGAAAGTCTGAAAAGGGGGCATAATTTGATCAAATATTTATAAAAGTTCCCCAAAATTTAATCAGGTCATCTACACATTGGTTCCAAACTGCTTGCAAAACTTTGTGAGCCTAACTCAACTGGTTCCAAACTGCTTGCAAAACTTTGTGAGCCTAACTCAACTGGTTCCTTAGATATTCACCAAAAGTTAATTAGGTCATCAACACGATCCCTGATTGCCTGCAAATTATCATGAACCTAGCTCTAGGGGTTCTTGAGACAATTTGCTTACAAGATTCCTATGCTAAAATACATAAGCATGAAAAGGGGGCATAATTTGATCAAATATTTATAAAAGTTCACCAAAACTTAATAAGGTCATCTACACACTGGTTCCAAACTGCTTGCAAAATTTCATGAGCCTAACTCAAGTGGTTCCTTAGATATTTTGCTTACAAGATTTCGATTTGCTAAAATACCCAAGTCTGAAAAGGCCCATGAAGAATTTAACAGAAAATAAACAAGAGGCCACAGCCTCTGAAATCCCTCACCTGACAATATCTGCTTTAAGTCATTGGCCACATTACACATATAGATGCGACACCCACTTCTAATTGTCAGCCAATCAGATTATTTGTTCCAAGTTGGTGATTCTAATTCTCATACTGAATTACAAACAGTGCAGATTCAGATCAGTTGAAGCCAACTGATCTGGATCTGCTCTGTTTGCAAAGGCACATATAAGGTTTCAGCAAGAACTGGAACAGCCAGAGCAGCTGTCTTTGACCACAATGTGCAACCATAAGTCCTCTATATACCAGTATCTATGAAGTTTCAAGATATTCCATATGGTAAAGGATTTACATGTATAGGCCAAAGTTCATTTTCCAGATACATCAAGAGCAGATAACTCAAGAATGTGAAAATTATAGTCACCATAGCAATTCAAAGTTCTCTTTAAAATTTTACACCAATATTCCTACAGTAAAGGAACAATAGGCTAAAGTCCATTTTTCAGATATATCAAGTGCTAGAACAGCCATTTATTATATAGCTATAAATATTAAATGATTAAAATGTGCAATAAAAGCCGAAGAGCTAGCGTGCCGATATCACACGATATTGGCACACTTACTCGATACTGCAGACTAATTGGATGCCTTCTCATATTACCGTTACATTACGTTGCTTTTGATGACGTCGTAATGCAGTGACGTCGCACCAAACCTTGTCACGCGCATTGGTACAATTCACATTTTAGTTATTAAAACAGCGTTTTAAAAGTTAGAAACCCCGGGAAACAGAATAAATATTTATAGCTATATAGGTTATTACACTGATATTGATGAATATTGTCCCTCGTTGAGATATCGAAGAACGCTCGCAAGCTCACGTCCTTCCATATCCCAACGAGGGACAATATTCACCAATATCAGTGCAATAACCCTATAATATTGGCCACAATATGTAACCACAAGTCCTCTATATATCTATGAACTTATGTTCAGACATCCCATACAGGAAAGGAAACACAGGCCAAAATCTTTTATCAGATACATCAAGGGCAGTTAAATCAAGAATTGGAAAGCCCGAGTTTCTGTCCTTGGTCATAATAAGAAAACCCAATATCATATACCTTTTGTCTGTAAAGTTTGTGTCCACATATTCTGTATAGCAAAGGAAACAGAGGCCAAAAAACATTTCTTAGACACTGAAAAGGGCCATAACATGTTAAAAATGAAAAGATTTTGCTCATTATCAATCCCAAACCACTCATCCTGATACTATTATATATGCAAAATTCAGACAAAATCTGTGAATAAACACTCAAGTTATGGAAATGGTGCAGACAAATAGATAGACAGACACTGAAGGTCAGTATGATGTAGTAGGGTATAAGAAGGGTTCCATCTTGAGTTATTTTTATCCTAAAAGACTGTCTCTGACATTTCATGCTAGTCATGCCCTAAGAAAAATGAATGTAAAGCTCTATTTTCATGGAAAAATGAGAAGAAATATTTCAAACTGTTGCTTGCAAAAATCTTACCAGAATGTGATAAGATCTGCTTTACAGTATCTGGACATTCCATAAAAACTAAGCAATATAAAGAAGTCATCCACAGAGTGTGAATTCTTGGATATTCATTACAAAGTTGAAGTTCATAATTTAGTCCATCTTCTCCATGGCCTGGAATCTGGAAATGAGCAATCAATCATAATACCACAAAAATGCTGGCATATACTAAAATAAAAACGTGAAACGATAATAACCTGCCAATATCATGTGGCTGACAGATAACACTGTCAAAAATTGACGAAACAAGCCCATTAGCAATCCCCAATTAGATCTCCACAATATCAATTGACATACTAGTTTGGTGAAAATCCACTGAAGTTATCATCCGGAAACAACAATGGACGGATGGACGGACAGATGGATGAACAGACAATTGACCAAGGTGAAACCAAAATACCCTACCATAATAGTGTGGTGGGCTATAAAAACAAGAGGGCCAAGATGGCCCTGTATCGCTCACTTGATTACCAGACAAGTTTGAGTCAACTGGCCTTTCGGTTCAACAGAAGTTCAATACTGATTTTCAAGACAGAGGTCATCTTGGATTTCCATTCAGAATGATTTAAGCTACTTTTGATCTACAAGTCACCTCGATATTTCCAATGAAGTTTGAGTCAATTGCATACATGCCATTAGGTGTTGACAGACAGCTGTGAGATTTTGCAAATTTTTAGGGGAGATTTGATGAAATTCTGTGAGATTTTTATGAAAATCACTTTCAAGCTTATATAAGTAAGTTAAAAGCCATTATTTTAATGAATTAAGCTTGGGACAGCCATGCTAATGTGTGGTTTATTTCTAGTTCTTCAAAAAGTAGCTTATTAAATGGTATGAAAATTCTGTGAGATTTAAAAATCTTATGGGAAATGGGGTCCAGAAGGGCCAAAATTCTGTGAGATTTTATCTCACAGTGTGAGGTATGGCATGTATGCAATTGCCCTTTTGGTTCAGGAGAAAAAGTTCATAATAGATTTTCAACATGGCTGTTAGGGCAACCATCTTGGATTTCTGATCAGAATGATTTTAGTCACCCCAATATTTCCTATTAAATAGATTTTCAAGATGGCAACTGTGGCGGCCATCTTGTATTTCCAATCAGAACGATTTTAGCTAATTTTGATCTACAAGTCACCTGGATGATTCTTACCAAGTTTCAAGCCAATTGGCGGCCATCTTGGATTTCCGATGGGAACTATTTTAGCTAATTTTGGTATACCAGTCACCCCTATGCTTCCTACCAAGTTTCAAGCCTTTTGGTTCAGGAGAAGAAGCGAAAAATAGATTTTCAAGATGGCCACAATGGCGGCCATCTTGGATTTCCAATGGGAACAATTTTAGCTACTTTTGATCTACAAGTCACCCCAAAGCTTCCTACCCCGGTTCCAGTCAATTGATCTTTCAGCTCAGGAGAAGAAGTGAAAAACAGATTTTCAAGCTGGCCACCAGGGTGGCCATCTTGGATTTACGATCGAAACGATTTTATCTTTTTTTATCTACAAGTCAGCCTGATGCTTCCTACCTAGTTTCGAGTCAATTGGCCTTTCGGTTCAGAAGAAGTGAAAAATAGATCTTCAAGATGGCCTCCATGGCAGCCATCTTGGATTTCAGATTGGAATGATTTTAGCTATTTTTGATCTATAAAATCCCCTAATGATTCCTACCAAGTTTCAAGTCAATTGGCCTCGGTTCAGGAGAAGGTGAAAAATAGATTTTCAAGACGGCTGCCATGGCGTCCATCTTGGATTACCGATGGGAATGATTTTAGCTATTTTCGATCTACAAGTCACCCCGATGCTTCCTACCAAGTTTTGAGTCAATTGGCCTTTCGGTTCAGAAGAAGTAAAAAATAGGTTTTCAAGATGGCCCCCATGGCAGCCACCTTGGATTTCCGATCGGAAGGATTTTAGCTATTTTTTAATCTACAAGTCACCCTGATGCTTCCTACCAAGTTTCAAGTCAATTGGCCTCAGGAGAAGACAAGAAAAATAGATATTCAAGATGGCCACCATGGTGGCGATCTTGGATTTCCAATAGGAACTATTTTAGCTATTTTTGATCCACGTCTTGCTTCCTACCAAGTTTCAAGTCAATTGGCCTTTTGGTTCAGGAGAAGATGCAAAAATAGACTTTCAAGATGGCCACCATGGCGGCCATTTTGGATTTCCGATCAGAACAATTTTAGCTATTTTTGATCTACAAGTCACCCAGATGCTTCCTACCAAGTTTCGAGTCAACTGGCCCAGGGGTGTAGGAGGAGGACATTTACTGACCACAATAGCTCACCTTGAGCACTTCATGCTCAGGTGAGCTAACAATACCAGAGGACCAATAGTCCTAAACCGCTCACCTGAGTGCTGAGGGTTTTTTGAAAAGAATTTGAAGGTCATTATAGAAGACTGTTCCATGTACCAATTAATATGCTTCCAGGGGTCTGTACTATGAGTTTATTTGCTGATTATGTTAAATTCTGTGACCTTGACCTTTGATATTCATGTAGCTTCATTAACTCAATTAGTTGATTGCCAATACAAAATTAAAGTTCACAGGCAAAAATAGTTTCCAAAAAATTAACAATTTCCACTTTTTCCCATACAAAAGCATACCGGTATGTGACAAAATTTGACCTTGATGTAAATTGGGTTAAGGTCAAGCCAGTTATCATTTGAATAAACTACAATTGTCCCCAAGAACCCAATACTACACACCTGTTTTCAAGGCAATCAGTCCACTGGTTCCGGAGAAGAAGGTTTTTTTAAATGTTTTTACCATATACGCGCGTGGCAGCCATATTTGTCATGTGACCGAACTCAAATTCATTAATTTTCATTTCCTTGCTCCTAGGTCAAGATGAATGAAATGACCTTGACCTTGAATACTCATGTAGTCTCATTACTTATTTAGCTACCTGCATCACCAAATTTTCAGATCACAGGCTGCAATAGTCTCTGAAAAATACACCGTTTTGACTTCCCATACAAAAGCCATATTAATTAATTTTCATTTTTTTGTTCCTAAAAACATTCACATGAAATCTGGTTACAAATGGCTCAGAGTTTTTGAGAAAAACAAGTTTTAATTTATATCTGAATGACCTTGGGCCAAGGTCAAGGAATGACCTTGACCTTGGATACTGACGTACTTGTAGTTTCATTCACTCATTTAGCTCACTGCATCTACCAATTTTCAGTTCACAGCCTGTAATAGTTTCTTAACAAGAGGGCCATGATGGCCCTGTAACGCTCACCTGAGCAACATAGCACTTTGAGAGACTGATCTAGAACTGATCAAGGCAAACATTCTGATCAAAGTTCAAAATGATTATATTAACAAGTAAGACAATGTAGCATGTCTAATGGACTGTGAAATAAAGGTCAAGGTCAAATATGGATGACTGCACTCAAGAGGCCATGCTAACATGTATGCATGTACTAAGTATCACTGGCTGTAGAAGTAATAGTTACTGAGAAACTGACCTAAACACAAACACTTCACAAGTACCAAATATCACTCTGTAGGACCAATAATTACTGAGAAACTGACCTAAATGGAAAAACTTAAGAGAGTCACTGGACAGAAAACTATACATCACCTTGAAATCATCAAGACAAACCTTTTGAGCAAGATTCATGATGATCAAAAATGTGACCTCTAGAGCATCAACAAGGTTTTCCTTTGATTTGGCCAGGTGAATTAGTTTTTGATATCAAGTGACCCAGTTTTAAACCAGACCTAGAAATCATCAAGACAAACATTTTGAGCAATATTTATGATGATTATTTCAAAATTGTGACCTCTGGAGTGTTAACAGTTTTCTGCTGATTTGACCATGTCACCTAGTTTTTGACCCCATGTGACCCAGTTTCAAACTTGACCTAGAAATCATCAAGACAAACATTCTGAGCAAGATTCATGATGATTGCTTCAAAAATGTGACCGCTAGAGTGTTAACAAGGTTTTTTGCTGACTTGGCCAGGTCACCTAGTTTTTGACCCCAAGTGACCCAGTTTCAAACTTGACCTAGAAATCATCAAGACAAACATGTTGAGCAAGATTCATGATGACTGCTTGAAAAATGTGACCACTAGAGTGTTAACATGGTTTTCTGCTGATCTGGCCAGGTGACCTAGTTTTTGACCCCAGGTGACCCAGTTTTGAACCTGATCTAAAAATCATCAAGACAAACATTTTGAGCAAGATTCATGATGATTGCTTAAAAAATGTGACCGCTAGAGTGTTAACAAAGTTTTCTGCTGATTTGGCCTGGTGACCTAGTTTTTGACTCTAAGTGACCCAGTTTCGAACTAGACCTAGACCTCATCAAGACAAACATTTTGAGCAAGATTCATGAAGACTGCTTGAAAAATGTGACTGCTAGAGTGATAATAAGATTTTACGCTGATTTGGCCAGGTGACCTAGTTCTTGATCCCAGGTGTTCCAGTTTCGAACTTGACCTAGAAATCATCAAGACAAACATGCTGAGCCAGATTCATGATGATTGCTTGAAAAATGTGACCACTAGAGTGTTAACAAGGTTTTCTGCTGATTTGGCCCGGTGACCTAGTTTTTGACCCCAAGTAATCCAGTTTCAAACATATCCTAGAACTCATCAAGACAAACATTTTGAGCAAGATTCATGATAACTGCTTCAAAAATGTGACCGCTAGAGTGTTAACAAGGTTTTCTGCTGGTTTGGCCTGGTGACCTAGTTTTTGACACCACGTGACCCAGTTTCAAACTTGACCTAGAAATCATCAAGACAAACATTCTGAGCAAGATTCATGATGATTGCTTCAAAAATGTGACCGCTAGAGTGTTAACAAGGTTTTCTGCTGATTTGGCCCGGTGACCTAGTTTTTGACTCCAAGTGACCCAGTTTCGAACCTGACCTAGAAATCATCAAGACAAACATTTTGAGCAAGATTCACGATGATTGCTTCAAAAAAGTGACCGCTAGAGTGTTAACAAGGTTTTCTGCTGATTTGGCCCGGTGACCTAGTTTTTGACCCCAAGTGATCCAGTTTCGAACTTGATCTAGAAATCATCAAGACAAACATATTGAGCAAGATTCATGATGATTGCTTCAAAAATGTGACCACTAGAGTGTTAACAAGGTTTTCTGCTGATCTGGCCCGGTGACCTAGTTTTTGACCCCAAGTAATCCAGTTTCGAACTTGACCTAGATTTACTAGAGGCAAACATTTTGAGCAAGTTTCATCAAGATTTGATCAAAACTGTGACCTCTAGAGAGTTAACAAGTTTTTCCTTTGATTTGACATGGTGACCTAGTTTTTGACCCAAAGTAACCCAGTATAAAACTTGACCTAGATTTCATAGAGGCAAACATTCTGACCAAGTTTCATCAAGACTGGGTCAAAACTGTGACCTCTAGAGTGTTAACAAACTAATTGTTGACGACTAACGACGGACATAGGGTGATGACAATAGCTCACCCTGAGCTTTTGCTCAGGTGAGCTAAAAATACAAGGTTTTGACTTTTTCCCATACAAAAGTCTATGCAAACAAATTTGACCTTGGCCTTAAATAGGTCTAGGTCATCCAGGTGTCCTCATTTGAACAAACTATGATTGACTTGAGTCTCTAATGCTACATACCAAGTTTCATGACAATTGGCCTACTGATTCTGGAGGAGAAGTTTTTTAAAGGGTTTTTACCTTATATGGGCATGGTGGCCATCTTGGTAATGTGACCTGGACCCCCCCAAAGAGACTTTCGTTCCCCCCACCCCATGGATGCTCCACGTGAAATTTGACTTCAATTGGCCCAGTGGTTTCATAGGAGGATGTTTGAAAATGTTGACAGACGTCAGACTACAGACGACTATGACACACAACGGCAACCGAGTATAGTAATAATATAAGATCACCAGTGATCCAAAGGCTCAGGTGAGCTAATAAAAAATTGGCTTATGAAGTTATGATTACAGGGCAATAAATCAGCAAATGCTCATGCTTGGGATGCTCCCTACAACAAATAGGAAGTAACAAAAGTTGCCCTTGTAAAAGATGCCAAATTTCTACCAAGTGTATATAATACCAATTCTGAGAAGGGGTCTATTCTAAAAGGAAAGAATTTGCTCCAACAGAAAAATGACTTTCTGAAAGATGTCAAAAGCACAGTGGTATCTAACATCAGTCCAACTACCTACTAAATGCATCCAGTAATTAAAAGAAACAAAACTTTACAAAACTTTAAAACCATAAACTTTAACATCAAATTTTTATGTCCATGATAATCAAAACCATACATAAACTTCAACATCAAATTTCTTATATCCATAATAATCAAAACCATAAACTTTAACTTCAGATTTCTGAATGATGATCAAAAACATAAACTTTAATGTCAAATTTCTTTGTCCATGATAATCAAAACCATAAAATGTAACATCTTGCTATGTCCATGATAATCAAAACAGCCAACTGGAATGAAAATGTAAACTTAAGGTCTAAATATGGTAAATGGCATATGCAAACAGTGCAGACCCAGACCAGACTTCTCCAGAAGGAGCAGTCTGATCTGGGTCTCCACTGTTTGCCATTTCGCTAAGTATTTTAAGAAACAACTGCATAAAAACCAAAATTTAAGCCAAAAATGTATGGAATAGAGGGTTCAAAATTTTAGGACATTTACCGTAAGCAATATGTCTACCCAAATTAGATTCAAATCACTTCAACAGTTTGGAGGAAGGTCAAAAAGAGTGTTATAACAGAGGTGTAAAGATCCATGGAAGGATGATGATCAAAAAGAAATCATTGTTCTCTTATCCTGAGCTACACTCACATGAAAAACACCATAAGTATTTGAACACCAAAAGTATTGGGATACCCTTACAATTCGTAAAAATAATTATATTTCATGACCCAAAGAATTGAGATATATCAAAATAGCCAAAATTTTCAGTAATTTTCAATGCCGTATATATTGGGACAGTGCATTTGGCGTTTTATGAAAAAAAAAGCACTCTATCTTTTCTCCATATTCCTAACAAAAACTCCTTACCAGAACGCTTAAAAATTAACTTTAAAACATCAGGGTGATATATGAATACTATGCATCGCAAACTGCTGATCCAAGCACGCTGGAATTTTTTGAACTGGTTACTTTTTTCAAGCTGATACATAATCCCATCCTCTCCTGGTCCAGGATGCTGAAATTGTCACAAGAAAGAATTTCATGTAGCTTTACATTACATTAACGTCTGATGTATGCAGAGCCCCATGTTCCCTTATACAGCAGAACTTCAATGACTCAAACATCTTTGGGACCACGAAAATTTGTCCTAGACATGGATAGCTCGAGCTATCACAATAATTTAAGGATGTCTTTTTGGTTGTCTATAAAATAATGGTATGTTGAGTGTATTAATTAGAATTGCCTCAATGAGGCAATTCTAATGAGTATATACAACATACATTTTCATGCAATATAAGAAAATTCCCCTAAAATATCCCTAAATATTTAAGCTATTGTAAGAATTTCCTAGAGACTCAAAAACAAGTTTGAATCAGCCACGGTAAACGAACCATCAGTGTTCGAGCCATTGGATTTTTACTGTAATATTGAGAGAAAATCAGAATATATGGGATATACATAAGTAGATTTTCACAGTTTTTCTGTTCTTAAAGATTAATTTAGTTTGTTTCTTATTTTTATCAGCCAGTTGCATATATTGATATTGGTGGGCATATTAAGCATACTTTAATGACAATGCAAAATGTAGAAATGTGAAATTTTATAAGATGTTTCTATCATAGTGTATCTAGATGTATTATGTCTCCCCATCTGGGAGCTATATTGTTTTTGTCACTGTCATCTGTCTGTCTGTCCATTTGTCCATATAAAATGTTGTCCACTTCATAATTTAATAGATGGTTAAGAAATTGTAATGTATGTTAAGAATGCAGCAAAGGTGGCCAAATCGTTTTGGATCAAAACAGAAGACAAAGTACATTTATTTAGATATTCTTCTGTTTATCATCAAGATCGTTTCCATCAAATATCAAGAGCCCAAGAACTGAAGGAACCAAAAGTGAAGATACTGGTAATTACTCCTTCAAAACATAACATGACCCTAAAAGCCCTACTCCAAAAAAACATACAGATTCTCAGAATACCCTGTTTTCTTTCAAACCTTACCTGTTTTTTTAAGAAGATGTTTTCTTAAGAAGATGTTTTAAAGAGTCTGGATGAAACATGGACACATGCACAACCATCTTGATATTATAATGCCCCTATTGTGTGGGGTTATAAGAAATCACTAAGTAGCTGTTATGAGGAGGTAACTGTTGTTCTGAGGTGACTGTTCGTGAAAGTTCCACTGCATTAATTCATCACCCGCTTATTTAGCCATCAGTGAACTAAAGGTTAACCCTTGCCATGCTGAATAAATTAAGATGCCACGCAGACTTCTAATTTTCAGCCAATCAGATTACTTGGTGCAGGTATTTGATATATGTATAATTCATATACTGAACGGCAAACAGTGCAGATCCAGATTAGCTGACTTCTTCAGAAGCCAATTGATCTGGATTACACTGTTTACAAAGGCAGGGCATATCCAGGTTCAGCAGGATAAAGGTTAATCCTTAAAACGCCAAGAAAACCTGCATCTGAAAATGTCGTCTGTTCATGTCGTCTGCTGAATATTCTTGCAAACTTTTCAAACCTATTTTTGCATACAGGCAAACAGTGTGGACCCAGATCAGACTGCTCCTAAAGGAGCAGTCTGATCTGGGTCCACACTGTTTGCAGAAATGACTTTTAAAGTCACCGGCAGAAGACAAAGCAGACGACAATAGTTGTGATTGGCGCTTTAAGGGTTAAATAGATACACTTGGTAGATTCTCCGCCACTGTTTACAAGGGAGGTAACTTTTATGACGTCCTGTTTGCTTTCCTGTATACAAGGGGTCAACTCTAAAAGGAAAGAATTTTCTCCCAGAGAGTGAATTCTTTCCTTTTAGAGTACACCTCTTTTAGAAGGAAAGCAAAAACAATTTTAACATAGTTACCTCCCAAAAGAGAATATCCATTCCCTTTAAATAACTGAAGATTACCAGTACATATCAAAATATTTTTCTTAATTTTCCCAGAAAACAGGACAGCTCATAAAATGGAGACAATTTGCACTAAGAAGATAATTTACACAAAATGTCAAAACCCTGATTTTTAGGTAAAATACAAATGAAAAATATCATCAATTTGCCATCTGCTGAATATTTGCCCATAAAGTGCTAAAATTACAGCTTTATCAGTAGAAACATGCATAGCAGTTGTCAATATCTGGTGAAAGAATGTGCACAATACTGGTTAACCGCACTGAGGACTAAGCCTGCCCAGTAAACATGTGGTTAAGTAAACTGACCGCGCTCAACATGACCCCGATGGGTTGACTGGGCCAAAAAGCCTCAACACAAACAAAGCTCCATATAAGGCACTTTTTTTTTCAACCAAAAAGAGCTGATTTTTTTCTAATTTCTTTGTTGAAACATGTTGTGGGTTCTCATTGGAAGCGCTTCTAATGAGTAACCACAACATGTTTGTATGGAGAAATAAGAAAAATATTATGTGGATACCCTCTCTTATCTAGACCTATGAACATGTTACATGATAACGAAACATGCCTGCATGGTCATGACAAAAGGATTTCCTTTTCCCTGTCAAGTTAAAGCTTTGTCAGTAGAAACATGCCCACATGGTTACGAAACATGCCTGCATGGTCACGACAAAAGAATACCCTTTTTCCCTGTCAACACTACTGAAAATGTCTAAAATTTCAGTGAAAATGCACTGAAATTTCAGTGTTTTTCACTGAAGCTCTAAATTTCACTGAAATTCCAGTGACCCTTAATCTAAGACTTCACTGAAATTCCACTGAACAATAAAATTTCACTGAAATTTCGGTGAACAATCTATTAATGATATACCTTACAACTTTTTAAAGAGGTAAAGAGTTATTGTCCGGACATAATTCAAACCCGAATTATCTAGAGTTGACTTTCTTGTTCTTGACACATCATCTCGATAAGATTTAGCCATCTGTGAAGTTTCATAGTTAAACGGTTTAGGAGTTAAGAGCTGGACACAAATGCACGGATGGACCGACAGACGGACAGGGGTAAAACTTAATGCCCTTCCACCATTCTTCCAATGGCATAAAAAGCTTAATGAGAGCAAACTAGAAAAATGTTGTTGTTAAAAGTTACTATATATAGATCAAGGATAATAATTAAGTTTAATTTAAATTCTAGTAGATTTCAGTGGAATGTTTTAGCTGAATTTCTGTGATATCACAGTGAAATTCCCGTGAAGTTTCACTGACATTAATGTTATATATTGAAATTCTGGTGAAAAATTCCACTGAAATTTCACTGATATCACAGTGGAATTCCTGTGAAATTTCACTGTTATTACTCTTCATATTCCAGTAAAATTTCACTGAAATTTCTCTCAAATCCCAGTGATAATTTCCAGTATGGAAATTAAAGGCATGCCTGCATGGTTACAAAAAAAGCAAGTGCTAAACAAAAGACCCTATTGCCTTTCATACCTTACCCATTCTTTTAAGAAGATGTTTTAAAGAGTCCGGGTGAGACAGAATTACCACACAGCGTCTTTTCATGATCCATACACGATGAAGTTTTCCATATAATCTAGATCTCTCAAGCTGGAATTTAATTCCAGCTTCCCCAGGTCCAGGGTGCTGAAATTGTTATACAATCAGCAAACCACAGAATACAACAAGAGCTGTCGGAGGACAGCGAGCTCGCCTGCTGGGTACATTTTATATTGTAACATTTTTATCATTAAGCCATATAATATAGGTCACACTGACCTAGATGTATTTGTATGTAAATCATTTTGTCACTTAGATATAATAATCCAGGTATGACAATTCTCCATGAAATAGTAATAAAAATAAAAGGCAAAATCACTGAAGCATGAAATATAGGTCACAATGACCTAGATATAGTAAGTGGTCATTCATTGGGTCACATGGAACTAATATCCCAGGTGTGACATTTATCCAACAAATATTCAAGATATAAGGCAAAATCACTGAACCATGAAATATAGGTCACACCAACAGAGATATATTTTGACGTCAATAATCGGGTCACAAGGAACTAATATCCCAGGTGTGACATTTATCCAACAAATAGTATTCAAGATATAAGGCAAAATCACTGAACCATGAAATATTGGTCACAATGACCTAGATATAGTAAGTGGTCATTCATTGGGTCACATGGAAGTAATATCCCAGGTGTGACATTTATCTAACAAATAGTATTCAAGATATAAGGCAAAATCACTGAACCATGAAATATAGGTCACACCAACAGAGATATATTTTGACGTCAATAATCTCACACCAACAGAGATATATTTTGACGTCAATAATCGGGTCACAAGGAACTAATATCCCAGGTGTGACATTTATCCAACAAATAGTATTCAAGATATAAGGCAAAATCACTGAACCATGAAATATTGGTCACAATGACCTAGATATAGTAAGTGGTCATTCATTGGGTCACATGGAAGTAATATCCCAGGTGTGACATTTATCTAACAAATAGTATTCAAGATATAAGGCAAAATCACTGAACCATGAAATATAGGTCACACCAACAGAGATATATTTTGACGTCAATAATCGGGTCACAAGGAACTAATATCCCAGGTGAGACATTTATCCAACAAATAGTATTCAAGATATAAGGCAAAATCACTGAACCATGAAATATAGGTCACACCAACAGAGATATATTTTGACGTCAATAATCGGGTCACAAGGAACTAATATCCCAGGTGTGACATTTATCCAACAAATAGTATTCAAGATATAAGGCAAAATCACTGAACCATGAAATATAGGTCACAATGACCTAGATATAGTAAGTGGTCATTCATTGGGTCACATGGAACTAATATCCCAGGTGTGACATTTATCCAACAAATAGTATTCAAGATATAAGGCAAAATCACTGAACCATGAAATATAGGTCACACCAACAGAGATATATTTTGACGTCAATAATCGGGTCACAAGGAACTAATATCCCAGGTGTGACATTTATCCAACAAATAGTATTCAAGCTATAAGGCAAAATCACTGAACCATGACAATCACAATGACCTAGATATAGTAAGTGGTCATTCATTGGGTCACATGGAAGTAATATCCCAGGTGTGACATTTAACCAACAAAAAGTATTCAAGATATAAGGCAAAATCACTGAACCATGAAATATAGGTCACAATGACCTAGATATAGTAAGTGGTCATTCATTGGGTCACATGGAAGTAATATCCCAGGTGTGACATTTATCCAACAAATAGTATTCAAGATATAAGGCAAAATCACTGGACCGTGAAATCTAGGTGACCTTGACCGTAAAATGTAGGTCACCATGACCTTCACTCTCTTACACTTAAACTGATGTCACATAGTTAGCTGATGTATAACCAGTTGTGTCTATAACCTGTAGGCATATAAGATTTTACAAATGTGTCCTAGATTTTGACCCCTAGCCCCACCCCAAGGCCCACCCTGAGGTATGAACCCAGGGGTATGTTCTTTTGGAATCTCAGAAGACTCGTCCAGGTACCCAAATTCTAAATATGAATGCTCTATGAGGAGTGAAAGTCAAGATATAAGAATTTGAAAACTTTAACACAGTATTACAAAGGTGTCCTAGATTCTGACCCCTAGCCCCACCCAGGGGCATGAACCCAGGGGTTTATTCTCTTGGAATCTCAGAAGACCCTCCAAGGTACCTAAGTTCCAAATTTGATGCCTCTGTGAGGAGTGACTGTTGAGATATAAGCATTTGAAAAACTTTAACACAGTGTGACGGGAACGGGAACGGGAACGCAAACGCAAACGCAAACGTGGACGACCGGGGTGACTACAATAGCTCTCCTTGTACTTCGTACAGGCGAGCTAAAAAAGTATCCAAAAGTCCTTTTACATATCACATAGCCCCAGATAAGAGAGCCATCTGGATAAATACTTTTGTTATTTCTCCAAGAAAATATGTTGTGGCTGGGTAGTCATAGCGAGGCACTTCCAATGAGTACCCACAATAAATGTTTTTATGGTGAAATAAGAAACAAGAGGCCAATGGGCCATGGTTTGCTCACCTGAGTAAAACAGTCATTGCCTATCTGCAGATGCCATGCAATATTCTTCCAGTCTACTAGGACACAAATTTGACTGTACCATAAAAAGGTCAAAAGTTATTCTGGGATCTTCATTTGAACAAATTTGATAGACCTTGATGCTACAAACCAAGATTTATTCTTGTTTCTGGACAAGAAGATTTTTAAGTGTTTTTTAACATACAGTACAGCTCGAGTGGTTTTTCAAAATCCCCCCCCCCCGAGCCTGTGGGGAGTGGATTCGAGTGGGAAGGATTAAATTTTAGTATCCCACGGTGGTTTCACCTGGGCCGGTGGATCCGCTGCGTTCCCACGGTAAAAATGAAGTTTTTTTAAAAAGTAAAACATATTTTAACGAGTAATACTTAACCTATAGATAATGTGCTATTCTATTCTGTTATTCACCCCCTCCACAGAAAAAACGACCTTTCAGTCGTTATAAAGTCTTAATTCAGAAGGTCCCTTTAACAGTTACCTGTATGACGTAGTTCCTCCCGCTCAAATGATCACGTGTCAGTTTCTTTTATGTGTAAAACAATACACAATTAGGAGAAAGGAGCGAGGGAAGGGAGGTGGGACGATAAATACTTATCTATAGGTTAAGTATTACTCGTTAAAATATGTTTTACTTTTTAAAAAAACTTCATTTTAACTTCGTAATACATTAACCTATAGATAATGTGCTAGAATTTGTAGAATAGGAGGGAGGATTTCTCCTAATAAGTTAGTCCCAACTTCTGAATTAAGGCTTAATAAAAGGATTTATTTTTTTATATATATATAATGAGGACATAATTAGTGCTTAAGGCAATAATAAGATCCTTTAACCAAGGATAAAGTAATCCAGGGTTAACATATATATATAATAAAGATATAATTAGTACCTCTCTAGTATAGCATCAGGTCTAGGGGGGCTGTTGACGTTGTCTACACATCCATAGCTGATTGCTGTTGGCCCCCCACCACTTTTTGGGCCACTACAATGGGGCCCAAACTTTGGAGATTCTGTGCTTGTTGAGACATGTCTCTGAGATAGAATTTGGCAAAAGTTGATGAACTATTCCAAACCGCTGCTTGAAGTATATCATTGAGAGGAACTTTGTCGAAGAAAGCCTAAGAAGAGGAAAGAGCTCTAACTTCATGAGCTTTGATTTTAAGGAAAGAGATATCTCGTTTAGTGAGTTTCCTATAGGCAAGTTTAACAGTGTAAGATATCCATCTCGAGATAGTATCTTTAGAGATATCCTTATTGCCTTTAATAGGAAGAAAAAGTCTAGTTCTATTTTGGCGATAAGAGCTAGTCATTTTGAGATAGAATTTCAGAGCCCTAACGGGGCAAAGAAGTCTGTCAGTATGTTCCCATTTACATATTCGAGCAAGACTAGGAACAACAATAGGATCTGGTTTAACAGAAGGAAGCTGGTTTTTTGTTAAAAAACCAGATTTAAGAATCAAGGAAACTGAATCATCAGATTGATTAAATCTTAAATGTTGTGAATCCATAGCTAGAGCATGTATTTCACTACACCTTTTAGCAGTGGCAAGAGCTAAGAGAAAGGCTGTCTTAATAGTAACGTGAAATTTAGGAGCCTTATCAAGAGGTTCAAAAGGTGGTTTTTGTAGACATACTAAAACCCATGATAAGTCCCATTTAGGTGTAAGAGATCTTTGTACTGGTCGCTGAAGTTCAAAGGATCTGATAAGTTCAGATAAAACTGGATTAGATCCGATTCTATTACCAGTTTTGAATTTTAAAGTGTTAGAGATCATAGATCTATAACCTTTAATAGTACTAATCTGACATTTCTTTTCCGAAAAAAGAAAGATTAAGAAATCAGCTATAACTGTAATAGGGGCCGAGATCGGATTAACCTTTTTTGTATGACACCAATTAGAGAAGATGGTCCATTTTGCATCGTAGACTTTTTGTGTAGATGCTCTTCTTGATCTGGAGACAAAATCTGCAACGTTTTGTGAAAATTTCTTATCTCTGATTGATTGTTTGATAACTCCCAAGCGTGAAGGTCGAGAATTGGGAGGTTTTGATGTACAAATCTTCCTTTGGATTGAGTCAGTAGTCTTGGAATTAGTGGCAGACGAATCGGAGCTGACACTAATAGAAGAAGAAGTTCTGAGAACCACTGTTGCTGTGGCCAGAACGGAGCTATGAGAACTATTCTGCACTGATGTTGTCGGATTTTCTCTAGAACAGCAGGTATCAGAATAAAAGGAGGAAAAGCATATGCAT
Source organism: Anodontia alba (assembly GCA_964016985.1). Lineage (NCBI taxonomy): Eukaryota > Metazoa > Mollusca > Bivalvia > Lucinida > Lucinidae > Anodontia > Anodontia alba. The sequence goes on along the minus strand of OZ024836.1, from coordinate 58,898,580 downwards.
GAAGATGATTCCAGTCCATGGACAGGGCATCTATCGCTAGTGCTTTGTAGTCTTGTACTGGAGAGACATATAATGGGAGTCTGTGGTTGAATCTTGTCGCAAACAGATCCACATTTGGGAAGTTGAGCATCTGGAATACTGAATTCGCAACTGTTTGATCCAGAGCCCATTCTGTCTTGATAGGTTTGTCTAGTCTTGAGAGGCGGTCTGCAAGAATGTTGAATTTGCCTGGGATGTGACGTACTCTGATAACTATGTCTTGTTCCAGGCACCAATTGAGTATTTTCCAAACTTCTACGCAAAGATTGGGGGAATGAGTGCCACCCTGTTTGTTGATATATGAGACCACCGTTGTGTTGTCTGTGGATATCATGATGCAAGAATGGTGAATAAATGTTTTGGCTTGTTTCAGTGCTAATCGTATGGCCGTCATTTCTAACATATTGATATGGAGCTGGGATTGGTTTTCTGTCCAGCGACCATGAAAGGACAGTGTTGTCGGCTCTAAATGAGCTCCCCATCCGTAATGACTGGCATCCGTATAAAGGAAGAATTTGGGGCCTGGAGGATGGATTGAAGTCCCTGTCTCGAATCGAATGGGGTTTATCCACCATTGTAAGTGAGATCGAATCATGCCGTTTATCGAGATCGGGTGATCGAGAGGAAGAATATGAGGTTTCCAGACTGACAGCAGGCACATCTGAAGAGGACGTAAGTGCAGTCTGCCCAGGAGAACAAGGTCTGCTGCAGCACTGAGTTTGCCCAAAAGAGAAAGGAAAGTTCGTGCCGATACATGTTTTGCTGACATTATTTTCTTGATTGTTAGAATTAGGTTCTGTACACAATCCGCTGGAACCCTGACTAAATTTTGTTGCGTCAGAAATTCCATACCTATGAAGGTGAATTTCTGAGCAGGAAAGAGGTCTGACTTCTTGAGATTTGGCAGAAAACCTAGGCTTTGAATAGTTTGAATGCAAATCTTTGTCTGAGTAATCAGACGGTTGTGAATCAGATTTTTTATCAGCCAATCGTCTAGGTATGGAAAAACTGATATGGCACGTTGGCGTAGAAAAGCTGCAATAACGTCCATCAGTTTCGAGAAAATTAACGGACTTAGGGACATTCCGAACGGTAGGGCCGAAAAGTGATATACTTGATCTTCGTGTACGAAACGAAGATACTTCCTGGATTGACGATGTATCGGCACATGTAGATATGCATCTGTTAAATCTATGGAGACAGCCCAATCGTTGAGTCTCATCGCTTGTCTCACCGATTTGACTGTCTCCATTTTGAATGCTTGTTTCTCTATGTAACGGTTTAATAAAGACAGGTCTAATATTAAACGAAACTTTCCGTTCTTTTTTGGCACAAGGAATATCCGGGAATAAAAGCCGGGAGTTTCCGGATTCTGTACCCTTTCCACTGCCCGTTTGTTGAGAAGATTTTCGATCTCTTCTCTGAGAAACGGGGAGGAGGATTGACTCATTCTGATCGGAACAGATGACAAAGGAGGAATTTTGATGAATGGTATCCTGAATCCGTTTCGTACGATAGAGAGGACCCATTTGTTGTCTGTTATTTCCTCCCATTTTTCCGCAAAATGGGCCAATCGTCCTCCCACTGGAATGTCCGCGAGCGGAAGAGCAGGCAGTGGAAAGGGCGGGCCTTCATAATCTTGCGGAGGAAGAGGCAGGTTTAGAGGAGGGGAACTGACGGATGTTACCAGTCCTCTTGATATTATCTTTCTTAATGTGAGAAGATGAGCTTTGAGGAATATTTTTGGACCTATACGACTGCGTAGGTTTAGGTCTGGATGTTGTTTGTTTAGCAGGATATTTAGGTATCTTGAAAGCTCTGCTCTGCGAAGGAGGCTTATAAGAATGAGATTGTGACTGAATGGATGTAGAAGCTAGAAACCTTTGCTGTTGAGCTTCGAAGTTTGATTTAGCTATTTCTTTTATCCTGCCGTCAAATAAGGATTTTGAGTTAATAGGAGCGTTCCTTAACTCGTATGTGGAATTGTCGAGTAGTAGTTTAGACGAAGCTAGGGCTGCGTCCCTCCTAGCTTGGAATAATTCAGTAGTTAAAAGTGTAGACATGGCAGTAGCATGTTTAATCGATTTGGCTACGGCCTCCAGAAGTCTGGAAAGGGCCGCAACCGACATCGATTCCTGTTGTAATGAAAGGAAGGCAGCTGAAGAAAATAGATCAGCATGAGAATTAATAGCGACTAGTTTTCTAGCCTTCCTTTCCCATGCTTCTAGATTCTTGAGTGGAATAGAAGCTCTTCCTTTATTAGAAATGTCTAGGAGCGACGCATCCGCTTCTAATTGAGGGATATTATCAGTTGGCAAATATTGGTTTTGGCTCTTGTAGAATTTAGTCAGAGCAAGAGCCGAAACCAAGCTTTGTGGGCAAATCCAATCTCTTGAACATTTGTCCGATTCTAGTCTATTTTGAATATATTTTGTTGTATTTTGTACTTATTTGGATTGTGGGAGGACAAGTAATGGAGTGGAACGAGACTCCATTAATTGTTCGATCCCAGAGAGAGGTTTTAATGGAGCTTGATCCTGCTGAGTTTTGGGGCATAACTCAGGAGGAAGAAGCCGGAAGACCTCGTTAATCGCATGATCAAATGACCAGACTTCGGATTCAATTTCCGAATCTGACTCCTTATTCTGTTGAGTGAGATTCGGCTGAATCTGATCGTAATTAATAGGTTGATTTGTGATTTGACTAAAATTAGTCTCCTCAGGTTGTATTGGAGTTGGCGTTTGAACAACCTGGGGAGATTTATGAGCCCTTGTATATCTACCAATGTCAAGTTGAGATTGGGAGGAATTTGATGAAGAAGAAGGCGTCATCGATCGTCTTCTTCTCTTTTTATGAGAGTGCTTAGATCTCTTTGAATTTTTCTTTCGCCGAGAAGAACTCAAAGAGTCTGATCTGGAAGTAGAGATAGAAGAAGAGGACGAACGATTTCTTCTCTTTTTAGATTTATGCTCTCTTTTAGACTGATCCTTCCTTGAAGGTCTGGAGATAGATAAATCATTTGAATTTGGAGGCTCAATCATTACACTCGGATCTGAGACCTGCGAAAAATCAGGTTCGAGTGGAATAATCTGTCTAGAGGAAGAAGCTGGATTAGGAAGTTCTAGTCTATTAGAACGTTCGTAACCAGGAATAAAGACATTGGATAGTCTGTGGACACTACCCTGTGAAATATGGCTACTTATGGATGGAGCGTAGCTTTGTACAGGCACATTTATAGGAATATAACCAGGCGGAATTTGTGTTTGTAGGTCATACGCGAATGACTGTAAACCCAAGCCTGGTTGACTGGAGCCTAGTTGACTGGTGCCTGGTTGACTGGTGACTGGTTGACTGGTGACTGGTTGACTGGTGACTGGTTGACTGGCGACTGGATGAACGGAGATAAGTTGCCCAGTGACTGGATGACTGGTGACTGGTTGACTGGTGACTGGTTGACTGGTGACTGGTTGACTGGTGACTGGTTACTGGTGGGCTTAGTGCCCGGTCAGACTCTAAGTCCGCCAGGCTGCCACCTTGATGGGTCCTGCCCCGAGCAGTAAAGCTATGAGGGGCGGTGCTCCCATCAACTGTCCCGTTGTCAGACATGTCTGACTGGGACTTCTTGGATTTCTTTGATTTCTTCTGTTTTCTCTTCTGCGTCATAACTGATTTTCTAGTAGCATGAAGGCGTCTTCTTTCTGCTAGGTTCCAAACTTTTTCTGTCCAGGAACTACAAATATAACACGGAGAGATACGTGTGCAAGAATTACAAGTTAGACAAGATAAATGTGTATCCAATTTAGCTTTTAAATGGCCACAGTTGCCGCGGGCGAAATGCATCGACTGACGCGGAAACAAAGGAAGAAATTTAACATTGAGAAAACAAGAAATCTAAGATCGATATTTCGAAAATAAGTACATAGATAGTAGAAGGAGTGAATATAGAACCAGAGAAAGTCAAGGATATAAAAATTTTAACCGTGTAGAATAATTTTAATCCATTTTTTCTAACACAGAATAATAATCCTTGAACATTCAAAGTCCACAGAAAAGAAACTGACACGTGATCATTTGAGCGGGAGGAACTACGTCATACAGGTAACTGTTAAAGGGACCTTCTGAATTAAGACTTTATAACGACTGAAAGGTCGTTTTTTCTGTGGAGGGGGTGAATAACAGAATAGAATAGCACATTATCTATAGGTTAATGTATTACGAAGTTAAAATCACCTGATAAAATTACTTTCAAACAGGTAAAATTCGATGCGATTTTGACAGGCAATTGAAACAGCCGCAGGGGCCACGCAGTGTTTCCGCAATGAAGTGTGAAAGCTGTTTCCAAAGGGGCATTCCCATTCACCATGAGCATACAGAATTGTTGGTATTTACGTACAAAAAATGTACCGCTAATTCGGTGCATAAATTGCAATATTCGTATGCCCTGCTTGAGTCAGTTTTCACTCATTAGAATACTAATAAAGCATCAAAACACTGCGATTGCCGATGGACAATAATGAATACGTACGGCCAGTGCATAGAAAGGGATCGAGGAGTTTTCCAAATTGCCACATTCTAATCCCCCAAAATTAGGTTTATTCCCTTGTTCTCTTAAAATATTAACCAATGCTGCCTTGTTCCTTTAAATGTATTTGGGTGTTCCCTTGGTCCACAGAAAACCCCGATAGCCCCATTCACTGTTCGAGCACGTAACATAGGCCACAACAAAGCTTCATATGAAAAAGTACCGGATTCTTTGGCTTAGTCTGGTCCGGCCAACAAGTGGGTCTGGCATGGTCATTTTTACTTAATGTGCCATAGAAAACAAAACAAACACATAAAAATCACAAAGAGACTCAAACATCTGCCCCCAATCCACGAATTACGTATTTATGTTTGGTATTCCTGTTCTGCCTTTTCCCATGCAACAACCGCACACGCTCAATATAAATGACGTACTGTGGTAAAAGACTGGGAAATTCTCACTCGAGTGCAGCAAAAATGTCAGTATCTTAAGATTTATGAGCAAAACAAATTTCATGCTCACCTGAGTTGAGCATGAAAAAACCTCGGGGCCTGGAGTGAAAGTGTAAACTGACAAGCATTAGATAAGAAAGGGAGAGGTATGAAGACAATTTTTTTTTCTTTTTCAATAAAAACACATGAACCATGTTACTGGACGAGCCATTGTAGTACAAGCCAAAAGCAAAGAATCTGTAAAATCCTATGCATATGTGCAGTCTCGCCAGAACCTATGCTGTTTGCTCACAGAAGTGGTAAGCCAAGGGGCAAGTTCAGCCCAAGAATTAGACATACAGTCTTGCTAAGGGGCCAGGCATGTACACTGAAAGATTGCTTTGACAGAGAGTCCAAGGAGCTTTTTTCACACAATGCCGCTCATATGTTGGGGACCAATTACAAGTGCCTCATCTAGGTGCTTCTATGAGAACAACAGTGGCGTATTAACCCTAGCCACGCTGAATAAATTAAGATGCCATTCCTACTCATAATTTTCAGCCAATAAGATTAATTGATCCAAGTTGTTGATACCAATTCACATACTTAAAGACAAACAGTGCAGATCAAGATCAGTTGGCTTCTTCAGAATCCAACTGATCTGGATCTACACTGTTTGCGAAGGTGGTGTATATCTGAGTTCAGAGGACAAAGGTTAAGAAAATACACTTGATGGTTAATTATAAGACTTTAGGATATAAGATGGGTTAAAGGTGGACTCCAAGTGTTGCATCCAACCAAAAATGTTTAGATTACCAGTCTATAGAAAAATTACCATTTATGGTCATTTTTCTATATAACCTAAACATTCTTGTTTGGACACAACATGTTGTTTAGCTAATGTGGCTTTTGGTTTGGAACGCAGGATTAGTGTTACAAAGAGGTTGTAGTGTACCAATAATTTTTGGTTGAAAATTGCCTTATCCATACATGATCTAGAGCTCTGAAATGATAACTATGGCAATGCAGAATGTCAAGAATCTTACCTCATGGACATGACCCCATAGCCAGTGTTTTTCTCTCTTTCCTGGAAGTTTATCATAAACCGCTACCCATACTGTATAACGCCTGTACCAATTTACAAGCTTGTAGATTATAAACACAGCAAGGGCTACCCATATTGTGTTCAGGACTTTGACACCATCAAGCATAGATGAAACACTCATGGCTGTAGTCTGTTGTGGAGAAAACAAATTGACAATATAATTTACAATTAACCATAACACTTGGCAGGTGAATTTTTATTTAATTTTGAGTTTTACGACCCAGTTAACACTGTTAAGGTCATGTTGAGCCAATCCAGGCTTAGTACTCTAGTCTAAGTGGTTAACCAGTGCTTTATGCAAATACTTTATCCAGTAACTGACAACTGCCCCTCTGGAATCAGCAGATGGCGGAGACTGACTTTTATACAATTACGAGGGTCGTGCAAAAAGTTCTGGCACTAATAGGCTTCTTTTGTTTTATCCCAGGTATATTTTAAAATGCTTCTCTGCACTTGAATGTAAGTTTCAGACACTTCAACTATTTTTGTCTTTTTTGTGTGTGTTCATTGCTCCCAAGGGTAATTCTTTTTATAATCTATTTATCTTTGCCAGAACCCAGGGACTTGCCAAGCTCTCATCTTCATTAAGTAAAGAAATGATGGGAGAAGAGTATTTCAATTGCATGTTGCCACTTCCACCTACGCTACATGTCCTAAGTGTCTTTACAAGGCAAGACAATAGGCAAGCTCAACAGGGTCTTCTTTCCTCTTTGTGCTTAACAGGGTCTACATTAAAATTTTGCCATGGCAACCAAACAAAATGGTTGCTGGTGATAAAAATCATAAACTGGGTACACAATCTTCAAATGATCATAACTGCCTAATATAGTTCACATCACTTTACTGGTTATGGAAAAAATGCAATTTAACCATTTTCCCATTATAAGTCTATGAGAGCTTTCTGTTGCCAGGGCAACCAAACCAACAGGTGGATTGGCAAACTTTTAGCCATGCTGAATTGCTCTTCACCTTACCCAAGCAACATTTGCACTAAATTAGAGACATACTGCTTCAGAATCGGTGGTTTTGGAGGAGTTGTCATATATTTTTTTTTTTTTTTCAAATTTAATGTTGCCATGGCAACCAAACAAAATAGTCACTGGTCATAAAACACATAAACAGGGTAGATAATCATCAAATGATTATAACTCCAAATATGGTTCACATCACTTCACCGGTTATCAGGTTATGGAGGAAATGCAATTTAACCATTTCCCATTATAAAGCTATGGGAGCTTTCTGTTGCCATGACAACCAAATCAAAGAGGCACATCACCATAATTTTAAATAATTTGAATCAATCTAATCTAAGCAACATTTGTACAAAATTAGAGTCATACTGCTTCAGTAGTTTTGGAGGAGTTGCCATTTAAATAAATTCCTTTTTTAAGAATGTTGCCATGGCAACCAAACAAAAAAGTCACTGGTCATAAAACGAATTAACTCAGTAGACAATCAACACTTGGTAGACAATCATCAAATGATCATAACTGCCAAATATGGCATATGGAAAAAAAATAGTTCCCTTATCATGCTTATAAGTTATATAGCATACAGATTTTATTTTTTTTATTTTATTTTTTTTTTCTACATGGAAAAAAAAATAGATCTGATCTTGATAATGGATGCATGACCACAAATACTTGAACAGTCAATGCCCATTTAAGTCAAAACAGTGTGATCATCTGAAATTATAGGTTTTCTGTCATCAGGGGGAAGATGCAGTGGTGTGTATCAACATTTCCTAAACCATAATTTCTGACATATTTGTGATTTTTTATGAATAAAAAATTTTTCAAAAGAATGACTATATAGAAAAATTGATAAACTCATATGGTGTATAGAAAAAAAAAATTTTTGTCTATATGGCAAATGGAAAAAAAAAAAATGGTACGAAAAAAAAATTAACACAGCCTCACCAATGATCAAATAAATTAACCAGAGTATAATGATGAAGGCCGGTTTTTGGTAGGTAGATGTTTCAGTTTGCAGTCATACTGGTCTGACTATTTTGCCCATCGTTGCGAAAACTGTTAATGAATGTAATAACATACTGCAATACCCATAGGTGATAATTGGGTTCTTTTTGGAAAGCCATGCTTACTTACACAGAGATCTCCAATGTAATATTGCGGATTATGGCATGTCATTGTAAATGAATCATATGATACCTCGAACTAATTGGTATTTGTTTGTTATAAAGAAGGCAATACCTGTAATGTCTGATTTTAATTCTACAATGGCACAGAACACCAAACTTGGTTCAATCTCTATCAACCTCAGCCCCCGTTTTGCATTCACTGTGGGAGAAAGGAAGTTATGGGTATACAAAAAATGGCGCACGTGAGTCACCAATTTACCGGAATGAAGCGAACAGACTTTTAAATTATCGGAACGGACCTATAATTTTTCATTCTTCCTTTCTTTTTTTTCTTCATACCCCACTACATGATAGAGATGGGGTATTTTGTTATACCATTCGAGTATCCGTCTGTTATCCTAGCAAATGGACATTTATCATCACTATTTTAGCATACTTCTGTGGCTAGAAAATAGCCACATAAAAGAAAATTATATGCCTAACGGTATATATCACATTCAAATACATTGAAACTGTCCATACTCTGCAGTCACATAAATACGCATTCGTTCATCCGCGCTTCATTTGCATCCTCGATAATTAGATTTTTGTTTTTATGACTTTTCTTGAAACTTTGCATGGACAGTGATATTGAGGAGGAGTTGTTTGGATTATAAATTTACAGGGGAAACTTCATCAACTCTCAACAGTTATGGCCCTTAGCTGATGTCTTATTTTCATTTCCGCCCAATATCTTGAAAACAAATGAATAGATTTTGATCAAATTTTATATACACATTCATTATTATTGACTAGATCTAGGTTGGGAGTGAAAATGGCCAGAAGTTAATTAGTCTTCAACAGAGTTATTACCCTTGACTGATGTCAAAATTGAGTTTTTGCTTAATATGTTGAGAACAAATTGATGGATTTTAACCAGATTGTATGTACACATTGATATTGACTAGAATGGGTTGCAATAGAACATGGGCCAATATCGTTACTTTTGATTGGAGTTATGGTCCCTTACTGATGTCAAACTTGTGATTTTGCTTAATATCTTGACAACAGATTGATGGATTTTTTTTTATTTTATATAAAATTTTATATACACATTGGATCTAGGTTGGAATTGAAACAAGATGCCCATGGACCACTATGCTCACCAGAGCTCAAGTGGGCGAGCAAGTCCGCTTCTGCAAGTTTAACCTTTTGTACTCAGATCTTGCACATTGTACTTTCAAAGTTATGTTTTTCAATATTTTTAATTTTGATATAAGTTGCATACTTTTCATATTTAAAATAGGTTAAGGTCAACCAATGGTCACCATTTGAATAAATTTGGTATAGCCAGAGTCCCAAATGCTGCATAACAATTTTCAAGGTTTTCGGCCTTTTAAGTCCTGAGAAGAAAATTTTCAAAGGATTTTTACCATATGTGAACATGGGGAATATCTTGATCATTTGACCCAAATCCCATGAACAAATTTTCATTCCCCTATCCCATGGGGGCTCTACATGTAATTTGGTTTCAGTCATCCCAGCAATTTTAGAGGAGAAGATAAAATACTGAATCTGAGGCATGCAGGACAAAGAGGCATGCAGGACAAAGGTCAGTAAATAACCTTGACCTTTGGTAATTATAAAAGCTCATTTGGGTGATTACATATATTAACTTTGAATGTCATAGGCTACAATAGCTTCACATAAATCCACAGTTTTGCCTTTTTCCCATACAAAAGCCTAAGCAACCATATTTGACCTTGCCATAAAATAGGTCAAGGTCAATCAAGGATCACCATTTGAACAAACTTGGTAGAACCCAAGTACCTAGTGATACATACCAAATTTCAAAGTCATCGGCCTTTTGATTCCTCAACATAAGATTTTAAAAGGTTTTTTTACCATATATGGGCATGGGGATTATCTTGATCATGTGTTCCAGATTCCATTGATAAATTTTCATTCCCCCATCCAACAAATTCTCCACAAGTAATTTGGTTTCAATCAGCCAGCAGTTTTAGAGGAGAAGAAGACAAAAACACTGCATCTGAGGCTTACAATAAATGACCTTGACCTTGGTATTTATAAAAAATCATTTAGCTGATTGCAAATATCAATTGTGATATCATAGGCTACAATAGCCTAAGAAAAATCCACTGTTTGTCTTTTTCCCATACAAAAGCCCAAGTGACTGAAATTTGACCTTGCTGTAAAATAAGTCAGGGTCAACCAAGAGTCATCATTTGAACAAATATGGTAGAACCCGAGTCTCTAATGCTGTATATCAAGTTTCTAGGTCACCGGCCATTCTGTTCTTGAGAAGAAGATTTTCAAAGGTTTTTACCATATATGACCATGATGGCCTTCTTGGTCATGTGACCCAGACATTATGAACAAACTTTTGTTCTCCTACCCCATCGAGGCTCCACATATAATTTGATTTCAATTGGCTTAGCAGTATCAGAGGAGATGTCATTTGAAAATGTTGACACTGATGTCGACTCCGATGACAGACTCCAGATCACTGCCTATCCTATAAGCTCCCCTGGAGCCATCGGCTCTGGTAAGCTAAAAAGACAATTTTATAACTTTTCAACAGAGTTATGGTCCTTGATTGATGTCAAAATTTTGTTTTGCTGATTATATTAAAATGAATTAATGAGTTCGAATTGAAAGTGATCCAATTTGCTGAATGTATTAAAATGAATAAATGAGTTCGAAATGAAAATGATCCACTTTGTATCACTGTGTAAGTGCAGTGGCGGGCTATCTTGCATTCCCTAGCAGTATTTTATTTATTCATTTACTTATTTATTTATTTATTCATTTATTTATTTAGCTGTCTTTTCCTTGTTCTGTCTTTATTCATTTTCTCACAACATTAAGGTTAATGATCAAATTATGATTGTACCATAAAATGAGATCACTTCTAAAGTACTCATAAGTTCACACTACCAGCATCAACTTGCAATTTTGACAAGCACTGTTTGTAGCTGGTTTCAAAAAATTCAATTATATTATAAATTATAAATGTAAATATTTAAAAGATACATGCAAACATAAAATTTGGCAAGAAGCAGAATTTAAAACCTTCTGTAATGCTGTAAGTGAGTTCCTACTGTTCATTATTACATTTGACAGCCTCATTTGAAATTCACCTGAAAAGGTGTCAGGTCTAATTATTTTTTATGACAAGCATAACTAAAACCAGACATGTGTCCAAAGTTCACAAATGCCCCCGCTCTTTGCCCATATGACAACAACTATTTTCCAATGTTCAATCCAACCTGTTATACATTCATACCACTAGCCAAAACCCAGGGCATGACTCAGGGGCAACTCTAGAACAGAGTTGATGGTTGAGGTCTGGATATATAGCATACCAAATTCCAACTTCCTAGCATTTAAGATACCCAAGTTATGACCTCCAAGAGAAATGTGACATATGCACATACAGATGTAGCATCATGGCGAAATGCTATTTGCCCTACTGCTGCCTCCGGCAGCTCATACTGACTTATAAGCAAAAAGTATGGTGTTTATACATAAAATACTTTTCAAGATATAAGGTCATACTGGCAAATAATTGGAAAGTTATACACCAAATAATTTTCAAGATATTAAATATAGGTCATTGTGGCCAACATTTATTTTGAGGTCAAACTTCAGCTCATACTGACTCCTAGTGGGGAAGTATGGAGGAGTTTATACATTAAATACTTTTTAAGATCATCATCATCCTATATCATAATCGGATTTTTGATTAACGTGCAGGTACAGGGGCAACATCCACACCAGTGGGCTCCCTTACAGATAGCTGGCTTGCTGAACGCATGGCAGATCTCACACCAGATCTCCAGGTATGTCTATCATGAGGGTTGACGGCCGAGAGCTTCCACTCTCTGCAATCCCTCTCTGTCAGCTGTTTCCATGTCATCTTGGGCCTCCCAGGCCCACGCTTACCATCAACCTGTATGTAAAAGGCTGTCTTGACTGCACCATTGGAGCATTCCACATGTCCATACCATCGGAGTCTTCTCTCCTTCAGAATGAGGTCCAGATCCTCAATGCCAAGCTGCACAAGAAGCTCATTGGACCTGGTGGTGACAATGTCTTGCGGTCTGACATTGCAGATCTGTCTGATTATTGCCTTGTCATTTCGCTGCAGACACTGGAGGTTTGGCTTTGTCAATGGCCAAGTCTCGCTGGCATGGAGCATTGCGCTCCACACACAAGAGCTATACACACGGCCACGTGTTTTGAAAGAGAGGTGGCGTGAAGAGAGAACTGGTAGCAGATCCTTGAACTTTTTCCAGGCGGTTTTCACACGTGTTGTGGTTGAAAGTTCACAGCCACCTGCTGCTGAGAGCATGTCTCCTACGTAGCAAAAGGAAGCTACCACCTCAAGCTTGTCAGGTCCGACCTGGACTTCCTTCTGTGGTCTGCCATCCAAGGGGCGTGCAGTTCCCTGGCACCATGTACATCTGTAGTCAGGGTCTTTTTTCAAGCCCTTGAGCCCACTGCATTTCTTGTGCACCCAGTGCTTGCAGCCATTGCAGAAGATGCTGTTCTGCACACTCTAGTGCGATAGACGGTGCATGGAAACTCGCCTGAACTCTGCAGGAGGTCAAGTCCCATACCGCAGATCATGATCTTTGTCTTTCCTGCATTTACTCTCAGTCCTTTCTTCTCCATTGCTTCTTTCCATGTCAAGAGCCTCCTGACACATTCCTTAAGCGATTCAGTGATGATAACAAGGTCATCAGCATAGAGGTCTTCCCAGGGGACCCCAGAGGGGAACTCTCGTGATAAGGCTTCAAGCACAATGATGAAGAGCAGTGGGCTGAGTACTGATCCTTGGTGAACACCAACCTTCACTTCAAACTCTTCACTGTACACCTCACCAACATGGCCACGGCTCCGCACATTTGCATACATCCCCTGCACCAGTCGCAAAATCCACTCCTCCACAGCAAGTTTTCTCAGCGCCCACCAGATGACCTTCCAAGGTACTCGATCAAACGCCTTCTCCAGGTCTACAAAAGCCATGTAGAGTCTCTTGTTGGCAGCTAGATACTTCTCTTGCAGCTGCCTGACAACAAAGATTGCATCTGTAGTGCCTCTGCCTGAGATGAAGCCAAACTGGGAATCGTCGATTGACACCAACTCTCTGATGAGGCCGTCCACAATCCTCTCCAGGATTTTCATAACCTGCTCTGTCAGCTTGAGACCACGGTAGTTGCCCCTTTCCAATGCACCCCCTTTCCCTTGTAGAGGCAGACAATGAAACTCTGCTCCCAGTCAGAGGGTACCTTGCCATCATGAATGATTGCAGCTGCGAGGTCACGGATCATGGAGGCGCCCATGTTACCGGCTGCTCGTATCATCTCCACTACTATGCCTGATGGGCCCGGTGCTTTGCCAGCCTTCATCTGTAGGATAGCCTTCTTAACCATATCAGTGGTGATTGGGATGGGTGGGCCTTCCACTGGTGGTTGATAAGACAGGTGGTCTGGGTCCCAGTCAAACTCAACGTTGAGAAGCCTTTGGTAGTGCTCTAGCCAGGCCTTTTGCTTTGAGTCTTCACTCATTGACATCTCTCCTGCATCATTCTTCACAGGTTTGTCACCAACAACATCAGTGTTCTCTCTTCTAAACTGGTTAGCAAGGCGGTAGACTTCTGAAGATTTGGGGTCCATATTCTTGTAGGCCAAAATCACTGGACTGTGAAATATAGGACACTGTGACCTATATTTATTTTAAGGTAAAACTATAGGTCATATGACTCATAATTGGAAAGTATAATCTTAAAACATGAGATACTTTTCAAGAAATAGGGCAAAAACACTGGACTGTGAAATTTAGGTCACTGTGACCAACACTTATTTTGAAGTCAAACTTTGGGTCATACTGATTCATAATCCAAAAGTATGATGTTTATACATCAAATATTCTTCAGGATATATTCGATACAAGGTAAAATCACTAGACTGTGAAATATAAGTCACTGTGACCTATATTAGCTTGAGATCAAATGTTAGGCAATACTGAAGGATAATCGGAAAGTTATGTGTTTATACATGATATAATTTTCAAGATATAAGGCAAAATCGCTTGACAATGATGAACCATAGGTCACTATGACCTATATTTCACAGTCCAGAGTTTTTATATGAATTCATATAGGATTTCTTTAAGTAATTCCAGCTGTTACAATGTTTGCACAGGTAGGTTAGTTCAGTTTTTGACTTATCCACGCACCTATAATGCTACCCATAATATACGTCGCACACAGTAACAAAGCTGTCAAAAACACACGGTCGGTCACGTGACCAATAATACACACAGTCGCCATCTTGCTTTTTGTCTGAGAAAATGGTAACGAAGGAGTGAAGAGAAACAATAGAAATTTTTGAATGATCGGAATATTTTACTGAGAAGAATATAATGCTTACTGCAAGACAAAGACTAACGCTACAACATGATGTGGTAATTTGTGCCAGATATATCGGCATATTTACAAATAATGCAAATGAATTAGCTTGAATAATAGATTAGGTTGGCATATGCCCACCGGAAAAGGGGCTATGGACCTAATAAACAAAGAGAATTTTTGTGACATTTGGAATATTTTTTTCATCATGTATATATTTTTCAGCATAAACATTTTGCTTAAATATATTTAGCAGTATGATATCTTTTTACTTAATTCTAAGCTGTAAAATAAATCTGTTTGCATTGTTTATTGCTCAAAACAAAGGGTTAACAAATGTGGAGAGAACATCATGAAACGAGATATTAGAACTACCTGTAAAGAACTCAAAAGTAACAAACTGTATTCTATTGTTGAACAACACATTCTTTCTCCCAAGATCCAGGTGAATAAATTCTTTCCTTAGAGGTGTATGAGATCTGATACACACCTAGTAATCTCATAAGGGGTAGCTGGTAGTCATTCCGAATATGACTTACGAGGCTGATTAGCCCTTACAGGAGCATTAACCCTTATGGGGACAAGACAGCCTTTACATCACAAAGTGATTTTTATGGCAGTAAAATGAAACTTCTGTACAAATTTTCTCAATTGAGAGCTTCAAATATATATATCAGAACCCTACTGACACATGCTGTCTCATTTGCAAAACCTTTCATGGTGTTTGTTTCTACAGTACAGCTCAGGTAAAAAAAAAAAAAAATTTTTTTGTCAGTTCACGGACCAATTTTACAATCTGCAATTTTCCGCCGAATGGTTTGGAGTAAACCTCTCCGAGTGAAAAAGTTTTACTCTAAAGTTATGCGCTCGATATTCCACGGACCTCAGTCCGCGGACCTCAGTGTACCCATGATGTACAGAGTGTTTGTGAGTATTTGTGAGTGGTGATAGATTATTCTGTACAGGTAAGTAGTGTGATAGATTATTCTGTACAAGTAAGTTTCACCACTCGGATCATTCTCTCTCTCTCACGACGATAACCAAACAAAAATTGTTATAACTGCGAATACATTATAAACCCTCTAAACTAGTGCTGGCAACAGCAGGACTAGACTGCAAAAATGCACACACATAACTATTCCTGCTTCCAACAACTAACTCTGCGACTGATTTTATGTATCAGCCACGAGTATCAAAGGGTATATATCCGAACAATAGCTGGTAACCCCAATGCGGAAGGCCGGTCACGTATTTAGACCAAAGCCTTGGATGATTTCTAATCGCCCAGTTTTAGTTTTGGAATAGGGGTGGTGGTCGCCTGAGTCTTCCTATATTCGTTTTCATGTGACAAGCACTTTTATCTATGCTGGCAGGGCAGGGCCTGACAAATCCATTGCCCAGCTGCCCGGGACAAGTCCAAATTTTAGCTGGGCAAGTGATTTTTTGTTTCACTTGCCCAGAAAAATGTATAGAATATATAGGGAATATTGTAATTCAGAGCCGTTTTCAAGATGCTGTGGAATGCCGGGCAAGTGGGTGAAACTTGGATTTGTCAGGCCCTAGCAAGGCTTCAGTTAATCCGATTATGCTATGATATGATGGACGTATGGCGTATATTACGCCCTGAGGTTGCCTCCGGACGGCCAAATTGAACTTCAAAGACGTACTGCAGACTTGAAAAATTTCTTGTGTCTGTCCAAAATCGATACCTGAGATGTCCAAAACTGTCAAAAAGCCCGCCCACTTTTAACGAGTTGTATGATGTTTGCCCCGCCTACTTATCGGAAATTTGCCACCTGTGTTCACTGAGCTTAAAGGACGTCCCACTTTCCGCTTGCAGGAGTTATATTGACAGCCGTGTCACGTGTCGCGGCACCCTTTTGATAGCTGTGTGATCACTGCGTGTATTTGTCAAGCGTGTTGAGTAGATTAATTGATGTTTGTATAATTTAACTTTCGGTCACATGCGTTCAAAACGTTGACTACTGAACCAGTAAATTTTCCGGTCGGGGGGTGGGGGTGGATTTTCCGGGTTGCGCTATATCATAGGTCTAGATAAAGGGGGGGTTTCTGGTAAATATTTTTCTTATTTCTCCACGAAAACATATGTTGTGGGTACTCATTAGAAGTGCCTCGGTGAGGGGCTTCTAATGAGTACCCACAACATATGTTTTCGTGGAGAAATAAGAAAAACATCAATACTTTTGGACTGAAAAAAGTGCCTTAACTAGTGCTATGCTATATATTCTAAAACGTCCTGGCAGCCTAACGAATACTCAAAGAATGCATGAGAAATAAAATAAATAATATTTCCAGCGCATCAGTTTAGCAAGAAGACGCGTTCAGCAGGTTATTTTTGTTAAACAAAGACAAGAAACACTAATAAACTGAATTTAGACAAGCGGATTTTCCTTCTCTAGAAATAGATAAATTAAGAACCAGAAATAAGCATAAAAAATGCGTTGACACAAATGATCTTTGGAAGAAAATAATGAAATTATATGAAGTCATGATTTTTTTTTAAATATTCAGGTCTTAAATCTTAAATTATTATTTTGCTGAGAACGTGTGTCTTCTGAAAACACCTCAACACTTCCGGGAGTTACCGAGTGAAATTCTATGAATAAACAACAATTATGCAAAAAAAACGCTAATTGAAATCTTTTCAAACTTAGAAGCTTATGCTTGTCTTTCCTACGATGCTATGACAATAAAAGCAATTTTTCAAATGAAAAGAAAGCATAGTTTTCATCAACATTTTCAGAAAACCCATTTCTAAATGGGTAGCCTCGTTCCAGTTGCGCTGTTTACCAGCGTGGAAAGTCGAAAAGTAAGTCTAAATTTAGGTGATTTCAGGGGTCATCCTAGAGGGCGATTTGGGAGAAAAAGTCTCCAAAAGCTGGCTGACTTCTCCCTATTTTGAGCTGAGGGAGAAGTGAAAATGTATAGAATGTATAGGGAAATCCAAATTTTGGACCAAAACTTCTCCCTGAAATCCTGAAATTGTCGCAAAACTTCTCCCTCTCTGAGAGCTCTAGGATGAACCCTGGATTTGCGAATGTTTTGCTTGCTTTTCTTGTTGCACAAGTAGGCGTCGTTTTCCCGCAGTTTTGTGAATGACGCAACTCGTTCGCTCATGTTGATCAGCTTCAATCTGAACAAATATTTCATTATATACATGTCTGCTAAGTAATTTCAGGGTGTTTTGGGCCTTTTCTCTTATTTTCTTTTTTCCTTCTCAGGGATTTGAAACGAATGCGAAGTTGTACCAATGTTGATGCTTTCTCTAAGGTCCGACATACAAGTACAGGCTTTCCAAAAAGATGCGATCAAATTTTAATAGGCGATAAGGATGTTTCTAAAACACATCTGAAAGAGTTATAGATCATGATGATTCTCTGTGACACTGAAATAAGAACCTATGTTCTGCTAAACAAAGGGCAGTCTGCCGCAGCACAGAAAAGTGGGACTTCCTAGATTTTCATGTGGGACTTGCAAATCTGAGGGGTAGGAAGTCAAGGACTTCCTGAGTCTGAAAGTTAATGGAAGCCCTGTGCTGACCTATTTTTCCCATGTCACTTTAGCAGCAGAAATGTCCCTTTTCAAACTACATGTTGCTTGTTGTTTGGTACCAATTTATCATGCTTTTTTTTTTTGGAAATTCTCGCCTTCAAATCATTTTACATGTATTTTCAAGCTTAGCACGTGCTGCTGCTGCAAAGATAATAGTTTGAACCCCTGAAGCACTGCTGAAAATTCTAGAGGAGATGCCGATCTAACTGTTTTAGTATTGTACAGCGAAAATAAGACTGAACATTTCATGTGAATCGTCAGCCCAGCAGACGATTCACATGTAATGTCACGCTTAATTTACACTGGAAAATAAGAAAAAAAATGAAAATGCCGTCTGCTGAATGTGCTAAGCGCCTCAAGGGTTAAAGTATGGATACATTTCATTTGACAAGGGAGACAGAAACGAACAGGCTGAAATGTATCTACACTGCTCGGATCTAGGCCTGGACAGTTGATGATTGGACCAGGGTTAGGACTGTCCATTCAAATCACCACTTACTGACGATGGTCAGTACTCCAGCTAGCCCTATACAGAGCCCTATACCGACCCTCTGGCCCTCTCCTGCCACCCCTCTGCCCTTCTGCACCTCCCCTGTACCTATTTCCATCTTTCTTTTTACCCTCATGCAAATGTGATATGTCTCCTTTTGAGCTATAAGTTGTTTGCACTGACTTTATTGGAAAGAATGATATCGCACCGGCGGGAATCCAACGCTAGACCTATTGCGGATTCAATCCCCGCAGATTGTAGTGCTTTATCAGGCCTGTTTGCTAGGACCTTATCCCGCATTTATCAGGGATACAAATGAATTGTATGTTACGTTATTCTCTTACAGAAAATACATTAATAACATTATACTTATTGGCTTACACAGCAATCTTCAGAACTTTCGTTTCCATGTAAAGTGTTCTGTTTTTTGTGTCTTCAACATTTCATGATTGGATATGCAAAACCAAGACCGTAATTTATTTATCAAGTAAAAGAGACTCATGTATAAACCTAGCATCGGCGGGAAAGCATCTTCAAAATGGGCTGTCTGGGCTAATTCAACAGACGACAAATTCGTTATTTTTTTTATGACCAAGAAAACAGGATTTGACATTTCATGCAATGGAAACAATTTGCATGAAATGCAAATCCTGTTCTCTTGGAATCTGAACGAGAAAAATATTTCAAAATGTCATCTGTTGAAAATTTAAACCAGGGTGCTAAGCGCTAAGGTTTATACAAACAAATCGCGCATGAGTCTGTGCATGGCAAAACCTACAATAAAACTTATACGAAGAGGTTGATCAGCCAGCAGGCACTGCGACTGCACATCAGTAGTCTGATCAGAGCCTTCGCTAATCGTATGTACCTCCTATAATCTCTGGGTTTAACGACACATCTTGTGCGACAAGTGAAGACTCTGGTCAGTCTGCACAACTGCACATTCTGATAAGAGCATTCGCTGATCATATTTACCCGGGCTGTCAAAAGCGGGATAAACAATGCGACCGCAACAGCTCATTCTGATCAGACCATTTGCTGATCGTACAATACGCACCGTCTTTGGACTCCGGGCTATCCAAGAAGCTTTGCTTTATATAGTGGGTCGATGCACAGACTGACCCGAGTCTTTGCTGGTCACACATACATTGTAGTATTGTAGGTTTTGTCCGTTCAGTGTACATACATTGTAAATCATACTTCAGACATGAGAACTTTGTACCAACGTAATTTTGGTTTGAACTGGAGTTAAACGATCCAGTCAACACTATTTTGGTCTTCTCGAGCCCGCACACTTTTCTGGGATGAGCTTATTCATAAGTTATTAATAATTTCAGCAGAAACTGACAATTGTCCTTCTTTTCTTTCATATACTTTGACGATAGAGCTTACTTCTGGAGTTATGGCCCTTTGAACACCGAAAATATTTTAGTGTTATATGTAATATATTTGTGTCCGCTCTGTAACTTGAAAACTATTTGAGATATTTTCTTGAAACTTAATTAATTTATTAACACAGTTGTGGCACTTGCTTGATATAAGTGCAGTGGCCGGGCATGGTGAAATGCCTGCAGCCCTTTTATTTTTAGATACTGCACAAAAACCACGCAGGTTTTGTTTGGGCACGTTTTTTTCTCAGTAACAGAAACAGATGAAACAATTAAAATATATAAGGAATACTCTAAAATGGACTGAAAAAGAATGAAACAAATGAAACAGACCAATAGCAGTTCTCACTGATGGTCTGTTTCATTCATTTCATTTGTTACCAAACAGGATGAAACAGTTCAAACACCTTGGTCAGTGCTTGTTACGAAACAGGGTGTAACGTTATGTAGCAATGAAACAGATACTTTTCTTAGCCAAGCATATTTTTTTTATAAGCCCATTTCTGTTTCGTAACAAATAAAACAAATAAGATATAGAGGAAAATCTCTGAAACAGGATGAAACAGATCAAAAAATTTAAAATACTGTATGCTCGTTACGAAACAGAGTGAAACGAAATGAAACGATGAAACATTCATCTTTTTTTTTTATAAACCCATTTCTGTTTCGTAACAAATGAAACGTATAAGATATACAAGAAAAACTCTGAAACAGGATGTAACAGACCAAAAGACTTGTTCAAAGCTCGTTGCTAAACAGGGTGAAACGGAATGAAACGATGAAACATGCATCTTTTTTTATAAACTCATTTCTGTTTCGTAACAAATGAAACAAATAAGATATAGTGGAAAATCTCTGAAACAGGATGAAACAGACCAAAAAATTTGAAATATGCTCGTTACGAAACAAAGTGAAACGGAATGAAACGATGAAACATACACTTTTTTTTTTTTAAAAACCCATTTCTGTTTCATAACCAATGAAATGATTAAGATATATAGGAAAAACTCTGAAACAGGATGTAACGGACCAAAAAATTTAAAATAAGCTCGTTACGAAACAGAGTGAACAAAATGAAACGATGAAACATTCATCTTTTTTTTATTATTAACCCATTTCTGTTTCGTAACAAATGAAACGAATAAGATATAGTGGAAAATCTGTGAAACAGGATGAAACAGACCAAAAAATTTGAAATATGCCTGTTACGAAACAGAGTGAAACGGAATGAAACGATGAAACATACATCTTTTTTTTTTTATATAAACCCATTTCTGTTTCGTAACAAATGAAACGTATAAGATATAGTGGAAAATCTCTGAAACAGGTTGAAACAGACCAAAAAATTTGAAATATGATCATTACGAAACAGAGTGAAACGGAATGAAACGATGAAACATACATCTTTTTTTTTTTTTTTTTTATAAACCCATTTCTGTTTCTTAACAAATGAAACGATTAAGATATATAGGAAAAACTCTGGAACAGGATGTAACAGACCAAAAGACTTGTTCAAAGCTCGTTACGAAACAGGGTGAAACGAAATGTAACAATGAAACATCATCTTTTTTTTTTATATTGTTACGAGCCAGGCGTAACGAGAAAGAAATGAAAGTGAAACCAGCAACAAGCTTTAATTATTAACAATATTTATTCACAAAAAAATGAGACACGATTCTAAACAAAAGAATGTAAGGAGACAGTACCTTTCAAGTTTATGTCACAAAGTCCCTCTGAAATAATCCACGAGAATTTATAAAACAAATCCTTTGAATATCAGTTTCTGATCCCACAATTTAATGTTCCTGAATTCAGAATTTAAGTCCAGAATGAATAAAATAGTAAAGTAATCCAGTATAGAATAATTTCCAGTGAAAGTATACAAAGATGCCCAGATGAAATTCTTCTCTCCTTATATAATATCAGAGAACGTTCTAGAAAAAGAATTTACTACAAGCATCTCTTATTTTCTAGGTTCCTTCAGGAAACTTCTAAATCTTCCATGACATGCCAAAAATAACTCAGTCCAGAATCAAGGCTGTAAACATCATGTTATTGTAAACATGTTGAACATTCCAGAAAGTTATTTTTGGAAACATAGTAAATAAAGCTATTTATGGAAACATAGTAAACATGTTGTTTAAAACAATTGAACACCCTGTTATATAACACTTCCCCTCTTCAGGGAAAAGAAAGATTTATGTAATAAAGCTTTCTTTTGCCATAAAATTATCATAAAATAAAATACTGATAAAGGCAATTATTGTCTTATATACAGCAAGTTACAGGAAACCACAGATCAAGACATTATGCTCTGGACAAGGCATCAGGAATAATATTATCTTTTCCCCTGATATGCCTGATGTCAAGATTGTATTCCTGTAACAACAGGCTCCATCTGAGCAACCTCTGATTCTTGTTTTTCATCTTATGGATGAAAGTCAGTGGATTGTGATCACTGAAAACAACAATAGGTGAGGACGAAGAAGTCAGATAAACTTCAAAATGTTGAAGAGCAAGAATGAGAGACAAACATTCTTTCTCTACTGTAGAATAATTCTTTTGATGTTTGTTAAACTTTTTCGAAAAGTAACAAACTGGATGATCCACACCATTGTCATCCTCTTGCAGTAATACACCACCTGCACCAACATCACTCGCATCTACTGCTAACTTGAATTCTTTATTAAAATTCGGTGCCAAGAGAACCGGCTCACTTCTCAGTATGGCTTTCAGTTTATCAAAGGCATTCTGACAATCACTGGTCCACTTAAACCTCATTCTTTTACTAAGTAAATTAGTCAGTGGCTCAGCAATGACAGAAAAATTATTACAGAATTTTCTGTAATAACCGGCCATACCAAGAAACCTCATCAGTTGTCTTTTGCATGTGGGCACCGGAAAATTTGAAATAGCTTCAACTTTAGCCTCTATAGGTTTAACCTGACCATGACCCACAACATGTCCTAGAAATGTTAAAGTTGCATGACAGAATTCACTTTTAGCAAGGTTTATTGTCAATTTTGCTTCACTTAGTTTATCAAAGAATGCTTTGATAGTTCCAAGATGGTGATTCCATTCATCATTGTATATGATGGCATCATCGATGTAAGCATCGCAATGCTCGATTCCAGCTGTTATGGTGTTGATTAAGCGTTGAAATGTTGCTGGAGAGTTTTTCATTCCGAAAGGCATTACTTTATAGTGATATAATCCATCAGGAGTAACAAATGCTGAGATCTCTTTGGCTCTTTCTGTGAGAGGAATTTGCCAAAATCCTTTCAGAAGATCAAATTTAGTTATATATTTTGAATTTCCAACTTTGTCAATACAGTCATCCATTCTTGGTATGGGAAAAGTGTCCGTTTTACTCAAATTATTGACCTTCCTGTAATCGGTGCACATCCGATATGTTCCATCAGGTTTTGGCACAAGAATGCAAGGTGAACTCCATTCACTTTGACTTGGTTCAATGAAATCGTTGTCCAGCAAATACTGAATTTCCTCCTTAAGATATTTTTGTTTTGTTGGGTTCATTCTATATGGATGTTGTTTGACAGGTTGTGAGTCCTCAACATTCACATCATGATAAATTTTGTCAGTCCTTGTAGGAATGTCCGGAAATAAGTGTTCATATTGATAAATTAACTGTTTCAGTTCTTTTCTTTGGACTGGATCTAGGTGTGAAAGTTTCTGGTCGAGATCCTTTAGAATGTCAGAATTCTGAAGTTTTGATGAAGCAGGATCAGATTTGATGAAGTTCATGTCTTCAGAGTTCATTTCACTTTGTTCCTGAGGGACTGAACTAACAACACTAATTGGTGTAACAGAAGAGCTATCCCTATCTATGTATTGTTTAAGCATGTTAACATGACATAACTGTTTTTGTTTGCGTCTCCCAGGAGTGTTAACAATGTAATTAACATCACTAATCTGTTTATCTACAGTGTAAGGGCCGTAATATCTGGCTTGCAAAGGTTTGCCAGGAATAGGCAAAAGAGCAAGTACCCTATCTCCAGGCATGAATTTTCTTTCTTTTGCATTTTCATCATACCAGCTTTTCATTTTCCTTTGTGCTGACTTAAGATTGGTCCGAGCAGCCTCACAAGCTTTAGACAATCTGTCTTTAAAATCTGATACATACTGAAGTAAGTTCAGAGAACTGTCATCATTTGAGAGAAATTTCTCTTTCAAAAGTTTCAAAGGTCCACGCACAGTGTGGCCAAATACCAGCTCAAATGGGCTGAAACCAAGAGATTCCTGAACAGATTCTCTAACGGCAAACAACAACAAATGAATGCCTTCATCCCAATCTTTTTCAGTGTCAAAGCAGTATGACCTGATCATATTTTTCAGTGTCTGATGAAATCTTTCAAGGGCACCTTGACTTTCAGGATGGTAAGGTGATGATTTAAATTGAGTAATTCCCAACTCATGCATGACCTGTTGAAAAATTCCTGACATGAAATTTGAGCCCTGATCCGACTGAACAGACTTAGGAAGGCCTACAAATGTGAAAAACTTTACCAAAGCCTTAACAATATTCTTTGTTTTAATATTCCGAAGTGGAATGGCTTCTGGGAAACGTGTAGAAGCACACATTATAGTGAGAAGATACTCATGGCCTGCTTTGGTTTTAGGCAAGGGACCAACACAGTCAATAATTATTCTGCTAAAAGGTTCATCAAAAGCAGGTATGGGCTGTAAATGAGCTTTTGGTATTGTCTGGTTGGGTTTTCCTACCATCTGACAAGTATGGCAAGATTTACAAAATTGAGAAACGTCAGATTTTAACCCTGGCCAGTAAAAATGGTTAAGAATTTTGTGATAGGTCTTGTTTACACCTAAATGACCTGACATGGGAGTCTCATGGGCCAAGTTCAAAATTTCAGGGCGATAAACCCTTGGAACCACTATTTGGTGGTTAACAGTCCACTCGTCTTCTGCTGAGACATCAGGAGGACGCCATTTTCTCATTAAAATGTCATTTTTGACATAAAAACAGACTGGGACTTGATCTATTTCTTTCTCATCTAAAGCCCTTTCAAGCAAAGGCAAAATTTCAGGATCATTATGCTGTTCCTTACAAAGTTGTGACCTTGACACCAAGTCATGACCTTGACCTTGGTCATTTAATACTGAAGAGTAATGACTGGACTCTGACTTGTCACTTAAGTCTGTCTGCTTGCCAGACAGGCTGGGTGAAAGAGAATTTATAATCTCGTCTGTAAAAGACTGACCCAAAAAGGTATCAGTTAAATCAATTTCCCCATCATTCTGTTTTGCTTTCTTTGCCATGGCCCTTGTAACGGCACAAGATGGGTAAAGATCAGGGATTTCCTGCTCAATGGGATCAGGTGGCTGATCAGTACAAGGTATGTTAGTCAAAAGTGGGTTTACCACAACCTTATCTCCTGCTAAGTCATTGCCTAACAGTAAGTGAACACCTTTAAAAGGTAAAGAAGGTCGAATACCAACAGCCACTAAACCAGTTACCAAGTCTGAGGATAAATAAATGTTATGAAGAGGAACATTAACAAATCCACACTCTACACCCTGAATAAGGACACTTGTCCCAGAAGAAGTCTTCTCAGAAAAAGGCAGAGTATCTGCTAAAATAAGGGATTGAGAAGCTCCAGTATCTCGTAAGATTTTAATTGGGGTAGACTGGGCATAGTCACTATTTAGTGACACAAAACCATCTGATAAGAATGGTTCATAAATCTCCATAACAGAATCAGTCTCAGGCCTTTCGGTCTGGATAGGATCTTCCTCCTTAACACATGACTGTGGTTTTGACCGTAAAGAGGTAAGGCCTGTAGGTTTAAGCCCCTCTTGTTTTTCTTTCTTTCTTTTCAAATGTAAACATTCAGATATAATATGACCTGTCCTTTTGCAATAATTGCAAATTGGTTGAGATAAGGGATTTTGATCCTTGTTTTCACCAGAAGATTTGGGTTTAGGAGTAAATGTTTGGCTATAATTGCCAGATGGATTACTGGGACTATGTTTGGATCCTGACTGTGGGAAAAATGGTCTTCTAGAGGGATTTGACTTATTAATAAAGGAAACTTTATGTGTTAAAGCATAATCGTCTGCAAGTCTAGCTGCAGCTTCCAAAGTTTCAACCTGTTTCTCATCTAAAAAGGACTTAATATCTGAATTTATGCACCTTTTGAACTCCTCTACAAGCATGAGCTGCCTAAGTTTTTCATGATCGGAGCCAATTTTCTTTGAAGAACACCACCTATCAAACAACTGTTCTTTAGTTCTAGCAAATTCTACATGGGTCTGCTCATTTTCTTTCTTACAGTTCCTAAATTTTTGCCTGTAAGCCTCAGGGACCAACTCATAAGCCTTAAGAATTAATTCCTTTACAGTATCATAACTGGAGCTCTGCTCGACAGTCAGCTGAGTATATATTTCTCGGGCCTTCCCAATTATAACACTTTGCAAAAGCAAGGTCCAATGCTCCTTTGGCCATTTTAAATTTTCTGCTACTTTTTCAAAATGAAGAAAATATTTGTCAACCTCTTTTTCCTGAAATGGAGGAACTAATCTAATGTGCTTGGTAACATCAAAATGAGAGCCAGAGTCTAAAGGTTGCCGTTTTACTGTCATATTTTGCATTTCTAGTTCTTTCATTCTTAAATTAAATTGTCTCTCTCTTTCTTTTTCTTCTGTATCAAATTTTAATTTTTCCCTTTCTATCTGAATTTGTCTTTCTTTTTCTTTCTCCCTCTCTTCCATTTCCATTCTTTCTTTCTGCATTTGTCTTTCTTGTTCTTTTACTCTTTCCTCCATTTCCATTTTAAGTTTTTCTTGCTCTAATCTTAATTTTTCTAACTCAATTTGCCTCTGAATTTCAAGCTCTCGCATTTGCAAACCGGTCTGAGTTACGAGAACAAGAGACAAAGCAGAAGAATCAATAATTTCCTTATCAACCAAAAATTGGACCAAAACATTTTTTATTTCCTGTTTTAACATGGACTTGTTAACGTTAGTCAATTCATAGTGAGCAGCAATATCCAACAAATCTGACTTTTTGGCCAAATTTAACAGCTCCTGCGAAGGCGCAGCAATAAAAGCTTGGAGGTCAAATGACATGATTGCTTTTTGCTGGTTTTATCAAGTAAATTTATCAATCAGAGTTTATTTACTGATATTTTTCAAAAGTCAATACTTGCTTTTTTATTATTTACTTCTATTTTTTGAAAGTCAATACTTGTTTTTTATAAAATAAAGATTTTTATAATTTCTGAAATTTTTTAAAAGTCAGTACTTGTTTTATAGCAAACAAATATTTCTTTTCTTTAAAAATCAATATTTGTTTTCTTTAAAAAGCTCAAACTTGTTTTAGCTCAAGAAAATGTTCGCTCGTGGACGAGCCCCCAATTTCTGTTACGAGCCAGGCGTAACGAGAAAGAAATGAAAGTGAAACCAGCAACAAGCTTTAATTATTAACAATATTTATTCACAAAAAAATGAGACACGATTCTAAACAAAAGAATGTAAGGAGACAGTACCTTTCAAGTTTATGTCACAAAGTCCCTCTGAAATAATCCACGAGAATTTATAAAACAAATCCTTTGAATATCAGTTTCTGATCCCACAATTTAATGTTCCTGAATTCAGAATTTAAGTCCAGAATGAATAAAATAGTAAAGTAATCCAGTATAGAATAATTTCCAGTGAAAGTATACAAAGATGCCCAGATGAAATTCTTCTCTCCTTATATAATATCAGAGAACGTTCTAGAAAAAGAATTTACTACAAGCATCTCTTATTTTCTAGGTTCCTTCAGGAAACTTCTAAATCTTCCATGACATGCCAAAAATAACTCAGTCCAGAATCAAGGCTGTAAACATCATGTTATTGTAAACATGTTGAACATTCCAGAAAGTTATTTTTGGAAACATAGTAAATAAAGCTATTTATGGAAACATAGTAAACATGTTGTTTAAAACAATTGAACACCCTGTTATATAACAATATAAGCCCATTTCTGTTTCGTAACAAATGAAACGATTAAGATATATAGTAAAACTCTGAAACAGGATGTAACAGACCAAAAGACTTGTTCAAAGCTCGTTACAAAACATGGTGAAACCAAATGAAACGATGAAACATTCATCTTTTTTTTTTATTAACCCATTTCTGTTTCGTAACAAATGAAACGAATAAGATATAGTGGAAAATCTGTGAAACAGGATGAAACAGGCCAAAAAATTTGAAATATGCTCGTTACGAAACAGAGTGAAACGAAATGAAACGATGAAACATACATCTCTTTTTTTATATGTTCAAGTTCATTATACTGAAGGGGCCATTCTGTTTGTCCATTTGTCTGTCCATCCTTCAGTCTGGTTGTTCGTGATTCTGTAACCCTTACTATAACCAAGTTTACTTCGAAGTTTTTTGATTACTTATGACTCTGCAGCCACTGATCAAAATCTTTTCATATTTGGTATGGGATACCTGGGAGGGTTCTCTTCCATTCTACATCTATGAACCCCAGGGTCATGCCCCAGGGCGGGGCTAGAAGTAAAAATCTAGGACACCCAAATTAAGTAGTATATTGCTGTTTGTTTATACAAACAATCTCTTAATAAAGAGGATGGGCATCAGACATGTTTATCACATCCACATTCAGTGTAATAAGGTCAAGGTCATTGTGATCTTATTTTCATGCTTCAGTGATTTTGTGTTATATTTTGAAACCTATTTCATGGGTTAATGCCTCAATATAGAAGTATGATGCAGTTTGTTGCTACAAACAACTTCTTAAAGAAGGATGCTAGAAGTCAAAATCTAGGACACCCAAATTAAGTAGTATATTGCTGTTTGTTTATACAAACAATCTCACAATAATGAAGAATGGGCATCAGACATGTTTTTCACATCAACATTCAGTGTAATTAGGTCAAGGTCATTGTGATCATATTTTCATGCTCCAGCAATTTTGCCTTATATTTCAAGCCTATATCATGGATTAATGTGATACTTGGAATATTGGTTTTATGTGACACTATGATTGACGGTTAACAAATATAAGTGACCTTGACTTATAATTCATGAGGCAGTAATTTTGCCTCATATCTTGAATGTTATTTGATGTATGAACATCATTACTTTGGATTTTGAATTAGTATGATCTAACAGTTGACCTAAAAGTAAATGTAGGTCACTGTGACCTATATTTCATAGTTCAGGGATTTTCTGTTACATCTGGAAGACACTTTCATGTATTTCTATCATATTTTGGGATTATGTGACCTATATTTCATAGCCCTTTGTCTTGTATCTCCCACTAATTAATACCGAATTGTCATATTTTCATAAAATGACACATTGTCATCCAAACCTTCACCTCAAAGTAAATATAAAATAAATCAGTAGAACGTATATTTCATGGTCTTGTGATGTTGCATACTATCCTTAGATTATTTAATGGATTAAGATCATAGTTGGTATAATGGATCAGTGTGACCTCATATTAACTTCTCATGTACATGTAGGTCAGAGACTTTCATTTTATGATCTGGTAAATTTGCTGCATGTCTTGAAGACTATTTACTCCAGGAAAGTTGTACTTGGGATTACTCAGAGACTGACATTGTGAACTATATCTTGCCCTATATCACTGTCGTTAACTTTAAAATATTTTTATAATTAAGAAATGGCGCCTGCTGGGGATATTTGTGACCCTCTGGGCACTTGCTCTAATATTAGTTTCCCAAGGACTGTAAAGGCTACTGTGATGATATTTGATGGCACAACATATCATTTGGCCAAATTCTCGTTCAAAATTAATGTCCAGTTTGACCAGTTGAGGAGGGGTGTCTGGGGCCAGTGGATAATGAGTAATTCTCACATAAATATATAAAAGTAACTCCACCTGGTCAAACACATGAGTATATTTATATGCAAACAAAACTTTGTCCCAGGTGTCAATGATAAATGAGGCCTGAATCGCCTTGTCTAAAATTGTGTCACCAGGTTTTCTCCCACCATGAAGTGGAGGAGGGCATATTGTTTTACCCCCTGTCATACGGTTTGTATCCGTATGTCAATGTGACAGTCTATGTGCTGTTCATCTGTCACACTAAAAAAAAAATGAAACTTTTATATATTTTCAAACCTATCGTAAAGGCCAACATTGTCAACGGTCTTTAAAGACCACTAATCCTTATCCCAACAGGTTTGAAATGAAAATGGAAATTTAAATGCATTCAGTATGCACCAGTTTTAAGCAAACACTTTTAGCTTTTTGGGTGCTTACTGAACACAGTTTTACTATGCCTTTTAGTTCACCTGAGCAAAAGCTCAGGGTGAGCTATTGTGATCACCCTTTGTCTGTCATCCGTCGTTGCAGTAGTCCGTCGTCAACAAATAGTTTGTTAACACTGTAGAGTTTACAGTTTTGACCCAGTCTTGATGAAACTTGCTCAGAATGTTTGCCTCTATGACATCTAAGCCAGATCAAAGGAAAAACTTGTTATCACTCAATAGGTCACATTTTTTTAAAGCAATCATCATGGTTCTTGTTCAAAAGGTTTGTCTTGATGATTTCTAGGTCTAGTTCGAACCTGGGTCACATGGGGTCAGTAACTAGGTCACCAGGTCAAATCAAAGGAAACCCTTGTTAATACTCTAGCGGTTACATTTTGAAGCAATCACCATAAATAGAGCTCAACATTGTTGTCTTGAGTATTTCTAGGTCAACTTTGAAACTGGGCTACTTGGGGTCAAAAACTAGGTCACCAGGTAAAAGCAAAGGTCACATTTTTGAAGCAGTCACAAGAAACTTGCTCAAATAGTTGTCTTGATGATTTCTAGGTCAAGTACGAAAATGGGCCACTTGGGGTCAAATAATTTGGTCATTGGGACAAATCTAAGGAATATTCTTGTTAGCACTCTAGAGGTCACATTTTCTAAGTAATCATCATGAATTATGCTCAAAATGATATCATTGTCTTGATGATTTTTAGGTTCAGTTTGAAACTGGGTCACTTTGGGTTAAAAACTAGGTCACCAGGCAAAATCAAAGGAATACATTGTTAACATTCTAGCGGTCACATTTTTGAAGCAATCATCATGAATATTGCTCAAAATGGTTGTCTTGATGATTTCTAGGTCAAGTTTGAAACTAGGCAACTTGGAATCAAAAATTATGTCACGGGGCCAATCGTTTCATTTTTTACGAAACAGAAATGGGTTTATAAAAAAAAAAGATGTATGTTTCATCGTTTCATTCCGTTTCACCCTGTTTCGTAACGAGCTTTGAACAAGTCTTTTGGTCTGTTACATTCTGTTTCAGCGTTTTTCCTATATATCTTAATCGTTTCATTTGTTACGAAACAGAAATGGATTTATAAAAAAAAAAAGATGTATGTTTCATTGTTACATTTCTTTTCACCCTGTTTCGTAACG
Source organism: Anodontia alba (assembly GCA_964016985.1). Classification (NCBI taxonomy): domain Eukaryota; kingdom Metazoa; phylum Mollusca; class Bivalvia; order Lucinida; family Lucinidae; genus Anodontia; species Anodontia alba. Next base: position 58,867,083 of record OZ024836.1, on the reverse strand, counting down.
AGCTTTGAACAAGTCTTTTGGTCTGTTTCATCCTGTTTCAGAGTTTTTCCTATATATCTTAATCATTTCATTTGTTACAAAACAGAAATGGGTTTATAAAAAAAAAAAGATGTATGTTTCATCGTTTCATTCCATTTCACTCTGTTTCGTAATGAGCATATTTCAAATTTTTAGGTCTGTTTCATCCTGTTTCACAGATTTTCCACTATATCTTATTCGTTTCATTTGTTACGAAACAGAAATAGGTTAATGAAAAAAAAAAAAGATGAATGTTTCATCCTTTCATTCTGTTTCGTAGCGAGCTTTTTTTAAATTTTTTGGTTTGTTTCAACCTGTTTCAGAGTTTTACTATATATCTTTATCGTTTCATGTTACGAAACAGAAATGGGTTTATAAAAAAAAAAAGATGATGTTTCATTGTTACATTTAGTTTCACCCTGTTTCGTAACGAGCTTTGAACAAGTCTTTTGGTCTGTTACATCCTGTTTCAGAGTTTTTCCTATATATCTTAATCGTTTCATTTGTTACGAAACAGAAATGGGTTTATAAAAAAAAAAAGATGTATGTTTCATCGTTTCATTTCGTTTCACTCTGTTTCTTACAAGCATATTTCAAATTGTTTGGTCTGTTACATCCTGTTTCAGAGATTTTCCTCTATATCTTATTCGTTTCATTTGTTACGAAACAGAAATGGATTTATAAAAAAAAAAGATGTATGTTTCATTGTTTCATTTCGTTTCACTCTGTTTCGTAACGAGCATATTTCAAATTGTTTGGTCTGTTACATCCTGTTTCAGAGATTTTCCTCTATATCTTATTCGTTTCATTTGTTACGAAACAGAAATGGGTTTATAAAAAAAAGTATCTGTTTCATTGTTACATTAAGTTACACCCTATTTCGTAAGAAGCACTGACCAAGGTGTTTGAACTGTTTCATCCTGTTTCGTAACAAATGAAACGAATGAAACAGACCGTCAGAGAGAACTGCTATTGGTCTGTTTCATTTGTTTCATTCTTTTTCAGTCCATTTTTGAGTATTCCTTATATATTTTAATTGTTTCATCTGTTTCTGTTACGGAGAAAAAAACGTGCCCAAAAAAAACCTGCGTGGTTTTTGTGCAGTATATGGATATTTAACAGTATGAAATATTTGGAAAGGGTGCCTAGGTGGTGTAGTGGTACATGTAAAGCTGCTCGCCACATCACCCAGGGGTCATGAGTTCGATCCCAGGCTTCTCAAGCCTTTCATTGGGACTTTAAACCAAGGTCCACATCTCCGTATGACCTAGCTGTTAATGGGATGTAAAAGAACTCACTCACTCATTTGAATTGTCATTAGCTTCTATGACCCCTTGTGTGCGTAAAGTGTGTTTTTGTGTGACAGACACCCTTTTCACATGGGCTGTCTTACTGATTCAATGCCTCTTTGATAGCAGAAGTGCCCTTTAAGTAAGTTTATATTGACACGTGGTTGCTGCACGCGGATGAGAATTTCCCGGTCTTTTACCACGGTGCGTCATTTATATTGAGGGAGTGCGGTTGTTGCATGGAAAAAGGCAGTTACAGGAATACCAAACATATAAACGTAATTCGTCAATTCGTCGATTGGGGGCTGATGTATGATTCTCTTTGTGATTTTTGTGTGTTTGTTGTGTTTTCTATGGCACATTAAGTAAAAATGACCATGCCGGACCCACATGTATGGCCCGACCAGACTAAACCACAGAATCCGGTACTTTTTCATATGGAGCTTTGTTGAGGCCCATGTTACATGCTCAAACAGTGAATGGGGCTACAGGGGTTTTCAGTGGACCAAGGGAACACCCAAATATATTCATAGAACAAGACAGCATTGGTTAATATTTTAAGAGAACAAGGGAATGAACCTATTGTAGACAATTTCTTTGAACCTCCTGAGGCGTAAAATTGTAGAATGACTCTGCAATAATGCTTTCCTGTGTTTTGATTCACTCAGAACAACACAGAGAAATTCTGCAGGCTTTTGCAGAGGAAACAGTTTGATTGTTCAGCAAAAAATTAGACATGATAAAATATTTTGAGTTTTTGAGAGAAATTTTGCATTTGAGGTACATGTATATTTAGATGCAGAGAAAAAAGGTGAAGTGGGTTTTTACTGTGAGCTGTACTGTACCTGTAGGTCCTGGTATTTCATACCAAAAGTTGAAAACTGTCCCAAGGATAACATTGATTGAAATGGCATGTCCAGTCTTTGGAGAATATGAAAAAATATCACATGTAACTGATTTTAGACTGTGAATAAGTTGTTAGTTGTTTTTTTTTCTATTTTCAGAAAGAATAAAAGAAGAAATTCCAGTATTTTATTTTATAATCATCTTTTGTCACAACTGTGAAAAGGAGGCTGCTTGATGCATTTATGAAAATCTTCTTATCAAGAAGTGGTGATTGTGAGTTTAAGTGAAAAATAATGAACATGGGGCAAAAGGTGTCAGGTGGTATAAAGACCGTTACGTCTAGAGAACCAAATTACAAAGCACTTAATCGAGAAATTGCATATAATCCTGATTACCAAAAACCAGGACGGCTTGACATGCTTCTAGACATGCCGCCTGTATCAAAAGAAACACAGTCAGAACATGGCTGGAATCCAGACGATAGATCATTAAATATATTTGTCAAAGACGATGACAAAATAACGTTTCACAGACACCCAGTGGCTCAGAGTACAGACTGTATTCGTGGAAAAGTAGGTTATACCCGTGGTCTTCATGTGTGGGAAATTATATGGAGTACACGCCAGCGAGGCACACATGCTGTGGTTGGCGTGGCGACAATTGACGCTCCCCTACACTGTGTAGGATATCAATCTCTAGTCGGAAGCAATAGTGAATCTTGGGGTTGGGATTTAGGTAGAAACAAACTTTATCATGATGTGAAAAACTTTCCTGGTTCAACATATCCTACGTTGTTGAATTCAGACGAGAATTTTGTAGTACCAGACAGTTTTCTAGTTGTTTTGGATATGGATGAGGGAACGTTAAGTTTTGTGGTAGATGGTCAGTATTTAGGAGTGGCATTTCGCGGAATGAAAGGAAAAAAGTTGTATCCCATTGTTAGTGCTGTGTGGGGACATTGTGAAATTACCATGAAATATATCGGAGGATTAGATCGTAAGTATTGCAACTTCAAGTTGCAAATTCTACATGTATTTCCTGTTCTCTGAGAATTATTTTTCATCTCTACAAAAAGAGGTTGTGTGTGCTCATTAGAAGTGTCTCATCCAGGTAATTCTAATGAGTACCCATATGTTTTTGTGGATATTCCAGAGAGTATCTACAAGATATCCTAGCTTCAGATAAGCCATGTATCAAGTTAAATTACAATTATTTTTTTCTTCACAGAAATGTGGGTGCTTATTAGAAGTGCTAAAGTAAGGCACCTCTAATACTACCTACAACATACATGTAGGTTAAAGGTTTTCATGAAGAAATAAGAAAAAATGTCTTATTTTCAGATGAAAAATAGCATCTTATCTGGAGCTATGATACCTTTCTTCTCTAAAGCTCTTTTTTTTTCATTTTTTTTTTTTTTTTTTTTTTTTTTTTTTCGTTTTTTTTTTTTTTTTTGCCAAAACAGACAAATACATTTATCTGACATCTGACTAGTTTTGGAAGACAAGTCTCATAGTCCTAAACTAATAACTCAATGTAGTCTGGAGACACTTAAAAGAGTAATTTGCAAACAGTAGATCAGATGCCACAGAATGCGGCGTCTGATCAGGATCTCCACTTTTTGCAAACAGTTTAGCCAATTTTCTCTAGGAATATCTAAATCTCTTGGCTGGATGTACCTAAAATAGAAATTTGACTCTTCCAATATATAGTGTGGGGGAGTCTGTTCAGTCTACAGTGGTAAGAGTTCTGAGAATTATTCTTGAAAAATAAGACCCTGGACCAAAAACAGGAGTTCAGTACTCCAGATACTGAGTCAGCGAGAGCTCTGGAGATGTTCAGTGGTCAGACAGATTTTACAAAGCCTTCCACTGAGGATACTGGAAAGATATGAAACCTCTATACAGTATTTACCCTAGGTACATAGTTACAGATAAGAGAGGGTATCCACATAATATTTTCTTATTTCTCTACGAAAACATATGTTATGGGTACTCATTAGAAGCGCCTCACCGATGTGCTTCTAATGAGTACCCACAACATATGTTTTTATTGAGAAATAAGAAAGATATCAGCATTTTTCAGATGAAAAAAGCGCTTTATCTGTTGCTATGTAGGTATTTAGACAAAACAGGCCAGACCAAACAATGTAGACCCAGATCAGATGCCATAGAATGCAGGATTATGTGGCAGCTGGTCCTGATCTGGTTCTACACAGTTTGGTAGTTTTGAGACACATCAACTCATACTCAAATCGTGTTGTTCAAAGTTTAGAACATGTATGGTGAGGAGTTATTACAGTGTCCAAATATTTAGGGTAAATGGTGTTCAAAGTTTAGAGCATGTATGGTAAGAAGTTAGACCGTTTTTGGAAAGGAGTGCACAGTTGACAGATCTGCCTTCCCTGAAAATGTAATCTGATTCAGCAGACGACAAATTGATATTTTCTTATTTTTCTCAGAAAACAAATTTCGTGTATCTTGTGTCACCAGGGTGTCCAACTGATATTGGCTTACAGTTGGGCAAGGCCTGCTGTCCTTGCAGCAGGTATGGGTAGAGGGGGAATGTTTAATTTCTTCTGTGTCTTCACTTTCATTCATTTTCCTCTTTCTCCCCTGTCCCTCTCTTTCATCATCTCAACTATCTCTTCTATCTCTCTTCTCCCTTTCTCTGGGAGGCGACACAAAATGACCCACAAGGGTTGACGTGTCGTTAAAACCCAACACAATCAGTCAGTTACATTTCATTCAAAATGTTAGCCAACATTGTTTGCAAAATGCCTTTTTCTTTTTTCTTTCTGTACCTGAAAATAGGGCTCAATGTTTTCATAAGAAAATTGTTACAGGTGAGAAATAGTTTTGGTCTTGTGTCAGCTTCCTGTCTCTGTTCTCTTTCTATTTTAACCCTTTCATCCCTACAGACCAGTACAGATACAAACAGTGCAGATAAAGATGAGATGGCTCATAATGAGCTGTCTCCTCTGGATCTGCACTGTTTCCCATTCTGTTTATTGATTTTTGACCAAAACCCATATTTACAACAATGGATGTGTCCAACTTCAGAGATGGAAGAGTCCATTTTGGAAACTCAGAAGTGTAAGGGATAATTAAATATTGTAATCATTTCATTGCAAACAGGCCATTTTTACATTGTCTTTATATTTTCTCTTTTCAGCGGAGCCTCTACCTCTGACAGACATCTGTAGACGGGTCATTCGCCAACAACTAGGAAAAAATCGTCTCCAAGAAATTCAGCGGTTACCATTACCAACATCTGTTAAAAATTATCTCTTATATCAGTCATAGTTGTCGCTTTATCACAGTATAGTTAGTCAAATGTCCGTTCATTCAAAGATTCTTATTGGGTAATACCCATAGCTCCAGATAAGGTGCTTTTTTCAACAGAAAGATATTGATATTTTCTATATTTCTCCAGAAAAAACATGTTGTGGTACTCATTAGAACGCAGTGCTTCTAATGAGTACCCACAACTTATTTTTCATGGAGAAATAAAAATATTATGTGGATACCCCTTCTTATCTGGAGCTATGGACTAACAATTTTGAGATGCACCCTGGGGAATTATACAATCTTATTCTAGACAGGACACAAAAATGGTTGATATTTTCTGATTTCTCCATGAAAACATTTGATGGGTACTCATTGGAAACACTGCAGGGAGGGAATCCCAGTCAGTAACACAACATAGGTTTTCTTGGAGAAATGAGAAAACTTTTTATGTATATACCTCTGTTATTTAGAGGTTTGATACAACATATTGCTGTATTTCTTTCTTAAATATATGGCAGGGCCTCATGAGAATTTAAAAAAAAAAAATGAAGAAAAAAAAATGAATTTTTAAAAAGATTGATTATAAAGCTTAAAGCAGTACCGGTAGTTTTAACATGCTGAAATATCGTGGTAGTATTTTATTTAATATCAGATTTTTATTTTGGGATGCAGTGGATATTTTAGCAAGCTTCTGGCTGCAAAGCATGAAACTGGGACTTTGTTATGAAATGAGTGTCATTCATATTGTAACAGACTACATTCTAATAAAGTTCTACAATAGTTTTTATTTTTATGAGAAAATAAGGCTTGATATTTCCTGTGAACATCATCTAGCCGCCAATGCATATTAAACGTCTAGATCTATTTTCTGGGAAAAATAAAATATATTAGAATCAGAGTTCTCAGTTGGTTTTTCTAAACAGGAGTCCAAGAGCACAGGTTTTTGAAAAGGTAGGAGGAGTCCCATTCGGTAAATTTGAAAAAAAAAAAAAAAAAAAAAAAAAAATGAGTAAAAGTAGAAGACCCATCCCAAAAATACAGTACATGTACATGCAGCGAAATGTTTATAGTTCGGTTGTGATCTTGAATCTGACAAGGGTTAAATTATTCAGCCAGAGCCCTAGATACAATGATATTGAAATTGTCTTTGTAAAATTATTCTAATGATGGTTTTTGCAGAGAAATAAGAAAAATGTTTGTACAGTCGACTCTTGTTATCTCGAATTCCAAGGGACTCACTGAAACACTTCGAGATATCCGTACCTCGACATACCAGAGTTGAGAGAGTGAGTAAAACAATAAATTAAACAACCACATTTAAAAAATGAATATGTATTTTGACTCCTGAAGTTAGAAATATATACATAAAATAATGTGGAAAAAAAGGAGAAATTGCTCCTTAGGAGCAACTTCTCCACTTTTCCACATTATTTTGTTACCTGTTGTCATAGTTTCATGTTAAAACAGGGACCAGATTTTCACTTCGAGATAAGCGGTACTTCGAAATAAGCGTGTTCGAGATAACGAGGTTCGACTGTACTTTTAGGTGCAAAATCGTCTTATCAGAAGCAGTGTTAGACCTCCGGTCTGACGTAGCCTAAGTTAAAGCGATTTTGCACCCAAGACCTGATAGTGTATCCAGAAAACTTTATTGAAGATTGATTGGAAAAAGAGGGTGTGTACAGTAATATTTACTTTGCTGCCATTATTTGAAGAGACTGCTACTTTAAAGGGCTATTAGTTCCAGATAAGGCACTTTTTTTTTTTTTTTTTTTCATCTGTAAAGTGTTGAAATTTTTCATACATGTATTTCTTCAAGAAAACATGTTGCAGGTACTCATTGGAAGCACTTTGGTGATGCACTTCTAATTAGTGCCAGAACATGTTTTTGTGGTGAAATATGAAAATATTTTTTTTTTTTTTTTTTTTATCAGAATGCTCCTCTTATCTGGCAGCTTAGAGATTAACAGTAATAATTCTTGACTTTAGATGGATAAATGGCTGTTTTTCCCTGGATATTTATTACATTCAGTTGTCTCTAAAGAATAAAAAATGAAATATCAAGCCCTGTTGTTCAGGGAATGTAAGAAAAGACAATAAAATGTCATCTTCAAACTCATAGGCTAGAGGTTTATCCCATTTATGCCTAGTGTCTTTTCTACCTAAACTCTTTGGACAGCTCCAAAGGGATGTCTTGATTAGTTTTACCATCTGTTTATAGAAACTCTTGACTTTATGCATAGTGTAGATCCTGATCAGACACGTCTGATCTGGATCTGCTCTGTCTGCAAAGGCTCCATTTATGGGATGCTAGGTATAAATGGGTTAATATAGCTGAATATACATGTATATTAGATTTATATTAACCAATTCTATAAACTTGAAGTCCAATTTCAATTTAATTTTAGGTATATGATTGAGATATTCTTAGATTAAAATGGATGGCTAAACTACTTGCAAACTGTGGCATCTGAGCTGGGTCTACACTATTTGCCAATTACTGCTTTGGGGGTCTCCAAACTGAAATGGGTTTAATGTCTCAGCTGCAGATCTTATGTTATTTTTGGGATAAAAATATAAATGTCTAGTTTGGATTGTTTTAATATTTCTCCATGAAAACATGCAATGTCCAGATGAATTTTTTTTTTCAATCAGACAGAATTTCTATTTTTCTTATTTGACAGTGGAAATATATCTTGTGGATACTCATTAGATGTGCCTTGCCCAGGTGCTTTAATGAGTTAACATTTTCCTGGAAAACTAAGCAAAAAACATTCATCTGGATACCTTCTAAGATCTATGCCATATAACTTTAGGTTGTCCCAAAATTTATAATATTCCAGTATTTTTAATTTACATTTATAGAAGCTTTTATTAGTAATTTGTTCCTCCAAGATGCATCTCATTTATCAATGGGTACCAGTCAGATAGACTGGTTCAAATTTTTCTACTTCATTTCTCACATTATTTGTTTCTACAGAGTATCAGTCTATCAGATTTTATTTTGATTTTTAAAATTTGTTATGTGCAATATTTATTCAGTTTGTGTTATAAATGGTGCACTTGAATGCAAAGAAAATTATGAGTGTGCATTTTATTGTAAAATACAGACCATAGGTTCAGGTAAGGCATTTTTTCAACCGAAAAGGAATGATATTTTTCTTATTTCTACAAGAAAACATGTTGCGGATACGCACAAGAGGCGCTTCACCAGGGCGCTTATCATAAGTACCCACATCTTGTTTCATGGAGAAATAAGAAAACTGTTTTGTGGATATCCCCTGTAACATTTGTATCTGGAGCTACGACAGGCTTCAAAAATGTATGTTCATAACTCAACCTAAGAGGGGGTATCGAGTACATGTAATTATTTTTTCCTATTTCTCCATGAAAATATGCTGTGAGTACTCATTAGAAGCATTGAGGTGCTTCTAATGAGAACCCACATGTTTTCACAGAGAAATAGAAAAAAAAAATAGTATTTTTTGGTTGAAAAAAGAGCGTTATCTACCGCTATGTATGTTGATTGGAATCATGTCAAAAGAGGATTTTAAACCATTTCTGGTAATTTGAGGACTATGCTTGTTTCATCCATGCAACTTAGGATGGCTTCTACTTATTGCCAGTGGGCAAAGGAATTTCCTGGTCAGTCTGTGCAGTTGTTCAGGCTGATCTGGTCTCTCAGTGTTTATGTAGGAGTTGATTCACAATTTTGCTTGTCAAGGCTTTATTTTGAAATGATTCTAACAAATCTAGGTAAGATATAAATGAGGTGAACGTTTGATTTGTCTTCAAAACACACATTTTTTTTATGCGAAAGTAAAAAAATACAATCAAACAATTCAGTGGTTCTGTAAGTGGACTGGGAGACCCTGATCAGACTGTAGATATGTAGGCTGACCATGCCTTCACTGTCTGGTCCCTATTGCACATTTTCAAATGGCGTGACTCATTAAGTTTTTGTATAGCTCCAGATAAGGTGCTTTCTTAACCCTGGTCCTGCTGAACCCGGATATGCACTGCCTTTGCAAACAGTGTAGATCCAGATCAGTTGGCTTAAGAAGCCAACTGATCTGGATCTGCACTGTTTGTCATTAAGTATGTGAATTTGTATGGACAACCTGGATAAAGTAATCTGATTGGCTAACAATTAGAAGTGGGTGTGACATCTTAATTTATTTAGCATTACAAGGGTTAATGTAAAGTATTGCAATTTTTCTTATTTCTCAACAAAAACATATGTTGCAGATACTTATTAAAGGTGCTTTAGTCTGAAGCTTCTAATGAGTATCTACATCATATATTTTTGAGAAATAAAAAATGTTGATATATTTGGTTGGGAAAAGCACCTTGACTGGCTCTAAAGACTGCAGTTCCCCTTTTGCCCTCCCCTTAACACTATTCTTACAAGCAAACAAATTAGATCATCATTGGTCTTTACTAATGAAGCTGTTAGCTGTTTGCCATTCAAATATGGGACACTAAACTTTAGCTAAAGATTTTTTTAAGGAGTGCCACCTGATAATTCTGAGGTAATTTTGAAAATTCCTGTAATAATTTTGTAGGATAAGGGTAAAATAGGACAAAGCTCCAGATAAGACGTTTTTCCAACCAAATTTTTTGGTATTTTTCTTATTTCTTGACTAAAACATAGGTTGTGGTACTCGTTTGAAGCGCTTCTGTGAGGCGCTTCTTATGAGTACCCACAACATATGTTTTGGGGAGAAATGTGAGAAATATTATGTGGATATCTCCTCCTATCTGGAGCTTTGGTGGGACAAAATTTTTTTTATTATGGTAAATCTGTTTGAAATGATTGTATGATTGTGTATCTGAATTTGCTCATGAATAATCATATGTTACATTCTGGGAAAACTAGCGTCATCTAATATGGGGATAGCGAAGACCCAGACCGGCCCACTTGGACATCAAATTCAGCTGTTTGCTTATGCAAGTCCATTCAGACTTCAAATTCAGCAAGTGATATCATAGCTCTAAGTAAGAAGGGATACCAGGTAAATATTTTTCTTGTATTTCTCCACAAAAAAAATATGCATTGGGTACTCAATAATAGCATCTCGAATAGGCGCTTGTAACAATGTATGTTTTTGTGGGGAAATAAGAAAAATATCAATATTTTTTGGTTTAAAAAAGTCCCTTATTAAAAGCTATTGTTATTTTCCTATTATGTTTCCAAGAAAATTGTAGGTACTGGAATTACAATTCTGCTACGTTCCTATAATGTACGTTTTGTTGAGAAATAAGATGCATGATGATGAGGATTTGATGTTTAACATCCCTTTCAACATAATCTGTCAAATCGAAACCATGTAAGGGTGATGATAAGTTGAATTTCGCTTCTAGTGGGGTCTGAATTTGTGACCTCTGGATCTGAAGTGCGCTAACCACTCAGCCATCAGAGGCTTCAGAAATAAGAGAAAATATCAACAACGTGGTTTAAAAAAAAAGTTTAAAAGAGTTGTGCAGTACACTGCTCAACTGAATACTGTGTATGAGTCTCTGCCTTACTGGTCCCCTATTTGGATGTATTGGCTTTTCCTAAATGTCCTCAAGATAAAGCAATACATTCTGGAAATTATTTAAAATGATTCCTAAAGAATTTTCTCACTGAATCATAGTTGCCTATTGGAATTGCTGTAATGCTAATGACTCCTTACAATATGATTTGATGTTAACCCTTTTTCTGCTGAACCTGGATATACCCTACCTTTGCAAACAGTGTAGATCCAGATCAGTTGGCTTCTGAAGAAGCCAGATCCACATCAGTTAAGAAGCCAACTGATCTGGATCTGCACTGTTTGTCATTCATTATGTGAATTTATATCAACAACCTGGATTAAGTAATCTGATTGGCTGAAAATTGGAATTGGGCATGGCATCTTAATTTATTCAGCATGACAAGGGTTAACAAAAAAAAAAAATATTCAAATTATTGTCAGAATTGCATTTATTGCCTTGGCTCTGTTAGTCTTTAACTTTCACAATGTACATGTTCTCACATATCACTGTCATTTTAGATCTTAAACTTTAGCTATAACTCTTAATAAAGGGTGTTTTTTAAATAAAAAGTATAGATTTTTTTTTTTCTCCATAAAAACATATTTTACATATTTTGTGGTACTCATAAGAGGCACCTATATTTTTGTGGAGAAATAAGAAAACTATTTGCTTGGATATTACTTTTATCTCTATGCTATGCCTTTAGCACTGTCTTGAAGTCAAATGAGTGATATTTTAAAGTTTCCCAGAAAGTACAGTGCAACCTTGTTTCTTTTTAGCTCACCTGAGCTCTGCTCAGGATGAGCTATTGTGATCACTTTTCGTCCGTCGTCCGTCCGTCCGTCCGTGCGTCCGTCCGTCCGTCCGTGCGTCCGTCCGTTAACATTTTCAAACGACTTCTCCTCTGAAACCGCTGAGCCAATTTTGCTCAAATTTCATATGGAGCCTCCTTAGGATGGGGGAACGAAAAATTGCTAAAATGGTTGCGGTCCGTTGACCAAGATGGCCGCCACGCCCATATATGGTAAAAACCTTTAAAAATCTTCTCCTCCAGAACCGAGAATGCCTTGGGGCTGAACTTTTGCAGGAATCATCGGGGACGGGAGGTCTACCAAAATTGCTAAAAGAATTGTCGTACGTTGACGTTTGACCTTTTTACGGCAAGGTCAAGTTTGCTTCCCTATGCATTTGTATGGGAAAAACCTTTAAAAATCTTATTTTCCAAAACCCAGCATGCCTTATGGCTGAATCTTTGCATATATCTGTGGGAACAGGAGAGCTACCAAAATTGGTAAAATAATGGTGGTACATTGACATTTGACCTTTTTACAGTAAAGTCAATTTTGCTTCCTTATGCATTTGTATGGGAAAAATGTTCAGAATTTCAAACAACTTCTCCTCTGGAGCCTCTGGGCCAATTTTGCTCAAATTTCATATGGAGCCTCCTTAGGGTGGGGGAACAGAAAATTGCTAAAATGGTCACGGTCCGTTGACCAAGATGGCCGCCACGCCCATATATGGTAAAAATCTTTAAAAATCTTCTTCTTCAGATCCGAGAATGCCTTGGGGCTGAACCTTTGCAGGAATCATTGGGGACGGGAGGTCTACCAACATTGCTAAAAGAATTGTCGTACGTTGACATTTGACCTTTTTACAGCAAGGTCAAGTTTGCTTCCCTGTGCATTTGTATGGGAAAAACCTTTAAAAATCTTATTTTCCAAAACCGAGCAGCCTTATGGCTGAATCTTTGCATATATCTTCGGGAACAGGAGGGCTACCAAAATTGCTAAAATAATGGTCATACATTGACATTTGACCTTTTTACGTTAAGGTCAATTTTGCTTCCTTATGCATTTGTATGGAAAAATGTTCAGAATTTCAAACAACTTCTCCTCTGGAGCCTCTGGGCCAATTTTGCTCAAATTTCATATGGAGCCTCCTTAGGTAGGGGGAACAAAAGATAGCTAAAATGGTCACGGTTCGTTGACCAAGATGGGTGCCATGCCCATATATGGTAAAAACCTTTATAAATCTTCTACTCTAGAACCGAGGATGCTTTGGGGCTGAATGTTTGCATAAATCATCGGGGACAGGGGGTCTACCAAAGTTGCTAAAATAATGGTCATCCATTGACATTTAACCTTTTTACGACAAGGTCAAGTTGCTTCCTTATACATTTGCATGGGAAAAAACATTTAAAATCCTTAATCTCCAAAACCGAGGATGGCTTGTGGCTGAATCTTTGCATATATCATCTGGAACAGGCAATCTACCGAAGTTGCTAAAATAATTGTCATACATTGACATTTAACCTTTTTAGGGCGAGGTCAAGTTTGCTTCTGTATGCATTTGTATGGGCCCCATACATTTATATGGAAAAAATGTTGATAATTTCAAATGGCTTTTCCTCTTTTCCTCAGACGCCTTCGGGCCAGTGTTGCTCAAATTTCATGCGGAGCCTCCGTGGGCAGGAGAATGAAAGATTGCTAAAATGGGTATGGTCCATTGATCAAAATGGCTGCCATACCCATATATGGTAAAAACCTTTAAAAATCGTCTTCTCCATAACCAAATATGCCCTGGGTCCTAATCTTTGCACAAATTACGGGAGACAGGAGACCTACCAAAATTGCTCAAATGATGGTTCTATGTTGACATTTGACCTTTTTGCCTCCAAGGTCAAATTTGCTTCCCTATTTGTGTGGGCCCTATACATTTATATTGAAAGTATCGAAGTGACTTGTAGATCAACAGTAGTTAAAATTGTTCTGATTGGAAATCTGAGATGGCCATCATCTGGTTTATATTTATAATATTTCCCTGCCACTGTGCTGTTTACATGTATAAAATCACGATTCTTCAGAAACCACTTAGCCAATTTCCACCAAATTTCACATTGATCCTTCTGTTAAAATTCAGAAACCACTTAGCCAAATTCCACCAAATTTCACATTGATCCTTCTGCTGAAATGTGTTTGATAGTTTATTCAAATGATCATGCTCCATTGACTGTCAGGCTCATATATTCTTCTTCAAAACTAAGAACTGTTCAAATGATGATATTTTCATTAGTTGCGATGATAGGACTGGCAAAATGTTGCATAACATCTGCATGTCTGCAGTGGCTATGTCACTCAGGTGAGCGAATTGTGGCCCGTGGGCCTCTTGTATATTATCTCTTTTTGGAGATACTTAGTACAAATGAACTTTTATGTTAATGGGAAAAATAAGATTTTTTAAGTGTCTGCTGCAATTTTAAAATCAGCTTGCTTCAATTTTAAATGCTTACATTGTGGTACAAATCACCAGGGCCCAAATATTCAAATCAACTTTAATTTAAAAAAAAAACAAACACTTAGTTTTCTTTTAGAGAAATGATTAGGAGGAATGATTGGGGGAAGTAACTGTAGAAAAGTGTTTTTTACCTCTCTTCTGAAAATGGGTCTACCTTTAAAGAAACAAATATACTCCACATATACCAATGTAGGTTTCTTAATTTAGCATATTTAAACTGTACCCTGAGTATTTGGTCAGATAGCAGACAAGTTGTTTATGAGGAGTATTTGATGATAAATTGGGGGTAATTTTCTCACATTTTTCATTAAAAATGTTCATTGTGGGTACTCATTAAGACATCCCTCAAAAAGGCACTTTTAATGAGTACCTACAATATATGTTTTCTTATGGAGAAATGAGAAAAAAAATTCACAAATTATAGCCTTATCTGGACCTATAAGGATATCTTTATCTAGGCATTATTCATTTGTAACTTACTACATAGAGTGCAAAATAGGTAATAAAATTAACATTACTTTTTCTTATTTCCATAAAAATGACATCAAACTAAATGTAATAGAGGTTGATTAGTTCAGACAGACTTATTAGTAAGTACATGTAGCTGCTACTAATATGTTGAACACTTAGCACTCTGGGTAAATTTTCAGCAGATGACATATTGAAATATTTTTCTTATTTTTCCCAGAAAATAGGACTTGACATTTCATGCAGATTGTCTCCTTATGAGATGCCCAATCCCATTTGCTGGGGAAAATAAGAAAAAAATATTTCAAAATGTTATTTGTTGAAAATTTTATCCAGAGTGCTAAGTATTTAAATGTTTCAAATTAACCCCTAAAGTGTCAGTCTCAGTTGCAGCAGATGGTGTTTTTTAGGGGGAAAATCAACAAAAATATCACATACTATATTCGACCTAGTTACTGCACATAGTCCTATAAGGGCAGGGTCAAGCAATTTAGTAGTCTAGATTACAGCCAGTGTATTTTTACCTACTTCTTTATGAAATCATATGTTTTGATTTGCTGCCTCGACAAGACGCGGTAATTCAAACGAGTACCCACAACATATGCTTTTATAAAGAAAATCAGAAAATATTGCATAAGTATCATTAAATTTGCACCTCATGACGTCCTCTGCTGATCTTTCTTTATCTATCTTTAAAGTGTGCCCTTATTAAGTGGATAATTTACTACAAGTTTGTTCAGTAATTTGAAAAATCTTAGCGCACAATGCAGTAATAAGGTCGAATACGGTAGCTATGCTATCTCTAGTTCATATGAAGCTTTTCATATTGTGGCCTGATTTTGAACTTTCTAGTCAGATGTGGCCATTTTAAAGAAAAATTGGAGAGAAGAAACATATTAAGTAAAATTGGCAAAGGTGGGGTAACTCCAACTTTACCACTATCTGGGCAGATTTAGCAGATAACAAACTGATTTTTTTGCAGAAATGTCTAACCTATATTTTAAAACATCTGCTGAAATTTTTACCCAGCATGCCAAGCATTAAGATATTTTGTAAATCAGATTTGTATTTAAAATTAGATTTTATAATTAATTTTAATATATACATTGATTCATAGAATCGCATTCATTTTGTATCATTATCATTTTGTATGATAGTCTTATTACGTATGTGTGTATAATGTCAGTGTACATGTTTTCAGTATCAAGCATATGCGATAATTTATTTGTGACTTGACTGGGGGAAGTTTGTTTTTTGACAAATATGAATAGCCAAAATCTAGACCAGGCTGCACATAGACCAGTAGTAGTTTGTCTGCCGGTAACAAAATATCAATTAATCTGACATAGTGGGACATAGTCACAGTCTGATCAGGATTTTGCTGTCTGCTGACAGAATCATTGAACACTGTAGAATGCATCAATAGAGAGCAAATGCAGGGATGAGACTTTGCGCATGCATAGGATGAATCTGAATCTGTGTATTTAGCGCATGCTCGAAGACACATTTTCACTTGGCGCAGCCCAATAGCTGGCTCACAAATACTTATTTCCCAAGAACAAGTTCTATGTATTCATGGCTCCAGATAAGCCATTAAGAAGGCAGGATACATGTTGTAGATTTTTCATTACTTTTACAAGGGAGACAACCTATGTGGCTTCCTGTTTGCTTTACTGTAGGGATCGAACGTGGTTTTTCATACGTTAACATTCGCCAGGTCCCAAGGGAGGTGTTGAAAACCGCGGCCTCCTTAGGGACCTGGCGAATGTTAATGCATTGAAAAACAAGGTTCGATCGCTATTATTGCATAAAAAATGAAAATATTTGCTACATTTCGCATTGTTTCTTGCACTATTTTGTTACACTTTTCACCCATGTCTCTCGAACGCAATTTCAACGGACTATGCTCATTCTAGGACCTTGCAGTACACAGCTCATAACAGCAGCAAATCTGTGGCCCCAATACGATCATATTGAAAGTTACGTAGCTGTGCATTAACAGAGCGTGAATTGCCTTGTTAAAACACAGCTTTTTGCCGGTTAATGCATGGCTGTTAATAACATGCGACACTGCTTTTATTGCAATAATGCTTATCAAATGAGATCTTGCAAGTATCCTTACTATGGCAACACAGAAAAATAACATTTTTTTTTTTTTTTTATTATTCCAAAACGACAGCTTGTCTAGAGCCCAACAAAGATTGAAGATATTGGTCGGATTATATAAGTGTACAGGCTGGTCTGGATTGTTGATACATTTATTCGTATTTTTTAAAAGACTGGGCCCAGTTGTTCAAAGGGTCGTTAGCTTAACAAGCTCGTTAAGGGTCATTTCGTTAACTGTTTTAGCGGATTCAATATACAATATTCTGGTATTTTTTGCTGAAAAAATGTGAGTAGCTTTTGCACTGCAAAAGCTACTCACATTTTTTCAGCAAAAAATTTCAGCATATTTGTGTATCACTGGATGTAAATTTTAACGAATCATTAACTAACGACGTTGTTAGCTTTGAACAACTGGGCCCAGGATTTCCCATTCCTTGCCACCTTTGTAAAATGAGGTTGATTTAGCTTTTATATGTGGTATTTACTATTGTATAAATGTGCATGTGATTGTATTGCGCACAGACCAAATCCTGTTCTGTGCGTTTTCTTCCATTTCTTACCCTTGATATTTTGAATGGTTCAAAAAAGCAGGATTCCATGTAAATTGTTGTGTAGAAATAAAAAAAAAAGGATTTTTCTTCTAATTGAAGTTCTACGTATTCTTTCATGACAAAATTTGTTCTGGAAGCTCATTTTAGCCACCTTGATGGTTCTAATGAGATCCCAGAATATACCATATTCGACCTAATTACTGCACATAATATAAGCGCATCATTATGTTATTCATATAGCTCTAGGAAAGGTGGTTTTTGTTCAGACAAAAGTATTAATACTTTTCTGTATCTCCATGAAAATATGTTGGGGGTAAGCTTTAGAAGCTTTAACGAGTACCCTAAACTTAGTTTTTCAGGAAAAGTAAAAAAAATATATATTTGTCCCGGTTGGTTCACCTCTTATCTAGAGCTTTGACTAAATGTATTCATGACAGGTTTTCATAGAGAAATACGAAAAACATCAACAAAAAATAATACATACATTGTATCTTTTAAATGAAATCACCTGCAGATGTGGATAGAGGGGTATTCTATTAAAAAAACTGTTCTTATTTCTCCAAGTACAGTAAATGTCCTTAAATTTGGTACACCAAAATGTCTGATAAAATGGCATATGCAAACACTGCAGACCCAGATCTGTCAGATCAGGGTCTACACTGTTTGCCATTCCTATAAGTGTTTTAAGAAACAAGTGCATAAAAAGCAAAAGTTTGGTCAAAATGGAATAAAATATTCAAAATTTTAGGATATTTACCATACCCACAGCATTGTCATGGAGGAATATGAAGCATATCAGTTTTGTATTTACCCTAAGTATTGAGACAGACAGGCCTGAGCAAACAGTGCAGACCAAGATCAGAAATCAGATTTCAGCCTTTGATAGGGTCTAACAAATATCTGTCATCCAGCAGATTTTAGATGAAACAATTGATAGACGTTCAAATTTTAGGACAAATGTGGTAAGGAGTTCCAATAATTAGGGTAAATGTGGTACTTTGTGGTTTGAAAAAATAACAAAAAAATATCAAGTTTTGAACTGTGAATTCTGCCATGCAATTTGTACTTGGGTTAGCCTAAAGTATGCCAAGGAAGAACATAGCTTGTAATAATGGGGCAGTGTTTTTTTGTTTTGTTTTTTCTCTCTCATACTTTTACCACACGTATTTGGGCAGCAAGGTCTGGGCAAACAGTGTAACCCTGGATCAGATGCCACAGAACACAACATCTGATCAGGATTGACATTGTATTTCCCATTATCCAATAAAAAAGCAAGTACACATTTTCCTACCTGCTGATGTGTCTAAATACTGGAGACATCAGCAGGTAGAAATGGTCTGTTCTTTTAGGGGAGGTATGGTAAAGAAAAAATTGTCCCCATATTTAGATTAATTATGATAAATGTTTTACCTCATTACTTAGGGCATTAATACAAACCTAGTGCACTTGGAAGCCCTTCAGCACTGTGGAAATATCATGTTCAACTTGACCAACTTGTCCTATTTCCCTGAGGAAATTTATATCTACTTGCCCTGGAACAAGGGCTTCATAGCTCTGGCTAAGAAAAGTATCTAGATTATAAACTATGTATTTTCTAATTTCTCGAAGAAAACATATATTGTGGGTATCATTAGAAGCGCCTCATTGAGGCACTTCTAATGAGTACCCAGAGCATTTGTTTTCTTCGAGAAATAAGAAAAATGTAATTTTTGGGCAAGTAAATTTTGATTGGACAAGTATATTAACCCTTAAAGCGCCAAGAAAACCTGCATCTGAAAATGTCGTCTGTTTATGTCATTTGAATATTCCTGCAATTTTTTCAAACCTATTTTTGCATACAGGCAAACAGTGTGGAGCAGCCTGATCTGGGTCCACACTGTTTTGCAGAAATGACTTTTAAAATCACAAGCAGATGACAAAGCAGACGACAATTGTTGTGATTGGCAGTTTAAGAGTTAACCATTTACTTATCCGGTAATAAAACTTGATAATTCTACAACCCTGCTTATATCAACAGAAGAACATCTGTGCAGTCTGCTTTTATGTCCATGCAGTCTGGAAAGGTTTTCAAGGCATGTGTAGTCGGGGAAGGCCCAATCAAATTGCAGCTGAACCTCGATAGCTCGAACACCGATGGCTCGTTTACTATGGCTAATTCGAACTCGTTTTTGAGTCCCTACGAAGTTCTTCCGATAGCTCAAGAAAACAAATATTTAGGGAAATTTTCTTATTTTATCGTGAATTTGTATGTTGTGTGTACTCATTAGAATTGCCTCATCGAGGCAATTCTAATGAGTATACTCAACATACAATTATTGTGTAGAAAATTGAAAAAAAAAAAAAATCCCTAAATTATCGCCATTTGCTTCCTGACTTGGCACCATAATTAACCCTCAGTGGCTCGAACCACCCATGTCTCAAACAATTTTTTATGGTCCCAAAGATGTTCGAGCCATCGAAGTTCGACTTTAGTCTGATCAGGGCTTTGCTGTCTGCATATAGAATAGTTTGGTTCTATATAGCTCCAAATAAAAGGAATGCCCAGAAAATTATTTTTCTTATTTCTTCACGAACACATCACATGGGTACTCAT
This sequence comes from Anodontia alba, assembly GCA_964016985.1. Lineage (NCBI taxonomy): Eukaryota > Metazoa > Mollusca > Bivalvia > Lucinida > Lucinidae > Anodontia > Anodontia alba. Next base: position 58,847,111 of record OZ024836.1, on the reverse strand, counting down.
TAGAAGTGCAACAGTGAGACACTTCTGACTATCCACAGGGTGTTTCGTGGAAAAATAAGAAAAATATCAATAGTTTTGGTTTTGAACAAGCCTCTTATCTGGAGCTGTGAAGATTGTAGGGTAATGCCTGGTGTGGAGGATGATCTGAATCTTGGCCCCACCAGACATATTGCACTTCCTTATTAGGAGGTTTATTACTGGAAAACATAATGGGTTTCCATATGGTTGTAAGCATCACAGACACCTATAGAAAGGTGGGGTTGTCAATGGTGCATTTTGTCTGCTGTATATGAACAAGCAAAACCTCTTCGATTTTATTGCTAGTCATTGATCATGTCACAGGAAAACTGCCTTGAACAGTCAGATATTAATGATTTGGTGTTTTACATGTTTTTCAACATTATTTAAGTCATATTGAGACTATGGAGGGAATATAATGAAAGGCTTTTCGCGATGAAGTGCTGGCTTTTCGCAATAAAAGTGCCATTAAGGCATAAGCTGACTTCAACATCTAGTGGGATTTGAGCCTGGGATCTCTGGAACCGGTCAGGAGCACTAACTACTCACCCTGAAGCTTCGTGCTTGAACAGTCAAGCTGATGACCAGGCCAGTCCACATGTAAGCAGTTTGAACAGGGCCTTCACTGTTCTCTGCAATTTCATATCTCTAGATAAAGGGTTATCTAAAATATTTTTCTTTTTTTTAGCTCACCTGAGCTCTGCTCGGGATGAGCTATTGTGATCACTTTTCGTCCGTCGTCCGTCCATCCGTTAACATTTTCAAATGACTTCTCCTCTGAAGCCGCTGAGCCAATTTTGCTCAAATTTCATATGGAGCCTCCTTAGGGTGGGGGAACAAAAAAAAAATTGCTAAATTGGTCGTGGTCCGTTGACCAAGATGGCCGCCATGCCCATATATGGTAAAAACCTTTAAAAATCTTCTCCTCCAGAACCGAGAATGCCTTGGGGCTGAACCTTTGCAGGAATCATCGGGGACGGGAGGTCTACCAAAATTGCTAAAAGAATTGTCGTACGTTGACGTTTGACTTTTTTACGGCAAGGTCAAGTTTGCTTCCCTATGCATTTGTATGAGATAAACCTTTAAAAATCTTCTTCTCCAAAACCAAGCATGCCTTATAGCTGAATCTTTGCATATATCTTCGGGAACAGAAGGGCTACCAAAATTGCTAAAATAATGGTCATACATTGACATTTGACCTTTTTACGTTAAGGTCAATTTTGCTTCCTTATGCATTTGTATGGAAAAATGTTCAGAATTTCAAACAACTTCTCCTCTGGAGCCTCTGGGCCAATTTTGCTCAAATTTCGTATGGAGCCTCCTTAGGTAGGGGGAACAAAAGATTGCTAAAATGGTCACGGTTCGTTGACCAAGGTGGCCGTCATGCCCATATATGGTAAAAACCTTTAAAAATCTTCTCTAGAACCAAGGATGCTTTGGGGCTGAATGTTTGCATAAATCATCGGGGACAGGGGGTCTACCAAAGTTGCTAAAATGATTGTCATACATTGACATTTGACCTTTTTATGGCAAGGTCAAATTTGCTTCCTTATGCATTTGTATGAGAAAAAACATTTAAAAATCTTATTCTCCAAAACCGAGGATGGCTTGTGGCTGAATCTTTGCATATATCATCTGGAACGGGCGGTCTACCAAAAGTTGCTAAAATAATTGTCATACATTGACATTTAACCTTTTTACGGCGAGGTCGGGTTTGCTTCTGTATGCATTTGTATGGGCCCCATACATTTGTATGGAAAAAATGTTGATAATTTCAAATGGCTTTTCCTCTGAAGCCTCAGGGCCAGTGTTGCTCAAATTTCATGCGGAGCCTCCGTGGGCAGGAGAATGAAAGATTGCTAAAATGGGTATGGTCCATTGATCAAAATGGCTGTCATGCCCATATATGGTAAAAACCTTTAAAAATCCTCTTCTCCATAACCAAATCAGCCCTGGGTCCTAATCTTTGCACAAATTATGGTGGACAGGAGATCTACCAAAATTGCTAAAATGATTGTTCTATGTTGACATTTGACCTTTTTACCTCCAAGGTCAAATTTGCTTCCCCATTTGTATGGGCCATATACATCTATATTGAAAGTATCGAAGTGACTTGTAGATCAGCAGTAGTTAAAATTGTTCTGATTGGAAATCTAAGATGGCCATCATCCGGTTTATATTTATAATATTTCCCTGCCACTGTGCTGTTTACACGTATAAAATCATGATTCTTCAGAAACCACTTAGCCAATTTCCACCAAATTTCACATTAATTCTTCTGTCGAAATGTGATTGATAGTTTATTCAAATGAACATGCTCCATTGACTGTCAGGCCCATATATTCTTCTTCAAAACTAAGAACTGCTCAATGATGATATTTTCATTAGTTGCATGTCTGCAGTGGCTATGTCACTCAGGTGAGCGAACCATGGCCCGTGGGCCTCTTGTTGTTTTTTTTGTTTTTTTGTATGAAAACATTTTTGTGGGTACTCATTGGAATCTGCTTGCCAATGCAATTCCACTAGAGTACTCTTAACATGTTTTAACCCTTTAAGCGCCAAGCTAATTTGCAACAGACAGCATTTTCATTTTTTTTTTTTTTTGATTTTTAAAAAAAAAACTAACATTTCGTGTGAATTGTCGGTCTAGCAGATGGTTCATATATGTATTCTTTACTCTTGAAGATAAAAAAAAAATATTAAAAAAAAAAAAAAATCAGAATGTCGTCTATGCAGTTATTGGGGTTTATTGACACATCAACCCTTGTGGGGGTATTTTGTGTCGTCTCCCAGAGAAAGGGAGAAAAGAAATACCGTAGAAGAGATAGTAGAGGACATGAAAGAGAGGGATAGGGAAGAAAGAGAGAAATGAAAGAAAGTGAAGGAACTGAAGAAATAACAACATTCCCCCTCTACCCTTACCTGCTGCAAGGACAGCAGGCCTTGCCCACCTGTAAGCCAATATCAGTGGACCTAATGCAGTTGTGGTTGGCACCTTAAGGGTTAATGCAGAAATAACAAACATATCAGTATTTCTGAGTTGAAAAAAGATAATAAAGCATCTAATCTAGAGATATATGACCTGTATGTTACAGGAAGTTCAGACGCAAACTTCGAAGGCCTTGACTAAATGGCTTGTATGGACAAGTTGGTCTGTGTCATTTCAGTCGTTGCTGTAGGATTCCACTGACTTAGCTGTGACATGGATCATTTTAGATTTTATGGGCCGGCCATGTGAAAACGCCTTCGGGCATATGCGGACAGCGAAGGCCCAGATTGGCCTGTGCATCCCTGCAGTCTGATCAGGGCCTTTGATGTTCGCAAACAGAATCATTGGTTGCTATAAAAAGGTCGGATGCAAAGAGCAAATGCCTGGATGAGACTTTGCACTTGTCATTACGAAAACATGCCTATTCAAATATACTGAAAATTTTACCACCATAAAAATGAAAATTTTCAGATAAAAAGTTCTGATATTTTTCATAATTCTGCTCAAAACATAGATTGTGGGTATTCGTTAGAACCGCCTCGATGAGGATGAGGCGGTTCTAATGAGTCCCCACAATCTATGTTTTTGAGCAGAAATAAGAAAAATAATGTATACCCCTGTAAACCCCAGTTTTACTATATAAAAGTGGGGTTGAAGAGGGTCAAAATTATATAGGCATGTTTTCGTGATGTGCTGGATGATGTGAATTCGCACATATTGGGCATGCTCTAAGGCACCTTTTTGTTTGACGCGGCCCTTGTATTGTACATAACTCTGGGCAAGACATTTTTTATTGATAATAAGAGTATTTTCTCCATTGTATTCTGGGAACTCTTGAAATTAAATTGAGGCAGTTTCAAGGAGAAGCAGAACATTTTTTTCTGTTGTGTGTACTCATTGGAATTGCCTTAATGAGGCAGTTGCAATAAGAATATAAATGTACATTTACCAGAAGTCAGATGGATTTCCCTTTTATCTAGAGCTATGAAATTTTATCACCATTTAGGTAGTCAGCACAATGTACTAATTTGTGATAAAACATTGGATATAGGAAAATTAACACCTTATGTTTTCAATATGTCAGTCCTGCTAATTGACTTTTTGCTATTGTAGATGACAAATGCCGTGTTGTTGTTTTTTTTTTTCAACAAAAATATTGGTATTTGTTATTCCTTCATCAAAACTCATTATAATTTATTCAGTGAGGCAGTTCTAATGAGTGCCAATATTTTTTGTGTGTGTGGAGAGGTAAGAAAATGTTAGTATGGACAATTTACTAAGCTGACTATTGAAAATTGTGCCAGTTGTTACTTTGGAGGAAAATATTGAGCATTTTCTTATCTCCCAACAAAAACTAAGCTGTTCATTGTGAGAAAATTGCACTTGTGTTCTATGTGAACAGTGAAGACCCGGATCTAATCATGGCCTCTTTGATAGAAAAAAAGAATCTTGGGAACTGTGGCAATGAGTATCCAGATAAATATTTTTATCTTATTTCTCCACAAAAAATTACCTTGTAGGTGCTTCCAATGAGCACCCCAATGTGTTTTCATGGAGAAATAAAAAAAGAAAAAAAAAAAAAACAATTATGGGATGAAATAAGGGCCATGTCTGAAGCTAAATGTATATCTGTTTAGTGCATTGAATAATGTGTTAATTTTCCCATATTCTTGCAATGTTTTTTAACAGTGTATGTGTATATATTGGATTCGGTCGGATCTGCTATTATTATGGTTGTACTGTATAGATGTGATGTCAATCATGGTGTAATAAACCATGATGAAATCTACTTCCTGTTGCGTCTTTATTTCTAATCCATGCTAGCTCATCTGCATGAAAGTACAAAAACCTTATCATTAGTGGATGCTAATGTTGGGGGTAGTGCAATATATTGCACTACCCCCAACATTAGCATCCACTAATGATAAGGTTTTTGTTCAGCAGTCTGGTCTTACATGTTTATATAAACTTATCAACCTTGTAGCACTTTGCGTTTCAAACTCATAGCAGTTGCATACCTAAAAAAATAAAAACGTTAAATGATAATACCCCACCATTGTTGACAAAAAATTGCTCATTATTAAACAAATTGAAATTTGCCCATTAGCAATCCCAAGCCAGATCTCCACAATATCAATGCACATACCAAGTTTGCTGAAACTCCATTGATATTTACTCAATCATTCGGAAATGAAAACATGGATAGATGGAAGACAGATGGACAGACACATAGACGACCACGTCAAACCATAAGACCTCGCCATATGATAATACCTTGTCACTAAAGTGTGGTGGGGGTATGAAAAAAAGACAATTTTCAGGTGCAAAAACTTAAATGTGATTTTACTGGAAAAAATTTTGTGTACATTGTACTTACTTCAGGGGGCTGAAGTGAAAAAAAAAACCCTAGAAAATGTGTTTGTAAAACACTATGCCCCCCAACTACATGCTTCCCCTTAAATGTGCTTTACCGTAATACTTAAGCACCGAAAATGGCTAAGTTCAAAAGTTGAAAAGTGACAAAAATTAAATTGACGATAATGCCAAAACCACATGCACATCTACAGACCATCACAAAAGGGCCTGCAAAGCTTCAAATTGATCAGTAGATCAGTATAAAATTGTAGGAGTTGTACACACAAAGTACCCATGGTAATGCACTTTAATAGTATTTAAGCCCCAAAAATGACTTAAGTTAAAAAAAAATGAAAAAAGTGACAAAAATTAAATTGACGAAAATGTCAAAACCACACATCTACAGACCATGACAAAAAAGCCTGCAAACTTTTAAATTGATCAGTATAAAGCTGTATGAGGAGTAATGCACACAAGGTATCCACTATCTGTCAACAAATGCCAATGTCGAGAAAGGGAAATCCCTAACTCCGCAAGGAAACCCCCAACCGAAAAAATATGGGTCCACTTATTTTTCATGCTGATGCTATATATAAAATTTTGGGATCCTAGCTCTTAACATTCCTGACCATATGCAAGTGTGAGACGGACAGGCAGACAGACATGCCCAAACCAATATGCCCTCTCAACTTCTTTGAAGTGGGAATAAACTGTGTGACCACAAACCATTTTCAAATTTCATTACAATTTTATGCTGCGACTATCATCTCGTAATGATGAAGAGATCACAACAGCTTCGTTGTAGTTTTGTCATGGGCGGCCCTAAAATATCTCCCTGTCTTCGCAAAATTATGTGTATTCATGTGAATTCTTCACTTGTGTGCCAAATACAAAAGGTGAAAATAAAACCCAACACAGCCTACCCAAGGACAAAGGAAGTGTAAAGATAGACTGGCCTGAAACATACAGCCTCAGTAATTTATAAGTGACCTTGCCAAGGTGGTACTTCGGTTTTGGTGTCTTCTATTTGTCATTTGTTTACTTACTCCCTGTTTGGCATTGACATTTGCTTGCTTCATTTATGAGCTTGTGGCAACTTTTGAAACAGAAGTGACTGTCATCATGGCTTTTTGCCTGAACAGTTTTACTTATGAGGTTTAAATTCTATTTTTTCCTCTGGTGTATGATGCTCACTCGATTGTATTGATTCCTCATCATTGCATTTTCATCTACTTTACAAATGTGGTATTAACTTGTCCTTGATAATCCATGCATTATGCGAAAATGAAATGTTATTTTCATTTATTTTCTTAGCAACCAATCTATGCAAACAATAAAGAACAACATTAGATTGTGGAGACAGCACTATTTGCCGTAGAGAGAAACAATAGATATCATAGAAGGATAACAGTTCTGAATATGAATAATGACCTGTTAACTTGCAAGAAGTATTCCATTTGGTAGAAATGTAATAATACAATAGCTGGATGAAAGCACGCAAAATAATATCATTTTATGACCCGTAAAACCCCCAAATATGTCTTCGATATTTCATCTTTTAGTTACTCTGTTATTTCTTCTATTATATGTTATCACCTATTGCACTAACATGCCTAAAATCAATGACCTGTTAACGCATGAAGTATTCCATTCGGTAGAAATGTGACAGTACTATAGCTAGATGAAAGCACTCAAAATGATATCATTTTATGACCTGTAAAACCCCTAAATATGTCTTCGATATTTCATCTTTTGGTTACTCTGTTATTTCTTCTATTATGTCACAACATGCCTAAAATCAAACTTATTCTGGCAGTAATTACTTGGCCTTTTATTTGCAACTGCTGACATCAAAACAACAGCTACTTCCACATCATGTATAACAGCGGTCAGAGTCTCTGATCATTTGAATAAAGATTAAAAAAAGATACCAATGTCACTAGTCTGAAAAAATCTATGTTTTTTTTTCAGTACAGTTGAACTTCGATGGCTCGAACATCTTTGGGACCATAGAAAATTGTTTGAGACATGGGTGGTTCGAGCCACTGATAGTTAATTATGGTGCCAAGTCGGGAAGCAAATGGCGATAATTTAGGGATTTTTTTCGATTTTCTACACAATAATTGTATGTTGTCATCGAGGCAATTCTAACGAGTACACACAACATACAATTTCACGATAAAATAAGAAAATTTCCCTATATATTTGTTTTATTGAGCTATCGGAAGAACTTCGTAGGGACTCAAAAACGAGTTCGAATTAGCTACGGTAAACGAGCCATCGGTGTTCGAGCTATCGAGGTTCGACTGTAGTTTCTAACCTGACACTTCTGATGTAAGAAACAGAATGATGTAAAATTGCAATGATACCAACCATTAGTGTCAAAGTTAAATACTAATTCAAATATTAACAATCAAAAACGCGATCTTACCTGGAAAAAAAAGTCGCCATTTCAAAACTGGTTTTGATTTCTATGGACACAGTTCAAACGCATTCCGTGTTTTCATCATACTATCCAGAAACGGTCTCTATGTTTATTTTCTTATGAAAAGCTGATCTATATAAAATAAACACAGATAAATACAGACCCTGGCCCACCATGTCTGTCTTTGTTTACCTCTGAAATCTGATAGCTTTTGACATCGAGATTTCAGGTTTACTGGGTGTAAGTGATTACCAAGTACTTGTGCACATTCATTTGCCAGAAACTGACAACTGCCCTTCTTGAAACAATGGAAGGGAGAGAATGACTGTAGAAAATATTTCAGGACCAATCACCATGAAAGAATGTTGCCGGATATGGCAGGGATTGAACCCGCTACCTCTGATCACCAGTTGGACTCGCACCCAACTCAGCCTCCTACGCCGGCTCTTTTTTGTTAGAGTTATTAAGATCTATATCTCCTGAATGCCTGGATGGATTTACAGTCAAACCTGTCATAGTGGCCACCTCTATTAAGCAATCAACCTGTTTTAAGTGAGCCTGCATTCTGTTCCTGAAGAGAAATTGCATTAACACTCAGCACCTGGCTAAAGCAGTGACATTTTGATTATCCCATAGGTGCTTGCAAAATACCGGTTGGACTGAACTTGATACCTGGACTGATGTTAGATAGATACTGGTCCAAATATGTGTTCAGAACAGGTCAAGTTCACAAACTTAGAAATTATTTTTTTTTTATGTGTTGAGGTTTTACAGCCCAGTCAACCCATTAGGGTCATATCAAGCGGGCTCAGTTTACCTAACCACACTTTTACAAGACAAGCTTTGCAGACCTCTAAGCGGTTAACCAGTAATATGCACATTCTTTTTATCCAAAACTGAACACTGCCCTTGGACTGATGTAAGACTCATACTGGTCCAAATATGAGTTCAAAACAGTTCAAGTTCACAGACTTAGTATTTTTTTTTTTTTTTTGTGTGTGTTGAGGTTTTACGGCCCAGTCAACACTATTAAGGTCATGTTGAGCTGCTCAGTTTACATAACCACACCTTTCCTCGGCAGACTTAGTCCTTTAAATGGTTAACCAGTTTGTGTGCATATTCATTTGCTAGAAACTGATAAGTGCCCTTCTTGAAACAGTGGAAGGGAGAGAATGATTGTAGAAAATATTTCAGGATCAATCTTCATGAAAAAACGTTGCCAGTGGCAGGGATTGAACCTGCAACCTCCTGATCACCAGTCAGACTCGCATCCAACCTAGCCTCCGAGGTTGGCTCTTTTTTGTTAGAGCTACTAAGATCTATATCTCCTGAATGCCTGGATGGATTTACAGTCAAACCTGTCATAGTGGCCACCTCTATTAAGCAAGCAACCTGTTTCAAGTGAGCCTGCATTCTGTTCCTGAAAGAGTAATTGCATTAAAACTCATCTGTATTAAGCAAGCACCTGGCTAAAGCAGTGACATTTTGATTATCCCATAGGTGCTTGCAAAATACCGGTTGGACTGAACTTGATACTGGGACTGATGTTAGATAGATACTGGTCTAAATATGAGTTAAAAACAGCTCAAGTTCACAGACTTAGAAACTACCTTTTTTGTGTGTATGTGTTGAGGTTTCAGAGTCAACCCATTAGGGTCATGTCAACCGTGGTCAGTTTACCTAACCACACTTTTACTGGACAGGCTTACCTAGTCCTCTAAGCGGTTAACCAGTATTGTGCACATTCTTTCATCAGAAACTGAAAACTCCCCTTGGACTGATGTTATTAGATACATACTGGTCCAAATATGAGTTCAGAATAGGTCAAGTTCACAGATTAAGTAATTTTGTGTGTGTGTGTTTTGAGGTTTTACGGCCCAATCAACACTATTAAGGTCATGTCAAGCCGGTCAATTTACATAACTACACTTTTTCTCAGCAGACTTAGTCCTCTAAGTGGTTACCCAGTACTTGTGCACATTCATTTGCCAGAATCTGACAACTGCCCTTCTTGAATCAGTAGAAAGGAGAGAATGACTGCAGAAAATATTTCAGGATCAATCTCCACGAAAGAAAGTTGATGGATGTGGCAGGGATGGAACCAGCAATATCATGATCACCAGTTGGACTCACACTCAGCTGAGCCTCCGAGGTTGGCTCTTTTTTGTTAGTTATTAAGATCTATATCTCCTGAATGCCTGGATGGATTTACAGTCAAACCTGTCATAGTGGCCACCTCTATTAAGCAATCAACCTGTTTTAAGCAAGCCTGCATTCTGTTCCTGAAAGAGTAATTGCATTAAAACTCATGTGTATTAAGCAAGCACCTGGCTAAAGTAGTGACATTTGATTATCCCATAGGTGCTTGCTAAATACAGGTTGGACTGTACTTGATACTTGGACTGATGTTAGATAGATACTAGTCCAAACATGTGTTCAGAACAGGTCAAGTTCACAAACTCAGAAATTATTTTTTTTTTGTGTTGAGGTTTTACAGCCCAGTCAAACCCATTAGGGTCATGTCAAGCATGCTCAGTTTACCTAACCACACTTTTACAAGACCAGCTTAGTCCTCTAAGCGGTTAACCAGTATTATGCACATTCTTTCGTCCGAAACTGAACACTGCCCTTGGACTGATGTTAGACTCATACTGGTCCAAATATGAGTTCAAAACAGGTCAAGTTTACAGACTTAGTATTTTTTTTGTGTGTTTAGGTTTTACGGCCCAGTCAATACTATTAAGGTCATGTTGAGCTGGTCAGTTTACATAACCACACCTTTCCTCAGCAGACTTAGTCCTTTAAGTGGTTACCCAGTACTTGTGCATATTCATTTGCCAGAAACTGACAAGTGCCCTTCCTGAAACAGTGGAAGGGAGAGAATGATTAGAATATTTCAGGATCAGTCTTCATGAAAGAAAGTTGCCGGATATGGCAGGGATTGAACCCGCAACCTTCTGATCACCAGTCGGACTCACACTCAACTGAGCCTCCAAGGCCAGCTCTTTTTTGTCAGAGTTACTAAGATCTATATTTCCTGAATGCCTGGATGGATTTACAGTCAAACCTGTCATAGTGGCCACCTCTATTAAGCAAGCAACCTGTTTTAAGCAAGCCCGCGAAAGAAAAAGCAGTAACATTTTGATTATCCCATACATGCTTGCAAAATACTGGTTGGATTTAATTTGATACTTGGACTGATGTTAGATACATACTGGTCCAAATATGAGTTAAGAACAGGCCAAGTTCACAGACTTAGAAACTGCTTTTTTTGTGTGTGTGTGTTGATGGTTTACAGCCCAGTCAACCCATTAGGGTCATGTCAATGATGGTCACTTTACCTAACCGCACTTTTACTGGACAGGCTTAGCCCTCTAAGCAGTTAACCAGTATTGTGCACATTCTTTCGTCAGAAACTGACAACTCTCCTTGGACTGATGTTATTAGATTCATACTGGTACAAATATGAGTTCAGAATAGGTTAAGTTCACAGTCTTAGTAATTTTTTTGTGTGTGTGTGTGTTGAGGTTTTATTGCCCCATCAATACTATTAAGGTCATGTTGAGCCGGTCAATTTATATAACCACACTTTGCTCAGCAGACTTAGTCCTCTAAGTGGTTAAACAGTATTGTGCACATGCTTTCGTCAGAAACTGAACACTGCCCATGGACTGATGTTAGCCTCATACTGGTCCAAATATAAGTTCAGAACAGGTCAAGTTCACAGACTTAGTATTTTTTTTGTGTGTTTAGGTTTTACGGCCCAGTCAACACTATTAAGGTCATGTTGAGCTGGTCAGTTTACATAACCACACCTTTTCTCAGCAGACTTAGTCCTTTAAGTGGTTATCCTACTTGTGCATATTCATTTGCCAGAAATTGACAAGTGTCCTTGTTGAAAGAGTGGAAGGGAGAGAATGATTGTAGAAAATATTTCAGGATCAATCTCCATGAAAGAATGTTGCTGGATGTGGCAGGGATTGAATCCGCAACCTCCTGATCACCAGTCAGACTGGCACCCAACTGAGCCTCCAAGGCCGACTCTTTTTTGTTACTAAGATCTATATCTCTTGAATGCCTGGATGAATTTACAGTCAAACCTGTAATAGTGGCCACCTCTATTAAGCAAGCAACCTGTTTTAAGCGAGCCTGCATTCTGTTCCTGAAAGGGTAATTGCATTAAGACTCATCTGTATTAAGCAAGCACCTGGCTAAAGCAGTGACATTTTGATTATCCCATAGGTGCTTGCAAAATACTGGTTGGACTGAACTTGATACTTGGACTGATGTTAGATAGATACTAGTCCAAATATGAGTTAAGAACAGGTCAAATTCACAGACTTAGAAACTACTTTTTTGTGTGTGTGCGTTGAGGTTTTGCAGCCCAGTCAACCCATTAGGGACATGTCAACCTTGGTCAGTTTACCTAACCACACTTTTACTGGACAAGCTTACCTAATCCTCTAAGTGGTTTACCAGTATTGTGCACATTCTTTTGTCAGAAACTGACAACTCTCCTTGGACTGATGTTATTAGATTCATACTGGTCCAAATATGAGTTCAAAACAGGTCAAGTTCACAGACTTAGTAATTTTTTTGTGTGTGTGTGTGTGTTTTGAGATTTTACGGCCCAGTCAACACTATTAAGGTCATGTCAAACCGGCCAATTTACATAACCACACTTTTGCTTGGCAGACTTATACCTCTAAGTGGTTACCCAGTACTTGTGCACATTCATTTGCCAGAAACTGACAACTGCCCTTCGTGAATCAGTGGAAAGGAGAGAATGACTGTAGAAAATATTTCAGGATCTATTTCCATGAAAGAAAGTTGACGGATGTGGCAGGGATCGAACCAGCAACCTCCTAATCACCAGTCAGACTCACACTCAGCTGAGCCTCCGAGGTCGGCTCTTTTTTGTTAGTTACTAAGATCTATATCTCCTGAATGCCTTGATGGATTTACAGTCAAACCTGTCATAGTGGCCACCTCTATTAAGCAAGCAACCTGTTTTAAGCAAGCCTGCATTCTGTTCCTGAAAGAGTAATTGCATTAAAACTCATCTGTATTAAGCAAGTATCTGGCTAAAGCAGTGATTATCCCATAGGTGGTTGCTAAATACAGGTTGGACTGTACTTGATACTTGATGTTAGATAGATACTAGTCCAAATATGAGTTCAGAACAGGTCAAGTTCACAAACTTAGAAATTACTTTTTTTTGTGTGTGTTGAGTATTTACAGCCCAGTCAATCCATTTTGTACACATTCTTTCGTCGGAAACTGAACACTGCCCTTGGACATGTTAGACTCATACTGGTCCAAATATGAGTTCAGAACAGGTCAAGTTCACAGCCTTAGTATTTTGTTGTGTGTACTGAGGTTTTACGGCCCAGTCAACACTATTAAGGTCATGTTGAGACAGTCAGATTACATAACCACACCTTTCCTCGGCAGACTTAGTTCTTTAAGTGGTTAACCAGTACTTGTGCATATATTCATTTGCCAGAGACTGACAAGTGCCCTTCTTGAAACACTTTTACTAGACAGGCTTAGACTCATACTGGTCCAAATATAAGTTCAGGTCAGAACAGGTCAAGTTCACAGACTTAGTATTTTATTTTTTCTGTGTTTAGGTTTTAGGGCCCAGTACTTGTGCATATTCATTTGCCAGAAACTGACAAGTGCCCTTTATGAAACAGCAGAGAGTGATTGTAGAAAATATTTCAGGATCAATCTTCATGAAAGATGTTGCTGGATGTGGCAGGGATTGAACCCCCAACCTCCTGATCACCTGTCGGACTCGCACCCAACTGAGACTCCGAGGTCGGCTCTTTTTTGTTAGAGTTACTAAGATCTATATCTCCTGAATGCCTGGACGGATTTACTTTTTTTTGTTAGTTGAGGTTTTACTGCCCAGTCAACCCATTAGGGTCATGTCAAGTTTGGTCAGTTTACCTAACCACATATTTACTGGACAGGCTTAGTCCTCTAAGAGGTTAAACAATATTGTGCACATTCTTTTGCCAGAATCATGGACTGTTGTTAGATTGATACTGGTCCAAATATAAATTCAGAACAGGTCAAGTTCACAGACTAAGAAATTACTTTTTGTGTGTGTGTGTTGAGGTTTTACATCCCAGTCAACACATAGGGGCCATGTCGAGCGCAGGCAGTTTACCTAACCACACTTTTACCGGACAGGCTTAGTCCTTTAAGTGGTTAAACAGTATTGTGCACATTCTTTCCCCAGAAACTGACAACTGCCCTTCTTGAATCAGTGGAAGGGAGAAAATGACCGTAGAAAATATTTCATGATCAATCTCCACAAAAGTTTGTTGCTGACCTTGTGTGGGTTGAACCAGCAACCTCCTGATCACCAGTCGGATATGCCCGCTGAGCCACAGAGGCCGGCTAGAAATTACTTATACTACAGGCAAGCACAAGTTCAGGTGAGCTTTCCTAATGAGCTACCAAGCTTGTCTCACTAACAACCAGTATAAGACCAGTGTTGATGAATGGATTCCATTACATCTGATCAGACTGCCTCAATGACCAGGGCCCAGTTGTTCAAAGCGTTGTTAGCTTAACGAGCTTGTTAAGGGTCATTTCGTTAACTATTTTAGCGGATTCAATATACAATATTCTGATATTTTTTGCTGAAAAAATGTGGGTAGCTTTTGCACTGCAAAAGCTACTCACATTTTTTTCAGCAAAAAATTCCAGCATATTTGCGTATCACTCGATGCAAATTTTAACGAATCGTTAACTAACGATGTCGTTAGCTTTGAACAACTGGGCCCAGGCTGATTCAGTCTTTTGCTGTTTGCATATGGCATAAGGATCATTTTCATGCATTCTCTTACTTAGCACACTGGGAAGAGGACAAATAATTTCCGATATATTAAGTGATATACTAAGCCTCTTTACAAGAGACACCTCCTTACAACAGCCATTTTTCAGACTTCCGAAAGTGAAATTTACAATATTTAACCTCTACAAAAGCCATCTCACTAAAACAGCTACTTTTCTGATTTACCAGTGATGATTGACAATATATTTAAACTCCACAAAGGGATGCTTTACTATATATTAAACCTCTCTACAAAAGCCACTTCACTACAACAGCCAGTTTTCTGATTTCCCAAAGTTACGTTTTACCATATATTTTACCTTTCTACAACAGCTGCTTCCCCACAACAGCCACATATCTGGTTTCCAAAGCGATGTTTTACTATATTTAACCTCTCTACAACAGCCACCTCCCTATAACAGCCTACTTTTCTTATTTACCAAAGTGCAGTTTTACAATATTTAACCTCACTACAACAGCCACCTCCCTATAACAGCCTACTTTTCTTATTTACCAAAGTGCAGTTTTACAATATTTAACCTCTCTACAACAGCCACCTCCCTATAACAGCCTACTTTTCTTATTTACCAAAGTGCAGTTTTACAATATTTAACCTCTCTACAACAGTCACCTCCCACCTCCCTACAACAGCCACATTTCTGGGCCCAGTTGTTCAAAACTAACGAAGTTGTTAGTTAATGTATAGTTAAATGTTTGATCAGTAAATATGGCATATTTGCTAATATTTTTGCTGAAAAAAAATGTGAGCAGCTTTTGCATTTGCAAAAGCTACTCACATTTTTTTCAGCAAAAATAACTGTGAATTAGATATTGTATTTACTAGAGCAGTTAACATTTTGACCACTAATGAGCTCCTCTCCCACACTATATATTGGAAACTTCTAATTTCAGTTTTAGGTATGTCTGGCTATGCGATTTAGATATTCCTAGAGAAAAATTAACTATTTGCAAACAGTGGAGACCCTGATTAAATGCCACATTCTGTGGTATCTGATCTGGGTCTGCACTATTTGCCACTTACTCGTTTAGGGGTCTCAAGACAACAGTGGGTTAACTTCCCCTACAACTGCCACTTTTCTGACTTCCAAGAGATGTTTTACAATATGTACAACCTTTCTATAACAGAAACTTCCCTACAAGAGCCAATTTTATGCTTTCCCAATGGGTAGCAGTTGCAGAGAGATTGCTCTGTATAATAACAGACAAAATATTCTGTTTTTAACTGTATTCCTGTGGGATGCAGGTATAAAATGTGACGCAGACAGTACTTTGAAGTACAGCTAACCCAAGTCAATAATCTTATTCACTGTTAACACATACAGTACTAGGGGCAAATTCAGCAGACAACAAATTGACAATATTTTTCCCAGAAAATAGGCTTTGACATTTCATGCAAACTGTCTCCTGAACTGTCTTCTAAGGAGACAGTTTGCAATGAAATGTTGAATCCTATTTTCTAGGAAAAAATAAGAAGAATATTTCAAATTGTTGTCTACCGAAAGTTTTACCCAGCATGTTAAGTCCTAACAAAGATGAAATGTGAAAAACAACAGCCGTGAAAGATAACACTGTAACACTGGCTGATAACAGGATTATGTCGCACTTTTAAAAATCCACTGTAAATATCTTCCCTTTGTTTACAGCTCTTCAATAAAAGAGATTAAGATAACATTAAATTCTGGTAGGCTCACGGAAAAATTAGCAGATAACAAATTATCTTTTCTTAATTTTCCTCAGATAATAAGGTTTTGCATTTCATGTGAATTGTGTGCTGTGAGAGGATTCATATGAAATGTCAAGCACTATTTTCTGGAAAAGAAAAAAAACAAGTCTAAATATACCACCTCTTTATAAAATATTGCTGGGATCCAAAGCAAAAACCATGTTAGCAAAAACGACCTTGATCTTTTTCTATATAATCTAAACATTTTTGTTTGGCTACAACACCTTCAGTGTCCACCTCTTATATTCCAAACTGTTTTGTAAATAACCATCTTATACAGAGGTTCCAGTGTATCAAATTCAGCATATTCAAAGTTTCGATAAAGGCTTATCATTACAAAAACACGCCTATTCAAATATACTGAAAATCTTACCATCAAAAAATAAAAATTTTCAGGTAAAAAAATCAGATATTTTTCATATTTCTGCTCAAAACATAGAATGTGGGTACTCATTAGAACTGCCTCGACGAGGCAGTTCTAACGAGTATCCACAATCTATGTTTTTGAGCAGAAATAAGAAAAATAATGTATATCCCTGTAAACCCCAGTTTTACTATATAAAAGTGGGGTTTAAGGGGGTCAAAATAATATAGGCATGTTTTCGAGATGCAAAACAAAAACAACGCTAATTTAAATACTAGCATATTATTATTTTTTTTAATATTTCATTTTTCTAATAAAAAAAATAGACATTTTATGAATCATCTCCTATGCAGATGATTCATGAAATGACAAACCCTATTTGTTTGGGAAAAAAGGATTATCACAAATTTGTCATCTTCTAAACTTATGATAAGCATACTAAGGGTTAATACTGAAGCAACAGTAACTCACATCTTATAACACTTAGCATGCTGGAAAATTTTTTTTAGCAGACGTCATTTTGGTTTAAACAATATTTTATTTACAAGCTAGTATACATTTACAACATACAAATAAGAGCTGGCATAAGGATCTGACAGTAAGCCACTTGGCTTATAAACATCATTTTGAAATATCTATCTTATTTTTACCAGAAATACAGGCTGACATTTCATGCAAACTGTCTCTAAGGAGACAATTTGCATGAAATATTAAAGCCTATTTTCTGGAAAAAATAAGAAAAATATCGTCTGCTGAATTTTCCCAGAGAACAATGTTGTTTACTACCTATTGATTGAGTTAATGGCAGCAATCATGTAAATTCCTTTCAAAGTGTTCTATTTTACTGAAGAAGGCCATCAGCCAAAATATTTATTAAAGAGTGAACTTTTTAAAAGTGTATACTGTTATGATTTGACAAATCAAACCCTTCAGACTTTCAGTTTAATCTTGTTGATGATTGACTTTTACATCAAGCAAGTGCCATAACTCTGTCAAAAATAAAATAAAAGGGAAGGTGCATTAGTCTTTCCCTAAATATTATCAACATTTATGCACGGACATGCTAATTTTGATTAAAATGTCTTGTGTTCTACATGTTATCTTATGTTGCTTTACATTTTTGCAAGGCTTCAAGAAAATCTCTGAAACCATTTGCAAGTTATAGAAAGGGCACAAGTATATGACTTGGGTCACTTTTAACAATATTCAAAGGTTAGTATCTCCAAAAGCAGGAAATTCAGAGTTATGGTTCTTGTGTTTTGCATACTGTATCATGATGATATACATTTGCATAAAGTTTCAAGAAAATATCTCGAACAGTTTTCAAGTTACAGAGTGGACACAAATATATAACAGAAATCACTATTTTCAAAGTTCAAAGGGCCATAACTCCAAAAGTAGGTTAACCAGAGTTATGGTTCTTGTGTTATGCACCTCACCACATGATGCTTTAAATTTGTGTGAAGTTTCATCAAAATATCTGGAACCTTTTTCTACAGAGCGGATACTAGTACCTAGTAGAAATGGCTATTTTCAATATCTACTATATTCAAAGGGCTGCATATCCAAAAGTAGGTTAACCAGAGTTACGGTTTTTGTGTTCTGCAAGTTGTCTCTTGGTGCTTTACATTTGTGAGAAATTTCATAATAATATAGAGTGGACACGAGGATATAGTAGAAATAGCTAGTTTCAATATCTACTATGTTCAAAGGGCTGCAACTCCATAAGTAGGTTAACCAGAGTTACATTTTTTGTGGACTGCATGTTGTCTCATGGTGCTTTACATTTGCAAGAAATTTCATAATATCTTGAACAGTTTTCAACTTACAGAGCGGACTTGAGTACATGGTAGAAATGGCTAAGTTGAAAGGACAATAACTCTAAAAGTAGGCAAAGCAAAGTTACGGTTCATGTGTACTGCAAGTCGTCTCATAGTGCTTTACATTTGTGTGAAATTTCGTGAAAATATAGAACGGACACTAGTACATAGTATAAATGGCTATTTTCATTATCTACTTTGTTCAAAGTGCCGCAACTCCAAAAGTAGGTTGACCAGCGTTACATTTTTTGTGTTCTGCATGTTGTCTTATGGTGCTTTAAATTTGTGAGAAATTTCATAATGATATCTCAAACATTTTTCAACTTACAGAGCGGACATGAGTACATGGTAGAAATGGCTATGTTCAATGTTCAAAGGGCATTAACTCCAAAAGTGGGCAAACCAGAGTTACGGTTAATGTGTTCTGCACATTGTCTCATAGTGCTTTACATTTATGTAGAATTTCGTGAAAATATCTCAGACGGTATCATAGTTATGGAGCGGACACAAATGATGGAAGCACTGCATAAAAATGACAGTCATTAGACTGCAAAATATAGGTCACAGTCATAAAATTGACACTGCAGTGTTTGAGACTTTGTTAGGGAGTTAGGGAGATAGCACATGCCAGGTTAGATGATTGTAGGTATAACAGTTAATCAGAAATGGAGCTTAACTATAGGGGTGATATAAAAATAACAGCAGTCGTTAGACTGTGAAAAATAGATCACGGTCATAAAATGATACAAAATTTTAAGGAAGAAAGTGTCTGCCAGATAAAATGATTGTAGATATAATAATTATTCAGAAATGGACCTAAACGTTAGGGTTGATGCAAAATATTTATTGATGAACAGAAAACCAGCTCGTGTCACATCTGCTTGCTTAAGCAGGTGCGACAAAAAAGTATGGAAAATACAGGTTGACATTTCATGAGAACTGTCTGCCTAGCAGACAAGTTCACTTGAAATGTCAAGCTTTATTTTCTATGAAAAATAAAGAAAAACTAGACAATCCCTAAAGGGGATGAATGCCCCACTACTGCCAGTTTGGCTGTAGATTTATTAATCTGAACAAATGCCATATGTACAAGGCAATTGTGTTAAGGTTTTACTGTAATGTGCACATTCTTTCGCCAGAAACTGACAACTGCCCTTCTTGAATCAGCGGAAGGGAGAGAATGACCGTAGAAAATATTTCATGATCAATCTCCACGAAAGAATGTTGCCAACCTCGGCGGGGGTCGAACCCGCGACCTCCTGGTCTTCAGTCGGACGGCGCATCCAACTGAGCCACCAAGGCCGGCAAATGTACAAGGCAAAGTTTCTAAATAAATCCATGGTACATAGCAATAAAAAATTTATTGGAGTTCTGTGACCTTTGTGCACATGCCCAGCCTATATTCTTACTTTGCTAAAAGTTTCAAATCATTATCTTGAAAACTGTAGGAGAAGTTGCAGAGACATGAATCTTACTATGTCAAGTGTATAAGGCCATATTTCTAAGTAAATTCAGAATATGTCACTCTAACAATAAAAAATTTGATCAGAGTTCTGTGACCTTTAGGCACAGAGACATGAACCCTACTCTGCCATCTGTATAAGGCCATATTTATAAGTGAATCAAGGGTATGTAACTTTAGCAATAAAAATTTAATCAGAGTTCTGTGACCTTTATACACATGCCCAGCCTATTTTCTTACTTTGCTGCAAATTTCAAATCATTATCTTGAAAACTGTAGAAGTTGCGGAGACTTGAACCCTGCTATGCCATGTGTATAAGGCCATATTTCTTAGTAAATCCAGGGTATATAACTCTGGCAATAAAAATTTGATCAGAGTTTCGTGATCTTTATGCAGATGCCAAGTCATATTCTTACTTTGCTGCAAGTTTCAAATCATTATCTTGAAAACTGTAGAAGTTGCGAAGACATAAAACCCTAATATGCCATGTGTATAAAACAAATTTTCTAAGTAAATCAAGGGTATGTAACTCTAACAATAATTCGATCAGAGTTCTGTGACCTTTGTGCACATATTCAGTCTATATCCTTACTATGGTGCAAGTTTCAAACTATTACCTTGAAAACTGTAGGAGGAGTAGCAGAGATACGAACAGTACTATAAAGTGTGAAGACAGACACACATACGTATGACTGAGGGTAAAACTATATGCCCTCCTCCATTTCGTGGCAGGGGCATAAAAACAGACCACCATCTACTACAATTTTGTTTGGCACTTTGTTAGATATGATGAAATACTGAACAGTGTCAAGCAAAAAGGCTATTTCAGGGCCTATGCAGAGTGTAAGTGGCCCTGACATCTGCATCTGCATTATCTGGTCAAGCCAGTTAGCCTTCACTCTCTACTTACAGAATTTTTGCACTTTATATATTTATATGGCAAAGTCCCTGATTAGAATGTGCTACTACACATACACTGATTGATATTTACTGCTTGATAGAAACCCCTTCCCATGATAACATTACGAAAACACGCCTATTCAAATATATTGAAAATTTCACCACTAAAAACTGAAAATTTTCAGATAAAAATTCTGATATTTTTTTCATATTTTTGCTCAAAATATAGATTGTGGGCACTTGTTAGAACTGCCTCAGCGAGGCAGTTCTAACAAGTACCCACAATCTTTGTTTTTGAGCAGAAATGAAAAAAAATAATTTATACCCCTGTAAACCCCAGTTTTACTATATAAAAGTGGGGTTTAAGGGGTCAAAATTACAAAGGTATGTTTTCGTGATGAGACTCATCATTAGGAGACCCTGAGGACATGTATTCAGACATCTTAACTCCTTACTTTACCTGTCCAAAAATCTGAAATACTGTAATAACCCTAAGTATTGGGACAGATAGGCCTTTGCAAACAGTGAAGACCCAGGTCAGATGCCACAGAATGTGACATCTGCTCAGGGTCTGTATTGTTTGCCATACATACAGCAATATTTTAGACACATCAAAAGGTAGCAGAATGGACTATTTCAAATTTTAGGACAAGTATGGTAAGGAATTTAGGTGTCCCAATACTTAGGGTAAATATATGGTAATCTTTTTTACTACCTGTTGTGTCTTAAAGACTACTGGATGAGTGGTAAATTTTTGAGACCCTGATTAGATGTTACATTCTGCTCATGCCTATGTGTCCATACATAAGATAAATACAGTACAGTCAGTAGATTTTCTTCCATTTTTGTCCAGGAAGACAACTTTTGTGTTTTCCTGTTTGCCTTCATGTGCATCAAATGACTTCTGAAAAGGTTTTGTTTGTGTTGAGATTTTATGGCCCAGTCAAACCAATGGGGTCATGTCGTGCGCGGTGTTTACCTAACCACACGTTTACTGGGCAGGCTTTGTCCTCTAAGCGGTTAACCAGTATTGCGCACATTCTTTCGCCAGAAACTGACAACTGCCCTTCTTGAATCAGCGGAAGGGAGAAAATGACCGTAAAAAATATTTCATGATCAATCTCCACGAAAGAATGTTGCCGACCTTGGCGGGGGTTGAACCCGCGACCTCCTAGTCTCCAGTCGGACGCGCATCCAACTGAGCCGGCTTCTGAAAAGGTATCTACTCTAAAAGGAAAGAAATTACTCCCAAGGGGAACAAATAATTCATTTTTGAGGAGATCCCTTCAAAGGAGTGAGGCAACTGTCAGAACTGTTTTTGCTTCCCTTGAAAATGTATTATTTCCCCTTAAATTAAAGCACAGAAGAAATCATGAGGCCATGTTTTTTGACGAATCATGACGGCCTGAACAATCTTGGTAGAGGGTCACCAGAGACATTTCTGCCAAGTTATATTGAAATCAGTCCAGTGGTTTCTGACAAGAAGATTTTTAAAGTTTTCTATATAGATATATAGGTAAAATAAGCCCAGCCCTCTGGCGGCTATGTTTTTTTGACAAATCATGACGGCTTGAACAATCTTGGTAGAAGGTTATGAAAGGAACACTCCTGCCACGTTATATTGAAAGTGGTCCAGTGCTTTCTGACAAGAAGATTTTTAAAGTTTTCTATATAGGAGTAGTGGTTTGAAAGTGTTAATGGACGGACAATTGGACAGACGTACGATGGACAAAAAGTGATCACTATAGCTAAAAATACCTTAAAACATGGAACACTTTCTTTAATGGAGCACAATTATTCTATTCGGACCATTAACCATGCAGTATATTCAGATGGAAGTCAAATGATCACAAGTATAAATAATGCTAGGTAAAAACACTAGACCACCCGAGCGTAACTTAATAGACACTACAAAGTTACACTTTACATACAACCATTTATTCCGTACTACTGTTCATTCATGATTTACATAGTATACAATCAATAATTATATCTGTATTACTCTTTATTTATAGTTGACCTGCACAGTGTAACTACACTGTGCAGGTCAACAAAATGTGCATGTATAGTTATATTTATTAATAGTTATGGACCTATGGTCCACAGCAGCGCTGTAAAGGTCTACAACCCAGAATCCAGTGATGTATTCTATTTTAGGAAAACGTCAAATACTGACCTGCGCAATGTGCAGACGATACACAGGCCAATACAGTCTGATCAGGGTGATAGTATGCGAGGGGCTCCACTTCCTAAAAAGCTTGTATTTTGTTTTGACAAGCAAAAATTAGAAAGAGGAGACAAAATGGTATGAAAGAAGTAAGAAAGGATTACATGTATATTAATAATTCTATTCTTTTGCAGAGATGGTGGTATTAATATATTATATTTCGATCTCTTGCAGAAAATGACCTTTTGCTGCTCTCTACATGCATCAGTTTTACACTTGAGCTTGAAGCATAAAAGGGATTGAAATCGTAGTCTAGTGACCAATTAGAAAGTGCCTTTCTGAAGCCATTCTGGTATGATGTCTTCCCTCGCGTACGATTTAAGACATCCAAATTTCAATCCTCTTTTGGTGACAAGCTTGAGCAATATACCCGGGGTAGCAAGGGACTATTAGAATATGTTTTCAAACCACATTTTAGTAAATAAACTATGAAGAAAGAAATTATTAACACTATTAGTTTTGTTTTGTTTTATATATATATACAGAACATAATAAAGCAAAACTTTCAGGTAGTTAAAATAACTGTATAAACCATAGCTAAGCGGAAAGGCCAAAAAAGGAACAGGTGGGCAATATATGTTCACCTATTCCTTTTTTACAATGAAAACTAATAAATTTTTCATTCATTTACAGGTTTTTTATTCCTTTTATCTTGCAAAATTTATCAAAAAGAGTCTAAACAGATTTAGGTTGCGAGCTAGGAAGGAAAAAGTGATTGAAATCTTATGGGAGGATTGAAATTACCCTTTTTTAAACCAATCAGAAGCCTCCTTTCAAAATTTCTGATCCAATCAGAGATAGGCTTCTGATGGTACTTCGGCTTGGATGCTTTACGCCGTACGATCTAATCAGAGATTTCAATCCGATTCTTGGACTTAGCACAAAATATTATCACTACAAACATATTGCGGTTTAAATTAAAAATCTATAAATTATATATTAATCTCTCTCAGCTCTTTAAATATTTTTCAGGAAGAAGGTTTGAGAAGAGAGAGATAACAAGATAGAAAGAAGTATTTGTGTATACACAACCATGCAAGACCCACACAGTGTCAACAACTAACAAGCTGGCATCACAAGCACAACAAACTCATCGTTTTTCCTAGAGGAGGCCACACATGCCTATTTATCCTTGCGGACTCCTCTAAGACAGAGGCTTGGGTCTTGGTTCCACACAAATATATGTAAATACTTATAAAACCAAGATCCTAAGCCTTCGTCACTTGGACCCCAACAACTAATCTTTCAGAGGCGGGGCAACGGGTGAATTACCTTTTCTTACATGATTCGGTCTAGGAAGTCCCTTAAAGATGCCTCTCGGACAGTCCAGAAAAATCATTGCAATTGTAACTTAGTTGGTTTTTAAGTTTTTTTTTCCATTTTTTACAAGTTTAGCTTTCAACTACGCATTCTTTCGCTTCTCTTTTTGTTTTGACTATGCGGCCTTTTAGACTACGCAAATAAATAAAATCCAATTTAATACCCTCCAGTCCCCTTTAGCTTTCGACTATGTGCTTATTTAGACTACACAACTGAGCTAAGTGCCTGAATGCTCCTCAATGCTTGCTTATCCAGCCTCCTCCTCCATTTAGCACGAAACGTGTGGGTCCATGGCATAGTGACGGACAGAGAATAACACATGGACAAAACACCATGATGTTAGTTTTAAACTTGAACCCTTTAGGCCAATGTTCAAAATTCTGTAACTTATGGACGGGATGACTATTTACATGCACACTGCCTGGGCGAGGTAACCTATTTAGAAATTATAACTAGGCCAGTTTTAAGCCAAACCAGGAGTCCTGTAAAACTAATCTGGATTTTCTGGTGCTGCCTCTATGTGACTCAGTTGCCTGGTAGCATTAAAATTCTGAACAGTCAGTCAGTCTATGGGAGCAAATTCTTCACTAATAGTTGCCCCACTCTGCTTGACCCCACCCTCCTCTATCCCATCTTAATTTTAAAAAAAAAGGATTTAAATTCTGGGGTTCAAGCAAATCAAGTTCTCTCCTTTTAAAGGCATAGCTAAAATGAGACTAAAAGTGGTACCACTCACTACCGGTAATGATTTAATTGCCCCTACCTAGACGCTATGCAAGAGAGATCAAAACTATGTCATAAAGAAGCAATTATGAGATCCCAACATGGGGTTGTAAAGAGGCCTTCAGAAGGGTAATAAATTTTGAAGGCCTAT
The DNA here is from genome assembly GCA_964016985.1 of Anodontia alba. Lineage (NCBI taxonomy): Eukaryota > Metazoa > Mollusca > Bivalvia > Lucinida > Lucinidae > Anodontia > Anodontia alba. Next base: position 58,821,762 of record OZ024836.1, on the reverse strand, counting down.
TGTGCCCCATCTCAAGTGATATTACCAATGGAACAGATAAGTAAGCCAGTACTAAATTCCCCTATTTGGCTTCTATCTGTCTATCATTTATTGACAGTAGACCAGGTTTTGTTTGTTGTGCTCAGTCTCTTATCATTGATAAGATTAATGACCAAGACACAGCTTGTTTTAAGATGCCACGCCCACTTCTAATTTTCAGCCAATCAGATTACTTGATCCAGGATGTTCAATCAAATCAAATACTGAATGGCAAACAGTGCAGATCCAGATCAGTTGGCTTCTTCAGAAGCCAACTGATCTGGATCTACACTGTTTGAAAAGGCAGGACATATCGGGGTTCAGCAGGACAAAGGTTAAAATAGTTTATTCATTCATCTAATAAAAAAGCTAGTGGTTTGATCCAGGTCTTTGCTAAAACCCTGATCATACGGCATCAATATTTGAAGAGATCTGAGGTTCACAGATGTGTTGAGCACACTTTCTGTTTGTAAGGCTCATATAAGCCAGACTATGTGAAAAGATGTTTTAGGAGCATAAGCAGATAGCAAGGACCCAGATCAGACAGAAATGCCATTGTTGCCTGCTAAAGAATCACAAAATACTTTTGAATATATCAACATACAACAGAGACTCTGATATATCTTCAAGGGAAACAAATCTGACAAGTAATATTTGACTCCCTTCTCACTGGGTATTACCATATATACCCTATGTATTGGGACACATTCTCTCCTTACCATACTTTTTCTAAAATTTGAAAAACTAATCTATTTTACTACCTGTTGATCTGTCGAAAACAGTGCTGGGTGAGTGACAAATAGTGTAGACCCTGATCAGATGCCGCATTCTGCGGCATCTAATCTGGCTCTACACTGTTTGCCTGTCCATCCTAATATTAAGGGTTATTACGGTACTCTTAAAGGAAAGAATTTGTTCCTCTTTGACTAAATTCTTTCCCTTTAGAGTAGCCCCCATGTTTGAAACATACGAGAATCTAGGGGAGGCAACTTCCTGTCTGCAAAAGTTGTCTCCCTTTGCAAAATCTTTTAGGTGTAACACCATCCATTCACTTTAATATTATTTACTTTTCATGTGCTGCCAGATAACGACCAACCCTTAGTATCATATCCTTTCCCTTTTAACAAAAAATCAAATGAAATGCTGAAACTTGCTTTCCTGTTGGGAGGGTTAGTGGAGGAATATGAAAACATTTCAACATTGATTTACTTGTTCATACCTGTATACACAGAGCAAATATTGTAGTTTGCTTGTAGAAAAAAAAAAGATCACAATTCCATGATTTTCTATATAGTGCCTTGTCATTTTACATCAATAATATTACATGTTTAATAACATCAATCATGTGAACTCAATATCGCAACATCTTTCACAAACATTTTATTGGCGAATGTTGCACAGCAATAAATCTTTAAAATCATTTTACCTTATTTTAGAGTAATGCGGTAAAAATAATCTTACATATTATTTCATGAAAAATAGTGATATAGTTCACAAATGAACAATCTATTTAACCCTAAAAGTGCCAGGCATATCAGCAGATGACATTTTAACCCTTTACAGACTGAATGAACTCTCCCACACTATATATTGGAAGATTCTAATTTCGATTTTAGATATGTCAGGCTATGTAATTTAGATATTCCTAGAGAAAAATTATTTAACTATTTGCAAACAATGCTGCATTCTGTGGCATCTGATCTGGGTCTGTGCTGTTTGTCAAATACCCTTTTACTACAACAGGGTTAAAATGTGTGTTTTTTTTTTTTGTTTTTTTTTTCAGAGAAATGCATGTGAAATTACAAGCTATAGTTTTGGGTAAAAAGTAAAGAAAAAAAAAATCTAGAATGTCATCTGCTGCAATTCTGACCGGTGATTAATAGGCTAATACATACAATAGGCTCAAAGGCACATATATTAAAAATATCACATATTATATACTAAAAACTACTTGAAGTCTACCCTGAAAAATCCAATATAACCATATGATGTGCAAGGTAAGAGAAGAGCTTTATGCCATTTTTTTTTTTTTATTCAATTATTTTATTTTTGTTTTGCTTTCAATGGTGATATCACAGCTCTGCATTGTGGGTAAGTAGCTCAAAATGAATAGGGTAATTTCGCTTGTACCTCCCTTCATCCCTCAATATATGCCCAGGGCCCACTTGTTCAAAGCGTCGTTAGCTTAACGAGCTCGTTAAGAGTCATTTCGTTAACTGTTTTAGCAGATTCAATATACAATATTCTGATATTTTTTGTTGAAAAAATGTGAGTAGCTTTTGCTACTCACATTTTTTCATCAAAAAATTTCAGCATATTTGCATATCACTCAATGTAAATTTTAACAAATCGTTAACTAACGACATTGTTAGCTTTGAACAACTGGGCCCTGGTTTTAATCAGAATTATATCACATTGTAGATTTTGAGCCTGCACTGGATGATGAAAAACATTAGGCTATTTTAATGTCTCAGAGAAGCCCCCTTCGGGCTTCAAAGACATAAAAATAGTCTAATGTTTTTCATCATCCAGTACTAGCTCAAAATCTGAATTTCAATTCTTAAAAGTGTACAGAAAAGGTCTGGGAATATTGAGGCTACCTTCATCAGCCTGTGCGAATTCCCAGGCTGATGAAAGAATGTTGCCGACCTGGCAGAGGTCGAACCAACAACCTCCTGATCACCACTTGGATGCGCATCCAACTGAGCCACCTAGGCCGGCAGAAAATGTACATTATGATATATGTGTCCCAATCAGATTCAGATCTGTCTGCACATCCATGCAGTCTGATCAGTCTTGGCTGTCCAGCTCAATAAGCTTGGGATCATTAGATATTTACAGAGTGTACAAAGAAATGCACGGCCTGATCTGAGTCTTTACTACATGTATGTCATAAGCATTACGTAAACGTATCTATGTAAAATATACCTTTCTTAGCCATAGCTCTATAGATAAGCCATTATTTAAAAACAAAATGTTGATTTTTCACATTTCTCCCCCAAAACATATGTTGTGGATACTCAGTAGAAGTGCCTCTTATTTAGCTTCTATTTTTACCCCTTTTATCTAGAGTTATGTAAATCATGGCATTTTCATCATATAATATGAGAAATGAGGAAGATTTTAGTTATTTTGCATAGTAAGACAGATTTATGCCGTATAAAAGGTTACTATAAGTAACCAACAAATTAAAAAGGTTGGTTTAAAAACTGTAAGGTTCTGAAAATCCTCCTACTCATGTAGACCTGGGCCCAGTTGTTCAAAGCATCGTTAGCTTAACGAGCTCGTTAAGGGTCATTTCGTTAACTGTTTTAGCAGATTTAATACACAATATTCTGATATTTTTTGCTGAAAAAATGTGAGTAGCTTTTGCACTGCAAAAGCTACTCACATTTTTTCAGCAAAAAATATCAGCATATTTGCGTATCACTTGATGTAAATTTTAACGAATTGTTAACTAATGACATCGTTAGCTTTGAACAAATGGGCCCTGTTTTCATTAAATATTGTGGAGGATCATGGGGATACATATTATACAGACTCGTTAACATAACAGTAAATTCTATTAACAAGTTACGGATTTCTGGCTGTATCATTTTGATGACAGCATAGTTGATGTAAAGATCTGTTGCAGAATCTGAGGTAAATTCTTGGTGTCCATACACACAAATGAATGCCCCATTGGAAGTTGCTTTGTTAATCTGAAAGAGAAAAAAAGGCTCATAAATATTAAATAGTTATATAAATGTAATAACTTCAGTAAAATTCCACTATTAACCCTTGTCATGCTGAATAAATTAAGATGTCACGCCCACTTCTAATTTCCAGCCAATCAGATTACTTGATCTGGGTTTTTGATAGAAATTCACATATTTAATGACAAACAGTGCAGATCCAGATCAGTTGGCTTCTTCAGAAGCTAACTGATCTGGATCTACATTGTTTGCTAAGACAGGGCATGTCATGTTCAGGAAGAGAAGGGTTAATGGTGAAATTTTACTGTATTACTGCTTTTGTTCATTTTTTTTACCATTACAACTCTGCTTCAGATAATACACTTATTTTTCTTTAATATTTTGGTTTAAACATATTTCATATCAATACTAACATGTACATACAAAAATTTACACAATCAACAGAATACAAAAATGAAAGCATTTTGCTTGTTTGAATTTTCTTATAATTATTTGCATAAATAGTAGTGGAAAATTGTATAGGTGATGTATTGAAATATGTAACTGTTAGATAGAATTACGTTTTGGTTGAAAAAACAAAAAGTCTTATCTGTAGCTTTGCACCACATATAAAAAGCTTCTGATCAGTGTCTACACTATAAGCATAATTTCTAGTTTGTTTGTTTGTGTTTGTGTTGAGGTTTTACGGCCCAGTCAACCCAATGGGGTCATGTCGAGCGCGGTCAGTTTACCTAACCACACATTTACTGGGCAGGCTTAGTCCTCTAAGCAGTTAACCAGGATTGTGAACATTCTTTCGCCAGAAACTGACAACTGCCCTTCTTGAATCAGCGGAAGGGGGAGAATGACCGTAGAAAATATTTTATGATCAATCTCCACGAAAGAATGTTGCCGACCTCAGCGGGGGTTGAACCTGCAAACTCCTGGTCTCCAGTCGGACGGCACATCCAATTGAGCCACCGAGGCCGGCAGCATAATTTCTAGTTATAACAAGAGACCCATGGGCCACAATTCGCTCTACTGATTAAAAACAGCCATTGCAAATGCCAGGCAACTTCTTCCAGTACTGCCCCAGCAACTAAAATACAAATTTGATCATACCATAAAAATATCAAAGGCCATTCTAGTATCACCATTTGAACAAACTCAGTAGACTTTTGTACTTCACAGTAGTGCAGATTATATTTTCATTTCCAGTTGGATCACTGGACTCATTGTTGTATCTTTGAAAATGGGAGTTCTGCTCACTAATACATTAGAGGGCATAAGCAGTGTTGCAAACTTCATTACTGCTTATGAAGAGTCTCATTAAAACTGAGACTCCCATTTTCTGTCTGTATTGTGTTCTTTGTTTCCAAAGGCAATCATTTGACTTTTATTTGAGTCCCAAATGCTGTATACCAAGATTCAACCTCAAAGCTTTCTTAGTTCTGGAGAAGCAGGTTTTTAAGTGATTTACCATATATGGGCATGGCAGCCATCTTTTTCAATGCTGCAGAACTATTTAAACAAATTGTCAACATCCTTTCAACAGAAGGCCCAATGTGAAATCTGGTGAGAATTGTTCAAGCGGTTTCAGAGAAGACATTTAAAGATTTCATTATTTTATTGCCCAGGGGCAAAGACAGATAACCCCCAAAATTTTGATGGTGGCTAAACACTTTTACTTCTTTAATCATACATGTACATTGTATGTTTCAAGAGTCTTTAATACAGTTTGAGAAAAGGACTTTTCAACATTTTCCCCAAACAAATGTATGCGGCCAAAAATTGGACCTTGCCATAAAAAGGTCAAAAGTCAACCTACGACCATCATTTGAAGGAACTTGGTAGACACTGAGTCCCTGATACTATACAACAAGATTCAGCATCAAGGCTTTCTTGCTTCTGGATTTTTACCATATATGGGGAATGCGGCCATCTTGTTTAACAGCACGGAACCATTCGAACAAATCATCAATACCCTTTTGACAGAAGGCCCCATATGAAATCTGGTGCAAATTGCTCAAGTGGTTTTCAGAGAAGACATTTAAAAATTACACATTCACTGGGTATATAGCTCATGCACAAGGGTAGATAAACCCTAGGGGACAAACTTTTGATTATAACTAAAAAGTTTTACTACTTTAGTCATACATTGTAAGTTTTCAGCCTTCAGTCTTTAATACATTTTGAGAAAATGACTTTTCAACATTTTACCATAAATCTTACTGTAAAAAGGTAAAAGATCAACACATGACCATCATTTGAGCAAAATTGGTAGACCTCGAGTCCCTAAGGCTATATACCAAGATTCAGTCTCAAAGCTTTCTTGCTTCTGAAGAAGAAGATCTTTAAGTGTTTTTACCATATATGGCCATAGTGGCCATCTTGTTCAGTGGTGCGGAACCATTCAAACAAATTGTCAATACCTTTTGACAGAAGGCCCCATGTATTATTGGTGAAAATTGCTCAAGCAGTTTTAGTTTAAAAATTACTAAATTTTTTTTATATGCATACAGCCAAGGTCAAGGCCAGATAACCCCCAGAGGACAAAATTTTGATTGTAACTAAAAAGCTTTACTACTTTAATCATAGATTGTAAGTTTCAGCCATTAGTCTTTAATACATTTTGAGAAAATGACTTTTCAACATTTCCCCCATATAAATGTATAGGGACGCAAATTTGACCTTACCGTACAGAGGTCAAATGTCATCCTACAGTCATCATTCGAACTAATTTGGTAGACCTTGAGTCCCCACTGCTATATACTAAGATTCAGCTCCGAAGATTTCTTGGTTCTGGAGAAGAAGATTTTTAAGTGTTTTTACCATATATGGGCATGATGGCAATCTTAATTAACGGACCATGACCATTTGTACGAATTTTCAATCCCCTTTCAACAGAAGGTTGCATATGAAGTTTGAAGAAAACTGGCCCTGGGGTTTTACAAGAGAAGTCGTTCAAAAGATGACAGATGGACGATGGACAGATGGCAAGTGATCACAATAGCTCATCCTGAGCCTTGCTCAGACGAGCTAAAAATTAAATGAATAAGGGGTCAAAAAATGAAAATTCTCAAAAAAATTGTAATCTTTGCTGAACTTGGCTTATTTTCTATATGCAAGTAAAAATTTGTTGGCATTGAGGGTTTGACTGGAACAATCCTGATTCTGCCATTTAGTTATAACAGATTACCTGATAGCTTGATCACCCAGTGATCCAATAAATATTGCATATGCATTAACTTTCTCGTTTCCTCTCAATATTTCCCCAAATTTAGCAGGAGAGATCCCATATCTATCAAAATTCGCATCACTTAGAACAATGAGAAAATGTTCATCAGCTTCTTCCTTGGCTAATGTCTCTATGGCATGTTTCGTGGCTTGTAGCGTCATGTCGCCACTCAGACAAAACTGGGAGTGGGCATGCATGATCTGAAAAAAAAAAAAGAAATGAACTATGCCCTTATGGTATGACATTCTTCAATCTAATAGTCTTCAGGATATAAGGCTAAATCACTGGAGCACAAAATAAAGGGCATGACTTTTGTGTCAGTATTGAAAGTAATGAAATTTGGGAACTATGTATAGCAAATGGCAAAATACAAACTTAATCAACAGGCTTAATATAATGTCTTAAAAACTTTGACACACAAAACTTAGACAAAGATGTCCACTATATTATTTTTGTGTGTATTAAAAAGCAAATGGAAAAGCAAAAACTATATACTCCCCAGCATACAAGTATAAATACCTAATCCAATAAAGGAAGAAAGTTACCAATTTAACTGCCCCACTTAACAACTGTTCATTCCCCTTTCAAGACAATGTGAAGGTAATAATGAAAGACTCTATGCAATGAAGCAACATACAGTCATGAGCTGAATGCCACCTCAAGTGGGATTCAAACCTAAGACCTCATGACCCAAAGTTGGAAGCTCTAACCATTTGGTAACCTGGGCCCAGTTATTCAAAATTTACCAAAGTTGTTAGCTAATGTGACGTTAAAATTTCTATCTCGAAGGCAAATACATTGATATATTTTGCTGAAAAAATGTGAGTAGCTTTTGCATCTGGCTACCTGGGCCAAGTTATTCAAAACTTAACCAAGTTGTTAGCTAATGTGATGTTAAAATTTCTATCTTGAAGGCAAATACATTGATATATTTTGCTGAAAAAAATGTGAGTAGCTTTTGCATTGCAAAAACTACTCACATTTTTGCAGCAAAAATGTCAATGCACTTGAAAATACCTTAGCTACAACAGTTAACAAGTTTGTCATTAAAAAGCTCATTAAGCTAACAATGCTTTGAACAACTGGACCCTGAACACTTGCAAAAGGAGGTGACAATCTTCTTTGCAATATTCATTACTTCCCTCCCCTACATTGGTAAACTTGGGTATTGGAATATGTCCCATTATTTTTTGGCTGTCAAGACTTTGTGGAGGCAACTTAGGTAAAGTAGAGTAAATGTCCTAAAATTTGGAACAGCAAAGTTTCTGACAAAATGGCATATGCAAACAGTGCAGAACCAGATCAGACTGCTCTGTTTGCCAATCCACTATGTACTTTAAGAAACAACTGCATAGAAAGCAAAATTTAGGCCAACAAATATGGAATATAAAGTGTTTGAAATTTTAGGACATTTACCGTATTTTGGATTTATGCAGAACATACAAAAAACCGAAGGTATCACAGACTGATTCTATTGAATAACACTTGTATTTGTGGGTATATAATTTCATGACTTTGAATTCATCTCAAAACTTTATGTCTCTATTTCTCCTTTTTATACCTTTACAGCAGAAAGTCTCTCTTTGTTGTTTTTTGGTGGCTTGTCAAACTTTACCAGAGGAACATGGTGATCTTCACCAGAATGACCAACAAGATCAAACTGAAATGTATATTAGCAACAATATCATACTGACATGTACATTACCAACATATTATACTGAAAAGTGCATTACAATATAATGCTGAAACATACAATAAAACCTGTGTAAGAGAGCCACCTTCAAGACTGACTTTAAACAGTTGTTGATGTGGAAAAAGTTGTCTGTCTTATAAAGGTACATGTCATGTAATTTTGCTAGCAAAATTACATGACATGTACCTTTATAAGACAACCACCTTTCCACATCAACCACTAAAGTCAATTTCAAAGGTGGCTGTCTTACACAGGTTTTACTGTACATCACAGTGAAATTTATATCACCAACAGTACCATACTGATCACTGATAAATATGTTACCAACAATATCACACCGAAATGTGTATGGCCAACAGTATATCATATGAAAAAGTACATTAATAACATACCTAAAACTAGAGTACCAACAATATCAAGCAATATTGCTGAGAATTTCTAATAAGTACCCATACCATATATTTTTGAGGAGAAATAAGAAAATATCAACAATTTTTGATTGAATAAATAGAGGATATTTACTCTTTTGCTGTGAATACCATAAATATTGTCATCGAGTGTAATGAAAACATCAGTATTTTCATGAGTGCGAAGCACGAGTGAAAATTTGAATGTTTTCATTACCCGAGATAAAAATTTTTTATGGTATTCACTGAAAAAGAGTAAATTTTCTTTTTATTTTTTATGTTTACACGCCAATGCGTGTTTCTGACGTCATAAATAACGTCACAAAACAAAGCATGAACGTCATGGCGTCGACGCTCAGTGCTTAACATGTGAAACGCTGGAGAGACGACAAAAAAAAAAAAAAAAAAAAAAAAAATCGGCAAATCGAAATAATTTTGATACCAAAATGTTCCTTACATTCTAACCAAGAAAATGCATACCAACACTTGATACTTTAGTTAAGAAACAAAGAAGTTAGAGGTGTTCAAAAATCTGAAGTGGAGGTAAGATCCACATCTGAAACAATGAAGAAAACCGAAGACACCCAAAGCGAGGAGTGAAAATATAAATCGTATCAGTCACTATAGTGAAATGATACGATATCATTTCACTAGTGATTGATACCACTTTTATTTTCACCTGATATACATTGATTTCACCACTAACAATAAAATAAAGCATCTTATCTGGAGGTATGTCTATAGTCCCTACATAAGCAAGTCCTTAAAACTATAGTAGAAGCTGAATACACAAACGAGTGTGACAGACAAATCTCAATGTCTCCCCTCTCCCCACGGTCCCTTCCGCCCCAACAACTATCATCATAAATATCAACATTCTTGTTGAAAAAAGATATCCTATCCAGAGACCTATCATACCTTGATTTTCTCTTCATATCCTTCGAGAGCTTCCATAGCCATTATTACAGTTTCCATTTCTCTCTCAAGTCGACCATCGTAACTGTTGAATCTGTACATACTACCAGATACATCCACAAGGAGTCGTAATTTCTTTGGTAACTCCTGCTGGGCTCCCATCTACAAATTGTAAGAGAATTGTCTATGTATATGCCATAAATAGCTAAATGATGCCTAGACCAACAGTGTTTGAAAATTAACGTAAGATTCACATGAAATATTAAGCTTTATTTTCTCTGAAAGAAAAAGAAACAATAAGCTGGCCAAGATGGCCCTAAATCACTCAGCTCAGTTTCACTGTCTCTATTTTCAAATTCTAATGTTGAAGTTCTCTGTGTAGAGGTACAAGGAAATTTAGCCCAAACTGTGGCCACGTTCTTAGGCTGATCAAGCTCATTTTCGATAATTTGGTTAGGACTGACCTATTGACCATTCTGATTAAATTATTCCCAGTTCTGACTATTAATTCAATCGATTTTTTTATATTTTCTATGCAGACATGCAAGGAAATTTAGCCTATCCATAACAGCCATGTTGTTTGCCAAGAAAGTTCATTTTAGCTACTTTTGTTTAGGGTCATCTAGTGATTACTCTTGTAAAACTAATTCAAATTGTGTGGCTTCTAGAGGGTTTACAGGCTGTAAGGTTATGTATATAGGCATACGTGGAAAACTGGCCAACAAGCAACCATGTTTTTCTTATGGCTTGAAACATGGCTTGAATAGATTTTACATAGGGCCAACCAAGGAACATTCATGCAAAGTTATAGGAAACCCAGCATGTTTTTGACAAGACTATTTTCAATATTAGGAAAATCCATGTTTTGTAACAAAAAGACATGGCTTGAACTGTTTTAACAGATATTCATCCCAGGAACATTCTTGCAAAGTTATATGAAAATCAAGTTGCTAGAAGATTTTTAAAGTTTTCATTGTAGGCATGCAAGGAAAATTGGCCCTGAACCTGGCAACCATGATTCATAAAAAAAAATTAACACAACTTGAACAACTTTTACATAGGGTCACCCAAGAAACATTCTTGCAAAGTTATTTGAAAATCCAGCCTCTGGTAACTGTCATGACTTTTTAAGTTTTCTGTTTAGACATCAAGGGGAAATTGTCATTGTAGGTGTTAGAAATTTCAGAGTGTTTGAAATATTTGGGTGTTTTAAGTTTTATTTACCATAGCTCCAGATAGGGTATTTTTTCCAACCGAAATACTGATATTTCTCTTATTTCTCCATGAAAACATATGTTCTGGGTACTCATTAGAAGTGCCTATCCGAGGTACTTCTGAGGAGTACCCACAACATATGTTTTCATGGAGAAATAAGAAAAATAGTATGAGGATATCACTCTATCTGGAGCAATGATTTACTGTAAGTTTTATGGTACCTCAGGTTCTTTTTCTCCTCTTCTTTTATAAACTGACTTCTCCCCAGTTAAACCATCAATAAGTTTTGCATCATCTAAGTCTCCGTAGGTCTGGTTCTTCAGCCACTGCCGTTCCTTTCCTTTCGCCTGAAACATTAATGCTTAACACTCTGGGTAAAGAATTCAGCAGCTTTTTTGAGATATTTTTCTTATTTTTCCCAGAAAACAGGTTTTGACATTTCATGCAAATTGTCTCCCATGGGAAAAATAAGGAAACGTCATCAACTGTCCTCTGCTGAATTCGCCCAGAGAGAGGTAAAGGTTAAGGGATTAAAATACACCTAGGAAGACAGCTCTGTAAAATAGTTTTTGCCATCCTTCTGAAAGTAGTCTTTATTTTTTAAGTTTTACAGCCCAGTCAACACAGTGAAGGTCATGGTGAGCCACTCACTTAACCTACTCAAACTTTTCCTGGGCAGGCTTAGTCCGCTGAGCAGTTAACCAGCACTTAGTGCACATATTCTCACCAGCAACTGCCAACTGCCCTTTTTGTATCAGTTGAAGGGGATAATGACTGCAGAAATGATTTGAGCCAGCGCATGATAAAACCTACAATGAGGACTTGTTTGACCATCGAAGACAGATCAGCCTGCACATCCCCACAGTCTGATCAGTCTTTGCTGATCGCATGTGCCTTCTACAGCCTCCAGGCTATCCAAAGAGGGCTAAATGAGAACCCTTGCCATACTGGATGGATGAACAGGCTAACCTAAGTCTTTGCTGGTTACACAGGTCTTAATGTAGCTTTTGTCAGGCACTGGTTCATTTCATGATCAATCTCCATGAAAGTCATGTGGCCACCTGTTGCAAAGGGGTCTTCTCTAAAAGAAAAGAATAAGGGGAGCAAATTCTTTCCTTGTAGAGAAGCCTCCTTTCAACCAATTAAAGACTGAATAAACTCTCCCATACTATATATTGGAAGAGTCCATTTTCAGTTTTAGGTATGTCATTCATTATGATATAGATATTCCTAAAGAAAAATGGTTGAACTATATGCAAACAGTGGAGACCCTGATCAGATGCCACATTCTGCAGCATCTGATCTGGGGTCTGCACTGTTTGCGAGCTACCCGTTTAGGGGTCTCCAGTCTTCAATGGGTTAAGAAAGGGTGTGGTGTGTGGTAAAGCAAACATAAATGCAAACAAACAACTTTTTAAAGTTTCATTGCCATCCTATGGAACTATCCAAGTGATGTAAAACAAAGATTTCTGATGATATTAAAATCTATTGACAAAAATCGTCAACACAATGTCTACTGTACTGTGAAATAACAACAGCACTTTACTTTGAAGTTGAAACACTGTTCTCCCTACTGGACTAGTTTGCTTATCACTTTTACATTTTAAAATGAAAGAAAAAAAATATGTTGTAAATATTGCCAAAATAGTAAAGTAGCCATTTTTTTTTTTTTTTTTTTTTTTTTTTTTTTTGCTGTGCAAATGACCATAACTTCTGTGTAGCCTATAATTTCAGTTAGAGAGGTCAACATAAAAACGTATTTACTTGTAGACTAAGTTGCATACTGATATCATATGTTTAAAGATATTTTGCAAAAATACAGACTTTATCACTAATTCATTAGCACAAAATGGCATGAAAAGCAAACCAAAACATTACCAAACTGAAAAAAAATACCTGGATTATTAGAAAATTACTGAGTTTTTGAAACAACAGTTTGATTTCGAAATTCTGCTTCCAGTTAAAGTATAACACAGTTTCATCATTTTAGTTCCCAACTTACTTTGCATAGTACACAAGAACCTCTTTATAATGCGGTTCATGTTTTTGGATATAACACAGTTTAAAGATGGATACCAAAAATGTTGTACTCAAACAAAAATGTACAGATTATAGAGATAATGGTCATTTTACTAAAAATGTAATCTCTTTATTTTTGTAAACAAAATCGTATATAGAAAAATGACCATTTATGGTCATTTTTCTATATACAATTTTGTTTAAAAAATCTATACATTTTTGTTCAGCTGCAAACTGTTGTTAAGGTATCACGGTTTTGCTTTGGATCCTAGCGATAGTGTTATGAAGTTTTGTGTTGAGGTTTTACGGCCCAGTCAACCCAATGGAGTCATGTTGAGCGCGGTCAGTTTACCTAACGACACGTTTACTGGGCAGGCTTAACCCTCTAAGCGGTTAACCAGTTTTGTGCACATTCTTTCACCAGAAAATGACAACTGCCCTTCTTGAATCAGCGGAAGGGAGAGAATGACCGTAGAAAATATTTCAGATCAATCTCCACGAAAGAATGTTGCCGACCTCGGCGGGAGTTGAACCCATGACCTCCTGGTCTCCAGTTGGAGGCGCATCCAACTGAGCCATCGAGGCCGGCTTAGTGTTATGAAGTGGTCGTGGTCGTGGTATATTTTTCACCTGTAAACTATCCAGTATAACTCTGAGGGACTGGACTTGTCGTCTGACACTATTCGAAAATCTATCGTAGGTTTCTGCATCATACTCACTCATCTGAATTTCACGTAGCCTGAAATAGACATTCTAATCTTTAACACACAGAAGGCAAAACCAGCAGATCACAAAATCACTTAGAAAAAAAAAACTGTCTGAAATCTAGTCAATATCAATGTGTATATATAAATTAGTCAAAATCCATTCATTTATTCTCTATACTGAAAAAAGACAAAACTAATAACAGTGTTTTCAGAGAAAACAGATGTCCCCCACCCTCCCCCCCCCCACCACCCCCCTCACTGCGAATTTTCAGTTTTTTCTACTGTTGTGACCTTGAAAATTAGGCCACCTTCACCAAAATCTAATCAGTTCTTTGTTTCTTTGTTATGTCCCAATTATATATCCATGAAACTTTGGTACGAAGCCAACCACTGATTCACAAGATATTGCGTAGACAAGTGTGATGCCAATGCTGATGCCAACACCCAAATCAATATGTCCCCCTTCCCTTAAGTGGAGGGACATAATTTTAATGTCATAACAAGGGCCATAACATGAGTTAATGAAATTTTCCCATTTACAATCGGAAAACTACTCTCCAATATACAGAATTTCAAGATAATTTGTAAAAAAAAAAAATAAAAAAATAAAACATAATACCCTACCACTGTGGTGCAGTATAAAAAGATAGAAAATAATAAGGAAAAGAAAAAAAAGAAAGACTATAAACCCAACACAGAACTTATCATTACCACTGAACATACAAAAGTTCACAAAAATCTGTCAATTCCTTCTCATAGTACAGAGTAGACATAGTTTTTGAGGTCAATGAAGAGTCATAACATAAACGTACAAAAGAAATTTCATGTTAAAATCCCAGCCTGGAAATCCATCAAAGCAGTGCTTATGTAAAATTTGACGGAAATCCATCAATTCTTTCTCAAAATATTGAGTGGAAAAAATTATTTTGCTGCTGGACAGATTGAAATGAAAAAAGTATCTCACCCCTACAAACTTCTTTATAGGGGCAAGTACATTAAAAATATCACCAAAGTGGAACGACAATAAAAATGTCACCAATCAGTCATCTGCCAAATGTCATCTGCAACAGAATTACATGTGCAATCATCATTGTTTGTTTGTGTTGAGCTTTCACGGCCCAGTCAACCCAATGGGGTCATATTGAGCACGGTCAGTTTACCTAACCACATGTTTACTGAGCAGGCTTAGTCCTCTAACCAGTTTTTGTGCACATTCTTTCGCCAGAAACTGACAACTGCCCTTCTTGAATCAGCGGAAGGTAGAGAATGACCATAGAAAATATTTCATGATCAATCTCCACGAAAGAATGTTGCCGACCTCGGCGGGGGTTGAACCCGCAACCTCCTGGTCTCCAGTCGGACGGCGCATCCAACTGAGCCACCGAGGCTGTGCAATCATCATACGAGCCTCAACATGAGAAAACATACCTTCTCGCATATATGCCCAATGAAGACTTAAATCACGCAGTGCATCTGTGCAATCTGATCAGAATGTTTGTTGTCTGCGTGAAGAAACTTTGCATACTTGGCTATCCAAAATGCACCCAGTGAAGATTCTGATCAGACTGTGCAAATCTGAATCTTCACTGGGTGCACATGTCCAAAGGTATGTATGCTGACAATACAATGTAATACCTTTCTTTAAATGCTTTCTGTGCCATCTCTCTTGCTGCCTTGCGGACATGTTCAGGAACACTGTCTTTCTGCCACTGTGGTACTTGAGTGACATCATGACCAGCATCAAGCCGATAGGGACCACCAAACCCACCCAGCCCAGCTGTGGTGGAACCACCTGATGAAAGAATCCGCCAAATGAATTTTATGATTTCATGAAAGCTGCATCTTCGATAGCAGTCTAAGATACTCAGGTTTTGTTTTGTATTTTTGCTAAAAAGGAGCATTAGTATTAGTACACTATTTACCCTTTATCAGAAACATTGTTTGGATGTGTACAACAAGGAACATTTTGGAACTCAGTCACTTATTCACTCATTCAATTATTTACGTTTTATCCTTTACGCAAATTACCCATCAAAACCATATAAAACTCCAGGTAGATTAAATAGTAATATCTGGCTATCATAATTTAGTGCTTTACATTCAGAAAAGGAGATTTTGAAACAATTTTATTTTACCCAGAAAATACCAGGTGATATTTCATGCATCTTCTAAGATGATATTTTGAATGAACTGTAAAACATTACTTTGTGGAAAAATAAGAAAAACATCATCAGTTTGTCATCTGCTGATATTTCCATGAAAGAACTAAAGGATTAACATTTGTCCTTCATGTGAAGCTTCAGTGGGATATATCTATTGGTACAGCAGTTTTGGATGAGAAGATGTTTGAAAATGTTGACAGATGGATGATTTGTTTGTGTTGAGGTTTTACGGCCCAGTCAACCCAATGGGGTCATGTCGAGCGCGGTCAGTTTACCTAACCACACGTTTACTGGGCAGGCTTAGTCCTCTAAGCGGTTAACCATTACTGTGCACATTCTTTCGCCAGAAACTGACAACTGCCCTTCTTGAATCAGCGGAAGGGAGAGAATGACCGTAGAAAATATTTCATGATCAATCTCCACGAAAGAATGTTGCCGACCTCGGCGGGGGTTGAACCCGCGACCTCCTGGTCTCCAGTCGGACGGCGCATCCAACTGAGCCACCGACAATGTGATATGCCTATACTATAAGCTTACCTATGAGCCTTTGGCTCAAGTTACCTAACTAGCACCATATATTATCACTAAAATGAAAGTCTGCTGTCGGATCTTATAACTACAATAATATTATTCACCGTATATAGTAAACCTACCAGTGCCCCCAGCCCATGTGTTGCCTCCAACATGAGGGGCTCCTGATGGATCTTCTTTTCCATGTTTAGGGAGCTCATCCGCAGTTCTGTTACTTTCTTTTTCATATGTAACCTGCAAAAAAGTGACCATAAGACAAGCTAAATCCTTTGGCAGATAATGTAGGTCTGCTCCCACCTCAAGCTAATACATTGGTGATAACCAAAACACCATATAATAATCTCTCATTGTCTGTAGATTTTTATTAGTATGCCTCAGTATATGTCATGAGTAAGGCCATTTATAAAATAGCTCTAGTATGGATTTAGTTTAACCCTTAAAATGCCAAAAAAACCTGCCATCTGTTTATGTCGTCTGCTAAATATTCTTGCAAACTTTTCAAACCTATTTTTGCATACAGGCAAACAGTGTGGACCCTGATCAGACTGCTCCTAGTGGAGCAGTCTGATCTGGGTCCATACTGTTTGCAATAAAACTGCAAGCCATGCACCATGCCCCGCCACAGGGATATATTCCCTATGCACTTCTGTAGTATAAGGGCTTAAAACAATCTAAGTTAAACAAGAAGAGAAGCAATAAACAGTTATTTCATAACTCCAAAATAAAACAAAAAAAAACACACCAAAAGGTCTAAGTTAAAAATGCAATAAAAAGTGATAAAAATAACTTCAGGATTCTAAAAAAAACAATATGCATATCTTCAGACCATCCTAAAAGCGTGTGTAAAGTTTCAAAAGGATCGGCCTGAAAATATAGGAAGAGTTGCGTGTACATGGTACATACTCCCTGTACATTTCTGTAATATTAGGGCTCGAAAAAAGTCTAAGTTAAAAATGCAAAAAATGTAATAAAAAATAATTTCAGGATTCTGAAAAAAACAATATGCATATCTTCAGACCATCCTAAAAGCCTGTGTAAAGTTTCAAAAGGATCGGCTTGAAAATATAGGAAGAGTTGCGCGTACAAGGTACATACACCCTATACATTTCTGTTATATTAGGGCTCGAAAAAAGTCTAAGTTAAAAATGCAAAAAATGTAATAAAAAATAATTTCAGGATTCTGAAAAAACAATATGCATATCTTCAGACCATCCTAAAAGCCTGTGTAAAGTTTCAAAAGGATCGGCCTGAAAATATAGGAAGAGTTGCGCGTACAAGGTACATACTCCCTATATATTTCTGTAGTATTAGGGCTCGAAAAAAGTCTAAGTTAAAAATGCAAAAAATGTGATAGAAAATAATTTCAGGATTCTAAAAAAAACAATATGCATATCTTCAGACCATCCTAAAAGCGCTTGTAAAGTTTGAAAAGGATTGGCCTAAAACTGTATGAGGAGTTGCGGGCAGAAGGTACATACTTCCTATACATTTATGTAGTATTAGGGCTCGAAAAAAGTCTAAGTTAAAAATGCAAAAAATGTGATAAAAAATAATTTCAGAATTCTGAAAAAACAATATGCATATCTTCAGACCATCCTAAAAGCGCCTGTAAAGTTTGAAAAGGATTGGCCTAAAACTGTAGGAGGAGTTGCGGGCAGAAGGTACATACTCCCTATACATTTCTGTAGTATTAGGGCTCAAAAAAAGTCTAAGTTAAAAATGCAAAAAATGTAATAAAATATAATTTCAGGATTCTGAAAAAAATATGCATATCTTCAGACCATCCTAAAAGCACCTGTAAAGTTTGAAAAGGATTGATCTAAAACTGTAGGAGGAGTTGCGGGCAGAAGAATGGTGGGGGCGCTGACGGACGGACGGACACTCAAAATTTCAGAGGGTATAACATAATACCCCGCCACTTTTTTGGTGACGGGGCATAAAAATGACTTTTAAAATCACAAGCAGATGACAAATCAGACTACAATTGTTGTGATTGGCAGTTTAAGGGTTAAGGGAAATGGATACTTTCCCTTGGGAGTTGATCTGTTTAAGGGGAAGGAACTCAGCCAAAATGGTTTTGCCTTCCTTCTGAAAATGGGAGACAACTTAGTTGTTTCCCTTGTCAACAAAACTATCCTATTCACTCTGGAAAAATTAAGCAGACAACAAATGAATGATATTTTTCTTGTTTTTCCTAGAAAACAAGGTATGAAATTGCATGCAAATTGTCTACTTAGGAGACAATTTGCATGCAATTTCAAACCCTATTTTCTGGGGAAAATAAGAAAAAAAATATTTCAAAATGCTGTCTACTGAAATTTTTACCTAGCATGCAGGACCCAGCTTTCAAAGCATCGCTAGCTTAACAAGCTCATTAGTGGTCAAAATGTAAACTGTTTTAGTAAGTACAATATCTAATTCACAGGTATTTTTGCTGAAAAAAATGTGAGTAGCTTTCACAAAAGCTACTCACATTTTTCAGCAAAAAAAATTAGCATATATGCCATATTTAACGATCACAGTTTTAACAATACATTAACTAACAACATCGTTAGTTTTGAACAACTGGGCCCAGAGTGTTAATTACACGTCTGATAATGTTTTCTACTTAACTAAAGCAATACCAGAAGTGCTTTTATACAGAGGCATTCTTGCAGATACTGGTCAATACAAACTGTCTGTTTTATTGCTAAGTCCAAATTTTTTCAAAGTAAATTGACAATTTGTAATGACTAGCATCTGCAAACATTTGCTGTCATTAATGCTCCAGATAAGGTTTGTCATTGTGCAAAGTGTTTACACTACCGGGTACCCAAAGCACATGGAGGTGATGGTAATCGTGTTACCTGCATGTATTTGTACAGCCTTTCTTCCACAGACTGGTGATACTGTCTGTCACCAGCTGCCTCCCTGTCTACTTTATACTCAGTGCAATGCATTTTGAATATGAGCTAGACTAACAATGGTCTGAAAATGTTGACCAAAGCAGGATTCAAACCCATAGCCTTGCAAGTCAAGAGCACTAACCCACTAGACCATCCAGCCTACTCAAGATAAGCTGATTTTTGACATGCTGTTTGAGATGTTCTAATGAAGATGACACAACATATGACAGAAGACTGACAGTGGCACACCATGTTTTGGGCATCTGAGACTTCCAAACAATAAAATTACTGTGTGAGTTTCCTGGAACATATCTTTTCAGTTTTCAATTAAAATGATAAGAGTTTTACCTGTAAAGGTTTTGTATCTTGCCAGCCAATCATATTCTTCCATTCCCTGAGTGATCTGTCTAGATTGACCAATCCAGTCTCCCAGAGTCGGACACACCCACCAACATCCACGGTAACTAGGCCATCATTACTAGTACCAGCTAGTAGAATACTTGAATCAGATATGCTAAACAACCAGGATGCATATGGTGACATTCTAGTGGCACTGTAAACAACAAATGATACACTAAGTTAGAATAGGGCCCACCTTTCATACCCTACCAGCAAAAACCCCAATCCATCTGTCCATCCTTGCAGACTGATCAGGACCTTCTCTGTATCATGCAGGGTGTTACAGTAACCACAAATCAAGGGAAATAGATACATTTTCAGGAGAGATAACCATCAAAATTGTTCTGCCTCCATTCTCAAGTGTCTACTCTTAAAAGGTGGCAAATTCTTTCTACTTAGAGAACAATCCATTTCAGATGGGGACTAGTGAGCAGGAATGCAAACAGGAATACATTCTGAAAGGAATCGCCCTCCTACTTGTTAACAGACAAGAGCTAAGGGACAGTCTCCACATTTAAGCGATATTCTTCACATTTTTCCAAGAAAATAAGAGCTGGTGTTAACTGTCATTTGGCTTTAAAATGTCATACTTTATTACAGTGTAAATTATATTTCCTGATCCTTTGAACCATTCAGCCCATTTCATTTGTACTGAAACAGAGGGCAGCTCAACCCAATGTTAGAGGGTGTTACAGTTACATTATCCACTACTGCTACTTTCTTTCCTTTAGTGTATTTCTTGTTTCAAAGAATCCCTTTTATTGAACATATTTGTCTTCACCACAGGTAGTGTCAAGTGCCATGTGGTGGCCATGAAATTTCTCCCACCACTTCATCATAGTGTGGATTATATTTTCTGGTCCTTTGGGACTACTGAGCCTATTTCAGTTGTACAGAAAATAGAGTTGCATAATCCATTGTTGCACATATGGGCTGTAACATGCCAAAATGTGTCGGGTATATGCAGATAGTGAAGGCCCAGATCAGCCTGCACATTTGTGCAGTCTGATCAGGGCCTTCACAGTCAGGTAACAGAATCATTGGATACTACAGAATGTATGAATGGAGAGTAAAGGCCTAGATGATACTTTGCACATGTGCAAGATGATCTGAATCTGCACATGTTGCATCAGTTTGTAGGCACTTTTTTGCTTAACGTGGTCCATATAATCCATTACTGCATATGAGCAGACTCTATAAATCCAAGTCTATCATCTTTATTTGCTTAATGTGGTTCCTATCTCTAACGATCCCTTTTACAGAATATATTTGTCTTCAAATTCAAACTGTCTCCAAATGCAGTAAATATAGCTTGATATGCATGTGACCTCTACACTTACCCAGGGACTGGAACATAACTAAGCTTGTGATTGGCCATATCTGTGACCTCTAGATAACCACTCACATGAGGTTTCTTGTCTGAAAAGAAAAACTTCTCATGTAAAACAAAACATTACCATGTTTACTAAGCACTCTGACAGACTGGCTTGACCAGATCAGACCACACAGAATGTGGTGTCTGATTATGTTCTGGACCCAGCTGTTCAATGTCATTAGTTAACATTACGTTAAAACTTGATCATTAAATATGGCATATACGCTAATATTTTTGCTGAAAAAAATGTGAGTAGCTTTTGCATTTAGCTACTCACATTTTTTCAGCCGAAAAAAAACAACAAAATAACAACTGAATTAGATACTGTACTTACTAGACCAGTTAACATTTTGACCACTAACGAGCTCATTAAGCTAACAATGTTTTGAGCCCCTGGGCCCTGTTTGCCAATTATCCAACAAGTTTTAGGCACATCAAAAGGTATTCAAATGAACATGTTTAAATTTTAGGACAAGTATGGTAAGAAGTTAAGGTGTCTGAAAATTCTGAATAAATACAGTACATAAACTTTAGAATCTGGGATAATCTAGTTACGCTAAAACAAGGGACAACTTAACTCCTTACAACAGCTGTTACAAAATTTGAACCAGTCCACCTGACCAACTCCTGATGAGTTTGTTTGTTTGTGTTTAGGTTTTACAGCCCTGTCAACCCAATGGAGTCATGTCAAGCACAGTCATTTTACCTTACAACACTTTTACTGGGCCGACCAAGTCCTCTAAGCAATTAACCAGTACTGTGCACATTCCTTCCCCAGAAACTGATGTGTTTGAAAACTGCTGGATGAGTGATTAACAGCACAGACTCTAATCAAATGCTACATTCTGCAGCATCCGATATGGGCCTATTCTGTTAGCTCCGGCTTAATCCTATTAGTTCTTAAACCATTTTAGACTGAATAGACTCTCTCACACTACATATTGCATGAGTCCATTTTCAATTCTAGGTATGTCTGGCTATGAGATTTAGATATTACTAGAGAAAAATGGCTAAAATATTGTTCAAATAGTGGAGACCCTGATCAGATGCCACATTCTGTGGGATCTGACAGTTCATGCAAACTGTCTCCATTGGAGACAATTTGCATAAAATGTCAAAACTTTTTTGTGGGGGGAAATAAGAAAAATATTTCAATATGTCGTCTGCTAACAATTTTTCCCAACATGCTAAGCATTTAGTTGGTTTCTCAGCAACCATAAGACCTAGTGTTTTCATCTTGGGCCACAAAATGAATACACCAAGCCCTATGGTTACTGAGTAACTAACCTAAACAAACGCAAACAAGGACAAAAACAGAAAAGAAATGCAAATGCCAACATACTTTCACAAAAACACATTAAACTTGAAAAATAGGTCATGGTCATATAATGATGTTGTATTATTTGAGTCCTTGTTACGGAGAAAGTGTATGCCAGATAGAATGATTGCAGAAGTAATAGTTGTTCAGATATGGACTTGAAAACTAGAGTGTTGTAAATGGATGGATGGATGGTTTGGAAAACTTGATGCCTATATTACACCTGCTTCTTTAAGCAGGCAGGTGAGATAACAAGTGTGTTCAGTGCCCTTAAAAGTCTTACAGGATTGATGGATGTTGGCCAACAGATGCAAAGTGATCACTACAGCTCATCATGAGTAATGCTCAGGTGAGCTACAAACATAAATAGTTTTGTCTTAACTCAAAGGCTATTGAACTCAAATGCCCAGTAACTATCCACATACCGTATTTATCTTAAATATTTGGACACCTTACCACACTTGTCCTAAAATTTGAATATGTCACATTTTACTACCTGTTGTGTCTAAAAATGGATAGATGAGGGCAAACAGTGCAGACCCTGATGCTGCATTCTGGTTCTACATTGCTTCGGCCAGTCTGTCCGAATAATTAGGGTATATATGGTACCAAATTAAGACCTAATATATGGAAAAATGGTCTAAGCACATGTTGAAAAGACAAAACCCTGATCTGACTGCAAATTCATAGTCTGTTCAGGAGCTGTGCCTTTTGACTGGAGTACTGTACAGTACCCAGTTTTCCTCTTGATCAATATGAATGATGATGATGATGCTGATGATTTGGTGTTTTACATCCAATTCAACATTATGTAAGTCATATCAGGACAATGGAAGGGTGATATTGAAAGGCTCTGGTGCAATAAGCACCATACAGTCAGTGGGATTCAAACCTTGGATGCCGTGATCTGACTGAACTTGGGAGTGCTAACCACTCATTCACATGGATGCTTTGGACGAATATGGAAGGCATTGATCAGATAGTGCAAACATGCACCCAAAATCTATGCATTCGTGCTGCCTATATAAAACCATCTCATTTACCTTTTGGTATGACTCCTTCAGGGACCTTCCAAGTTGACAGGGCCCTGACAACTTGCCCACATTCTGGTAGATATACTGAGGAAGAGGCCTGGCTACGAGTGGTTGTTTTCCCTGCCATGCTATTCAGAAGCTGATCCGCTTTTTCCAGTGGGCTTTCATCCTCTAGAGATGACTCCCTCGGTGCTCCATATACGTCTGACATACTCTTTAGAGAAACAAGTATAAGCTTATATAAAGAATGTACAAGCTGCACTATGTAAAAAATGTGCCTTTGAAGCTTATGCTGACTGCAAAGGCCCAGATCAGCCTGCACATCTGTGCAGGCTGATCAGGGCCTTGGCTGTCTACTTAAAGAATCAGTGGGTACGGTAAATTTCAGGGGTGAGAATAGTTGCTAGCCACTAATAATCAATCCTGGAATCTAAAAATTCAGTCTTGAAATTGAAATGCTTTCTCCAAGCAAGCTTGAGAAACTACAATAAAACAACTAATAATGAGTTCTGTGTTGAGGTTTTATGGCCCAGTCAACCCAATGGGGTTGTCCAGCGCGGTCAGTTTACCTAACCACACGTTTACTGGGCAGGCTTAGTCCTCTAAGCGGTTAACCAGTATTGTGCATATTCTTTTGCCAGAAACTGACACCTGCCCTTCTTGAATAATGAGTTTTTAAAGTTATTTCAAGTGTTTATTCACTCAAATAACCACTTTTGACACAAAAGGATGGTCTTCTGAACAAAAACAAAAGTGAAATTTCATGCTTAAAATGAAAGTTCTCAATCCTGAAATCAGGATTAATCCTGAAGTTTCCCACCCCTGGTACTGTAGATTGTAGAATACAACAATGGATAGCAAAGGCTCTTATCAGACTGCAGGGCTTCCCTGTCTAGGCTGGATCTTATATATGCCTGGGCCCAGTTGTTCAAAATATCGTTAGCTTGACTGTTGTAGCTTAGGTATTTTCAGATATATTGATATTTTTGCTGCAAAAATGTGAGTAGCTTTTGCAATGCAAAAGCTACTCATATTTTTTAAGCAAAAAAAATATCAATGTATTTGCAATATTTCAAGAAAGAAATTTTAATGTCATGTCAGCTAACAACTTTAAGTTTTGAACAACTGGGCCCTGGAATACAACTTTTCTAATAGTGTGGCTTGTATATACAGTGTAACCTCTCCACAATGGCCACCCTTGGCTGTTGTAGAGAGGTGGATATTGTGGAGGTTTCATAAAATGTAAAACAGAATGTTGGGAAATCTGAAAAATTGGGTGTTATAGGAAGTTGACTTGTTGGGAGGTGACGGTTAGTGGAGATTGGCTGTAATTATGAAGTGTGAAGCCTCAGACAAGCCTGTTTCTTGGCACAGGGGAGATGCAGACTTTCACTGTTTGCAAATAAAATGTTTACACATCAACACTATAAATAGTGCTCGCTGCTATTTCACTCGGCTCTTAGTATTAAGAAAGTAGAACTAGTCATCAGAACCGGTCAGCCGGTGTCAGTATAATGTGACAAGGTGGAATATCAAGTCATGTGTCTGGGGCATGATATTTCAGTGAAACGGCTATCTTCTTAAAGTATTGAGCTCCCTCCCATATGCAGACACTGTCGCGATATGAATAAAAGATTGTTAAAAGTGACGTAAAACCCAAATAAAACAAACATAGCTACACATATTTGGGTATCACAGAATAACTTTTAGCATCCTACCGTATATACCCTAAGTATTGGTACACCTTATCTACTTACCATACTTGTGCAAAAATTTCAAACAGTCCATTCTACCTCTTGATGTCTCTTAAATATTGCTGTATGTATGGCAACAGTGTACAGCCTGTTCAAATGCTGCATACTGCATCATCTGATCTGGGTCTACACTGTTTGTAAAGGCCTATCTGCCCCAATACTTAGGGTTATTACAGTATATTTGAATGTCAGCAAAAAAACAAAAAATTGGGGAAATGTAAAAGGAGAAGTAAAACTCTGTTTAAAATGCATTTTGCCTCCCTACTGGTAAAAGAAAAAAAAAATAGCTCCCTTGGGAGCAAATTCTTTCCTCTTAGTGCAGAGCACTTTTTATCCTTCTGAAAATTATAGGTGTCATACTACCAAAATTACCCTAAATACAAGGACCCCTAAACTCCTTATCATTCCCCTAGACTGTGAACAAGTCCATTTGACTACCTGTTGATGTGTCTAAAACAGCTGGATGAGTGGCAAACAGTGTAGACCCTAATCAGATGCCACATTCTGCATCATCTGATCTGGTTCTACACTGCTTGCTCTGGCCTGTCTGCCCCAAATACTTAGGGTCATCATGGTGCTGATTTGTTACTTGATGTTACTTGACAATATTCAAATCACTTAATATTCTACTTACAAGATCAGGAAATCCCACGAGGATACCGGCATAATGATTTGGTGTGACAACAACTCTATTTGGAGATGATATTGAGTCACCAAGTGATTTTGACAGCAAGGTAGTGCTTAGAGGAGCTGTGGAAACTTTCTGAAGTCTTATATCTACACCTGTTTAGAAAATAAAACCTTGTCGAACTTGTCTCTGATACTTAACCTCAATGCATACACCTCCAAGGGAAATCTCTTTGACATGAAAGTGTTTGTTTCCTTTCTCAAAGTCGACTACTCTTAAAGGAAAGAATTTGCTCTCAGGGATGGAACATTTTCCTTTAAGACAAGTCCTCTTTCAGAAAAGTTTTGTACACCAGGGAAATCAATTCTGTTCTACTGGTGTGGTCTTCCTTTGAAAGAGGAGTAAAAAAATTTTGAGCTTAGAGTTGATTTTCCATCATTTTTACAAGGGAGATAACTTCTGTCACTTCCTGTTTGCTTTTCATGTACAACAAGCCCCTCCTGAAAGGGATCTTCTCTCTGTGCTTTTAGAGTTAACCCTTTACAGATGGAAGCCAAAATCGATTCAGACATAGTTCCTCCCCTGAAGGTATAGCCATTCCCCTAAAGCAGATGATTAAGCTCCAAAATATGTTAGGCTGATGTATTATACAAATATGTAACTATCAATGATACCTTTACAAAAAGTTTAAAGTTTCTTATAGGCTAATCTCAAAAGCTGAATCAGTTGAGTCTAATTTCTTTCCGCATCAATAACAGCACTATCCTCTCAAATGAGGCAAGAAAAATTGTAGTACCCATACAAAAGATAAGGACAACTGCCATGGGATAAACTGACAATCACATGATTGAATTCTAATTCTTAGGACATGTATGAATCAGATAATTCACAAAATAAATCAAAATTTCATCCATTACTGTCTGCATTAAGAATTGAAACTGATTTCACGGCAATGGTCTGGTTCAAACATGTTAGGCTCTGCCCTACCTTCTTCAGTAACAGGTCTCAGAACAAACTCGTGTGGTGTCTGTCTATCTACCAGGTACTTCCTGGAATGAAAAACAAGAGGCCCATGGGCCACAACGCTCACCTGAGTTAACTGCTTAATCAGATCACTCACTCATCATTCCCTGTCAGCCTGTCAAGTTTCAAGGCAATGGCTTAAACAGTTTTTAGATATCTTGGATTTCCAATTGACATTAATTTTAGCTTGTTTTGATCCAGAAGTC
This sequence comes from Anodontia alba, assembly GCA_964016985.1. Lineage (NCBI taxonomy): Eukaryota > Metazoa > Mollusca > Bivalvia > Lucinida > Lucinidae > Anodontia > Anodontia alba. The sequence goes on along the minus strand of OZ024836.1, from coordinate 58,794,561 downwards.
ATCCTGTTGCTACTGAGCAAGTTTCAGCTTGGGAAGAGATGTTGAATACTGATTTTCAAGATAGCTGTTGTGGTGGCCATCTTGGATTTTCTATCGGCTCATTTAGCTAATTTGTGTCTACCAGGCGCCCTAATGCTCACCATCAAGTTTTGATTCAACTAGATTATAGAGGAGATGTCCAAAATATGAATTCTCAACATTTTTCCCCATATAAATATACAGGTATAGGGCCCATACAAATGCATGGGGAAGCAAATTTGACCTTGCCGTAAAAGTCAAACGTCAAAGTAGGACCATCATTTTAGCAATTTTGGTAGATCTCCTGTCCCCGATGATTTGTGCAAAGATTAGGCCCTAGGGCTTATTTGGTTCTAGAGAAGAAGATTTTTAAAGGTTTTTACCATATATGGGCATGGCAGCCATCTTGGTCAATGGACCATGACCATTTTAGTAATCTTTCGTTCCCCTGCCCCAAGGAGGCTCCACATGAAATTTGAGCAACATTGGCCCAGAGGCTTCAGAGGAGAAGTCATTTGAAATTATCACCATGTTTCCATACAAATGTATGGGGCCCATACAAATGCATACGGAGGCAAACGACCTTGCTGTAAAAAGGTCAAAAGTCAATGTACGACCATCATTTTAGCAAGTTTGGTAGATCTCCCATCCCCGATGATTTGTGCAAAGATTCAGCTCCAAGGCATCCTCTGTTGTGGTGGAGAAGATTTTTAAAGGTTTTTACCATATATGGGCATTGCTGCCATCTTGGTCAATGGACCGCAACCATTTTAGCAATCTTTCATTCCCCTGCCCCAAGGAGGCTCCACATGAAATTTGAGCAACATTGGCCCAGACGCTTCAGAGGAGAATGAAATTCTCAACATTTTTTCCATACAAATGTATGGTGCCAATACAAATGCATAGGGAAGCAAACTTGACCTTGCCGTAAAAAGCTCAAATGTCAATATACGACCATTATTTTAGCAATTTTGGTAGATCTCCCATCCCAGATGATTTGCACAAAGATTCAGCCCTAAGACATCCTCGGTTCTGGAGAAGAAGATTTTTCAAGGTTTTTACCATATATGGGCATGGCGGCCATCTTGGTCAATGGACTGCGACCATTTTAGCAATCTTTCATTCCCCCAACCTAAGGAGGCTCCATATGAAATTTGAGCAAAATTGGTTCAGCAGCTTCAGAGGAGAAGTTGTTTGAAAATGTTAACGGATCGACACACAGACAGATGGACGACGAACAAAAAGTGTTCACTATAGCTCATCCGGAGCATAGCTCAGGTGAGTTAAAAAGTGCTATAAATGAGGTGTTCTTTTTCATGTGTTCTTTTTCATGAATCATTTTTTCAAACTGGTATGACTGATTGATTGTGCTGGGGTGTAACGACACGTCAACCCTTATGGGACATTTTGTGTTGTCTCCCAGAGAAAGGGAGAAGAGATAGAACAGATAGTAGAAGAGATGAAAGAGAGGGACAGAAAAGAAAGAGGAACAGGAATGAAAGTGAAGAAACAGAAGAAATAAAAACATTCCCCTCTACCTTTACCTGCTACAAGGATAGCAGGCCTTGCCCAACTGTAACCAATATCAGCTGGACACCCCAGTGGCGTAAGATACAAGACACCTTTGCACCACCGGATCACCCCCAACTGGTATGATACACATACTTATTAACCCATTTTAGTCTGGAAACCCCACACAAGGGTACTTGGCAAACAGTGTGGAAAAAATGGTCCAAGTCTCAACATCTAGGGGTGGGACTTGCATTAACAAAACTTTGAGTTGGTACCTAACATAACATAAGTCCATCCAAGCCATTTTGATATTCAAAAACTTTAACTTAACAAACCATTCTGTGACCTTGATCTAAGTCACTATGGGGGTGGGGTTTGCACTATCATATTGTGCTTAAAAATTGGGACACCCAAAGTTATGGGACACGTCCTGAATTCTTGAAAATAATTGGTTTAAACAATATTTTATTCAGCATTTTTCACATATACATAGCATAATATTATAATGAAAATAATTATTTTTGATGACCCAAATATTTGGGACATACTAAAATTTTCATCAGAAATCTGTAATTTTTTTGTTTCCAAAGAATTGGGACACGGTTTATCGGCCCCACAAAAAATCTCTTGGTTGATGTTCGTTCACGGAAAAAATGAGAAGTATTTACCGAATTTATCCAGTTTCCTGTGATTTTTTCATTAAAGCAGCCAAAGCTAAAGCCAATAGTAAATGGCCCTGCCCTTTAGAATACCCAAAACTTCTTCATTTTTCAGGAATCCGTGGATAAAAACGGGTAAAACCGTGACATCAAGAGCTGGGACGCCATATTTGATCCATGATGTATTTAGTCACGCCTCCTATTTGCATATTTATTTGTGAGCTTGTTTTTTTTTTTTTTATTATTATCATAATTAGTTTCATAATTTGTCAATTTAAAGCAACTTTTAAATTTAAAAATAAAAAAAAATGTTTTATAGCTTTTGCGTTCTCGGTACTTTGGGAAATACTGCAAGGTGCAGTTTCCAAATAGACTGCTCCACAGTTCAACAAAAGATTGACGACTGCAGTAAACCATTAATCACATGTTTTATTCCGCCGCTGGCATTGGCCAATGACAACATGTCATCCTGTATACATAAGTGTACCGGATTCTCCCTGTTTTATTTATAGAACAGCAACTCTAACATAGCCCAGTGTTTTATTGCAAATTAGAGACGCAATAAGCCTCATTGTTATCACGGACATGTAACTAATTAAAGGTGGATTATCCATAAATTAAGGATTAGGGGCTGCAAAGAAGAACTGGAGACAATCAAGTGGTAATTTCTTTTATTAACTTTTTGCTACCGTAAATAATGATTTTTACATTTTCATCTTGCCGAACGCGGGATCGAAAATTTCGGTCTGCGCACGGCGGCTGCATCTTCATCCCAACCCTAAGTGTTGGGACACTCCAAAAAATAATTATTTTTCATTGTCCTAAGTATTGGTACAGCAAAAAAAATTAATTATTTTTTAGTGTCCCAATTTTTAAGCACATTACGGTAAATAATACTTTGGACCACTACCTACTATCTAACAACATACTAAGTATCAACTAAATCCATTTTGGGCATTTAAGAGATATAGAGCTTTAAAAACATTTATTTAAAACTTTAAACTGAAAATTGTAAGTCTATGACCTTGATCTCTTTATCACAGGTGGGGTGTAGGGAGTACAATATAAAACTATAGATCAATATCAGTTTGGCTAATACAACTTCTTAAAAACTTCAACCAAAAACCTTAACATTTGTGGACCCTGATGCTAAGGGTCAACACTGGTATGAATGCTAGAGGTAGTGCAATAGCTCTTTCTATACTTTAGTAGAAAGAGCAAAAAAGGTATATTGTGAGTACTCATTGGAAGCACTTGCTGAGCACTTCTAATGAACACCCATTTTGTGGAGAAATATTTATCTACCCCTGTGTCCCTCCCCGTTATCTAGACTCCCTCAGCAAATTCAGCGGACAATAAATTGATCATATTTATTAAACTGTCCTTGAAAGAAGGTTTGACATTTCATGCCAGGTAACAATCTGCATAAAATGTCATACCCTATTTTCTGGTGTGTGTGTGTGGGGGGGGGAGGGGGGCGGGGGAGAGGGTGGGGCAGGGAATGATTAAAAGGATTTCTAATTGTCATCTGCCGAGTTTCTTTTTATCAAGCATGCCAGGTATTAAAGCTTTACTCACTTGTTAGTTTTTGCCTCTGTCAATAGCCATTTGTGAATGTCAAGCTGATGAATGTCATGCACATGAAATGGTAGTGACACGGTATGTGAAATGCCCTCCAAAGTACTCAAAACTTCAAGAAAATCACTGAAAAGGAACAGATACATAGATACAAGTAACAGAGTATTTGCTGTGTAACCTCTTAGGTATGCTTGACCCTTAACATTTGCTAGGCAAATTCAGCAAATTAAAACTAAATGATTTTTTTTTTTCTAACTTTTTTCCAGAAAACAGGGTTTGACATTTCATGCAAAGGAGACAATTTGCATGGAATGTCAACCCGTATTTTCTGGAAAAAAGAACAAAAATATTTCAAAATGCTGTCTGCTATAATTTTTACCCAGCATGCAAAATATTAAACTGGCCACAGCCATTTTATAAATCTAAAACAATTACTGAAAGATGTTTTGGCATTCACAATATGAAACAATTACTGAAAGATGTGTTGCAATTTAAAGTGATTGAATACACCTCAAAGAGACAATACTCTAAACAAACATCACAAATAGCAAAATATTGTAGATTTTGATGGCTGGAGAGTTGCAATGTTTGCAAAGATTTGCTTATGCTTTAATCTTTAGAATTGTCAGGGTGTCTATAGTGCACCGACCTTTGACTGACACAAAATATTAAACAGGGAACTACCATATTTACCCTAACAGTGCAGACCCTGATTAGATGCCCCATTTACTCAGGCCTGTCCTGTACCAATACTTAGGGTTATTATGGTAAACTATTATGTCACTATCCAATGCTAGAATGGTTATGAAAGAGTACAAAAGAAGATATACATGTTCAATGCAGTAGTTTTATCTTTAACCCTTGTCTTGCTGAATAAATTAAGATGCCATGTCTACTTCTAATTTCCAGCCAATCAGATTACTTGATCCAGGTTTTTGATAGAAATTCACATATTTAATGACAAATAGTGCAGATCCAGATCAGTTGGCTTCTGAAGAAGCCAACTGATCTGGATCTACACTGTTTGCTAAGACAGGGCATGTCGTGTTCAGCAAGAGAAGGGTTAATATGAAATATATTATTTTGCTTTAACTTCATGGATATACAAGCTGCAATATAGGAAAATATATCTCCTGATATATGCCCAAGGAAGAAACAGGTCAGCCCACACATCCATTCAATGTGCTCAGAGTCTTCCATGGACTAAGGATTCTAGGTTACTTCAGGCAGACAGAGATGCTTATGATCTGAGTGCTTGCTGGGAGCACATCATTTTGTAGCTCAAAGATTGCACTTCACACTACTGATTAGTTCCATATCATTCTGGCTCACTAAAGGGGAATATATACACATTCAGAGGGACAACTTTTTATCTCCCTTCTGAAAAGGTGTCTACTGTAAAAGAAAATTGGGGAGCAAATTCTTTCCTTTTAGAGCAGACTCCCTTTTTAGAAGGGAAACCAAACGGGAAGTCACTAAATATTATTTACATGTAACATTTCCCAAAGAATCTGGTGCACTGATCTGTCAGTCTGTAGAGTTTCTAGACTGGTTTACTTACCCATTTTGTTCATAAAATATCACAGTTCCATACGGATCAGGAGCACTGGTTTGACACAGTCTGTATGGACTCTGGAAACAAATTTGTGAATAATTATTAGTGCCTCAATATTTAACCTTTTGTCCTCTGTGCACATAAAACAGATGACAAATTTAAATTTACTTATTTTTGCCAGAAAATAGCGTTTAACAATTGTTCATAGGTATTTATGTTTAGGCTGTTTTGACAACTACATAAGTAACAAACATTATGGGAAATGAATACACTTTTAAGGGAGGCAACTCTGTCAAATCTGTTTTTTCTCCACTTCTAAAAATGCTTTCCTTTTAGAGTGATCCATTTTCAAAGAGTGATTTGGTGTGCAGAAAAGCAAATGGGAAGCCACAAAAAGTGACTCCCTTTAACAAAATGACCAAAAATCTACCAGATTTATCCAGTTCCCTTAATATAACTCCAACATTTGTAGGGAAGGAGTTTACTCTAAAAAGAAAGGATTTGCTCCCCTTGGCTTCCTGTTTGCACACCAATTTCCTTTTGAAGGGGGTCTACTCTGAAAGGAAAGAATTTGATCCTATGGGGAGCAAATTCCTTTTGGAGTAGACCCTTTTTAGATGGGGGGCAAAAACAATTAGGAAAGAGTGCCTCTCTGAATGTGTATCCATCCCCTTAAATTCAGTGTATTAAAACACTGTCTCTTCATATTAAATGTAGCACTCCTAAAAGTTAAGGAAAATATTAACTTACAGGTTTTGCAGCTGAAACAGAAGCAAATCTTCTCTTCTCCGGAGCTGTCTGAGGGAGTGTTGAACATGATATACGAGACACTTCTCCCGTCTCCACATTCACCAGCAACACTACATTGGTCTGTGAAAAAAAAAACAAGAGATTTTTAATTGCTGATATTTCATAACATCATTGTGAAAACAAAATTAGGAATTTTGAAGAAGTAAAGCTAGTTGAAAGCCTGTAGCTGTTTACTGTGCTTTGGACATCTTTAAGATGTTTTTTGCTTGGCACCTTACACAGAAGAAGTAAATTTGCAAACTTTTGTCATGATTTCATGCAAAACCATTTGTCATAACTACCTGTTCATAAAAAATTTCATTCTAGTTATTGTTTTTTTCAAAAACTCAAATATTTTCACTTTTACCCACAGTAAATAAAAACGTCAAACTACGAGGGCAAGTCAATAAGTAACCAGCCTATCCCATTTCCAATTGACCGAGACACCCAAGATTTTCATGCCTTGTTTCAATACATGTTTTAGGCCTGAGGGCAAAATTGCACCCTTATCGTGTCATTCATTCATAAGATATTGAATGTCAAACATGGCCAGCGATGCAAAAGTAAGCTTTTCGTCAAAAGTTGAGTACCGTGCTGTAATTCGGTACTTGTATTTGAAAGGGAAAATAGGTCAGGAAATACATTGCGAGTTGACCAATGTTTATGGGTCTTCTGTACCATCATATGCACAAATTAAATTCTGGGTTGGGGAATTCAAATGCAGTAGAATGTCTTTAGAAGAGGAAACCAGGTCCGGACACCCATCAGATGTCACCGATGAAGAAATGTGTAATAAAGTACGGGATCTGGTGTACTCTGATAGGCGAATTAAGATGGAAGAAATAGCGAATGCATTACACATTTCACGTGGTAGCGTTTCAACAACTTTACATGATCGTTTGGGTATGCACAAGCTAACAGCCCGTTGGGTCCCAAAATCCCTTAGCAACGAGCAAATGGCAACCAGAGCATCAGTATACAGCGCATTGTTGAAGCGGTTTAGGTCTGGTGACTGTAGATGAGACCTGGGTCCATTATTATGAGCCAGAGAATAAAGCTCGAAGTCGCCAGAGAGTAGGGCCGGGGTCTCCGAGGCCAAAGAAGTTCAAAACGCAACCCTCTGCTGGCAAGGTGATGGCAACTGTATTTTGGGATGCACAAGGCATTATTATGTTGGACTTTCTAGCAAAGGAAAGTACAATAACAGGTGCATATTATGCAAATTTGCTCGACTAACTGAGAATTGTGATCTGTGAAAAACGCCGAGGTAAACTCTCCAAAGGGATTCTGCTCCAACAGGACAATGCGCGAGTCCACACTTGCAAAATTGCAATGGATGCTGTTGAGCAGAATGGGTACGAGCTAATACCGCACCCCGCCAATTCTCCAGACTTAGCTCCTAGTGACTATTTACTATTCCCAAACTTGAAAAAGGATATCCGTGGATGTCACTTCCGGTCTAACGAAGAAGTCGTGGCGGCAGTTGAGGAGTGGGTCAGAGACAAGGACCCTGGCTTCTTCAGTTCTGGGCTGATGGCACTGGAACACCGTTGGTCCAAGTGCATCATTCTAGAGGGCAATTACATCAAAAAAGAAAAGATCGATCTCACCCAGAAATAAGTTAGGCTGGTTTTTTATTGACTCGCCCTCGTATAATACTCCGCCATTATCTTGTCATGGGCAGATAACTCTGTCAAACATTGACAAAACCTGCCCATTAGCAATCGCCATTATTGTGTCATGGGCAGATAACTCTGTCAAACATTGACAAAACTTGCCCATTAGCAATCCCAAACCAGATCTCCATAAAATCAATGCACATACCAAGTTTGGTGAAAATCCATTGATGTTTACTCAAGTTATCATCCGGAAACGAAATATGGATGGACATCCGCATCAGTTGTACGTCCATCCGCTCTAATAGATGGATACACAGGTGGCTAAAAATTTGGACATTTTGCATCTTAAGTAGTCATTCGTGAGTAAAAATGTGATTTTTACCCTGTAAGATGGCTATTTAAGTGGCTAAAATAGCCACTTATGTATTTTAGTGCTGATGACTAGCCACATAAATGTCCATCCATTAGAACGGATGGACTGACACACGGATGTCCAACAAGAAACCATATTACTCCGCCACTATCATGTGGCAGGGTATATAATAAAAACGTTGAACTATAATACCCCACAATTTCTTGTCGCATGCAGATAACTCTGTCAAATGTCCATTAGCAATCGCAAACCAGATCTCCACAAAATCAATGCACATACCAATGGTGAAAATCCACTGATGTTTACTGAATTTATCATTCAGAAACAAAATACAGATGGACGTACGACTGACAGACAGATGGACAGATGTTCTAATCGATGGACATTTATGTGGCTAGTGATCAGCACTAAAAATACATAAGTGGCTCAATCTCTTACGTGGCAAGCCATATAAGATCTATTTTAGCCACTTAAAAATACCCATTTTACAGAATAAATCACATTTTTACTCACAAATGACTACTTAAGTTGCAAAAATGTCCAAATTTTTAGCCCCACAGACATCCAACGTGAAACCATAATACCCTGTCACTATCATGTGGTGGGGTATAAAAATTGCAGATTATACAGAAATTGTAGGGTAGGTAATTTGGAGGCAGATTTTCAACAAGGTCAGCTTGTTCAATTTTTCATATATTTCCAAAATATTATTATTAAACATCAATAACCCAAATTCAGCTAAGATAAGAAAAGTAAAAAAAAAATTTAGACAAAAAATTCCAAAAAATTACTTTACTGTAGAAATTGCAAAGGTCAGGCAAATTTTTGGCCATAAATTTAATTTTCGGGTAAATATTTGAAAACACAAAAACAGAAAAGACAAACGGTATGATAAGATATGGTCAATCAGACCAAAATATTTTCATTTGAAATAAAAAGCCAAGCAAAAAACGTCTTTCTGAGTAATGTCGGAAGGACAGTAGGTGGCCTTTTTTTTCCTTTATTGTATACTGATATTGTTAAGCAAATTCACATGTGTTTTCTGTGTTGGTCAACTGATCAGTCAGGCAACTCTTCTGCAGACTGACTAAGCTGGAACTATATCAAGACTATGAGTGAAAGGTGAGTTATTATAAACTAGGTTTAAGCTTCCCTCCCCATTCCCCCTCACAATCTTCACCCCTCAAATCAACACCCACACAAACACTCTAAACACCTGTTCCATTTCTTTTTGATTTGTCCATCCAGTTTTGGAGGAAGTGTTGTTTTGTGTCACCATTACATGTCACTAAACAACTATACGGAGACTTGGGAGGACTGTATTTGTCACTGTTATATTTCCTGGGTATCTCTATTTGTTTGTGTTGAGGTTTTACGGCCCAGTCAACCCAATGGGGTCATGTCGAGCACGGTCAGTTTACCTAACCACACGTTTACTGGATAGGCTATGTCCTCTAAGCGGTTAACCAGTATTGTGCAGAAACTGACAACTGCTCTTCTTGAATCAGTGGAAGGGAGAGAATGACCGTTGAAAATATTTCATGATCAATCTCCACGAAAGAATGTTGCCGACCTCGGCGGGGGTCGAACCCGTAACCTGGTCTCCAGTCAGACGCGCATCCAACTGAGCCAACGAGGCCGGCAAGGTATCTCTGTACATTATTCTTTATTAGAAAGGTAGATACAGACACTCTTATGCACCAAGGGTTAGGAAAAAATCATAGCTCCAATTAAGGCACTTTTTTCAGCCAAAAAGTATTAATATTTTTTATTTCTCCTGGAAAAAACATGTTGTATGTATTCATTAGAAGTGTCTCACTGAGGCATTTGTAGCGCTTCTAATGACTACCACTACATATGTTTTCATGGAGAAAGAAGATAAGTATTTGTCTAGGTAATCCTTTTATCCAGAACAATGTAGGTCCATCAATGATATATGTTCAGTCAGTAGCTGCCAGACATCTTGTGCTGTCCAAATCATATTTTACCCTTTTTCTCATTGGATGGCTGAAACATATAACACCATAAAATTATCCAATTTAACACTCGTAAGTGGTAAAAATGTTAACTGTTCTAGTAAGTACATTATCTAATTCACAGGTATTTTTGAAGAAAAAATGTGAGTAGCTTTTGCAAAAGCTACTCACATTTTTTCAGCAAAAATATTAGCATATATGCCATATTTAATGATCAAAGTTTTAACAATGCGTAAACTAAAGACATTGTTAGTTTTGAACAACTGGGCCTTGGGTGAAAATTCTGCAGACAACATTTTAAAATATTTTTTCTTATTAGTTCCAGAAAACATTGGAGACAATTTGCATGAAATGTCAAAACCTGTTTTCTTTGAAAAATAAGAAAAATATCATCAATTTGTCATCTCTGAATTAGCCGAGAGAGTGGTATTGATTAAAGCAACTTACGACTTCTTCATGCAGTATAACTGAGTCATCAAGGGGAGCTGCCAGTGGTGCAATTTTAATACGAGGCTTGTACGAGCCACTTGTGATAGGAAAGATATCGTACACGTCAAGGAAATTTGCCGTCATTGTTCTTGGATTCATAGAGTACAGACAAACTGGGTTCACTGTTCCTATGTGAATCACGTCAGCTGCAGTATGACCTGGTGATCTAAAGGCAGCTGAAACAGAATTAAAAAGAATCTGGTAGTGGATTAACGCTTAGCACTATAGGTAAAATTTTCACCAGACGACATATTCAAATATTTTTCTTATTTTTCCCAGAAAACAGGTTTTGACATTTCGTGCAAATTTTCTCCAATGGAAAATATTGTCAATTTGTCCTCTGCTGAATCTGCCAAGATAATGATAAAGGTTAAGGGGAGTGTCAGGTATTTACGTTGAAACATTTTCGTGATACCACATGGGTCATGGCCTTCAAAATTTACATAAATCTATATGCAAACAGCAAAGTCCGTGAACAGACTGTGCAATCTGATCATTGATTTTGCTGTTTGCGTAATGAAACCTGCATAAACTTGCCAATTTACTGATTCCTCAAGGTGTCACTTTACTATAGTGTAACTTCCCTATAACAACCATCCTGGGGAAGTCACAAAACTGGCTGTTGCAGAAAGGTTAAATATACAGTAAAATAGCATTTAGAGAAACCTGAAAATAAGTGGGTGTTATTGGGGACCATTCCTGGAGGTTGGTTGTATGGGTTGGAGTTTAATGGCTCAATCAATACTATAAAGGTCATGTTGAGCCAGTCAGTTTATCTAAACACACTTTTCTTGGGCAGGCTTAGTCCTCCAAGTGGTTAACCAGTACTTGTGCACATTCCTTCACCAGAAACTGACAACTGCCCTTCTTGAATCAGCGGAAGGGAAAGAATGAACATATAGAAAATATTTCATGATCACTCTCCACGAAAGAATATTGGCAGGGATCGAACCCACAACCTCCTGATCACTTGTCAGATGCCCATCCAACTGAGCCACCAAGGCCATTTTTGGAGGCTCGTTTACAGCCCAGTCAACCCAATGGGGTCATGTTGAACACAGTCAGTTTACCTAACCACATGTTTACTGGGTACGCTTAGTCCTCTAAGTGGTTAACCAGTACTTGCGCACATTCTTTCACCAAAAACTGACAACTGCCCTTCTTGAATCAGCGGAAGGTAAAGAATGACCGTAGAAAATATTTCATGATCAATCTCCACAAAAGAATTTTGCCGGACCCATCGAGGATCAAACCCGTGACCTCCTGATCACTTATTGGACATGCATCCAACTGAGCCACTGAGACCATTTTTGGAGGTTCCATTGTATATATTTATAAACCACTAAATGCCACCCTTCTATGGCTAATCAAGAAAATCTTGATAAAAATTTACTTCCCTGTGTAGAAATACTATCTCTCTTATCTTAAAAGCATGGAAAATGAAAACATGATGCAGGATATGTTGACATTTATGTCAATGAATTTATCACTCTATCTCGATTACCGTAATTTGTTTTCTAAAGTGCACACATAGCTTTAACACAATTCTGTATTAAAAAATTACTACAGTCGACTCTCGTTATCTCGAACTCCAAGGGACTCTCAAAAATACTTCGAGATATCCGTACTTCGACATATCAGATTTGCAGACTTGAGGAAAAGATAAATCGAACAACGGCATTTAACAAATTTATGTAATTGAACTCTTGAAGTTAGACATATGTTGAAAATATTGTGGAAAAGAGGAGAAATTGCTCCTTTGGAGCAATTTCTCCTCTTTTCCACAATATTTTGTTACCTGTTATTAGATTTTCATTTTTAAGCAGGGACCAGATTTTCACTTCGAGATAAGCGGTTATTCGAGATAAGCGAGGTCGAGATAACGAGAGTCTACTGTATTTTACAAAATACATTTATAAATAAATGTACATTACTGACATGCATTAATATATGGGCCGTGCCATGCAAAAATGTGTTTTGGGGCAGATATGGACAGCGAAGGCCCAGATCAGCCTGCACATCCACACAGTCTGATCAGGACCTTCACTGTCCATTAATAGACTCATTGTGTACAGTAGAACATAACAAAGTGTAGAAAAGTTCCTGATCAGACTAAATATCTCTGCTGGCTGATCTGGATCTTTACTGTTTGCATTTACCCAGAAGACACCTTTTCTCATGTCACAGCTCATATATATCAGGCCTTTCGTGGTCAATATGCAAAATGAAGAAACTTCAATCTCACCTTTAGTGACAGCTAAATCACAGATGATGTTTGTTTCCTGCATGGGTATTTCCCAGAAAGCTTGCTGTTCTGTGAACACATTAGATCTGGCCTCGGTCCTATCTAAGGGGACTGTCTCAACCCTTATTGTTACTGGGCCCTGTGATGAAAACAACAATTTTATGAGGCAAGCATGATCTCCATATATGCCACAATCTTAAAGGCAAAAATCTAACATACTTTTCTTATTTCTCAAAAAACAAAATGCACATATGTTGTACCTACTTCGTAGAACAGGATTGCCCAGACAATACTTATGAGTACACACAACCTATATTTTGGCACAGATGTTTGTAAAATAGTTCACATACACTGCAGGGCCGTTATAACGCGGTCGTCGAGAGCCATGAACACTGACCGCGTTATACGTGGTCCGCGTTATACTGAACATAACCACACCCACTTGCACCACTGCAGTTTCCTCCAGTTATTATATTACACATTGCATGTATGTTATATTGTATGTTCCTTTTTTATTTATTTATTTTTTTTTTATTGTTGAAACTTTGTGCATGTACCTTGCCTGATTTCCGTTTTATTCTTTTAATCCAGTAAATAATAAATTTTTAAGCTTAAATCGTTTTGTTTTCTTTTATGATCATTGAAGGGAACTAACTGCAACAGTCTTGCATTATGGATAACTGTGTAATAAACAACGTGTCCTTTACCGGAAATTGCCTTGAGCATGTGCACAGTTGATCTGCGTGTCAAAAAATAACCTTTGTTGCTCCCTGGAAAAATTCAGCGGATGACAAATTGATGATATTTTCTTTTTCTTTCTTTCTTTTTTTTTTCCATACAACAACTTTTGTCATGCAAATTTTCTCAAGTTTGAATGCAGTGTCAAAATCTTGCAGCCTGAGGATATAAGAAAAAAAATATTTCAGAAGGTGGTCTGCTAATTATATTCACACAGCATGCTAAGGGTTTAGCAACAGGTGCAGAAAAAAAATCAATACGAACTGTTGCGTCAGATGTTTAGTAACATGATAAAAGGGACAGGCTTACCTGCTTGGTCAGTTTTTATTGCTGCTGTTGATTTCTTTCACAATAAAAAAATCTAATCTCAGATATTTTTTTTTATAAAGAGCACTGACCAGTCTTAGTTTCATGTTTGTCCAGAAAGTACATCTCGTTTCCCAGCAGTCTATTTCCGTTAACCTAGGGTAGCAGTACTTTTTAACTAAAAAAAAGACACCTTATCTGGAGCTTTAAGCTGTTTCCGTGTATTCACACTTGACCCCTTTCTTTGACCGACTGTCATAGCTCCAGATAAGCGGGTCTATCCACAGTTCTAGACTAGAGGAGTCTCCACATATTAAATTTTTTATTTCTACACGTAAACGTAGGTTGTGGATACTCATTGGAAGCGCCTCACTGAGGCACTTCCAGAGAGTACCCAAAACCTACAATTTCATGGAGAAATAAGAAAAAATAACTGTCTTTTTTAATTAAAAAAGAAAAAAAAAGACACCTAATCTGGAGCTATGGACTGTGGCAGTGCATTCACACGTCAGTCACACAAACGGATTAATTATCAGACTACCATTACAGCAAAAAGGACAGTGAAGTGTTGATTTATGACTGTGTTAGGATAATTATGTAATTAATTTGTGTTGCGTAAGTTACTCTTATTATTTCTTTTATAATACATGAAAATTATGGTTGAGGGCTGTGCCAGTTACTGTAGTATGGCTTTTAAATGGTGCGCGGACGTGATCTGAAATAGCCTAAAGACAAAAACTGATGAAAAGTTTGGTAAAAAAGAATGAGTAAATCAGCTAGTATATGGTCATGGCTGGCGATTTTTAGACTGCCGCGTTCCGCGGAAAAAGGGCAACACTTTCAAACTGGTGGGGAAAAAAAAACGGGAGCCAAGGCCCAACCGCGTTATAACGGTTTCTGCGTTATAAGCGACCGCGTTATAACGGCGCTGCAGTGTACCATACTTATTATAGTTAGGGCACATGCTATATTTACATTTTCAGTGCAACTACTTTAGATGAATTTTAATACACATTTCTGAGTGCATTCATTATTAAATGAATGCAATGGCTTTTACATCCCACCTATACGCTATTCACTGAACACTATTCAGTCAATAGTGCACCTATTGGCTTCTACATCCAACTCACATGCTGTTTGCTGAACACCATTCAATTAACGCAATGGCTTTTACGTCTGCCCTACACACTTTTTGCACCAAATGATGCAACTGCTGCTAAAGAGAGTTAAGGGGTTGTGTGTTCAAATTCAGTCCCCTTATCAGAATAACTTACTTTGCATATGACCTGATGCATTCACGAGTAAATGAACTTTGTGGGGATAATTTTTTGGATCTTCTGTTTGCTTTCCTGCATAAATATTTAGAAGTTCTTTTGAAGTCCAGTCCACAAAACATCAGTTTCAGACCAAATGATAAGCAATTTCTAGAGCCCTGCTATACATATATTTCTTTCAGGCTTCCTGAAAATTTTACATAACCATTATTGCTCCTAAATATTGGGACGCATGCCTGAACAAACACCATACTTTTTGATAAGGAGCTTTTTCCAACCAAAAAGTATCTATATTTTTCTTATTTTTCGACAAAATCATGTTGTGGTACACATTAGAAGTACCTCCCGAGGCACTTCTAATGAGTACCCACAATGTAGGTTTTTGTCGAGAAACAAGATAACTATTTACCTGATACCCAATCTTATTTAGACCTATGGAACACTATAGACCTAGCTCAAACTGCCACTGTATCTGCACTGTTTGCAAACCATTGTCAGCACTGACAGCTCTTGATGAGATGCTAATTTCAATCCAAAAGTATTGATACTTTTCTTACTTCTCCATGAAAATGTATGTTGTGGATACTCATTAGAAGCGCCTCGCCAAGCTTTCTAACAAGTACTCACAATACATTTTTGTCGAGAAACAAGAAAAATATTTGCCTGATGCCCACTCTTAACTAGAGCTATGGCACTTTTTCTAAGGCATCACAGCTCGATAAGGGACGTTTTAAACAGAAAAACTGATACCGTGCCATTTTCAACAAAAAAACTATAGACATTGTTCTTATTTCTACATGAAAACATGCCGAGATGCTTCTAATGAGTACCCACAACATGTTTTGTGGTGAAATAAAATATTTATCAGCACACTCATGTAAAATGAACTTATTCTAATTTTTTGAGTAAGGTGTCCCAATATTTAGGCAAATTATGGTAGCCAAGAATTTGAAAGCCATCTCACCTTTATTCCAAATTTTCTTGTTTCTACGGGTAAACTCATCAGGGCTGTCTTCTGACGGCTGCCTTGACTCGCGATGTTCCATTTACCGAGTAACTCCATATTGGGCAAAGGAAACCTGGAAGTATGGTAAATAGAGTTTTAAACCAATTAAAGCTATTTTATGTTGTAGTTTATTCTGAACATGAAACACAATGGCCACTTGGAAACTTTAGTTACTTTTAAGCATCAAACTATGTGGGTCTCTCTGGGCTTCCCTTTTTTTGGAAACATCAGCAATTCCAATGAGTACTCATGTTTTTGGTACAAAAATAACAAAAAATACCTTCTCAATAATCCCCTCTATCAGGAGATATAAATATTCACAGACAGTACCGTCAGCATGATAATAATACCATTGTATTTTTTTTTTTCAAATTTACATACTGGCAGCTTTCATCCAAAAACATAAAGTTTAAGTTTAATTTTAAAGTTTAAATCAAATATTGTGTGCAAATGAATACTGCAGACCCAATTCAGACGTCAGACATTTTTTTCATCTAATTCCTCTTTCTTTCCCCTTAGGTTCAAAAGAATGAAAATAAAAAAGTGAAGTATAAAAAGTTCAAAAAGGCAATTGTTTAGCATCCAAGGCCACCTTATAGCATGTAGATTTATTTACCATACCTCCACTTTCCAAAGCCCAAATGGATCAATGCGCTGTATTCTGTATTTACATGACTCATGTTACACAAAAAATAGCTCCAGATAAGCAGCATCTTTTCAACCAAGAGATAGTGATATTTTTCTTATTTCTCCAACAAAGTGATGTTGTTGGTATTCATTAGAAGCGCCTTGTCAACATGCTTTTAATGAGCACTACAACATAGGTTTTCTTAGAGAAATAAGGAAAATACTAATTTTTCGGTTCCGCCTCTTATCTGGGACTCTGATAAAGGTACATGTGTGAAGTTTC
Organism: Anodontia alba; assembly: GCA_964016985.1. Taxonomy (NCBI): domain Eukaryota; kingdom Metazoa; phylum Mollusca; class Bivalvia; order Lucinida; family Lucinidae; genus Anodontia; species Anodontia alba. Next base: position 58,777,514 of record OZ024836.1, on the reverse strand, counting down.
AGAAAAATGTTAAGGAGTTAAGCCTGGGCACAAAGTGTAACAGCACGATGGTCAAACGAACTGTTACCAATGTCCTGCTTTGCCAGTGGCTGCTAAGCCAACAGTGCAGATCCTGTCCAGACACCGTGATGAAATTGTTGGAATGTGGCATCAAGAGAATCAACTGGTAGTAAAAAGGACTTTTTCAAATATAAGGACAAGAATGGTAAGGAGTTACAGTGTCAGAATACTTTGGGTAGATACAGTAACATCAGCTACTATAGATCTTGTGTTCCACTAGTATCATAATGAAATTTGCCTTTTTATCCACCATATGGACACTGAAAATTTTGCTGACCTTTTAACAAGTTTCCAATGGCTCACATAGCTCAAGACATGATGTTTTTTTTAACAATAATTTTTTTTTTTTTTATTTCTACACAAAAACTTATGTTGTGGACTCATTAGAAGCACCTCACTGAGGTGCTTCTAATGAGTCTACAACATTAATGTTTGTGTAGAAATAAAACAATATAAAAAATAAGTGCCGGCCTTGGTGGCTCAGTTGGATGCGCCATCCGACTGGAGACCAGTAGGTCACGGGTTCAACCCCCGCCAAGGTCAGCAACATTCTTTCGTGAAGACTGATCATGAAATATTTCTACGGTCATTCTCTCCCTTCCGCTGATTCAAGAAGGGAAGTTGTCAGATTCTGGCGAAAGAATGTGCACAATACTGGTTAACCGCTTAGAGGATTAAGCCTGCCCAGTAAAAGTGTGGTTAGGTAGACTGACCACCCTTGACATGACCCCATTGGGTTGATTGGGCCGTAAAACCTCAACACAAACAATCAAAAATAAGTGCCCACAACAGTTTTTCCTGGAGAAATAATAAAAATATCTATCTGGATACTCCTTTTATCTACAGCTATGGATTATTTCAGTGCTAAAGCAACCGTAAACATTAATTGCCTTCTGTTCTGCACACATAGAAAAGATACTATTCTCCGATAATATTGATCTTTTCCCACAAGAAGTGTCAATAAGCGCTTATTAGACACAACTCCAAGGTAATGACTGCCTTCTGATGAATTATTAAGCAAGATAAGAAGCAGAAACCAAAACCTAATAGACAGATGGACATATGGATGGACAGACAACAAAAAAAACAGTATATGCCACCACAAACACAGTTTGCAAACAACTGTATAGAAAACAAAAGTAAGATAACAACAAAAAGAATATGGAATAAAATGTTTGAAACTTTAGGACACTTATCATACCCTTCTTATGTATAAAATACTGGAAAATTCTACAGTTCTAACTATTAAAAATGAAAACGAAATCACATTCTTTCATATTTTATTTGTAGACAAAAACAAACAGAATATGGAATAAAATGTTTGAAACTTTAGGACATTTACCGTACCCTTCTTGAGTATAAAATACTCGAAAATCCATCAATTTGTGCAGTTCTTAGCTAAAATGATAACACTAAGACATTCTTTCATATTTTATTTTCCTATCTGAGTACAAACTGTAAAAAGTATTTTGAACACCAGATCATCCTGATTGTTTAAACAATCTGGCCCTGAGGTTATAAAACTTTTTTGTGCTCAACGCAGCTCAGCATGAAATTTGTCCTGCTAATAAATCTCAAATTACTGGCAATTGCAAATTCTTTCTTGCTAAATATAGCTAAGCATGAAAATTTCCCTGCTGATAAATATGAAAATGCCAACTATTGTTGGCATTTTCATATTTATTAGCAGAGAAAATTTCATGCTCAGCTGAGGTGAGCATGAAAAAAGTTTTATAACTTCAGGGCCTTATCAGTGTTAGCCAGTGCCCAGGATAATCTAGAATTCAAGCCTTTGATGGATGCACTATTCTGAAGGATCACTTTCTCACAGTGCGAAGCACGAGTGAAAATTGGAGTGTTTTCATTACACGAGATGAAATTTTTTATGGTATTCACTGAAAAAAGAGTAAATTTTCTTTTTATTTTATTGTTTACATGCCAATGCACGTTTCTGACATCATTACTAACGTCAGCAAGCAAAACATGAACATATTTCTCAAAGTCTACCACAACTGATGATATTACTTTTACCACTATCTGAGCTAATTCAACAGACAACAATCAAAAAAAAAAAATCAAAATGTCGTCTGCTGAAATGTTACCCAGCATGCTAGGCATTAATGTTAATTTCACACATCTCTGCTTACTCTGTGGCTAACTGAACACTGTCTGGCTGAGCTCCAAGCGGAATGCCATGTTTCTGCATTGTGGTAACGAGGGTCTCTCGTAACTCTTTATTGTAGGAGTCAAAGTCAAACACATTTCTCACAACTGCTGTCAGTCCTTCATTAGGGTACTCCTGAAAGTAAAGAGGTATGGTAGTTATCCTAAAATTATGGTATATCAACTTTTCAGACAAAATGGCATGTGGAAATAGGGCAGGCCGTGATCAGACTGCTCTTCACAGAGCAGTCTGATATACTTTGTTTGCCATTCCTCCAAGTATTTTGTAAAACAAATACAGAAAGAAAGAAAAAACACGCAAAATTTAGACAAAAAAATATAGAATAAAAAATTCAAAATTTTAGGGCTAATGTAAAGGAAGTTGGCAGATAAATATTTTACTTATGTCTACAAAAGCATATATTGTAGTATCTCATTTGAACTGTCTTGTCACGACATGTTTAATGTGATCCCACGATGTTTTCATGGAGAAAAATAGAAAGACTGAATTTTATCTGCAAATAATATAATTAATTTAAGCCCTGTTATACGTTACTGTAAGTTGTTTTAAACATAATAATTATTATAATGCTTGTTATACTGAGTTATCCTACCTACACTGATTGATCAGGGCTTTAATATTAGCTATTAAAGGGAATGGATTCACTTCTAGAGAAGGCAACACTGTCAAAAATATTTTGCATCCCATCTGAAGAAAAAGGGTCTACTAGAGAAGAAAAGAATTTTCTCCCCTAATTTTCTCCAGTTCTCCATAAAAATATATGTTATGGGTACTAAGCGCTTCTAATGAGTACCCATATTATATATTTTTTTTTTTTGGAGAAAAAAACATTCCCAAAATTATCATCAAATATTCTCCCTTAACAAGTCCTCTGTGTTCTCAAATTTGTAATCAGAAGACTTCAGTTGATAATTACCTGTAAGTGTTTCACCATATTCACTACCTCCCTTGTAGAGTAAGGATATGCAATCAGTCCTTGGTCGGCCATATCACGTAGTTCCCCGAATGCCAAGACAAGCTTCTCCAATGTGGATTCCGGGACATCTGGGCCATACTGACGTAACATGGACATTTCAGAAGCCTTGTCTGGGTTGTCTATAGCATGACAACTAAATATATCACCTGAAAAGAGTGAGCATACATAAAAATATGAGCAGCAGAAAGTAGAAATATTTCAGTTATTATGTGGCTATAAACTGAAAGTGTATTATTACCCTATTTACTCAAGGTATCAGGAAAACTATGTTAAATGTCCTAAAATTTCAAACACCAAAGTGTCTGACAAAATGACTTGCAAACAGTGCAGATCCAGATCAGACTACTCCTGCAGTTTCATCAGGGTCTACACTGTTTGCCATTCAACTAAGTATTTTAAAAAACAGCTGCATAAAAAGCAAAATTTAGGCTAAAATAGTATGGAATAAAGTGTTCGAAATTTTAGGACATTTACCGTAAACTCAGTAGCATATCTGGCCTAAAATTTGGACAAGTCCATTATACTACCTGTTAATAAATCTATAAGAGTTAGATGAGTGGTTTCAAAAATAAGCTAATTAACTTGCCATTTTAATGTAAAATAACCAAGTTGGAATTATGAGAAATGAATCTTATTTTTGAGTAGTTTACTGATGTGTAAATGTAGTGAATTACAAACTAAATATGAAGCCCTTTGTTTTATTCAGTTTGTGATTTGTGGGCACAAAAATGAAATTCATTCCTATATTAAGATGCATTACTGCACTTTAAGTATCAGAACAGACAACCATTTGTTTTTGGCTTTTCTTTAAATTATTGTGGCAAGAAAATATGTACATTCTGGCATGCACTTAGGGAGAATTCTGATCAGCCAGCACATCAGCACAGTCTTATCAAAGGATGATGATGATGAGTTCAGGTTTAAGGACATATCAACTGATGTATGGTCATTTGCATCACAATGGTATACCAACTTGGTTTAGTAGTGAAACAGATATATATTTCATTAAAAAGATAAATGTGTTAAAAAATGACAGAATATTATCACAGGTATATACTTAAATAAGTGGTCATTTGTCTGGAAAAATTGATGCTGTGTATAAGAGAATTGAACAGAAAGTGTTGACTACAGTTTATACAAAGTGGCTTATCTTCTTGTTTGAGTGAATAAGAATGTGCGAGTCTTGTATGATCCATATGCAGGTGCATAAGAGACACCTGTACGGTCATTTATAGCCAAATACTGTAGTTTTTCACATATTTAAGATACTGTATTCACCCTAATTACTACACTGTGTGCTTAAGTTTTTTCAAGTTAAGCTAGAAAAACTTGTAATAAAATATCCTCCTTATATGAGTACCCTTTAAAGTAAGATCAGCAGAGAACTTCATGAGAGGCATATTTAATGATACTTAAACAATATTTTCCGACTTTAATTATAAAATCATATGTTATTGGTACCCATTTGAATTGCCTTGACATGTCAAGGCAATTCAAATGCATACCAACAACATCTGTTTTTGTAAAGAAGTAGATAAAAGTACACTGTTTGTAATTAGTCAAAAGACTACTAAACTGCTTGACTGTGCGCTTATAGGAGCATGTGCGGTAATCAGGGCAAATACGGTATTTCAAAAAATCACCAATCATCTGAACATACCCATAGCGCCAAAGAAATCATTTCCTAGGAAGGGGAAGCCTGGTCTGTTAGCTAGCACCACCATTCTGAAGTCTGGATGAGAAACTATCCTCTGAGGTGTTGGTTCAAGACCCGAGGCAGCTGAAATATGGTCTAAATGTTTACCAACAATCTCTGAGAAATTTCCGGGTATCCAGAAATGACAGATTTTATTTAAACTTCACCACTATCTGGGCAAATTCAGCAGATGATAAACTAATAATGTTTTTCTTAATTTTCTTAGAAAAAAGGCTTTGAGACAATTTGCATGAAATATCAAAGCCTATTTTCTGTGAAGAATTAGAATAAGAAAATACAGTCGACTCTCATTATCTTGAAGTCCAAGGGACTCACTGAAACACTTCCAGATATCCGTACCTCGACATATCAGAGTTGAGAGAGTGAGGAAAACAATAAATTGAACAACCACATTTAACAAATGAATATGTAATTTGACTCCTGAAGTTAGAAATATATATATGAAATAATGTGGAAAAGAGGAGAAATTGCTCCTTAGGAGCAATTTCTCCTCTTTTCCACATTATTTTGTTACCTGTTGTCATAGTTTCATGTTAAAACAGGGACCAGATTTTCACTTCGAGATAAGCAGTAATTTGAAATAAGCGAGTTTGAGATAATGAGGTTTGACTGTATTTCAAAATGTTGTTTGCTGAATTTGTTACCCTGCTGGCAAATTGTAAATACTGTTGAAAGCTTAGCTGTGCTACAATTTAGAAATCAACACAAGTTTAAAGACAATAAGAAAACATCTTTATCATTGTTTCAGTATTTAGTGCAGTACTAATTATGTAAACTTGAGTCTTATTTCATCCGACTCCATTCACGGGACGTATTTCAATTTGGAGGGGTAGAATGTCATCAGCTACAGGTATATAATACAATTGTACTGCCTTACGTTACAAGCTGGCTTTAATAGCAACACTGTAGAAAGTTGGTTAGTCATACAGGCAGCTTGGGTTCCACCCCTGGCCAGAAAAAAAAAAGTGATTTCCTTTATTTCACTGGCAACAAAATACATGTCACAGGTGTTGATGCTTTATATCTACCATACCTGAGACAATTCTCCTTCCATCAGCCAGGTGCATTTCCCCCGATTCTACTAGTGTTTTAAGAATACATGTCACATGTGTAGGTGCTTTATCAGCCTCGTCAACTACCAATACATTGCCAAGTTTCACAGCTCGAACCTGGAACAAAAATATATATGCAACCTCATAGCTCCAGATAAGGCGCTTTTTCAACCGAAAAGTATAGATAGTTTTCTTATTTCTAAGCGAAGTGCTTCTAATGAGTACCCACAACATATGTTTTCATTAAGAAGAAAAATATTATGTGGATACCCCCTCTTATCTGTAGCTATGGACCGACCTGTCAAGTGAAAATGTCTTCGAGCATTTATGAAATGCACAGCTTCAGATCATCATGTGCATTAGCACAGTCTCATCTGGGCCTTAACCCTATATATGCTGGTACATTCTAAAGCATATTTGAGCCGGCACACTAAAAAAGAAATTTTATGGTTTTCCAGTTTGTGTCTTTTCAAATGCGCATGGTAGTCTACTATTTAGGCTACAAACATGCTTTTTTTGCCCAATGCTTCCTGAAGGTCTCTACTTCATGTCTGCGAACAGCAAAGGCTGTGGCGAGACTGCGCTTATGCCCAGTCTCGCCTGAGCCTTTGCTGGTCGCCTATGTGATAAGTACCCTTTTCTCATATGCTGGTTCATATTTACTCTAAGTATCTGGACACCTTAATTCCTTGCCATGCTTGTCCTAACAATTTAACAAGTCCATTTTACTACCTGCTGATGTCTAAAAACTGCTAGATGAGTGACAGTGTAGACCCAGATCAGACACAGATGATTTGGTGTTTTACATCTCCTTCAACATTATTTAAGTCATATTGAGAAAATAAAGGGGTGATAATGAAAGGCTCTGTGCAATGAAGTGCCTTGCAGTCATGAGTTATGGTCTGCCTCCAGCAGGATTTGAACCCGGAATCTCCTGATCCAGTCAGACGCACTTAACACACGGCCACCTGGATGCTTTGTAACATGGCTTCTGCAGCATGGGATTAGTGTCAACATAGTTTGCTCAGCCCTATCAGAGTAATAAGGGTAAATAATATATATAATAATTCTGTATTGGAAAGCAAAGGTATTGACCAGACTATGTGGATATTATCCACATCAAAAACAATTTTCACCTGGTATAGCCTATTATTTGCTGATTTGTTTGACATGTAACATGAAAAAAAGGGCCTTATACCATTTAAGGATATGTAACATGAAAAAAGGGCCTTATACCATTTAAGGACAGAAAAAGCCTAGGTCAGCCTATGATCTATCACAGCCTGATCAGGGCTTTCACTATCATACTGTAAAATATATTAACAAACATGAAAGTGCCTCTGCAAGACAATTCAAACACATTGCATGCTGGGTAAAAATTCCAGCAGATGACATTTTGAAATATTTTTTTCTCATTTCTCCTGGAAAATAGGCTGAACATTTCATGCAAATTGTCTCCCTATGAGACAATCTGCAGGAAATGTCAAAGCCTATTTTCTGGGAAAAATAAGAAAAACTTCATTAATTTGTCATCTGTTGAATTTGCCCATAGCATGCTAAGTCTTAGTGTGTAGTCAAAACTATGCTTTTATGGACAAATACAATACTTACTATAAATGTTCAGACAAACATACCTGAAAGAACAGTGTAGACCAAGATCAGACTATTCAAGATGTCAAATTAGGGTCAATTTTAGCAGAATAGTTTAGAATACTGAGATACTGAAGAAAAAAAATATTTCAAAATGTTGTCTGCTGAAACTATAACCCAGATCATTAACCTTTACCACTCTTTGGGATAATATAGCAGATGACAAAGTCTGACATGATATTTTCCTTATTTTCCCCAGAAAATAGGCTTTGTCATTTCATGCAAATTGTCTCCTAAGGGGACAATTTGCATGAAATGACAAAGCCTACTTTCTGGGGAAATAAGGTAAAAATATTTCAAAATATTGTCTGCTGAAAATGTTACCCAGAGAGCTAAGCATTAAAAAAAATGGCAGTACTTACAAGAGGTGAATCTTCATATATAATGACACCGTCTTGAACAGTTGGTTGTAATGTCAGTGTCTGAACAGTGGTATCCCTGCAACAAAACATACCGACTTCAATGAAACTTATAGCTCTAAATAAACTCATAGCTCCAGATAAGAGATGGTATCCATGTAGTATTTTCCCTATCACTCCATGAAAACATGTGGGTACTCATTAGAAGTGTCTCACTGAGGCACTTCTAATAAGTACCCACACTATATGTTTTAATGAAGAAATGAGAAAGTTTATATACTTTTCGATCAAAAAGGTCCTTATCTGGTGCTATGAGACTATTTGTTTCTTGGGGTTTACCTAAAATGATGAGCAGCTCAACAAGGATCATAGGCATACACAAGAGGGGGGATGGGTGCAAATGCAACCCCTTTACAGACAATATTTCAAACCCATGCAGTCTTTTGACTAAAGTTTAATTTACATCTCTAATTTTGGCTTCAAATGGATTTCCTCATGACCCCCTCCCACTCCCCAGCCCCCCTTTTTTCACATAAAATGTCAAGTCTCATTTTCTCTAAAAAATAATAACAAAATAAAACTATGGCAGACACTACACGATAGGCCACCACTGATTATTCTGCTACATATCTATGAATTTTACTAAATATAAATGATGAGTAAATAAATCTAAACAAAACCCACTTATTCATTTTCAAGACATAAAGCCAAAACTAAATTCTGATATCAACCAAGAGCCCTTATCTTCCTTTTTTCAATTCCGGTTTAGACCTAGTCAATACCATCGTGTATATAAAATTTAATAAAAACCATCAATTTATTCTCTAGATATTATTTAAACAAAAATCACAATTTTAATGTCAATCAAGGGACATTGTAATGCAATGATATTGACATATTTTCTATCTTAAACTAGTTGTGTTGAATATCAATGTGTACAGTCGAGTCCTGTAACATTGCCAGGCCATTAACATTGCATGCCTGATAGCCATAGGCTGTCCTTTAGAAGACCTTGGTTTTAAGTATTTTTATTTCATAAACATGTATATTTCTTTAAACTCAACATTTAAATTGTGACTGCATGTGCCAAGTATCCAGTTTTGCGGAATTTTCAACATATTTTGCTCCATGGAAAAGTTTGAAAACATCCCAATGAATATCTGACTAGCGCTTGTGCAATGTGCGGCAGTTTTCCGTTTAAATTGTTTCAAATATTCTTGAGATACTGAATACCTAATAAGAAAACATAAAATAAAGTTATATGTAACATAATGTAAGGTTCAGAAGTTGCCCTGCACAATGTTAGGTGACAAAACTGACAAAGGAATTTCAGTAGGGTAGCTAGATATAAACTGTTATTGTTGCAAATAGGAACAGATTTATATGTCGTAAATTATTCAGTTTGCATGAGCATTTATCTATTTAGCATTTGAAATTATTCTTTTCCATGTAAGATGTTATTTCAAGCAAAAGAATAACAAAATATTCCTTAAGTGCGCAATGTTACCCGACTACACCATACATAAAAATTGATTGAACCCCATCCATTGGTTCTCCAGATATTAAGCAAAAACATCACTCAAGGGCCATAACTGTTGAAAAATTACAGAAATGCACTCATTTTAATTCCACCCTATATCTAGTCAATATCAATGTGTACGTATAAGTGGATCAAGATCCTTTCATTTGTTCTCAAGATATTGAATGGAAACAAAATTCTGATGTCAATCAAGGACCATAACTCTGTTGAGAGTTAAAGATATAATCTTAAACCACTCCTCCCCAATATCAATGCCTATGCAAAATTTCAAGAAAATTCATTAATCTAATCAATTTGTTTGCTTGTGTTGCGGTTTCATGGCCCAGTCAACCAAATGGGGTCATGTCGAGTGCAGTCTGTTTACCTAATCACACATTTACTGGGCATGATTTGCCCTCTAAGCAGTTAACCAGTATTGTGCACATTCTTTTGCCAGAAACTGACAACTGCCCTTCTTGAATCAGCAGAAGGGAGTGAATGACTGTAGAAAATATTCATGATCAATCTTCACGAAAGAATGTTGCTAAACCTAATGCGGGGTGGGGGGGCAACCTCCTGATCACCAGTCAGATGCGCATCCAATTGAGCCACCAAGGCCGGCTCTAATCAAGTTAGAGAGCAAAAACTGCACTGACAGATGTGCAGGCACTCGAACTAGAAAACAAACTACCCTGTCAATATCTTGTGGTGGGGAATAATAATACAGAATATTGTCTGCTGCAGTTAAAATTGTTGGTCAAAGGGTTATGTGATAAAGGCATGAAAGTGCTTACCTATGCAGCTGAATATATTCTCTTGGTCTGTTCAGAAGGTGTAAGAATCGATCAATAATTTTATTTTTGCCTACTCCCTGGTTCCCAACCAATAGTAAATGTTCTCCCAGAAGAAAATCTTTCAACATGTCCTCCATTACAGAAAGGTGCTGGAAAATACACCAGAAGGTGATGGAAATTATTCCATGTTGCTCATCAAGGAAATGCAAGCCAGCTGCAAATATAGCAAGCCCCTACCACCAAATGATACATTCACTTTATACAGTATCCAACAATCAGTAGGCAGACAACGAAGGCGCTGATTTGATTTCACGACTGCATAAGCTAATCTGGAACTTTGCATTATCCAAACTCCAAAGTCAATATAAATAGATTAACATACTCAAGTCAAAATTACTTATGAAATAGTAATTTCTTTGGGCATTAATTAAATTAAATTAGTGATATTTTTTTCTGATTTTTCCGAGAAACAGAGCTTGATGACCACTTCAAATCCTCCCTCTTTTCATGATGCAAAGGAACTGTCTTATGCTAATTACTATTATCAAAACAATAATGCACACGTATTATGTAATTTTTCAGAAAACTAATTCCCAAACAAACAATGAAAATAACAGACAATTGAAATGAAGGACAATTATCACTAACTGTATGAACAGAAAAGGTAACTTCTGACATGTGTGTCCAGTGAAGATTCAAATCGACCTGTGCATACCTGTAGTCTGATCAGAATCTTCACTGGGTGCATTTTGGATTGCCAAGGATGCAAAGTTTCTTCATGTGGACAATGACGACTCATCAGACTGTGTGGATGCTAAGGCTGGCACAATTAATTGGATAATCGATTAATTAATTGATAAATTCCACAAAAATGATTATTACAGATTTGCTAATAATTGATAATTTGATTTCTGTGTCTTTACTCTAAGTATTCAAACACCTCAACTCCTTAGCATACTTTATCTTAAATTTGAACAAGTACAATTTACTACTCAATGTTCTGTCTAAAAATTGATGGATGAGTGGCAAACAGTGTAGACCCTGATGAGATGCTGCATTTTGTGGCATCTCATCTGGTTCTACACTGTTTGCTCGGGACTGTCTGTCCTAATATATACAGTAAAGTATAACGTACGGTAAGTCATGCTCAGGCAGACAGGTAAAATTATGACCGAATCTTCAGTGATTACTAATCGATTGTCAAACAATGACAGTACTGACAATTGATTATCTTTTCAGCTCTGATTAACCAGCCTTACTGGATGTGCAGGCTGATTTGAGTCTTCGCTGGGTGTATATGTCTGAAAGTAAGTTTTCTCAAACTGCTGCTTGTATGAATACCTGTGTATTTTCATAGAAAAGAACATCTGGAACTTTTGTTCTATTCTCAGGATTATATACATCAACTTCTGTATTCCCAATTCTAAGTTTGTTGTTCTTAACCTCACCTGTAATATTAAGATAATTAAATGTTCAAATAGCCAAGGATCCAATGTTTTGATAGGAGGACAGTGAAGACTCTGATCAGACTGCACCAATGTACAGGCTGGATCTGAGTCTTTGCTGGGTGCACACGGTGGCAAGTAAATTTTCTCAAATTGTGCCTCTTATAGGTCTGTCTAAAGTATAAATAATATATGCTATTTTCATTTACTTGACATGTTTTTCATAGCAACAGATAAGGCGATTTTTTGTCCTAAAAATGCTGATATCTTTCTTATTTCTGGACAAAAATATATGTTGTGAGTACTCATTAGAAGAGTACCCTTAACATGTTTTGGTGGAGAAATAAGAAAAATATTATGTTGATACCCACTCTTATCTGTTGCTATGGACCGTCACTTTTTGCTACCAAAGGATCCTTCTTTGTACAAATTGAGACTGCCTTATTTACCCTCAATATTTAACTCTTGGTAATCTTAACCATAGTCATGCTGAATAAATTAAGATGCCACACCCACTTCTCACTGGTAGCCAATCAGACTACTTGATCCTGGGTGTTGGTATAAATTCACATAATTAATGGCAAACAGTGCAGATCCACATCAGTTGGCTTCTTCAGAAGCCAACTGATCTGGATCTACACTGTTTGCAAAGGCAGGATATATCCTGATTCAGCAGGACCAGGTTAACTCCTCACAATTTTTGTTCTAAAATTTTTTAACATGTCCACTTTACTACTAGTTGGTATGTCATAAATACTACCAGATGTTGAGCAAACAGTGCAGCATCTGCTTTGGGTCTACATTGTTTGCTTAACCCTTGCTTTGCTGAATAAATTAGGATGCCACGCCCACTTCTAATTTCCAGCCAATCAGATTACTTGATCCAGGTTTTTGGTAGAAATTTACATATTTAATGACAAAATATGCAGATCCAGATCAGTTGGCTTCAGAAGCCAACTGATCTGGATCTACACTGTTTGCTAAGACAGGGCATGTCATGTTCAGCAAGAGTCAAGCTAGTTTGTCCAAATACTTAGGGAAAATACAGTATATATTTTCAAATACAAATATTTTCATATTAAATGAGAAAATATGACAAACAAGAAATGTCAATAAGCAGTGCTTATTAGATACCACCCCCCCCCCCCCCCACCAGTCCCCACAAACCCCTCTCAGAAACCAAAATGCAACAGACAGAAGAACTGACTGATGGACATACAGTTGGACCACATGAAAACAGTATACAACTTTTTGCCCCAAAAAGGTGGGCATGTAAGTATGATTTTTAACAATTTTGCAAGATGCATTTTATGATGCATCATCGTACGAGTATGTATCATGACTTTCCCTATCATAAAGAACTTTCTTCACAATTTACTGTAAATTTATCCACATTTTAAAGAATAATGTCAATTTATATACTTACAAGTGAGAGATTTTTCAATAGTATCTATTGTGTGTACAGCTGGCTCAAACTTGATTATGGAAGCCTCTTCTAAACTTTGTTCAAGAGCAGATTTGGGTAATCTGGGCAGAAATCTGAAACAATCAACAAAGGTTGTATAAGTACATTATTTAGGTTTAACCCTTATATCCATGAATTTCTGAAGTGGACTCTTCCTGAATTCTGGAGTTTCTGAAGTGGACTCTTCCTGAATTCTGGACAAGTTCACTGATGCAAATAAGGATTTCAATCTAAAATCAAAAACCAAACGGTAAACAGTGTACAGCCCGCTCTTTATAGGCTCTCTATCTGGAGTTACACTGTCTGCACAGGTATCTGTTTTGACTGAAAGCTGAAAGGGTTAAAACAGATCTAAAGGTTATAAAACTTTTTTCATGCTCAACTCAGCTGAGCATGAAATTTTCTCTGCTAATAAATAGATGGCATTTTCATATCTATTAGCAGAGAATTTTTCATGCTCAGCTATGTTAAGTATGAAAGAATTTGCAATTGTAAGTAATGTTAAGCATGAAAGAATTTGCAATTGTAAGTAATCTGAGATTTATTAGCTGGACAAAATTCATGCTCAGCTGAGTATGAAAAAAGTTTTATAACCTCGGGCCTGGTTGTATATTAAAGGGACTGGATACACTTGGTAGATTTTCAGCCATTTTCTTACAAGGGGAACTTCCTATTTGCTCTCTTGAAAAGCAACCTCCATCTGATGGAACGCATGGGCTTAGGAGGCCCGTGACTACATGGAAGCAGCTGACGGATTGCTGAGAGTGGAAGCTCTTGGCTATCAACCCTCATGATAGACACACCTAGAGATCTGGTGTGAGATCTGCCATGTGTGCAGCAAGCCAGCTACCTGGAAGCGGGGCCACTGATGTGGATATTGCCCCTGTACTTGCACATTAATCAAAAATCCGAAGACGATGATGATGATGATAATCTGAAAGGAGTTTAACCCTTTCATCCCTGCAGACCAGTAGAGCTACTTTTGCAAACAGTGCAGATCCAGACAAGCAGTCTCATCAGGATCTACACTGTTTGTCATTCTATTATTAATTTTTGATTGAAACCTCTATTTGCAACAATGGATGTTTCCAAATCTTCAGATGGAAGAAACTTAATTCAGAAACTCAGGGTGAAAGGGTTAAGAAGGGAGGCAAAAATAATTTTGACAGAGTTGCCTATCCCGAACAGGTATTCATTCCCCTTACAAAGAAAAGAGATACTCTAACTATTCTATATTATAACCCGAATGTACAGTGTTTTTACAAATAGTTGTTTTGTTCATTTCCCCATGGATGCACATGTTGTCATCCAAATAATAAGGGGTAATGCTGTGTTGTGGAAATGTCAAAATTTATTATATGTCCATGGACAAGTAAATGGTCAAAATCCACTTGTCAGAACAAAATGTACTTCTCTGAATATTGATATTTTTCTTATTTCTCCCTGAAAACATATGGTAATCAGTATACATTAGAAGAGCCTCATCGTGGCACTTCTAGTAAGTACCCAAAACATGTTTTTGAAGAGAAAAATAAAAAAAAGTATTTATCTAAATAATTTATCTAAATAACTCTCTTATATATGGAGCTATGGGGTGCAGAATGATTACCTGGCCAAACAAGCCTTCTGTATCACACCATAGAGGTCTTCTGATGGGAAATTGGCAAGACGTCTAGCAATACGGATCAACTGTCTCGTTGAAAGGGATGATGCTAAGGAGGATATCTGGAATTAAGATGCCACAAATACAGCAAATCTAGAAAACTTTACAACCGTTCACTTCATCAAGGTTTTGCCATTTTCCTTCAGGTTGAATATGACACTACCATATTTATTTTAAGGGGACTAAATACACCTAGTAGATCTTCTGCCATTTTTACAAGGGAGACAACTTTTGTGATTTCCTGTTTGCATTCCTATACATCAATCTCCTTCTGAACTGAGGTCTACTCTGAAAGGAAAGAATTTGTTTTCCTTTTAGAATAGACCCCTTTTCAGAATGGAGCAAAAACAATTTTGAATGAGTTGTTTCCCTTTTCCCCATACTAAAGCATTTACACACCTCAACTCTTTACAAAAATTGCCCTATAATTTGTACAAGTCCATTTTACTACCTGTTGATGTTGTCTAAAATACGGTTGGATGACTGCCAAACAGATCTGATCGGATGCTGCACTCTGCAACATCTAATCTGAATCTACACTGTTCAGGCCCCGAGGTTATAAAACTTTTCCAAGCTCAACTCATCTGAGCATAAAATTTGACCTGATAAATCTTAAATTACTAACAATTCCAAATTCTTTCTTGCTAAACATTGCTGAGCATGAAAATTTCTCTGCTAATAAATATGAAAATGCCAGTTGAGCATGAAAACAGTTTTATAACCTCTGGTCCAAATACTTAGGGTAAATACAGTAACAGATGGCAACACTTACACACCTCTATGTAAGAAGGGTATCCAGATAAATATTTTTCTTATATCTCCATGGATACATGTTGTCTAGGTGAGATGCTTCTGCTAAGTACCCATATGTTTCAGTGGAGAAATAAGAAATATATCAATATTAACCCCTATAATAGTACATGTATGTTTACAGTATATATAAAAAAATATAGGGATCTACCATCCAAGTTCAAGTCCTGGATGAAAATGATAATGATGATGATGATGATGATGACTTTGGATTATGGGATGATGATGATGACTTTGGATTTTCAACATAACTGAAGTCATATTAAGATGATGAAGGGATGATAATGAAAAGTTCTGTAAGATGAAGCGAAATACAGACATGAGCTGAACTCCACCTCTACCAGTATTTGGACCAAGGCCTTGTGGTATGAAGTCAGGAGTGCTAATGGAATGAAGTCACAGTAGTATTTTGGCATGAAACCATACTGAACATCAGATGACATGAGAAATGCATTCTTCAGGGGTGCAACAATAACCTCATGTCAAAACCATTCATTCCATAATGTTTTGCCTGGAATATGGCTCTTCAATATTATAAAACATGCTCAATCTTACATGGGTATTTATGTATAGTTGAACCTGAATAACTTGAACATCTTTGGGACCATGTAAATCTGTTCTAGACATGAGTAGTTTGAGCCACTGAGGGTTAATCATAATGCCAGGTCAGGAGGTAAATGGATATATCTTAGGAAGGTCTTTTCAATCTTCTGTATAATAATGGCATGTTGAGTGCACTCATTAGAATTGCCTCAATGATGTTAACCCTAAAAGAGCTGATCAAAACTGCAAAAGACATTGATTTTATTTTTGTATTTTTCTACAGAAATAAGGCTTGAATTTCATGTGAATCATCAGTCTAGTAGATGATATATATGCAATGCCAAGTCTTCCTTTCCATGAAACAATATATAAAAAGAACATAGAATGTCATTTTGTACAGTTTTGTTTTGAACAGTAAAGTTAAAATTATTTAATATACTCACCGTTGGGTCTGAGGATTGTCTTAACTTGTGAACAAACACCATAAGTTTATTAAGGTCAGGACAATTGGGCACCTGTAATGTCAAAATCATAATTATACACTCAAGTTAAGACAGGTGTTTTTTTTTTTTCTTTTTCTTTTTTTGTTTGTTTTTTTGTTGTTGTTGTTTTTTTTATTTCCTAATAAAAGCATTTGTTCTGATATTTGTTTGTAATTAATTCTTCAGGAAGATCTCAAAACATGTTTGGTGATTTGGTGTTTTACAGCCCTTGCAACATTATTTAAGTCATATCAAGATGACAGTACGGTGATTTTGCAAGGCTCTGTGCAATGAAAAGCCATACAGTCATGAGCTGAAATCTACCTCTGGTGAAATTTGAACCATGGACCTCATGATCTGAAGCTGCACTATGTAAGAATGTTCCAGAATATTTCCAGTGTACACAGAGAACTTGGAAAATACTCAGGAAACCATGTTAACCCTTCTCTTGCTAAACACGAGATGCCCTGTCTTAGCAAACAGTGTAGATCCAGATCAGTTGGCTTCTGAAGAAGCCAACTGATCTGGATCTGCACTGTTTGCCATTAAGTATGTGAATTTATAAGAACAATCTGGATCAAGTAATATGATTGGCTGAAAATTAGAAGTGGGTGTGCCATCTTAATTTATTCAGCATGACAAGGGTTAATGTTTTCATGTTGGATTTTCAAAGCTGGAAAAACAATTTTGGGACTTTTTTTTTATTTCCTTCTGAGACTGAAACCAATCTGGGCCCGGCTGTCAAAATACAGAAGAACAGGCATTTTTTCAAGTCTTGACTGTTGTATACGGGAAATGTACTAAAATTACCAACACTTTATTTCAAACTAGTTCAGCCTAAAGTTTGCTTTTTACGCAGTTCTTTCTTAAAATACTTACTGTCCTTTCGACATCAGGTGGAAAGAGGTTTTTTTGTTTGGCTTTTTATCTTAAATGAAAATATATTTTTCTGACTGACCATATCTTATCAGAAACCATTAATCTTTTCTGTTACTGTGTTTTGTTCTCAAATATGTACCCTGAAATTAAATTTACGGCTAAAAATTGGTCTTACCTATGCAATTTCTATAGTAAAGAGATTTTTTGGAATTTTGTTAAAGAAAATATTTTTTTACTTTTCTTTGCTGAATTTGAATTATTGATGTTTCACAACAATTTTGTGAAAAATTTCAGAAAAATTGCCTCCAAGTTACCTACCATACAGATTTCTGCATGATTTGCATTCATTTTTACTAAAAGGGAAAAAGTGTAAATAGTTGATTTTTTAAAACCCAGTGATTAGAATAAAACTTTTTATGCATAGGTAGTTACGACAAATGGTTTTGCATTGAGTCATGACAAAAGTTAGCAAATTTTCATCTTCTAAGTAAAACACCAAGCAAAAAACGACTTTCTGAAAGATGTCAAAGGTACAGTAGTGGAATGGCAAACAGTGTAGACTCTGATCAGACTGCTCCTTCAGGAGTAGTCTGATCTGGGTCTGCACTGTTTGCATATGCCATTTTGTCAGAAACTGTGGTGTTCAAAATTTTAGGACTTTTACCATAACCCAAATAAAATATCATACAATCCCCAGCCATTTTATGACAGAAACGTTAAAAAGTCATATATTTTTGGTTGAAAATCTGTCTTGTCTAGATTGACCAGCTAGTATAGATGAACAATGTTTTGATGCAGACACCATCACATACCAGCTGAGTGATGACATTGAGCTCTTCTTCCTTTGTAAGTGGCCTCATACTATGGTAAAGAAACATAGTCAACATCTCAGGGCTCAGCCATTGACTGGAGGCACTTCCAACTATAGGGGGTTCCGCAAGTGCCGCAATTCTAAACCCTGGATGAATGCAGTGTATGTGCCTGTAAGGATAAAATAAAAAAAGCTACATTAGTAAAAACAAGGGGGTCAAGGGGAATCAAACTGATACATGTCAAAACAGGGGGGTCAAGGGGAATCATATTGATACATTTCAAAACAGAGGGACCAACGGGAGTCAAACTGATACATAAAGAGAAATAACTGTAACAAAAATTCAAATACTTGCCTCCATTCTCCATAGAGACTCCCTCTGAGATGAAAATTCTTACCTTTAAGGGTAGGAAACTAACTTCCTGTCTGCAAAAGTGGTCTCCCTTTGAAAAACGGTGGCAAAATATTTCAGATATATCCATGCATCTTAATTAATATGCAGGCAGCAAAGGATCAAATAAGCCTGGGTATCTGGGCCAACTGAGCAGAGCCATTTTTTTTTTTTTTTTCAACAGATTTTTTTTTTTGCTAATGATTCTTTAAGCAAACAGTGAAGGCCCAAATTGGTGAGTGGATGTGAGTGCTGATCTGGACCTTTTCTGTCTGCATATGAATTAAGAACCATATTTTATCTGACATTTCCAACCATAGAAATGTTACAGGCCAACATAAATAGGGGAGACTACTCCCAGTTTACACAGTGACACAGTGTGGTCAGAAATTTTGGTATATATCATAATTATATTCCTTTCAAAATCAAATATTATACATCTAGATAAAGGCAGTAGTGTAAACCAATTATTTTGTGGTAAGAATAGTCTAGTGGTTCACAGTGATTTATTTTCAGGACTTTCAGAATGCTATTACAGAAGCCACACAGACATTCTCACAGTAATAAACTTTCACAAATTACTTTTCCTTTGCATGTGACACCAGGTTGACCAGTTCTAATTTCCAGCCCTACTTTCTTCATGCTGAGCACCAAGCAAAAGAGCAGCTAGTGTCATTTTTCTACAAAATCTCCCCTTCGCAAAGCAAATGATCTACCAACTGAACCACTGTGCTGAACCACTGTGCTGGTTTAACAGTTTTTAACCAAAATTTGTTGCATAGTGCTCATTGTAATTGCCAATGTGTACCCATGTTTTGGTCCTAAAATTATTTCAGCTGCATCATTGGAAAAGAGCACACACAAACAGTAATGGTTAAGGAGAGCCCGCATAGCCATGCAGTCATGACAGAACCTATGCTATTCACTCATGTAAGCAGAGGCCAAGGGGAAACTTCAGCCAAAGAACTAAACATGTGGCTTGCTAAGGGCAAGGTATTCGAACTGAAAATCATTATCAGACAGATGGTCTGAAATGCCTTTTCTCGTAATGCTGCTCATTTATTCCTCCATCATTACCTTTATATCTGGAGCTATGGAGTTTATTGTGTATGTAAGCAGCTTACCCATATTGCTCTAGATAAGAGGAGTACAGTCAATGGCTCAAACATCTTTGGGACAACAGAAAAATTGTTCAAGACATAGGTAGTTTGAGCCAGTGAGGGTTAATCATGCTGCCAGATCAGAAGCAAGTAGTGATAATTTAGGGAATTTTTTCCCATTTTCTACACAGTAATTGTATGGTGAGTGTACTCATTAAAATTGCCTCAATGAGGCAATTCTAATGAGTACACACAACCTACAATTTTTATGATAAAATAAGAAAATTTCCCTAAATATTTGTTTACTTGAGCTATTGGAAGAATTCGTAGGAACTCAAAAACGAGTTCGAATTAGGCATGATAAATGAGGTATCACTGTTCGAGCTATTGAGGTTCGACTGTCTCCAGACATTTTTTTTTTTCTTATTATTCTATAAAAACATATGCTGCGGGTGCTTAGGGAGGCACTTCTAATGAGTACCCAAAACATGTATTTTCTTGAAGAAATAAGAAAAACATCAAAGCTTTTTAGTTGAAAAAGTGTCTTATTTTAAGCTATGCCAATGACCTGACTCTTCCCTTTGGGACATGAAAATATACTATTTTAAGGTGTGCTTCAATTCTGAATCTTGTTAAGAACATAAGTTTCTTCCCGATCAAATACTGAATAAATGCAGAGTGCGCAATCCAAGTTAAATTATCTTTGCTGTCCTTACCCAATACAATGTGCATCCACTCAATTATGTTTTTCTTACAGATTATAGAGACCTAAGGTGAATGGTCATACATCGAAGAAAGAATACTTTTAAGTTTTTGCTGCCATTTGCAAAAGATGTCCACTCAAGGAAATAATCTTTTGTTTCTTAAGGAATAATCTTTTGTTTCCCTGGTATATGACATTTTTCAAACAGAAACCAATCCAGCAAAATCCCTGATATATGTAGTGCTTCTCAAAGAGGCTACTCTTTAAAGGAAGTATTTGGGAGCATTTCCTCCCAAATACTTCTGGGCTACTCTTTAAAGGAAGTATTTGGGCGCATTTCTTCCAAATACTGGGCTACTCTTTAAAGGAAGTATTTGGGAGCATTTGCTCCCAAATACTTCCTTTAAAGAGTAGCCTGCTTTGGAAGGGAGGCAAATATTTTCAGGTCAGAGTGATCTTCCCTGAATGCAAGTTTATACTACTCAAAGAAATTTGATAAAATTGGAACCAGGATCCTCACTGTGAAAATATATTTTACACTAAAATAAGTGTGCACAATGTACTATACCTTTCAGTCATATCTTTATCAGTTAGATTGTGTTCCTGTTTAATGGTGTCATATTTGTCTTTACTGATCAGTCTACTGCCATCATATAACTGTAGCTCTCTTTCATGTACCAGCCTGAAACATACAAAAACCTTACTCCACAATAACTATACATGTTGGTACCAATTAGATTAAAAAAGGACAATTGTCAGTTTCTGTTACAAGTATGAGCGCCAGTACTGGTTACCCACTAGAGGACTAAGCCTGCCCAGGAAAAATATGGTGCTATACTAACTGATCGGCTCAACAGGAACTTAATAGTGTTGACCAGGCTGTTAAACTCCAAACCAACCAACCCATTAGAATGGCCTGATGAGATGGCTTGTTACAAGCAGTCTTATCTGGATCTGAACTGTTTGTATGTTTTGTTCTCAAGGGTTAAATACAACCATGCCAATATTTGCAAAACTGCTTTACTACCCTGGTAATTGCTACTGGTGATTTTGAACAACAAACATCCTGTATTTGACTTAAATACCACATTAGTGTTTAGGTTTTTCAAAATTACTGGAAAAACTTGAAGTAAAATATCCATCTAATAAGGGCACACTTTTAAGAAAGATCACCAGATGAGGAGCCTATTTCATGTGTTGTTTTTTTTTTTCTTTCTGATTTTCTTTATAAATACAAATCATGTGGTAGGTACTCATTTGAATTGCCTTGAGGCAATTCCAATGAGTACCTACAGCGTGCTTTTTCAAAAGAAATAGATAAAAGTACATGGGCTGTAATCTGAAGACACAAAATTGCTTGATTGTGCATTTATAGGGATATGTGTAGTAATTAGGTCGAATAAATATAGATATATGTTTTGTAAACATTGGTAAACATTATACAACTATATTCAGCATACTAATGTATATATTGATGAAGATAAACACAATACCTGTTACAAGGAGTTCTCACAGCTCAGGTACTTTCTTTACAAACAAGACCAAATTCCTCTATATATCTATGAGGTTTCATTCAGATATGCCATATAGTAAAGGAACTATAGACCACAGCAGGTTTTTCAGCTATATCAAAGACTGATAACTCAAGAATTGGAACAGCCAGAGTAACTATTCTTGGCCAAA
Source organism: Anodontia alba (assembly GCA_964016985.1). Lineage (NCBI taxonomy): Eukaryota > Metazoa > Mollusca > Bivalvia > Lucinida > Lucinidae > Anodontia > Anodontia alba. The sequence continues at coordinate 58,755,227 of OZ024836.1, read as the reverse complement.
ATATGGAGTCTTCGGTTTTCTAGTGAACAGCAAAACTCTGTGCAGATGAAAAGGCTGACCTGACACTGTTTTACATAATCGCTAAGACTCAAATAAGTTTACCTGTGCAGTAATGAAAATGAGCCAGCATTTATTCTGTGAACACCATCTAGAACTGCCAGACTTCCATCCAGAGCTGCAGTAACTAAGGGTGACAATCTCCAAGTTGTATCACCATTTGGTAGAGTTGTCCTTTGCTGTACAAGGTCACGAGAGGTCATATCCTATTGTAAAAACAAGAAAAATGCCTAACGGCATGATGGACGGGTTTTTCCTCTGAAGAATAACGGTAACATATGAATCACTTTGAAAAAAGGCTAACCAAAAGGTAAACCTCGGACAATGCCCACACGATGCCAAATGCCCACCTTCTCGGACATGGCTATTTTAAAGGACAGAATTTTTCCGTGAAAAACCCATCCAAAAAATAGACATGAAAAGCCATGTGAATATTGAGTCTTCAGAAGAATGAACATAGAAATTATTGTTTAACTTTATTTAAGGGACATTACTTAGCAAAATTATTTTGTCATCTACCTTGCTATACTGTGATGTTATCAATGTCATGACAACACAACATCTTTAGTTTTTGTTACTTACTATATATAAGTATGAATAAAACATTTGCTGACTTAAGAATGTAGTGGAGTTTATCAATTATTTCATGATCAATCTCCGGCCGAGCTGATCATGAGAATCAAATTTGCTATCCCTGGAACTGTAGTCACATAGTGGTAATGATTGCAAGTTATGGAGAACAGATAAGGGAAATGGATCCTTTCAGGGGAGGAAAGTCTTGTCAAATTGTTTCTGTCTCCCTTCTAAAAAGGGGTCTACTCTAAAAGAAAAGAATTAGCTCCCTTTTAGAGTAGAGCTCTTTTCAAAAGGGACTTGGTATGCAGGAACAGTTGTCTCCCTGGTAAAAAATGACAGAAACTCTACCAATTGTATTGGTCCCCATAACACCAAAACAATTATTTTCAATAATACAAACTTCTTACTAAAAAATTAAACAGGAGATTTTTTTATGAGTGCATACTGTTTTGTTTTCTTTTTGTTTTTCAATGAAAAAAAGAACAGAAAATAAAGAAGAAAATTGCTGTATACTTTGATAAGTGTTGGTGATCATGACATAGCATGGGATTCAGCATGACTTTTCAGTATGCCTGTTAAATCTAATGGTCAGATAACATTCATCTGTTAGACTGTTACTGTATGGATTTTGTTAAAAGCTCAAAAATACTTCATTCTGAAAGGTAAAAAAATAACTGTAGGCCCATACCTGATACAACATAATCGGTTCTATATGGTAGCCTAACAATTCTGCAAATCTCTTGACCAAAGCTGACTTCCCACAGCCCTAAAATGTAAACATAACAGCTACAGTCAGAGGATATACAAATGTTTGAAAAAGTACAATCAGGTCCCGAGCTTATAAAACCTTTCATGAAATTTGTCCAGCAAATAAATCTCAAATTACTCAAAAGTGCAAATTTGTTCTTGCTAAACACAGCTGAACATGAAACTTTCTCTGCTAACAAATATGAAAATGCCAACTATTGTTGGCATTTTCATATTTATTAGCTGAGAAAAATTCATGCTCAGCTGACAGCATGAAAAAAAGTTTTATAACATCACTGTGGATGTATGCATACTGAGCACATAAATCAGCTTGCAGATCTAAGCCGCATGATCAATCTTAATTGAAAATTCTAATGCACTCGCGTATGTAACCCGACCTCTGATTGGATAACGTCAAAAATTTGCGACGGTATATTCTGCGATATACTGTCGCAAATCCGACGTCATCACGTAACGTCGCTTCTCATTGGCTGGCGTTTGGTTTTACGCAGCTCACAGCACTTGTCGTTTTGTGCAAATAGTATAATTTTCAATAGAAAAAAATGAATAAATGCATTAGAATGGGGATAACTGCATCAAATTTGTCATTTGGGGAGGTAAATCGGCGGTTTTTCTGAATGTCAACTGCTGACGCGTCGCCGTAAAACGAAATTTCCGACCGTAAAACCGCCGATTTACCTCCCCAAATGCCAAATTTGAAAGCAGTTATCCCCTAATTCTTTGGACAGACAAGGATTCAAATTTTCTCTCTGGCCTAATTCAGAAGATGACAAGTTAATAGTATATATACATACATAATTTTTTTTCCAGAAAATAAGATCTAACATTTCAAAATAAAATTTGACATTCTCTAATTTTTCCTGAAAATAAGATTACATTTGCATGAATTATCAAATCTTATTTTCTGAATGTCAACTGCTGATTGTTTTCCCCTTGCATTCTAAGGTGCTGATTTTAGGGATTATATATTTTCACAAATAAAAACATATATCACTAGCATTCCTTAACACTTTGCAAGCTGGGTAAACATTTCAGCTGACATTTTGAATCAGTTTTCTTATATTTTCTAGAAAATAGGATTTAACATTTCATGCAAATTGTCTCCCTAGGAAGAAAAAAAAACATCATCAGTTTGTCATCTGCTAAATTTGCCCATAGCACAGTAAGTGTTAAAACTGTTTTAGTGAGATCAGAAATAGCAAGAACAAACCCAACATATGATGATGATGATGATGAGTTCAGGTTAATGACATGTCAACCCATGAGGGTCATTTGCGTCAAAATAGTGTACTAACTTGGTTTTGTAATGTAATGGCTATAACGATTAGTCAAATATGCATGAAAGTGTAAAACTAGAACGAATTCACCCTACATATGGCTATGCCATTCCTGCAAGCAAAATGGAGCTAATCTGGATATATTCAACAGAGCATGAAAAGAAGATCAAGGTCACTGAGGTTGCTGAGATAGTGCCATGATGATGGCTATTATGAAAAAAATATATACAGTTGTCTCTCGTTATCTCGACCTCGCTTATCTCTAATAATCGCTTATCTCGAAGTGAAAATCTGGTCCCTGCCTAAACATGAAAATCTAACAACAGGTAAAAAATATTGTGGAAAAGAGGAGAAACTGCTCCTAAGGAGCAATTTCTCCTCTTTTCCACAATATTTTCAATATATCTCTAACTTCAAGTGTCCAATTACATATATATTTGTTAATATGGTTGTGCAAATTTTTTCCCTCAATTCTGCAAATCTGATATGTCGAGGTATGGCTATCTCGGAAGTATTTCAAAGAGTACCTTGGAATTCGAGATAACGAGAGTCGACTGTATATAGATACCCAAGAAAGGCCACAGTCACAGAACACAGCCTTCCCAAGGCACTAGACAGGAATTTATTTATATGTAATGGCAATACAAAATAGCACTTTATCAAATGCAGAATGAAGAAACAGAGAATCAACAAATGAAGTGAATGAAGATGATAATGCTGATGATTTGGTATTTTATATCCCTTTCAACATTATCTAAGTTATATATCCAGATAATGGAAGGGTGATAATGAAAGGCTCTTTGCATGAAGTGCTTTAGTAATGAGCTGAATTCAACCTCCAACAAGATTCTGACCTGGGACCTGGTGATCTGAAGCTGGGAGCACAAACCACTCAAGACTTCAGATGAAGAGAAACTGCAACAGAAATAGCAGAAAGTTTAATCATAAAAAATGTCTTGTAGTCTCCGAGAGCTAAATGCAGTGGGTGATACTGTTGATGACAAAATCGAATAACATTTCTAGAAATATGGGCTGCACCACGCAATAACGTACATGAGCATATGCGGAAAGTGGAGGCCTGGATCAGTCTGCACATTTGTACAGTCTGATCAGGGCCTTTGCTGTCTGCTAATAGAATCATTGGACCCAATGAGACTTTGCGCATGCGTGGGATGAATCTCAAACTGTGCATTTTGAGCATGCTTGAAGACACATTTTCACTTGGCACTGCCCATATATACTCTTATGTCACTCCTATTTGCTTAAGGGAATGGATACATCTAGGAAATTTTCCACCATTTTTACAAGGGAGACAATCTTTGTGACTTCCTGTTTACCCTTTTGTACAATTAATCCCTACTGAAATGAGGTCTACTCTATAAGGAAAGAATTTGCCCCCACTGGGAGCAAATTCTTCCCTTTAAGAGAAGACTCTTTTCAGAAGGGAGACACAATGATTCTGAAAGAGTTGCTTCCCCTGAAAATGTATCCGTTCTCCTTTATGCAGAAAGAATACCTTTCTTAAGGAGAATGGAGTCCAAGGGAAATAACTCACATCGAAACAGTCTGTGTCCCTTTTCTTTGGTTACTATGCTTTAAGAAAAGAATTTGTTCCCTTTTTTTTTTAAGAATAGCCCCTATTTCTTTTAAGGATTTAAATACTAAAGAGGCTAATTCCTGTCTGCAAAAGTTGTTTCCCTTTGAAAAATGATGGTTATCCACCTCACCTTAACTAATATGAAATTTAAAGCTTCTGACATACATACCCTACTTCCAACTACACAGAAATCCTTGATAAGATGAGACTGGACCATCTCTGCCAGGAAGGCATCATGGTATCTTGTCTGAACAAAATCTCCTTTATCAGTGGTAAGTTTCATGTCCAGTGACCCAGCATCCACCTAAAATTTCAAAATATGTTGTGTGAAAATTAATCTTCACCATGATCTAGATAAGGTTCATAACCCTTGTTATGCTAAATAAATTAAGATGCCATGACCACTTCTAACTGACAGCCAATGACATGCCCACTTCTAACTGTCAGCCAATCAGATTACTTGAATCCAGTTTTTTCTGACACAAATTTACATACTGAATGAAACAGTGAAGATCCAGATCAGATGGCTCTTCAGAAGCAAACTGATCTGAATCTACACTGTTTGCAAGACAGGGCATATCCAGTTTCAGTAGTGCTAGGGTAAAACTGAACAAAAGATAATAAATTCAATGGAAAGCAGTGTGGCACCTATCTGGACCTGTCATAGTATTCTAACAGTGCTAAACTATCAAGCTGACAGGCAAAATGATAAAGTCATTGACCCTGAAATGTAGGTCAAGGGTATAAATAGATATTACAATATTTGCGTCTATGTAAGAGCTGAAGTGTATGCTAGGACTAATGACTTTATGGTCATATAGTTGCCCATAATGATGATCTGGCGTTTCACATCCATTTCAACATTATGATAATAATAATAATAATAATAATGTTATGTAAGTCATATCGAGACAACGAAAGGATGATACTGAAAGGCTCTGTGCAATGATGTGTCATACAGAATTGAGCTGAATTTTGCCTCCAGCAGGATTCTACTTCAGAACCTACTGATCCAAAGTTGGATGCCGTAACCACTCGGCCACATGGATGCTTCTTCTAGTTGATTAGAAATGGTGTTAAGGGCTTATGTTGAAACTAAAACATGACAAAGCCATTAGCCTGTGAATTTAGCACTGTCTGAGTCTATAATAGGGAAAAAATGCATGCTAGGTTTGTTAAATGTAGGTCATACTTACTAAGAATTGGAAATAAATGCTAGGGGTGATGTAAGCAGTGACAAAGGCATTAGACCATGACTGTTTGCCATTTAGGTAGCGCTTCTTGACACATCTCCAGATTTCAAATTTAGGACAAGTATGGTAAGGATTTACTGTGCCAAACATTTAGGATAATTATAATACACTGGAACCTCGTTATAAGATGGTTAATTATAAGACAATTCAATTTTGGATACAAGACAGTTTAAAGATGGACCCCGAATGTGTTGTATCCAAAATCAAAAATGTATAGATTATATAGAAAAATGACCATTTATGGGTTTTTTTCTATATAATATATAGCCTTTTGTTTGGCTACAATGAGGTTGTTTAGTTAAAAAGGTTTTTGCTTTATGTTGTGGTGAACAATTTAGACCAAACTAAAACAAGAAAAATGCCAAACCACATTATGGACGGGTTTTTTAATTAACGAAGAAAGTGAAAGTCGTCTTTCTTGCATGTGAAACACGTAATGGTCCTCCTCTTCATCCCTACCAAATATGAAAGCAATCCACTGAAGAATAAAGGTAAAATATAACTGAAAAAAAGTTAACCAAAAGGTTAACCTGGAACACGCCCGATTCCTGCCCACACAGACATCGCTCTTTTAAGGGACCCATTTTTTTAAAAAAACTTCTCAAAAAACATACTTTTTCTGGTTCAGTGACTGATAGTGAATTTTTGACTGCTTTTATTTTTGGTTATGGTTCTACAGTCTGTCCCATCTTTTTCTTATCAATTTGGTTTGGCTCTTTCCATTTACTTTCTCCATTTAGATTAGATTTCCAAATCCAAGATAGCAGCTATTCCGGCATATACGGACAGTGAAGGCCCAGATCAGCCTGCACATCTGTGCAGGCTGATCAGGGCCTTCATTGTCCACTAACAAAATCATTGGATACTACAGAATTTATGAATGGGGAGCAAAGGCATAGATGATACTTTGCATATGCACAGAAAGATCTAAATTTTACGTATGTTCAAAGGCACATTTCGCTTCACGTCCCCATACATGTTTGGCATAGAACCTGAAAGACAATGATTTTTCTTCTTGGCCTCACCTGAAATTTATACACTTTTCTCCCAGCAGAGAGGGATACTGTAGCTAAATTCTCTTCTATTCTCTCTACCGAATCTAAATGGTGTTTTTCTCCTGAAGACAATGACAGTTCAAATTTCTGAAAAAAAAAAAAAAATAAATAAATAAATATAACCTTGGATTCATAGCTCTAGACAAGATGCTTTTTTTTTTTTGCTTTTTTTTTTGTCACATTTTGAAATTTTTCCTGTTTCTCCACAAAAGAAAATTTAAAAAAAAAATTGTTGTGGGTACCACTGGATTTCCCATAGCTGATTAAATGGAGAAATAAGACGATGATGATTTGCCCCTTTCAACATTATTTGTCATATCAAGATGATGGGAGGATGATAACAAAAGACACTGTGCAATGAAGCACCGTACAGTCATGAGCTGAATTCCGCTTCCAGCAGAATTCGAACACGGGACCTTGTGACCTGAAGTTGGAAACACTAACACAGTCACTTAGGACACTTCAACTGGAGAAATAAGAAACATATTTATATGGTAGATATCCCTGTTATCTAAAGCTAGGCTTGTTTGATTTTATGGTAGGAACAGTGGTCAGAGGGTATTTTTCTTACTGCTCTCAAAATTTGTACACATAATTCTGGGATATCAAATATTTAAGTGAATTTTAATTGCTTTTAAGAAGAAATATACATTGTATTTAAAGACACATTTTTTTCCTTCTTTGGCTAGACCCCCCTCTCATGATCAGCCCCAATATACAGTCCTGATGACAGCGCACATCAAAGGCTTATCTTATCTAAGTGATTATGAAGGGATTATAAATTATCTGGTTACTTACTGACAGAGCATCTTGTACAGCATTTTGTCCTTCTTTCCCCAGCATTACATCATATGGATACAATCTTTTCAACATAGCATGAATACTGGTGTCTGGTAACATGTCCTGTCCAAAGAAGACAACAAAATACAATTTTGCGGCAAAGTGAGAAACCCTCTGACATGTACACCAGTCTGATCAGTCTTCTGTGTCCCCATGATATTTAAAATGCACCTAGTGAAGATTGTGATTAGACTGCGCAAATGAATCTTGCTGAGCCCGCATCAAATGGTACATTTTATGATGTTGTAGAAAGCTAAAATTAAGCTAAAACTAAATTAAAATGGTGAACGAAAAGACCACACACACACACACACACACACACACACACACACACACACACACACACACACACACACACACACACACACACACACACACACACACACAAATCAAGTTCCACAAGCCAGTGCTAGGAGGCATAGCCTGCTCTGCAAACATCAATGCTGTCATATGAAATCTAAATGAAAGCGAGATTATGAATTTCATTATTTTATGTGTAAAAGTGTTGTTTGTTTCCCAGGGCAACCTTTATAGACATAATATGACTTCACTGCAGGTGGTATTATACGCCATGTGGCAGCCGTAAACAGTCTCCATGTACTTCAGCACAGTGTAGTCTTTATTTTATGTTTTCCTTGAGATTGTTTAGCCAATCCTGGTATCTTTGAAAAATGAGTTCAATTTGATTAGTTTATGTTACTTATAGTACTTATTCCATGGTACATCTTACCATATTGGTCCTAGAATTTTGCCAAATCCATTTTACTACCTTGTTTGTTTGTGTTGAGGTTTTACGGCCCAGACAACCCATTGGGGTCATGTCGAGTGTGGTCAGTTTACCTAACCACACTTTTACTGGGCAGGCTTTGTCCTTTAAGCGGTTTACCAGTATTGTGCATATTCTTTTGCCAGAAACTGACAACTGCCCTTCTTGAATCAGCAGAATGGAGAGGAAGACTGTAGAAAATATTTCATGATCAATCTCCACGATAATGCTGCCGACCCAGCGGGGGTCAAATCCGCAACCTCCTGATCACCAGTCTGACGCGCATCCGAGCCATTGAGGACAGCTTCTTCAGAAGCCAACTTATTTGGATCTACACTGTTTGCAAAGGTAGGGTATATCCGGGTTCAGCAGGACAAGGATTCCTTTCACTATTCACTATGGCATAGGAACCCTCTTCCCATTTTCTGAATTATTTGTTTAAAACTAGTTTTGAAAATATATGGTGTCTACCAAAGAAAATCATCCCCCAAAAAAACGGGAAAACCCCAGAATTTATCGTAATTGCCCTAATTATTCAGACACCTTCACTTTTTACTGTAAAAAAACCCCTAAAATTTCAACAATTCCATTTGATTAACAGGTAAGATGTCTAACTAGTACTGTCAGATTGAAAAGCAAACAGTCTAGACCCAGATCAAACTGCTCTCTTAGAGCTAGAAGTTGACTTCTTACTTATTCTACCTACCAGTATTTTCACTATATCTTGGAGGTTTGTTATAGGGAAGTCTGGAAGACCGAGCGAGTTGGATTCACTTGTTATCATGGTACTTGCAAAGGATAGCAACTGTGATAGCCTGAAATGAGAATTAAACCTTTCACCTCTAAAATGGATTCTCCCATACTTGGGTAAGTCCATAATTTTGAACAGAGATATCTGACAAATAGCAAACTCAACAGCAAACAAAGGTGAACCTGATGAGATGGCTTATGACAAACTTATACCGCAAGTTAAAACACTTTTTTTTTTTATGAAAAAAATATGGCTATTTTTCTTATTTTTACATGTAAATTTTTTTAGGAGAATTTAATTAAAAATATTTCTCTGGATACCGGTCTTATATAGAGCTAAGAAGCCAACATATCAGGATCTGTGCTGTTTGCAGCTATTTATAATTTGGTCTACAGAGTAACGGATCAGATAGGTCCATAATAACTGATATTTTTAGCAATAATTTAGAGATTTTTTTGATATTTGTTATTTTTGCACTAAACATACTGATAGAATCTTGTTTGGTGCAAAAATACAAAAATACAAATCATCTTCTGACTCCTTCATCTGGAACTACAGTGTAATCTCCTTACAACAGCCACCTTAGAGAAAGCACAGACCTCACTGTCATAGAGAGGTTTAATTTATAGTAAAACGCCACTTTGGGATATAGGAAAAGTTGAGTTATAGAGCGGTGGCTGTTCTTGAAGGATGAGATTCCATGATATAATCTGGGCCCAGTTGTTCAAAGCGTCGTTACTTTACGAGCTCGTTAAGGGTCATTTCGTTAACTGTTTTAGCGGATTCAATATACAATATTCTGATATTTTTTGCTGAAAAAATGTGAGTAGCTTTTGCAGTGCAAAAGCTACTCACATTTTTTCAGCAAAAAATTTCAGCATATTTGCGTATCACTCGACGTAAATTTTAATGAATCGTTAACTAACATCGTTAGCTTTGAACAACTGGGCCCTGAAGAGTACTCTGCAAATACTACATTACAGGTTAGGAAACCAGTAATAATCAAGACCAGTCTATACATCTATGCAGTCAGATCAGATCTGAACTGTCCAATACTAAGCAGACAATTCACATGAAATGTTGACTTATTTTCTCTGAAAAAAAAAAAATAAATAAAAATTTAGAAATGTTATAAATTTTGGCTGGCGCTTTAAGGGTTAAGTCAGGCAGTTTCTGAGTCTTCAGATTAATGCTCTTGTTACCTTATCCAGTTTTCATTAAAACTTTCACTGCGATGTCAGACTACAGTAGGTTTTTATACCCCGCCACATAATAGTGACGGGACATTATGGTTTCACATTGGTCATCCGTGTGTCCCTCAATGGATTTTCACAAAACTTGGTGTGTGAATTGATATTATAGAGATCTGGTTTCAGATTGATAATTGGCAAATTTCATTAATTTTTGACAGTTATCTGCCTGCAACACATCTTTATTTTTGTTTCCAGATGATAACTTGAGTAAATATCAGCCATTGACATATAGGTTGCTGCAAAGCGTGGGCCTGGGAGGCCCACAATGACATAGAAGCAGCTGACAGAGAGGGATTGTAGAGTGTGGAAGCTCTCGGCTATCGACCCTCATGATAGACACACCTGGAGATCTGGTGTGAGATCTGCCATATGTGCAGCAAGCCAGCTACCTGGACGGGGGCCCACTGATGTGGCTGTTGCCCCTGTACTTACATGTTAATCAGAAATCTGATGATGATGATGATGATCTGGTTCGAAATTGCTAATGGGCAAATTTCATCAATTTTTGACAGAGTTATCTGTCCCCTATACATGGTATTTTCATTTCAGGACAATAACTTGAGTAAATCACCAAGGATTTTCACCAAACTTGATATGTGCATTGATGGGTACATTTCATCAACTTTTGACAGAGTTATTTCCCCATGGCATGACAATGGTGGGGTATTATCATTTCACATTTTTATTTACCCTTTACTGCCATTGATAACTACAGTGGTTCATAGGTAGGCCTCAGTGGCTCAACTGGATGTGCATCCGGCTGCTGATCAGGAGGTTGCGGGCTCAATCCCCGCTGGGTCCCGCAACATGGAGACTGATCATGAAATATTTTCTATGTTCATTCTCTCCCTTCCACTGATACAAGAAGGGTAGTTGTCAGTTTCTGGCTTAAGAATGTGCACAAGTACTGGTTTACTGCTTAGAGAACTAAGCCTGCCCAGGAAAAAGTGTGGTTAGGTAAACTGACCATGATTGACATGACACTAACATGCTGACTAGGCCATAAAACCTCAAAACAAACAAACAAACAGTGGTTTATTGAGGGTTCTCTCTTTTACCAATACACAGCTGACATTTTAAGCAAGGTAACTACTCCTCAGAGTAATACATCATGATTTTCTTGTTCTTTCCAGTAATATATATCATGCTGTCAATTTCAGATTAGTTCTCAACATATATGGCCCATAAAATCGAAAGCTGGAAAAATACTAGTGTAATCAGAATTTGTGACTAAAATAGTAATATGCACTATCAACATGCCCAGTAGTAAACATTTTCTGACAGAAGAATAATTTATGAGCCAGAGCATGACAAAACCTACAAAATGGCATGTGCGCCCAGGGAAGACTCAGATCAGCCTGAGCATCTGCCCAGTCTGATCAGAGTCTTTGCTGTGTGCTCAATGGGTAGCTATGGACCCAAGCATTCTTCATGTGGACAGCAAAGACTTTGATCAGACTGGACAGATGCCCAGGCTGATCTGAGTCTTTGCTGACAAGCCATTTTCTAGGTTTTGTCATGCGCTTGCTGATATATTACATGTCTCTTGACTCTATAAGAAAAGAATTCTTTTCAGGTAATAGCAGTGGAGGTGTAAATTCTGATGCTGACAATATGATAGTTAAGACTATACATTACAACTTACCTGTCTGATCTAACACTTGGTGCAGAATTTTGCAACATTTCATACTGTTCCTGTGAAAAATAGAAAAAAAAAAGATTCACAACCTAAGAGAATCTACTGTAAAATTCTGCTATTGAGGCCACTCAAAATTAAGACCACTCCACTATTAAGACCAGCTTTGTCAGTCACAAATGTTATCTTTCTTATTACAGTAAATGTCCTAAAATTTTCCAAATCAAGGCATCAGTCACAAATTGGCATATGCAAACAGTGTAGACCAAGATCAGACTGCTCCTGAAGGAGCAGTCTGATTAGGGTCTGCACTGTTTGCCATTCCACTAAGTATTTTAAGAAGTAACTGCATAAAAGCAAATGTTTGGCCAAAAAAGTATAAAGTGTTTGGAATTTTAGGACATTTACTGTATTCTATATTCAATATTAAGACCACTCCACAAATAAGACCACTTTTAGACAGTCCCAGAAGTGGTCTAAATAGCAGAATTTTAATGCACTGTTGGACACCATAGCTCTTATACAAAGATGCTTTAAAATGCCATTAAATGGCAAATAGACAACAAATCTTCATGAATTACATGTATCCCAAGTGCTGCTGAAATCTTTTAGCAAATTCCAATAGCATGCCGAATCCTATTTTCAGGAAATAAAATAAATAACTGTAACCCTTGTCACGCTAAACCTAGAATTACTGGTTTTGGGTGGGTATGCCTACTTCAGTGCAAAACAAAAAACCAACAAAAAAAAGCCACACCCCTAAGTTCTCTGACTGAGGAGGGAACCTAGACTGGCTTGCAAACAAGGTCAAACATGGTCAATCAGTGAAACAACAACTTCTGGTGATGAATGTGTACAAATAAGGTATAAATTCCAAAGCAGTGATAAGATTCTGCTTGCATCACCCACACTTTGTGTCAGTCTTTTGAAGCATTTTTTTCTTATTAATTACTACAACAGACACTGGATTGTCATGCCACCCATATTATATGGAGGTAACATGATCATGGCAATTTTACTAATGTGACAGTTTCTTTATCATGACACCATTTGTAATAGTTGGAACAAACAAGAAATGTCAATAAGCAGTGCTTATTAGATATCTCTTGCTCAAAATGCAACCGATAGTTGGATGAACGGATAACTTGAAAACAGAATACCTCGCCCCACCATTCACCTCACCCCTCCAACTCCCCGGCCAAAGACTCCATTTGGAAAAAAGTTAAGGGTATAAGATATAAACTGGTCATTTCTGACAAAATCTCTGACAATAAATTGTTATGAATATACTGATCTTGCTTAGTTTACTTACATTAAATGGAAGAGGGTTAATGTCTCTTGCCTGGAACCTTGACCTCAGTGGTGGATCTAGCGGATTACCTTGGTACCGTGGAATAGGAAGACCAAGAGCAATAACTCTAAACCTCTCATTAACTCTCACTAGTTTTAGATCATCCAGTTCCTCCTTGGTATGTTCCTAAAAAAGAAGTGATACAAAATTGTAGTCCTTTGCCGTCTCGGTAAAATTTTCAGCATATAACAAATTGAAATTTTTATATTTTCCAGAAAACAGAATTTAACATTTCATGCAAATTGTTGCCACTGGAGACAATTAGCATGGAATGTCAAATTCTGTTTTCTGGAAAAGAAATAAATATCATCAATGTCGTCTGCTGAATTAGCCCAGAGAGTGATAAAGGTCAATCTACAACCAGCAAAATTAGCAGACGAGATATCAGTGATTTTTTTTTTTTTTAAATTCCTATAGACAAACCCTAACATATCAATCAAATCGAGACAATCTGAATGAAATGTCAAGTCATAGTTTCAGAGAAAGAAAGCTAAAATAGCTTTTCTTCTCTGAAACTATGACGACATTTCATTCAAATTATCTCCATTTGTATGAAATGTTATAGTGTGTTTCAGACAATAAGCTGTTATGAATATTCTCTAAAGGCAAAGTCAGCATTTTTTTATGGAGTGCCAGTACAAGAGTTTCCATATCTCAAGAAAAGGCTGGTACCATATTTACCATATGTAAGAGGACAGACAGGCATGACGCAGACCAAGATCCTAAGCCACAGACCAGAGTATATAGCTTGCCACTCATCCAGATGTGTTCAGACATCAACATGTAGTAATACAGACTTGCTCAAATTTTAGTTCAAGTATGCCTAGTATGGTAATGCATTATGATGTCCTAATTCAGAAATATAGGGCAAATTAGGAATTTTTGTACTTCTTTATACACACAATAGCTCCTGAGCAGACAAAATGATAAGCTTGATAATTTGGGATATCTTTTAACTTTTTGCATGCTGGGTAATTTTGCATGATTTTTTTTGGCATCTGTGGATTTTTTTTTAAAATTAACTTTTCGAAAAAATCTATCAGGAATACCATCAGAGTGTCAAACAGTTTGGGTCCAGATCAGGCCGGACTTTTTTGTCGGGCCTGATCTGGGTCCAAACTGTTTGCAAAGGTTATCAGCAGACAACAAAAGTCGCCACTAGCGGGGAAAGAGTTTAACAGATTCTGATGCAAAAATAACAAAATTACTTTCATGGGTTCCTATGAATCAACTGCAAATATTTACCTGCAACAGCTTGTCATATCTATCTGCCGCAACTAAAAATCTCCCATCTTCCAGCTGCATTTCACGATTTTCAAGTAAATTATTCAATATTGGCAGGACATTTCTTTCAGCCTTTTCTATACCTTCCAGGACCAGAACATGACCATTAACGGCTGCCCTAACAGCACACTGAAATCACATAGAAAGAATGTACCGTGTATGGCAAATGTTCTCAAATGCTTTATTCCAAACTTCTTGGGCTTAATTGTGCTTTTTATGCAGTTGTTTCTTACATCCATTAATGGAATGGCAAACAGTGAGACCCTAATCAGACTGCTCCTGAAGGATCAGTCCGATCTGAGTCTACACTGCTTGCATTTGCCATTTTGTCAGAAACTTTGGTGTATGAAATTTTAGTACATTTACGGAACACAGATCTGAAATTCTTGTTCTTGTTTAACAATATAATGTATGTCAATTTTTCTTTTTTTTTGATTAGGGTTTTATGGCCCTTTCAAGAATATTTCACTCAATTGAGCCGATCGTTCATCAAAAGTAGACGAAAACCGGAGAACCCGGGGAAAAAACACCAGACCATCCGTAAGCAGAACTTGGCTTCCCACATGTGACTCAAGCGAGGCTCGAACCACAGGGGTGAGAAACCTAATGCATTAGGAACCAACTCTCCTATCCACTAGGCTACTGAGGCCCTCCATGTCAATTCTTGTGGGTCATTTTGTATTGTCTCAGAAAAGAAAGAAATGGGACAAAAGAACTAGTAGATACAAGTTAAGGAACAGATAAGAATGAGGGACCTGCTGCAACTACAGCAAGCCCTTACCAACGACCGAACCACCTGCATGGTATCTAGAAATATGCAGTTATGCTGTAGCAGTCAAAGTTAGGAAGTGTATCCAGTCCTCTAAAGAAACAAATCTGAATCACATGCATACTTAGATGGAATGAAATAAAGTCGACTCTTGTTATCTCAAAGTCCAGGGGACTATCTGAAATACTTCGAGATAGCCGAACCTCGACATATCACATTTGCAGAATTGAGGAAAAAATAAATTAAACAACCACATTAAACAAATGAATATGTAATTTGACTCCTGAAGTTAGATGAATATTGAAAATATTGTGGAAAAGAGGAGAAATTGCTCCTTAGGGAGCAATTTCTCCTCTTTTCCACAATATTTTGTTACCTGTTGTCAGATTTCATGTTTTAACTTCGAGATAAGTGGTTATTCCAGATAAGCGAAGTCGAGATAATGGGAGTCGACTGTACTGCACTTTTGAACTCTTTATATTACTGAATTTTACATTCATGGGGTGGCAAAGTCTTAAAATCCACAACTGACTGATGTCACAACAAAATATGAAATACAGCAATTATCTATAAAATTTCTAGGTTCCAGTCATTGAATCATCTACAAAATTTTAAGATTCCATCTAGCATACTTCTTGCAAATCTTTTGACCAAAAGGTCTCTATCATACAATATAACGAGAAAGAAAAAATAGCAGAATCTGTCCAAAATAAAGAAATAACAAATATATGACAAAATAATGAGGCAAAACCCACTTTTTTCACAGAATATTACTTTTTGTGGTTTAGTATATGAAGTTTGGACTGTGGATTATAGGGCTGCTGAAATAATTACTGGCTGAACAGGGCCAGATGTAAGTCTGCAAAATGGTACATTCCTATTGTTTTCAAAGCAGAAAGCCACGTTATAATAATTTCATTTGTAGCTGGTCACACTTCTTACTATGCACTATGTGCATTTTATTCACTCTACTACTGCTTCAACAAACATGTAACAGCACTTTTTTTAAAAAGCCTGACTTGTTTTGAAAATTCTGCAAAAGCTGGTTATTCTATTATATAAGAAAATACCTCTTACCTGGTCAAGATAGAATGCTGAACCACTCCGTATCTCCCGTCTCTGCTTTAAGTCTGCTTCTGTAGTATCCCGAGATAAGGAGACATATTCTGCTTCTCTCTTTGTCAGCTCCTAGCATCATAATCATTTAAGATGAATGGATACACTCTCAGGGGAGGCAACTCTATCAAAATTGCTTTGCCTCCCTTCTGAAAAGAGGTCTTCCCTTAAATGAAAGAATTTGCTACTTTTGGGAGCAAATTGTTTCATTTTATAGCAGACCCCTTTTCACAAGAGACTTGGTGTGCAGGAAAGCAAACAGGAAGTCACAAAAGTTCTCTCCCTTGTCAAAAAAAAGACAGAAAATTTACAAAGTGTATTCATTCACCTTAAAAGTGGACCAAACAATAAAGACATTGTGAGAACTATACTTTTTTTTTTTTTTTTTCTAAGAAAATATATGTTGTTGATACAGAGACTGGCTCTCTTGAAACTATTCTAATAAGCACTCATGTGTTCAGGGAGAAAAATAAACAACAACTACAATTTTTTGAAAAAGAAAAAAAAAAAAAAAAAAAAAAAAAACTGATCTTATCTTAACTACTGGATTAATACTTGAACATTAGCATTTTTTGGGAAGGCAACCATGTCAAAAAAGTTTTGCCTATCTTCTAAAAACATAAAAGATCTAATTTAAAAGGAAGATATATATGTGTAATTGCTCCCTTTGTTTCTGTTTGTCCTGGACTTTTTTTTCCAGACAGTGTTTGGTGTACAGGAAAACAAAAAGAAAATCACAAAAATTGTTTCTCTGGTAAAACAAATGATAGAATATTACCAAGTGTATCCAGTCCCCTTAATTAACCCTTGCCATCCTGAATAAATTAAGATGCCCAGCCCATTTCTAATTTTCAGCCAATCAGATTACTTGATCCTGGTTTTTAATACAAACTCATATTCATAATGACAAACAGTGCAGATCCAGTCCAGATCAGGTTGGCTTCTTTAGAATCCAACTGATCTGGATCTACACTGTTTGCAAAATCAGGGCATATCCCGGTTCAGCAGGACTAGGGTTAATACACAGTTTAAAACACTTCATTTATTTTTTTTTCTCACTGAAGCTTGATGTTTTATTGCATCTGAATGATAGGAAAAGCTCCAGTTTTCTAGAAAACATTACAAGTGTTTAAGGTCTTGAACCTCTTCTGCAAAGTTTCACCAAATTCTGTTTAGCTGTTCTTAGGAAGCTGTGAAAATGTTTTCCTTTTTTTACAAATGATTGCCATTCTGCATTTGAGCTTGTAATCTCTCAACCAATCATTCAATGACCTCACTCTAAATTTGGCAGGTAAAAAATCTACAACATTTTCCCCTGGAAAAAAAAACAAAAAACAAGAGGACCATGATGGTCCTATATCGCTCACCTGAGCAAACAGCTTTGCAAACTTACTGTTGAAGTTTCAGCCAAGTTCACTGCTCTAAGATTTTTGTATAAATTTTATAGCCCTACTCCCGAGCGGCTATGTTTTTTTCATGCATCATGACTGCTGGAACTGAATCTTGAAAGAAGGTCACCAAAGGAACAATTCTGCCAAGTTATATTGAAATTGGTCCAGTGGTTTCTGACAAAAAGATTTTTGAAGTGTTTAATATAGCTACACAGGGAAAATAAGCCCCACCCCCTAACGGCCATATTTTTTGAAGAATCATGACAGCTTGAATAAACTTCGTAGAGTGCCACCAAAGGAACATTCCTGCAAGTTATACTGAAATCGGTTCAGTGGTTTCTGACAAGAAGATTTCTAAAGTTTTCTATTTAGATATATAGGGAAAATAAGCCCCACCCCTAGCAGCCATGTTTTTTGCCGAATCATGATTGCTTGAACAATCTTGGCACAGGGTCACCAAAGCATTCCTGCCAAGTAATATTGAAATCGGTCAGGTGGTTTCTGAAAAGAAGAATTTTAAAATTTTCTATACAGATATATACGGAAAATAAGCCCCGCCCCCTTGCGGCCATGTTTTTTGACGTATCATTAGGGCTTGAACAATCTTGGTACAGGGTCACCAAAGCAACATTCCTGCCAAGTTACAATGAACTCGACCCAACGGTTTCTTACGAGAAGATTTTTAAAGTTTTCTATATAGATATATAGGGAAAATATGCCCCGCTCCCTAGCGGCCATGTTTTTTGACGAATCATGCCAGCTTGAACAATCTTGGTAGAGGGTCACCAAAGAAACATTCCTGTTAAGTTATATTGAAATTGGTCCATTGGTTTCTGACAAGAAAATTTTTAAACTTTTCTATATAGATATATAGGGAAAAATAAGCCCCACCCCTTGGCGGCCATGTTTTTTGATGAATCATGATAACTTAAACAATCTTGGTAGAGGGTCAACAAGGAAACATTTCTGTCAAGTTATATTGAAATCGGTCCAGTGGTTTCTTACAAGAAGATTTTTAAAGTTTTCTATTTAGATACATAGGGAAAATAAGCCTCGCCCCCTGGCGGCCATGTTTTTTGACTAATCCAAATGGCTTGAACAATCTTGGTAGAGGATCACCAAAGAAACATTTCTGCAAAATTATATTGAAATCGGTCCATTGGTTTCTGACAAGAAGATTTTTAAAGTTTTCTATATAGATATATAGGAGAAATAAGCCCCACCCCCTGGCGGCCATGTTTTTTGACGGATCCAAATGGCTTGAACAATCTTGGTAGAGGATCACAAAAGGGACATTTATGCAAAATTATATTGAAATCGGTCGAGTGGTTTCTGACTGGAAGATTTTTAAAGTTTTCTATATAGATATATAGGGAAAATAAGCCCCGCCCCCTGGCGGCCATGTTATTTGACGAATCCAAATGGCTTGAACAATCTTGGTAGAGGATCACAAAAGGAACATTTATGCAAAATTATATTGAAATCAGTCGAGTGGTTTCTGACAAGAAGATTTTTAAAGTTTTCTATATAGATATATAGGGAAAATAAGCCCCGCCCCCTGGCGGCCATGTTTTTTGACAAATCCAAATGGCTTGAACAATCTTGGTAGATGATCATCAAAGAAACATTCCTGCAAAATTATACTGAAATCGGTCCAGTGGCTTCTGACAAGAAGATTTTTAAAGTTTTCTATATAGATATATAAGGAAAATAAGCCCCGCCCCCTGGCGGCCATGTTTTTTGACGAATCCAAATGGCTTGTTCAATCTTGATAGAGGATCACTGAAGGAACATTTCTGCAAAATTAAATTGAAATCAGTCCAGTGGTTTCTGACAGGAAGATTTTTAAAGTTTTCTATATGGATATATAGTGAAAATAAGCCCCGCCCCCTGGCGGCCATGTTTTTTGACGAATCCAAATTTCTTGAACAATCTTGGTAGAGGATCACCAAAGGAACATTTCTGCAAAATGATATTGAAATCGGTCCAGTGGTTTCTGACAAGAAGATTTTTTAAGTTTTTAGTTAAAAAATCTATTTTAAGCTCCTGTGACCTAGATATGCAACGGACCGGAACCATTTGAACAATTTTGAAAGAGGACCAACCAAGGATTATTCCTGTGAAGTTTGGTCAAAATCCAATCTGTGGTTTAGGAGGAGATGTTGTTTAAAGATTGTGGACGGACGGACGGACGGACATCGTACGACGACGACGACGACGGACGGTGAGTGATCACAATAGCTCACCTTGAGCCTTCGGCTCAGTTGAGCTAAAAATGAGTCACATTTCAGGCAAGTTGTCTCCTAAAGAGACAATCTGCATGAAATATCAAACCCTTTTTTTTTTCCAAGTGTTATCTGCTGAAATTTTTACCTATCATGCTAAGCGTACATACCAGATACATCATGGCAATCTGTCGTCTCAAGGGGCCAGGTGCCCCTATCAAGAATACATCTTGACCAAGCAGATCCTGAAATAAACATGAAAAACCTTGTCACTCTGGAGATATATGTAAAAGTTTGTTCATAAGGGAACTCTGATACACTCTGATACACTTTCAGGGCAGACAATACTTTCAAAATTGTTTTGTCTCCCTTATGAAAAGGGCCTTCCTTAAAAGAAAGAATTAATAAGGTGCTTGGTGTACAAGAAAGCAAACAGGAAGTCACAAAAGTTATCACTTAACCCATTGTAGACTGAATGAACTCCCCCACACTATATATAAGAAGATTCTTATTTCGATTTCAGGTTTGTCAGGCTATATGATTTAGATATTCCTAGAGAAAAATGGTTAAATTATTTGCAAACAGTGGAGACCCTGATCAGATGCCACATTCTGCTGTCTGATCTGGGTCTACATTGTATGCCAATTACCCTACAATGGGTTAAGGGAAAGCTCTTGCTCCAAGCAGCAGCAAATTCCTTGAAGAGTAGTCCATAATGGGAAGTGAGACAAAATTTGTTCAGGTAAGTGTGATCTTCCTTGGAGATGTGATGTTTTTCTTTCCTGTTTTCTACTATTGCTGCAGTGGGTCTTGTTTGACCATTGATTCCCGGGAGCTGGTTTTGTAGAATGGACCAGTAAGAATCTAGTTCGTGTTGGTAGTGGGACCTGCACTTGGGATGTCTCTCCAAGCACAGGGGCATTCCAATTAATGTTCCATTCTGAAGTATGGTGCACTTTATTAACATCATGTCTGCCACAGACACTAATGGAGCATGTCCTGACCAGAAAGTTTCTCACCCAGAGTGGGGACTGAACTTTGACATCTAGCAAAAGATACCAGTGCACTAACCTTTGCCCTACCCTGTTCCTTATAACTGTAATAGTTCTATGAATATATATATATATACCAGTGTCTCATTAGAGTATTGTCACAGCAATAGTGCCAGAGAAATGAAATTCTACTTGTTAACTGTGAAGGTCTTGATCAGACTGTGGCTATATCGCAAAAAAAATATTAAATTGATTTTTGTGCAATTTAGCTTGTCAAGTTCAACTTCCTTTATAAACAGAGAATACATGTATATGAAAATTTAGTACTGTATTTACCCTAAGTATTGGGACAGACAGACAGACATGCAAACATGGCAGATGAAATGTGGCGTCCGATCAGGGATTTTTTTTGGTCACTCATACAGCAGGTTCTTTTTTAGACACATCTGGTAATCAAGAATGTTCATATTTTAGGACAAGTATGTTATATACTTAGCTCTCTGGGTAAATTTTTCAGCAGACAAAATATTGAAATATTTTTCTTATTTTCCCCAGAAAACATGATTTGATATTTCATGCAAATTGTCTTCACTGGAGACAATTTGCTTGAAAGAAATTGTCTCCACTCTCCACTGGAGACAATTTGCATGAAATGTCAACAATCATCAGGTAATCAAAGGAACTTTTCTATATTTTAGGACAAGTATGTTATACTTAGCACTCTGGGTAAAATTTTCAGCAAACAACATATTGAAATATTTTTTCTTATTTTTCCCAGAAAACAGGATTTGACATTCTATGCAAATTGTCTCTACTGGAGACATTTGCATGAAACTACATGTAATTGTCTCCATACTGGAGACAATTTGCAGAAATGTCAAATCCTGCTTTTCTGGGAAAAATAAGAAAAATTTCACCAATTTGTCGTCCGCTGAAGCCCATAGAATGGTAAAGATTAAAGAGTTAAAGTGTTCTAAATTTAGGGTAAATATGGTATACCCTAATTATTTGGTAATACAACATGGCTCCAGTTTGTGTTTGTGTTGAGGTTTTACAGCCCAGTCAACCCAATGGGGTCATGTCGAGGGTAGTCAGTTTACCTAACCACACCTTTACTGGGCAAGCTTAGTCCTATAAAAACCAGTATTGTTCACATTCTTTCGCCAGAAACTGACAACTGCCCTTCTTGAATCAGTGGAAGGGAGAGAATGACCGTAGAAATATTTCATGATCAATCTCCACGAAACAACGCCGACCTGGAGTGGGGGTCGAACCCGCAACCTCCTGATCACCAGTGGGACGCGCATCCAACTGAGCCACAGAGGCCAGTACATGGCTCCAGATAAGTGGGGGTATCCCCATACTATTTTTCTTACCGGTATATCACTGCAAAAACATATGTTGAGGGTATTCATAAGAAGCACCTCCCCAAAACATATGTTTTTGTGGAGATATAAGAAAAAATATCAGTAGTTTTCAGATGAATAAAGGTGTCTTATCTGGAGCTGTGATACAGTTATGGTAGTTTACCTTCTGCATAATCCATCGCAGGTGTCTCAGGATAGACTGGGGAGTCTCATGTGACACTGAAAACAAGAACAACTATATTTTAAATTTTTTAATGCTTAGCACTGAGTGAGTCACTGACTCAGGGTGAAAACTTCAGATGACATTTTGAAATATTTTTTTTCTTATTTTTCCCAAGAAAACAGGTTTGACATTTCATGCAAATTAGGAGATAATTTGCATGAAATGTCAAATCCTGTTTTCTGGGTAAAATAAGAAAAAAAATCATTTTGTCACCTGCTGAATTAGCTCCGAGAGTGGTAAAGTTTAAAGGTGACATCTAAAAAACCAATACTGATCAAAAAGGGAATGTCCATTTGACTGACCACCTGGTGATACATGTATGTCCAAACAAGAAAAATGCCTAATGGCATTATGGACGGGTTTTTCCACTGAAAAATAAAGGTAACATATCACTTTGAAAAATGGTTAACCAAAAGGTAAACCTTGGACAACACCAGATGCCAGCCCAGACATCACTATTTTAAAGGACAGAATTTTTCCTGAAAACCCCATCCAAAAATGCTGGCTGAATGGCAAACACAGCAGACAGTAATCAAAGTGCTTGGTCTCCAAATCGTGATCTACACTGTTTGCCACAACCAGCACATCAACAGGTAGAGCTATAAAGTTTAGGTTGATTGGTTTGGAGTTTAACCCTTGTCCTGCTGAATAAATTAGGATGCCACGCCCCTTTCCAATTTTCAGCCAATCAGATAACTTGATCCAGATTTTTGATATCACATACTTAATGGCAAACAGTGTAGATCCAGATCAGTTGGCTTCTTCAGAAGCCAACTGATCTGGAGCTACACTGTTTGCAAAGGCAGGGTATATCCGGGTTCAGCAGGACAAGGGTTAACAGCCCAGTCAACACTATTAAGGTCCAGAGGTGTAAAATTCCCTCAAAACTTACTCGCTCTTATGGTCTAAATTTTTCATTTAGATGCTAAAATGAAGAAAAGAAAGTTCTGAAAATCTCACAAGGCCTGCCTTAAAATTTATTCGCAAATTTGAGTGGACGAGTGGAATTTTACACCCCTGAGGTCATGTCAAGCTGGTCAGTTTACCTAAGTACATTCTTCTTGGGCAAGCTTAGTCCTCTAAGCTTTTAACTAGTACTTATGAACATTCATTCACAAGAAATTGACAACTACCCTTCTTTAATCAACAGAAGGGAGAAAATAACCGTAGATTAATATTTCATGATCAATCTCCATGGTAATCCGAGTCTTTTCTGATGTTTTAGTCGCTTTTCTTTGTATTGATATTTGCCACTAACATCAGAGTAACTCCTATTATGAAAATCAGGAATTTTTCTGTAATGTCTAAGATGAGGGTTTTCACCAAAATGTAGGCATGGTAGTCAGTGTGTAATGTAGATGGCCACTAAGGATTATCAAAGTAAAATTTTATGACTGAAAAAAAAAATGATAAAACTTGAATTTCATAATGAATAATTGACGTTTTGGGGTAACAAATTGGCTTTTACTGTGTACAGTCTAGGCAACAAGGATAGACTTTGACAGGTATAGTGAAAACGTTGGTTATGCAAGTTTTCAAAGATACAAATTATTTAATTGATTGGAAAATGGTTTCTTTTGTTTATTCTTAAATTTTATGTCGCTATCTGCTAGATGATATTCAGAATTTTCCTCTGAAAGTGCCCAGCAAAGACTGGCTGGGGAAATTCTGCATTTTTGATACCTAAGTTGCTCTGACGGTAAATGGTAAATATCAAAATAAAGAAAATCTGCTTAAATGTCAGAGAAGACTTGGACTATCTCATGGAAGAATGTTGCCTGACCCAGTGGGGATTTGACCTGCGACTTCATGATCACCAGTCAAAGCATATCAAACTGAGCCACTGAGGCCGGCTGTAAATTTTAGGACAAGTATGGTAAGGAATTAAGATACCCCAATACTTGGGGTAAATATGGTATAAACTCTAACCAAAGGTATGTAGGAGTAAACCTTGCACAGATTTCAGATTTCGTACAATGACCTGGATGTTACAGGCATAATTTGAAGATAACTTTAGATATATTTCATTGCTTTAGCTAGATAAGACTGCTATAAGCCTGTATTCTCTTTGAGCTTGCAAAACTGCATATATAACATATTCAAAATCATCTTTAATGTTGATAAATATATTGGTGACAGTTTTTATCTGAAAAGATAATTTATTCAAATTTCAGCCAATTAACATAAAATTATACTAGTTATATATATCCTGATTATCCTCCCTTTATCACTCAATACCATTTTCAGACTTTGGTTACAGTAAATATGGTCTGCTTGTACTTTTCTCCATTACTTTTATTTCTCTAAAGAACCTTGTGAGTTGACCATTCAGTGTTGAAGCAGACGCATCTTTAAAATTTTCAGGCAGTTCCTTTTCTCTAAGCTACACTGAAGAGATTCACAACAGTTTCTGTGCTCCATCTGGTATTTTCATAGAGTCCTTTTCTGATAGAATTTTCTCTAAAATTTCTGAATTTAGTGAAGCAAATCTCCCTTCTGCCATTTTTTTTTTTCAGCAGAAGACACCTGTCAGGGAGCTGTTAGTAACATGAAATCTGATTGGCTTTTTGGGATCATGTGTTTTAATTGTGATTGGCTGAAATTTGACACAAAATCATGTACATTTCATTTTGCCAGGATGTTCATTGCATTCTATCACTCATGTCTATTTTCAGCTGGCTTGAAGTCTGATATCAAAAATCAACCAAAAATATTAACCTAGAGCTGGAAACTGGCTTAATATCAATTTGTCAAAGCTGACTTGGCCAATTCTTTTGCCCTTGTGCACTTTGGTAATATTAGGATTTGTTCTGTTCACCCAATGCAGGTAATCTTAACCCAGGGCTTGCCCGAGGGTAACATTAACAGAAGATGGTGAATAAATCGTCATAAAACTGCAACTGCACTGACAGCAATGATGTCACCAGAGGGTCATATTATATGCAAGTTAAACATTGCTGGGAAACCTGATAGACTATTACCCTGCGCATAAAATGCCCTTACCGAAATCAGGTCCTGGGTATGAAATTAAAAAGCATCCAGCTGTGACACTCAATGTGAGTGTGGGAATGTGAGGCTGCCCTCTATCACAGTTGCCTCCCCACCTTCAGGGTTACGAGGCTACCACAACCTGGGTGGCAGAGCTAGGCAGCAATCATCTACAGACCGATGGCTTGGTGATCTAGCTATCGTGGTTTGGCAGACGATCCTTTCTTTATAAGGACAACGGCAAAGCACACTGCCCGAGTGCAGAAACGGCGTGCATGCTCAGATGCCGTTAAAGAACTGAGATGGGACGTCAGCTACATGTAGCACAGGTGATCTCTTAAAAACTAATGTTCCAAAATTTTTATGGCTATCACAACAACAGAACCTGAGTTAGGCAGTGCCAAGAGACATAAAAACTCTATTGGTAACGTCTCCGGCTTGGCCTTCTGTCAGGTGTGGGAGGCAGGGAAGGGCCATTGTGGCGAATCAAGCAAACACCTGAGGAAATTCAGGGTGGGAACACTGAATGTGAACACTCTGAGAAGAAGAGTTTGTAAGGCAGTGGAAACTATCCTGCAGGAAAGTGGATGTCTGCTGTGTCCAGAGACCAGATACCGTGGTGGCAACTGCCACACAATCAAGGGCAAGGACACCATGTACAAGCTCTACTGGCCCGGAAACGACAAAGGCACAGCTGGTATAGGAGTGTTTAAAGCAGAAGAATGATTAGAGAAAGTTTTTGAGGTGCAGAGAGTCTCCGACAGAATCATCTTAGTGAAGCTTAAAGTTGGCTAGCCTGTGGTTACCTTTCTGTCTGTGTATGCCCCACAGAGTGGTCTAAGTGATGAGGTTAAGGACCTATTCTTTGATCAGCTGCGTGCTATGACTGCCAGGATCCCAGCATCTGAATTTATGATCCCATGTGGAGATTGCAACGAAAATGTAGGCCATGCAGGCTCTGGATACAGGAAAGTGCATGGTGGGATGGAGTATGGCAGGCCAGAACCAGATGTTGAGGGTGAGAGAACCCTAGAGCATGCCCTAGCATTCAACTTGCTTCTTGGGTACACACGTTTCAAGAAATATGACAGCCATCTCACCAGGTACAAGTCGGGAAACATAGCCATGCAGATAGACTTCATGATGTGCCACCAAAATCCAAGCGCAAGTTCACACCTCACCTTAAAGTTTGGAAGATTAAAGACCCTCAGACAAGCAATCATTTCCAGGAGGTCTTCAACTTGCATGTGAGTGCAGGTGTAGCTGATGCTGCCACTGAGGATAACTGGAACAACATCAAGACTGGCCTGCTCAAGATAACTGAGGAGGTGTGTGGCACAATTCGGCCCCACCGTTGGCCTCGTGAAACCTGGTGGTGGAATGAGCACGTTGAAAAGGCCATTGCTGCCAAGTGGAAAGCTTTCAAAGCCTGGAAGACTGGTAAAGGCACTAGGGCATCATACGATGCAGCGAAAAGCATTGCCAGACATGCAGTGCACCATGCTCGTCACGAAGCCGACAAGAAAGTCCACAAGAATATTGACCCTGAGTCTTCAGAAGTCTACCGCCTTGCTAACCAGTTTAGAAGAGAGAATGCTGATGTTGTTGATGGCAAACCGGTGAAGAATGATGCAGGGAAGATGAGCGAAGACTCGAAGCAGAAGGCCTGGTTAGAGCACTACCAAAGGCTTCTCAATGTTGAGTTTGATTGGGACCCAGACCACCCATCTGACGAACCACCAATGTAAGGCCAACCCATCCAAATCACCATTGATATGGTTAAGAAGGCTATCTCTCAGCTGAAGGCGGGCAAAGCACCGAGCCCATCAGGCATAGTGGTGGAGATGATACGAGCAGACGGTGACATGGGCACCTCCATGATCTGTGACCTCGCAGCTGCAATCATTCGCGATGGCAAGGTACTCTCTGACTGGGAGCAGAGTTTCATTCTCTGTTGCTACAAAGGTAAGGGGGATGCAATGGAAAGGGGAAACTACTGTGGTCTCTAGCTGACAGAGCAGGTCATGAAAGTCCTGGAGAGGATTGAGGATGGCCTCATCAGACAGTTGGTGTCAACTGACAATTCCTAAGTTGGCTTCGTCCCAGGCAAAGGCACAACAGAATGCAGTCTTTGTTGTCAGGTAGCTGCAACAGAAGTACCTAGCTGCCAACAAGAGACTCTACATGGCTCAGAGGTGTAAAATTCTCTCAAAACTTACTCGCCTTAATGGTCTATATTTTTCATTTAGATGCCAAAAATGAAGAAAAGGTGAAGAAAGTTCTGGAAATCTCACTCGCCCTGCCTTAAAATTTACTCGCAAATGCAAGCGGGCGAGTGGAATTTTACACCCCTGATGGCTTTAGTAGACCTGGAGAAGGCGTTTGATCAAGTGCCTTGAAAGGTCATCTGGTGGGCGCTGAGAAAACTTGGTGTGGAGGTGTGGATTATGCGACTGGTGCAGGGGAGGAGTAGAGTGAAGAGTTTGAAGTGAAGGTCGTGTTCACCAAGGCTCGGTACTCAGCCGGTGTTCACCAAGGCTTGGTACTCAGCCTGCTGCTCTTCATCATTGTGCTTGAAGCCTTGTCACGTTTGGGGTCCCCTGGGAAGACCTCAATGCCGATGACCTTGTTATCATTGTTGAATCGCTCAAGAATGTGTCAGGAGGCTTTTGACTTGGAAAGAAGCAATGGAGGAGAAAGGACTGAGAGTAAAATTAATGCAGGAAAGATGAAGATCATGATCTGTGGTAAGGCCTGGACCTCTTGCAGAGTTCAGGCGAGTTTCCATGTGCCATCTGTCGCACTGGAATGGGCAGCAACAGCATCTTCTGCAATGGCTGCAAGTACTGGGTGCACAAGAAATGCAGTGGGCTCAAGCGCTTGACAAAGGACCCTGATTACAGATGTACATGGTGCCAGGGAACTGCACGCCCCTTGGACGGCAGACCACAGAGGGAAGTCAAAGTCACACATGACAAGCTGGAGGTGGTAGCTTACTTTTGCTACCTAGGTCACATACTCTCAGCAGCTGGTGGCTGTGAACTTTCAACCACAACACGTGTGAAAACTGCCTGGAAGAAGTTCAAAGAGCTGCTACCAGTTCTCTCTTCCCGCCACCTCTCTTTCAAGACATGTGGCTTTTGTGTGCGGAGCACAATGCTCCACGCCAATGAGACTGGGCCATTGACAAAGCCAAACCTCCAACGTCTGCAGCAAAATGAGAGGGCAATGATCAGACAGATCTGCAATGTCAAGCCACAAGACATTGCCACCACCAGATCCAGTGAGCTACTTGCACAGCTTGGCATTGAGGATCTGGACCTCATTCTGAAGGAGAGAATGCTCCGTTGGTATGGACATGTGGAATGCTCCAATGGTGCAGTCAAGACAGCCTTAGATCTACAGGTTGATGGAAAGCGTGGGCCTGGGAGGCCAAAGATGACATGGAAGCAGCTGACAGAGAGGGATTGCAGAGGCTATCGACCCTCATGATAGACATACATGTACTTGGAGATCTGGTGTGAGATCTGCCATACATGCAGCAAGCCAGCTACCTGGAATGGGGCCCACTGATGTAGATGTTGCCCCTATACCTGGATGTTAATAAAAATCCATTGATAATGATGATGATGTCTGAGGATAATATTACTCACAAGTGTCATGTTACAGGGTATGACAGAATATTACCTTGCAGGTAATATGCTCTTAACCAATGAGATTTCTAATATAGCTTATGAATATTATGAGGTATAACAAAACAAAGATTTATGCAGTGTAACAAGCTGACAAAAATAGTAAGCCAACTCACTGTTCCTAGGCAGGCTTAGTCCTCTAAGCAATTAACCAGTACTTGTACACATGCTTTTGTCAGTAAATATTACAGGGGTCATTGGGCCCAGGTTACACAGACTTGTTAACCCTTGTCATGCTGAATAAATTGAGATGTCATGCCCAATTCTAATTGTCAGCCAATCGGGTAACTTAATCCAGTTTGTCGATATAAATTCACATACTGAATGACAAACAGTGCAGATCCATATCATTATCAGTTGCTTCTTCAGAAGCCAACTGGTCTGGATCTATATTGTTTGCAAAGGCAGGGCATATCCGGGTTCAGCAGAACAAGGGTTAACATAATGTGCTATAAATATTGCCTTATATGTAGCTATGCTTTAAGAAAGTTTATCGCAACTGTTGTCTATGTAAAATCCGTAGGATTGCCGGACATGTCATACAAAAATTTGTTTGGCCTGGCAAAAATCTAATGACTTCAAGTAAATTCTAATCATTTGCACAAAATACCGATATTTTTCTTATTTCTGCACAAACACATGTTGTGGGTACTCATTAGAAGTGCTTCACTGAGGTGCTTCTCATGAGTACCCATAAAGTATGTTTTCATGGAGAAATAAGAAAAATATTGTGTGGATACTTTCTCTTATCTGGAGCTGTTTTTGTCTGACCAGTGGCAGACAGACTATGAAAAGTTTTATTGTAGTCTGGTAATTGGTCTGGACTAGTAGTCTAGTACTGGTACTTACAGTAATTGGTTGGAACAAGTTCTGGTGATTTCGGTGTCTTTATCTTGATGCTGACATCTCCTATACTGACACTGTTGCTACCTGAAATATCATCTTGTAAACTTTATGCATCAGTCATTTGTCTACACTGCACCCCGCTCCCCCCACCCCACTCCCCCCCCCCCCCCACACACACACACAAATGCACAGGGAAGAAGAGACTAACGGGCTAATGAGCTAGGCTATGACCTTCTGAATGCCCCTACAGTGCTAAAATAGCAGGGACTACTAAAATTTTGTAGTTACCCAATTTTTATTTTTCACTGTCTCAGTTGTCCCCGCAGTATGCTGCATTTAGCGGGCTGTGATGAAGGGAAAGTCATTATCCCTGCTTTTCCCTGTGTGTGTGTATCGGGGGGGTGGGGGGGGGGGGGGTGGGGGGGGAGGTAGGGGAGGAAATCACAGTGGATACAAATGACTGGTGCATTAATGCTTAGTATGCTGGATAAAATTTTCACCAAAATCTAATTAGTTCTTGTTCCTGTCTCAACAATATAGCTGTACAAGTTTGGTCAGTCAATCCATTCATTCTGGGGATAGGGTGCAGAAAAGCCATTTTCCAACAATCTGAGACATCCTGTGACCTTGAAAATGTAGTCAACGTCACCAAAATCTAATCAGTTCTTTTTCATATCACAATAATATAGTCATGCAAGTTTGGTCAAAATCCATCCATTCATTCATGAGATAGGTGCAGACAAGCCATTTTCCAATAATCTGAGCCCTCCTGTGACCTTGAAAATGGGGTCAAGGTCACCAAAATCTAAGCAGTTCTTTTCTATGTCTCAACAGTATAGATGTACAAGTTTGGTAAAAATCCATCAATTCATTCAGGAGATAGGGTGCAGACAAGCCATTTTCCAACCATCTAAGCCATCATGTGACCTTG
The DNA here is from genome assembly GCA_964016985.1 of Anodontia alba. Lineage (NCBI taxonomy): Eukaryota > Metazoa > Mollusca > Bivalvia > Lucinida > Lucinidae > Anodontia > Anodontia alba. The sequence continues at coordinate 58,724,223 of OZ024836.1, read as the reverse complement.
AAAAAGGGGTCAAGGTCACCAAAATCTAATCAGTACTTTTACATGTCCCAGCAATCTAGATGTGCAGGTATGGTCAAAATCCATTTGTTCCTTCAGGAGATACGGTGCAGACAAGCAATTTTCCAGTCTTTTCCAACAATCTTAGTCCCCGTGTGACCTTGAAAATGGGGTCAAAGTCATCAAAATCTAATCACCTTTTTTCCCTCCATCCAATGCTAAATTTGTGTTTGTTTGGCCAAAATCCATCCATTCATTAAGGAGACAGAGTGCAGACAAGAGGCTACGCCGACAAGGATGCTGACTGACGCAGACAGAATCCGCACTAAAAACAATATGTCCCCCCACCACTATGGTGGGGGACATAATATCAGCAAATCATGTCTGCTGAACTGGCCCAGAGAGTGGTATTAAATGTTAAATAAGCACTCTCTTTGCATTATCAGCAGACAACAAATTAGTGATATTTTTTTATTTTTTCCCTTTGCAGAAAATAGGAAATTGTTTCCTTACAAGACAATTTGCATGAAATGTCAAAGCCTCTTTTCAAGAAAAATAAGAATATTTATATCAAAGTGTTGTCTGCTGAAGATGGTGATGTGTTAACCCTTAAACTGCCAAGCAAAATTGGAGTAGATGATATTTTTTTTTTTTTTTTTTTTGTTCAGAAGAAACAAGGCTTCACATTTCATGTTTAAAAAAAAAAATCAGAATGGCATCACTTAACATGCCAGGTAAAACTTTCAGTAGACAACATATTGAATTTTTTCCCAGAAAACAGGTTTGAAATTTCATGCAAATTGTCAATTTGCATGAAATGCCAAATCCTGTTTTCTTGGAAAAATTAGAAAAGTATCATCAATTTCTTGTCTGCTGAATAGAATAAAGTCTTATCAGGGTTGTCTATGTTTCTGTTCTCTAAATTATATATCTATCTAAACATATAAAAAGATGACACATGGGATTATATTATTATTCATGCGTAGAATATTAAGGTATTTTGTTTATGGCAAATTTATCTGTTTATTTATTTAAGTATAGTCTGCACGTCTTTACGAATAATGGGATTACTCGCAAAATATCTAAGAGTGGCCGGGTTGGCCTATAGTGTTTTATTACTCTTACTGCCCTCAGAAACTTTATGGAAATCAGTTACAAGGTGTAAAACTTATTCATCGGAATGATCTTCTTTTTATTGAAAGCAGCATAGACCCTGAACTTTCTAGTTCCAGTTAAGAGGTGTATTCAGAAACATGACAGGGCGAAAACAAAGTGCACTGCCATATAATCTAATTAGTATCTATATGCATTAACTCTCTACTTTACAGTGGTATTCATACTGAATCAAAATCTTATCATGATGACTGTGGGGTGGAAATTGATTAATTTGTATTTTATAGTGTACATAAATGTCTTTTTTAGACAAAATTATGCTTTCTTTTTAAGTCAAAATATATTTAAAACACATGATTAAAGGTATCCTCCAGTGTCCTGGGGTATCCTTCAGTGTCCTGGAGCACGCTGTTGATCAGCAATATATATCATATAATAGTCCAGATCCCCTCCCACTCAATAATCATTTATGTAACAGAACAGGGTAGGTTCACTGGCTGTTATATATCATATAATAGTCCAGATCCCCTCCCACTCAATTATCAATTAATAATTGAGTGGGAGGAGATCTGGACTATTATATGAATAGGTGAACCAAAAACGCAGAAAGATTCACCTGTACAATAAGGCAGACTGGACCACTTTTAGGTCCAAACTGAAAGCACACCAGACTGAATTCCTCAGGACTGAATCAGAAAAATCAGTTACCAGCTGTGGTCAGGCTTAACAGAAAAGCTAGACAAACTTACAGATGAATGTATCCCTTTGAAGGTCATTAAAGGCAAACCTTCATTACCCTGGGTCTCTCATGAGATCAAACGCCTGATACGCAAAAGAGATAAATGCTACAAATCCCACAGGAAAACTGGGAATCCTCAAATGTGAGAAAAGTATCTTTCTCTCAGACACACGATAAGACGGAGAATTAAGGACAGTCACAAAGCATATCTTGAAGGTATGCTTGGGCTGGTTGGGAAGGGTCAACCATCTACTACCCCAGGTCAAGTGGACAGCAAGAAACTTTTTCAGTTCCTGAAAAGCTCAAGAACTAACAAACAAGGAATCCCCCACTAAAGAAGAATGACCAACTCTATACTGACACAACAGAAAAGGCCAACATATTAAATGAGCAGTTTCAGTCAGTATTTACCCCGCTCTCCCCACTTTCTTTAAAAGAGCTATCTCTTATGAAAGTGCAAGACCTCGTTGACAACAAGGTCATAGAAACTGAATGTCTCCCTGAAGATTTGAGAAACCCAACCCCTATTATGCCAGAAATCCAACTTTCAACAGCTGGGATTCTGAAGTTGTTAAAAAATCTCAATCCCCGAAAGGCAGCAGGCCCTGACAAGATTAAACCTGTGGTTCTGAAAGAATTCAGAGAGGAACTTGTCCCCATACTGAAAATCCTCTTTGAGAGATCCCTCCAGAATGGTATTGTCCCCAGTGATTGGACATCTGCTAATGTGACACCTCTTTTCAAGAAAGGTGACAAATCCTCTGCTGCCAATTACCGACCCATCTCCCTTACATGTATCTTGTGTAAGGTAATGGAGCACATAATAGCCTCCAACTTGGTAAAACATCTCGATTCAAATGGCCTCATGTACGAACTACAGCACGGTTTCAGAGAGAGACGCTCTTGTGAGACAAAACTGGCCTCCCTTGTCGAGGATCTTGCACGCAGGTCCAGTCAGGATAAACAGACTGACCTGATCCTGCTGGACTTCTCCAAGGCGTTCAACAAGGTAAACCATTCAAAGCTGATCCAGAAACTGCATGCATACGGTGTAAGAGGCCCTATCTTACATTGGATTCAGGCATTCCTAAGCAATCGTCAGCAGAGGGTTGTTGTTAATGGCAAGAATTCAGACTCTGTCCCAGTGACATCAGGGGTCCCTCAGGGCTCCATCGTGGGTCCAGTTTTGTTCCTGGCCTACATCAATGACATTCCCCAGGATGTAGTCTCACAGGTGCATCTCTTCGCTGACGACACTGCCATATACCTGACAACTGAGTCTCAGCATGACAGTGACTGCTTACAACGCAACTTGGACCTACTTGAGGCATGGGAATCTAAGTGGGATATGGAATTTAACCCTTCCAAGTGCCAGGTCATACGGATGACTACTTCTAGGACCCCCTTCAATACAGAGTATATACTGCACGGCCAGGTTCTGGAGGTGGTCACTAGTGCCAGGTACTTGGGGGTAGACATATCCAGCAACCTTAGCTGGAACACTCGCGTGGACAGAGTTACTGCTAATGCCAACCGGTCTCTCGGATTTATTAAAAGAAATGTAAAGACAAAGTTCCCTAAAGTCCGAGAAATGGCCTATCAGACCCTTGTACATCCCCAGCTGGAGTACGCTTCAGCTATATGGGACCCCCACACCAAACAAAGCCCGTTGGACTATGAATGATTAAGCCAGGACAACAAGTGTCTCTTCATTGTTGCATGAGCTGGACTGGCAGACCCTTGAAGAGAGATGATCAGTGGCCTGTCTCTGCCTCTTTTATAAAGCAGTCAATGGCCTCGTGGCCGTCCCCCTTCCTGACTACATTCAGCCCCGTACTCATAGGATATCCAAATATTGCCATTCCATGACATTTCGTCAGATCCACACAGGCAAGGACTCCTATAAATACTCCTTCTTTCCACTGGCCATTTTTCAGTGGAATACCCTCCCAGAGTCAGCTGTAACTTCTCCAAGTCTTGATTCATTCAAGGCAGAAATTGGAAAGTTGCAGTTCCCCAAACCCTAAACATACATGTGCTTTCTTTTAACCTGATTTTATTGTTTTTAGCCCTAACCCCATATCCCACCCCCTATGGTTGATCCGTCCAAGTCATTTGTTTTTATGTCTCAACCTCCTTGTCGATCTAGATTTTAACCTATCATCTTGACAATGACTCACTATCATGCTTTTCCTTTTTCTTTTTCATAACACGACGCGCAGACCTGCTAAAAATGCTCCCAAGGGCATAAGCGGTATTCGAAGATAGATATGATATATATTGCTGATAAACAGCCAGTGGACCGACCCTGTTCTGTTACATAATAGCAAATGCGCCATGCCATGCTTTGAGGCACCAATTCAGATTCATACGCAAATGTAGACAGGTTATATCTCTGCATAACTTTTTGCTTGGCACAGCTCATGTGATCTAAAATTTAACTTGAAAATCAATGAAAATTTTCTAACCTCCGGGTGACTTTGAGCAGAGTCTGCATGGTTCTATTCTCAGGGTGTGGGTTTCCCCACCCCTCAGAAACCCCTGCAAATTTCGGAGTCGGCGTAGACTTCGATCTACGCTCATCCGTGTGGGTATCCTCATAGGGCATTAGCTTGTATAAATTCTCATCACGAGCAAAATTTGTGTCAAGTTGACACAACGATAAAGGACGGATAGTTCACAATTTGTGTCGATATGTAATCAAAATGGGTAAATAACCGAGGAATTCCGAGTAGTAAATTGAAGCGTTTGAGTAACTTTGACCGGTGACAAACTTTACTTTCACCGGTGACAAAGTTCAAGTGCCATTCGTGAAAAATGTCTGGTAATATGAATAGATTTGAATAGAATAGTATTTATTGCACAGATATACCCATAATGTGGGTTATAGGCAAAACAACAGTAACAATAGCAATACAAATATGTACAAGTAACACATTTATGAAATGATTAAGCATTCCTGCCAACATTCACACACATTCATGCCAGACAGAATTTTTTAGCGTTCCATATTGACAGGCAAACTCCCAGCAGACTGGTGCAGACTCTGAGGATGCAGAGCCCAGGTTGCCCCAGTTTTCAAAAAAGGAGAAAAGCCGCGAACTACCGACCTATCTCCCTCACTTGTATCCTTTGCAAGGTTCTCAAACATATAATGGCTTCACACGTGGTAAAGCACATGGATAAGCATGACCTCTTGTATGATTTACAACACGGTTTCAGAGAAGAGGTCATACGAAACTCAGCTTACCGCATTAGTCTTGGATCTTGCAAGGAATGCTAGTGCTGGGAAACAGACTGACCTAGTGCTGCTGGACTTCTCAAAGGCCTTTTGACAAGGTAAATCATACCAGGCTCCTCTGGAAGTTCCGTCAGTACGGGGTCAGAGGAAATTCATTACGCTGGATCCGCGCCTTTCTGGGTAACCGGCCGCAGACTGTAGTCCTTGATGGTGAGGAATCAGAGTCTGTCCCAGTGACATCAGGCGTCCCACAGGGCTCTGTCATGGGACCGATTCTGTTCCTCATATACATCAATGAACTTCCAGAGGAACTAACCTCAAAAGTCTGTTCGCGGATGATACGGCTGTGTAGGCCTACCTGTCAGTTGGAGGCACGCATGACAGTAATGTGTTACAACAGGACTTGGTCAAACTGATGGTGTGGGAATCTAGGTGGGACATGGAGTTCAACCCCTCGAAGTATCAAGTTGTAAGGGTAACAGACTCTAGGAAATCAGTACATTTTCCATACAAATTACATGGCCATGTCCTGGAGGTTGTCACCAGTGCAAGATACTTGGGGGGTTGACATATCCATTGGCCTATCCTGGAATTTCCACATAGACAACACAACTGCTAAAGCCACCAACACTCTTGGATTTATCAAGAGAAACATCAAAACAAAAAAAAAAACCGTAAAATCAGAGAGACTGCCTTTAACACACTTGTACGCCCCAAGCTGGAGTATGCAGCCCCTATCTGGGATCCCCACACCAAAAGAAACGTACTCCAGCTCGAAAAAGTTTCAACGTAGGGCTGCCAGATAGACCACAAATAATTTTGATTACAAGTCAAGTGTGACAGCCATGCTCCAAGAATCAGGCTGGCGGACCCTTGAACAGAGACGGGCAGACGCGCGTCTTTGCTTGTTTTATAAGATTATATATGGTCTTGTGGCAATACCACTCCCAGGTTACATCCAACTATTGAAGTCCAGCTCTAGGTACTGTCACTCATTGATTTTCAGACAGATCCATACAGCCCATGATTTTTACAAATACTCATTTTATCCCCTTTCAATTGTCCAATGGAATGCCCTGCCCCAGAATGCTGTTTGTATACCAACCATTGATTCATTCAGGGAAGCAGTTGGTAGACTGCAGCATTCAAGGTCTTAGATCCTGAGGTAGTTGTTTTTAACCTGATTTTAAACTCCAATCATCTATTTTAACCTATCATCTTTTATCCACTTAACTATTTTACTTTTTACTGTTTCTCATTTCAGATTAATTTTCTATTTGATTCTTGCTTGACGCACGTCCATGTCTAGAATGCCCTCGCGGGCGTGAGGCAGTATATAGAGAAAGAAAGAAAAGAAAGACACTGCTATTAATGGATACAGAGATGTCGTTGGATTTACAAATGGATTGGAGTGCAATATCAATAAGTAAAATCTTTATGTTATTGAACAATCTTGTATAAATTTACAAACAGTTTTTAAAATGTTTACCTCTTGAGTTGTGATTAAATTAAAGAATATAGTGTTCTGATCAGCATTATCATTAATGCTGTCATACATAATTTGCCTCAAAGTCTCATATTTTTTTACACTGGCATAAAAAATGTATTTCGTTTTCTACTAAATTGCCACGTACATAACTTGTCCTCTGGCTTTTCACCAATATACCGCCCTCTCTCAGCTCTAAGCCAATGAGTACTAATTCTGAATGAACAAATACATTTTTTTTATATTAATGTCATGTAAATTTTCCAGGTATGTCTCAAGTCCAAACGTTTGTTTGATAAGATTCTGCATTCCTTCATCATTTGATATTTGATTCTTCCAAAATGAAAAGTATCTTTCTTTAAGGTTGTACTTTACTGAATTAAGGAGGGCATAAGAATTAAAAGTATCTGGTAATATGTGTAGATTGTGCAGACGATAAAACTGCCACGTCATGAGTCTCTCACAGTGTGTGTGTGTGTGTGTGTGTGTGTGTGTGTGTGTGTGTGGCGCGCGCGCGCGCGTGTGTGTGTGGGGGGGGTGTAGGGAGGGGAGGGAGCGTTGTGTGTGCGTGTGTGTGTTGGGATGGAGAGGGGCGGGGGAGCATGGAGGATATCTATGTAGTTCTCTTGTTCCCATCCAAGTTTTTGTTCCCTTGTTCCCTATAATTGAGAGAAAAGGTCAGAGAACTGGAATTCCCTTTTTTTTCCAAAATTACTGCTAGTGCTAATAGAACTTTAGGCTTTGTTAAAAGAAATGTTATAACAAGAAATTAACTTGTTTCATCTAAAGACCAATGAAGACCGAAATGTTGTGTAAATAAATATTTAAGACATTTGGGAGTTGTTGGCTGAACTAATTTCAAGAAGGTTTCTGGCGAAAGAGTGTGTACAAGCACTGGTTAACCGCTTAAAGGACAAAGCCTGCCCAGGAAAAGTGTGGTTAGGTAAACTGACCGGCTCGACAGTAACCTTAATAGTGTTGACTGGGCCGTTAAACTCCAAACCAACCAAATATACAATGGAAAACAAAAACTGAAATGATTCAAGGGAGGGCAGCAAGATGGGTCTCAATTGATAACTCTTCATACAGCAGCATGACCGATTGGATGGTGGTTTTTGAGAATCGATATGTGGGCACCTAATGTTTATACAACGTCGCATCAACGTCGATGAAACGTCATGATGTTACATCAGTATCGATGCGACGTTGTATAGACGTGGGTACGATGCAGTCCCAGCAAGCATGCAACGTTGAAACGTCACATCAACGTCTAGTCAACGTCGTCGCTTCATAGTCAATGTAACGTCATTATTGATGCGACGTTTTATAAACGTCATATGCCCACAGTATAAGCAAATATACTTTGAAACGTCACATCAACGTCTAGTCAACGTCGTCGCTTCATAGTAAATGCAACGTCATTATTGATGCGACGTTTTATAAACGTCATGTGCCCACAGTATATGCAAATATTTGAATTTTCATTCGGCGCATTTTAGATTGCCAAAGATGCAAAGGTTCTCCTCATGCGGACAACGAAGATGCGCAGGATGATTTGAGTCTTCGGTGGCCGCACATCAAAAGGTGCGTTTTCTAACGTTGCGGCTCACATATTAATTGAATAAATCCATCGGGTAAAAATCATTTAATCCAGCACACGACAAAATCTGCAAAATGGCATGTGCACTCAGCGAAGACTCAGATGAGCCTGGGCATCCGCCCAGTCTGATCAGAGTCTTCGCTATCTGCATGAAGAAAGCATGGGTCCTTAGCTACTCATTGAGTGCAAGCCCCGCACAGCGAAGATTCCGATCAGGCTGGGCGGATCTCCAGGCTGATCTGTCTTCGCTGGGCGCACATGCCATTTTGTTGGTTTTGTCATGCGCTGGCTAATTATGTTAGAAATCTTTCACTTTCCCATGACAATCACAGTGTGTGTACTGAATTTCAGTCAGTCTGTTAGCCAAACCTCAACGGGTAGGCAACGCTGACACAACGTAACATAAACGTCGATGCAATGTCATACGACGTTGTATTTATAAACGTCATGTGCCCGCTGGGAGGGGTTCCGTTTATTCAGTAGGGTAGTCAATTCTGAACTTGAAAAATCTTAATAACATTACACTCCATTCTGACGACGTCGGAACGCCTACGCATGGAAGACGAGGCCGTAGCTCCAATTCTTGAAATTCTCGAATGCAATTCAGACAGTAGAGATTAGAGGAACTGATCCTATTGTTATGAGTTCCTAGCCTTAAATGACTACGGCAGTTTCAACGGTGGTACGTGACCGATTTCGCGGGTAAGTCGTATGAACCCGTCCTTTCGTCGAGATGTAATGCGCGGGCGTCCACTTCCGGGCCTATCATTTTTCGTTTACGTCAGACATAAGCGCTGGAACAACAGATATAGTCGATTTACTTGAATGTTTCTGGCGACGTCAGATTGTGATGTCCCTTGCAGTAGTGTTTTTGCACCGTCACTTGACGTTGGTTTTGCATGAAACCTACCATGGGAATGGTGATTTTAGAGGACATTCATTTGCAAGACGTTCAAAATATCTAATACCGAAAACACTAAGCTCTTGTGTGCATTCATTTAGTGCACACTGAAAACGTGTTTGGACACCGGATCGTTTACAAGTAGGGATAATCAGCAAATGCAATGCGCATTGGAAACTGTCAAAAAATGGAAATTGAATAACTAAAACACATTTTTTTTAATTATTTGTTTTCATGTTTTATTTTTATTGCAAATGAGCCGGGGCACTTCACTTCCTGTAAGTTTGCGTGTGCACACACCGAAGACTCCCCAGCAAACACACAACATGGTTACAGCGTGGTTACAACGTCGCTGCAACGTCAACGACGTTGATGCGACGTTGTGTATTTGCTGGGTCAGATCAGCGCGCGCGTTTAAGCATTGCCTATGCACTTCTAAAACTACATACTCCTACCCTCAACCCCATCCCACCTCTCTGTGTAAGGATGGCACGTGCATGTTTACTCTTCCATGATTTTTTTTTTAAATTTCCCCAGAAAATAGGATTTGATATTTCAAGCACTTATTTTCCCCGAGAAAATAATGTTTGGTATTTCAAGCAAATTTTCTGAGCAAACAATCTGCATGAAATATCAAGGCCATATTTTCTGGGAAAATAAGAAAAATATCATTAATTTGTCGTGTGCTGATATTTTTAGCCAGCATTCTAAATATCAACCCTGAAAATGCTAAGAAAAATTGTAGCAGACGACATTTTATTTATTTTATTATTATTAGTTTTCAGAGAAAGCAATGTCTTCCATTTCTAGTAAATCGTCTGCGCTGCAGACGATTCATATGCAATGTCAAGCCTTATTTTCTCTGAAAAAAAAAATACAAAAAATAAATGTCGTCTGCTACTGTTTAGATAAACACATTAACCCTTAAAGCGCCAATCACAACTATTGTCGTCTGCTTTCTCATCTGCTTGTAATTTTAAAAGTCATTTTTGCAAACAGTGTGGACCCAGATCAGACTGCTCTTTTAGGAGCAGTCTGATCTGGGTCCACACTGTTTGCCGGTATGCAAAAATAGGTTTGAAAAGTTTGCAAGAATATTCAGCAGACGACATAAACAGACGACATTTTCAGATGCAGTTTTTCTTGGCGCTTTAAGGGTTAAGGATTAACAATAAAGAAAAAAACACAAAACCAAAAAAGTACAAGTCTCAGCTTAACAATTACACGATAACAGTTTCGGTTCCGGTTGTAAGGTTGTTTAAAAGCAAACAGTGCCGCTTAATACACTTGATATTGGCTTTCCTCCGACACAAAGCACAAAATGCATCAGTCAAGCTGGGAATAAGGGCAATGTCTGAAACAGAACAGAACAAGAAATACCTTAATAAGGAATTTATCACAAAAAACTGACGTTAAGGGGAAGTGATACACTTCCAAGGTTGATATTCCTGTCTAAATTTTTGTCCCCTTTTGAAAAGGGGTCAACTCAAAGAAGGAGGAACTTGGTCCCCTTGGGAGCAAATCCTTTCCTTTTAGAGTAAACCCCCTTTCAGAAAGGACTTAAACTGGTACGCAGGAAAGAAACAAGAAGTCACAGAAGTTGTCTCCCTTGAACAAACTAGCGGAAATTTTACCATGTGTATCCCGGTCCCCTTAAACCAACGTGGAATGGTATTGTTTCAACGTTGTATCACCCCAATGATGAAACCACAAGCGCTTGAAGCTGTCTATCATTTTCTATTATATAAATGTCTACACGGTCTTCGAAAACCGTAAATGCAATCTTATAATAAAAATAATACTTCAAGCTCCTATAGTTGAAACACCGTCGTTCAGTCAGTTTTGATCATTTGACATTGTCTCAGCATCAGCATTGAAACAAGGCTGACTAAACTTTGTTTGCATTTTGGATCTGAGCCTCGTTATGACAAAGCCTTCTTTGGGTGTGTCTCAACTAAGCATGATGCGGTCAGATATCGGAGATGCGCTGTCTTGTCAGTGCATTTGTAATTCAATTACAGTAGAACCTCGATAATTCAAACTCCAATAATTCAAAATTCTCAATAATTCAAAATCATTTTGAAGTCCCGACATAAATATATGTATGCATTTTAACCCTCAATTATTCAAGTCTCAATAATTAAAAAAAAACTGTTTGATCCCTTGGACTTTGAATTATTGAGGTTCCACTGTATTTTCATTTAAAAAGTACAGATACTGTCTTGGAGATCTACTCATGCACATACCAAATAAGGCATTATCGCTGTCTGTCCTGGGCATGCGCAGTTTACATATACTCAAAGACAGGTTCGAGTCGAATGGATACTTCTCTAAGAGAGATTGCTCTGTCCAGAAAGTATTTTCCCTCTTCTCAAAGGGGGCTACTCTTAAAAAGAATTTGCTCCGCCGTGGGAGCCTTGACATGTCAACACTTTGTAGGTCATTTTGTGTCGTCTTCCAAATAAAGGAGATAAGGCAGAAGAGCTAGTAGACGAGACAAAATCGAGAAAATAGAGGAGGAGGAGGTAAATAGCGAATGGCAGTGCAGAAACAGACGAAATATTAACATGACCCGTCCCTCACCGCTGCAAGTATAGCAGACTCTTACCACCAACTACCACCCAAATCCCTGGGAGCAAGTTTTTGCTTTCAAGTGAAGCCCGCTTTGAGGAGGTATTGATACAAATACACGGGCAAATCTGTTTTCTAAACTAGTATCCCTTTGAACAGGGAGGCAATAACACAATTAGAAGAGCCTCACTTTTGATCTGTATCTATACCCCTTAATCTTGATGTGGCTCGTAGGAAAAAAAAACATAATAATGACAAACAGTGAAAATCCAGATGAAATGACGCGTTGAGAGCCATCTCATCTGTACCTATACTCCTAGACTGGCTCCAGTCTCTAGTGACTAAATATTTTTCTTATATTCCTGTTTGATAATCCACTAAATAAAACCAAAATAATATCATGACTATAAAGGCTGGTCACTAGTAACCAGTCTTTAGTCATGATATTTTTGGTTGTATTTTAGTTGATTATCAAACAGGATAATAAGAAAAAATATTTAGTCACTTGAGACTGGAGTCAGTCTACTATACTTCCAGGTCTTTGATATGGTCTGCAGACTCGTATACAAGGAATGATGAACTTATACACGCGATACGTTAGGATTTATGTGAGTCTTTCTTTCATTTTTCTGTCTTTCCTTGAAGTGATAAATAAACTGATATATAATGATAATATCATTTTTTTGAAAATCTCAAGGCAGGCAAATTTACTTATAAACCGTTTTACAGCGTCCAAGGAGATTTTACATGACAGCAATTTTCAACCACATGTATTGACATTTTTCTTGTTTCTTTGCGAAAACCAATGAATATATTACCTACCGAATTGACTCCTAAAGCGTCAAGCACAATTTGTAGCAGACAAAATTCTCTCTCTCTCTCTCTCTCTCTCTCTCTCTCTCTCTCTCTCTCTCTCTCTCTCTCTCTCTCTCTTTAATGTCCAGACATATTTTCTATGAAAAATAAAAAAGAAAAAAAAAAAAAACAAAAAAAAAAACAAAAGTGTCATCTGCTGTTGCAGTTGTATTTAGCGCGTTCAGGGAAATTCAACACGGCTTTAAGTCATTTGAGTTGCAACGTGAGAAAATGTACCTTAGGGCACGTGCGCACAGAATAGACTCAGATCGCCTACGCACCAACGACGTTCTGACAAGCCCTCGCCGCGGTTTACCGGGCACTCTGTGGATATCTAGGATAAAATGCTTCTGCAGTTAGACAGCGATGATTCTGACCCCGCGAGACTGCGCGGGTCCGCAGGCTGATCAGAATTTTCGCTGGGACCATATGTCCGACTGTACGTTTTCTCACATTGCGGCTAATTTTAATTTACCGTAATAACCCTAACTGTTGGGACAGGTCTGAGCAAACAGTGTAGACCCAGATCAGACGCCACAGATTTGTCACTCATCCAGCAGTGTTTTAGACATATCGTAAAATGGACGTTCAAATTTTAGGAAAAGTATATGGAGTTTAGGTGTCCCAACTTTTAGGGTAAATACGGAATTTTATTGATGTGCCGAATAGTTGTAGGAAGTAAAAGTTTAAAAATTCATACTTGGATCCGGTTTTGTAGGATTGAACCGCTCATTCAAACGACTGGACTTCAAATTCAACATCTCAAGCCATTTGGATCTTTTCTTGCTCCCTATGGATCGCCTCACGCGCATTGCTTTTCGTCTAGTTGCCCTGGTTACAGGGAGCAAACCAAGAGACAAATCCTTCATTGCTGAGCTAGCTATAGTCTTCTGTTTCACGAAACCTGGTTCCTGTCTTGGAAGCAGCTTTGCAGTTACCAGTATTGTGTCCAGTTTGCGGTGATTTAGCCATTTCCTGCATTTCTTCAGAGAAGACGACAGATGTTTTCTCTTTGACCACCTCCTCAAACCAGATATGGATTTCTCCAAAGTTTGATTTGAATTCCTCTGTTGATTTGTAATGTTCGGAATTTCCTCCCAATAATAAACTGGATTTTGATGATCTTGAGATGTCACAAGATAACGTATCTGACTTCCTTTGAGAAGCTTCCAACACTGAATATGTAGACTGAAGAAGAATATTCGAGTAATATTCATAACGTAGTTTTATTATATATCCTAAGAGAGATCTTTCTGAATTCAAATTTTCTTATCTGCGTTATGTTTTCAACAGACAGCTTTTGTTTATTAACTGTTTATTAACGAAGAACAAAAATAGGATTACGTGATGCTTATATCGGTTCATTTATTCTTGCATAAGTTCTGTGAAATTTAGGGAAATAATTACAAAATAACGGAAGCTACTTGGTGTCAGCGAAATATTCTTTTGGTCACCGTGAAGCGACATCTTTTACGCAGATACACACTTTGTAGTTGTGTGTTTTCGGGACATTTGTGTGTTTAGTACACTGGGACATTTGTGGACAATAAATATAAACACACATTTGTCAACACGCATCGTTATGTGGACAATAAAAAACTATATCGAGAAGAAATAGATACTATATTCACTTGATTTCAAACTGGTTTCGAAAAAAACTAAAAAAGTGAAATTTCATTCTATAGATTTATGAAATTTGATAGCTTTGACATCATGCTCAAAATTTTATTTCATTGATTTGACGTGGTTAGCAAACGCTCTCTTTTAAACGTCAACGATATGACACAGAGGTCAAAATTATAGTGTTCAAGTCGTGACCATCTCGAAAACATGGCTGTATAATGTTGACCCCTTCCCTTAAATCCCACTTTCATACAGAAAAACTGGGGTTTACAGGGGTATACATTATTTTTCTCGGCGAGGCGGTTCTAACGAGTACCCACAATCTATGTTTTGAGCAGAAACATGAAACATATAAAAAAAATCATTTTTGGTGGTAAAATTTTCAGTATATTTGAATAAGCTATTTTCGTAATGTCATTTTACAAATATTTTATAACAAATCAAAAGTAAATACAAATTTGAGTTTTATCAACAAAGTAAATAAGTGAACTCAGGAACTGATACAATCAGATCTATATCAAGTTTTCAGCATCAGTACTACTTAGAAGAATACAAAAAAAAAAAAAAAAAAACAACAACAAAAAAAAAAACAGTTGCCAATATTTTGTCCGATCTCTGGCTTGGATACAGACTTCGACTGACATAGGTATACTTTCTGTCAAAGAAAATCATGTGACTTAGTGTCCGATTAGTTGACCAGTGCCCACCTCTGCCTTCATGTCTTCAATATTTGATAAACCTTTTTGGTAGATATTCGCCTTCATAAGTCCCCGTATATTTTCTATGGGGTTCAAGTCCGGACTGTAGCTCGACCAGTCTTTAAACCACCCTTGAGAACACCTTGCTTCATATTTAGAATCATTTTCATATTGTAAAATCAAGGACTTCATTTTCATACAAAACCTGTGCTGTACGAAGCAGGTGTCCCTCAAGCATCTCCATACAGCATTTACTTGTCATGTTTCCCCTTAAATAAACAGAGTGGGGTAGCCCCATGTAACGATACCCCACCCCAAACATGGAAGTTAGAACTATACATACAGAAAACAGGCCCTTTTCTTATTAGTTCACATCTTATCTCTGTAAGCATTCTACATAAATCTACAGCGGGCCGCTATCGGCCCGTCAGCTACCCTGACGGGCCGATAGCGGCCCGCTGTAGATTTATGTAGAATGCTAGCTGGGTATATTGCTGATGCTCAGTCTATTGTCCTTTGAAACCAAAGCACCTAGACTCCTACGGTCAACAATCTTGGTCTACCCGCCCCTTTCTATGCTCAGTATTTCCCAATCCCGGGTTGAGAAGCGAGGCCGTAGACCACTATCTTCTAAACACCCTATACATTGTTGAAAGAGGAATGTTTGTCCTTTCAGACAAATTAGGTGCAGAAGTTGTTTCTTCATTGCATCACTCATAAAATCCCAGCAGGCACACAATGTTAAAACAATGTCGATTCAACACTGAATCAACGTCAAGACGTTGAA
This sequence comes from Anodontia alba, assembly GCA_964016985.1. Taxonomy (NCBI): domain Eukaryota; kingdom Metazoa; phylum Mollusca; class Bivalvia; order Lucinida; family Lucinidae; genus Anodontia; species Anodontia alba. The sequence continues at coordinate 58,708,612 of OZ024836.1, read as the reverse complement.
TCGACGTTGTTTCAAGGCACACAACGTGAAAGTTGGCATGGCACGGCTAAGTTATCCGTATACCTCCACAGAACACGACAGAGGTTTCGTTGCATTCTTGCAGAATCACCGACTGCTATAATCGACCAACACAACAGCAAAGGCCCTAGTTCACGAATCCATCATACCAATCTATGAAATGAACGCAACGTCAAAAAGAGTACCTTATGACATGTGCGCCCAGCAAAGATTCACATCAGCATGCGCATTCGCACAGTCTGTTCAGAATCCTCACTGGGTGCATTTTAGTTAGCAAGGGTGCAAAGTGTCTTCATGCAGACATCGGAGACTCAGATCACATTGCGCGGATGCGCAGGCTGATTTTAGTCTTCTTTGGACGCATGTCAGAAGGTACTTTGTCTCACGTTGCGACTCAAATAGACTTTGATGACCCTATTCTGAAACTCACCAGAGAACTTTGTAGTTAAGACTTTACAAAACTGGTCTGCACCTTTCAACTAAAACTTACCAAATTGAAACGATGTCATGTTTGAAAATTAGGGGATTAGTTTGATGACATTGACCTCATTTTCAAGGACACCAGAAGATAAATGTCGATAACACTGGTAAAACATGACAAGAGCTCACGTTGTAAACACAGTGCATCATCAACAACAACAAAATAAAAAAAAATATATATAAAAGAATGATGTAGTAAGGGATCAGGATTTTATGACCATGACTTCGTTTTCAAGGTCACTAGATGCCTTCGTTCCCCGCGTATGATAGAAGAACCCTCCCTTTTCTCCTTCCTTGCATCGTATATTTATATGAAATTGTCAATATGCTATTCATTTAGTTTTCACATTTTGGTGATTCACATCAAACCGGCACCAATAGGCTTCCATACTTCACATAGAAAAATGTCAGATTATCTTACCATACTTGTCCTAAAATTTGAATTTGATCAAGTTTATTTCAGAACACCTTTATGTGTCTATAATTGCTGGATAAGTGGCAAACCGTGTAGGCACTGATCAGACGCTGCGTTCTGTGGGGTCTGATCTTTTTCTACGCTGTTTGCTCAGGCGTGTCTGACCTAAAACTTAGAGTAAATACGTATGCGTCATCTTTAATTTAAAACTATTTACCATCTTAATTAATATAAAAACAATAGATACGGTGACACCTTATTTGTCATATTTAATATTAAACAATTTAACATTCTAAGATAATATAAAAGTGTATGTGAACCGCTCCTATTTTAAACTTAACCACTCTCTGGGCTAATTCCGCCTGAGAATTCAGCAGACGACAAACAGATGATTTTTTTTTATTATTATTTTCCCCAGGAAGTAGGCTTTGACATTTCATGCAAATTGTCTCCTGAAGAGACAATTTGCATGAATTATCACAGCCTATTTTCTGGAGAAAAAAAAATTAGAAAACTTTTTCAAAATGTCGTCTGCTGAATGTTTTACTCAGCATGCTGAGCGTTAAATGGAGATTGATTTCTGAGGCGTGCCTGCTATATAAACGTGCACGAACTCGTGTATATTAATGCGTTTTGGTCTGAGAAAAGGTGTTTAGCTATCTTGGCATGATCTCTGTCCATCGGCTCACACTTCTCTGAAAATTTTATGGCTCCCTTTATCATTAGTCGGTTTTTATACAGGATCTGGGCCCAATTTTACAGCAAAAATATCAATGTATTTGAAAATACCTTAGCTACAACAGTTTACGAGTTTGTCTTTATCAAGCTCGTTAAGCTAACGATGCTTTGAACAACTGGGCCCTGACGTTTTTGTGGCTTTCCGTTTTGTCATATCCGTCTGAAGACAATTTCAAATGTTATATAATTTTATTGCCGGATATTTCTCGACGTTATTTTGTAATTTTAACGCTTAGCATGCGGGGTAAAATTTCAGCAGACTGCATTCTCAAATATTTATTTCTTTTTTTATCCTGATAACAGGCTGTAGCATTTCATTCAGATTGTCTCCCTAGAAGACAAGTTGTATGAAATGTCAAAAACTATTTTCTGGGAAAAATAAGAAAATATCATCAATTTGTCGTGTGCTGAATTAGCCCAACGCGTGGTAAAGGTTAATGAAATGCATTCAAAGCCATACAGAACGGTGTTTTCTTGAACTGTCCAATTAAACACACAGCGACCAGCTATTATAGATATGATATTTTGGTTTTAGTTTTATTGGATTATAAAACAGGATTGTAAGAATAAATATTTAGTCACTGGAGACTGGAGCCAGTCTAAATCCAGTCCACTTAACAAACTAATGTGTAAAGACGCCTTATGCCATATGCCGGAGAGCAAATGTCCAGATCTTATTCAAACTGTCTGATCAATGTCTTCGTTAAATAAACGTACAGAAATAATGGCTGAAATAATGGCGCGAAGACCCCGATAAGATTACGATGATGTGCAGGCTGATCTGGTCCTTTGTTATTCACATTTAGCATACGAGTCCTTTTCTCACGATGAACATTATATGTTAGTATGCACGTATTTTTGAGGAGCTCAAGTAAAAAAAAAAAAATCGGGTGTGGCACGAATTTTTGCAATGCTTATATCGTTTATCTTACTTTTTTCTAGAAAAAACAAGAGGTGCAAATAACAGCTTAACCGAGCGAAACAGCAAAGTTCAATAAGGCAAAAATAACAAAGTCTGTTTATTTAAGTTTGTGCATGAACAGTAATGTTAGACGCAGCATTACCCACGCCTTATTCGGCCTTGTACTAAATTAAACAATTATATAGTGGGTATATCGATACTAATTGTTTCAATCACCCCCACCGACCCCACCCCAACCCGTTGCAGGTTTGTTTCTGTTTTGTTCTTGTTTTTGTTTTTTTTACAAAAGATACGTTCTGTTGTCCTTTTCTCACGAAACGCCAACGTTATTGAAGTCTCGATATTTAGATAACTTATAAATATTGATCATGATAATTTCGACCAAATTGATAATGATTATTTTGACCAAATGGTAGATAGAATTTATCGAAAAGAACTTCAGCAAAACAAAGCTAATGCCGCTGATACAGATGTAAATTAAATTTATCACTATTTAATGATATAATGTCTATAAAAAATTATGACAAGTTGGATTATTTTAAGTTTGATCATGACTGTTAATTTTCCGTTTTAAAATGGCTAAGCCACTCGAGCTACATCATGTGCTGTATCTATTTCAAACTTATTCAGCTTAAGGCAGTGACTTTAAAAAATCCGAATAAAATTTTAACTGCTAAACTTCTGAAACAGAGGTATCAGTGTCATAACTTGCATTACCCATTTCCTAGGTTTTATCGCCTTCATTCTGATTTTTTACAATATAGCCTTAGTTTAAAAAACACTTTTAACCCGTCTATGATGACTGTCTATAAATTCAGAACCATTGTTGGCAGTACATATTTTTCGCAATGATTTAAAAAGATCGACAACCGCTACATAAATTACAACATGAATGTTATTACATTAAGGTTACAAAGCGACAGTCGGTAATACTTGAATTATCGTAACAATTACAAAAATATAGGTTATAACATGAATGTTATGCGGCAAACTGATGAACTTGCTTCCCTCTTTAATTGCGCGAACCGAACACATATTTGTAACATAATTTGGAATAGTTTAACCTCCGCCTCTTGAGTATTTTTTCTACTGACCGTTCCGAGGCGGTTCCTCTGTTTCTGTTCTTTGAATATCGGTTACTCAACTACAGTCGAATTTCAATGGCTCGAACATCTTTGGGATCATGGAAATTTGTTTGAGATATGGGTAGTTCGAGCCACTGACGGTTTATCATGGCGCCAGGCCAGGAAGCAAATGGCGACAATTTAGGGAAATTTTTTCGATCTTCTACACAGTAATGGTATGTTGTGTATACTTATTAGAATCGCCTCGATGACGCAATTCTAATGAGTACACACAACATATAACTTCATGATGAGAAAATGCCCTTAAGTATTTGTTTTCCTGAGCTATTGGAAATATTTCGTTGGGACTCAAAAACGAGTTCGAATTAGCCATGATAAACGAGGTTCGACTGTTTGTCGTTGTGTCTGGTCATTGTTTGTTTCTCATCTCTTCTTCTGTTGGTGTCTCGAAAATACTGTGCTTCGTGATTATGGCCTTTCCTGGGTAACAATTTATATTCTTCAGGCGGACAGCGAACTCCCTGATCAGACTGCGCGGATGGCCAGGCTGATCTGAGTCTCCGCTGGATGCATATTGCCGAAGGTCAATAAATTACGTTGCAACTCCCATATTTTGGTCCACGACTTTCTATAGTTCTGTTACAATATGTTTATTCTGAGGTTTTAAAATGTTATCTACGGACTCTAGAATTCTGTTATGGTCTTCTTCTGTTTCAATATGATCAACAAGGTTATGCTTGTCATGTTCACCCTTTTTCCGTCTACCGTGAGTAAATGTTGATGCCCGCCCTCTTGATTCTGGATCTTGAACTGCTAGTGCATCTGTAGAATAACTGGACTTTGACCTGCTTACAAACAGTTTCGAGGGCAGTTTTCTAGAGGCTCTTGAATTCCTTTGCCCCAGGAACGAAGTATAAACCGATGCGGAGTCGCTGGATATTACAGAGTTACGCGTACCGGAAGTACCAGCTGATGACCGACGAGTACCGGAAGTAGTTGTCGATGAGCTACTTCCTGTGTGTCGTACATTTTCATGCTCAAGGTTCTGTAAAGTGGTTTCGTTGAAGTCAATGTAGTTCTCGTTAACGACTGTATTGTTGAATGTAGACATGGTCCATATATCTGTTTTATGCTTCTCTTCTTTAAGTTTTTGTCTCCTGTAAATAAAAGTAATTAAACAGATTATGAAGAAGATGGATCCTATGAAAACAAAGAATACAACAATGAAAGCATATTCGTTTTTGGGTTGATTATTTATATTCGAGCCAAAGTATACATACACCGAAATATCCTTAAGGTTGTTATCAACGTTATTATCACTGACCAATAAAATCAAACCATTCGTTAGACGGAATAAACAAATTTTCACGATACGAGGGTTCTGCAAAAAGTTTTGCCACTGGGTTCTGCTTACTTCAGTGCTACGTTTTATCAAACATATTTTTATTACAAACCTTCAAAGTATCCCCCCTTTACTGAAATACATTTTTGTAAACTTTTTACCCAGTCCCGAAAAGCAGATAAATAGTCTTCTTTTGGTATCTGTTGGAGACACTGACAAATAGCGCTGCCAAGAGAACTTCTAGACGTATACTTATTTCCAGAAAGCATTTTCTTAAGCCTTGGAAAGGTGAATAAGGTGGATGGTTTAAAACTTTCACCTTATCAGAAGCCAAAAGAAGACTTAACAACCTCACACATTTATGTAAAAGGTGGACTCCTGACCATCCTTTGCTAAGTCGTTTCTTATTGTAAAACCCTTTCACTTTCTTCAGTACAGAATTCTTGTAGAATCGGCCAGTGACTGTATGACCAAATGTACAAGGCACTTGAACGACTAGCCCACTTGAATTAAAGAAAATTGCGTACAACATCTTTTTCGAACTTATGGTTCTCTTGGCAATACATGGGCGTTTTTTATCTTTTCGCTTCCATTGCTTATTATCAGCCCTTCTTTGTGGCTCAAACATGTGCACCCAGGTTTCATCATCCTTTGCTTAGTCGTTTTTTATTGTAAAACTCTTTTTCACTTTCTTCAGTACAGAATTCTTGTAGAATCGGCCAGTGACTGTATGACCAGATGGACAAGGCACTTGAACGACTAGCCCACTTGAATTAAAGAAAATTGCGTACAACATCTTTTTCGAACTTATGGTTCTCTTAGCAATACATAGGCGTTTTTGATCTTTTCGCTTCCATTGCTTATTATCAGCCCTTCTTTGTGGCTCAAACATGTGCACCCAGGTTTCATCACCTGTTAGCAAGTTAGAAATAACCCGACTATTACAGCCTTTGTATGTTTTCAAAAGTTCCCGGGCACATTTAAGGCGTTGTGTCTTTTGCTCCTCAGTGAGCAAATGAGGTACCCACCTAGCGCCAACCTTTCTCAGGTCCAAAGGCTTTTTCAGAATTGTTTGCACACTGCGTTCTGATATGCCAGTACAACTAGCTATATCTTTGACAGACAATCGCGCATCCTCTTCGACCACAATCTTTACAGCAGCGATGTTAGCCTTGGTAACGGAGGTTTTAGGCCTTCCAGGACGGGTATCATCTTCAACAGAAAATTTCCCAGCTTTAAAAGCTTTAACCCACCATAAAACTGTGCGCATTGAACTGGTCTGAGGTCCATATATACCACACAATTCATTAAATATCTGCTTTGAATCTATATTAAGCCTAATGCGGCATTTAATATAGCTACGAATTTCAGTCTCCTGGTCCATGTTCCAATGTAACAAGTAAATTGGTCAGTGTATATGACTGCATCTATTTCAGTTTGAAATAACTCGGTCAGTTGGAAAGCAATTTGCACGAAATAAACGGGTATCGTTAGCTATTCAACACACCATTCAAGTGCAGTGAAGCATTTTAAAATATACCTGGGATAAAACTAAGTAAGCCTATTAGTGACAGAACTTTTTGCACAACCATCGTATGAAACCCACAACCTTCTGTCTCCGAACTCTATTCTGAAACCTGTACTGGGCTTATTGCTGGGACATTGGCACACAATATAGACACAGATCAGACGCCACAGAACGCGGCATCTCATCAGGGGCTGCACTGTTTGCTTAAAGTTAATGATTAAATAAAGCAGTCTTGAGTCCCTATTCAAGACCATTTTCCCAGTCTACATCCAGAAACAATCGACCCACCAGTGCTGTCAGTGCTTTAGTTATTGCGTCTAGTGGCATATTACACACGCATATACACAAATGCACGCACGCATGCATTTACCAAGTGACAGCTTGTTGTTTCTGTGATGTCCTCCATGTTATTTTATATACGAGGGTAGTTCAATAAGTTCGTAGAACTCGGTATTTTTCTATACAATTCAAGATTTCTTTTTTTCATTTTTGTGCAGTGTAAACCTTTGTCAGTTGAATGATAACAGCCGCTCAGTCAACACGTACATTTTTTGCTCTTACTTTTTGTTTGAAAACCTATACCCATAGGCAAAAATGGAAAATCAGAATATTGAGTTCAGAGCAGTCATAAAATTCCTCACTAAGGAGGGTGCAAAGGCCAAAGAAATCTATCAGCGCATGGCTGATGTGTATGGTGATAGTAGCCCAAAGTGGCAAAGTGGTCAGCAGAATTTAAACGAGGGCAAGACTCCTTAGAAGATGACCCAAGGCCAGGTCGCGCTGCTGATGTCATCAGCCAGGAGATGATCGACCGTGTTGAGAGACTTGTGCTAAACAATCGCCGAATCAAAGTTGCCGAACTTGCTTCAGAATGTGGTATTTCTAATGGAAGTGTTTACACTATAATCCATGAACATTGAGGCATGTCAAAAGTATCTGCCAGGTGGGTACCCAGAAACCAGAACATGAAAGATCGTCAGCAAAGGGTAGAGTCAAGTCAAGAACTTCTGGAAGTGTACAATGCCAATCCAGAAGACTTTCACACTCGTCTTGTAACAGGAGACGAAACTTGGCTTCTCCACTGGGACCCAGATACTAAAAAAGAGTCCATGCAATGGAAGCACCCTGGCTCACCCCCACCTAAGAAATTTCGTACCCAACCATCAGCCAGCAAGGTAATGGCCACGGTGTTTTGGGACTCCAAGGGGATTATATTGATAGATTACAAGCAAGGTTGGCAAAAAGCTGGTCAATATGAGTATTGACCTAGCCGGTGGTTAAAACCGGTTTTAACCGGTCATTACTGGTCGATTGGTGGTCAGTTGGGTCGATTAAATCACTGGCGTATATGCCTCTGTCCTGCTGCTAAACTGGTCTTAAAAGCTTTCCCCCTACATCATGTACATGAGGTTAGACTATATTTTCATCAGTGAACAAGACAAAACAGTTTTTATTAATACATATAACAGTAATTATTTGAGGTCCTTTTTTTTATTTGATCTTAAATCAAAAGACAATATTGCTGGTTAACTGAAGAGGTTGATTGGATTGACTCACTGAACTATAGACAGGTCTTTCTTTTCAACAAAACAATCTTTATTATTATATTATCCTTTAAAGGTTAGATTAATTGTTCATATTTTGATTTACAGGAATACGAATAAGCTGAACTATTATGGACTTTAAAGGATTTATGAAAGGTCCTATTTTGTTTGACAGAAAAAAATGTAGTACCAGATTGTACCACACAAGGTTACATCAAAAAGCAGCTAACATATAATTTTGATGTTATTGCAGAAAATTGTCACATATTGTAAATGTGTGAAATACACCTGTCATTAATCTTTAGGCCTATGATTATTAGTAGTACATCTGTAAAAGGCTGTAATTAATTAACCAAACAATGTTTGAAGATTCACTAATGTCTTTGAAGTATATTTAAGTATCTGCAACACCTGTAAATTGCTGTCAAAACAGATTAAAAGGTGTAAACGCTGCCCCATGCCTCTGCATTGGATGTGACATAGATCTAATTGCCAAAGTGATCAATCACATGTCCCTGATAGGGGTATTATACACTGACACCAGGCTTTAATCCTAATGTGAGAAATTTTGAGTTATCTGCAATCTAGATAGTATCTTATTATCAAGCTATTACTGAAGGTGTCAAAAATGAAACCTACAGACCGAGTTTGGAACTTCTTCACTATTTTGGAAGATAACAAAAAAAAAAAAAAAAAAAAAAAAAAAAAAAAACAGTGCAAGGTAGACTGTAATATTAAGTTAGTGCTAAGGTCTTAAGACTGAAGACTCATAGACAAAAATGCTTAGGGCTAAAAAAGCCAGAAAGTATTGCTAAGCGACCACTTGAAGAAATAACATCTGAATCTGAAACTCTATCAAATGATCAGCCTCTAGCAAAGAGACCAAAACTTCAAAAGACTAGTTTAGTTTACTGTTTCAACAGAGTGTAGTATGTGGAAGCAGTTAGATGAACAAATTACTAGACTGTTCTATGCCTGTAATCTGCCATAATCAATCAACCAACTGACCACCATAATCTCCAACTGACCATTAAAAGTATTCAATCGACCACTCAATATTTCAATCGACCAGTATTGACCACTATGGGAGTATTGACCGGGGCGGTTTTAACCGGTTAAAACCGCTGGTTAAAACTGCCCCTGGTTTTGACCGCCCAACCTTGATTACAAGCCTGCTGGTACTTTAATTACAGGAGAATACTATGCCAATGTCATTAAACAATTAAGGGTTGCTATTAAAGAAAAACGAAGGGGAAAGCTAGCTGCTGGTGTATTTCTTTTGCATGATAATGCCCCTGTGCACAAGTCCAGAGTTGCACAAGCGGCTATTCGTGAGTGCAAGTTCGAGCAGTTAAATCACCTGCCATACAGTCCAGACCTGGCCCCAAGTGATTATTATCTGTTTCGAAATTTGAAGTCCCACTTGCGTGGAACGATGTTTCGGGACGATGCTTGGTTTGAGGACCAAATAGACGACTTTTATTTCAAAGGCATAGACTGCTTAAAAGAAAAAAGTGGGCCAAATGCATTGAAGTAAAGGGGGATTATATTGAAAAATAATGTTGAAACCATCTTCCAATCTGTGAGTTAAACCCCGAGTTCTACGAACTTATTGAACTCCCCTCGTATATATATATATATATATATATATATATATATATATATATATATATCCTGTCTGAATAGCAAACATATCTGATGCTTAGTATATCAACATATTTATTCATGTACAATAACACTATGATAGCTTGAACAGCCAGTGGACCATGGAAAATAGTTCTGGGTTTGAGTTGCTCCAATTATCCGGGGTTGACTTCGATAGAAGACGGATAGTAGGGACTTTAAATTACTACATTTAGCTAGCTTATTTGAGCCATTGTGTTCTTGTTGTCGACGTTTCACCCTAAATTTACTGTATTGTGTTGCATTCTGGTTCTAACCCAGCGGGTACATAAGGTTGAAACAACCGTCGTATCAACGTCGATACAACGTCACGACGTTGCATCGACGTTGATGCAACGTTGTATAAACGTCATGGGAAGTTAACTAGATCCTCTGAAAATATACAATTTATACAAAAATTGCACAAACCATGTTTTACGAATCCTCCACATAGCACACAGACAGCAGATTGAAATCAGCATCAGAATTAGGACGAAGACACTGCTTAAAATCACTGAAAATAACAAAAAAAAACAAATGCATATTAATGGGTTTCTGAGTGGTGTAAGGGGGACAGACTGGATACACTTGGTAGATTTGCAGCCTTTTTTACAGAGGGAGACAATTTTTGTGACCTCCTCTTGCTTTCCCGCACACCAAACCAATTCCAATTTCCAATTTATTACGTCTATCTCAGGTTTACAAAAGTAAACAGCAAGAGAATCTTAACTAAACATATAAACATTACATGGCGGTTGGACTTCAATCTGAAATAGTTTTGAAACTATTCTGCTTAGCAAACAGCACTTTACAGAGAAAGGCATATCCATCATCAAACATCAGAACACAATGAACATAATGAACATTGGGAGATCAGCATGTATGTATGTATGTATGTCTGTATGTATGTATGTATGTATGTATATATGTATGCATGCATGTATGTATGTATGTATGTATGTATGTATGTATGTATGTATGTATGTATGTATGTATGTATGTAAACATTTATGTATGCTGACGAAATTATCCAACTGACAGAATTTTAACATCACATTATGATAAGTATCGTGTAGAGAAAAAAGTAAGAAATGAGAGACAGAGAGACAAAAAAAAGAGAGAAGAAATCCTAATACATTTCTATTACACCAAGACGGCAGAGACGGAGGACATGTGGCGAACCAACGTCCAAACATCATGCCCCGTCTCCCGGTGTTGGCAAGAGGACTCCAAAGACACGAGAAAATACATTAATACATTAATACATTAAAACATTAAAGGGCAAATACGAAGAAAAAACCTTCATATTTGCCCTTTAAATCATATTAACTACCACATAATATCCAGTCTTTAACGCTTTGCATGTGCTATTTTTAAGACAATAATATCAGTAAGGCCAAGTCAGGGGAGACAGAGGACATGTGGCGGACCAATGTCCAAACATCAAGCCTCGTTCCCCGTCGTTGGCAATCAAAATTGGAAACTACAGCAAGATATGTACAGCTATTAACACCTAGCATGCAGTCATATGTGCTGAGCTTAAATAAAGCTGTAAGAAAGAGTGTGTCATTACGTTAACACGCCCATGCAAAATATGACCTTCTTTCATAGTCGGAAGGGTCCATTGCAAGAACTTAGGGATGAAAGGGTAAATCAACAAGATTTAAGACAATGTTATATCGATGCGAGTTATTGTCTACGCCCATGGGCATAAATAACATACGGTTTGATTGGGACACGGAAGTGAATAAATTTTTGATCCACAATGCACCATTGACCTTATGCGTGTTATCTACAAGTAAAACCCGGGACTGTATATAGCACTGAATAGAATAGAATAATATTTATTGGAACACCTACATAAACAGAAGGTGTTCTTCATTTGCGTGCACTTTTTCGGCACACTGCTCTGATGTACAGTCGACTCTCGTTATCTCAAATTCCAAGGGACTATATAAAATACTTCGAGATATCCGTACCTCGACATATCAGATTTGCAGAATTTAGGAAAAAAATAACTCGAACAACCACATTTAACAAATATATGTGTAACTGGACTCTTGAAGTTAGAGATATATTGAAAATATTGTGGAAAAGAGGATAAATTGCTCCTAAGGAGCAATTTCTCCTCTTTTCCACAATATTTTGATAGCTGTTCTTAGATTTCCATGTTAAAACAGGGACCAGAATTTCACTTCAATATAAGCGGTTATTCGAGCTAAGCGAGGTCGAGATAACGAGAGTCAACTGTATCTAAAAGGTAACTATTGCAGCACTTTATCAACGGTTATGGAATATACATTAATCTTGACATTTCACTTTTAAAGTAGGTGGATGTATTGGCACTGCTAAGCGGAATTTATAGCATTCCCAGGACAGCATGACAAAAAATTGATATTCTTAACTACTTAATTTAGCTTTAATGAGGTAAGCGAAATTAGTTTGTCGTCTGTTGAATCTACCCAGAGAGTGATAGCGGTTCATTGCACATACCTATCAATGTGTTGCAGTCTATTACAGATTGCACGTCGGAAAGACTGTCACGAGTTGTATCCATATTATGGTCAGTAGTGGTACTAACAGTAAAGTTATCTGCAAATCAGAAATTAAATGGTTTAAAACATTTATTTAAGAAAATACAATGATAATACATACATAACATGCACAAAAAGTAGGATCAGAACAAAAACTTAAGCTTACCTTCTCCTACAAAAAGTACTTTCTCGTTCCTCATAATTCAGACCAGTGACGAGAAACGCTACCTCGCTACTGTTGTTATTGTCTTTGCTTATATTAAATATCCCAGCCAGCACTCTACTTAAATCTATATCGATAACGGTCCAATATAGATTGAAGTCAGAATCAGAATTTTCGAATGCTAACTGGGAGAAAGTTTTATATCAAACCTGTTTTTGCAGGGGTTGCCGTTTCCTTTGTCTCATCTTAATTTTATGATTTTAGAAACTTAGAAACTTCACTGTTGGAATTCTTTACAAGGCAGAGGTAGTTCCAATGTGAATCTCGCAATTGCCATCATGTCAGTTCAATATCACAATCTTGTTAAGATGAGTTCCAAGATCTTATCATTACGGACGGAGGACGGAGACCTCTGTCAAACTTGTTTATTTTTGCATCTCTTTTGAAAAGGGGTCTCTAAAAGGAAATATTCCCCGCCCCCTCCCCTTGGAGGAAATTATTCGCTTTTAGAGCAGAACGCTTTTTAGAAGTTTTAGAAGGATATTTGGTATGCAGACGACATATATTACTTTTCTCGCCTGTAAATGGTGGAAAAGTACCAAGTGTATCCAGTCCCCTAAGGATGAATGAATAAACCTAGCCCGAGGGTTATAAAACGTTTTTCATGCTCAACTCAGCTGAGCATGAAATTTTCTCTGCTAATAGTTGGCATTTTCATATTTATCAGCAGAGAAATTTTCATGATCAGCTATGTTTAGCAAGAAACAATTTGCAAATGTTAGTATTTTGAGATTTATTAGCAGGACAAATTTCATGCTCAGCTGAGCTGAGCTTGAAAAATGTTATATAACCTCAGACTTGAGCTATTGCCGCCACTTTTCAAAAGAAGAAATCTATCGAAGGTAGGGATTTGCTTCCTCAGTACTTAAATCCTTTCATGAATGAAATTCTTTCGTAATCACTCTTAAGGGAAAGAATCTGCATTTGATGGAAATAATTCGCTCCCAGAGGGAGAAAATTCTTTTTAAGTGTTTGCCATTTGCAAATTTGCTGAAACATTTTCTAAACTTGATTCACTCTTGGAATTCTTCACATGGCAAAAGGTTGTTCCAAAGTGAATCTTGCAACTGACATCATGTCAGAGATCATCTTCATCAGAGATCTTATACAATATGAAAATCAGACAGTCGCTGCGAAAACAAACTTTGATACAATTACATAATCCAGTCGAACTTCGATGGCTCGAACATCTTTGGGACCATAGAAAATTGTTCGAGACATCGGTGATTCGAGCCACAGAGGGTTAATTATGGTGCCAAGTCAGGAAGCAAATTGCGATAATTTAGGAATTTTTTTTTTCGATTTTCTACACAATAATTGTATGTTGAATATACTCATTAGAATCGCCTCGATGAGGCGATTCTAATGAATACACACAACATACAATTTCACGATAAAATAAGAACATTTCCCTAAATATTTGTTTTCTTGAGCTATCGGAAGAACTTCGTAGGGACTCAAAATTGAGTTCTAATTAGCCATGGTAAACAGCCATCGGTGTTCGAGCTATCGAGGTTCGACTGTATGGTTGAACGCTTAGCATGCTGGCTAAATACTTCAGCAGCCAACATTTTAAAATAGTATTCTTATTTTCCAAAGCAAATAAGTTTGATATTTCATGCAAATTATTTTTTAGAAGACAATTTGCATGAAATATAAAAGCCTATTTCTGGGGAAAAAAGATATACAGTTGACTCTCGTTATTTTCGACCTCGCCTATCTCGAATAACCGCTTATCTCGAAGTTAAAATTTGGTCCTTGCCTAAACATGAAAATCTGATAACAGGTAAAAAAATATTGTGGAAAAGAGGAGAAATTGCTTCTAATTTCTCCTCTTTTCCACAATATTTTCAATATATCTCTAACTTTAAGAGTCCAATTACATATATATTTGTTAAATGTGGTTGTTCGAATTATTTTTCCCTCAATTCTGCAAATCTGATATGTCGAGGTACGGACATCTCGAAGTACTTCAGAGAGTCCCTTAGAATTCGAGATAACGAGAGTCGACTGTATATTGTAAGTTGTCGTCTGCTGAATTTGCCCAGAGAGTGGTAAAGATTAAACATATTTCTCAGTGCATTACATTTATACACTTACTTCTAGACAATGAGGAGACTTCCGATGTGATGGCATTCATATTTGATTCTCCAAAATGTTCTGTAGCTATTCGATTTGATTTTTCCGAAGAACTCACAGTTGTAAAGCGTGTATATTGGTACGTCCTATTACTTTTGGACGACACGACAGAAGTTGGAGTTTCTGATACTGCAGTGTCTACGGGTGTTCTCCTCTCAGTCAGAGAAATATCAGTATTCATCGACTTACTGGGAAAATATGTCGTTAAATCTGACGACAAATGATCAGAGACAGATGTCTCAGAAGTTGTAGAAACAGTTCTGAGTGAGTCTAATGACTCCACTTGAGTACCCGAAAAATTAAACGGTAAAAGCTCAGTAGAAGACTGGTTTGGTAGTTCATTTTCTTCTGTAACCGTTGTAATAGTATCCATGCTTGTGTCCAATTCAGTGACAGCCGTTACTTCATTTGTAAAGGTTTGTTTTGTTTCGTCGTTGAATTCTATTGTCGTTTCTGTATCTTCAGCCAGCAGGATCTTGATTTTAGAATTAACAGATTAACCCTTGTCATGCTGAATAAATTAAGATGCCACGCCGACTCCTAATTTTCAGCCAATCAGATTAATTGATCCAGATTGTTGATATAAATTCACATACTGAATGGCAAACAATGTAGATACATATCAGTTGGGATCCACACTGTTTGCAAAGGCAGGGTATATCCGGGTTCAGCATGACAAGGGTTAATACCAAGTTATCTTCGATGGACTCTTCTATCGTTCAAGTTGAAAAGGTCCACTATATACTTCAAGGGGTGTTACAAGGAAATTGCATTGAATAGCATCATCCATTATTCTAAACTGCTATTGTCGATGCAAACGATGTGGACTGGCATCCAAGTCTACAATGTTTGCAAAAGTTTTTATGGTATGTAGAATAGGGGACGCGCTAGGTATTAATGGGTTAATGTGCATTCATTAATTCCCCAACTGCGTTTTTTTTTTCATCAACTGTCATCCGGAGGATCCCTGATTATAGCATGACTACTAGAGTACTGGAGAAACTGAGTGCCTATTTGTGTCTGTTTCTAAGCATTCAATATATACTATATACATGTCTGTGATCACGAGTAGTTGTTGCTTATTTTTAATCAACAAAAAAAAAAACAAAAAAAAAAAAACAATAATAATAATAATAACAATAATGATAATTTATCATGGTCAATCAATCACAATATGTAAAAGTATGGTTTGAACAGGTATGCTACTTCATCACAAAAACATGCCTATATAATTTTGACCCCTTAAACCCCACTTTTATATAGTAAAACTGGGGTTTACATGGTTATGCATTAGTTTTCTTATTTTGCTAAAAACATAGATTGCGGGTATCCTTTAGAACCGCATCTGCAAGGCGGTTCTAGCAAGTATCCACAATCTATGTTTTGAGCAGAAATATGAAAAATATCAGAATTTTTTTATCTGATTTTTTTTCTTTCTTTTTTTGATTGTAAAATTTTCAATATATTTGAAGAGGCCTGTTTTCGTAATGTTACATAGTGCTTAAAGAACAGAGCCAAATAAACAAAAAAGGTATAGTCTTACGACGACGACTGCTGCTGCTATTACTGCTTCTACTACTACTACTACCATTTTTTTCTATCAGAGACGGAGTAATAACAGTAAGAAATAATTAGAAAGTAGTATCTGATCTTATAACTATCACAAAATAATAATAATAATAATAATAATTAAATGGAAGAAACACGCGGTTGAGGAATTAATGATTTAATTAAAGATTTGATGTCCGTTTTCCCATCTCAGTACCGTCACTGTAGATTGTGTAATGCTGGTACCGTCCACTTGTTCTAATGTAGCATCATTGTCAAGTCCGGCAGTATCTGTCGAAGGTAAACTGGCATCGCCACACACGGCTATGAATAAAAACAAAAAAAAAAAAAAAAACACATTATTTTATGATAGGCATTCTGATGATGGTTGTCACAGTAATTGAAAATTCTTTTCTTTTTTTTTTTCTTTTTTTTTTTTTTTTTTTTTTTTGATATGAACCAAAGATTTCTTTGGATTAATAAATACATGTACATTACTATTGTTTTCTGATTCAATAAAAAAAAACTATTTATTTTATTTATTTAAACAATGTTTAAAGAGGATGACACAATTAGCTATAAATAACTATTCTACCTTGCGGTCCTCTAACTAAAATTTATATACATACATACAACAAGACTTAACTAACAGCTAAGAAATTCATGGGATAAAAGTAGCTTGTAGCGAAGTGAATGCTTATATAAAGTTTTTGTCAAATAAAAAGTACTAACAGATATGTGCAAGTGATTTAAAACCAAACATAATTATATCAAAGACAAATCGGTATGTTGTCACAGTTTTTGTAAGTGCTTTAAGAGTTGACGAGCGCATTAAACCAATATCTAAAACAATTATGCTAAGTCATAAAAGCTCTCAATTCAGTTACAATAACGGTTTCAGCGATAATTTTACACATGGTATACATATTGGACAACCATTTCTTGTATGTATACTTTAATTGAGGAATAAACAATTAAAACTTCTAATAGATACTTGCAAAGTATTCTTGGACAATTAAGAACAAGAGGCCCACGGGCCCCAACTCGCTCACCTGAGTGAAACCGCCACTGCAGATATGCAGATGGCATGCAACATTTTTCCAATACTGTCAAATATTGAAACTTATGACAAGGCAATGGCTTAAACAGTTTTTGAGATATCTTGCTTACAAGGTTAAAATGCTGAAATTTTCAAAACACCATAAGTAAAAAAAAGTTCTGATTTTTTTCAGAAGTCATTTGGTTCATCTACTTATCCTGTCCTTTAAAGTTTTTTTTTCTTCTATTTTTAGCTCTGGCAACCATTTTGTTCAGCAGAACAGAACAATTTTAGCAATTTTGGCAAAGGAGCATAAGGGGAACATTGATGTGAAATTATTTTGAAATCTTGCCGCTGGCCACGGAGATGTCGTTTAAAGGTTTTTTCTATTTTTAGCTCTGGTGACCATTTTATTCAGCAGAGCAGAACCATTTTGGCAATTTTGGTAAAGGGGGATAAGAGGAACATTTCTGTGAAATCAGGCCACTGGCCAAGGAGGAGATGTTTAAAGGGTTTTTTTTTTTTTTTATTTTTTAGCTCTGGCGGCCATTTTGTTCAGCCGAGCAGAACTTTTTTAGAAATTTTGGTAAAGGGCCATAAGAGGAACACTTCTGTGAAATTACTTTGAAATCAGGACACTCGCTGCGGAGGAGATGCCTTTTAAAGGTTTTTCTATTTTCAGCTCTGGCCGCCATTTTGTTCAGCCAAGCGGAGCCATTTTAGTAATTTTCTTTGAGGGCCATTGGTGGAATACTGTGCAAATATTTTGAAATCAGGCCATTGGCCAAGGACGAGATGTCGTTTGAAGATTTTCTGTTTTTTTAGCTCTGGCAGCCATCTTGTTCAAGGGAGCAGAACCACTGCGGCCATTTTGGATTTTCGAGCAACATAATTTTAGCTTGTTTCGATCCATAAGTCATCCTGTTGCTAAAGAGCAAGTTTCGGCTCAAAGCGATCTAAGGTTTGAGAAGAGATGTCGAAAATTGATTTCTAATGTGGTAGCCATCTTGGATTTTCTATTGGCTCATTCAGCTATTTTGTCTCTCACAAACGCCCTAATGCTCATCATCAAGTTTCGATTCAACTGGATTATAGAGGAGATGTCCAAAATATGAATTCTCAACATTTTTTTCTATATAAATGTATAGGGCCCATACAAATGCATAGGAAGTGAATTTGACCTTGCCATAAAAAGGTCAAATGTCAATGTAGGACCATCAATTTAGCAATTTATGGAAGATCTCCTGTCCCTGAGTATTTGTGCAAAGAGAGGGCCCCAAGGCTTATTTAGTTAGTGGAAAAGAAGATTTTAAAAGGTTTTTACCAGATATGGGCATGGTAGCCGTCTTGGTCAATGGACCATGACCATTTTAGCAATCTTTCGTTCCCCCAACACATAAAATTTGAGCAACATTGGCCCAGAGGCTTCAGAGGAGAAGTCGTTTGAAATTCTCAACATTTTCCCATGCAAATGTATTGTGCCCATACAAATGCATAGCGAAGCAAACTTGACCTCGCCGTAAAAAGGTCAAACGTCAATGTACGACCATCATTTTAGCAATTTTGGTAGAACTCGCGTCCCTGATGATTTGTGCAAAGATTAAACCCCAAGGCATCCACTGTTCTGGAGAAGAAGATTTTGAAAGGTTTTTACCATGTATGGGCATGGCTGCCACCTTGATCAATGGACCGCAACCATTTTAGCAATCTTTCGCTCCCCCAACCTAAGAAAGCTCTATATGAAATTTAAGCAACATCCACTCAGAGGCTTCAGAGGAGAAGTCGTTTGAAATTAACATTTTTCCCATACAAATGTATGGTGCCCATACAAATGCATAGGGAAGCAACATTGACCTCACCGTAAAAAAAAGTCAAACGTCAATGTACAACAATTATTTTGCAATTTTGGTAGATATCTCGTCCCTGATGATTTGTGCAAAGATTCAGCCCAAAGGCATCCTTGGTTCTGGAGAAGAAGATTTTTAAAGGTTTTTACCATATATGGGCATGGCTGCCACCTTGATCAATGGACCGGGACCATTTTAACAATCTTTCGTTCCCCCAACCTAAGGCGGCTCTACATAAAATTTGAACAACATTCACCCAGAGGCTTCAGAGGAGAAGTCGTTTGAAATTCTCAACATTTTTCCAATACAAATGTATGGTGCCCATACAAATGCATAGGGAAGCAACATTAACCTCACCGTAAAAAAGTCAAAGGTCAATGTACAAAAATTATTTTAGCAATTTTGGTTGACCTCTCGTCTCCGATGATATGTGCAAAGATTCAGCCCCAAGGCATCCTCGGTTCTGGAGAAGAAGATTTTTAAAGGTTTTTACCATATATGGGCATGGCGGCCATCTTGGTCAACGGGCCGCAACCATTTTAGCAATCTTTTGTTACCCCAACCTAATGAGGCTTCAAATGAAATTTGAGCAAAATTGGCTCAGCGGCTTCAGAGAAGAAGTCGTTTGAAAATGTTAACGGACTGACGGACGGACGCACGGACACATGGACGGACGACGGACGAAAAGTGATTACAATAGCTCACTCTGAGCATAGCTCAGGTGAGCTAAAAAATAAACACTTTTTGGTTGACAAAAAAAAAAAAAAAAAAAAAAAAACCTTATCTGGACCTATGCAATCTAAATTTTGAATGTTTGGAAGCATCATCATCATCATCACGCCATCATTCTAGTAGCGGACATTAGCGCATAGTGACCTCAGAGCAGCCTGCCCATATACACAGTCGAATCAGAACCTTCGCTCGGAGCTCTGTGCTTACCAAAGAATCCAAGGAATTCGTGTGGGCACCGAAGATTCCGATCAGACTGGTGGATGCGCAGGTACATTACCTTGCATTACCTAACTGACAGTACATTACCTTGTATTTTACATATGACACAGTACATATTTGGAATGGCCCCGCAGGCTTTTTCATGCCTACTATTTTGCAGTTTTAAGATAGCTACATGA
Organism: Anodontia alba; assembly: GCA_964016985.1. Taxonomy (NCBI): domain Eukaryota; kingdom Metazoa; phylum Mollusca; class Bivalvia; order Lucinida; family Lucinidae; genus Anodontia; species Anodontia alba. The sequence goes on along the minus strand of OZ024836.1, from coordinate 58,688,418 downwards.
GACATCGTCCTTAAAATTCGGGAACGACCTATCTACAAGTGTACAAAATATTTGTCTAATCTGAAACTAGAGTTATGACAGAGTGACATCATAACTTTGGCCGAAAAACTAGAGTTTCTGGTTTATTGCAAACGTACGCCCCCTACCAAAGTCCTTAGTTCATGGTCCCCTCACCCCTACCCCTCGTCCTTGGACTTGTTTAAATATTAAGACAGACATAATAAGACGTTAAGGTGTCCCAGTATTTAAGGGTATTACATTAAACTCTGACACAGATCTTTATTTTTTTTTACACTTTGCTTGATTTGGAAAGAAAGAAAACATTGTACCTTCAACGAAGAAGAAAACCCAAATTATTCCGACTATCTGACTGTTTTTAGTAGTTTCAAACAAGGCCATAGTTTTATCATAAATACATCAAGATCAGGAAATAAACAAACATTGTTTCAGGATATTGAAAACGAGGCCAAAGATGGGGGCAATTGAAACTTGAAACTGATATGTTGAATAGCAGTCAAACAACGGATGCGCTATTTATTTATTTATTTATTGGTTTACTCAGATGACAGCCTGACGATAAAGAGGAGGACGATAAGACGGCATCACGAAAACACGCCAATATAATTTTGACCCCCTTAAACCTCACTTTTATATAGTAAAACTGGGGTTTACAGGGTATACATTATTTTCTAATTTTGTTAAAAACATAGAATGTGGGTACTCGTTAGAACCGCCTCGCAGAGGCGGTTCTAACGAGTACCCACAATCTTTGTTTTTAGCAAAATAAGAAAAATATCAGAATTTTTTATCTGAAAATTTTCCTTTTTTGGTTGTAAAATTTTAAGTATATTTGAGTAGGCGTGTTTTCGTAATGTATTTATTTATTTTGGCGTATTTGATGATAAAGAGGAGGACGATAAGACGACTACGAAGTCGGTTGCTGCAGCTGACGGCAACGACGTTTTTGTATGGGACGCGCCAAGAAAATGTGTCTTCAGGGTATATGGGAACAGTAAGGACTCAGATCTGCCAGCGAAACGGAACAACCTGATAAGGACCTTTGTTATATACCAACATAGTCTACAGTATCCAATGATTCTGATAGCGGACAGCGAAGGCCCTGATCAGACTCCGCGGATGCGCAGTCTGATCTGGGCCTTCGCAGTCCGCATGTGCCAGAAGACGGCGTGACCCGAATAAAATAGAGGAATTACAGCGCTGCATTACAAAGCGCGAAATCACAGGCGGCATCAGAAGCGCGATTTTTTACGAAAGCGTGAATTTTTCATATCAAATGGGCGACTGATTTCGTTACGAAAGCGCGGATTTGCGTTACCTCTTCCGTTAGCCACACGTTAACCAAATAAGTAGTGAATGTCTGTTGCCCCCTGCTCACCATGGGGAGGCGGGAGTTGGATTTTAAGCAGGAAAAAATCTTACACGCCTACTCTTTGTCATAAAGCCATAACCCAGTGACTTCATATAAGCAACTCTGGTAATCACCCCTGAAGAATACTTATTATCACCGTCCACCTTACGTAACGGCCGGTCGGTTCAAGCCCTGACCTTGACATATGTTGTAACTTGGAAATTCTGACGTACGTCCATGAACACATATAGTAGACTGGATGTGCAGAGTAAAAATATTTGTGAAGATACCCAGGAAATGTCAGTTACGATGTAAAGCCGTCCCGAGGCACCAAACCATTACGAAAACACGCCTATTCAAATATATTGAAAATTTTACCACCAAAAAATTAAAATTTTCAGATAAAAATTCTGATAATTTTCTTATTTCTGCTCAAAATACAGATTGTGGGTACTCGTTAGAACCGCCTCGGCGAGGCGCTTCTCACGCGTACCCACAATCTGTGTTTTTGAGCAGGTATAAGAAAAAATAATGTTTACCCCTGTAAACCCCAGTTTTTTATATAAAAGTTGGGTTTCAGGGGGTCAACATGTTTTCGTGATAAGAAGTGAGGAACAAATAATGACAAAGCAAACGGCACAGATGAAACCATTTTCGCACAAAGAAGAATTGTCAGCAGGAGCATAAAAGTCAAAAAGGATTGCCTTTGGTAACAAAGAACACACAAAAATCACGAAAATCGGAGACTCAATTTGATTGAGTCTCTTCATATGCAACACTTGAATTTGCTAGGCTGCCTACGCACCCTTGCGCCGGCTTAAGCGGTCTTTGATTTTCAAGATAACCAGGATGGGCTCAATGATCCCAAAGAAAATTAGATATAACCTACACTATGATGATGTATGGGGAGACTTTTTACGGCCGCCACACGGCACAACACTAGCTACAGTAGACTAAAACTTGGGGCTAAAACTAGTTTTACTCGCGCGAAACTTAAAACTGCTCGTTGAGATGATCAAAGAAAGACTTAACAGAATTGTTTGTTCGCTTTACGTTTGTTGGTACTCAGTTCTGCCCATGGTACTGCTGTATATCTGGACTCGGCTATTTCGGAGTTTTCAAGCAGACAGTCGGAATACAGCTTACATCTATCATCTAGGGCGCTAAGCATTTCATAATCTACGCAAATCTATATCGGACCCTTTTCGGCGCGATAACAGCACAATATTGATTTAAGAAGAACACTAGTTGGATCAAACATTAGGTCTTCTGAAGGCTTCAGTATCAACAGGATCAACGAAGTGAAGTCCGAGGGAACGATTTAGCCACTTAATTTGCCAGTGGCGCTGTTATTGTCTTTGCATGCATTAACAATTGCCATGTCCCGACGAAGTTATATAAATCTGAGCATGACGTCGCAGGCCATGTGTTCAAATATCTTTTGAGGGGCCTGGCAATGTTATAGCAATGAAACAAACGAAAGCGATCGTTATAAAAATGACACCATGATATTGACGTGACAAAAGTTTAGATAAAATAAAATACGTATTCTTGCATAAATACCCCTGCATAAACTTGTTAGAAGTCGTAATGGAATGGGCAGATTCTCCAGCTGTTTAAACACATGTGTTCTATTTAGAAAAGTCCTCAAAACGGGCCATAGCCTGGTTGCATAATGTTACATGACGTAACGGCGCCGCCCTGGAGTCAGCATTTTGTCTTTACTTTTTGTTGACGTTAGTCATTATTGTTTTGGCAATAGTCAGGATGGTACTTGTCTTTATAGGGAACTGATACAATTTCATGGGAGGTAAATCTTTCAAACTTGTTTCATCTTCTTCTGTCCTTTGGGAGCAAACTCTTTCCTTTTAGAATAGATACCTTTTTATAAGGGGATTCTTGTGCAGCAGACACCGGTAGTCACAAACTTTGTCTCTCGCTTGTACAAAATGGCCGGAAGTGTACAAATGTATATGTTCCCTTTAATTAAAGTCGTAAGATCTCCCGAGCCAACATAAGACCTAGATCAAGCTGCTTCGTGTCCATGGTCTATATTGTTGCTATTCCGCCAGTAATATTTAGAAACATTACGAAGAAGTCAAATGGCGGTTGAAAATTTTGGATAAGTATAATAAAGACTTTAGATGTTCGAATACACCGTGACAGGATTATTGCGGTGCCTTAGTATTCGGACACCATACCCTGCTTTTCTTGCAATTTGAATTATAGTTGAGCCAGCGCACGACAAAACCTACAATTAGACATGTGCGACCAGCGAAGACTCAGAAAAGTCTGCGCATCCGCGCAGTCTGATCAGAGTCATCGCGGATCGCATGTGCCTTCTACAGCCTCTGGGCTATCCAAAGAGGGATAAACGAGAACCCTTGCTATACTGGGCGGATGTACAGGCTGATCTGAGTCTTTGCTGGTCACACAGATCTTATTGTAGGTTTTGCCATGCGCTGGCTCATTATTCTGAATATTTGAGCACCTTATCCACTTTCCCAAAACTTGAACAACAAGTTTTGACAAGAATGATCCTTTTAAGAAGTGGATTGGTGTGCAGAAAAGCCGGAAATCCGTGAAAGTTGTCTCCCTTGAAAAACTGCAAGCACATCTACCAACAACTAGTGTAATGGTTGGTATTCCAAAAACATTAGTGTTGCATCTGTGCTTATATTAGTATTATCATTATTATTGTTGTTGTTGCTGCTTTTAGTGTTACTAATATTAGTATGATCTCTAAACAGAAACAAATTTATTTTCCTTGTTTAAGATCATATGTGACTTAAGTCTAATAGCCTCTGTATGGAAAAACGTGCAGGCCTGGAAGTGATGATAAATCTATGAAACGGTTATTTTTGTCAAATACCTTGATTAAGCTTTCATTGTGTGCACTTTAAATCATTTTTACAATATTATTTTTCACGTCAAATCAAGTTTTGAAAATCAAAGAAAACCTCCTCTATTCAGAATAACAATTTGATAGAATTAATTATGTACTTGGCGCGACGGTGCTTTCGTGAGAAAAGATCAGTCCGTCGAAACACACCAAACCACTACAAACAACCCCGAAATACCCCAAACCACTTTATTTATTTACCGTTTCACATCAAACCACTTACTTTATCTATTTTTCACCCTAAATTACTTTGTTGATTTATCATCTCAAGTGGAATGGGGTCTCAAAGGTGTTTGATAGCTCAGTATAATGAGCATCCACACAGTCTGATCTGGGTCTTTGCAACAGATAGACGTAAGTTAAATATGGGCCGGTCAGGACTTTTGTAAAAATAATAATAATAATAATAATAAAATAAATAAAAGTACCGCAAGCATAATATCCCGCCACAGCAATTATTTGTTTATCTATTAAAGTTATCGTTGCGAAAATGTCTGGAAAGAAAATGATAACAATCCCAAACCAGATCTTGATAATATCAATGGACAGATAACAATCCTAAACCAGATCTTGATAATATCAATGCATATAGACAGTTTGGTTAAAAGGCTTTGTTATTTACTCAAGATATCGTCCGGAAACGAAAATATGGGCGTGTCTGGGGCAGATAACTCCGTAAAAATTTGACGAAATTTGCCCATTAGCAATTCCAAAACAGATCTCCTTAATGTCAATGCATATTGCAAGTTTGATTAACATCCCTTGTTATTTACTCAAGTTATTGTCCGGAAACGAAAATATAGGCGTGTCTCGGGCAGATAACACCGTAAAAAATTGACAAAATTTGCCCATTAGCAATTCCAAACCAGATCTCCTTAATGTCAATAGATATAGCAAGTTTGGTTTAAATCCCTTGTTATTTACTCGTGATCTGGAAACGAAAATATGGGCGTGTCTCGGGCAAATAACTCCGTTAAAATTTTGACGAAATTTGCCCATTAGCAATCCCAAACCAGATCTCCTTAATGTCAATACATCCCAAACCAGATCTCCACAATATCAATGCATATACCAAGTTTGGTGAAGATCCATCGATGTTTACTCAAGTTATCATCCGGAAACGAAAAACGGATGGGCGTACGACGGACGGACGGACGGACAGACACACGGACGTCCAACGTGAAACCATAATACCCCGCCACTATTGTGTGGCGGGGTATAAAAACTTAAATGAAACATAAAGTGATGCCCAAGAAACATCTGACCAGCAAAGTTCTAGATCAGCATGTGCATGCATATGCATCTGCGCAGTCTGATCATGTTCTTTGGGTCTTTACAGTAGGGAAAAGACTTACATGAAATAAGGGATGGCGTCCAAGAAAGCATATGACCAGCAAAGTTTTAGATCAGCATGTGCATCCGGACAGTTTGAGCTGGAATATCTGCAATAAAAAAAAACGCGTAAGGCCGTTTTGTCTTCCACTGGATCTGCATGTGACTTTTTTAAACACATGCACTCAGTATGCACGAACGATGGCATGAGCGAACAAAGAAACAAACAAATAAATGAAAGAAAGAATGAATGAATAAACATTTTGCCCTGTTATATCACATCCAAAGAAGCCGACCAATTAAGAAATTTATATCTTACATGCTACTGAACAAACAAGACAATCATTAGGTAAGATGTCCTTAATCATCAGAAGATATGTAGAAATACCTTGTTAATTTTTCTATAATGTATGTAGATGATTAATCATTAAATATTTAACAATATTTGATTTTCAACTGTTTAAATTGTAACTTAAGAAGTTTAAAATGTGTTTTGGGTATGGTTTGGGCGGTTTAAGTGTAGTTTGGGGTGTTTTGGGGCTGTTTCAATGGACCAGAAGGGATAAATCATATCCTATTTGCCAAACCTAGCGGGAAATCAAATGGGACAAAATTATGACGGACTATTAGTGAAAGTTCTCAACGTCAGAAGATAAAATGAAGTTTTGTTTGCTTTGTTTAAGCATGTTTAGGACCCTTATTCAGAGAAAAGAAAATTTTTTAAACTTGCAACTGTGCAAAGTGACAAGGCCTTTTTGTAGACACCAAGAAAAATGTGATCTACGTACCCATGTCATAGAACAGTCATAAAATGTTGAACCAATGACAAGTCATAATGTTCAGGTGAACAGACAGGGACCCCAATGAAAGGTGCAATCAGACGTCTTAGGAATTTAAGAATTGCGACAGTCTTCCATATACATGTAGCTAAATTGCGGTGTGTCAAAATGACAATGAGAATCTATCGTGCAAAGAAAGGCGTGTACGGCGGTGAAATTACATATCAACTTCGTATCCAGCGTTACATAGAGTTGGGTGTGATAAGGAAACTGTCAAAGTTTCGGGTGTAAAGAGGGCTTCGTTCTAAGAACCTCTATTATAATATTGAAAAACAAGAGGCCCACATAGCCACTGCAGATATGCAGATGTTATGCAACATTTTTCCTATCATCGCAACTAATGAAAAGATAATCATTTGAGCATTTCTTAGTTTTGAAGAAGAATATTATTTGGGCCTGACAGTCAGTGGAGCGTGATCATTTGAACAAACTATCAATCACATTTCAACAGTAGGATCAATGTGGAATTTGGTCGAAATTGGCTAAGTGGTTTCTGAAGAATCATGATTTTATACATGTAAACAGCACAGTGGCAGGGAAATATAATAAACATAAACAAAATGGCGGCCATCTTAGATTTCCAGTCAGAACCATTTTAGTTACTGCTTATCTGCAAGTCACCTCAATACTTCCAATATAAATGTATAGGGCCCATACAAATGAATTGGGAAGCAAATTTGACCCTGCCATAAAAAGGTCAAACGCCAACATAGGACCATCATTTTAGCAATTTTGGTAGATATCCTGTCCCCCATAATTTATGCAAAGATTAGGGCCCAGGCTTTATTTGGTTCTGGAAAAGAAGATTTTTAAAGGTTTTTACCATATATGGGCATGGTAGCCCTTTTGATCAATGGACCATGCCCATTTTAGCAACCTTTCGTTCTCCTGTCCCAAGGAGGCTCTGCATGAAATTTGAGCAACACTGGCCCAGAGGCTTCAGAGGAAAAGTCATTTGAAATTATCAACATTTTTTCCATACAAATGTATGGGGCCCATACAAATGCATACAGAAGCAAACTTGACCCCGCCGTAAAAGGTCAAATGTCAATGTACGACCATTATTTTAGCAACTTTGGTAGACCTCCCGTCCCTAATGATTTGTGCAAAGTTTCAGCAATAAGGCATCCTCGGTTCTGGAAAAGTAGATTTTTAAAGATTTTTACCATATATGGGCATGGCGGCCATCTTGGTCAATGGACGGCAACTAGTTTAGCAATCTTTCATTCCCCTGCCCAAATGAGGCTCCAAATAAAATTTGAGCAATACTGGCCCAGGGGCTCCAGAGGAGGTCATTTGAAATTCTCAACATTTTTTCCCATAAACATGTATAGGGAGGCAAATTTGACCTCTCCGAAAAAAGGTCAACTGTCAAATGTACGACCATTATTTTAGCTATTTCGGTAGACCTCTCGTCTCCGATGATATATGCAAGGCATCCTCGGTTATGGAGAAGAAGATTTTAAAGGTTTTTACCATATATGAACATGGAGGCCGTATTGGTCAATGGACAGCAACCATTTTAGCAATCTTTCATTTTCCTGCCCCAAGGAGGCTCCAAATGAAATTTGAGCAACAGTGGCCCAGAGGCTCCAGAGGAGAAGTCGTTTGAAATTCTCAACATTTTTCCCATACAAAAGCATAGAGAAGCAAACTTGAAGGTCACATGTCAATGTATGACCTTTATTTTAGCAATTTCGGTAGACCTCCCATCCCCGATGATTTATGCAAAGATTCAGCCCCAAGGCATCCTCGGTTCTGGAGAAGAAGATTTTTCAAGGTTTTTACCATATATTGGCATGGCGGCCATCTTGGTCAATGGACCGCGACCATTTAGCAATTTTTCGTTTCCCCATCTAAGGAGACTCCATATGAAATTTGAGCAAAATTGGCTCATGGGCTTCAGAGGAGAAGTCGTTTGAAAATGTTAACGGACGGACGCACGGACGGAGGGACGCACGGAAGGACGGACGACGGACGAAAAGTGATCACAATAGCTCATCCTGAGCATAGCTCAAGTGAGCTAAAAAAGCCAAACCATTATCTACTATTCTTCGTCGCTTATCTTCGTTTTTGGAGATCCTTCTTGTGATTGTAATATATCAGTTTGAACCTGCTCGATCCGATAGAGCCGAAATTACTGTATTTTTCCTAAGTATCGGTACAGACAGGCATGAACGCGGCGTCTGATCTGAGTCTACACTGTTTGTCACTCACCCAGCAAATTTTAAAATATCTATAGGTAAACAAGATAGACAAGTATGGTAAGGAGTTAAAGTGTCCGTATACTTAGGTTATATACGACAAAACTATTAGAAAGATAAGACACAGCTCGACTGACTGACCTGCACTGACCTCATCACACCATAGCTACATAAATTGCGCTTACAAAATGAAGTATTTTCATTTTGTGCATATTTTAGTCTTTTTTTTCGTTGTAACTGACAGCAATGCTGGTTTCTCTGGAGAGGATATTCGCCAAGAGATTATTTCAGAACTAAAGGACTATTTCGGAAGAGAAATTGAAACTGTTCAGGCAAAACACGAATCTGAAATTAAGGCACTAAAGGAAGAACTGAATGAAAACAATAAAGAAATGAAAGAGCTGAAAAGAGAACTTAATAATGAACGTCGAGAGAGAATTCAGGAGATGTTGAAACTCAGCAAACTGTTAAAGAAGTACAACATCTTACAGAAAGAAACACGTGACTTGAGACTTCAGCTTGATACGGTGCGCCATGAACAAACGAAAGTACTCGATGAACTTAGAGACAAACTGGAAGATCAAAAGAAAAACTCCAGTGAAGAAGCAACTGACAAGCAGGACTTTCTAAAATACTCGTATGAACAACAGTCAGTGGTACCAGGCTTTCCGCAACAGTCATCGATGGATCTCGACTCTCTAAAACATACGGGGAAACCACAGGCGGAAAGAAAGCTGATTGCAAACCATAAAGGTAAACCCCGGCATCCGTGCATTCTGATCAAGACCTTCTCATTTCGTTGATATATTATACAGTGTATAATATGATTTTGTAATCGGACAATGAAGGCCCTCACCAGAATGTGTGGAAGTGCAGGTTGATATGAGTCGTCGTCGGACGCACGTACCATTATGTATGTTGTCGTATGTTGTGTTGATATACGTCTTTCAAAGATCCTAAGACATTATACGGGCTGCGCCAAGCGAAAATGTGTCTTCGAGCATGCGCAAAATACACAGATTCAGATTCATCCCACGCATGCGCAAAGTATCATCCGGGCATTTGCTTTCCATTGATGCATTCTATAGTGTCGAATGAGTCTGTTAGCGGACAGGGAAGGCCCTGATCAGACTGCACGGATGTGCAAGCTGGTCTTGGACTTCGCTGTCCGCAAATACCTGACGTAATGTTTTTGCATGGCGCAGCCCGTATAATTATTTACTTATTTAAAGAGGATAGCACATTTAGCTAAATTGTTCTACCATGCGTCCCTCTAAGACATATATACATGTAAACAAAAAGTTAAATAATCTATATTACTGAATAAATAGATTGTCCGATTAACCGAGATAACGGTACCGATTTCAAGCGGAGTTTCAACACTGATTCGTCAGCATATTGTCCTCATTGATAATTTCGATTTGAGATTTATGGATTTTTTTTTTTGATTTTTTTTTATTTTTTTATTTTTTTTTTTTTTGTTTTTTTCTGATTTTTCAATTTAAAAAAAAAAAACAATACTTTTTTTCTAATTCTCCAAAAGTAGCTGACCACCTATAAATAGTAGCTGAATCTTTCTCGAATTTTCCACGTATAAATAGATCACGTATAAATAGATCACGTGCACTGGCTCCCGGCTTAGCTGTGCACGCCGTGACATCTCGGATACAAGCGCTGCCGCAGATTGACCTTACTAACATTCAAGTTCGGGGTTTATTGGAAATAAATCAGTTCATCCAAGAACATTACTGCGATGCAGACGGTGAGCAGCTTATGCCTTCTGATGCCTGTAAACAACGAAGCTGTGAACCGAAAGAAAGAACAATGTACATAAAATTAAAAGGGAATGGCACAGGAAATAAGAATATTATTTGTGTGTGCGTGTGAGTAGGGTGGGTGGGTGGGGAGGGAGGGCTTGGGATGCTCTTATTTCAAACTGCATTGAAAAATCTAGCCAATAATTAATTTCATTTTTGTTCAGTTCTTAATACTGTCCTCCGTGATGTAGTGGTCTCTCCCACGAACGGACTTGGGTTTGAGTCTCATCGGTGACCTTTTGCGCGCGCGCGCGCGCGCGTGTGTGTGTGTGTGTGTGTTTGTGTGTGTGTGTGTTTTTTTTGTTTTTTTTTTAATTTAATAAACATTTTTAACTGTTGTTTTTCTTTATTTCTTTGTTTTTCTTTTACTTTCTTTTGATATTGTTTAACCTGTTAGCAAAAACAGTACTTCAGTACGATCCAAATCATAATATGGAAAATCAAAAACAACACATTCTTATGGGCAATGGCATAAAATACTGTTTTTCTTTCTTTCTTTCTTTCGTCTAAAAAAAGGTAAGAGAAAAGTCCAGGGAGTGCCACAATCACAAAAAAAGGTAAGAGAAAAGTCCAGGGAGTGCCACAATCACAAACCGCAGCCCTTCCCAGACACCAAGAGGAAGAGAAAACCAACAAATCCAAACAAGCACAAATCGAACAAACGTACGAAAAGCACTAAGATTAGCCCTCTCTTCCCCAAGCGAGGTAATCGCAATGCTAAAAGGATTGAAAAACACAATAACAAAATGACACAAGGTAAGACATACAAAAAAAACGCCTCGAATAAACCACAAAGCAACAAATAGTAAGACTAACACCGGGACCACCGCCTTAGGACGGTCAGTAGAGTAAACCACCGGGCGGTGGGGGTGGATGTGTGTGTGTGCGTGTGCGTGTGTGTGTGGGGGGGGAGGGGGCTGCATTTAAGCACTTTTACAGCTAGCCAACTTCACCCTGAGTCCCGATGCTACTCTTAATACAGAAATATATAAACATTCGGTTCGCATAAAGGCTCCCAACTCAGTCAATGCATCAAAGCGAAAACATAAAAATCAAATTAATCACTATAATAAACAAAGACGAGTACTCATGGCAAATTCTACTGTATGCCAGAGTAAATGGAAAACAAACGTTGAACCACGGCGGGCCAAGCCAAAGACATATCGTCAAGCCCCAACCCACTGGTTAAAGTTTTACAAAGAGACCGTCATTGAAACCGCAGCCCTTCCCAGACACCAAGAGGAAGAGGAAACCGACAAATCCAAACAAGCACAAATCGAACAAACGTACGAAAAGCACCAAGATTAGCTCTCTCTCTTCCCCAAGCGAGGTAATCGCAATACTAAAAGGACTGAAAAACACAAGAACAAAATGACACACGGTAAGACATATAACAAATCGCCTCGTAGAATAAACCACAAATCAACAAAGAGTAAACCTTCTAGGAGGACACAGATGGGTGTACATTGTACACTCGGGTGTACATTGTACACTCCGAGTTGCAGGATGAAGGCCAACAAGTAACCATTTTGAATTACCGTAGGGTTCTTGAACCTGCACAGGGTGTGCCTTTCCCTGCACCGGGGACCTCCAGTTAACATCCCGATCCGAAGGACGCACAGTTTTCATGTCATGCCTGCAAATGACATGAAGGAAAATGTGTTCGGACCGAAAATTCCCTTGTCTGCCTGGGATCTATCCCGGTACCTCCAGCTCTAGAGGCCCGTTCGCTCACCACTGAGCTATACCGCGCTACCTAAAATACATGTTTTTTGACGTCCCTGGTATGGGATAAATGCATGTTTTTTGTTGACAGGGCTACACAAAGCTAAGTGATGTGAATTTTGCTTTTCACGCACAGTCAGATACTTGATAAGTAACACATTAAAACCAGTCAAATAATAAACACTCTACCTTTCATAGTTAAAATCAGTCAAAACCACATATTATTTCAATAAAGGAAACAGTTTCGTTTCCATGGCAACGCAAACTTTTTTTTCTTTCTAAATTGTCATCCAGTATTTTACAATCAAAATGATGAAAAAAAAAAAAAAAAAAAAAAAAAAAGAATTGCATTGTAAACAGAATATATTAAATAAAACTGTGTGCTCTTATGGAATAAATTCGACATAGTTGTTGCCATGGCAACATAAATTTCTGTGTCATGTTGAGTTTGTTCATAAATTTGTGTTTCAATATTTGACAACTATGAAACTATCAAGTGGGTATGTTTTTAATTACGTTGTTCTCAGATTGCTGCCATGAAATCGATTAAAAACAAACAATTTTTACAATAAAACACGTAATGATTTTTTGTTGCCATAGCAACCACTACAGCTGGTTTTTCAAACTTATTTTTTTTTTAACATCTCCCATGTTGACTTATATTTAGAAAAGTTTTCATCAATATATTAAATAGGGCAGATTTTTGTCGTTCGTGAACCAATCCCTTTTGATTTGTATCCTAAGTCTTTAGCCTATAGATGAATTTACGTATAGACAGGCTCCATTGTCCGCACTATTCGAACATCTCAGAAACCGCTATGTCAATCCAAACCCAATTTCATATAAAGCCTACAAGGCATTTGGGGAACAAACATTTGTTAAAATGATCCAATCATGTCTTCAGGATATCCGCCATGCCAATATTGCTGTATCTAGAGGAGGACAAGGTGTCGCGGATACCGCGAATGTAGATTAAGTTTATGTGTATATTTTAATTTCTTATGTAATTTTCTCTGTTTTCTCAAATCTTACCCTAATTTAAAACACTACAAATTTTCATTTGACAGTAATATACCTGACACAGAGTGCTTTGCTTCTCAAGTAAGCTTGCTCATTAGATAAAGCAGTTTCTCTACTTCAGAAAGTGACCTGTTGAGGTGAACTGCTGCCTCAAAAGAGTCCTAAAACTCTCGCCATTTTAACTTTTCTCCACTAAAACAAGGAATTTCCAATTTTGGTAATCTGACTGAATTTACAAGAGATAAATAATTCTCAGGCTAATAAAGCACATTACTTAAGTGACTTTGACGTCTAATGACGTCAGGTTAGATGACGTTGACGTCAAGAGTTATGATCACGTTAGCAACCAGGGACAGTTGTGCAGAAGCACACTAAAGGTTGTATTACTCTGGAACAGACAGTTTAAAGACAGTGTATTGGGAAGAAGTTCTTAATACAGGATAATAACTGGAGTATTCTTTATTTGGATATATTAGTAAATGAAAAACTTTAATAATTATGTTTAATTTGACAATATTAATTCCTTAAAGTGACACTGTATTAAACTGGCAAACTTTTCCGTGTTTATATATGTTCCACCACATAATCTGGCGCCGGAACCCGGGAGCCTTTAGAGACATTGGAATACACGGAAGAGAAACTCCAGCTGAAAGATATCAACCTCATTCTTAAAAGGAAACAGAACCAGGTACAGAAACTTGCTCGAAATGGAACTGGAGAAAGGTAAGGGCCTGATCTGTGAAGCTGAACAAGAACAATGCGAGGCAAAGATTTTCAATAAGAATGTAAGAAACCTTATAAGGCTATTGAAAGAATTTATTGAAAAGCTGGAGCTGACAAACCAAAGACTGTTGGTGGTCATTGAAGGACAGGAAGGGGCACAAGAAATTGAACAGTTGATGGATGAGGATTGGTCATACATTGCGGAGGTGACGGAGTGCTGTGATGACTTATTGGAAATTCAGCAGTCACTTCAAGATCAGAAATCCCCTTCAGAAAATTGGTCATCTATCACTGTGACTGAGGACAGGTTCAATCAAATGATTCAGATGACAGCACAGATGCAGCAGGTTCTGATAGGACAACAATAAATACAGCATCAGCAGTCGCAAATGGAACAATCAAGTCACAGAAATGGATCCACAGGTAATTCAGTCAGATTACCAAAATTGGAAATTCCTTGTTTTAGTGGAGAAAAGTTAAAATGGCGAGAGTTTTGGGAAACTTTTGAGGCAGCAGTTCACCTCAACAGGTCACTTTCTGAAGTAGAGAAACTGCTTTATCTAATGAGCAAGCTTACTGGAGAAGCAAAGCACTCTGTGTCAGGTATATTACTGTCAAGTAAAAATTATCCAGTAGCAGTAGAATTGTTGAAAGAAAGATATGGAGACAAACAGGCGGTAGTTATTTCACACTATACAGAGTTGATCAATTTAAAACAAGCTCCAAACAATCCAAAGGGACTTCGCAACATGTACAATGAAGTAGAGAAGCATTTAAGAAGCTTGCAAGCTCTTGAACAGGACACTGACCAAGACCTATTTATCTCAATGATCACGTCTAAACTACCCAAGGATGTTTTCATACAGCTTGAGGTTCAAAAGGGAGCTAGGACCCCATGAGCTGTTAGGGAACTTAGGGAACGATTCAACGATTATATTGCGGCTAGAGAGAGAGCTGAACTGCATGCTGGCACTGCAAAGTCAGAAAGTGCGAGAAACCATGAAAAACCTCTGATGTCATCTGCTGAAGCTCTGGTGGCAGGTGTCCAGGTAACAGACAACAAAAGGGCAAGAACAAAGTTTTATCCAAAATGCAAGTATTGTGATGAGAACCACTGGAGTGATGAATGTGCAAAGTATGCAACAGTAGAAGCAAGGAAACAGAAAATAAGGGGAAGCTGCTTTATCTGCTTAAAGTCAACCCATCAGGCAAGTTGTTGCCAGCAAAGGGTCAACTGTTATTATTGTAGGCAGTGGAACTATCACCATAGAAGTCTATGTCCAAAGCAGTTTGAAGAAGTGCAGAGAGAAAACTCGAGCCTAGCTGAAGAGCTACTTCAACAGAGTGAAGTAGTCAACACAGAAAATAGCTTCATCTCTTCGGGAGAAATGGTTTTAATGCAAAACACGCTAAAACGGACATTAAAAATCCTGATAATGGCTTAAAGCAAAATGCGCGAATCCTCCTTGACTCAGGCAGCCAAAGAACCTATATTACAGAATCTCTAGCAAAACGGTTAAATTTAGAGCTAGGGAAAAAGGATGAGTTCACGTTGGTGACCTTCGGGTCAGAGAAGCCAAAAAAGGACAGAATCGCGCAACACAAAGTTAAATATAGTTTTTAAAGATGGGAGCATCTTAACAATCAGTGCAAACGTTGTGATGCAAATTGCCGAGTCAACACAGAGACGCCCTGTGAATATCAAGACACTTGATAACTGGGATTACCTGTGGAATGAATTTTCACTGGCTGATGATTTACCAACAGAAAGGGAGACTTCATCTGTAGAGCTTTTAATTGGAAATGACTATTACTTAGATGTAATACTTCCACAAAAGGTTGAGGTTCAGCCAGGACTTTATATGCTTGGTTCCAAACTCGGCTGGATACTTTCGGGATGAACGTCTGAATTGGTAGAAAGTACAACAGAATCAAATATGCTTATCTTGACACATGGCAAGAGAATAGACAGTAAAACAACATTTTTGACAGGCCTGGACAAATCATTACCTATGAAACCAAATGTAGAATATTTTTGGAGGTTGGAGTCCATAGGTATTAGTGATTCGCCAGTAGACTCGGACAATGATGTTGCACTAAAGAAGTTCAAGGAAACTCTGAAATATGAACAGGGAAGGTACACAGTCACATGGCTATGGAAAGAGGATCGACCTGACCTGCCAGAGAACAGAGCATTGGCACTAGGAAGATTGAAATCAATAGTCAACAGAATGAAGAATAACCCTGACTACTAGATGTTATACTCAACATGCTCTTCGTCCTTACATTGATTCTGAAATTAACCACATTAGACACTTCATCAAAATTCCATTCATTAATAAAGGTATTGAATTCATAGATTTACCTAGTATATTTCGAGATAATAATGTTATATCAGCTATACCTTCATATTTCGAAAACACGGAAAATCTTATTATTTGTTATAAATATAACAAACCTATCCGTAATACTATACTTAATTTCAATAAATTAGTTTCTGATCTTGATATTGAAACTAGTTCCCCTGATTCTTGAGATTGTAAAGATTCTAAATGTTGTTATCAACCAGCGGGTCATATTGTCACTGGTAACTTGAAGATTATAACTGATTCACGAATCCGTTCAGTTATTTCAAAAGGACCTAAATATAGATTCCCAGCCCACATTGATTTCAGTAAATGTCGGGAAACAATTGCCAGTGCTTTAAATGATTATTGTACGCGTTGGTGTAAACGAGAGCATGTTGAGTCTAATGCTTTAAATAATTGGAAATTAAAGCTTTTTAAGATCATTGATGAACGTGTGTTATTTTACTCTGATAACCTTGATATTCTCCCTCCTAATCCTAAATTATCTTTTCGATATTTGAAACAAGGTATCCAAGAATTTCATAGGAAGTATGTTTGGCTCCAGCTGATAAAGCTGCTAATAATGTTGTTGTTGTGTGACGACTTTATTATATCAATACTCTTATACAAGAACTTGGTACTACCAAAACATATGAACGGATTTTTTCTGACGAGAGATCTATTGTCAACACCCATTCTATCGATATTACTGCTTAGTTTGCAGTGAGTATTAAAGAAAAGCAAGACAGACTTCCTACGTTATATTGGTTACCGAAACTTCATAAACGACCTTATAAAGCACGTTTCATTGCTAATTCTAGTTCATGTACGACTACTGTTTTGTCCAAACTGCTAACTTCATGCGTTACTGCTGTTAAAAATCATTGGATTAGATACTATGATACTGTTTACGAAAGGGACGGAATTAACTAATTTTGGTCAATTAAAAATTCTAATGATGTTCTCAATAAATTTAAATCTAAAAACTTTCAGGCTTCTAAATTGTCTATATATGATTTTTCTACACTGTATACTACGTTACCTCATCATCTTATAAAAGATAAACTTATTGATTCAATTAACCGAACGTTTATTCGGGAGAATACCTAATATTTGACTTGCAACGAAGAATGTGTTTTTTTCACTTCTGATGTATACAATAATCACAATTTATGGTCGTGTCAAAAAGTCTGTGATGCCCTTGTTTATCTTTTGGATAATATTTTTATTAGATTTAGAACTAAACTTTATAGCAAACTATTGGTATTCCAATGGGAACTAATTGTGCTCCTCTTGTTGCAGATTTGTTTCTTTTTTGTTATGAGAGAGATTTCATGAAGTCTCTCTCACGTGAAAATCAGGCTGACATTATTGAGGCTTTCAATTCACATTCAAGATACCTTGATGATTTATTAAATACTGACAATATTTACTTTGACCAAATGGTGGACCGGATATACCCTACAGAACTCCAATTAAATAGAGCAAATTCTTCCGATACCGAGGCACCTTTTTTGGATTTGAATCTATGTATATCTAATGGCACAGTTTCCACCAAAATTTATGATAAACGGGACGATTTTGATTTTGATATAGTCAATTTCCCTTTTCTGGATGGCGATGTCCCCCGGCGTACGTCATATGGGGTATACATATCTCAACTTATTAGATTCGCCAGAGCTTCTTCATATCTTAATGAGTTTAACTACCGTAATAAAGCCCTTACTGCCAAACTTCTTAGGCAAGGCTATCGTTATTTTAAACTTCGTAAGGCGTTTTCGAAATTTTATCGCAGACACAGTGCCTTGTTAGAAAAATATAGCGTCAGTCTGAAAACACTTCTGCAACAAGGTATATCGGAACCAGAATTTTACGGTGACTTAGTGTACAGATTTAGAAAAATTGTAGGTAAATCTAACTTTTCGGAGCAATTCAGAAAACTTATTAACCGTTATAAAAGAATAGCCTGGATATTATGCGGCAGACTGCATGCCTAGTTGTCAACCCAATCATTGTTGATGGCTATGCTTCACTCTTTAATTGCACGACGGCGGTTCGGGCCTCAGACTCAATGACGGCCTCTTCGTAAAACTTTAACCGTTGGTTGGGGCTTGACAAATATGTCTTTGGCTTGGCCCGCCGTGGTTCAACTATTGGTTTTCATTTACTCTGGCATACAATAGAATTAGCCATGAGTACTCGTCTTTGTTTATTATAGTGATTAATTTGATTTTTATGTTTTCGCTTTGATGTATTGACTGAGTTGGGAGCCTTTATGCGTTGCGATTACCTCGCTTGGGGAAGAGAGGGCTAATCTTAATGCTTTTCGTACGTTTTTTCGATTTGTGCTTGTTTGGATTTGTCGGTTTCCTCTTCCTCTTGGTGTCTGGGAAGGGCTGCGATTTGTGATTGTGGCACTCCCTGGACTTTTCTCTTACCTTTTTTTGATTCAGAAATATGATGACATCATCACAGATCAGCTTAAAAGGGGTATCATAGAAAAGGTAGGATCTGAATCGAACAGCTCAATCAAACATTATATACCACACCATGCAGTTGTCAATTCAACAAAGGCAACCACAAAGGTCAGAGTTGTTTATGCATGATGCGTCAGTAAAATGTAAGTCAGAAAGCAAAAGTCTAAATGAGTGCTTGTATAGAGGACCAATCCTCTTGCAAAACTTAACTGGTATATTACTTCGGTTCCATCTAAATCAGATTGCCATGTTGGCAGATATTGAAAAGGCATTCTTGCAAATTGGTCTACAAGATGAAGCAAAGGACGTCACTAGACTCTTCTGGTTAAAGGACAAAGACAAGTTAGGGGTGGAGAACAATATCCAAATGTATAGGTTTTGTCGGGTAACATTTGGAATCATTTCTAGCCCATTTCTATGGGCCGTGACTATTGACCATCATTTAAAGAACTGTTACGGTGAGGTTGGTGAAATGATCAGAGAAAATACATATGTGGACAATGTCATAACAGGGACCCAGTCAGATCAGGAAGCTATACAACTTTACAATGTTTCTAAGCAGATTTTCAAAGGGGCAGCAATGAATCTGCGGGACTGGATGTTGAACAGTGAGGCGGTTATGAGTGAAATACCATTATGTGATCGGGCAAACAGAGGCAATATGAAGATGCTTGGATTAACATGGTATGTCAAAGAGGACTGCTTAGCAATTTATAGCCAAATCAAAGATGAACTTATAGTTTCAAAGAGAACAGTTCTAAGGCAGATAACATCTATCTATGATCCACTTGGTCTGTATAGTCCAGTGACACTACGTGGAAAATTGTTTTTACAAGGTCTATGGAATCAGAAAATTGCCTGGGACATACGTTTAACAGAGCAAGATAAGATACAATGGTATGCCATACATGAGGATTTAAAGCTATTGGCCAATTGTTATTTTCCACGACACATAGGACTGGACCAAAGGGGAAAGACTGAATATCAGTTACAAGTCTTCTGCGACGCTTCAAAATATGCATATGCAGCAGCAGTCTACTTACTTAAGGAAAGTCAGGATCGGCGCAGAGTAGATCTTATTTTCTCAAAAACAAGGCTTGTACCCAGTAGGAAAATTACAATCCCACGACTCGAACTACTAGCTACACTGATAGGGGCGCGGTGCATGAAATTTATTGAAAAGGAGCTGAAAGTAGAAATTGATCAAAAACACATTTAGTTAGATTCCCAGTGTGTGTTGAACTAGATAAATAGCAAAAGAGTTCTAGGAACATTCGTAGAAAACAAAGTTAAAGAGATTAAAGCAGATAAGAACATAAATTTCCACTTCATTTCTACGACAGAAACCCAGCAGATCTAGCAAGTCGCGGAACCTCTACATTGGAGCTTACACATAACAGAATATGTTGGCACGGCCCTGAACGGCTAATACAACCACAACAAACCTGGCCAGAATGGGAAGGTGCTTCTACCGACAAACAGAAGGCTGAGATACAATCTGACACTGAAGCGGAGATTAAGAAAACTAAAGTTATATTTGAAGCCAAACTCATCGCTGGGGTGGGTCCAATAGAGTCAAAGAAAGCCTCATACAGTATGGAAATCAAACGATTCTCGTCGCTTACAAAACTTTATCGTGTAACAGCATGGGTTTCAAGGTTTTTAGAGAAGCTTAGAAATAAGAAAGACCTGTCAGGTCCACTAAAGGCCCATGAGATAAGCAAGGCAGAGACAATGTGGACAACATATGTGCAGAACACTGAATATCGCAGTGTTATAGACAGCATTCAGAAGAAACAGTCTAACAATCTTAGAGCTCAACTTGGACTTTACATCGACAATAGTGGACTCATAAGATGTCAAGGTAGACTTGAGTATGCTGAACTCTCCGAAGGTGCAAGGTATCCACTTCTACTACCAAAATACCATATGTATATAGATCTTATAGTTCAGTGCTTTCATGAAAGGGCCTTACATAGCGGTTGTGCACAGACTTTAAGCTCAGTAAGACAGAAGTATTGAATACCCCAAGGACGTGCAGCCGAAAAAAGGATTTTGAAGAATTGTACAACATGTCGACGCCATGAAGGGGGCCCATATAAGATGCCGCTTATGCCACCTATTCCAACCGAGCGTGTGTCAACATCGGCGCCATTTACATACACAGGAGTGGACTGTTTCGGACCACTTTTCATAAAGGTAAAGAGAGAAACACAGAAGGTCTGGGTTTGCCTGTACACATGCTTGGTAACACGTGCAATACACCTCGAGTTGATGTATGATATGACAACCCAACAGTTTTTGCTTGGCTTTCACAGATTTATAGCCAGACACGGTAAACCAACCAGAATCATCTCGGACAATGCTGCACAATTCAAACTAGCCTCAGGCACTATAGCTAAGTTATGGGGTCAAATTCTTACAGAGGAAGATACAATGTCATATGCAGCAAATGAAAACATTCAGTGGATTTTTACAGTTGAGTTAGCACCCTGGATGGGTGGGTTTTATGAACGACTTGTTGGTATTGTCAAGAGATCTCTACGCAAAGCCAAAGGTAAAGTGTGTCTCACTAATGAACAACTTCTGACTATTCTAAAGGAAACAGAGGCTGTAGTTAACTCTAGACCGCTGGCGTATGTAGGGGACGACATCAACTCATATTTGACGCTAACACCAGCCCATTTTCTAACATTAAATCCTAAAATAGGATTACCTGTCAGCAAAGGAGACAACAAAGATGATTCTGACTTCAATCCGGAGATCTCATCTGCAGACAAGTTATTAGCTACATGGAAGAAAAGGCTTAAACATTTAACATCTTTCTGGAAAATATGGAGAAACCATTACTTGCTAAGCTTGAGAGAACGGCATCAGATCAAGCTCAGACAACCAAGAGTACAGTCGCCATTTACAGCTAATGTTGGAGATGTGATCTTGATCAAAGACGACTTACCAAGAAGAAGTTGGAGAACTGGTCGAATACAGGAGCTAATCAGCAGCAGGGATGGGCAAATTCGGTCAGCTACGGTTTTGCTGCCCTCAAAAAAGATGATAGGACGACCGTTAAGTCTTTTATTTCCAACAGAATGTCAGGCTACAGACACAAACACTGATTCTTTGAAACAAGACTCTCATCAGACAGTCGCCAGGCAGCACGATGTTTCTCAGACACAGACAGATAAGAAGGGCAATGATACTACAGGCATAAGAAGACCAAAGAGACTTGCAGCAAACACTGCTAGACAAAGAATCAAGGAACAATTAAATAACGATTAAATCATTGTGGCGGGAGTGTCGCGGATACCGCGAATGTATATTGAGTTCTTGTGTATATTTTAATTTCTTATGTAATTTTCTATGTTTTCTCGAATCTTATTCTAATTTAAAACACTACAAGTTCTTTTGGAGATAAATTATTCACAGGCTAATAAAGCACACTACTTAAGTGACTTTGACGTCTAATGATGTCAGGTTAGATGACGTTGACGTCAAGAGTTATGATCACGTTAGCAACCAGGGACAGTTGTGCAGAAGCACATACAAGGTTGTAATATCCTGGAAAAGGCAGTTTAAAGACAGTGTATTGAGAAGAAGTTCTTAATACAGGATAATAACTGGAGTATTCTTTATTTGAATATATTATATTAGTAAATGAAAAACTTTAATAATTATGTTTAATTTGACAATATCAATTCCTTAAAGTGACACTGTATTAAACTGGCAAACCTTTCCGTGTTTATATATGTTCCACCACACAAGGGGCTATTTCTCCACCTAAAAGCATGAATGGGACAAGGGGCCTTGATGACCCTCAATTTAAGCAATGTTGCTAATATTTAAGGTAATAGATTCCCTTAAAATAGGTGATGGCCCTTTAAATAATGGTTATGGGGCCAAACATGGTCCCATCACTTTGGTCCTAGCGGCAACACTGCATATATGAGCCGCCACGTGAAAAAATCAACACGAACCTACTGGCGCAGTGTCTCAGTTACTAGAGCGTCCGGTTTGCGTCCGGGAGGTTATCGGTTCGATCCCCGGCCGAGACATACCAAAGACTTTAAAAAGGGTATTAGCTGCTCTTTCGTTTGCGCTCAGAATTGAGAAAGCGGAACTGGGCGGTCCAGTATCAGTATAATGTGACTGGGTGGAATATCACATCATGTGTCTAAGGTACGATATGTCAGTAAGGCAGCACTCTTAAAGTGAGCACTGAGCTCCCTGTGACATCCGGACACCGTCTGAAAGATCGTTCAAAGCAACGTTAAGTCTGAATAAAATAATAAAAAAATAAACCTTGGAACTTTCTTTTTTTCAGGTTGAAATCTGTCCGATGGATTAAAATTTAATGTCATACCCGCGGCGGGTCCTTTTCTAGTTAGGTAAAAGTGATTCAGATAGAAGTTAACCTTTAATGCGCCAATCACAGCTGCAACCCAATAGGGTCATATCGAGCACGGTCAGTTTACCTAACCACACGTTTACTGGGCAGGCTTAGTCCTCTAAGCGGTTAACCAGTATTGTGCACATTCTTTCGCCAGAAACTGACAACTGCCCTTCTTGAATCCCTTCCGCTGATTCAAGAAGGACAGTTGTCAGTTTCTGGCGAAAGAATGTGCAAAATACTGGTTAACCGCTTAGAGGACTAAGCCTGCCCAGTAAACGTGTGGCTAGGTAAATTGACCGCGCTCGACATGACCCCATTGGGTTGACTGGGCCGTAAAACCTCAACACAAACAAACAAAAACAGCTGCAGCAGACAACATTTTGATTTTTGTATTTCGAAGAAAACAAGTTTTGACATTTCCTGTAAATTGTCTGCAGCAGACGCTTCACATGAAATATCAAGACTCATTTTCTCTGAAGAAAACAAAAACAATAGAATGTCGTCTGCTTTAAGGGCAATCAGTTTTTAAAGATTGCTATCCGGTATTGCTATTATAGTGATACAAACATGAGCTTTCACAAAAAGCTTGTTCTACGCTTAACACAATAAATGTTAAAGCTGATTTTAATAGTAGAAAGTTCTTTACATGCAAATCTTGGCTAAATCGGCTAAATTCCAAAATGCAATGGGTGTATTTGAGAGGTCAAAATGAGATCTCGTCTTTATGATAACAGCTAATTTCACATCGCTTTTAGGCTTACCTCATCAAAACTAAAATAAGTAGTTATAACAATATCAAATTTTTGTCACGCTGTCCCGGGAATGCTATGAATTGCGTTTAGCATTACCAATGCATCCATCCACTTTAAAAGTGAAATTGTCAAAATTAATGTGTATTTTATAACCATTGATAAAGTGCTACAATGGTAACCTTTTAGAATATCTGCAAAAGTGTGGTGTGCCTAAACAGTGTATGTGAACTGTGAACAGTGCATATAAATGTTGTTGTATTCTATAGTATTCAGTGCTCCAGCTATTCTCGGGTTTTACTTGTGGACGACATGCATAAGGTTAATTTGTTTGTGTTGAGGTTTTACGGCCCAGTCAACTCAATGGGGTCATGTCGAGCGCGGTCAGTTTACCTAACCACACGTTTACTGGGCAGGCTTAGTTCTCTAAGCGGTTAACCAGTATTGTGCACATTCTTTCGCCAGAAACTGACAACTACCCTTCTTGAATCAGCGGAAGGGAGAGAATGACCGTAGAAAATATTTCATGATCAATCTCCACGAAAGAATGTTGCCGACCTCGGCGGGGGTTGAACCCGCGACCTCCTGGTCTCCAGTCAGACGGGGCATCCAATAAGGTTAATGGTGCATTGTGGATCAACAATTGATTCACTTCCGTGCCCCAACCAAACCGCATGTTGTCTACGTCCGTTGACAATCAAATGAGCCGGGGCACAGCATTTCCTTCAAGGTTGTATGTGAACCCAGTGAAGGCTCAAATAGCCTGCGCATCCATACTGCCTGACCAGAGTCTTCGCAGGGCACTCTGTGGGTGCCAAGCATTCAATGCCTCATCAGGCGGACAGCAAAGACTCTGATCAGAATGCGCGGATACGATGACTGGTCTAAGTCTGCAATCTTGAAGGAAATGCTGTGCCCCGGCTCAAACGACATTTTATGTCACAATCCTTAAGGCCATATCAAATAGATTGATAGATTCTCTTCCAAATTTTAGAAAAAAAATGGGGGCGGGTGGGTGGATTTTATTTTTAATTTTCATGTAAAACATTAATCAAAGCAAAACAAGTAACAGACAATACTGATTGTGGAAAAGGCAACACATCTTTTGTTATTATTCTTCCTATGAAAAAAAGATGCTTTCCAATCAATAAAAGCCAGATAAAAGCTGTTTTCAACATTAGCATGGCTGCGTGCGAAAAAAGTTTCCACCCCCAAATGTTTTTGTTGGTCAGATTTTTTTAGGGGTAGGTGGGGATGAGAATCTAAATAATAAAAAAAATATTTGGTATTACCTGAGAATAAAGATATCAGAAGAGGAGATGCAAATAAATAAACCAATCAATCAATAACTGCTACTAATAATAATAACCAGTAGATTACTGTCCTTACCTTAAATGTTGGGACACAGTAACTTCTTATCATACTTGTCCTAAAATATGTATGTACAAGAAGCCTACAAAGTGCAACATCTTAAGGCGTCTAAAAGCTACTTATGGCGAACAGTGTGGAATCTGATCAGGTCTAGGTCTTCACCGTGTGCTCAGACCTGCTCATTACGAAAACACGCCTATATAGGTTTGGCCCCCTTCAAAGCCACTTTTATACAGTAAAACTAGGGTTTACAGGGGTATATACATTAGTTTTCTTATTTCTGCTCAAAAACATAGATTATGATACTCGTTAGAACCGCCTCGCCGATGCGGTTATAACAAGTACCCACAATCTATGTTTAGAGCAGAAATATGAAAACTACCACAATTTATCATCTGAAAGTTTTCATTTTTTTGTGGTAAAATTCTAATATATTTGAATAGGCATGCATGTTTCCGTAAAGCTGCCGTTATTTTATCGATGTACATTGTATGCTATTCGTGCACTCATGGATCGTTGAATTGTTTTTTTTTTTTTTTTTTTTTCAGGAATAGATTATATTCTATTCTTTTCTATTCTATACAGACACAAAGCGTCAAACAAGCGGAGTGGGTGGCTCCAGAGTCGCATTCTTTGCCAGTTTAGTGAACCATTCGATGCACGTAGACCCTAACCAAGATATTGTATTCGAAAGAGCTGTCACTAACGTCGGTAACGCATATAACAGCCGTCATGGGACGTTTATTGCGCCAGTGTCTGGTATTTACGTCTTCAGCATGACTCTTATTACGCTGGGACAACACACTCATGTTAAACTTGTCAAAAATGGACAGTTCCTCGCTGGAGTTAATACCAATACCTGGGATCAGTCAAGTCAGTTGGTTGTTGTTGAGCTAAACAAAGGGGACGACGTCGCCGTACAAAATGCTGATTTCTCTGACATATCCTTCAACGGAGCAAAATATTCGACGTTTGCTGGCTTTCTGCTTTATGATTATACGGGTACCTTTGAAGTAGTTGGAAAATAAGAATAAATATTGTCAACGGGAACCCATTTAGAAATGAGTGTACTGGAGATATTAAAATATATAGAGCAAGGAAATTTTATGAAAATCGGACAAAGAGATACTCACAGAATCTTATTTACTTCGCTCGTACATGTATCCTTTCTCAAAGGGGACTACTCCTCCCAACAGGAGTGAATCAATTTCTTTAAGAGTAGTCTCCCTTGAGAACAGCTTGTCAGATAACCGGAGCCCCTTAGAGTTGTAATTATTGTCCCTGATTCATATGAAATAAACGCTCCACACATGTTACCTCTTTGTGAAATTTACACAAAACTACATTGAAAAGTCTGTATATAGGCAAACAGCACAGACCCAGCCTGACTAACATGCGCATTCGTGTAATCCAGTTAGAAGGTGCACTGTTCGCTATATGCTGTATATGGTATCATTCTTATGCAGTCTGTGTCATTGTCGTAATAGTCATGGTCGACCAGATATATGTTGCGTCCCTTACAGTTTTAACCCATCGTAGACCGAATGAACTCCCCTACGCTATATATTGTAAGATTCTAATTTTGATTTTAGGTCTGTCAGGCTGTGTGATTTAGATATTCCTAGAGAAAAATGGTTGAAGTACATGTATTTGCAAACAGTGAAGACCCTGATCAGACGCCACGTTCTGTGGCGTCTGATCTGGATCTGTACCGTTTGCCAATTACCCGTTTAGGCGTCTACAGACTACAATGAGTTATGGAGAATGGATGAACTTTCAGAGGAGACAACTCTGGCAAAATTGTTTTGCCTTCCTTCTGAAAAGGACATCAGAACAAATTAAAGGATTAAAAATACCAGACTTGGCGTTCATGAGGAATAATGAAGAACTGCAACAGCTTTCACACTAGCAGCGCATTAAGCGGAGCTCTATGTTCCTGTATAAGGAGCTGAATAATCCCGAAGGACCAGGAACTTTAATAATACATGTATCGTCACCATGTCGAAGTATGGGGTGACGTTTTACATCTTCCACCCAAATTCTTGACGACAGCTGCTGCCATAAAAAAAATCATCATGAGAACACGCCTATATAATTTTGACCCCCTTAAACCCCACTTGTATATAGTAAAACTGGGGTTTACTGGGGTATACATTATTGTTCTTATTTCTGCTCAAAAACATAGATTGTGGTACTCGTTAGAACTCGTCGAGGCGGTTCTAACGAGTACCCATAATCTATGTTTTGAACAGAAATATGAAAAATATCAGAATTTTTTATCTATATTTTTTTCATTCTTTTGGTGGTAAAATTTCCAGTATATTTGAATAGGCATGTTTTCGTAATGAAATAAATAACACGAAAGGCGCATGAGCACTTAAGAACAGCCGATGTGATAAAACAAGAGGCCCATGATGGTCCTATATCGCTCACCTGAGCAAACAGATTTGCATACTTACTGTTGAAGATTCAGCCAAGTTCACTGCTCTAAGATTTATGTATAAATTTTATAGCCCTGCCTCCCCTCCACACTACCTCCGCCCCCCATCCCCCCCCCCCCCCCCAAAAAAAAAAAAAAAAAAAAAAAAAAAAACACCAAGCCATGTTTTTTTCTTTTTAACACATCATGACTTGACTTAATCTTGAAAGAAGGTCACCAAAGGAACAAGTTATTTTGAAATTGGTCCAGTGTTTTCTGACAAAAGGATTTTTAAAGTGTTTTATATCGCTATAAAGCCCTACCCCCTAATGGCCATTTTCTTTTTTTTTTTTTTTTTTTTTTTTTTTTGACGAATCATGACAGCTTGAACAAACTTGGTACAGGGTAACCAAAGGAACATTCCTGCCAAGTTAAATTGAAATCAGTTCAGTGGTTTCTGACAAGAAGATTTTTAAAGTTTTCGATTTAGATCTATAGGGAAAATAAGCCCCACCCTCTAGCAGCCATGTTTTTTGACAAATCAGGATTGCTTGAACATTCTTGGTAGAAGGTTATTAAAGCATTTTTGAAATCAGTCAGGAGGTATTTGACAAGAAGAATTTTAAAGTTTTCTATACAGATAAATATATGTGGAAAATAAGCCACGCCCCCTGGGGGCCATGTTTTTTGACGTATCATGAAGGCTTGAACAATCTTGGTAGAGGGTCACAAAAGCAACATTCCTGCCAAGTTACATTGAACTCGGTCCAACGGTTTCTTCAAAGAAGATTTTAAAAGTTTTTTATATATAGATATATAGGGAAAATAAGCCCCGCCCCCTGACGGCCATGTTTTTTGACGAATCACGATTACTTGAACAATCTTGGTACAGGGTCACCATGGAAACATTTTTGCCAAGTTATAATGAAATTGGTCCAGTGGTTTCTGACAAGAAGATTTTTCAAGTTTTCTATAAAGATATATAGGGAAAATAAGCCCCACCCCCTGGCGGCCATGTTTTTTGACAAATCCAGATGGCTTGAATAATCTTGGTACAGAATCACCAAAGGAATATTTCTGTAAAATTATATAGCAATTGGTCCAGTGGTTTCTGACAAGAAGATTTTTTTAAGTTTTCTATATAGATATATAGGGAAAATGAGCCCCGCCCCCTGGCGGCCATGTTTTAGACAAATCCAAATGGCTTGAACAATCTTGGTAGAGGGTCACCAAAGGAACATTACTGCAAAATTATATGGAAATCGGTCCCGTGGTTTCTGACAAGAAGATTTTTTAAGTTTTCTTTATAGATATATAGGGAAAATAAGCCCCGCCCCCTGGCGGCCATGTTTTTAACAAATCCAAATGGCTTGAATAATCTTGGTAGATGATCACAAAAGGAACATTCCTGCAAAATTATATTGAAATCGGTCTGGTGGTTTCTGACAAGACGATTTTTTAAGTTTTCTATATAGATATATAGGGAAAATAATCCCGCCCCGCCCCCTGGCGGTCATGTTGTTTTACGAATCCAAATGGCTTGAACAATCTTGGTAGAGGATCACCAAAGGAACATTCCTGCAAAATTATATAGAAATCGGTCCAGTGGTTTCTGACAAGAAGATTTTTAAAGTTTTCTACATAGATATATAGGGAAAATAAGCCCCGCCCCCTGGCGGCCATGTTTTTTGACAAATCCAAATGGCTTGAACAATCTTGGTGGAGGATCATCAAAGGAACATTTCTGCAAAAGTACATGGAAATAGGTCCAGTGGTTTCTAACAAGAAGATTATTTAAGTTTTCTATATAGATATATAGGGAAAATAAGCCACGCCCCCTGGCGGCCATGTTTTTTGACGAATCCAAGTGGCTTGAACAATCTTGGTTGAGGGTCACCAAAGGAACATTTCTGCAAAATTATATTGAAATCGGTCCAGTGGTTTCTGGCAAGAAGATTTTTAAAGTTTTCTATATAGATTATATAGGAAAAATCCGCCCCGCTCCCTGGCGGCCATGTTTTTTGACGAATCCAAATGGCTTAAACAATCTGGTAGAGGGTCACCAAAGGAACATTTCTGCAAAATTATATGGAAATCGGTCCAGTGGTCTCTGACAAGAAGTTTTTTTAAGTTTTTAGTTTAAAAATCTATTTTTAGCTCCTGTGACCTAGATATGAAATGGACCGGAACTATTTGAACAACTTGGAAAGAGGACCAACCAAGGATCATTCCTGTGAAGTTTGGTCAAATTCCAATCAGTGGTTTAGGAGGAGATGTTGTTTAAAGATTGTGGACGGACGGACGACGACGACGACGCCGCCGCCGACGACGACGACGGACGATGAGTGATCACAATACCTCACCTTGAGCCTTCGGCTCAGGTGAGCTAAAAATGGTCTGAACGGGGGTCCGTTTTGTCATGACGCTCCAACTCGCCTCAACACACAAAAAAAAAAGTCTGAAGGTATGAGCATCCACGCTATCTAATAAATCTTCGTGTGTTCGCCAAGGGCTGACTAATCATCCCTCTGGACAGCTGTCATAAGGTATATTTTCTCACAGTTAGGGGACTGGGTACACGGCAGATTTTTCGCCATTACCCTATGGGAGACAACTTTTGTGACTTCTTGTTTGCTTTACTGCACGCCAATCCCCTTCTGAAAAGGGATGAAGTCCATATGGAAAGAATTTGCTTTAAGAAGAAATTTCTGAAAAGGGGTCTTGGCTATATAAAGAAAAGAATTTTGCTTTCAAAAGGGGTCTAGTCTATAAGAAATAAACATGCTCCCACAGGGAGAAAATTCTGACCTTCACCAATTCTTTACTTACAGACCTCTTATCAGAAGGGTACAAAAACAATTTTGACAGAGTTGTTCTTCCCTGAAAGTCTATCAGTTCCCCTAAACCCATTTATCCTAGCATCCCATACAAAATGGGCAGTGACAAACAGTATAGACTCAGATCAGACGCCACACAACGCGACAACGTTAGCAGTTTAATACAGGTATAGCTGTAAAACATGCTACTACTAATAAAAACAAGAAAAATGCCTAATGGCATTATGGACGGGTTTTCTCACTCAAGAATAAAGGTAACATATCACTTTGAAAAAAGGTTGATCAAAAGGTATACCTCGGACGAAGCCCGACCGCCCGGACATCACTATTTTAAAGGATAGAATTTTTTCATGAAAAGCCTGTCCAAAAACACAAATTTTATAAAAAAAAAAAAAATGCTGGTTACTGATGTGGTCACTGGTAAGTATATAGAAGAGGCTCAGCCACTTAAGCTACAACCTGCATAAAAGAAAAAAAATCGATTTTCACCCCCAAAAAGCTACAACCTGCATAAGTGGAAAAAAAAAAATCAATTTTGGCTGCACAAACTTTCAGTTTCAGGAGGGATAAGTATGTAACACAGAAAGTCAGAGTTGTCTCTCTTGCACGCGACAAGTCTTCTGGTCCTTATCTATGCCTCTACTAAATATTATCGAAATATTTCAAACCATTTAGAAGTTATGAAGTGCAAAACAAATTTCGCTTAAAAATTTCTTAAGGGGACATAACTAGAAAAAAAAGAAAAAAACAAAAACAAATAAAAACAAGAGGACCATGATGATCCTATATCGCTCAGCTGAGCAAAAAGATTTGCATACTTACTGTTGAAGATTCAGCCAAGTTCACTGCTCTAAGATTTATGTATAAATTTTATAGCTCTGCCCCCACAACACATCAAGCCATGTTATTTTTTCTCTTTTTAACACATCATGACTTGACTTAATCTTGAAAGAAGGTCACCAAAGGAACATTTCTGCCAAGATATTTTGAAATTGGTCCAGTGGTTTCTGACAAAATGATTTTTAAAGTGTTTTATATCGCTATAAAGCCCTACCCACTAACGGCCATTTTTTTTTTTTTTTTTTTTTTTTTTTTTTTTTTTGACAAATCATGACAGCTTGAACAAACTTGGTACAGGGTAACCAAAGGAACATTCCTGCCAAATTAAATTGAAATCAGTTCAGTGGTTTCTAACAAGAAGATTTTTAAAGTTTTCTATTTAGATCTACAGGAAAAATTAGCCCCACCCCCTAGCAGCCATGTTTTTTGACAAATCAGGATTGCTTGAACATTCTTGGTAGAGGGTTACTAAAGTATTATTGAAATCAGTCAGGAGGTATTTGACAAGAAGAATTTTAAAGTTTTCTATACAAATATATGTGGAAAATAAGCCACGCCCCCTGGGGGCCATGTTTTTTGACGTATCATGAAGGCTTGAACAATCTTGGTAGAGGGTCACAAAAGCAACATTCCTGCCAAGTTACATTGAACTCGGACCAACGGTTTCTTAAAAGATTTTTAAAGTTTTTATATAGATATATAGGAAAAATAAGCCCCGCCCCCTAGCGGCCATGTTTTTTGACGAATCACGCTTACTTGAACAATCTTGGTACAGGGTCACCATGGAAACATTTTTGCCAAGTTATAATGAAATTGGTCCAGAGGTTTCTGACAAGAAGATTTTTCAAGTTTTCTATAAAGATACATAGGGAAAATAAGTCCCACCCCCTGGCAGCCATGTTTTTTGACAAATCCAAATGGCTTGAATAATCTTGGTACAGAATCACCAAAGGAACATTTCTGCAAAAAATTATATAGCAATTGGTCCAGTGGTTTCTGACAAGAAGATTTTTTAAGTTTTTTATATAGATATATAGGGAAAAAGAGCCCCGCCCCCTGGCGGCCATGTTTTTTGACAAATCCAAATGGCTTGAACAATCTTGGTAGAGAGTCACCAAAGGAACATTTCTGCAAAATTATATGGAAATCGGTCTTGTGGTTTCTGACAAGAAGATTTTTAAAGTTTTCTATATAGATATATAGGGAAAATAAGCCCCGCGCCCCTGGCGGCCATGTTTTTTGACAAATCCAAATGGCTTGAACAATCTTGGTAGAGGATCACAAAAGGAACATTTCTGCAAAATTATATTGAAATCGGTCTTGTGGTTTCTTACAAGAAGATTTTTTTTAAGTTTTCTATATAGATATATAGGGAAAATAAGCCCCGCCCCCTGGCGGCCATGTTTTTTGACAAAACCAAATGGCTTGAACAACCTTGATAGAGGATCACCAAAGGAACATTTCTGCAAAAGTATATGGAAAAATAAGTCCCGTGGTTTCTGACAAGAAGATTTATTAAGTTTTCTTTATATATATATAGGGAAAATAAGCCCCGCTCCCTGGCGGCCATGTTTTTTGACGAATCCAAATGGCTTGAATAATCTTGGTAGAGGATCACAAAAGGAACATTTCTGAAAAATTATATTGAAATCGGTCTAGTTGTTTCTGACAAGAAGATTTTTAAATTTTTCTATATAGATATATAGGGAAAATCAGCCTCGCCCCCTGGAGACCATGTTTTTTGACAAATCCAAATGGCTTGAACAATCTTGGTAGAGGATCACCAAAGGAACATTCCTGCAAAATTATATAGAAATCGGTTCAGTGGTTTCTGACAAGAAGATTTTTAAAGTTTTCTACATAGATATATAGGGAAAATAAGCCCCGCCCCCTGGCGGCCATGTTTTTTGACGACTCCAAATGGCTTGAATAATCTTGGTGGAGGATCACCAAAGGAACATTTCTGCAAAATTATATGGAAATCGCTCCAGTGGTTTCTGACAAGAAGATTTTTTAAGTTTTCTATATAGATATATAGGGAAAATAAGCCCCGCCCCCTGGCGGCCATGTTTTTTGACGAATCCAAATGGCTTGAACAATCTTGGTAGAGGATCACCAAAGGAACATCTCTGCAAAATTATGTTGAAATCGCTCCAGTGGTTTCTGGCAAGAAGATTTTTAAAGTTTTCTATATAGATATATAGGGAAAATAAGCCCCGCCCCCTGGCGGCCATGTTTTTTGACGAATCCAAATGGCTTGAACAATTTTGGTAGAGGGTCACCAAAGGAACATTTCTGCAAAATTATATGGAAATCGGTCCAGTGGTTTCTGACAAGAAGATTTTTTAAGTTTTTAGTTTAAAAATCTATTTTTAGCTCCTGTGACCTAGATATGCAATGAACCGGAACCATTTGAACAACTTTGAAAGAGGACCAACCAAGGATCATTCCTGTGAAGTTTGGTTAAATTCCAATCAGTTGTTAAGGAGGAGATGTTGTTTAAAGATTGTCGACGGACGGACGACGACGACGACGGACGGTGAGTGATCAAAATACCTCACCTTGAGCCTTCGGCTCAGGTGAGCTAAAAAAAACAAGTCAATTTTGCATGCGACACTCTTACTTGACCTGATATATGTCCCTACCAAATATTATTAAATTGTTGCGAACAGTATGGCCTCCACAAAATTTCAGTTTCAGGGAAGATAAGTACATAACGAAGAAAGTGAAAATTGTCTCTCTTGCAAACGGCACCTCTTCTGGTTTATCTATGTCTATATAATATTAAATATTATCGAAATATTTCAAACAATTAAGAAGTTATGGAGTGCATAGGAAATTTGGCTGAGATATTCCTTCAGGGGAGATATCTTGAAAAAATAATGAAGCAAGAGTTGTCATTCTAACAAGTGACACTTCCACTTGACCTGATATGTGTCCCTACCAAATATTATCAAATTATCTCAAACAGTAGATTTCGGCTTAAGATAAGTAAGATAAGATAAGTACATAAGGAAGAAAGTGATAGTTGTAAGTCTTGCACGCGACACCCCTACAGGTCCTCCTCTTCATCCCTACCAAATATGAAAGCAATGCACTGAAGAATAAACGTAACATATAACTTTGAAAAAAAAAAGGTTAACCAAAAGGTAAACCTCGGACATCAGGGGAGATACGTACATAACAAAGAAAGTGAGAGTTGTCTCTTTTGCAAGCAACATGCTTACTGGTCCTCCTCTTTATCGCTACCAAAGATGAAAGCAATCCACTGAAGAATGACCGGCCTCGGTGGCTCAGTTGGATGCGCCGTCCGACTGGAGACCAGGAGGTCGCGGGTTCAACCCCCACCGAGGTCGGCAACATTCTTTCGTGGAGCTTGATCATGAAATATTTTCTACGGTCATTCTCTACCTTCCGCTGATTCAAGAAGGGTAGTTGTCAGTTTCTGGCGAAAGAATGTGCACAGTACTGGTTAACCGCTTAGAGGATTAAGCCTGCCCAGTAAACGTGTGGTTAGGTAAACTGACCGCGCTCGACATGACCCCATTGGGTTGACTGGGCCGTAAAACCTCAACACAAACAAATCCACTGAAGAATAGCTTAACCGAAGGGTAAACCTCGGACATCAGGTAAGATAAGTACAAAACGAAGAAAGTGAGAGTTGTCTCTCTTGCACGCAACGCGCCTGGTCCTCCTCTTCATCCCTACCGAAAATGAAAGCAATCCATTGAAAAATAAAGGTAACATATAACTTTGAAAAAAGGTTAATCAAAAGGTTAACCTCGGACGACGCCCGCCCGCCCGTCCGACGCCCGACCGCCCAGACATCGCTATTTTAAAGGACGGAGTTTTTTCAAAACCCGTCCAAAAATATTGCCGGCACTCTTCTACTAGAAAGAGTTGAGGTACCGTAACATGAAACAAAAAAATTACATACGCGAACCTCCGAGATACGAAGAGCGAATGCCCAAATCAGCTTGCTCATTCTTACAGTCGGATCAGAGCATTTGTTGTCCGTCGATATAGTCTGCAGTATCCGGGGATGAGACTGCGCAGATACGGAGTCCTACGTTAATTGTGCGCTTAAGGGATAATATTCCTTTTTTCATGCCACGACTCATTTGTTTACGTATATAAACGCACGATGTTCCACTTTACAACTTAACGCGCCAAGAAAAACTGTGTTAAGAGAAAGTGTGAAACGAGTCTGCGTATCTGAGCAGCCCGGCCTTTTACCCTTCATTATGAGAAGATACTATTAAGCGAGCTGCGAAAGACCTGCCCAGACTGCGCGAACGAACAGGCTGATCTGTGCGCCTTCGCCATCCGTAAATTCCGCGAAAGTTCACGTCCTCATTGTGCGGCTGTTTTTTGTTTCGGAGCCAATTAATTCACGGATGTTAACCCAAGTGAACTTTGCCGTGTAACAGAAAATAAACTTGGTGAAACGAAAGAATGAAGAAAATCTGGATATTTATCGCTTTATTAAGCATTCTGTGTAAGTTTACGTTTACTTTATGTATCTTTATTCAACTTGTACTTTATTTAAATTTATTCAACCTATTCTTAATTCAACTCTTATATCCCTGCAACGCTGGAACAATGAAACTGGCACATTAGGACAAAAGGAACTGTGTTTTATTATGATAATTTGTATTCCCATGTCCCCTCCCCACTCCACACCCACCCACCCACCCGTAATATATAGTGAACAGTGGTATAAAGGGATCGTTAATAGGCACAAATTATAGAATTTTACAGTTTCCGTAAAATATCCCTAAATATTTGTTTTCTTGAGCTATCGAAAGAATTTCCCATGGACAAATCGGCCACAGTATATGAGCGAAGTTGGTTGGTATAGCTATATAATAAAAAAACAGCTTTTCTGTTTGCTTGTTATTTCTAGCATTTTTACAGCATAAATATGGCTCAGTATGCTTAACCCATTTAAGCCTAGTGTCCCATAAAAAAGGTACACTGGCAAACAGTGCAGACCCAGATCAGACGCCGCAGAACGCGGCGTCTGATCAGGCTCTACACTGTTTGTATTAAGTCCAGAAATTTCTACAAAACATGATGATAATATAAACTAACCAGGCACCCCTTATATATGAAATGGACCTGTCCAAAGAGTTAAGGTAGAAGAGTCCACTCTGCATAAATGGGTTAATGACTAAAATTTTCCTCATTTCCATATAAAGTGTCATGCCTACATAGCTCTACATAAAAGATGTATCATGATAAATATTTTGCTGATTTTTTCATCAAAATATGTGTTGTGGGTTCTCATTAGAAGCGTCTTTTTTTTTGTTTTTGTTTTTTGTTTTTATATAAAAAAAATGGCTTATATAGAGCTATTGCTTGAAAGAATACATTTTAAATAGATGACAGGGTTCTCGGGAAAGCACCATGTGTTTACGTGATAGTCCCCGCATTTCCAGAGGGTCTACGAAGTATTCCCCTCATTTCGAGAGGGTCTACGTAATATTCCCCTCATTTCGGGAGGGTCTAGTCAGGAGTATCTGTAGTTTTAAAAACACGTTCAGTGTCTGAACAAGATAAACGTCTGCTGTTCAAAACCATTTGATTTTGTATTCCTCAGTTTATATTTGGTTCAGTGTTCATGATTCGGTCTGGGATAACATGGAACTTACAGTTTACAGACCGTGGCATAGATCAGGTACGAAACATGCCCTTTTCTTGCCACATGAAAACTCTGCTTATTGTTAACAAAACGTAGAAAACACCCATTTCTGTTTACTCAAGTGTTTAATAAAAATCTAAAAGGTTGCCATTGGAAACGTAGAACACACTGAAGAACGGAAATCGGAGAACCGTGCCGGGCAGCCGTACAGCGAAAAATGATCAGACAGCTAGGTTGATGGTGTTGTTGTTGCTGCTTCTACTGCTACTGCTGATGATGATTGTAGTTTACTATAGTAGTTTTACTGTAACAATTGTGTGAATACCTTGTAACCTATATGATGTTTTTAAAAGGAGGGTTATCTATTAATTTCTATTTCAGTTATAATTGCTGATACATCGCCCCCATATCGTCGCTCGCGACATAGTAAGTACAAATGTTTCAGTAAGTTATCTGACCTACTGTACGTTGTATACAGTCAGTGGAAATAATTACTTGCCACTTTTTGACGTTACCGTTTAAATCGAGGATTTTCTTCATTTTCTCAATAAAATTCTACTCATCGCCCCGCAGAAGTAAAGTTAAAAAAATACACACTGAGATTAAAGCTAAAAGAAAAACGCAATGTTAAATAAATTTGATGAGGTTTGGTCTTAAAGTAATGGAGGTGTGACTATTTTTAAAAAAGTGAGCATAAATTCTCCAAGATTTCCGTTGAAGTTAATGTTGTAAAAGGACATTAAAATTTTACTTAGATTTAAAAAAAAAAGTGATGCATGAAAAGTCAGCTATTTACAGACCTCTTGAAATTATGTTTATTGCATTTATCAATTTGCCTGCTCTTGGTATATTTTTCACCGAATCATGAACACTGAACCAAATATAATGGTAGCCTTTACAATTTCAGCATAGGCGACGTCATAAAGCGGCGAATAATTATGTCCACTGACTGTATCTGACATCCTCAGACCCAGCTTGAAATGCTCCTAAAGGAGTGAGCAATTTTATCTTGGTATGCACTGTTAAGAATTTGCCATTCTGTCCGCAAATTTTGGACACACCACTAAATAGGCAATGGTTCTCTTCAAAGTTTAAGGTGAATTCGAGGAGTAATGAGTATTTAGGATAATAGTGGTAATACATGGCATCTGTAAACTTCCGGTTTTACTCCTGTTTACCCTTAAATTCCTTTCCCGGACTTACCATATACAGTCGAATTTCAATGGCTTGTA
The DNA here is from genome assembly GCA_964016985.1 of Anodontia alba. NCBI lineage: Eukaryota > Metazoa > Mollusca > Bivalvia > Lucinida > Lucinidae > Anodontia > Anodontia alba. The sequence goes on along the minus strand of OZ024836.1, from coordinate 58,650,180 downwards.
CGTCTTTGAGACCATAGAAAATTGTTCGAAACATGGGTAGTTCGAGCCATAGCGGGTTAAGCATGGTGCCAGGTCAAAGGCAAATAGCGATAATTTAGCGATTTTTTTTTATTTTCTACACATTAATTGTATGCTGAGTGCACTCATTAGAATCGCCTCGATGATGCGATTCTAATGAGTACACACAACATAGAATTTCATGATAAAATGAGAAAATTTCCCTAAATTTGTTTTCTTGAGCTATCGGAAGAATTTCTTAGGGACTAGAAAATGAGTTTGAATTAGCCATGGTAAACCAGCCATCGGTGTTCGAGCTATTGAGGTTCGACTGTATATCGTAAATTTTAAACAAATCCATATAGCTGCCTGTTGCGTCTAAATAAAAAATGCCACATATACGTGGCAAACAGTGGAGACCCAGGTCAAACGTCGCATTTTGATCTGAGTCTCCACTGTTTTCTCAGGCCTGTCTGACCGAATACTGAGGGGAAATATAGCATGATACACCAATAGAGTTACAGTTGGGACAGAAGGGAATATTAGAGCCGCAACGTAAGAAAACGTACCTTCTCATATGTGCGCCCAATGAAGATTCAAAACAGCCTGCGCATCCGCACAACCTGATCAGAGTCTTTGTTGTCAGCATTAACCCTTGTCCTGCTGAATAAATTAAGATGCCACTCCCACTTCTAATTTTCAGCCAATCAGATTACTTGATCCCAACTGTAACTATAAATTCACACACTTAATGGCAAACAGTGCAGATCCAGATCAGTTGGCTTCTACAGAAGCCAACTGATCTGGATCTACACTGTTTGCAAAGGAAGAGCATATCCGGGTTCAGCAGGACAAGGGTTAAGAAACTTTACATCCTTGGCTAACGAAAATGCGCTCGGTAAAGATTATGAGAAGACTACGCGAATGCGTAGGCTGATCTGAATCTACGCGGGGCGCCAATGTCAAAAGGTACGGTTTCTGGCCTTGAGATTCATTTTGTTGTACTAAACTTCAAGGTTAACTGTTATTGTATGGATCCATTATAATTAATCTACTTTTTTATTACGAAGACATTTGCGATTATTTGAAAAGATTGATAAGGGTTAAAAACGTTTTGCAGAACTTAATAACTAATTTTTACAACGTACTTAAAATTGTCTTCCCACAAATCGGTATATAGAATCATTAGACTAAACAACCACGGACGTTCGGTTCTCGTTTTAATATGCGTACGCTCGTGTGCTTGCTTCTGTTTGTACTTCAACTCTTTCCCTGCCACAGGCGAAAATAATAGGCTTTTGCAAACAACATAGATCCAGATGAGACGGCTCAGGATGAGCCGTCTCATCAGGATCTGCGCTGTTTGACATTCAGTATTTCATCTTTCCATATAATCTTCTTTCCAAGCGAAAGCTTGTTAAAAAAAAAAAACAACAAAAAAAAAACAGACGACAAATGTTGTCTGAAATTTGGCGCCGATTGAGTTAATGCAAGCATCTCACTAAACTAGCTTTCCTAGGAGAAAATTTGCACGAAATGTCACATCCTATTTTCTGAGAAAAATTAGAAAAAAAATCATTGATTTGTCGTCTGCTGTATTTGTCCATAGAGTGGTAAAGGTTAATGAAAAAAGAACAAAAAAAAAAAAAAAAAAAAAAAAACAACGAAATTTACATTTTATCGCCTGTTGAGTCACAATTAGACTACGCTAATGTGCAGGCTGATCTGGGCTTGCTGTTTGCATACAGGCTAAAGACCTTTCTTCATTTTCTGGTTCAGTTTGGTTGTGGTACTCACTGGAATCGTTCTTGTCGAGGTGATTCTTATGAGTCACACCACATGTTTTTTGTGGAAGAAACAAAAAACTGTCTTTCGATACCCCCTTTCTCTAGGCTACCTGAAGCTGTTAGAAGCTTTTCACCATTTTAGTTATTAGTTACTGTATGCATTTTTTCAGATACTTTTGACGTCATATATGACACCATTTTTATCGCTTTGTATTGCGAGGTTTTTGTTTATTTTTTAGTTGACTGAATGGATTGATTGGTTGATGGATGGATTGAATGATTTAGTATTTTTGTATTTTATCAGGATCAAGATGTGCCAATGGTGAGAGAATGTATCACTGTTTTATGTGGCCATGCTGGCGGTGGCGCTGTGACTCGGATCCTAGCCTAAGATGTGTGTAAGTATGTACAAGTACGAATGTGCATGATCCTGTAACTGCGTGGCACAGAAAAGGCCCTTTTCTGTGCCACGCAATTCACATTATCAGAAAAGGCCTACCAGCACAGAACAGCAAACCGCATCATAAGCGCGTGAATACCATTCAGGGCCTTATTTGAAGCCTTACATATTGATTGAATATGGCAGATTCTACCGACAAAAATAAAGACTCTGATCAGACTCAAACTTTCGCAGTTTATTGCAGAATGAGTTGAAGGAAACAAAGGCCCTGATCAGACTGAACCAGTCACCATTTTAGAATCTAGAGGTGCAAACAAAGATCCCGATAAGACTGAAATGATGAATATTGCATATTCTGAGAACGAAATCAAAGAACCTGATAAGACTGAAACATCCGATACTGCAGAATATGCCAATAAAATCATTTAAGACCGTGATCATACTGATATTGAATATTACAGAAATTTGCTGACAAAAACAAAGACTCTGATAAGACTGAAACATTGGTTATTGCAGAATCTACTGACGAAACCAAATACCCCGATCAGACTGAAACATTGATTATTGCAGAATCTACTGACGAAAACAAAGACCCTGATCAGACTGAAACGTTGAATACTAAAGAATCTACTGACGAAAACAATTCTCCTGATCAGACTGAAACATTGAATACTGAAGAATACTGAAGAATCTACTGACGAAATCAAAGACCCTGATCAGACTGAAACATTGAATACTTCAGAATCAACTGACGAAAACAATAACCCTGATTAGAGTGAAACATAGAATACTGTAGAATCAACTGACGAAAATAATAACCCTGATCAGACTGAAACATTGAATACTGCAGAATCTACTGACGAAAACAAAGACCCTGATCAGACTGAAACACTGAATACTGAAGAATCTGCTGACGAAATCAAAGACCCTGATCAGACTGAAACACTGAATACTGCAGAATTTACTGACGAAAACAAAGACCTTGATTAGACTGAAACATTGAATACTGCAGAACCTACTGACAAAAACAAAGACCCTGATCAAAATGAAAAATTGAATACTGCAGAATCTTCTGACGAAAAAAAGAAAAACCCTGGTCAGTCTAAAACATTGAACAAAGTAGAATCTATTACATTTTATTATTTGTTCGTCTGTCATTACTGATAATGACCAATCTTAATCAAATGCGCGAAGTGTTACTGTTTGTGTGTTCTTAGATGCCTGATGAGACCAATCTTAGCTCTAAACTGCCTGTCACAAATCTGTTGTGATGCCTTAGCTCTGGCTTTCCGCTGTACACGTTCCTGCTCGGCTTCGCTGATTCTTTTTGTTTCGTATTCACCAGCACCCCTTCTTATGAGGCCTGTTCACTTTGCTCGATCCTGTGCAATCTGTTCCCACAACTCTGTTGGTAAGTTGAAGTCTTTAAGGGAGGCTTTGAAGGTGTCCTTGTATCGCTTCTTCTGACCACCATGGGGGGCGTTAATTACGACTTGTAGTTCTCCATAGAGGAGTTTCTTTGGCAAACGTTCATCAGACATTCTGGTAACATGACCTGTCCATCATAACTGCGCCAATTTCAGAAGGGTATGTACACTCTGCATCCCTGTCCTTTTCAGGACTCCTATGTCTGGAATCCTGTCTTGCCACTTGACTTTTAGAAGTTTTCTAAGACAGCTTGTATGGAAGTGGTCCAGTCTTTTGGCATGCCGTTGGTAAATTATCGAAGTTTCGCATGCGTATAATAGTGTTGGCAGCACCACCTCTTTAGACATTTTCTAAGACAGCTTCTATGGAAGTGATTCAGTCTTTTGGCATGCTATTGGTAAATTGTCGAAGTTTCGCATGCGTATAATAGTGCAGCACCACAGATCTGTATACTTTCAGCTTTGTGTCACGTCTGATTTCACTTTGATCCCAAATACTTTCATGTAGTCGGCCAAATGCTGCACTAGCTTTGGCAATCCTGGCAACGACTTCATCATCAATGTGCACAACTCCAGACAATGTGCTTCTAAGGTAGGAGAATTTGTCTATCACTTGCAATCGTTGACCTTTCATTGTGATGGTAGGCTCCTTATAAGGCTTTCCAGGTGCTGGCTGATATATAACCTCAGTTTTTTATGCTGATTGTGAGATCATAGCTGTCATATAAATCAGATACTTGATCACACCTTTTTGCATAATCTCTTTTGTTGAAGCACCCTCTGCCAAGTCATTAGCTACGAGGAACTCGTCTAGCACCTCGTCTACGCCTTGGATTTAGCTTGCAACCTTCTTAGGTTGAAAAACTTTCCATCAAAGCGATACCTATTAGGTATACCATTGTCACCATCCTGGAAAGCATCTGTGAGCATGGCAGATAAAAGCATGCTGAACAGTGTTGAAGCTAGTACACAACCTTGCTTAACTCCATTTGTCACACGGAATAGATCAGAAAACTCGCCATTATGGACCTTGCAAGCGTACCATCGTGGAACTGCCGCACCAATGCTATGAATTTGGCAGTCCTGAGAGCTTGCTGACAATGTGTGACTTGATTGTGAATCCTACTCCTGCTTTACACCGCCCTTCTTTCTTGCGTCCACTCCAAAAGAAAGTGTAGCCAGCACCAACTTCTTTTAAAAGCCCCTACTCTGCAAGTCGAGTCTCACTCAGAACTGCAATCTCGACTTTGTATCTGTCAAGTTTTCTACCAACTAGAGCTTTCTTTGCTGAAGTCTGCCAGAACCAGCACTATCCATTAGAGTGCACACATTCCATGCGCCGATAGTTAAAAGTATCACCTTCATCTTCTTTTTTCTTGTTCAACTGCTAAGTGGGATTCCTGCTGATCGCGGTTAACCAGCCAGGAGTTTTGATTCAGGCAACTGTTTAGGGCACCTTTTCTAGCCCCTTCCCCATGCTAAGGGGATGAGCAGTGCGACCCTAAAAAGGTCTGCTCAGTCTCTCATTTCGGCTGCCGGATTCCCTGTACTGCTTCATTCTTAAGGAAAGCGACCCGATAGAACCAAGCCGCCTGTGTGTGCAGGTTCGCAACTACAGCTTCCAGTGTTTCCTCATCTGCTCCTTCGCCGCTCGCCCATTGCCACATGGCTTTCTGTATGAATTGCATATGTGTGCTTTCTGTGACTATGTGTTGTTGATTAAGATAACTATAGTGAGGGAGAGGCGTGCAGTGTCAGCCTCACTCTCTCGTCTTGACCTAGCTGGAGCCAGAGGCAAGACAGTGTCAAGACGTCTGGAGCTAAACACGGTTGCAGTGGATGCATGTATGACCACCACTTCTATTGTGCCTCGTCATGCTCTCCGTGCTCCACAACATGCTGCTGCATTGCCATTTGGTCCATTGAATCATAGTTATGATTCCTGCGCCCCAGCTGTCGAAGCAGACTTTACATAACTGGAACAGGCAAATCCAGAAATGCAGGCTTTTGTTTGGAGTTGCCAACTTCTAGATGGAGTGCTGACCAGGCCTTGAGAGCTCCATCTACCCTAGATATTGCTACACAGATTCAGTTAACAGCTACACAGAAGCAGTAACTTAAGTGCCTTATGTAGCTAGTATCTACTGACGAAAACAAAGACCCTGATCAGACTGGAACATTGGATATTGCAGAATCTACCGATGAAATCAAAAACCCTGATCAGACTGAAACATTGAAATTGCAGCATCCACTGACAAAAACAAAAACCCTAATCAGTCTGAAACATTGAATACTGCAAAATCTACTGATGAAATCAAAGACGCTGATCAGACTGAAACGTTGGATACTATAGAACCTAATCATGAACAGAAAATGGCCTGATTGGACTGTCCATATGTACAGACATGACTGCAAACAGTACAGACTCTCATCAAACTGCTCAAAGATCTGAACAAGGCTAGACACATCACTAGGTCTAGTCGAATGGACTTTTTTCAGATTCTAAAACAAGTAGGGAAAGGAGATATAATGTTTGACTATAACCGACAATTACCAGCTTTACCCTCAGTATTCAGGCAAATGTGCCTGAATAAAAAGTGAAGATTACGGTCAAAATAAGGAGCAGTCTGATACGGTACTACACCATTTACCATTCCATAACAACATTCTAGTTACATCATCTAGTCAACAGACTTGTTCAAACTGATACATCACCAAGTAGTCAACAGGCTTGTTCAAATTTTAGAAAAGGTACATTAAGAAGTTATGGTACCCGAATATTTAGTGCAATTTCCATATTTCCCTTAACATTAGACCAGACATGTTTGAACAAATAGTGTATACCTAGATGCTGTGATGGAATGGCAAACAGTGTGAGCCCTGGTGAAACTGCTCCTTAGGAGCAGTTTCACCAGGGTCCACAATGTTTGCCATTCCATCACAATATCTGACTACAAATCACCAGTTCTAGTCAAACAGACGTGTTCAAATTGTAGAACAAGTATGGCAAGGAGTTATGGTGTTCAGTGCTATAATAATGTGGCGATTTTTTTTCTTTTTCTTGTTTTTGCAGAGCGGATTATTGTGGAGGTTGTAATCGGAAATGGAGGAATGATGCTGGAGCATATGTAGGATGTGATGTTGAAGTGCGGAAACGTGGCAGAGGGAAATAACTTTCAAAACTTAGACCGTCCTTTGCAGAACTGAGAAAACTGTGAAATTAATATGAAAGAAAAAAATTGCAAAGTTTGAGACTGTGTATAAAACAAGGAACAGAAAATTACATATTGTGTGTTGGTGGCCTGTCCTATTTCATATTTTAACCCTTTCACCCCTGTGTTTCAGAAGTGGAATCTTCCTTCCTTGAATCTGGTCAAAACCATTGTTCCAAATAAGGGTCTCAATCAAACATCAAAATAGAATGGCAAACAGTATAGATCCTAACGAGCAGTCTCATCAGCATCTACAGTGTTTGCAAGAAAATGTTTTGGTCTACTGGGCTGAAAGGGTTAACCATATGAACTCATATTACAGTTTGGGATAGTTGTAAATTTAGGAAGCTGTCGGACAGTTTGTAATTCTCCAGGATAGTATCGCTTCCATAACAGGGGCTACTCTTGAAGGAGAGAATTTGATCCCTAAGGGATCAAATTCTTTCCTTTAAAAGCAGCCCCTATGATAATGGAAGTAAATATATATAGGTGATCTCTCTGTACTGCAAGCATGTGCGTAATGAGCACTAAGCATTTTGTAAGAGTGAAGTACAGAAACAAGGAATAATGAAATAACAAGCAAAATTTAGAATGTTTTCCATAGAGAAATTGTGCAAGTAATACAAACTTTTGACGTGTTAATAATCTGTATATAATGACTTTACAGAAGAAACAACAAAGTACATTTAAACACTTTTTGAGTTACTGTCATAATACCATGTTTACTCTAAGTACTTGGACACCTTTACTCTTCACCATTCTTGTTCTATAAATTGAGCAAGTCCATTTTACTACCTGTTAATCAGACCAACAACTGCTGTGTTCTGTGGCATAAACTGCCATATTCGATTTAATAACCACAATGGGCGCTTAGTTTTTTTTTTTTTTTTTTTGTTTTTTTTTTTAAATTACCGAAGAAAAAATAAGAAAAGAAAAACAACTTACCGTAAGATACCCATTAAATAAGGGCACACTTTAAAGAAAGATTATCAGTGAAAGAGTTTATTTAATGATATTTATGCGATATTGTTTTTTTTTTTTTTTTGTTGTTGTTTTTTGTTGTTTTTTTTTCCTGATTTTGTTTACAAAAGCATATGTTGTTGGTACTCATTTGAATTGCTACGACATGTTGGGACAATATCAATGAACACCAATGCTTTTAAATTAAAAAGAAAAGTTAAAAGTACAGGACTGTAATCTGAAGACTACTTGTTCTGTTCCTAATTGCTTGACTGTGCACTTCTTATAGGAGTTTGTGCGGTTATTAGATTAAATACGGTATACACAAAACATTTGAATTATTCACTTGTCTGTTTTATAACATTTCACATAACTTAACAGAAGACTTTGGCAGAGCTATTTTGACTGCCACTTGTTTATCAACTTCCATCTAATGCCTTTGAAATGAGCCGCAACATCAGAAAACGTACCTTCGGACATATGCGCCCAACGAAGATTTAGATCAGCCTGCGCTTTCGCGCAGTCTGATCAGAATCTTCACTAGGCGTACTTGAGATAGCCAAAGATACAAAATTTCTTCTCTTTGACAATGAACCCAGGCAGCATTCTACATAAATCTACAGCGGGCCGTTAGCGGCCCGTCAGCTACCCTGACGGGCCACGAACGGCCCGCTATAGATTTATGTAGAATGCTTACTGGGAAGACTCTGATCAGACTGATGCGTAGGTTGATTCGAATCTTCGTTGTGCGTAAGCAGGTAAGTTTTCTCACGTTGTGGCTCATATGACGTCTACTACTACTGAGTTGGTATGAGATCTAAACGGACACATTGAAACTGTTTTGGCAGCCAGTCCTATGGTTTGCTCAGACAGACTGGGCCGCGCCAAGTGTCTTCGAACATGCAGAGAAAATGCATAGATTCAGATTCATCCCGTGCATGCACAAAGCTCTCCATTGATACATTCTATAATATCCAATGTTTCTGTTAGCAGACGGTGAAGGTCCTGATCAGACTGTGCGAATGCACAGTCTTATCTGGGCCTTTGCTTTCCGCATATGTCCAAAGACTCGTTTTCGCATGGTGCGGCCCAGACTTATAATGGTTCCAGCATTCTTATTGTTTGGGCAAGTGGTAGTTGTTATAGACGCAATAGGGCATGGATTCATTTTCCGGGGAGGCAACTGTCAAAACTGTCAAAAAGAGTTTGCCTTTCTTTTGAGAAAAGGGTCTATTCTAAAAGAAAATTGTTTCATCCTTTCGGTAACATTTTCCCCTCTAGGGTAGACCCCTTTTCAGAAGGGGATTAATTTTCAGGAAAGCAAAGAAGTCACAAAAGCTACCTTCCCTATACAAAGCGTCAGAAAAAAAGTGAACTGATGTTTTCATATTCTTTATTTATTCAGAGACATTATATATATATATGTTGACTCTCGTTATCTCGAACTCGCTTATCTCGAATAACCGCTTATCTCGAAGTGAAAATCTTGTCCCTGCCTAAACATGAAAATCTAACAAAAGTGAAAAATATTGTGGAAAAGAGGAGAAATTGCTCTCCTCTTTTCCACAATATTTTCGCTATATCTCTAACTAACTACATATAAATTTGTTAAATGTGGTTGTTCGAATTACTTTTTCCTCAATTCTGCAAATCTGATATGTCGAAGTACGGATATCTTGAAGTATTTCCGAGAGTCGTTTGGAATTCGAGATAACGGGAGTCGACTATATATATATATATATATATATATATATATATATATATATATATATATATATATATATATATATATTCTCTTTTGCCTTTCTTGTATGTTAATTCTCTGAACATTTAAAACCATTTTTCTTCAATAAAGTAGATAGATATTATTTTTGCACCATGTCAGGGTTTCACAGTTACTTTACTGGGTTTAAATAAGGTTGAAATAATTACATCATTTTATTTCGCTGTTATAGAAATGCATTTTCATCTTTCTCTTTCCTCAATATTGAAATGTTTTTGTAATGAGTTTTTCATATATTCGTATATTAATGTGTTGTAATAAAAGATGTAATGCAAACATATCCTTGTTTGGTTATTATTATTTGTGCCAATGTAGTAAAATTCTCCTAAGTTCCCCACCTGTATTCATAGACAAATACCTTCCTGTCCAATAAGGGATACTATCTAGAAATTCTGCTAATGAGTACGTTTATTCCTTATATTCACACACCTTACTCTTTTCCTTGAACTTCTAAAATGTCTACAGGTCCATTTCATTACCTGCGTAGTTGTTTAAAAATTGCTGGATGAGTGATAGACAGTGTAAAATAGTATATAGCCACATTATTAGATCATAGCCTAAGGTATATGTCCTAAAATTCGAACACCAAAGTGTCTGACAAAATGACATATGCAAACAGTGCAGACCCAGATCAGACTGCTCCTGAAGGGACAGTCTGATGAGGGTCTACACTATTTGCCATTCCGCTAAGTATTTTAAGCAACTGGGGTATAAAAAGCAAAATTTAGGCCAAAATAGTATGGAATAAAGTGTTCGAAATTCTTGGACATTTACCCAAATGGCACCAAGAGAAAGGGCAAACAAACCATGACAGACTGTACACAGGCCACAAACCAAAGAAAAACAAAGCAGCCAGCTCCCTTCCCCCAGCAAGGTGATCATAGTGCTAGATAGGATCCACAAAACACAACAATAAGACAATATATGGATCAAACATGGTTTTTCTTGCATTAACATTCGCCAGGTCCCGTGGGAGGTGTTGAAAACCGAGGCCGAAGGCCGCGGTTTTCAACACCTCCCATGGGACCTGGCGGATGTTAATGCATTGAAAGCCCATGTTCGATCGCTATTATTGCATAAAACTGAAAACATTTGCTACATTTCGTGTTATTTCTTGCACTATTTTGTTTCGCTTTTTCAACGATGTCTCGCGAACGTAATTTCCACGGACTATGCTCGTTCTAGGGCAGGGCAGTACACATCTCGGTACGGCAGCAATTCTGTGGCCTCGGTACGAGCATATTGAAAGTTGCGTAGCCGTGCATTAACAGCGCGTGAATTACCTTGTTAATACTCGGCTTTTCGCCGGTTAATGCACGGCTGTTAATAACGTGCGACACTGCTTTTTATGCAATAATGAACATTTAAAAAGCCCCGCAGCGAGCAGCCACAAGGCCACACAAGCAAGCAACAACAATCAGAACCATCACCTTAGAAGAGTCAGTAGTAAAAACTACCGTGGGGCGGGTTAAATTGATTTCACTGCTACCAAATCTTCGCCCATCCTGGTCAAAAGTTATTTTGAAAATCGAATTCCGCTTAAGCCGGCGCTAGTGGGTTGTAGTGGGTTGGGGGCGGGCGGGAGCGGGGTTGGGGGGGGGGGGGGGGGGTGAAGGCGGCCGTATGCAGCCTCGCTACAGCGTTGCATATGAAGAGACTCAATCAAACCGGGTCTCCGATTTTCGTGATTTTGTGTGTTCTCTGTTTCCAAAGGCAATCCTTTTTTACTTTTATTTTACTGTAGCTGGTGTTGTGCCATGTGCGGCCGTAAAAAGTCCGCCCCTCCCCCCCCCTCCCCCCGTACATCATCATAGTGCAGGTTATATTTTATTTCCTTTGGGATCATTGAGCCCATCTTGGTTGTTTTGAAAATCGAATACCGCTTAAGCCGGCGCTAGGGTGCGTATGCAGCCTCGCAAACTACAGAGTTGCATATAAAAGAGACTCAATCAAACCGAGTCTCCGATTTTCGTGATTTTGTGTTGTTCTTTGTTTCCAAAGGCAATCCTTTTTAAATTTTATTAAATTTGGCTCACCTAGAAGCTCTCTGACTCAGTCAGTAAAACATCACAGGAAAAAACAACAACAAAAAACAAAAAAAAAAAAAAAAAAAAAAAACGTGTAAATCAAATTAAACCAGAGGTTGCTAGGAAACAGTCGCTCTACCGTATTTTTTTTTTTTTTCATTATTATTTAAAAGGTGGACAAGTAAACAGAATGGGTTGATTTGATACTAAATATAGCTATATTATGAGTTGATCTGCCTTTCCCTGCAATGCTTTGCCCAAATCTACCATATACCCTCCATTCTGGTATCCCACCGTACCCTTCTAAGCTGGAATAGGGTAGGGTAGGGTAGGGTATGGTAGAGTAGGGTAGGGTAGGATAGGTTAAAGTAGGGAAGGGTAGGGTTCGATATTGATACAGTGCTGAGTAGAGGGGAAGTCTCGGTTTTCAAAGATGACCGTCTGGTGGCCATATTAGTTGGCAGACTGGGATCGTTTTCAGGGAGACGCATCATGAATCCATATGCGAATTATCGACAAAATTCTTCCACTGGTTACGGAGAGGATGCGATAACAGGAAAAAGCCAAGATGACTGACGGCGGCCAGATTTGTTGACGGACCTAAACCAAATTTGGCGGGCACAACTAGACCACTTGGAGCACATCCCAGATAAGTTTCGAAAATACCTGAAGAATTGTCTTGGAGGAGATGCGAAAACAAGACCGATAGTGATATATCGTTCGTCTGTCATTATTGACAATGACCAATCGTAATCAAATGCGTGAAATATTATTGTTTGTGTGTTCTAAGATGGCTGATGAGACCAATCTTTGATATAAACTGCTTGTTGCAGATAGAACAAGAGAAGTCTGAGGAAAAAAGCCCTGTTGGTGATGCCTTAGTTATGGCCGCTGAGCACGTTTCTGCTCGGCTTTGCTGTTTTTTTGTTTGTTTGTTTTTGTTGTTTTTTTTTTTTTTTTTTTTTTTTTTTTTTGCTTCGTATTCACCAGCACCTCTTCTTATGAGACCTCGCCACTTTGCTCGATCCTGAGCAATCTGTTCCCACGACTGTGTTGGTATGTTGAGTCTATAAAGGAGGCTTTGAGGGTGTCCTTACAATGCTTCTTCTGACCATCATGGGAGCGTTTCCTACTTGTAGTTCTCCATAGAGGATTTTCTTCGGCAAAAGTTAATCAGGCATTTTTGTAACATGGCCTGTCCATCTTAACTGTGCCAATTTCAGAAAAGTATGTACACTCTACATCCTTGCCCTTTTCAGGACCTGTGTCTGGAATCATGTCTTGCCACTTGATCTTTAGAAGTTTTCGAAGACAGCTTGTATGGAAGTGGCACAGTCGTTTGGCATGCCGTTGGTAAACTGTCCAAGTTTCACATGTGTATAACAGTGTTGGCAGCACAATAGATCTGTAGACTTTCAGCTTTGTGTCAAGTCTGATTCCACTTCGATCCCAAATACTTCCACGTAGTCGGCCAAATGCTGCACTAGCTTTGGCAATCCTGGCATTGACTTCATCATCAAAGGGCACAATTCTAGACAATGAGCTTCTAAGGTAGGTGAACTTGTCTACCACTTGCAATCGTTGACCTTTCACTGTGATGGTAGGCCCCTTGTAAGGCTTTCCAGATGCTGGCTGATATAACATCTCAGTCGTCTCGATGCTGATTGTGAGACCATAGCTGTCACATGAAGCAGATACTTGATCTACCCGTTTTTGCATCTTCTGTTGGAGCACCCTTAACCATGTCATCAGTAAAGCGGAACTCATCTAGCGCCCCTGTCTGCACCGCCTTAGAACGGTCAGTAGATTAAACTACCGTGGGCTGGGGGTGGGGAGGGGGGGGGTGGTAAAACACTTTTACGGCCAGCCAACTTCACCCTGGGTCCCGATGCAACAATACAGAAATACTAAAAATTCGGTTGGCTTAAAGGCTCCCAACTCAGTCAATGCATCAAAGCGAAAACATAAAAGCCATACAAAAAGCCCTGTGGCGATGGGCAAGCGGCGAAGCAGCAGGTGAGGAAACACTGAAAGCTGTAGTGCGAATCTGCACACAGGCGGCTTGGTTCTATAGGGTCGCTTACCTTAAGAACGGAGCAGTACAGGGAATTCGGTAGCCAGCATGGGGAATGGGTAGAAAAGATGCCCTAAACAATTGCCTGCTTCAAAACACCTGGCTGGTTAACAGCGATCAGCGGGGATCCCACCTAGCTGTCGAACAAGAAAAAAGAAGGTGATACATTTAACAATCGGCGCATGGAATGTGCGCACTCTAATGAACAGTACTGGTTCTGACAGACCCAAGCGAAGAACAGCTCTAGTTGACAGAGAACTTGATAGCTACAAAGTCGAGATTGCAGCTTTGAGTGAGACTCACCTTACAGAAGAAGGACTTTTAAAAAAGAAGTTGGTGCTGGTTACACTTTCTTTTGGAGTGGACGCGTGAAAAAAGAGCGGCAACATTTGTTTGCAAGTGGTGGTAGGTACGATCGGCGCAGCTATGAACGTAGCTTTCGTAACGTCAGTGTCAACATCCTTCTTTTTCAAAGTACTCGCCATTTAGTTTGACACATTTCTCATATTTATTACCTACTTCTCGAATACACACTGGAACCTCGCACTGGGCAGCCTCCTAATGAATATTAATGTTGCCTGATTCAGTTCTATAGGATTTTTCGAACCTCTTTCCTTGTAAATGAGATGTCAACCATAGAAAAAAAAGGCAAAGTCCAGTGGCGCTCAGTCCGACGAATACGGTGGGTGTATACAATCTTTTGAATCCGATCAAGTCAAGTTCAAACTTTGGCTAGGGGTATTATCCTGATGGAACGTTATGTGTATAAAAAAGTAAGAGAAAAGTCCAGGGAGTGCCACAATCACAAACCGCAGCCCTTCCCAGACCCTAAGAGGAAGAGGAAACCGACAAATCTAAACATTACGAAAACATGCCTATTCAAATGTATTGAAAATTTCACCTCCAAAAACTGAAAATTTTCAGATAAAAAACTCTGATATTTTTCATATTTCTGCTCAAAACATAGATTGTGGGTACTCGTTAGAACCGCCTCGGCTTTCTGCTCAAAACATAGATTGAGGTACTCGTTAGAACCGCCTCGCCGAGGCGGTTCTAACGAGTACCCACAATCTATGTTTTGAGCAGAATTAAGAAAATAATGCATACCCCTGTAAACCCCAGTTTTACTATATAAAAGTGGATCAAAATTATATAGGCGTGTTTTCGTGATGACAAGCACAAACCGAACAAACGTACGAAAAGCACTAAGATTAGCTCTCTCTTCCCCAAGCGAAGTAATCGCAATACTAAAAGGACTGAAAAACACGAGAACAAAATGACACACGGAAATTTATGCCTAAAATGGTTTTGACAAAACATATTTAGAAAGGAATTATTTGCTAAACAATTATTTGCTAAGCATTATCTTTTTGGCTATTAGATGGTAGTATATATGTTTCTCTCAAGTAGATAAGAACAGTTTTGTTCCCTTAAGCCATCAGGTTTCACACCCTTATTTACTAACAATTAAAGTTAATGATGATATGTATCTCAGCATTATGTATAGCTCATAGAGTTTCCTTGAAGTACATATTAACTTAACAAAGCTTCATTTGTACTGTAATGAGGCTTCTCATCATTATGTTTTAGCATATAGAGGTGACGTTGTGATGGGGTTTCTCAATATGTATTAGCACTAAGAGCTCGTTAACACGATAAACCGAAATCACCGTGGAAATCACCAAAATCACCAAAATAGATAGAGATAAGGTATGTAAATCACCGACATCACCAAATTGGGGAGGGTAGAGGTCACCAAAATCACCGATGTTGAGAGGAGTCATGTACAGAAATTGTTGAAATCACCGATGTACAGAGGGTTTGGATAGATAAAATCAACACGATAAACCGAACTCACCAAAATCACCGTCGAAATCACCGGTCACCAAAAAAAAATAGGGATAGGGTATGGAAATGGGTAGGGTAGAGGTCACCAAAATCACAGATGTAGAGAGGAGTCGGGTACAGAAATTGTTGAAATCACCGATTACAGAGGGGTTGGATAGAGAAATCACTGAAATCACCGTGGAAATCGCCGAAATCACCAAAATAGGGATAGGGTATGGAAATCACCAGTGTAGGGACAAGTAGGGTAGAGCAATCACCGTTGTAGATAGGGGTAGGGAATTGAAATTGTTGAAATCATCGATGTACCGAGGGGTTGGATCGAAATCATGGTGGAAATCACCAAAATAGATAGGGATAGGGTATAGAAATCACCAATGTAGAGATCAGTAGGGTAGAGAAATCACCGAATTCTACATCTACATCTACGGTATAAGCGCTGTCCGTCAGCCTTGACTATTATAGCACGGGGTGGTGCGACAAAAAAATAAAGAAAATAAAGAAAAAAAGCGGGAGAAATGGGATAGATGGAACAGAGATGAAAAAAAAAAGCCAGAAAGTAAAGTTTGGCCGGATGCATTTTCAACTCTTCTCTCCCGTGTATATTGGGTCCAAGCTGAAATCAAATAGTCTCCAGTCTTCATATATCAGCATATAGAGATAATAATATAGAAGGGCAATTAATTCTGTTGTGCTATGGTGAGGTTTCTCATCATTATGTATTAGTATATAGTTTCCCCGTAAGAGCATATTAACATAAATCTCCTGTTGTTCTGTCATGAAGTTTCTCGTCATTATGTATTGGCATACAAACATACATTAGTTCTGTGTTTTCATCATTCTGTATTGGAATATAGTTTCCCTGAATATGTATTAATATACAAATCTAGCTTATGTTGTATTGTCATGAGATTTCTTATCATTATGTATTAGCATGCAGTTTTCCTCAAGTACCTATTAATATACAAAACTTATGTTGTATTGTCATGAGGTTATTCATTATTATGAATACCAGAGCATATGGAGCTAATAACATACAGGTGTACTGTCATTAGGTTTCTCATTATGTATTAGCATATACAAGGAACGCTGTCATAAGGTTTCTCATCATTATGTATTAGCATATAGGAGGTATTAATATACAAAACGGTGTGCTGTCATAAGTGTATTAGCGTATAGGAGGTATGTGTGCTGTCATAAGGTTTCTCATCATTATGTATTATCATACCGAGTTTCTCTCATGTACATAATCATTAACATACATTGTCATCCCATCATGATTCATCATGTATAACATTACAGTTCAATGTTGATTGGAGAAACCATCCCTAACAGGATTCAGACTGAAAACATGTTCCCTTTCACCTCTTATATGGGTTGCTTGAAACAGTATAACATGCATTTTTGTTGTTAAATGTTTGTGTATCATTATCTTTAGCATGCTTTACCACTACATTTTTCATCAGACTAAGCATGTATGTACTCGAATGCAAAGCAAATCTTGAATGCAAGGCAAATCTTGTGCAATATTTTTTACCAGTAAGGCAGAGCCTCAATATAACATTATTCATTATACTATTCTGATATTACACAATCAAGGCAAGGCTCCCAAATACTTACAGAGTCCTTATAAATTGTGCATAGTCATAGCTCCAGATAAGGTAATAATTTAGAATTATCTTTGAAAAACTCCCCTAATCTGGAACTGTGTATATTGGTTTATCCTTATTATAATGTTATTCATGCTATAGGTTACATTTCGGTGTTATGCTTGAGGTCCAGGAATGGCGTATGTTGGTTTATCCTTGTTATCCATGTTATTCATGCTATAGGTTACACCAGCGTTATGGTTGAGGTCCAGGGAATGGCATATATTGGTTTATCCTTGTTATCCATGTTATTCATGCTATAGGTTACACCAGCGTTATGGTTGCGGTCCAGGGAATGGCATATATTGGTTTATCCTTGTTATCCATACTATAGATAACACCAGTGTTATGGTTGTGGTCCAGGCAATGGCATATTTTGGTTTATCCTTGTTATGATGTTATTCATGCTATGGGTTACACTTTAGTGTTATGGTTGGGGTCCAGGGAATGGCATAACACTGAAATATAATCTATCATGATGTGTGCATGTGTTTCCCTTTCATCTTGTTCAAGTTTGTTATGAGCACTTGTATTGATGTAAATATAAAGCTATATTTTTCTGGCCATGCTACAGCTAAGGTATAAACAAGAATTCCACAGGAGGATGAGTAGCACCTGCTGGACCACTCATTATTATCATACAGTAAAACTAGGATTCACTTGAATACTGACCAATCGGTGAACCATGAAATATTACTACAATGTTTGAGTTTTTTTTAGGGATTAAACATGTCAGTTTGTTGATTGTAATTCATACAGTTAATTAGAAATGTAGCTAAAGCCTAGGGTTTAGACAGAAAATTATAAAGCAATTAATCATGAAATATAGGTCAATGTTATAAAATATCACTGGTGTTCGAGTCCCTGTTCAGGAGAAGTGTGACTGTTTGAGCTGGAGTTTTACAGCCTAGTAACACTGGTGAAGTCATGTCAAGTCAGTCTGTTTACATACATTTTTTCTTGGGCAGGTTTAATCATGTAAGTGGTTAACCAGTACTTCTTATACATACTTTCATCAGTAACTGACTTCCCTTCTTAATTCAGTGGAAGAGGGAGAATGACTGTATAAATTATGTCACAATCAATCTCCATGAAAGTTACGTGATAGAGCCAGGATTCAAACTTGTGACCCCTGGATCTAGACAGATACACTACTAACTGCATTATGGAGCCTGGTGGGACAAAGTGTATAACAGCTTAGATGACTGTAGGCAGGATTTCTTTTTTTTCACAAATGAAGCTAATACCAGAGTTCAAGTAAAATAATGGCAGTCATTAACACCTGAAATATATAGGTCATGATCATAAACTAATACATTTTTTACCACAATAGCCTTGTGCATGGGAATATCTGATAAACAAGAAAACACTTCAATTTCATATTTTAAATGTTTTTTATTGATGCTATTTCTGCCTTTTACTCAGGAACCAATATTCTCCTAAATTTTAATATTGGGGAGTAAGTATTGTTTTGGGGAGTAAGTATTGTTTTATAACATTTTTAAGGGAATCGGATACACTTTCAGTGGGGGGCAACTCTTTCAGCATCATGTCCCTTCTGAAACCAGGTCTCCGCTTAACTCTCCTCTTGCTAAACATGACATGCCTTGTCTTGGCAAACAGTGTAGATCCAGACCAGTTGGCTTCTGAAGAAGCCAAATGATCTGAATCTACAGTTTGCCATTCAGTTTGTGAATTTATATCAATAATCTGGATCAAGTAATCTGATTGGCTGAAAATTAGAAAAGGGTGTGGGAACTTAATTTATTCAGCATGACAAGGGTTAAAAGGAACTAATTTGGTCTCTCCTTGTAGAGCAGACCCTTTCAGAAGGGATTTGGTGTGCAGGAAAGCAAACAGAAAGTCACAAAAATTACTTCCCTTGTAAAAACTGTTGGAAAATCTACCATATGTAGCCCTTTAATGTGATATATCAGAAAAAAATTGCCTCCATTTTGCAAAGGAAGTTCATCTTCTAGTTGCCTCCCTAATATCTGAAACCTTTCAAAAATTAAATTGGGGATACTCTTAAAGGAAACAATTTGCTCCAGCTGGGAGTGGGGCTGGGTGGCCTTGTGGTTAGTGCACTCGACTTTCAAGCAGGATATCATGGGTTCGAATCACGCTTGGGTCGAGACATTTTTCAGACCATTAGAATACTTAGCTCATACATGGGTTGAGTATAAAGTGAACAGGGCGGCACTTGGTGTATACAGAGGCACCAAGTGTACATGGGTGATCCATGAAAGCAAGGCTGTACAAATACATGTGCATAACAATCGCCACTGCCTCCATGTGCCTGGGTGCCTGGTAGTGTTAAAAATCTGCACAACTATCTGCGAGTAATTTCTTTCATTTAAGAGTAAATCCTTATGAGAAGGGATGCAAGTATTTTCATGTCAGAGCTACTTCCCTTGGAGGGGTATTCATTCCCTTTGATTCTGTAATTTTTGAGTGTATGTCATGATAAAGTAAATATTTATGCAAGTAAAACTGATATTAACCCCTGCCATGCTGAATAAATTAAGATGCCATGTCCACTTCTAATTTTCAGCCTACCAGATTACTTGATCCAGGTTACTGATAAAAATTCACATACTTTATGACATACTGTGCAGATCCAGATCAGTTGGCTTCTTCAAAGCCAACTGATCTGGATCTACATTGTTTGCAAAAGGGCATATCCGGGTTCAGCAGGACCAGTCAAACCCACAACAAGGGTACCAGGGAAATTTTCTTATTTTATCATGAAATTGTATGTTGTGTGTACTCATCAGAATTGCCTAAACGAGTACACCCAACATACCATTATTGTATAGAAGATCAAAAAGACTAAATTATCACCATTTGCTTCTTGACTTGGCTCCATGATTAACCCACACTGGCTTGAACTATCCATGTCTCAAATAAATTTCCATGGTCCCAAAGATGTTAGAGCCAGAGGTATTACTGTATTTTGTGGCATCACGAAAACACGCCTATAGAATTTTGACCCCCTTAAACCCCACTTTTATAAGTAAAACTGGAGTTTACAGGGGTATACATTGATTGGAGTGCTCGCTGGCCGCCTAAGACGCCCTGCCATCACGAAAACATACCTATATAATTTTGACCCCCTTAAACCCCACTTTTATAAGTAAAACTGGAGTTTACAGGGGGTATACTTTATTTCTCTTATTTCTAAAAATATCAGAATTTTTTATCCACATTACGAGAACATGCCTATTCAAATATACAGAAAAAATTTAACTCCAAAAATTGAAACTTTTCAGATAAAAAACGCTAACATTTTTCTTATTTCTGCTCAAAACATAGATTGTGGGTACTCGTTAGAACGGTTCTAACGAGTACCCACAATCTATGTTTTTGAGCAGAAATAAGAAAAAAATATATACCCCTGTAAACCCCAGTTTTACTATATAAAAGTGGGGTTTAAGGGGGTCAAAATTATATAGGCATGTTTTCGTGATGTGAAAATTTTCATCTTTTGGTGGTAAAATTTTCAGTGTATTTGAATAAGCATGTTTACGTAATGGGTACTTATCATTAGGACCTTCGTGAGCCGCTTCTAATAGCAACCTCCAACATAATGCTGTTTTCTGAAGAAATAAAATTATTGATACGTTTTGATTGAAAACAGTACCTTATATGGAGCTCTGATACAGACCTTAATTAGACTTTAGATGTGTGCAGTCTGATCTGAGACTTTCTTGTTCAAACATTTGTTAGAGTGAATACAGTTGGTATAGAAAACAAGCATTCAAATTTCTGACATGAGACTTTCCTTTTCAAACATTTGTTAAAAGTGAATACAGTTGGTATAGAAAACAAGGATTCAAATTTTTCAAGCACTTTTATTTATCAGAACTTTCCGAATGGAAATGTGAAAAACTTCTATTATGATACTTTAATTTATTTTTAAACATTCTTTATCTGTGACCTACACTTTAAATTATCTGACAAAGGTACATACTTCAGAGCCCTGGAAAAGAGAAATATCCATATAAATATTTTTCTTATTTCTCAATGAAAACTTATGTTGTGGGTACTCATTAGAAGAACCTCATTGAGGCACTTCCAATGTGTACTCACAACATAAGTCTTTATGGAGAAATAAGACAAATATCAACAGGTTTTTCTTGTTTTGCATTTTATCTGGGGCTCTGGTTTTGCAAAACTGCAAATCCAGATCAGCTAGGACATGCATTCAGTCTGACCATGGTCTACTAATTTAGCAGTATATATACAAAATCTTGGCTCCTAGCCCTTGTCATGCTGAATAAATTAAGTTGCCACACCCTTTTCTAATTTTCAGCCAATCAGATTACTTGATGCAGATTGCTGATGTAAATTCACATACTGAATGGCAAACAGTGCAGATCCAGATCAGTTGGCTTCTTCAGAAGCCAACTGATCTGGAGCTACACTGTTTGCAAATGCAGGGTATATCCGGGCTCAGCAGGATAAGGGCTAATCTACATGTGAGCCAAAACAATAATAAATGGGAGTGATTTTTTTGTGTGTGTGTGTGTGTGTGTGTGGGGGGGGGGGGGGGGGGGGGTGAAAGCGGGGTTACTGCCCTTTCTAGAATATTTCACTTATATCGAGCCAATCGTTCATCAAAGGTGGGCGAAAACTTGGAGAACCCAGGGAAAAACCACCTGACCATCCGTAAGCAGAACTTGGCTTTCCCACATGTGACTGGAGCAAGCCTCAAACCACAGTGGTGAGAAGCCTAATGAATTATGAGTCAACTCTCATAGCCACCAGGCTACAGGGGCCCACAACCAGTACCTTTGTATATCGTATTTACCCAAAGTATTCTGCCGCGACTCCTTACAATACTTGTATTAAAATTTAAGCAGCTGGAAGAGTAGAAAACTGTGTAGATGCTGATCAAATGCATTCTGCAGTGGCTGATCTGTGTATACATTATTTGCTCAGAACTGTCTGACCAAATACTGAAGGTAAATAACAATGGTCTGATGCAACTATTAAATATATTTCCTTCTAAACAAATCCCTTAAATTATGCAAACTGCAGATCCTGATCAGACTGAAAGGATGTGCCAGCCCATTTAAGTCTACGATGTTCGCATACCCAATAAGGCATAGCTCAAGATAAAATAGGGTGTCACTGTATTAGATATATATTTTTCTTACTTCTCCATGAAAACATATGGTGT
Organism: Anodontia alba; assembly: GCA_964016985.1. NCBI lineage: Eukaryota > Metazoa > Mollusca > Bivalvia > Lucinida > Lucinidae > Anodontia > Anodontia alba. The sequence continues at coordinate 58,627,834 of OZ024836.1, read as the reverse complement.
GGGTACTCATCAGAAGTGCCTTGATGAGGTGCTTCTGATGAGTACCCACAACATATGTTTTTGCATAGAAGTAAGAAAAATATCAACACATGGAAAATGCACATAATCTGGAGTTATGATTGATAAGGTATCTGTATGGTTGCCGAAATTCCTTTCAAACAATAAACACTGTAAGTACAAGATGTATACAGGCATAATATGCATAAATAACTTTGTAAGAAATAATTTATTATACATTTATTAGAACACAAATATCATCTCTTTACTCTTTGAAGCTAAATATAAATATCAGCAGATGACATTTTAAAATGTTTTTCTTACTTTTCCCCAGAAAAGAGGCCTAGATATTTCATGTTAATTGTCTTCTAAGGTGACAATTCACATGAAATGTCAAACCTATTTCCTGGGAAAGATAAGAAAAATGTCTCATTTGTCATCTGCCGAATCCACCTTCAGCCATGTAAAGAGTTTAACAATATAACAACAAAGGGAGACAACTGGACATGACTAAATATAATAAATAGGATAACCAGCATTCCAGACAAGTGAGTTAACCCTGAAGAATATTTTTCTTATTTCTCAAGGAGCTGCAATGTGAGACAATGTACATTAAGACCTCCCAGCAAAGACTCAGGTCAGCCTGTGTGCAGACTGGTCAGCTTAAATGCAAACTTTGATTAGACTTTCAGCAAATGACATTCCAAATTTTATGTTCTGTTTTTTTTGTTGTTTTTTTCCCTCAAAAAAAAAAAAAAAAAAAAAGTGCTACACATTTCATGTGAATTCTCCTTAGGAGACAATATGTATGAAATGTCAAACACTATTTTCTAGGTAAAATATCATTAATCTGTCATCTGCTGAATTTGCCAGGAGTGTGCTAAAGTTAAAAGGATATGTTTTTTCTAGCACAAAAATATATTTTACTGCCCAGTTGTAAGCTTTTGCCTCCCTTTTCAAAGGGAAACCATTTAAAAAGAATAGAATTTGCTCCCCTAGTACATGCAATCTGGGATCCTCATATGGGAAAGCACTGATCCTAAGAGGAGCCATCTCTTTCCTTTCAAAGTACCTTCAAGAAGGGAGGCAAATACTTCCAGGTAACAGTGATCGCCCTTAGAGGCATATGGATCCATCATTTTACTAGAGAAATAAGAAAAATATGAACATATTTGTTCCAGATCAGAATCATCTTGCGTGGAATCCTGGGATAATTTCCTACAAAAACAGAACATCATGTATGAGCATACTACGGAATATGATATGTTTGGAATCAAATGCAACTGGTAAATGCATCTTATATTCTGCTTAGGTACACCAGTACTTTTCTTAAATACACCTGTATGTAACTCAAGCTTTTTCTTTAGAGATTACCTGCTCACAACAATCTTGTGAGCCACACCAAAAATCATACCTTTGGATGTACATCAAGTACAGGCTGTCAGTATGCATAACTGCACTGTCTGGCCCCTGGTTTATAAATTTTTTTTCATGCTCAACTCAGCTGAGCATGAAATTTGTTTTGTTTATAAATCTTAAAATACTAACAAAATTTTGAAACTTCTTCATGCTCAACTCAGCTGAGCAAGCTCAGCTGAGTTGAGCATGGAAAAAGTATTACATTTTGGTATTTTTATTTTTATGATCAAGCGAAATTTCATGCTCAGTTGAGTTGAGCATGAAAAAAGTTTTATAACCGCGGGGCCTGATCAATCGTCACTGTCCCCCTTAAGAAACCTTGGATCCTTGGCTACCCAAGGAGTAAACAGTAAAAGCTCAAATCAGACTGTCAAAACACGCTGATCATTCTGGTCAGGGTTATTGTCTCTGAAATAGCACAATCTAAAACAGTGTAGATCCTGATGAGACTAAGATCCTCAAAGAGCTTCAGAAAAAAGTGGTATCGGGATTTTAATGAGGTGTGTAAAGCGAAAATTAATCTGTGGGATGTGCTAAATGCACAAATTCCAATCTTCCTGCACATTTGTGCAGTCTTATCCAGGCCTTTGTCCTTGATTGGAACTTACTATAGATTTGACTGAGTTGATGTTTTATGGCACAGTCAACCCATCAGAGTCATGTTGAGCCAGTCAGTTACCTAACCACACTTTTTCATGGGCAGGCTTAATCCTCTAAGCGGTTGACCAATATTTATGCACATTCTCTCACCAGAAACTGACAACTGCCCTTCTTGAATCAGCAGAAGGGAGAGAATGACCATAGAAAATATTTCATGATCAATCATTTACTGTAGAATCACGATTCATAGCTCTAAATAAAGTGTGTTTTTCAATCGAAAAGTACTAATACTTCTCTCCCACCTTTGCCTGTATGAGATAGGCTTCATCACGAAAACCACCTATATAATTTTGACCCCCTGAAACCACACTTTAATACAGTAAAACTGGGGTATACAGGGGTATACATTATTTTTCTTATTTCTGCTCAAAAACATAGATTGTGGGTACTCGTTAGAACCGCCTCATTGAGGTGGTTCTAACGAGTATCCACAATCTATGTTTCTAGCAGAAATATGAAAAATATCAGAATTTTTTATATGAAAATTTTCATTTTTTGTGGTAATATTTTTAGTATATTTACATAGGCACGTTTTCGTAATGTTTGCCCATGTGAGAAACTTCTATCTCACATGACCATGTGACTTTTAGGAACAATCCACTTAACTCTTTCCCCGCTAGTGGCAACGTTTGTCGTCTGCTGATAACCTTTGCAAACAGTTTGGATCCAGATCAGGCCCGACGTTTTGTCGGGCCTGATCTGGATCCAAATTGTTTGACACTCTGATGGTATTCCTGAGAGATTTTTTTGAAAAACTTAATTTAAAAAAAAAATCCACAGCTGACAAAAAGCATGCAAAATTACCCAGCATGCAAAGAGTTAAAGGTGGGAGAAAAAGAATCTATCATGAGCCAGTCCATGCAGGATAGGGAAATCTCACCTTCAGGGTAGGAATTTCAACCATGGACTCAGCAAGCCTCATCCCTGGTTAAAATTCATACCCTCCAGTGAGATTTCCCTATCCTGCATGGACACTCATGATTGATTCTTATATTCTTATTTCTTTGCAAAAACTTGTTATGGATACACATCAGAAGTGCCTTGGTGAGGTGCTTCTAATAAGTACTCGCAACATACGTTTTTGTACCGCAATAAGGAAAATATTTGTGGATATTATTTCCTTATCTGGAGCTATGTAAGTGGACAAGGAAGGCTGATTTTGGCCTTACTTGTCACGAGTTATACCGAGCCAGATAAAAGTCTACTAAGCAAAATATGGTAAAGATATTTTGGATCGAAACATCTCACTATACTGATTAGTATCCCATTTACGAAACTTTGTATCAAGATATGAGCCAAAAATATCTCATTACGAAAACACACCTATTCAAATATATAGAAAATATCACCTCCAACAACTGAAAATTTTCAGATAAAAAACTCTAATATTTTTCATATTTCTGCTGAAAACATAGACAGTGGGTACTCGTTTGAACCACCACACCAAGGCCATTTTAATGAGTACCACACACTCTATAGTTTCAGCAGAAATAAGAAAAATAATGTATACCCCTGTAAACCCCAGTTTTACTATATAAAAGTTGGGTTTAAGGAGGTCAAAATTATATTGGCATGTTTTCGGGATGTCTCCTGTGACTCAACTGTGAACATTCAGTCTTGGTCAATCGTAGGAGACAATGTTTTCTTTCATATCAATGCATATACCATAGTTACCCCAAGTATTTAGACAGAAAGACCTGAGCAAACAATGCAGACTTCAGCATCTGATCAGGGTCTACACCAGGGCTCTGGAAATTTTGAAATCTGAATCGGTCCAGCCGATGACGATGACGTCATCAATGAGCCCATTTCAAAAAAAAAAAAAAAAAATATGTGTATATCACCTGTCACGAAAACTAATGACAATTGGCAGTCCTATAACTCCTTTTAAATAATACACCTCAACTCCGTTATATGACGAAGTCCGGGTACAACGAGCATGATCAAAGCTGGCGTCATCAATAAATACAGTCAGGTATGTAAAAAGAAAGAAAGAAAAAAAAACAAAAAGAAAGAAAAAACGGTTTTGTTGTTATTTCCACCTCCGCAGGGTTTTCCTAAACTATTTATAAACAACTGATTCCCGTCTTGTATAAGCGCGAAGACAGCGGGAAACAGGAGAGACGGAACGAAACGACTTTCATGGACCTAATTAGGTCTAATAAAAAAGGCCTGCGCCACGGGCGGTTTTGCAGTTTTCAGTGTTTCAAGATTTAACCAGACTGCTTAAATTTTAAGCACTGACCAATCTTGCCTAGCGCAAGTGGTGCATTACTTATTTTTACTGTGAAATCTACCTTGAATTATACTTGCGTGTTACGGCAATCAACAACAACAACAAAAAAAAAAGAAGCAATCAATTGTACCCAGATCAGACGCCGTTGTATGCGACATCTGATCAGGACGTACACGGTTTGGGAATTCATTAATCGAATCTGGGACCGACAAACCGTGTTGATCAAAACAAAAAAGAAGAGGAAGAAAACGGGTGCGTTCAAGCGGTGCATTCTTTTATCACTCTCAGTAAAGCGACCTTTGATCTTTTGGACACGCCGACTGCACATGGATGATTTGCAGTCTCACTTTACGGTTGTGTATTCACACGTGTCACACAAACGGATTAATTATCAGACTACCGTTACTGATGATTCGTGTTAATCGCTTGTTTACCGCACAAAGGTCAGTGAAGTGTTGATTTTTTGACAATGTTTGGATAATGACGTAATTAATTTGTGCTGCGGGTAGGTTGCCGTTATTCAGCTGTCTCTCCAATATACATGTCAAATGACCGTTTAGAGCCTTTTAACTACCATAATATCGCATTTAAAAGGTGCGCGGACGTTGTCAGTTTGGAAAGACTTGACCGTTTGTGATTTTTTAGACATCATTGATTTGTGAAAATTGGTTGGTTTGGGAATGTTGGACCGATTTATTAGCGTTTTGGGGTGTTTGAAATGGGTCCAGAATTCTTAATTTCGGTCCAGACCGGCTATTTTTCCGGTTTTCCCGAGCCCTGGTCTACACTATTTGCCACTCATCCAGGATTTTTTAGACCTATCAACAGGCAGTAAAATGGATTTGTTCAGAGTTTAGAATAATTATAGTCATGAATTAAAGTGTCTGAACATTTAGGATAAATAGAGTAAGGTAATTTCTATATATGCCCCCTTCAAATAGATAATGGACTATTCCAACCTGCAGGATGGAAAAGTCCATTGTAGATACCCTGATATCAGTGGCTCTAATAGGTCTGCCAAATAGCAAAGCCCTACCATAACCCTTTCAACCAATGTAAATACTTATGCAAACAGTGCAGATCCAGATCAGACTGCTCATAATAAGTGGTCTCATCAGGATCTACACTACTTGCCAATCTATTAATGATTTTGAATAAAAAAAAACTATTGACAACAATGGACATGACCAAATACAAAGTGGAAAAGTCCACTTCAGAACATCACGAAAACATATCTATGTAATTTTGACCCTTTTATATCATAAAACTGGCGTTTACAGGGGTGCACATTATTTTTCTTATTTCTGCTCAAAAACATAGATTGTGGGTACTCATTAGAACTGCCTTACTGAGGCAATTCTAACGAGTACCCACAATCTATGTTTTGAGCAGAAATATGAAAAAAAAAAAAAAAAAAAAAATCAGAGTTTTATCTAAAAATTTTCTATTTTTGGAGGTGAAATTTTCTATATATTTGAATAGGTGTGTTTTCGTAATGAACTCAAGGGTGAAAGGATTAACTCATTCTGAGACAACAGGGTAAGTGTGATGAATGAATAATGTGTGAATGGATGAACAAAGCAGAAGCGATATGCCTCCTTCACATTTTTCAAAGTTGAGGGCATATAAAAAAAAATTAACAGAAAGACTTCATTCTCAGCTATGCATTCAGTACACGTGTCATAACGGTGTCATTCTGATTTGAAAGGTCAATATGGTGAATGTCCTTAAGTTCTGTACCCCAAAGTTTCTGAAAAAATTATGTATGCAAGCAGTGTAGACCCTGATCAGAATGCTCCTGAAGAAGCAGTCTGATCAGGGTCTACACTGTTTGCCTTCCACAAAGTATTTTAAGAAATAACTATAAAAAAGGCAAAATTTAGTCCAAAAAATTATGGAATAAAAGAGATCAAAACTTTAGGACATTTACCATACTGTGAGACTGTATGTTAGTTGTGTGTTTACATTGCAGACCCTGGCCAGTACAAGCAGATGTGCTGACTCCTGATTCTTTGCAATTCACACAAGGGCAGTTCTCCCCTAAGTTAACTCATATACTACAATAAATATGCCCTATTATGACCCAGATTCAAGGCTCCAAATAATAATAAATATATCAATACTCTAGATAGGAAGGACATCTAGATAAATATTTTTTTATTCATGAAAACATACTTTTGGAAAAAGCATCTTATCTAAAGTTATGACATATTAGAATTGCCTCAGAGATAATTCTAAGGAGTATGATTTCATGAAGGAATAAGAAAAATATTTATCTCAATACTCTCTCTAAATGCCGACCACTTCGACTTCACACAATAACCTCTTTACAATGAAAGAGGGCTTAAGTAATAATCTAATTTTAACTTCCTTTATCATAATATTACCAGATAACAGTTTGAATTGTTTTTTCCTGTTGTGAAGAGCCAAGCCCCATTTGTCAGGGGAAGTAATCCTTATTTGTCAGTGACTACTTTCCCCTTCAGCAGACTAAGAGTTAAGTCTAGCATGTTTTAACACTTTGTATGCTAAATTAAAAGATCAGCAGACAATATTTTGAAATGGAGAATGAGGTTTGATGTCAAATGTCTCCTAAGGAGACACTTTGCACAATTATCATCTGCTAAAATTACCTTGGTGTGTGAACCTAATGTGATTATGCAACTGCTGATCTGCCAGACACAAGTTTTTTTGTTTTTTGTTTTTCTTAAAACTAGAAAATATCAATTTTTATTTATATTGTGGGTCCCCATTAGAATCCACTTGGCAACAGCCTAAAATATTTTTTCCAAGAAAATAAGGGCTGATATTTCATACCAAGCCTTATTTTCAAGGAAAAAATAATAATAATAAAAAATTAGAATGTTGTCTGTTGTCATGGTGATTGGTGGATTAAGGGTTAAATCTTTCTGCATTCAAAAGCAAGGCCTTGCTCTCTTCAATGTAAATTTCATAAAAGTCGAAACTGCCAAGCCATGATTCTCTCCCTTCATCTGCAGCATATTCTTAACCTTTTTGGGCTTAACCAGGAGATCATATTATGTTTCTTATTTGTCCCAGAAAATGAGTTTGACATTTCATTTGAACTATCACCTAAGTGATATGGAATGTTCAAGTCCTATTTTGCTGTGGAAAATATTATTCTAAATGGTCATCTGCTGACATTTAAATCCTGCAAGAAGAATAGTATTTCTAATTCGGCAGATGACTAATCCTAATGAGACAATCTGCATGCAATGTCAAAATACATTTCTAGGAAAAATAAGAAAAATATATTAAAATGTTGTCTGCTGAAACTTTTACTCAGCATGCTAATGTTAATCTAATGTCTCTGCTGCAATTTATCACAAAACATGTTAAAATATTGCTGATTTTTGTTTCTTATTTGCTCCATAATCAAGCTTGGCTCACCAAAAGACAACAGGAATGAAATATAAACCATTTTTTTGGGGGGGTAAAAGAAGACAAAAAATAGCTCTTTTGTCATCTACTGTTATCTGAAGCAAATTAGCGGTTACATTTCAATTAACCAGCACTAGTTTTTTTTTTTTTTCAAATCCTTCATGGCAGATTATTTATCCTCATGAATATGCATAAGCACCTTGAGACTGGTTCCACAATTTATCCATCTGAATCTGTTGGTCATGAAATGCAGATTAATGTATCACAGTCTGTCTTTGGGACTGGTGCCAAATTCTTCCAGTTTATATTCAGGTTGTCACACTTCACTGAAATAAAAAGAGATTTCTATGAAGCAACAGAAGCCAACACAATTAGCCTCACATTTAAATACAGTCAAACCTGTGTTAAGCAAGCACCTATGGGAAAGCCAAAATTGGTTGCTTAAGACGTTCTTGCTTAATACAGGTAGATTACCATTTCTTTGCCTGTGATAGGATCTGGCCTTTAAAGGCAGGTGATTGCTTAATACAGGTGGCCTCAAGGTCAAGTTTGACTGTATTAACAGAGACACTCTTAATTTTTCACCTAACAATAGGGTGTGAGCTACATGCTCTAACTAAATTTAATGTGATTCCGGTCTGTGGAAGCAGAAGCCTGACATTGACCTTGAAAACTTAATCATATCAACAGTAATGCTCTTTCAAAATCTCAGCAGACATTTTGAAATATTTTTCTTACTTTCCCCCCCAAAAAGGTCTTGACAGTTCATGCAAATTGTCTCAAGAAATGTCAAAGCCTATTTTAGTTTTCCCAGAAGAAAGGATGTGATGTTTCATGCAAACTGTCTCCTGAGGAGACAATTTGCATAAAATGTTAAAGCCTATTTTCTGGGAAAAATAAGAAAAATATCATCAATTTATCTTCTGCTGAATTTGCCCAGAGAGTGATAAAGGATAATACAATTTAAAGTAATTCAGTGAAAACTATAAAACATTTTAAAGTTAAGCAAATGTTTCATTTAAACTTTTTTCTTTGTCCAAAAGTATGTCCCAGTTAACCTAATTTTGTGGGAGGTGACCTTGAGTGGTAGGACACATGCACTTCTGTAGACTGATGTGACCTGGGTCAAAAGACACGGAGATATTAGGCTGATGCCAAACACCTAGTTTTATAGGGGAGACATTCAGGAGATACAGATCTTCAAAAACCTTAACATGAAAATTTTAAGCCAGTTACCCTGACCTTCAGGTCGTGGGCTGGGGTGAAGGTAGTATTGTATAAAACTATGAACCCAATATCTGCCATCATGCCAATCAAATTCTACAAAGGGGTTGGGATACTGATTGAGTTGAGGTTTTACAGCCCAGTCAACCAATTAGGGTCATGTCGAGCCGGTCAGTTTATCTACCCTAACTTTTCCTGGGTAGGTTTAGCCCTCTAAGCAGTTAACCATCTTATGCCAGAAACTGACAACTGCCCTTCTTGAATCAGTGGAAAGGAAAGACTATAGAAAATATTTCATGATCATTCTCTATGAAAATGTTGCCGGACCCGGAGGGGCTCGAACCCGCGACCTTCTGATCATCAGTTGCACACACATCCAACTGAACCACTGAGGCCAGGAATTGGGATTAAAATGGTTCTTAAAAACTTTAACACCTCAATATCTGTGGATGCTGCCACCAATGCCGTCAGGGGGTAGTGGAATAGTTCTTCCTGTGCTTTTGAGCAGGCAAGCTAGAAAGTAAGTATCAGGCTCCTATATGTTATATAGTTATGTTTGGCTAATTTTTGTTTAGTTTAACTGCTTACATTTTGTGAAGATGTTAGGTCAATTACTGCTATTATGAACAAAGCAGGAAAACAAGACAAAACATTAATATTAAACGATAATTTGCCAAACGATTTCGATTGAGGCCATAATAACCCAAAGTACTGGGACAGATAGGCCTTTGCAAACAGTGTAGCTGCAGATCACATCTGATCAGAGTCTATACTGTTTGCCACTCATTCAGCAGTTTGTTGATGCATGAAAAGGTAACAAAAAAATGGATTTGTTCGACTATTAAAACAAATAAGATGTTGGATGGGGTGTCCCAATATTTAGGGTTAAACCTGGTCCTGCTGAACCGTTACGCCTCGTCTTTGCAAACAGTGTAGATCCAAATCAGTTGGCTTTTCTGTGAATTTGTACAAACAAACTGGATCAAGCAATCGGACTGGCTGAAAATTAGAAGTAGGCATGGCATCTTAATTTATTCAGCATGACAAGGGTTAATACGGTATATTTCCTTACCTTGCTTCAATATTCGCACTACTAAGAAGCAACTGTTTCTTCATTCGCAAGAGTTGGGCATGTGTCAGTTTTACATTCGGGTCTGTCGGGATAATTGGAAGATCAACCGATGATATTCCATCCTTCATGTCACTTGTATTCAACTCTTGCATGAGACTCACAATATCCGAGGTAGATTTCGATTTTGACTGCCTATTATCAACAAATAATCGCTCTTTCAAATCATCCTCATTTAAATCCTGTGGAAGTTTTTCTATTTCACCATCTTCAACTTCAATTATATCCTCCTCTATTTGCTGTTCTTCACAAATTTCTTCTGGACTAAGATGTAATGAACCCGTTGATGACACACCACTTGAGCTATGAATACTACGAATGGAATCAGTACTCATCACTTTACTCCGTAGCACACCCTGTTTTTCTGTTGATAAGTCACCATTAGGAAAATTCCAACTTAATCTTTTATATATGCTATTATCACGGTTTTCATTTTTCTGCATTTCTTGTATTGCATCGGCAGTGTAATACCTTTTTTCTGTCCGTGACCCCCTGCGAGGGTAAAGTTTTGATTTCATATTTTCATCCAGAAACTCTGGCAATGACATGTCAACATCCCCTGCTGTGGGAAGTTGAGAATGCGAAGGATTTAAGGTATCTTCTTCAGAGTCTTGGCGCACTACAGAAGGGTATGACTGAGAATATTGCACAGTTAAGAACTTACTCGTTGCTTGCGAGTCTTTTGACAGATTTTCTAGTCTGGGTTCAGATCTACTTGTTGAGTGGATGGCGCTTTGTGAATGTGAATAATGGAGAGTGGGTGCACTTATATCCGAATTATTGTCTATAGCCATTTCGTTCCATGAACTTGATCTGTTTATAGGTGGGCTATTATCAGATCGTTGATTATCATTTTCTTCACTAGGACAGCGTGTGAATTCAAACATAGGAGGCTGGTCGGCAGGATTGTCTGGCAGTATCAGAGGAGTATAGCCGATAACTTCCTCCGTGATAATTTCCGACTGTGGGAAGGATTTCTCAATATGATCAGCTGCTGCCTGGCGAGCCTCTCGGTACATTTCCTAGAAAAGAATCATGGTCAGCATGAAAACACACCTATATAATTTTGACCCACTTAAACCCCACTTTTATACTGTAAAACTGGGGTTTACAGAGATATACAATATTTTTCTTATTTTGCTACATAGATTGTGGTACTCATTAGAACTGCCTCACTGAGGTGGTTCTAATGAGTACCCACACTCCATGCTTTGAGCAGAAATATGAAAAATATCAGAATTTTTTCTGAATGTTTTCCTTTTTTGGTTGTAAAATTTTCAATATATTTGAATAGGCATGTTTTCATAATGTAAATGATCAGCACTGCTCTGTAGTATGAGAAAATGTACATCTGGACATGTGTACCAGTGAAGATTCTGATCAGCCTATGCATTCATTTACCAACATGCTCATTAGATAGCCAAGGGTCTTTGTTCAGATGAACAAAGAAGATTCAGATCAGACTATGCAGGTGTACAGACTGATCTGAGTATTCATTGACTGGACATGTCCTGAGGTACATTTTCTCATATTTTGGGTCAATTGTATCACAAACTTTTACCTTTTAATTTATTGCACAAAAAAAGCATACAATTCTACATTTTTCACTCAAGTGCCAGTGGAGTGTGTGGTGGGGAACCATGATTGAAAATCAATTTCAAAAGCACTCGTTTTAAATTTTTTGCTTAAGGAAAATTTGGGATCCATGGCTGATTGGCGGTATACTGGATTGCGAATATAATGGACCACAATGTTTTTTGTTTATTTGGGTTTTACGGCCCTTTCAAGAATATTTCACTTATATCGAGCCGATCGTTCATCGAAGGTGGGCAAAAACCGGAGAACCCGGAGAAAAACCACCTGACCATCCGTAAGCAGAACTTGGCTTTCCCACATATGACCCGAGCGAGGCTCGAACCACAGCGGTGAGAAACCTAATGGATTAAGAGTCGAGTCAATGTACTGGATCTACAGTGTATTCAGAAAATTACTTTTCTTATCTCTCCACAAGAGCTTAAATTATAACCACCTACCACTTATATTTTCATGGAGAAAAAAAGAAAAAATATTAATACTCTTTTCTTGAAAAAGTTGTTTTATCCTGAGCAATGATACAAGTGTTGTGAGATACTGTGATATAGGATTATCGACACAGAGCATCAGCTCACATTACTGTAGAAATAATGCATTTTTATATTCGTACACTTACTTGAGCTTTCCTGATGTAGTCCACCCACACTCGTATAGCATTCTGGTCAGCGTGGAATGTGAAAGACGAAACGGGAACATGGTACTCATTGACATAAATAAGTAGAAAACTACCTGTAATAGGAAAATATGAAACAAATAAATATTCTGGAAATGACATGCACTTTATACTTTCTTTAGATGGAAATTTAATCCATATTTTAATGTTTGATTATGTCATATTTATAATTCTTATGTTATCATTTGAATCAGGTTAGTATCTAACGAATACAAGAACATACAAAAAATAGAGAAATAAGACTTCAGATCATAGTGTGTTAGGTTCAAATCTCTTTTGAGGCCGAATTCATCTCAAGACTGCATAGTACTTCACTGCACAGTGCCTTTAATTATCACCCCTTCCTCATCTTGATATAATATTGCAAGAGATATAAAACATCAAATCATCCCTTATTTTTTTGAAAACACAGAGCAGTTTGATCTGGGTCTATACTGTTTGCCATTCAGCCAGAACTTTTTTGACTCGTTCAAAATTTAGTGTAAGTTCAGTAAGGAGTTCAGGTGTATAAATATTAAGATTAAATATGGTATGAAAATATTGTACCTTTGTCTTTTAACTCATGTATAATTATTCTGTCTACTCTCATTGGCGGCTTTACTATCTTATATTTGTCCATTCTCTTACTCGCCTTACAAATCAACATCAGGTCGGTGAATAACAGGCATTCTACATCCATCTGAAAATACAAGATAAGTTGTAGGAGGCAAACAATTAATCAAACCTGTCTTGAAAGAGCACCTGCTGGAAGCACATCCAACTGAACCACTGAGGCCAGCTTCTCTATTAAGAAGCTGTAATTCTGTATTTTTGGTTCCTTTACGAGAATGGATACACTTTCAGGACTACCGTATTCGACCTAATTATTGCACTGTGCACTTAGATTTTTCAAAAATACTGGGAAAACTTGTGGTAAAACATATGTACATACCTACACTAAGGGTACACTTAAACAAGCGGCCCATGGGCCACAACTCGCTCACCTGAGTGACATAACCACTGCAGATATGCAGATGTTATGCAACATTTTTCCAATCCTATCATCGCAACCAATGAAAAGATCATCATTTGAGCAGTTCTTAGTTTTGAAGATAAATGTATGGGGCCCATACAAATGCATACAGAAGCAAACTTGGCCTCGCCATAAAAAGGTTAAATGTCAATGTATGACAATTATTTTAGCAACTTTGGTAGACCGCCCGTTCCAGATGATATATGCAAAGATTCAGCCACAAGCCATCCTCGGTTTTGGAGAATAAGATTTTTAAATGTTTTTTCCCATACAAATGCATAAGGAAGCAAACTTGACCTTACCATAAAAAAGTCAAATGTCAATGTATGACCATTATTTTAGCAACTTTGGTAGACCTCCTGTCCCCGATGATTTATGCAAAGATTCAGGCCCAAAGCATCCTCGGTTCTAGAGAAGAAGATTTTTAAAGTTTTTTACCATATATGGGCATGGGGGCCATCTTGGTCAATGAACTGTGACCATTTTAGCAATCATTTGTTCCCCCTACCTAAGGAGGCTCCATATGAAATTTGAGCATAATTGGCCCAGAGAAGAAGTTGTTTGAAATTCTGAACATTTTTCCCATACAAATGCATAAGGAAGCAAAATTGACCTTACCGTAAAAAAGTCAAATGTCAATGTACAACCATTATTTTAGCAATTCTGGTAGCCCTCCTGTTCCCGAAGATATAAGCAAAGATTCAGCCATAAGGCAAGCTCGGTTTTGGAGAAGATTTTTAAAGGTTTTTCCCATACAAATGCATAGGGAAGCAAACTTGACCTAAGGTCAAACCTCAATGTATGACAATTCTTTTAGCAATTTTGGTAGACCTCCCATCCCCGATGATTCCTGTAAAGGTTCAGCCCCAAGGCATTCTCGGTTCTGGAGGAAAAGATTTTTAAAGGTTTTTACCATATATGGGCGTGGCAGCCATCTTGGTCAATGGACTGCGACCATTTTAGCAATTTTTCGTTCCCCCACCCTAAGGAGGATCCATATGAAATTTGAGCAAAATTGGCTCAGCGGCTTCAGAGGAGAAGTCGTTTGAAAATGTTAACGGACGGATGGACGACGGACGAAAAGTGATCATAATAGCTCATCCTGAGCAGAGCACAGGTGAGCTAAAAAAGATCAGCGAAGGACTTATCAAATGATGCTTATGTTTTGTATGTTTTTTTTTTCTGATTTTCTTTATGAAAGCATATGTTGTGGGTACTCATTTGAATTGTACCCACAACATATGCCTTTATAAAGCAGAGAAAAAGTACATTGGCTGTAATCTGAAAACTACAGTATTGTTTGACTGTGCACTTATAGGGGCATGTGCGGTAATTAGATCAAATAAGGTATGTCAAAAATGTTCTTGTCTCCCTTCTGAGAAGGTTCTACTCTAAAAGGAAAGAAATGGCTCCCAAAACTATTTTTTGAAGGGTCTTGGTGCGCAGTAAAGCAAACAGGAAGTCCTGGGAGTTTTCTCCCTTAAAAAGTTTTTTTCAAAAATCTACCAAGTGTACCAGACTCCATAAAAGCCAAGTACCGTATTCGACCTAATTACCGCACTGTGCACTTAATTTTTTTCAAAATTACTGGAAAAACTCGCAGTAAAATATCCACCTTATAAGGGCACACTTTAAAGAGAGATCAGCAGAGGACTTCATTAGGAGCTCATTTAATGATGTTTATGCGTTAGTATTTTCTGATTTACTTTATAAAAACATATCTTGTGGGTACTCATTTGAATTACCTCAACTTGTCGAGGCAATTCAAAGGAGTGCCCATAACATATGTTTTTTCATAAAAAAGTAGATAAAAGTAAGCTGGTTGTATTCTACAGACTACTAAATTTCTAGACTGCGCTTAAAGGAGCATGTGGGGTAATTAGGTCGAATACGGTAAGTATTAAATTACCTGTCTTAAGCTTAGGTGCTTGTTCAACATAGGTTTCATTACGAAAACACGCCTATTCAAATGTATAGAAAATTTCACCTCCAAAAACTGAAAATTTTCAGATAAAAAACTCTGATATTTTTCATATTTCTGCTCAAAACATAGATTGTGGGTACTCGTTAGAACCGCACTGGCGAGGCGGTTCTAACGAGTACCCACAATCTATGATTTTGAGCAGAAATAAGAAAAATAATGTATACCCCTGTAAACCCCAGTTTTACTATATAAAAGTGGGGTTTAAGGGGGTCAAAGTTATATAGGCATATTTTCGTGATGTGACTGCAGATTAAGAATTTGACCGACAAATACTGGTATTTTTCTTATCGTGACAGGTCATAATCTGAATTATTCCCCTTGATGCTCATGTCTGGTTAGTGACTGAGTTGAGGTTTTATGGCCCAGTTTACCTTACCACACTTTTCCTTGACAGACTTAGTCCTCTAAGTGGTTAACCAGTATTTGTGTACATTCTTTCACCAGAAAGACAACTGCCCTTCTTGTATCAGAAAATAATTAATGATCAATCTCTACAAAAAATGTTGCTAGACCTGGTTTGGGATCAAACCCGCAATTTCCTGATCACAAGTCAAGCTTGCATCTGACCACCGATGCCGTAGTCTGGCTAATAACAAGACTAGGTAACAGACTATTCAGATGAATTGTTTTTTTCTGTTACCTTTAATGGGGACTCATTTATTCTCTTTGTCCAATGGTAAACAGAGGGTCTGGTAGGACTATCCCACTTAAAACCATACCAGACATGTAGAATATGATATTTAAAGTCCAATCAGTCAAAGAATCATTCAGTCATATCGCGATGGAGTCTGGATGTGGCAGGGAGCTAAATGCTCTGTTTTAGAGTGCCGCCTCACTGCAATATCATGCCTCAAACATGACACAATATTCCACTCAGTCACATTATACTGACACCGGAGTGACCAATTCTGATTCCTAGCTCTACTTTTGTAATTCTTTATACTCTGGGTAAAATTTTCGGAAGACAACATATTAAAATATTATTTCATATGTTTCCCAGAAAGCAGAATTTGACATTTCCTGCAAATTGTCTTCAATGGAGACAATTTGATGAAATGTCAAATCCTGTTTTCTGAGGAAAATAAGAAAAGTATCACCAATTTGTTGTCTGCTGAATTAGCCAAGAGTATTAAAGGTTAATGCTGAGCCCAAGTGAAAGAACAGCTAGTACAATTTTTTTAAGGTTTTTGGTATGACTTGAATCAGGATTGAACCCACAACCTCCTGGCAGCAAAGCTGATACGCTACATTACGGTAACATGCCTATCCAAATATACTGAAAATTTTACCACCAAAAATGAAAATTTTCAGATAAAAATTCTGATATTTTTCGTATTTCTACTCAAAACATAGATTGTGGGTACTCGTTAGAACCACCTCGGTTAAGTGGTTCTAACGAGTACCCACAATCTCAGTTTTCGAGCAGAAATAAGAAAAATAATGTATACCCCTCTAAACCCCAGTTTTACTATACAAAAGTGGGGTTTAAGGGGGTCAACATTATATAGGCATGTTTTCCTGATGACCAACTTAGCCACTGTGGTCGTACCATTTCATGAGTTCCTCCATCCCTCTCATAAATGGGGCTTGTCTAAAACTATGATACGTACCCTACTCTGATATTCCTTCATCTTGAGAGGAGACTGCATTACAAGAGATCTTGTTTGGGTAATATCACAACCTGGCATAGGAGCTGTCAAATTAAAGTTGTAGTTGTATGGTTGAATTATCTGTAAAAGAAAAGAAAAAAAAATAATAAATTTCCTTGTTGGCAAAATCTATATTCATACTGAAGCAATTTCAAAAATGAGACTTCGTTTTCTTTTAGCTTGATTTGTCTTAATTTCTGCCACAATTTAACCTTTACCACTACTCTCTTGGCTAATTCAGCAGACCACAAATTGATGATGTTTTTCTTATTATTCCCAGAAAACAGGATTTGACATTTCATGCAAATTGTCTCCAACAGAGACGGAGACAATTTGCATGCAATGTCAAAATCCTATTTTCTGGGAGAAATAGAAAAGTAAATGAATATGTTGATTGTTGATTTTTTTACCCAGAGTGCTAAGTCTTAAAAGCTTTTATTGTAAAATACCACAGGAAGCAGCTTCTGATAAAGGTTTGCCATTTGCCACTCATCCAGCAGTTTTTAGATACATTGTAAAGCTCACTTGTTCAAATTGTAATGATCGTGTTGTGGTTGAACCACACGTCAACCCTTGTGGGTCATTTTGTGTTGTCTCCCAGAGAAAGGGAGAAAAGAGATAGTAGAGGAGATGAAAGGGAAGGACAGAGAAGAAAAGAGGAACAGGAATGAAAGTGAAGAAATAGAAGAAATAGAAACTTTCCCCCTCTACCCTTACCTGCTAAAAGGATAGCAGGCCTCGCCCAACTGTAAGCAAATATGAGTTGGACGCCCTGGTAAGATACACAACACCTTCGCCACACCTAACCACCCCCTGTTCAAACTGTAGAACTATGACTATGATAAGGAGTTAAGCTGTTCAAATATTGAGATAAATATGGTAACAGAGAATCAGATCAACCTAAATAGTATGCCTACCTTCAAGCATTCATCGTTCGGAGCTTCTATTGCATCATATGATTCAATCTTATCGACAATCGCTTGTAACTTCTCTTCTTCATGCTGTTGTCGGAGAGTAGAGTTGACATGGTGTACGAAACGATCAACACTTGCAATCTACAAATTGAAAACAGAAAAATAAAGTACATGCAAACATTTGTTGACAATATTTCAAAATATTTTTCATATTTTACTGTTGAGACAGCTCATTATCAGCCATCTCATCACAATCTTCAAATCTACACTGTCTTCAAAGCCTGATTTTTGGTCTGTAATGTTGAAAGGGTTCAGAACTGATGATGGTACATGATGATATATCCTTTTCAACACTATTTAAATCATATCCAGATGAAAGGATGATAATGGAAGGCTCCAAGCAATGAAGCACCATACAGTAATGAGCTCAATTCTGTCTCTAGCAGGATTCGAACCTGGGACCTCGTGATCCAAAGTCGGGAGCGCTAACCACTCAGCCACCTGGCCCTTCAGAAAGGGTTCAGAAATGGCATGCATAAAAACGGGTACTAATCTCTTCTCACTCACTCATTACCCACCCAACCCCTCTCCTTCACACACCCCATTGATGTTTTACTGTTGACTGCTCGAAAACAGTATTTCTTCTTTCAGTGCCTCGAGAAGGCTGTGTCTCATTATTTTGTCCTTTCAATAGTAATGTCATTTGTATTTTTCAGTGTAAGCATTAAGAAATTTGAAACTGACATACCATTTCTAGAAGATCTTTTCTCTGCTTTTCATCATCTGTTTTCCTGAGTATAGCTTGCAAGAGAAGCGAGTATTTTGTCAACCGCTGCATGGGTTTCACGAGTAAATCTGTAAGTTTTAAACGATTGCACTGTTTCTGAGCTTCTGCCCACTAGAAAAATAGAAAACATGAAAACTGTCAATGTATAGAACAACACATATATCTGGGGAGTATCCTGAAAATTATCTTATTTCTCTATGAAAATATACCATATTCTACCTAATTACCACACATATCCCTACAAGCCCACTGTCAAGCAATTTCATAGTCTTCAGATTACAGCCAGTATACTTTTTGTCTATAGAGGCATATGTTGTGGGTACCCATCTGAATTACATAGATGTGTCGATGCAATTCAAATGAGTACCCACAACATATTATTTTATAAAGAAAATCAGAAAAAATAATTGCAGAAACATCATCAAATAAGTCCTTTGCTGATCTTTTTTTAAAGTTTACCCTTAGAAGGCAGATACATATTTTATCACACGTTTGACAAGTACATGTAGTTTTGAAAAATTTAAGCGCACAGTGCTGTAATTAGGTACATATGGTATGTTATGGGGCTCATTAGAAGCACCTAAGCACTTCTAATGAGCATCACAACATATATTTTTGTGCAGAAAAACCTCATATCTTTAGTTATCAGCTCTAGATATACAAAGCAGTCTATTGAAAATTATACATGTTTCCCGTGTCCAACCGTTAAAAAGTTACTGCTGCATTTTGAAACATTAGGAGCTTTTTCCTTGTGTGTGTGTGTGTGTGTGTGTGTGTGTCCAGGTTAAAACACATACAAGGGGCTTCTTTAAATAAAACAAAACTGAGTCCCATCTCACAATAACATTTTATTTTCTTCCACCAGTTACACTGTTTTAATATAAGATAATGACTACTGTTGCTAAGTAATAATGTTATTAGCTTTTAATCATTTACATGCCAAATAAAAGCTAATAAAACCAAATATAATATATTTTCATATATATTGCAATACAGGGCCCGGTTGTTCAAAGCGTCGTTAGCTTAACGAGCTCGTTAAGGGTCATTTCGTTAACTGTTTTAGCAGATTCAATATACAATATTCTGATATTTTTTGCTGAAAAAATGTGAGTAGCTTTTGCACTGCAAAAGCTACTCACATTTTTTCAGCAAAAAATTTCAGTATATTTGTGTATCACTCGATATAAATTTTAACGAATCGTTAACTAACGACATCGTTAGCTTTGAACAACTGGGCCCTGATTCTTAACCCTTAAAGTACTAAACAAATTTGAAGCAGATGAAATTCTATAATTGATTTTGTTATCATGAGAAATTAAGACAACATTTCAACTGAATTTTTTTTACTGTGCAGACCATTCACCTGAAACGTCAAGCCTTATTTTCTCTGAAAAAACTATTTGAAAGTGTCATCTGCTGTAGTTGTGATTACTGATTAGCACTTCATGGGTGACAAATGTAGGGTACAATGATTTAGTGACAAATTTGTAGCATACAGTTTTGATAAGCCTAAAGGAGACCAACTTACTATCACAAAAGTTTTGAAGAGTTCGTTCTCTGTGTATTGTGACTTCATGTAGTCAAGACAAACTTTCTGTTTAGCACAGTAGCAGACATACGGTTGGAATAGATCATGGTACTGAAATAAACAAAAACAAAGCGAAATCACAGGTTGGGTTGGAGTTAAACTGCCCAGTCAACACTATTAAGGTCATGTCAAGCCAGTCAATTTACATAACCATACTTTTCCTGGGCAAGCTTAGTCCTCTCAGCAGTTAACCAATATTTGTGCATATTCTTTACCAGAAACTGACACCTGCCTTCTTGAATCAGCAGAGGGAAGATAATGACTATACAAGAATCTCATGATCAATCTCCACAAAAGAATGGACCCTGCAATCTCCTATCACCAGTCTGATGCACATCTGACTGAAAACATAGGAACTTGATAAAATTCTGGTGATAATTAAGAACATGTTTGTTTTTTTTTTGTGTTTTTTTTTTTTATTAAAACAACCGTATTCACCCTAAGTATTTGGACACCCTACCATAATATCTGATGCAAACAAGAATTATAAGCAAAGCAAACTAACTTAACACAACTAATATATGGACAGAATGGACAAAACATTCAGATGGATGAAGGAACATTCGGATGCATCAAGACACTCAAATGAATGAACAGAATGATGAAAACTAGATACCCTGATGGCATAATACTTCTTGTGCCTGGGGATATAAGAAACTAAGAGGAACTGAACCAAAAATACTGATTGGAAATCTTATTTTTCCATAAAACTCTTATTCAGGCAACACTTTCACTGAGATGAAAGTAAAGATATGCAAATGCACATACAAATACATATTGCCAGTGACCATCATCTCTCCTGTAAATAAAACAAGACATAGGACTTGTAAAGGAGGAGTACTTGGTGATAATTCTGGGGTAATGTTCTCCACTTTTCCATAACAACATTGTACAGTGAACCCTTTTTACAATGACAGCATTTGTTCCCAAAGATGTTGCCATTAAAATGAACTTGCTGTTGTAAAGAATACTTCATGAGCAGATTCATATGTAAGAAAGGTCTTGTTTTGTTCTTATTTCCCCAAACAACATATATTTTGGATATTTGTTAGAATTGCCTCAGTGAGGCGATTCTAACAAATATCCAAAACATAATTTTCTTTAAAGCAATAAATGCAATATTCAGGTATAATTTGTAACTAATCATTTCCTCTTTGGCGTAGGTTTTGTGACATTCAAATAGTCATTATAATGAATTTTGTCATTGTGTCGAGTGTCGGTATAAAGAGGGTTGTCTATAGGCACTTATTTAAATCATCTTGCTGAGATGACATCAAGTACCTACAACATAATGAGCTATGTCATGAGTAAAGAAGCCCTATAGCGTATGCGAACAGCAATGATTCATATCTATGCAGTCTTGCCAGAACCTATGCTGTTCCCTCGTGTAAGCGGTAGGACAAGCGGAAACTTCAGCCAAAGATCTAGACATGTGGCCTTGCTAGGTCAATGGACATGCATACTTAAAGCTTGATTAGATGGAAAGTGACTCATATATTTTCATGGGGACAGAAAATAAACTCTTCACTGGCACCTCTTTATAAGACAATTAATTATAAGATAGGTTTGGATACAAGTCAATTTAAAGGTGGACCCCAAAATTATCCAAACAAAAATGTGTAGATTATATAGGAAAATGACCATTTATGGTCATTTTTCTATATGATCTACACATTTTCATTTGGATACAATACAGTCCAAACAAAAATGTCTAGATTATTATTTGTATGATAATTTTTCTATATAATCTGGTATTTTTTCTATATAATCTGGACATTTTTATTTGGATACAACATGGTTGTTTAGCTAACATGGTTTTCGCTTTGGATTCCAGTAATCGTGTTATAAAGGGGTTATGGTGCATAAATTCATCATGCAATATGCCCCATAAAAGTTCTCTGAGAAACCCATGGAATAGAATACAAACAGAACTTCTTACTTTCTTAAATCCTTCCTTCATTGTTGACGGGTTGAGAAGCGAGGCCGTAGACCGCGATTCTTCTAGCACTTTTACTAAATGACATTTCCAGAATTCACAGTTGGCATTCGATATTTCACTGATATTGTTAAATAATTTATCTGTATCAATCTGGAAAAGAACAGAATAGCTCTACATGGACAAAGTTTTGAGGATCATACTTCAAACTTCTCAACGTCTCGACATCCAACACATTAATTCTGACTTCTTGTTTTGGACTTCTCACTGTATGCCATTTCAAATTTCTTGACTTTGACCATAAATTCTAATGCACTTGCGTATGTAATGCAACATCTGATTGGATAACGTCAAAAATTTGTGACAGTATATTCTGCAATATACTGTCTGACATCCGATGTCATCATGTAACATCACTTTTCATTGGCTGGCATTTGTTTTTATGTAGCTAACAGAACTTGCCACTTTGTACAAATAGTACATTTCTTCAACAATGAATGAATAAATGCATTAAGAGTCGGCTAACTGCGCATCGCGGATGTGGCGTTACAAGACTGCAGTACATAAGGAAAGCATGCAGCAATCTGGCTTGAAATATGTCCACTGGTGTAAAAGCAGAGTTCTTGATAAGATGCTTTTTTCAATCTAAAAGTATTGATGTTTTTCTTATTTCTGAAGAAATATTTACCTGATACCTACTCTTATCTAGACCTATGTAGAAGGATAGAGTATCTGACTAACATCAGTACTAACATTTGATCTTTTAAGCTCTGTTCCTGATTGCAGGGTCAGGGACAAAAATCTTTGTAGTTTTGCAAGTCAACAGCACTTCAAAAAGGCATAAAGCAAAATGTTGAAATCTGTCCAATGGTGTAGAAGACAAATATATGGTCAGATATTGAACTGCCAGTAACTGACAAATGCCCTTCTTAAATCAGTGGCAGATAAACATGACTGTAGAAATTATTTCATGACTGTGCTATAGAGCCCGACATTATTATTTCATACAAACTGTCTTCTTAGAAGATTATCTACATACTTAACGATAAAAACATTTTAAAATATTCTCTGCTAAGTTTTTACCCAGGATTCTATTTTTTTTTTTTTTTTTCTTTTCTTTTTCTGAGAAAATAAATCTTGCCAATTTACATGTAATGCCAAGACTTACCTTCTCTGAAAAAAAAATCTAAATGTTATTTGCTGAACTGTAACTCATTTTAGTCTGGAAACCCCTGAAAGGGTTAATGGCAAACAGTGCAGCCCAGATCAGATGCCACAGAATGCAGCATCTGATCAGTGTCTACACTATTTGCATTAACTACAGGAATTTCTATAAAACATAGTAATAATAATATGAACTAGCCAGACACCCTGCTATTGGAAACAGACCAGTCCAAAGAGTTGTGGCAGACTAGTCCACTCCATGTAAATGGGTTAAGGGTTAACAAATAGTTTTTGCCTTTGCATACATGGAGTATTTATAAGTTCAATGACCTGTTAAATACATAAAAGGACATATGAAATCAGTTTTCAATTAAAAGATCAATTACTCGATAAGTTAATGCTTACTTTTCACTTCAATAATTTATTTTGCAATAAAATATTTGTTCTGTTTTCTGTTCTTTTTTTTTTTTTTTTTTCATTCTCAGAAATCACAAAATCAACATGGGTCAGTGTACATTCAGTTCAATAGGAAACCATTTCTCCAGATCAGGCAGGGTTTTTTTAACCAAAAAGTATTAATATTTTCTTATTTCCCAAAGAAAACATTTACTGCAGGTACTCATTAGAAGTGCCCTGCCAAGGCGCTTCTAATGAGTACCTACAATTTATGTTTTCATGGAGAGCTAAGAAAAATATTTACCTGGGACCAGTTGTTCAAAGCCTCGTTAGCTTAAGAGCTCGTTAAGGGTCATTTCGCTAACTGTTTTAGCGGATTTAATACACAATATTCTGAAATTTTTTGTTGAAAAAATGTGAGTAGCTTTTGCACTGCAAAAGCTACTCACAGTTTTTCAGCAAAAAATTTCAGCAATTTTTTGTTGAAAAATTGTGAGTAGCTTTTGCACTGCAAAAGCTACTCACAGTTTTTCAGCAAAAAATTTCAGCATATTTGCGTATCACTCGATGTAAATTTTAACGAATCGTTAACTAACGATGTCGTTAGCTTTGAACAACTGAGCCCTGATATCCTATAGCTATGGAAAACACTGATTCATGTGTCTGGAAAATGTGTGTTTGGGTGTATGCAGATAGCAAAGACCAAGATCTGCTTCCTTAGCTGTCTACTTACAGAATGTATGGTTATGACAAAATTAGAAGAAAACAAATGAGCAATACAGAAAAATGTGGTATTTACTCTAAATATTCCAACACCTATTGTCCTTTTGACATCATTCGGAAAGATGTTTTTTGCTTGGCATTTTTTAAATGAAAATGTTTTTTTCTGATTGACCATATCTTATCAGGCATTATTATATAGGCCCATTTGTCTTTTCTGTTTCTATGTTTTGTTCTCAAATATGTACCCTAAAATCAAACTTACGGTCAAAATTGGTCTAACCTATGCAATTTCTATAGTAAAATGATTTTTTTTTATTTTTTGTCTAAGAAAACACTTTTTACTTTTCTTTGCTGAATTTGAATTATTGACATTTCACAACAATATTGTGAAAATTTTAGAAAAAAGGAACAAGCAGACCTTGTTAAAATCTGCCTCCAAGTTACCCTCCCTACAGATTTCTGCATAATTTGCATTCATTTTTTCTATTGTAAAAAGTGAAAATTTGATGTTTTAAAAACCAATTACTAGAACTAGACAAAGTGCCCAGTGGGGCACATATACCCCCGACTAGCGCTACCACCACCTTTTAAAGAGCACAAAGTATGTAGCTTTGACTCTGGAGATGGCAGTTGTATGCTATATGTTATAACATTGAAAAAATTCAATCACACAGTAATATGAAGCCCTTGACCTCAAAGGTCAGGCACAGGTGTAGGGATTAAGCTAAATAAAACTTTAGCCCTATAACTATCACCATATACCAGTGAAATCAGTCTTTATAATATAAGCAAAAATGACATTTGTATGAAACGTCTGTGACCTTGACTTAAAAGCCATGCCCCAGCTTGGGGATGGTGCCGAGAAAAACTTCAGACCTATATATACCATCATGCTTAATATTAATGAAACCAACAAAAGGGTCTTCATAATATAGCTATATAAACTTAGATGCATTTTTTTTTTTTACTTTTATATGAAATTTCTAAGTCTGTGACCTTGACCTCAAGGTCATACCCCAGGATAAGGATGATGCTGAATAAAACTCTAGACCTATATCTACCAACATGTAAAATATAAATGAAATTCCTCAAAGGGTCTTGATGGTATAGTTATATAAACATAAACACAAAACATTTGACTTATTTATGAAAATTCTAAGTCCGTGACCTTGACCCAATGTTATTCCCCGGGATAGGGTTGGTGCTGATAAAAACTTAAGCCCTATATCTACCATCAGGCCAAACATGAATTAAATCCATCAAAGGCTCTTCATAATATAAGGTCTTATAAACTTTAACGTAAAAACTTTGACCCTAAGACAAAAATAAAGTATGAACAAATAATGTTTCAATGGATGGATGGACAGACAAACAGATTCCTTGCTGATAGCTATATCCTCTCAACCTTTCAATTAGGGTATAATAAAATTTAACAAAAGGTCTTGATGATATGGCTATATAAACTTAAAAGCAAAAACTTTTACTTTTAAATGAAACTTCTAAGTTCTTGACCTTGACCTCGGTCACACCCGGGGTGGGGATCATGCGGAGTAAGACTCTAGGCCAATATATAGCAACATGTCAAATATAAATGAAATTCCACAAGGGTCTTGACGATACAGCTATATAAACTTAAACACAAAAAATTTGACATTTTTATGAAAATTGGAAGTCCGTGACCTTGACCCAAAGGTCACCCCCCGGAGTGGGGATGGTGCCAATAAAAACTTTAGAGCTATATCTACCATCATGCCAAATATGAATGAAAGCCATCAAAGGGTCTTCAAAATATGAGGTCTAATAAACTTTAACGTAAAAACTTTGACCCAAAGACAAAAATAAAGTATGAACAAATAATGCTTCAACAGATGGACAGACAGACCAACAAATTCTTAGGTATATCCGCTGGCCTTTCAATTAGGGAATACTGAAATTTAACAAAAGGTCTTGATGACAGGGCTATATAAACTTAAACGCAAAAATTTTTTACTTTTATATAAAAATTCTAAGTTCGTGACCTTGACCTCGGTCACACCCTGCGTGGGTATCATGCGGAGTAAGACTCTAGGCCGATATCTAGCAACATGTCAAATTAAATGAAATTCCTAAAGGGTCTTGATGATATAGCTATATAAACTTAAACACAAAAAACTTTGACTTTTTTATGAAAATTCTAAGTCCGTGACCTTGACCCCAAGGTCACTCCCGGGGTGGGGATGGTGCTGATAAAAACTTTAGACCTATATCTACCATCATGCCAAATATGAATGAGATCAATCAAAGGGTCTTCAAAATATGAGGTCTTATAAACTTTAACGCAAAAACTTTGACCCTGACTTTTTTATGAAAATTCGAAGTCCGTGACCTTGACCCCAAGGTCACCCCCGGGCAGGGGATGGTGCTGATAAAAACTTTAGACCTATATCTATCAACATGCAAAATATGAATGAAATCCATCAAAGGGTCTTCAAAATATGAGGTCTTATAAACTTTAACGCAAAAACTTTGACCCTGACTTTTTTATGAAAATTCGAAGTCCGTGACCGTGACCCCAAGGTCACCCCCCGGGGTGGGGATGGTGCTGATAAAAACTTTAGACCTATATCTACCATCATGCCAAATATGAATGAAATCCATCACAGGGTCTTCAAAATATGAGGTCTTATAAACTTTAACGCAAAAACTTTGACCCTGTGACGGAAAGACGAATGAACGAACGAACAAACGTACGAATGAATGTACGTACGAACGAAAGAACAGACGAACGGAAAAGCGAAAACTATATACCCCCACATACTTCATATGTCGGGGGTATAATAAAACATTTTGTGCATAGGTAGTTACAACAAACTGTTTTGCATTAAATCATGACAAAAGTTTGCAAATTTACTTGTTCTGTGTAAAGCACCAAGCAAAAGATGACTTTCTAAAAGATGTGGAAAGCACAGTAACTCCTGATCAAGATTACACATTGGGCAGGCTGATCTGGGCATTAGCTGTTTACACATTTTCTCATGCCATAGTTCATAAACAGAGAAAAAAAAAAAGGAACTTACCTCATTTAATAGCAGTTCATTTTGTATATTTAGCACTACACATAAAAATAGCTGAAAGAAAAGAAAAGACCTGTCAGCAGAATACATTCTGAAATATTTTCTTATTTTTCCCAGAAATTTGTAGGTTTTGACATTTTTTTTTTTTTTTTTTTTTGATTTGGGTTTTACGGCCCTTTCAAGAATATTTCACTTATATCGAGCCGATCGTTCATCGAAGGTGGGCGAAAACCGGAGAACCCGGAGAAAAACCACCTGACCATCCGTAAGCAGAACTTGGCTTTCCCACATATGACCCGAGCGAGGCTCGAACCACAGCTGTGAGAAACCTAATGGATTAAGAGTCAACTCTCTTATCCACTAGGCTACGGGGGCCCATAGGTTTTGACATTTTCATGCAAATTATTTCCTTATGAGGTTTTACAGCCCAACAACCCATCAGGGTCATGCTGAGCCTGTCAGTTTACCTAATCGCACTTTTCCAGGCTTAGCTGTAAGCGGTTAACCAGTACTTGTGCATTTTCTTTTGCCAGAAACTAAGAACTGCACTTACTGAATCAGCCCAGAGGATAGAATGACCATAGAAAATATTTCATGATCAATATCTACAAAAGAATAATGCAGGAACCTGTGGGGATCAAATCTGTGACCTTCTGATCAACAATTGGATGCGTATCCAACTGAGCCACCAAGGCTGGCTTACTTTGCATGAAATGTCAAGTCCTGTTTTCTGGGAAAAATAAAATGTCATCATTTTGTCATCTGCTGAATTAGCGCCGAGTGTGGTGAAGGTGAATAATCAGTACCATATTAAGAAGTTGCCCAACTTAGCTGCAACCAGTGACTGTGAACAGAATATTTATGAATAACTGACATCAGCTATAACAACCCAACTAGATCTATGTAATTTTTTTAACATTTACATACCATACATAATGACTTGGTACTTACATCAGTTATAGCCCATGATATCTGTACATTTGTTTAACCCTGGTCCTGCTGAACCTGGATATATCTTATCTTTGCAAACAGTGTATATCCAGATCAGTTGGCTTAAGCCAAATGATTTGGATCTCCACTGTTTGTCATTTAGTAAGTGAATTTGTAGCAACAACCTAGACAAACCAATCTGACTGGCTGACAATTAGAAGTGGGTGTGGCATCTTTATTAAGCATGGAAAGGTTTAATTCATAAGTACTGTATATAGCAGTACAGTTATAACCCAGAACGACTGTTCAAACTTAAATCTGCTGTAACTGTAACCTACAGGAGTTATAATCAATGAAGACTCTTTATAATTGATCATTAAATTAATATTCATAAGCTTTATTAGAAATCTCATTGGTCAAGAGCTTATCAGGTGCAGGTTAATATTCTGTCAGGTTACCCTGTAATTTTACCCTCGCAAGTAATATTACCCTCTGACATCACTTTGATAAGCACATTTCACATCCAAGGTAATATTCTATCAGGTTTCTCTTGCCAG
Organism: Anodontia alba; assembly: GCA_964016985.1. Classification (NCBI taxonomy): domain Eukaryota; kingdom Metazoa; phylum Mollusca; class Bivalvia; order Lucinida; family Lucinidae; genus Anodontia; species Anodontia alba. The sequence goes on along the minus strand of OZ024836.1, from coordinate 58,598,808 downwards.
TAATATTACCCTATAGTGACGTCACTGCTGTCAGAGCAGTTGCAATTGTAAGAATTCAGTATAATAAAACAGTTACTGTTCTTGTATAATACAATGCAATTGTGTAACTTAAACCAGTTATAATCAATAGCTACTCTATACAATGTAACTAGGATACAAACAACAAAGTTTTTTGTTGTTGATTTTTTTTTCATCCAGTTATCCTTCATGTCACGAAGAGGTACATGTACATAGACATGTAACTTACATCAGTTATAACCCGTAATGACTGAATATAGTGTAACTCTGTTTGTAGAAGTTCCCAAATAGCTTCTTGCTGGTCATGTTGACGTTTCGAAAGTTTCTGAAACAACGAAAGTATTTTCATTATAAGTATAATATATGCAAGTTTTATGAATCTGAACACTTGGATAGACATCCTCAATAAATAACAGCTCCTAAGCAGAGAAATGTCAAGCCCTATTTTCTGAAGAAAAAAAATGAAAGAGAAATATTTCAATATGCCATATGCTATGCAGTAACAAACCATACAAGCAATACTGTATCTACCCTAAATATTGGGACACCATAACTCCATACCATACATCTAACATTTGAAGAATCCCATTTAACTACCCTGTTAACCCTTGTCCTGCTGAACCCGGATGTACCCTGCCTTTGTAAACAGTGTAGATCCAGATCAGTTGGCTTCTGAAGAAGCCAACTGATCTGGATCTGCACTGTTTGCCATTAAGTATGTGAATTTATAGCAACATTCTGGATCAAGTAATCTGATTGGCTGAAAATAAGAAGTAGGCATGGCATCTTAATTTATTCAGCAGGACAAGGGTTAATGTGCCTCAAAACTGCTGGATGAATGGTAAACAGATTAGATGTTGTATTCTGTAGCATATGATCTGGGTATACATTGTCTGCTAAGGCCTGCCTGTATTGGTGGCCTAGTGGTTAGTGCTCTTGACCTGCAAGTGGAAAATGGGTTCGAACCCAACTCAGGTCAAGAAAATTTTCAGGGCCCAGTTGTTCAAAATTTAACAAAGTTGTTAACTAACGTGACATTAAAATTTCATTTTTGAATTATGGCAAAACCATCAATATTTTTTGCTGAAAAAATGTGAGTAACTTTTGCTACTCATATTTTTGCAGCAAAAATATCAACCTATTTGAAAGTACCTTAGTTACAACAGTTAACTACAGTCAAACCTGTGTTAAGCAAGCAGCTTGGGGAAAGCCAGAAAGTGGTTGCTTAAGACAGGTGCTTGCTTAATACAGGTAAATTTACACTTGTTTTTCTTCTATGGGACCTGAAAAAGTGACCTTTAAAGACAAGTAATTGCTTAATACAGGTGGCCTTTAGGACAGGTTTGACTGTAGTTTGTCATTAAGCTAACGATGCTTTGAACAAGTGGGCCAAGATCATTAGTACACCTAGCTCATACTTGACACTCCCTGGATTGAGTATAATTGTGGAGCTTGGTGGCAGACAGCGATATCAAGTATGCATAGGTGATCCATGAAAGCAAACCTGTACAAACACATGTACATAACAAATTCACCGCTGCCTCCATGTGCCTCAGGTGCCTGGTAGTGTTAACAATAATAATTTTCTGTAGTCAGACAATTAAGCTATAAAATACTGTCAATAACAGTGGTTAAGTACATGCCAGTACATGTCAATAATATATGCCAGAGATCAAACAAATGATTGGTTTTTAATTGCCTTATATTAATCTAACATGATCTTGTTACATAACTATATAAATATGACCTTGAGATGACCATATACAAAACACAATGCACCAGCAAAATTGTGCTATACAAGCAAACAAGCATTATTAATTTAACCCTTTTCCTGCTGAACCCGGATATACCCTGTTTTGCAAACAGTGTAGATCCAGATCAGTTGACTTCTGAAGAAGCCAACTGGTCTGGATCTGCAAAATTTGCCATTTTGTCACTCGTTGATGTGTGCAAAAACTGCTGGATAAGTGGCAAACAGTGTAGACCCTGATCAGATGCTGCATTTAGATAAGTAAGTTAAAGTGTTGAGGTATTTGAAAACTTAGGTTACACATGGTATAAAGTCCAGTATATTTTTTGGCTGGTAACCCCCATATCTAAGCTCATTAGCACAGACAAGAGTATTTTGATAGACGGAAAAATAAGAAAAACATTTCAAAATGTAATCTGCTGAAATTTTACCTAGTGTTATGTTTCTGAAAAGCCATTTAACCCTTGTCCTGCTGAATCCGGTTATGCCCTGCCTTTGCAAACAGTGTAGATCCAGATCAGTTGGCTTCTGAACTGGATCTGCAGTGTTTGTCATTAAATATGAGAATTTGTATCGAGATCAAGTAATCTAAATGGCTGAAAGTTAGACATGGGTGTGGCATTTTAATTCATTCAGCATGGCAAGGGTTGGTATTTCTACATTATGGCCAAATACAAGGTTTTTTTTTTTCGCTTTTTTTTTTCCCAATGAAATGCATATTTAGTAGCTGCATGTGAAACAGTAGTTAGGTAGCCTTCAGTTTTTAGTATGTTAAATGAAGCAATGGAGCAAACATTTTCAACAACTGACATAGGGATCAAAATCTGTTCATGGCATGTCAAAATCAATTTCTGTCCTTTGATCTTTCTGTTATGGTTGATGGAAAGATAAAATGACAACTGATACTTTTGTTTCTTCTTTAAACTTTAAATGAACCTGATGGATTTAAAAAGTAGCAGACTACATTTTAAAACATTTTTCCCAGAAAAAAGGGTCATACATTCATGCTAGTTGCTTCTTATGAGGCAAATGGCATGAAATGTCAAGCCCTATTTTAAAATGTCATCTGTTATTGTCCAAGTCCAGCTGGCGATTGTTTTTTTTTTTATTATTATTATTATTTGGGTTTTACAGCCCTTTCAAGAATATTTCACTTATATCGAGCCGATCGCTCATCAAAAGTGGGCGAAAACTGGAGAACCCAGGGAAAAACCACCTGACCATCCATAAGCAGAACTTGGCTTTCCGACATGTGACCCAAGCGAGGCTCGAACCACAGCGGTGAGAAACCTAATGGATTAAGAATCAACTCTCCTATCCACTAGACTATGGGACCTCGCTCCAGCTGGTGAACCCTTAACCTTTACCACCCTCTAGACTAATTCTGCAGAAACAAACTGGTGGTATTTTTTTTTCTTATTTTTCCCCGGAAAACAGAAACTGACATTTCATGCAAATTGGAGATAATGTCAAATCCTGTTTTACGGGAAAAACAAAAAAACAAAAAAAAAAAAATTCAAAGTCATCTGTTGAAAATTTTACCCACTGTGCCAAGCATTAACAATGACAAGCATTATGTAATGGTCGCATGGTAACTGGTTTTATTATTTTTGCTTAAAAATATAACCTTTTATATACTGAATTAAAATATAAGCTGATTATATTTCAACTTTTTTTCTTGATAAAAATTAATCTTTACATTTATGTGTTGTTTTTATTGTTTGTTTATTTTTTTTTCATATTTTAGGACAAATGTGGGATCATGTTAAGGTGTCTCAATATTTAGGGCAAATATAGTATCACCTATTTCTGATACACCTCCAAAGGAGATCACCCTGATCAGAAAGTAATTCCCTCCCTTCTCAAAGGGAGCTGATCTCAAAGGAAGCCAGAGTAAATTCCTCTATGTGTAGACCCATACGAGGAAGGATTCATGTCCCAGTGAAGCAAATTCTTTCCAGCTGGAGTGGTCTCCCTTAGATAAAGGAGGCAAAAGGCAAAAACTTTCAACTTAAAAGTACCCTGTCTTTCCCAGACTGCTTCAATGATTCCTTGCCTCTGAATTTCAGTCTAGTTAACGACTTCCCCCAGACTGGATCAATGGTATGTTACCTTGTTACCTTAGAATTTTCTGGTACAATGATTTGTTACCTTTGAATTTTCTGCAATATTATCCCAGCATTGCCAGTCTGGTTCAATGACTCCTTACCTCTGAATTTTCTACAATAGTTCTCCAATCTGGTTCAATGATGAAGGTTTTCTCCTCGATATGTGGCTGGCCTATCTGTATCAATGAAGGGGGAGGAGGAAGGCCTTGGAGACTGTAATTATTTAATAAATCATGCAGCTGATCCAACTTCTCTTTATCCTGAAATCATAGAAATACACAACATGAGATACAAACAAGGCTGACAAAAGAAATGAAATGTGTAACAAATATGGATATATACCATAATTACCATGAATATTGGGACAGACAGGCCTGTGCAACAGTATAAACCCAAACAAAAATGTATAGATTATATAGAAATATGACCATTTGTTTTGTTTGGATACAACACAGTTGTTTAGTTAACATGGCATTTGCTTTGTTCTAAAGGTTGTGGTGTACATACATACATGCCATTAGCTGTTGACAGAAATCTGTGAGATTTTGCAAATTTTTAGGGGAGATTTGATAAAATTCTGTGAGGTTTTTATGAAAATCACTTTCAAGCTTACATAAGTAAGTTAAAAGTAATTATTTTAATGAATTAAGCTTGGTGTAGCTATGCTAATGTGTGATTTGTTTCTAGTTCTTCAAAAAAATAGCTTATTAAATGGTATGAAAATTCTGTGAGATTTGAAAATCTTATGGGAAACGAGGTCCAGAAGGGCCAAAATTCTGTGAGATTTTGTCTCACAGTGTGAGGTATGGCATGTATGTACATACCAGTAGAAACTCAAAATACTGGATCAGATGAATAGAAATAAATATACAGTTACTACAGTAATCCATCTGGTAGTTTTAAAGATCAGTTAACCCTGGTCCTGCTGAACCTGGGTATACCCTGCCTTTGCAAACAATGTAGATCCAGATCAGTTGGCTTCTTCCAACTGATTTGGATCTTCACTGTTTGGCATTAAGTATGTGAATTTGTATTAATAACCTGGATCAAGTAATATGATTGGCTGAAAATTAGAAGTGGGCATGGCTTCTTAATTTATTAAGCATGACAAGGGTTAAAATAATAATGCAGTATCTTATCAGAGTCTACACTGTTTGCAGTAAAGATAAGAATTTCTATAAAACAGAAAAGAAAAGAAATAAAACTAAACTAAACCCACACCCTGTTAGTTGAAAATGGACCTGAGCAAATGACAGACCACTTGTATTTTTTTGTACTTGATATTGTATGTGATCCTCTCCTTAGGACTAGCTTACAAAAATGATTCATATAAAATTCTGGGTCAAGATAAGATATCTTTTTCAGAATATCACCTGCTATCATTGTACCTTATAACCTGATAGCTATGAAGTACAGGGACAGTAAAAAGAGTAGCCTAACCTGGATTTAGATTGGCTGCCTCATCTTTGTGCTCAATGAAGTTCTTTTTTTTTCAATCCTAAATATTTATACTTTTCTTATTTTTTAATGAAAACAATTCTGGGTACTGGTTATAAGTGGTGCCTCTGAGAGGTGCTTCTAATCAGTACCCAGAACATTTGTTTTCATGAAAAAATATTAACCCTGGTCCTGCTGAACCTGGATTATGCCCTGCCTTTGTGAAGAGTGTAGATCCAGATCAGTTGGCTTTTAGGAAGCCAAATGATCTGGATCTGCACTGTTTGCCATTAACAGCTCCTTATTCCTCAAAAATAGACATTTTATTATCCAAGAAAAGTTTAATAAACTGATGTATAGTATTAATACTATCATAAAATGTGGCATCTGACAGCTTGTAAAATTTCAGTTAGTCTCTTGTTCTTTAACTGGATCAAAAATGAGATGATTTTTTATTATATCTCTGAATATAAAGATATGATAAAAAATCATTTCATTTTTGGTCAACATCAAAAAAGAGACTAACTGAAATTTTCAGGCTGTCAGATACAACAGTTTATGATGGTATTAGTATCATATATCATTTATTAAACCCTTCTGGGATAAAAAAAATATCTATTTTTGAGGAATATGGAGCCTTTAAGTATGTGAATTTGCATCAACAACTTCATTGGCTGAAAATTGGAAATGGGTGTGGCATCTTAATTTATTCAGCATGGCAAGGGTTAAGAATTTTGATTTTAATACTCTTATCTAGAGTTAAAACCAATTTTAGAATTACCCATGTATTTTATCTTTTGCAATAATCTTCTTTTACATAATATGAGTATTTTTTGACAAACTGCCATATAATTTAAGACATGATAACATTATTATGATTTGTATCCTTCACTAGTATCAATTCTTGTGTCAAATTAGCACAGAATAATGAAGAGGGCACAATAGAACTGTCTGGGTCTATAAAAACCCATGAAAAAAATACAAGACACTGCTCCAGATAAGAGAGGATCTAAATAATATTTCTTCTCTTATTTCTGCATGGAAACATATGTTGTGGGTACTCATTAGAAGCACATCATTGAGGTGCTTCTAATGAGTACCCACAACATATATTTTCATGGAGAAACAAGAAACATATCTTTTTGGTGGGGTTGAAAAACACACCTTATCTAGATCTATGAAGATAAAAGATTAGACAAACCTTTTTGAACTGGTAACAAAATACAGTTGATAATGAGGACAATTTTACACAAACTGATACAAGATAGGACAAAAAGTACAAAAACTGTGAAAAGAAAACTTCCATTAAACTTGTCAAATCAACTTGTCAAATTTAGAAAAAAGCATTTCACACACTGAAAGTTTGAGAAAAATGAAATATGAGGAATGCAATAGTCTCTTATTTCTACAACTATGGGAAGGGGGTAAAAAGGGTAAACGTGTTCAACAACTTAGCCCTTAAAGTGCCAAGAAAAACTGCATCTGAAAAAGTCGTCTGTTTATGTCGTCTGCTGAATATTCTTGCAGACTTTTCAAACCTATTTTTGCATACCGGCAAACAGTATGGACCCAGATCAGACTGCTCCTAAAGGAGCAGTCTGATCTAGGTCCACACTGTTTGCAAAAATGACTTTTAAAATCACAAGCAGATGACAAAGCAGACGACATTAGTTGTGACTGGCGATTAGGGTCAATGTGGTGCAAGTCAACTCTTAAAGTGCCAAGCCAAATTTCTAGCAGAAGACATTCTGTTTTTTTTTTTCTTTATTTTTCAAAGAAAATAAGTCTTGATATTTCATGTGAATTGTCTGTCAAGACTTATTTTCTGTGAAAAATGATTTTTAAAAAAAAAAAAAAAGTGTTCTCTACTGCAGTTGTGATTGCCCCTTTAAGAGTTAACGAGTCATGACCATATATATATACAAGTGTCCCCACCACAGAAACCACATACCAAACCGACAGAATGACCCATTTACCTGTAAATCATTTTTGACCAAACAATTATTACCATAATGAGGCATTTAAAAAGACCATAAAATCTGTCGACCATGTCAGGTACAAGGGGATGATGGATTTATGACCATCTGTACTTGTGTCAACTAAGCTGTCCAAGTTCACCTTTACTACTCTCTGGGCAAATTCAGCAGAGGACAAATTAATGATACCTTTCTTATTTTTCTCAGGAAATATGCTTGGCACTGTCCCCTAATGGCCATAATTTCTGACAAAAAAACATGATTGGAACATTTTTTTGTACAGCATCATCCTAAAAATATTTCAGCCAAAGTATCAAAACTAGGTCAGATGTTCTGGACAAGATGATTTTTTCCCTTAAATTTTCAGGTGGTTAACTTTGCAACCCAAATTTTGCTTCGATTTCATTTCTTTGAGTAACACCCAAGGAACATTCTGTGAATTTAAGAAAAAAATTGGCCCAGTGGTTTAGGAGATGTCAAATGTTAATGGACAGATGACAATGGACACCAGACAACTACCCTACCTAAATAGCTCACTTTGAGCACAAGTGAGCATAAAACTATATATTTATATATAGTTATATATAGTTTGCATGTATATATATATAGTTTGCATGTATATATATATATATATATATATATATATATATATATATATATATATATATATATAATTTTTTTTTACTTTTCAAAGAAAAGCAGGCAATTCATGTGAAATGTGAAGACAAATTCTCTGGAAAAAACAAATGCCTTCTACTCCAAATTTTGCTTGGGGCTTAAAATGTTAATATATATCTTCAACAATTGTGGATGCTGTCAACGCCACCACTGCTACAGCCAACACCTAGTCTGGTTAGTTGAGCTAAAAATATTCATTTGTCATCTCTGCTGATTTTGTGCAGAGAGAATACTAATGTAAACTCTTTTGATGCATGGGCAAACAAACTGGTGATATTTTTCTTATTTTTACTAGAAAATAGGATCTGAAACTTCATGTAAATTGTCTCCAAACTTAATGCAAATTGTCTCCTTTTGCATGAAGTGTCAGATCTTATTTTCTTGGAAAAGTGAGAAAAATTCTTGAAAATGTCGTCTGCTGAAATTTTTACCCAGCATGCAAATTGTTAAAGGGTTAAAATACATACAAGACATGCTTTAGAACATTTTTTTTATTGTTTTACCAGTATGTTAACCTACTTCAACTACAACAGACAACACTCTGAACTTTTTTTTCTTTTTCTTTTTTTTTTGATTTTCAGTGAAAATAAGGCTTGACATTTCATGTGACTTAGCTGTCTATTATTTTTCAGAGAAAATTAAACTAGAAATTTTATGTGAATCACATGCCTAGTAGACAATTCACATGAAATGTCAAGCATTCCATCAAAAATACAAAACACGTTGTTTGCTGCAGTTGTGATCAGCACTTTAAGGGTGAAATTTCCTCAAAGCAAAATGAAATATTTATGAAAAATCTGCCTCTTCAACTAAGCAGCAATTTACATTGCTCCAAGACAAAAGGAGTAACCAAACAAATATTTTTCTTTTTTTTTCATACTGTAATAAAATTTGGGAACTACATGTAGCAACTGGCAAGACACAAAAACTAAATCCATTATCAGGTCTTGGTTATATAACGACTTAACGCTTAGCACTCTGGGTAAAATTTTCAGCAGACGACATTTTGAAATATTTTTCTTATTTTTCCCAGAAAACAGGATTTGACATTTCATGCAAATTGTCTCCTAAGGAGACAATTTGCATGAAATGTCAAATCCTGTTTTCTGGGAAAAATAAGAAAAATAACATCATTTTGTCGTCTGCTGAAAATGCCCAGAGAGTGGTAAAGGTTAAAAACTTTGATGCAGATGTCCACTAATGCTACTAAAGGACAAATGGATATGCATGTACAGTTATGTATATAATCAATTTTTATTTTCCCCACAAAACGCTAGTTTTACCTGCACATCAATCCCCTTATGAAAACAGTTTTAACTGAAAGTCTTGGGGCGCATTTTTTTTTTTTTTTTTTGAAAGTAGACCCCCTTTTTTAGAAAGGAGGTAATCATAATTTTAACAGTTGCCCCCACCCACAAAGGTGTATCACCTGAATATAAGCAGATGATGTTTTAAAATACTTTATTTTCCAGAGAAAACACGGCCTGTCGATTCATGTGAATTGTCCTCCTGAAATTTCAAGCCCTGTTTTCTTAGGAAACTGATTCCCAAAAAAAATGTCCGGACTTATTTCCTTCAAAAATTAAGATTAATATCTCAAATTTCATCTGCATGCACTTCAGATTAATAATTTACGGTCAGTGAATAAAGGAATTTTGTTTGCTTCTAAAGATTAACCTTTAAAGTGCTTAGCATAGTTGTAGCAGACAACATTCTATTTTTTACTTTTCAGAGAAAATAAGAGGGCATTTCATATGAATTGTCTGCTGGATAGACAATCCACATAAAATGTCAATCCTTATTTTCTCTGAAAACTATGAAAAGAAAAAAAATTCAAAGAGTCATGTGCTGTAGTTGTAAGAGTTATGTATATGCACCTTTTTCGATAATCCCTTCAGCATTTAACCCATCAAGCATGCCTAACATTAACCCTTGTCCTGCTGAACTCGGATATACCCTGCCTTTGCAAACAGTGTAGATCCAGATCAGTTGGCTTGATCTGGATCTGCACTGTTTGTCATTTAGTATGTGAATTTGTATCAAAATCCAGAATCAAATAATCTGGTTGGCTGAAAATTAGAAGTGGGCGTGGCATTTTAATTTATTCAGCAGGACAAGTGTTAATATTTAAATCAGCTGCGCCATGTAAAAATGTGTCTTCTAGCATGTGCATACAGCGAAGGCCCAGATCACAGCTGTGTAATCTGATCAGGGCCTTCACTGTCCACTAACAGAATCATACTACAAAATGTATCAATGGAGAGCAAAGACCCAGATGATACTCTGCACGTGAGCAGGATGAGCTGAACCTGCAAATTTTGCGCATCTTCTAAGACACTTTTTAGCCTGGTGATGCCCAAATATGACAAGACCATATCTATAAAATGTTTTTTTCTTTCTTTCTTATTTGTTGAATATATCATATTTACCCTAAGTATTTGTTCAACCTATCATAGTTACCCTAAGTATTTGTTCAACATATCATATATAATTACCCTAAGTATTAGTTCAACATATCATAGTTACCCTTAGTATTTGTTCAACATATCATAGTTACCCTTAGTATTTGTTCAATATATTGTGTTTACCCTAAGTATTTGGGGCAGACAGACCAAGTTAAAGCGTAGATCCAGATCAGTTGCTGCAGAATTTGGCATCTGATCAGAATACACAGGTTTTGCCACTCATTCAGCATTTTTAAGATGCAGCAATATATAGTAAAATACATAGCTACAGATTAAAGAGGGTATCCACATAATAAATATCCTTCTTATTTCTCGACGAAAACGTGTTGTCGTACTCATTAGAAGTGCTTCCTTGAGGTGCTTCTAATGAGTACCCACAACATATGTTTTTGTCAAGAAATAAGAAAAATATCATTACATTTTGGTTGAAAAAAAAAACACCTTATCTGGAGCTATGAAATAGACTCATTCAAATTTTATGGAAAATATGGAAAGAACTTATTTTCTGTTTGTTTGAATTGAGGTTTAACTTTACTGTTAAAAAACCTTTCAGTCATGACATGATGGTGTCTAGATTTGAGGGTGAAACAGATGCTCTTTAATAGTGTGCCACCTCATTGCACTAAACACACTGATGTACTACCACCACCAGTCACATTATACTGACACCAGTGTCACCAGTCCTGGCTCTTCTTCCTGATACTTTGCAACACACAAGCAAAAAAAAGCAGCTAGTACCAAATTTACGAAGTCTTAGGTACAACCTGGTTGTGGATATAACTTACAACCTCCAGATCAAAAGGTGGATGTTCTAGCTACCAAGACTTGGACTCCTTGGCAGTAAATTCTTTTGTTTTAAAGCAGGGCCCTTTTCAAAAGGGAGATTTGATTGTGTTGGGGTTTAACGACACGTCAACCCTTGAGGGTCATTTTGTGTCATCTCCCAGAGAAAGGGAGAAAAGAGATAGAAGAGAGAGTAGAGGAGATGAAAGAGGGACAGGGAAGAAAGAGGAACAGGAATGAAAGTGAAGAAACAGAAGAAATAAAAACATTCCCCCTCTACCCTTACCCACTACAAGGATAGCAGGCCTTGCCCAACTGTAAGCCAATATCAGTTGGACGCCCCAGTGATGTAAGATACACAGCACGTTCGCACCACCCCACCACCCCCATTCAAAAGGGAGACAAAACCAATTCTGACAGAGATGTCTCCCTTGAAAGTTTATCCATTTCCCTTAAGTAGAGAAAGAAGACCCATACACCTATCTTTATCTGAAGTGCCACGAGGTCGCATGGTTGCTCCCTGAAAAGGTACAATGCATCTCAAGGACTTTGAGGTCATGGGGTCACTTCCTAAAAGAGTGTAATGGTTGTTTGTCCCACAGTTACTTGGGGCAACTGAAGAAGTTTCAAACTATGCCTATTTTGTATTGTATGAAGTGATATCTTGTTTCTTTGTATCCTGTCAAGAAAGGGGGTTTTAACCCTGGTCCTGCTGAACCCCAATATGCCCTGCCTTTGTAAACAGTGCAGCTCCAGATCAGCTGGCTTCTGAAGAAGCCATCTGATCTGGATCTGCACTGTTTATCATTAAGTAAGTGATCTGTATAAACAACCTTGCTCAAGTAATCTGACTGGTTGAAAATTAGAAGTGGGCGTGGCATCATAATTTATTCAGCATGGTAAGGGTTAAAAGAAAAGTGTCACATAGCTCCAGATGAAAGGAGTAGTGAGTATTTGTTCTTATTTTTCCACAAAAATGAATGTTGTGGGGTACTCAATAGAAGCATCTAAAGGAGATGCTTCTAATAAGTACCCACAGCTTATGTTTTTATGGAGAAATAAGAAAATCATCTATACTTTTTAGCCGAAAAAACAAACAACCCACCTTATCTGTATCGAGTTACGGTGTCCTTCAAATAAATGTGAATTGCCTGAACCCTAGTCATTCCATGCATCTCAATCAAAAATTGGTTTTGATATTTAAAACCAAATGGGTCCTAAGGCTCTCTTGGCAAAACCAGTATACAATAAATTCATTTATTTCTATTTATTTTCCCAGAAAATAAGGTTTGATATTTCATGCGAAATAGTCCTATAGCTGTTTCTTACTCTCCCTTTATGGGTAAGTCTACAAAACCTGAAGGAGTCATCCTCTTCTTAGGAATTATTCAGCCTATTTTCTGGGAAAAAATACAGCAAAATTAGAAGATTCACTTGAAACATCCTAGTCCTTAGGAAAAATAGATACAGCATTAACCCATTTAAGCCTGGCATCCCATAAAAGGGACACTGACAAACAGAATAGACCCAGAGCAGATGCTGCTAAATGGGGTGTTTGATCAGGGTCCACTGTTTGCATTAAGGACAGGAATTTCTTTAAAACTTGGTAATAATAAAAGCTAACCAGACATCACTTCTATTGGAAATTGACCTGTCCAAAGACTTGAGGTAGAAGAATTCACTCGGCATAAATGGTTTAGTCACAACAGTATGAGATGTCATTCTACAATACATTTTATTTTCCTGAGAAAATATAAGAGAGGGAAGGGAGGGTGATAATGAAAGGCTTTGTGCAATGAAGCACAGTACAGTCATGGGTAGTATTCTGTCTCCAGTTTGATTTGAACCCAGGACTTTGTGATCCTCTGTCAGCAGCCCAAATCACTTGGCCATGTGGTGGCTTCAATTACAGTATTTACCCTAAGAATTTAGACACCTTATCTACTTACCATACTTTGAAATAGTCTATTTCATTACCGCTTGATGTGTCTAGTTTGTATGGTACATTCTGCGGCATCTGATCTGGGTCTACACTGTTTGCAGAGGCCTATCTGTCCCAATATTTAGGTTTATTATGGTAACTGAGGTGTGGTTTGGGAAATGTTTTGTTATTTTTTGCCAAAACATGTCTTATGGGAACCCACTGGACCAGTTCCAGTGAGTACCTACACGATATATTTTGGAACTAAAATAACTACCTTTTTTCTGGGATTATAAGCTAGCCAAGAACTTAATTTAGGGAAAAGTCACTTCTCCCTCTTTGGAAAATAGGGAGAAATTTTCTGAGAATTACCATAATTTCTATCAGAACATTAATGTGTGCAGCAAAATTTAATGAACTTGTGTATTGTCATACCTTTATTTTTGACAATAAATCAACAATTTAAAATTGTCATACCTTTATTTTTGACAATAAATCAACAATTTTAAATTGTCATACCTTTATTTTTGACAATAAATCAACAATTTAAAAATTGTCTGGAATCTTTTCACTTTTTCCAGAATATATTGAATTTAGACTGTTTCATCTGCATACCAGCTGAACTTTTTTTTTTGTTGTTGTTGTTGTTGTTGTGGTTTTATGTTCAGCTTCCCTAACTAAGTTGTTAAGAATTGCTGCTTTAAAGTGTAATCCTTTTGTCCTATTTGTTTAGTTTTTCTTATACTATTTCCCTCAAAAGGTAACAGTTTGCTACCCACTAACAAAGCAACAGACATTTGTTGCCATGAAATGACATTTTGTGATACATGTAATTAATAAAATCATCCTGTTAACCCTTGTCCTGTTGAAACTGGATATACCCTGCCCTTGCAAAGTGTGTGCTTCTAAGCAAGCCAGATCATCTGGATCTGCACTGTTTGTGAATTTATGTCAACAATCTGGATTGAGTAATCTGATTGGCTATCAATTAGAAATGGGTGTGGCATCTTAATTTATTCAGCATGAGAAGGGTTAAATTGAGATGCTGTTTGGTAAACCAGTTAAAGTTGAAGGTCCTGACTTGAAACAGTGCTTGCATTAAGGGAAATCTGGGAGTCAGAGACTCCCACAAATTGCCCAGGGACTTCCAAAAATCAATACCAGGAAGTCTGGGACTCCCAACTTTTAAAAGATATTTAGTCATTTATAACAAAAAGTTAGAATGAATGTATGTGTTATTTAGCTTAAGAATGGCAGGAATACTCTATAAATGAGAGTTTAAAGAATACTGAGGTTGAATTTCTGAAAGTGAGTGAAAAAATTTGATCACCAGGACTTCCAGATATTGGAGCTAGGAAGTCCTGGGACTTCCAGATTTTGACAGTTAGTGCAAGCACTGTTGAAAGTTTCAATATTTGGAAGTCACAGAGCAATTTTTGGGAATCCCTTAATGAAAGTATTGCATTGCACTATCATGCAGTCAACATGCACTCTATCAAAAAGTCTGTTGCTTTTTTAGATTTGACCACTTTGAAAACGGAAGTGAATGAACTTCTGTATATAGCCACTTTGAAAACAGAAATGTCAAAGCCTATTTTCTGGAAAAAAATCATCAATTTGTTGTCTGCCAGAGATTGGTAAACATTAAGTAGCCATATTTGTATATGTACACCCATAGAATATGCAGATCAGCCTGTGCATCTCTGCAGTCTGATCATTCTTCCCTGTCCACCTAAAGGAACTTTGGATATCCAAAGAGCACCCTGCAAAGACTATTGCGGTGAAATGTCCTAAAATTTGGAACACCAAAGTTTCTGACAAAATAGCATATGCAAACACGGCAGACCCCAATCAAAGGAGCAGTCTGACCAGGCTCTACACTGTTTGCCATTCCACTATGTATTTTTAAAAAACACTGCATAAAAAGCAAAATTTAGGCCAAAATAGTATGGAAGAAAGTGTTCAAAATTTTAGATTGTATGGATGTTTACATTATCTTTGTTAGGGCCTACATGTCCACAGGTTGATGATGATGATTTGTTGTTTTACATCCCTTTCAACATTATTTAAGTCATATTGAGACAATGGCAGGGAGATAATGAAAGGCTCTATGCAATGAAGTACCGTACAATCATGAGCTGAATTCAGCCTCCAGTGTGATTCAAACCTGAGACTTGATGATACAAAGTCAAGTGCGCAAACCATTGGGATGCCTCAATGTCCAAAGGTACTTTTTCTCATGCTGCAATGCAAATTATTTTGCCGCATGCAATTTGTGCTTTCTTACACAACCTTAAGGTAACAGAAGGTATGAAGTCAATTATGCTAGGGTTCCTAGTGAGGCGTGTACCCAGAATAATAGTTTACTCATTCTCCATGAAAACGTAGTTTCTCGGATGTCATCAATAATATCTCCTTGAGACAACTCCACTGAAAGTGCAGAAGGTAAGTTTTAGTGGAGAAATAAGAAATTATCAATATTAATTAAGCTTTAGTGGAGAATAAGAAATTATCAATATTTTGATTTCTTAAATTATAACTTATCTAGAATTCCATAGTCAGCTTTTCAATCAAGCTAGCATCAACTTTAGTATGCCAAATTTAAAATATTAGCAGACAACATTTTAAAATATTTTTTTTTCTGATTTTAACAGTAAACAGGACCTGATATTCCAGTGCAAGATGGTTTGCTTGTAATGTCAAGCCTTTTTTTCTGAAGGTAATAAAAATAAAACTGCTCAATTGTCATCTTCTGCTCTGAGTCTTCTAACTTGGTTACCAGCATACTAAGGGTGAATAAATCATCCTCCAATGGCAAAATAATAATATGTTAAACTGTCTGATCAATACCAACAACCATTAGATGTCTACAAACAATGAAATCATATTTTATTCGCTACTAATTATATGTACTTTTCCCCACTTCTGTCTGACATTCTGGAAGATTCTGCTTCACTGGGCCCGCTTACACGTAAAGTTTTAAGGGTTTTATCTCCCTTCTGAAAAGGGATCAACTCTAAAAGAAAACAATTTGATCCTTCTAGGAAAGTATTCTTTCCTTTTTGAAAAAATCTTTAATACATCCAGGTATTCTGAAGATATATAAAAATTTTATCAAAATATAAATGTAAAATATCTAAGCCTATGACCACTGAATGATCTCGACCTCAATTTCGACAATGAAGTACCGGATAAAACTAAGGACCTGTATCTAACTTTGTTCCATGCATTCAGATAGTCAGGAGGTATAGAACTTTTATTATAAGCTTTAAAGCCAAATTTCTAAGTATATGACCTTGATCTAAAAGAAGGGTGGGTTCAGTGTTAAACTTCGACCCATATGTGACATCCTTTCAACCATTAATCAACTAAATCCATATAAGGGAACAGAGGTGCAAACCTCTGACAACTTTTTACAAAAGAAACTTAAAAATCAAATTTCTAAGTCTGTGACCTTGACCTCAAGGCATGGTCCTGTACTTACTTTAGACCAGTTATTAACTTAATCAGTCTAGTAGTCAAAGAGATACGAGTCTAAAAACACTGTGACTTAAGTGTGATGCAGATGTGAACTCATACGCTGATGCCAAAGTGATTCAATTAGCTCTTTCTGCACTACCTTCCAGGTCAGCTAAAAATAGTTTGCAATTTACTGCAACCTTTGGGCATGATCGACAGATGAATGGTAAATACCATATTTCGTATCTTAACCCTAGTCCTGCTGAACCTGGATATACCCTGCCTTTGCAAACAGTGTAGATCCAGATCAGTTGGCTTCTGAAGAAGCCAACTGACCTGGATCTGCACTGTTTGTCACTAAGTATGTGAATCTATATCAACAATCTGGATCAAGTAATCTGATTGGCTGAAAATTAGAAGTGTGCATCTCAATTTATTCAGCACGACAAGGGTTAAGTATCAGGATAGGTTTGTCTGAGCAAACAGTGTACATTCAGTTCAAATTGCTCAATTTGATCACAGTCTATACTTTTTGCCATTTCCAGCAGCAATTTTAGACACGTCACAAAGGTGGTCAAATGGACATTTAAATTTTTAACATATTTTCTCCAAACATTCAGACACATTGGCCTGAGCAAGCAGTGTAATCCCAGATCAAACTGCTCCTAAAAAGAACAGTCTGATCTGGGTTTACACCGTTTACCACTGAATTTTATAGCCAAGTGGATCTCTTCAATTTTAGGAATTAGTATGACAAGAAGTTATGACATTCAATAATTTAAGATAAGAATGGTGTGAACAGAAAAAGATTATTTTTTAGGTGTATGACAATTTAGGACCTGTTCAAAGTACACATGCATGGCTGTCTCCACTCGCAACCTTAACTGATTGATTGTGTTGGGGTTTAATGACATGTTAACCCTTGTAGGTCATTTTGTGTCAGATAAAAGGAGCAAAGGGATAGAAAAGGTAGAAGAGGAGATGAAAGTGAGGGAAGGGAAGAAAGAGGAACAGGAATGAAAGTTAAGAAACAGAATATTCCCCCTCTACCCTTACCTCCTACAAGGATAGCAGGCCTTGCCCATCTGTAAGCCAATATCAGTTGGATGCCCCGGTGACGTAAGATACACGACACCTTTGCCACACCCAACCATCCCCCCTCGCATCCTTAAAAACAAAAGCTAAATGCAAAATTTAATGCAAATGGATGGAAGACTGGGATGGGGAAAAAATTAGAATGGGTATGATGTTACGTTTTTCTATCTGATCCCCAAACACATCCATCACAGTTAAAAAAAAACAAAAAACCCTTAATAATGGTGGAAAATCGTACCTTTACTCTGTTTGGAGAATATGGCGCCATTGGCCATGACCGTCTGTAACCTGTATTTATTGGAATAGGGCGGTGTGGTCTCCGTTTTATCTCCGACTTCGAACCATCAGGGTATGTTGGTAACATTTTCATCAGTTTTGATATGATTTTTAACAATGTCACCACACATGTGAACAGTTTAATATAGTATTTTTATTATATAGTATTCCGCTGTACATAATATTCTATAGTAGTCCTCTATTATTCAGAATTCCTCTACCTCAATTTTCTTCCTCTAATCTCTGTATTTTCCATTTTAACAACTACAGGATCATTTCATTACAACTATAAACCCTTTAAGTGCTAATTATGTAACAGATGACATTTTTTTTTTTTTTTTGTATTTTTCAGAAAAAATAAGGCTTGACATTGAAATGCCAAATCTTAATTTCTCTGAAAAATTAAAAAAAAAAAAAAAAAATTTCATCTCTCCAATTTTCCTTAGCACTTTAAAGGTTAAACCCAAAACAAAAAGAAAGACCACTGATGATACTACACGGGCTCATCCACTTATTAAAACTCCTCCTTTCTCTCACAAAAATCTTTCTCAGGTACATTCCGAATGATACCAAATCAACCATAACAACTGTCACAACAAAACTCTCACTGTAGATTTCTTCCAGAACGAGTTAATATTATATACCATAATAAACCTAAAAATTTGGACAGACAGGCTTGAGCATATAGTGTAGACCCTGATCAGATGCTACAGAATGTGAGATCTGATCAGGGTCTACACTGTTTGCCACTCATTCAGCAATATTTCTCAGACAGATCAATAGGTAGTAGAATAGACCTTTTTAAGTTTTAGGACAAGTTTGTAAAGTAGTTAAAATGTCCCACTATCTAAGGAAAATATGGTAAAAACAGAAACATATAAATACACATTCTGTCCATTTAAGGAAGCATTTTGTAGTTTAATCGCATTTTAATCCTTAATTCAATTGAAGATTGTAACCATTTGATCTTTTATAAAGAACACCTCAATCCCTTTCTGTCTGTAGAAATAAAATTAATCCAATATCTAAAGTGTACCAATCAGAAATTTACCTGAATTTTTATGCCATATCCGGTAAATTAAATTAGTCACCCAAAGGTATTTTACTATACACATTCTCAGCTCCAGGAAAGTACTCAAATCAGCACTTTTTTATTAGCTCTTAGAGAAACCTTATATTCTCAGATACCTGTTTAAAACTGCCTCATTGAGATGATTCTAATGTAATTCCATAACTATTTTCGCAGAAAAAATATTGAAAAATATAAACAATTTTAATCTTTGAAACAATATACCTGGAGCTTTGAACATTATCGTAATTATAATCCTTCTTAAGGCTACCAAACAAAAACCACAAAATTTTAATATTGTAACTCCAAGTAATCACGCAATTTCCCTGATATATTTCACGTTTTTCCTCTCATTATTTTTTCTTTTGTTTTTGTTTTCTTATACTGAACTTGTGAAAGTCCTGCAGGGTTTTTTTTGTTAATAAACAATGAAGTAGCACACATTGACAAAATATCCTGTCACGTGATTGTAACAACTTTATAGGTGATCAATAATACAATAAATCAAGAAACCGAGAACCGGTCCAGGTGTATTAACACTGCATGCTTGGAAAAAATTCAGAAGACAACATTTTGAAGTACTTTTCTTATTTTTCCTTGAAAATAGGATCTGACACATCATTCAAATTGTCTCCTTGGGAGACAATTTGCATGATGTGTCAAATCCTATTTTCTTGGCAAAATAAGAAAAATATCGTCAGTTTGTTGTCTGCTGAATTTGCCCATAGCATGGTCCAGGTGTATTAGAGATGTCAAAGGAGACATGTCAGGTAAAAAGGGACTTAACATACACACCAAAAAGTATCCAGCCTGGGTGGCTCAGTTGGATGCACATCCAACTGGTGATCAGGAGATTGCGGGTTCGACCCCCGCCTGTTTGGCAACATTCTTTCATGGAGATTGATCATGAAATATTTTCTACAGTCATTCTCTTCCTTCCACTGATTCATGAAGGGCAATTGTCAGTTTCTGGCGGAAGAATGTATACAATACAGGTTAACTGCTTAGAGGACTAAGCCTGCCCAGTAAAAGTGTAGTTAGGTAAACTGCCCGCACTTGACAAGACCCCACTGAGTTGACTGGGCCGTAAAATCTCGACACAAACAAACACCAAAAAGTGACTGCCCAGATCAATCAGAACAATATCCCAAAGGAACAATTCAGGGTACAAGATTGTAACTCCTGCTAAATTTTCTGACATTCTTCTGGAGAGATACCAAAGTCAGACATTCTTCAACAGGAGGTCCACGGGCCACGGGTCGCTCACCTGAGTGACATAGCCACTGCAGATATGCAGATGTTATGCAACATTTTTCCAATCCTGTCATTGCAACTAACGAAAAGATCATAATTTAAGCAGTTCTTAATTTTGAAGAAGAATATAAATGGCATGACAGTCAATTGAGCGTGATCATTTGAACAAACTCTCAATCACATTTCAACAGTAGGATCAATGTGAAATTTGGTGGAAATGGATAAGTGGTTTCTGAAGAATCATGATTTTATACATGTAAACAGCTCAGTGGCAGGGAAATATAATAAACATAAACAAGATGGCAGCCATCTTAGATTTCCAATCAGAATGATTTTAGCTACTGTTGATCTACAAGTCACCTTGACACTTCCAATGAACTTTAATTGCCCTTTGGGTTCAGGAGAAAAAGTTCAAAACAGACTTTCAAGATGGACGCCATGGCTACAATTTGGGATTTCCTATCGCAATGATTTGAGCTATTTTTTATCTACAAGTCACCCCGATACCTCCTACCAAGTTTCGAGGCGATTGGATTTTCAGTTCAGAAGAAGGGAAAAATAGATTTTCAAGATGGCCACCATCTTGGATTTACGATTGGAACAATTTTAGCTATTTTTATATCTACAAGTCATCCCTCTGCTTCCTACCAATTTTCAAATCAACTGGCCCTTTGGTTCAGGAAAATAAGTGAAAAAAAAGAGTTTCAAGATGGCCGCCATGGTGGCCATCTTGGATTTCCGATCCAAACAATTTAAGCTAATTTAGATCAACAAGTCACCCCAATGCTTCCTATCAAGTTTCGAGTCAAATGGCCTTTCAGTTCAGGAGAAGAAGCGAAAAATAGATTTTCAAGAAGGCTGCCATGGTGGCCATCTTGGATTTCTGATAGGGACGATTTTAGCTATTTTTGATCTACAGGTCACCCTGATGCTTCCTACCTAATTTAAAGTCAATAAGCCTTTCGGTTCAGGAGAAGAAGTGAAAAATAGATTTTCAAGATGGCCGCCATGGAGGCCTTCTTGGATTTTCAATCAGAATGATTTTAGCCATTTTTGATCTATAAATCACTCTGATGCTTCCTACCAAGTTTCAAGTCAATTGGCTTTTGGGTTTAGGAGAAGAAGCGAAAAAAAGATTTTCAAAATGGCCACCATGGTGGCCATCTGAGATTTTGGATCAGCAGGATTTTAGCTATTTTTGATCTACAAGTCTGATACTTCCTACCAAGTTTGGAGTCAAATGGCCTTTTGGCTCAGGAAATGAAGTGAAAAATAAATGGATTTCGGATCAGCACGATTTTAGCTAGTTTGATCTACAAGTCATCCCGATGCTTCCTGGCAAGTTTGGAGTCAATTGGCCTTTCGATTCAGGAGAAGAAGTGAAAAATAGATTTTCAAGATGGCTGCCATGGTGGCCATCTTGGATTTCTGAACAGCACAATTTTAGCTATTTTTGATCTATAAGTCACCCCAATGCTTCCTACCAAGTTTGGAGTCAATAGGCTTTTGGGTTTAGGAGTAGAAGCGAAAAATAGATTTTCAAGATAGCTCCCATGGTGGCCATCTTGGATTTTCGATCGTCATAATTTTAGCTATTGATGCTTCCTAGCAAGTTTGAAGTCAATTGGCCTTTCAGTTCAGAAGTAGAAGTGAAAAATAGATTTTCAAGATAGCTCCCATGGCGGCCATCTTGGATTTCCGATCGGCATGATTTTAGCTATTTTTGATCTACAAGTCATCCCGATGCTTCCTAGCAAGTTTGGAGTCAATTGGCCTTTTGGTTCAGGAGAAGAAGTGAAAAAAGCCGATTTTCAAGATGGCGGCCATCTTGGATTTCCGATCAGAACAATTTTAGCTATTTTTGATCTACAAGTCACCCCGATGCTTCCTACCAAGTATCGAGTCAATTGGCCCATGGACGTAGGAGTAGGCTTTTAAAACAATTGTTGATGTCGCACGATAAACGACGAACGATGCACGACGGACATTGACTGACCACTTCATGCTCAGGTGAGCTAAAAATTTGAGCAAATTTGGCTCAGTGGCTTCAGAGGAGAAGTCGTCAGAAGTTCTAAACAATTTTCCGATACAAATGTTATGGGGCTCATACAGATGCATTGGGAAGCAAACTTGACCTTG
This sequence comes from Anodontia alba, assembly GCA_964016985.1. Lineage (NCBI taxonomy): Eukaryota > Metazoa > Mollusca > Bivalvia > Lucinida > Lucinidae > Anodontia > Anodontia alba. The sequence goes on along the minus strand of OZ024836.1, from coordinate 58,576,380 downwards.
CCGTAAAAATGTCAAATGTCAATGTACGACAATCTTTTTAGCAACTTTGGTAGACCTCCTGTCCCCGATGATTTGTGCACAGATTCAGCCCCAAGGCATCCTCGGTTCTGGAGAAGAAGGTTTTTAAAGGGTTTTACCATATATGGGCATGGCGGCCATCTTGGTCAGTGAACTGCAACCATTTTGGCTATCTTTCGTTCCCCCGACCTAAGAAGCCTCAGTATGAAATTTGAGCAAATTTGGCTCAGTGGCTTCAGAGAAGGTCCTTTGAAATTCTCAAAAATTTTCCTATTCAAATGTATGGGGCTCATACAAATGCATAGGGAAGCAAACTTGACCTTGCCATAAAAAGGTCAAATGTCAACGTACAACAATTCTTTTAGCAACTTTGGTAGACTTCTTGTCCCCGATGATTTGTGCAAAGATTCAGCCCCAAGGCCTTCTCAGTTCTGGAGAAGAAGATTTTTAAAGATTTTTACCATATATGGGCATGGCGGCCATCTTGGTCAACTGACCGTGACAATTTTAGCAATCTTTGGTTACCCAATGAACAGTGTTTGCTCGACATGAAAAATCTGTCACCAAGAAGCATGGATAATTCGGTAAAAAACTTGTTCCTTTGGAACTTGGTTTTTACCATATTACCACACTCCTTCCTGGCAGATTTTACATATCAATCAAACACTGTTGATTATTTTCTATATTTTTCCATGAAAACATAATGTTGTAGGTAAATTGGAAGCGTCTTGCTGAGGTTGAAAAAAATGGGCCTTATCTAGAGGTATGATATTTAAGGTAAATATGGTGTGCTTGCATTTAAACTCTTTGCATGCTGGGTAATTTTGCATGCTTTTTTGTCATCTGTGGATTTTCTTTTAAAACTAACTTTTTCAAAAAAGTCTATCAGGAATACCATCTGAGTGTCAAACAGTTTGGATCCAGATCAGTCACGACATTTTGTCGTGCCTGATCTGGGTCCAAACTGTTTGCAAAGATTATTAGCAGACGACAAAAGTTGCCACTAGCGGAAAAGAGTTAAGGAGTTGAGCAGACTTGATATGCTTGCAAAAAGACCCCTTTTGCTGAATGCCACAATAATATCGACCAGTCTGACTAAAGCTGTATCATCTTTGATACAGTCTGATGAATGCACTTTTTAACTCTTTCCCCACTAGTGGCGACTTCTGTCGTCTGCTGATAACCTTTGCAAACAGTTTGGACCCAGATCAGGCCCAACAAAATGTCTGGGCTGATCAGGATCCAAATTGTTTGATTCTGATGGCACTCCTGAAAAATTTTTTTGAAAAAAGTTAATTTAAAAAAAAAAAAATATTCACAGACGACAAAAAAGCATGCAAAATTACCCAGCATGCAAAGAGTTAATTTTTAAGTATCTCGAGTTTTCTCAGCTCTAGATAAGAATAGTATCCAGATAAATATTTTTCTTATTTCTCCATGGAAACATAGTTGTGGGTACCCCTTAGAAGCACCTCAACAAAGCCCTTCAAATGACTACACATAACATATGTTTTTATGGGAGAATCAGAAAAATATCATTAAAAGATTGTCTTATCCTCAGCTGTATTTTACATTGCATACATTTAACGCTTAGCATGATGGGGAAAATTTCAGAAGATGACAATGAAATATTTTGCTTATTTTTCCCAGAAAATAAGCTCTGACATTTCCTGCAAATTGTCTCTGCAGGAGACAATTTGCATGAAATGTCAGGACGCATTTTCTGTGAAAAATAAGAAAAATATCATCAATTTGTCATCGGTTGAATTTGCCTGGAGAGTGGTACAGGTTAAACTGATCAACATGAATGCCTCAGTCAGGTGCTTTGAAAAAATGAATAAAATAAAATAAAATAAGAAAAACAATCAAGCCTTATTTTACTCTGAAAAATTAAATACATACCTGTGTTAAGTGCCACATGATTTTAATAATCCAGCTCAAGTAATCAAAAAAGTCAAGAATCAAAAAAAAAAAAAAAAAAAAAGAAGGCAAAGTAAGAAAAAACCAGACAATTATTAAAATTTTCTCAGGTATGTCATAATGATAATATGCCTGAATGATTTGACCTTTACCACTCTCAGGGCTTATTCAGAAGATATGACATTTTTCTTATTTTACCCAGAAAATAGGCTTCGACATTTCATGCAAATTGTCAACATTGGAGACATTCTGCTTGAGATATCAAAACCTTCTTTCAGGAAAAAATAGGAAAATATTTCTATATGTAGTCTGCTGAAAATTATACCCCAAGTGCTAAGCGTTAACAAGGTCCTCAGTTAGGCTGTTCTTTCGAGCATATAATTTATTATATTCATTTTTATCATTTTCTCCACAAAAAATAAAATGCAGTATTTCATAAATCTGAGTCAGTATTTGAATCTAAAGAGATTGTGGAAAAGAACCCTTATGTCATAAGCAAACAGTAAAGGCTATGATCAGCCTGACCAAACATGTCAATACCACAGTCACTAGAGACTGGAGCCAGTCTTGGGGTGATAATGAAAGTTTCTGTGCAATGAAGCACCATGCAGTCATGAGCTGAATTCTACTTCCAGTGGGACTTGAACCTTGGACCTTGTGATCATAAATTAGAAGCACTAACTGTTCAGCCACGTGAACACTTCAACTGATTCAAATTTTAGGACAATCAAAAGGGTTACAATGCATGGTAAGGAGCTCAGGTCTCGGAATATGGAACACATTCTGCAGTGTCTATATCATGTCTGTCCAAAATACTCATCAAGAAAACATGCATATACAATTTTGACCCTCTTAAAATCCACTTTTATATAGTAAATCTGGGGTTTAAGAGGGGTATACATTATTTTTCTTGTTTCTGCTCTAACGAGTACTCACAATGTATGTTTTGAGCAGAAATATGAAAAATATCGGAATTTTTTATCTGAAAATTTTCATTTTTTGGTGGTAAAATTTTCAGTATATTTGAATAGGCTTGTTTTCATGATGTTTTGGTTAATATTGTGTAAAAATAACAACAGAGCTCTAGATAAAAGAGCATTCAGCTATGAATATAAATCTCGAAGAAAGCATGTTGTGGTTACTCTTTGTGAAAAAATTTAGATGTGTTTATGGTGAAAAAAAATGACAATTATGCTTATCAGAAACCTCAGTATGACAGTTATGCTTATATGAATTCAGACTCAGACAGATATTGAAGAATTTGTTATTTTGTGGGAAAAATAGCTAAAAAAACAAACAAACTTGTCTTCTTAGCAAAAACTGTTTTCAGTGCTTAGCACGATCAGACTGTCTTCTGCCTAAAGACAGATTTATAGGTCTGCACTGTTTACAACTCTGAGTTAAGAAACCTTTTTTGCCGGATAGGGCTTAAATGCAAACACAGACATGTTAAGTCTCCCGAAAAAACAGCTTTTCTCATGCCTCACTGTGAGTCACAAAATTTTTAAAAAATCTCCTGAAAAAACAAAAGTCCTGACTTTGGGTCGAAACTTTTTGAAAAGCTATGCATGTAAATGGGAAAACTCTGGCTTGATCCAAAGTATTCTAAATTTCGATCCGAAGTAGTCCAAATATCGATCAAAAGCATATAAATGCTAAGACTGAATGAGGGAAATATGTTAAACATGAAAAACAAGCGTCTAGATGCAGTAATTGCTTTGTGGTATAGCGTAGTCCAAAATGGCATCTGCGCAACCATAAAAATCACATTCCGTGGAACTTACTTTGTCACAAGGAGCTTGCAACAAACAAAGTGTCAAGGTCTAACACTCGTCACAACACAAGCTATAGTTCAGAATTCAAGTCAAAGTATGACTGGGTGAAGAAAATTGACTGAGGGACTTTCCAAGCGAACTGCACAGTACTCAGATTATTTAATTATGTTGAAAGGAAGTTCTATATAAAAAGAAAATAAACAAATTGCTGTTTTTATTATCACTTTGATTTTTGCTTAAGGTATAAGACTTGCTCCATTATTAACTTTTTCCTAGACTCCTCAGACCCCAGGTCATTAAGTAACATCAGATGCATTGATGATGCATGGATAGAGAGATAAAGGAAAAATGGCATATTAATCTCTTTTGTTACTTTTGGAGTATGGGAGTCTGTAAGTATAATGAATCCCTGGTCATTGACACCTGAGCCTAGTTGTTCAAAAGTAACGATGTCGTTAGTTAACATATCGTTAAATATTTGATATATGATAATATGATAATAATTTTAAACCAATTTCTTAAAATTTTTCCTGGGGAGCAAACCCACGGACCCCTACTAGCTTGGCTTTACGCCTTTGGCGCTCGCCTACCAGGCTCGAGAGCATGGTTTCCCTCATTTTTATTTTCAAAACTTAACATGTCCGCAAACACATAAATATTTCATATCTAACCAACCATGTTTGTTTAGAAAATGGGCTCTCAAAGTCAGACAGCGTAAAATTTGCTGATTGTTAGTTTCCTTGGGAGCAAACCCACGGACCCCCACTAGCTTGGCTTTACGCCTTTGGGGCTCACCTACCGGGCTCGACAGCACTGTCTCCCTCATTTTTATTTTCAAAACTTAACATGCCTGCAATTAAACACATAAATATTTCATATCCAACCAACCATGTTTGTTTAGAAAATGGGCTCTCAAAGTCAGACAGCGTAAAAGTTGCTGATTGTTAGTTTTCAATGTCTTCTGTTTGTTTGTTGTTTTTTATGACCCATGTATATGTATGTAGTTTACATCCTCCAACAAGGTTTCAGTCATTTCAGGAGATCAATCATAGCTCTAGATACGGTAAATGTCCTAAAATTTCAAACACTGTATTCTATGTTATTCTGGCCTAAATTTTGCTTTTCATGCAGCTGTTTCTTAACCCTTCTCTTGCTGAACATGACATGCCCTGTCTTAGCAAACAGTGTAGATCCAGATCAGTTGGCTTCTCACTGATCTGGATCTGCACTGTTTGTCATTAAATATGTGAATTTCTATCAAAAAACCGGGATCAAGTAATATGATTGGCTGGAAATTAGAAGTGGGTGGCATCTTAATTTATTCAGCATGACATGGGTTAAAATACTCAACTTTGAAAACTGACCAGAGAATCTCAAATCCCGTAAAACTGTAAGGCCAGATTCAAAAATGCATGCCTTCAACAACCAACTCATCCATCCATCCATCCATCCATCAACAATCCATCTTTCCTGCCCATCCACAAATCTATCCATCCATCCATCCATCCCCATCTTTCATATGCTGTAGCCCAGGACTTGGTGGGCTCCAACTCCCACTACCCCTACACCCACAAAGCTACAGGACACATTTACCTTTACCTTTTACAGATAATTTGCATGGAATGTCAAACCCTATTTTCTAAGAAAAGAACAAAAATAAAAAAAATGTCATTTGCTGCAGTTTTCACCAGCATGCAAAGCATTAAGTAAGAAAATGTATAATCACTGTGATAATATTCAAAGTATTCCAAATCTACTTGTAATTTTGTGTTACCACGGTAATATATTAACACCACAAAAATGCTGATATCCCTATGACAATACTACATGTATTGTCTTTAAATATGCCACACGACATTTAAAAAATGTGTAGGCAGCACAAACAGCGATATATATACGTATATATATGAGTGAAATCCTCAGACAGTGTCACCGTTATAATCCCTCAACTACTGCACAAACACAGGTGAAACGGCACACAAACCCTTTGTAGCTGATGGTGAAATCTGCAGAGGGCTAATGAGTGGCATTTTTTTCTGCTTTTCACAGAAAAAAAGGCCTGACATTTCATGCAAATTATCTCCTGAGGAGATAATTTGCATGAAATGTAAAGCCTTTTTTAATGGGAAAAATAAGAAAGACAATTAAAATGTCATCTGCTGGGTTTCAAATTCAGTAGGTCTATGTTTGACTGTCACCTTGATAATGGTCAATCAGCCTGAGGCATGATCATCACAGACCAGTCAAACTTTTCATCTGGTGAATTTTCTGGTAACCAGATATGCAGTCAGAGTTCAATGAATTATTAACCACACTGAAAAATCTGCCTATTATTATCATTGTCCTGTACATGATACTTACATCCATTTAAATATTAATCTTTAGAGCCTAAGTCACAAAAGCAGCAGACAACATTCTGTATATATATATATATATATATATATATATATATATATATATATATATTTTTTTTTTTTTTTTTTTTTTTTTTTTTTCCCCAGAGAATTCGCATGAAATGAAATTTTAAGTCTTATTTTCTCTGAAAAAATAATAATAATAAGAAAGTGTTTTTTCAGAATGTCCTCTACTACAATTTTCTAGGCAATTAAAATACAAGTTGGCATTTTGAAATATAATGTTTTTATAGTTTTCCCCTTTAAATTGAGGATCAATACTTATGTCAGTTAATGATATGGATTCTGATTCTGACCTGGGTTTGCACTGTTTGCATATGCCATTTTGTCAGAAGTTGGGTGTACGAAATTCTACGACAATTACCATAAGCGGTAGACAAAGGTCTTAGTGCAAGACCCTTAACGCTTAGCACTCTGGGTAAAATTTTCAGCAGACGACATTTTGAAATATTTTTTCTTATTTTTCCCAGAAAACAGGATTTGACATTTCATGCAAATTGTCTCCTAAGGAGACAATTTGCATGAAATGTCAAATCCTGTTTTCTGGGAAAAATAAGAAAAATAACATCATTTTGTCGTCTGCTGAAAATGCCCAGAGAGTGGTAAAGGTTAAATGACCAAAAAGTACAAATTATCTTAAAATTTCGTGACAATGTTGTTGAACACTTTTAAAATCTTTATACCCAGCACTTAAAGTTTGATAAATCTATTACAAAATCACAGTCATGGCAAAAAAAAAACAGCTTCATGCATATACAAACTGCAGTGGACCAGATCAGCCTGCTCTTTTACCAAAGCACTCAGCAATGTACATTTGTTTGCAAATTTTAGCCATATTTCTGTAGCCATGATCAGATTTCCCAGGTGTGCAGCCCCATTTGGGGCCTTGATTCTTCATGACATGCTGTAAGTTCCTTGATTTTGGTGTGGATCTCTCAATAAGTGCCAATAAAATATTCAAAGAATTTAACTCAACCCTTCAAATGCTTATCACAATTGCAGCAGACATTTATTTCTTTATTTCTTTTTTTGGTCATTTTTCAGAGAATAAGGTTTAACATTTCATGCTAGGCAGACGATTCACATGAAAAGTCAAACATTATCTTTTTTTTTTTTCTGAAAAATAAATATATTTTAAATGTCTTCCACTAATATTTAAATGGAATGCTTCAAAAGGGTAAAGAATTTTAAGTCTGATCAAATCTTGCCAAAAAGCACAATGTCATATTTACAATTTAACCTTTACCACTGTCTGGGCAAATTCAGCAGGTGACAAATTGATGATTTTTTTTCATCTTATTTTTCCCAGAAAATAGCCTCTGACATTTCATGCAAAGTCTCCTTAGGAGACCATTTGCATAAAATGTCAAAGCCTATTTCTGAAAACAAAATTTGTAAGCTGAAATGTTTACCCAGCATGCTAAGAATTAAATGATCTTTTACACACCAACAAAATGTTTATACGAAAATAACCTATGCCAATTTGACATACATAAAAATCGTGCTAGATTGTTGACATTAATAATGTGTACAGCTATTGTATTTTGATGGTCAAAAAGTACCCCCTTGATGTAGATTTTAAGATTTTAAAAGGATCTGTAAGTAGGGTTATTAATAATAACCTTTACTGTGCTGTATTAAAATATCAGTAGATGACATTTCAACCCTTAACCCATTGTAGTCTGGAGACCCCTAAAAGGGTAATTGGCAAACAGTGCAGACCCAGATCAGACACCGCAAAATGCGTCTGATCAGGGTCTCCACTGTTTGCAAATAGTTCAACCATTTTCCTCTAGGAATATCTAAATCATATAGCCTGACATACCTAAAATCAAAATTAGACTCTTCTAATATATACTGTGGGGGAGTTCATTCAGTGTACAATGGGTTAAAAAAAAAAAAAAAAAAAGAAACAACAAAACAACCAGTCGCAACAGCAGCAGAGGACAACTTTTAAATTTTATTTTTATTTTGACATTTCATAGAAAATGAATCTTGACATTTCATGTGAATCATCTTCCAAGTAGAATATCATGAAAATTAATGTGAAGACCTTATTTTCTATTTGAAACAAATTTTAGAGTGTCATCTGCTACTCTTTTGCTTGGCACTTCAAGGGTTAGTATAGTTTCATAATTTTTCTCAAATTAGGACCAGGATGAGAACTCCCTGGAAGGCGTTATGGCACCTGCCAGTACCTGTTTGTATTATGACTGAGCTAAATACAATCCTCATTATCTCGACCTTGCTTACCTCAAATAACCACTTAGCTCGAAGAGAAAATCTTGTCCCTGTTTTAAAATGGAAATTTATCAACAGGTAACAAAATATTGCTCCTAAGGAGCAATTTCTCCTCTTTTCCACAAGATTTTCAATATATCTCTAACTTCAGGAGTAATTACATGTTCATTTGTTAACTGTGGCTGTTCGATTTATTGTTTTCCTCAATTGTGCAAATCTGATATGTCGAGGTACGGATATCTCGAAGTTTTTCAGAGAGTCCCTTGGACTTTGAGATAATGAGAGTTGACTGTACTACAATTTATGAAAAGAATGCCAAATTCATTGGAACAAGCAATATAGGTCATGACATCAAACTGATACCAGAGTTTTTAAGCCCTTATTAGGGAGAAATTGTAACTGAAGGTCACATGGTTGATCAGGAATGGAGCAAAATGCTAGGGCTGAAGTAATAATAGACCACGAAATATTGGTCAGGATCCTAAAATGATATGGCTGTGTTTTGAGTCCCTATTAGGAAGGAAGTGGACCATGAAATATAGGTCAAAGTCAACATGGATGTCTGCATTCAAGATGTCATGCTAAGATGTATGCATGACAGTGCCAAATATCACTGCTGTAGGATCAACAGTTACTGAAAAACTGACCACACAAGAAAAACTTAACAAAGTCAATGAGCTGTGAAATATAGGTCACAGTCAAATACGGATGACTGCATTCAAATGGTTATGCTAAGATGTATGCAAGTGCCAAGAATCACTGCTGTATCACCAATAATTACTGAGTAATTGACCTATACAGAAAAACCTAGCAAAGTCACTGTACCATGAAATATAGGTCATAAGTGACCAAGTTTCAAATCATCAAGACAAACATTTTGAGCAAGATTCATGATGATTACTTAAAAAATGTGATCTCTACAGTGTAAACAAGGTCTTCCTTTGATTTGGCTTGGTGACCTAGTCCAGTCTCAAACTTGACCTAGAAATTATCGATGCAAATATTTTGAGCAAAACTGGTAATGATTCAAAAATGTGACCTCTGCAGTGTTAACAGGGTTTTCCTTTGATTTGGGCTGGAGACCTAGATTTTGACCCAAAATGATCCAGTTTCAATCTTGACCTAGAAATCATCAAGACAAACAATTTGAGCAAGAGTTATGATGATTACTTAAAGATGTGACCTCTAGAGTGTTAACAAGGTTTTCCTTTGATTTTACCTAGTGACTTTTTGACCCCAAGAGACTAACTTGGCCTATATATTATCAAGACAAACATTTTGAGCCAGATTGATGATGATTACTTAAAAAATGTGACCATTAGAGTGTTAACAAGATTTTCTTTTGATTTGAGTGACCCAGTTTTGATCTTGACCTAGATTTCAGAAGAGGCAAGTATTCTGAGCAAGTTTCATTGAAATTAGGTCAACACTGTGACTGCTAGAGTGTTAACAAACTAATTATTGACGTTGGACGACAACAGACGCGATGATCACAATAGCTCACCCTGAGCATCTGCTCAGGTGAGCTAAAATGAAGCTAAAAGTTAGATTGATATAAAAAAAAAAACCGAAACAATCCAATAGGCCGTGCAATATAGGTTCAACAGGGTCATAAATTTGAGATGGGAGTTTAACAGCCCAGTCAACACTATTAAGGTCATGTAAAGCTGGTCAGTTAATCTATTCCCACTTTACCATACACACTTTTGCCAGTTTGTTTGTTTGTGTTGAGGTTTTATGGCCCAGTCAACCTAATAGGGTCATATCGAGCGTGGTCAGTTTACCTAACCACACGTTTACTGGGCAGGCTTAGTCCTCTAAGCGGTTAACCAGTATTGTGCACATTCTTTCACCAGAAACTGACAACTGCCCTTCTTGAATCTGTGGAAGGGAGAGAATGACTGTAGAAAATATTTCATGATCAATCTCCACGAAAGAATGTTGCCAGTAACTGACAGCTAGCAGAAGGGGAAGAAATGACTGCAGAAATGATCCCATGATTAATCTCCACAAAAGTTATATGGCTGAGCTGGGACTCAAACTTGAGACCACTCAAACTGCCATTAGATGCACTACCAACTGCGCTATGGAGCCCGGCAATTTTGCTTGGGGCTTTAACCCTAGTCCTGCTGAACCTGGATATGTCCTGTATTTGCAAACAGTGTAGATCCAGATCAGTTGGCTTCTGAAAGTAAAATACAGATGTATTGGGGGCAGATAATTCTGTCAAAAATATAAGAAATTAGCCCATTAGCAATCCCAAAGCAGATCTCCACAATATCAAAGCACATATCAAGTTTGGTGAAAATCCATTGATATTTTGTAAAGTTATTGTCGAGAAATGAAAATACGGATGTATCGCGGGTAGATAACTCTGTCAAAAATAGACGAAATTTGCCCATCAGTAATCCCAAAGCAGATCACAATATCAATGCACATACCAAGTTTTGTGAAAATCCATTAAGATTTACTCAAGTTGTTGTCCTGAAGGTAAAATACAGATCCATTGATATTTATTAAAGTTATTGTCCAGAAATGAAAATATGGACATATTGCAGGCAGATACCTCAGTCAAAAAAGGACTAAATTTGCCCATCAGCAATCCCAAACCAGGCCTCCACAATATTAATGCACACACCAAGTCTGGTGAAAATTAATTGATATTTACTGAAGTTATCATCCAGAAATGAAAATACATGTATGGCCATATCATGGGAAGATAGCTGTCAAAAATTGACAAAATTTGCCCATTAACAATCCCTAATCAGATGTCCACAATATCAAAGCACCACCAAGTTTGGTGAAAATCCATTGAGATTTACTTAAGTTATTGTCCAGAAACAGACAGATGGACAGATGGACAGATAGACGGACACATGGACAACCAAAGTGATATCATGATACCCCGCCACTATCGTGTGGCGGAGTACAAAAAAGGGGTCTTATCTGGAGATATGGGCAAGAAAAACACATATTTTTTCTTTTTTTGCCTAATTTGTGTTGAGGTTTTACGGCCTAGTCAACTCAATAGGGTCATGTCAAGCATGGTCAGTTTACTTAACCACACTTTTTCTGGGCAGGCTTAGTCCTCTAAGTGGATAACCAGTATTGTGCCCATTCTTTTTTCTAGAATCTGACAACTGCCCTTCTTCAATCAGCAAGAGAGAATGACCGTAGACGTATTGACAAGTTCAGAAAATCAACTACTTATACTATAAAATTTACCTTCATTTTCACAAACTCTATCCTTAGGCCTAAACCATTTTCAAACTGTTATCATAAATACCGAACTAAACCAAGTTAACAAAATTTCTCAATTTTACTATAATTTTCTCCTATATTTGTCAAAAAATCTGTTATCTCACCCAGTCACCCAGTACACAAATGACCAAAATTCCTTAATAACTGTGGTCAGTCAAAGAGAACTCATTGATAAACAGGGTCATTATGATTTCAGGTGTGAAAATTGCAGTTACCCTCTATTATGCAAGAAGGTCATATATAATTGATTTGGGCTCCACATAAGACATATATATATTGGATATAAGAAATGGTGATAGTTTCTTATCTGTCTTATTTGTTTTACCCTAAACATCGGGACTCCACATCATGCTTATTTTGAAGTTTGATTTTATTGATCACGTAGGGGTTTAACAACATGTCAACCCTTGTGGGTCAATTTGTGTCATCTCCAAGAGAAAGGGAGAAAAGAGACAGAAGAGGAGATGAAAGAGAAGGACAGAGAAGAAATAGGAAGAGGAATGAAAGTGAAGAAACAAAAGAAATAAAAACATTCCCCCCTCTATCCTTACCTGCTACAAGGATAGCAGGTCTTGTGACATAAGATACATGACACCTTCACCACACCCGACCACCCCCATTTTAAATTTTGAACAAGTCCATTTTACCTCCTCCCAAGCCCCCACTCCATACCCCACCCAACTTGATATGTTTGTTAGTCTGGTGGATATGTGGCAAACAGTGCAGACCCTGATCAGATGCCATATTCTGCTGCATCTGATCTGGGTCTGCAGTGTTTGCTCTGGCCTATCAGTCTGATTATGTATTATGGTATTTATGATATTCAAAAATATTTTGTTGGTATGCATAAGAATTGCCTCACTGAGGTGATCCTATTGAGTACCCACAGAATTTTTGGGGGCCATTGCCAAATTTAACATACCACCTTTAAACAATCTGGGCCCAGTTGTTCAAAACTAACGATGTCGTTAGTTAACATATCGTTAAAACTTTGATCATTAAATATGGCATATATGCTAATATTTTTGCTGAAAAAATGTGAGTAGCTTTTGCATTTGCAAAAGCTACTCACATTTTTCAGCAAAAATACCTGTGAATTAGATATTGTACTTACTAGAACAGTTAACAGTTTGACCATTAATGAGTTTGTTAGGCTAACGACACTTTGAACAACTGGGCCCTGTTTTCCTGTTACTAACTTGAACCTAATAACTACATAACAAATAGTTCCCTGCAAGTTATGTTTGTGTTGAGGTTTTACAGCCCAGGCAACCCAATGGGGTCATGTCGAGCGTGGTCAGTTTACCTAACCTCTAAGCGGTTAACCAGTATTGTGCACATTCTTTCGCCAGAAAATGACAACTGCTCTTCTTGACACAACGGAATGGAGAGAATGACCATAGAAAATATTTCATGATCAATCTCCATGAAAGAATGTTGCTGACCCGGCGAGGGTCCAACCCCCAACCTCCTGATCCCCAGTCAGATATGCATCCAACTGTGGCTAAGAATCTATGTTGTTATGTTTCGCTTCCTTATCTTATTGTTAAAAAAAGGTAGAGAATTAATTTGATCATTTCTCAGTGCATGACTCAAATGATCCAGAAGAATTTTAGAGGAGGCTATAGCTGCATCGCGTTGAGTCTGAAATAATTCTGTGGTCAAGATAGTGGACATTACTGTAGCATGTTTGATAGACTTAGCCACCACTTCCAAGAGTCTAGACAAAGCTTTGACCATCATAGACTCTTGTTGCGCAGACATTGATAAGCTGTGGATGAAATAGATCAGTATGGGAATTAATGGCCACTAGACTACGGCTCTTTTTTCCCATACTTCCATGTTCTTAATTGGAACAAAATAATTGCCCCTGCTAGAAATGTCTATTTGTGAAGCATCAGCATCTAGAAGGTGAATTTTTTGAGTTGGAAAATATTATGATTTACTTTTATAATATTTAAGAGGAGCCAACGATTTGACAAATTGTTGAGGACGTACCAATCCTGACCAAGTTGGTCTGTGTCTAGTTTACTTTGGATATACTTGGTAGTATTTTCTATCAACTTAGATTGAGGGAGAACTGGTAATGGAGTTGAACAAAATTCCATAAGTAGTTCAATTCCCGATAGAGGTTTGGAGGGAGTGTGATCTCCCGAAGTTCTAAGACACATTTCCTTTGGCAGTAATCTGAAGACTTCATTCAGAATCCTATCCTGAATCCTTTGTTTGTTTGTGTTGAGGTTTTATGGCCCAGTCAACCCAATGGAGTAATGTCGAGCATGGTCAGTTACCTAACCACACTTTTACTGCTTAGGCTTAGTTCTCCATCACGAAAACATGCCTATATAATTTTGACCCCCTTAAACCCCACTTTTATGTAGTAAAACTGGGGTTTACAGGGGTATACATTAATTTTCTTATTTCTGCTCAAAACATAGATTGTGGGTACTCGTTAGAACCACCTCGGCGAGGCGATTCTAACGAGTACCCACAATCTATGTTTTGAGCAGAAATATCGAAAATATCAGAATTTTTTATCTGAAAATTTTCAGTTTTTGAGGGTGAGATTTTCTATATATTTGAATAGGCGTGTTTTCGTAATGCTAAGCAGTTAATCAGTATTGTGCACATTCTTTCACAAGAAACTGACAACTGCCCTTCTTAAATCAAAGGATCAGGAATCCTGGTCAGAATCTGATCCTGAATCCTTTAAAACATGACGCACAGAATTATCAAATGGTATATTCTGTGATTCCTCTGTACCCCTATCAGGCTGTACGATTGTATGAATGTTAACAGCCTGAGGCGAGGGATGTCTAGATCTTTGATACCAACCATAGTCTTTATTAGACTCACTACAGGAAGAAGAAGGAGATTGGTGTTTCCTCTTCTTATGTGAATATTTTAATTTCTTTGACTTCCAACTTCTTTAAGAAAAGACAAAGAAGAAGAAGAGACTGAAGATGAAGAAGAACTGTATCCTCCTCTTCTATGTTTGGATTTATGTAGATCTCTTCTACTAGATCTTTTGAGAAGTGGATCTATTAGATTTCCAAGTATTGATAGAAGGTTCGATAACAATACTTGAGTCAGATATAGTATTGAAATCTGGCTCCAAAGGCAGTATAAGTCTCTGATTATTCATGGAACTTGGAGGTTCATTAGTAACTGATTGCTCCAAGTTCAAAGAATGTCTATAACTGGCTATATGGTACCCAGTGCCTAATGACTGATGCCTGGTACCCAGTGCCTGGTGACTGGTAATTAGTGTTTGATGACCGGTGACTGGTGCTCGTTGACTCGTAACCAGTGAAAGTCACCTGGTGACTGATGCCCGGTGCCAGGTGTCTGAAGGTACTCACTGACCGGGTGCCTGGTGTACTATTCTCAGTGACTGGCGACGTGAAGTTGACTGCCTGGTGGCTGGTGCCTGGTGGACACATGCTATGAATGATATACCCATTGGTAGCCACCACCATTATGGGGCTACCCCCGACAGTAAAGCCATGCAGGGTGGTGATCCCATTATCCTTTGCAGAAATGTCCTCAGATAATTCAGAGTTGATATTCTTTCTCTTCCTCGACAAAGTTTTTGTCTTAGTCGAACATCTAGAGCAGTATAATCTTCTTTTATCTGCTAGTTTCCATATGGAACCAGTTCAATTCTTACACAACAGGCATGTAGAATATCAAGAACAAGAATAAAAAGAAAGACAATTAGTATGGTTATCTTACAACACTTAGAGATGACCACAATCACCTCTAATGGTCAGCATCAAAAGTCACGAAAATGTATGACATCAGCAATGAAACAATAATATCACAAGATAGACAAGATAGAAAAAAGAAAATTGAAAGGAGCAAATATCATCTGAAGGAATGTAAGATTACCAGAAAATAAAAAATAACAGGGAGAAAAGAAATAAAATTAGATTTTTTTCACCCGGTAAACAAATCCTGGATTTATTTCTATGTTCCTAAGCAAAGAAACTGAACACATGATCAAAACAGCGGGGAAAGGTGAGTCATACAGGTATGCATCAAGGGACCTTCTGGATGAAGACTTGAGCCATTTTTCTGTTTTTAAGTATAGAAGAGAATAGCACATTATCCATAGGTTAATGTATTATGAAGTTAAACCGTATGTTGTTGGCACCCACAGCATATGTTTTTGTTTTTGATTTGGGTTTTACGGCCCTTTCAAGAATATTTCACTTATATCGAGTTGATAGTTCATCAAAGGTGGGAGAAAACCGCAGAACCCGGGAAAAACCACCTAACCATCCGTAAGCAGAATTTGGCTTTCCCACATATGACCCGAGCAAGGCTCGAACCACAGCGGTGAGAAACCTAATGGATTCAGAGTCACCTCTCTTATCTACTAGGCTACGGGGGCCCGCTGCATATGTTTTTGTGGAGAAATAAGAAAAATATCAATACTTTTGGATTGAAAAAAGCATCTTATCGGGAGTTATGCTTACAGTTATTGCTTTCATCTGCTAAGGCTCTAAGGCGCAGTCAATAGAGCATCTGACTGCAGACTCAGGGATCACAAGTTTGAATCTTGGCCACATAACTAAAGTGAAAATTGATCATGAAAGATTTCTATGGTCATCATCCCCCCTCCCCCTCCCCCAAACACACACACACACTCACACACACACACCTGCTGATTCAAGATGGGCATTCCTCAGTTACTGGTGAAAGCATGTGCACAAAGTACTGTTAACTGCTTAGAGGACATACTAAGACTATCTGGGAAACGAGTGAGTACCCGTACGTTAACTAACTGGCTCCACATGATCTTAACAGTGTTGACTGGGCCTTAACACTCCAAATCAAATCAAATCAAAAAACTGTATTTCTCTACTAGGGTAAAGATTGATACAGGACCAGGAAACTGGGTTGCAGATAAATTGTTTAGGAATAAAAACTGATCTGTTTATGCTCTATGAAAATAAATTCTGCAATTTTACAGCCCTATTTTCAGGTGAAAATGTCACTCATCTGTTGGTAATCTGAAGATTAATTTGAATATACTTGTGAAGAAAATTGCAGAAGATGATTATGCTCAAAGAACCATAATAAAAACAAGCAATCAGCAATAAATTACCACAGCTATGGATACAAGAGCTATCTATACAAACATTTTTTTTATATTTCTCAAAACAAACATCAAAACAAACAAAAAAAACATTAATTTAAGAGGACCAAATACATATAATTAGATTTGTCTCAGATAGGTGATCCATTTGAGTATCCCTACATTTTTTAGCAGAAATAAGAAAATGCCAATATTCGTGGTCTCAAAAGCAGTTAACCCTTATCCTGCTGATCACAACAACCCCTACCTTTGCAAACAGTGTAGATCCAGATCAGATGGCTTCTTCAGAAGCCATCTGATCAGGATCTACACTGTTTGTCATTCAGTTTATGATTTTGAAGGAAAACATTTTATGATGTAATCTGACTGGCTGATAGTCAGAAATGGGTGTGGCTAATTAAATTATTCAGCAGGATAAGGTTAATCTAAAGCTACCGTATTATAATCAACGAGAGCAGAGTCAACAAGTACAAGTCAAGAAAAGTAAGGCGAAAAGTATGGATTGGATCATTAAACCCTTTCATCCCTGAGTTTCTGAAGTGATATCTTCCATTTTTGAATTTGGACATGTCCACTGATGAAAATAGGGGTTTCAGTTTAAAATCAAAAACAGAATGGTAAACAGTGTAGATCCCGACAGACTGCTCATTAGGAGCTATCTCATCTGGCTCTTCACTGTTTTAACATGTATCTGGTTTTGGTCTGTAGGGATGAAAGGGTTAACCCATTGAAGTCTGGGGACCCCTAAAAGGGTAACTGGCAATCAGTGTACCAGACCCAGATCAGATGCAACAGAATAAATAGTGAAGCCATTTTTTCTCTAAGAGTATCTTAATCTCATAGCCGGATGTACCTGAAATTGAAATTGGACTCTTCCAATATATAGTGTGGGGGAATCTATTCAGTCTACAATGGATTAACGCAGGGCTGAAAAAAATTTTGGGTTGCATAGTTTGCCTTGTTTACAAAGCTCTGAAAGGTTAATAAAAAAAAAATAACTTCCTCCTCATAGTCTTCAAAATATTCTGTGAAATACATTTTAAGTTGTCTAGCAAATAATTGTTTCCCAAAAGTAGGTCACTGTGATCCACTTTCAAGCATGACAGCTGACATTCGCGATCATGGCACTGCTGGGGTCCAAAGCAAAAACAAAACTGTTAGCTTAACAACCTTGTTGTATCCAAACCAGTATGTATAAATGTATAGATTATATAGAAAAAAAATGAACATAACTCCAAATATTTAACTTTTAGCATTCTCTGGGATTCAGTAGATGACATTTTTTATATTTTCCCCAGAAACATGGTTTGACATTGCATGCAAAACTGTCTCATTGTTTCCTTAGGAGACAATTGGTATGAAACATAAAAACTTATTTTCTGAGAAAAACATTTGAAAATGTTTTCTCCTGAAAATTGTACCCAGAGGGCTAAGCAATTACAAACTATTTCTTACCTTGCTTAAAGGGCTAAATAAGGTGGTAAGCTTGTTGGCAGGTTTCTGTTTCTTGTTTTCATTGTCTCGTAAAGTTCCCTGGGGGCTTATTGATGCAGAAAGGGACATTGGAAAACCGTCATCCACCGAAAGATTGATCCCTCTTCTGCTTCTTAAACTACCCTATAATATAAGTAATAGGTTTTTGGTTAATCCAAGAAATGTAACTCCAACCAAGAAATTGCTAAACAGCACTGACAGTATTACTTCCCTTTTCAAACACCTCGCACTTCAGAGAAGATTTAGATTAGTATACCTAATATCAGATCAGAGTCTTTACTGTTTGTAAACAATATTACATCATAAAACTTACAAAGCTCCAGATAAGATGCTTTTTTAACCAAAAAGTATGGATACTTTTTTTTTTTTATTTCTCCATCAAAACATTCATGTATGTATGTGGGTACCCATTAGAAACGGCCAAGTATACACAACGTGTTTTCATATAGAAATAACAAAAATAATTTTTGGGGTACTCTCTTATCTGGAGCTATGTATAAAAGCAAACAGTGAAGAATATGACTGAGCTGAGCAATTATAGACTTTGCTGTCAAAATTTCTATGGGATACTTCTTTTTTTATTTTTCCATGAAAACATACATGTATGTATGTGGGTACTCATTAGAAACGGCCAAGTACACACAACGTGTTTTCATATAGAAATAACAAAAATAATTTTTGGGGTACCCTCTTATCTGGAGCTATGTAAAAAAGCAAACAGTGAAGAATATGACTGAGTTGAGTAACTTGTACATATAAAGTATACATGGCTAGTCTTGACTTTGCTATCAAAATTTCTATGGGAATTTAACAGGTGTTGAGGAATACTTGATGATAATTCTGGAGTAATTTTCTAGCATACGTTAACCCTTCTCTTACTGAACATGACATGCCCTGTCTTAGCAAACAGTGTAGATCCAGATAAGTTGGCTTCTTCAGAAGCCAACTAATCTGGATCTGCACTGTTTGTCATTAAATATGTGAATTTCTATCAAAAAGTAAGTAATCTGATTGGCTGGAAATTAGAAGTGGGCATGGCATCTTAATTTATTCATCATGAGAAGGGTTAAGGGTACTCATTAGAAGTGCCAAGCCAATATGTTTCTAATGAGTGCTCACAACTAATGTTTTTAAAGAAAAAAAAATAAAATAAAATTATCCCAGAATAATCATCCTATTCCTTTCCTTAACTGTATTGACTCTGTTCTGTTATATTCCGTGATATAGATATTTTGCTGAAGGTAAAATTTCATGATCTGATCACTTCTGACATTCTCATAGGTACAAATCTTCCTTAAAACATATACTCATCAGTATCTAAATATTCAGAAAACTTTTCAACAGCAAAATTGTTAACAGAGGACTTTTCTCCTTTTGACATTTTAACTCTTTCAATCCTGAGTTTCTGAAGTCGACTCTTCCATGTTTGAATTTGGACATGTCCACTTACGCAAATAGGGGTTTCAGTTTAAAATAAAAAACAGATTGGCAAACAGTGTAGATCCTGAAAAGATGGCTCATTGTTTTTGTTTTTTTTTCTGCCAGGCTGAAAGGATTAACTCCTTATCATCCTTATTCTAAACCTCAGCTATTAGATGATGTGCCAAAAAGCTGGCTGAACAGCAAGCGACCTTAGAACTTATAAAAACTGCTGTTTTGTGCCATTTTACCCTTGTCATGCTGAATAAATTAAGATGTCACGCCCACTTCTAATTTTCAGCCAATCAGATTACTTGATCTGGATTATTGCTATACATTCACATACTTCATGGCAAACTGTGCAGATCCAGATCAGTTGGCTTCTTCAGAAGCCAACTGATCTGGATCTACACTATTTGCAAAGGCAGGGTATGTCCTAGTTCAGCAGGACAAGGTCTGGGTCTACATAGTTCACTTAAACATAGCTGTTTTTTTTAAAGTACCAGTTACAACAACAGTAAATAACATTCTATTTTTTTTTCTTCATTTTTCCAAGTAAGAATGCGTAACATTTCATGTGAATCATCTGCCATTTTTTTTTTCAGAAAAAATCTAAGAAAATACTTTAGAATGTTGTCAGCTACAATCAGGAATGGCCTTTTAAATAAGGTTCACAATGTTACTGCTGCTCAGGATTTCTACTACTGTGGCTGACTTGAGAATATGAGCCTTGCCAGGAAAAAGTTTGCCTTCAGGGCAGTCTGATTACAGACTTCACTATTTGCTGATACATCACAACCTCTTTATAACACTATTGTTGGGGTCCATAGCATAAAACGTGTTAGTTGAAGAAATGTGTTCTATCCAAACAAAAATGTATAGATTATATTGAAAAATGACCATTTATGGTCATTTTTCAATATAATCTATACATTTTTGGGACCCATCTTTGAACCGTGTTATATATAAAAAAAAACCTGTGTTATAACGAACCGTGTCATAAAGAGGTTGTTGTGTATCTTCGGCAGTTTCCTATGACGAGACTGTTCATGAAAAGCATTTTAAGGTCCTGATCAAATTCCACAGAACGGCTGATCAGGGCCTTTACTGCCCACATATACCCTGAAGACACCATTTTTTTCAAGGTGTGACTCCAATGTTTAGTTAGTTCTAAAGATGGTGTAAGATTTATGTTTACTTCTTTAAGCAACATTTTATTTCTAGCAATAACAATATTAGTATTTCTTGACCTCAAGTCCTACTAGTTACAGTAAATGGATTTACATGTACCTCAAAGGGAGATCACTTTAAGCTGAAAGTATTTGTCTCCCTTTTTCAAATGGAGACCACTCTAGCAGAAAAGAATTGCTTTCCCAGACAGATGAATTGCCCCTGAAAGACTGATACTCTTAAAGGAAAGAATTTGCTCCCTAGGGGAGCAAATTCTTTCCTTTAAGAGTAGCCTTCTTTCGTAAGGGAGACAAAAGCTGCTTTCACAGAATGGTTTCCCTTTGAGTTGTGTGTGTATCCATCAGTCTTCAGTTTACAGCTCTCTAGACAAGAGGGTTAGTGGAATCTTTTTTTATATTTTCCCACAATTATTTAAACTTTGATACTTATTTAAATGACCTCAATGAATAACTAGAATATTTTTTATTGCAAAATAAGAAAAATATTTATACATGTACTTCTAAAATACCAAACAATATGTCTTATCAAAACCTTAGTAACAGAAGTACTAAATTTACCCAATATTTTCCAATGTTGTAATACCTCACTGTACTTGTCCTAAAATTTGAACAATTCCATTTGACTACCATTACCTTATCTATTGTTTGCAACAACTCATCATCAGTGTTTTAGACAAATCAACATAAAATGAATTGGTTCAAGTTCTAGGAAGGTTGGGTTGGAGTTTTACAGCCCAGTAAACAGTATTAGGGTCATGTCGAGCTGGTCAGTTCATCTAACCAAACAGTTCCTGCACATGCTTAGTCCTCTAAGCAGTTAACCAGTACCTGTGCACATTCTTTTGCCAGAAACTGACAACTGCCCTACTTGATTCAATGGAAAAGCGACCATAGAAAATATTTCATGATCAGTCTCCACGAAAGAATGTTGCCGGACCCGGCAGGGATCGAACCCGCGACCTCCTGATCACCAGTCGGACACGCATCCAACTGAGCCACCGAGGCGGGCAACAACAGGACAATTGACCTCCTGATCACCAGTTGGACACGCATCCAACTGAGCCAACGAGGCGGGCAACAACAGGACAATTGACCTCCTGATCACCAGTCGGACATGCATCCAACTGAGCTACCGAGGCGGGCAACAACAGGACAATTGACATCCTGATCACCAGTCGGACACACATCCAACTGAGCCACCGAGGCGGGCAACAACAGGACAATTGACCTCCTGATCACCAGTCGGACACACATCCAACTGAGCCAATGAGGCGGGCAACAACAGGACAATTGACCTCCTGATCACCAGTCGGACACACATCCATATGAGCCACCGAGGCGGGCAACAACAGGACAATTGACCTCCTGATCACCAGTCAGACACGCATCCAACTGAGCCACCGAGGCGGGCAACAACAGGACAATTCACCTCCTGATCACCAGTCGGACACACATCCAACTGAGCCAACGAGGCGGGCAACAACAGGACAATTGACCTCCTGATCACCAGTCGGACATGCATCCAACTGAGCCACCGAGGTGGGCAACAACAGGACAATTGACCTCCTGATCACCAGTCGGACATGCATCCAACTGAGCCACCGAGGCGGGCAACAACAGGACAAGTATGTTATGAAGTTAAGTTGTCCAAATACTTAGGATAAATATGGAACTGGTTGATGTACATGTATCTTAAGAGTGTTGACTTAGAAAGCAGACAGTACCAATTCCACAGGTATGTGTCTGTCCAAACATTTAGTGTAAATTTAGTTTATCTCAATCCCAATCTTTATGACTGCAAAGCTGCCAAAATGAATTCTGTACAGATTAACATTTCTGTGGTCATGCAAAATATTTACATTATTATAATCCTTAACCAATAGCACACTCAGGGCAAAAACAGACAACAAATAAGTGACATTGTCCTTATTTTTTAGAGAAAACAAGGCCTGACACATCATACAAACTGTCTCAAAAGCAGACTATTTAAATGAAATGTCAAGTTTTGTTTTATGTGAAAAGTTAGTACATTTTGAATCATAGTCTGTTGCAATTTATATATTCACTGACAATGTTGATCCTGCTGAACACAGACATACTCTGCCTTTGCAAACTGTGTAGATCCAGATCAGTTGACTTCTGAGAAGCCAACTGATCTGGATCTGCACTGTTCATCACTTAGTACATGAATTTGTATCAACAACCTGGATCAATAAATCTGACTGGCTAAAAATTAGAAGTGGGAGGGGCATCTTAAATTATTCAGCAAATTTATTCAGCAAGGGTTAATTCAGGATAGAGCAAAAGCATCAGAAAAAGGCTGCATTCAGAACATGGCTAACTCATCTTACTACCAAGGCAGAAAAAACAATCATACTGTCGCCAAATCACTGACACAATGTTACTTCACCCTTTCATCCCTGCAGTTCTGAGGTGGACTCTCCCATCCACTAATGCAAATAGGGCTTTCGGTCACAAATCAAAAACAGAAGGGCAAACAGTGTAGATACTGAGACTTCTCTTTACAAGCCATCTTGTCAGGGTCTACACTGTTTGCACTCCAGCTTGGTCTGCTGGGCTGAAAGGGTTAATGATGGAGAAGACATTCAGGATGTGGCCAAATCAATGAAAGAATGTTAGTTCATGTTAGGGAAACAGCCAAGTAACCACTGAAATAATGCTTATTCAGGACATGACAAAACATTCCGTATGTGATCACATCAACAACAGAACACCAGTAAAATCACTGGCAAATGTTAATTCAGGAAAAATAAAAGCAAAACAGCTCAAGGCTTGGTCAAATTGCTGACAAAATGAAATTCAGACTAGGGCAAAACCAACCAGCTTGCAGCCAAATCACTGACAGAATGTTGCTCCAGGATAAGACAAAGGTAATCAGGATGTGGTCAAATCCAAAGAATGTTAACTGAGTATACTGGACAAAAGTATTAAGGATGTGACCAAATCAAAAGTTAATAAGAGGACAGGATAAATGTACTTAGGATGTGGCCAAATCAAAAGAATATTAATCAAGGAGAGGACAAATGTATTCAGGATGTGGCCAGATCAAAAGAATGTTACATGTGTACAGGACAACTGTATTCAGGATCATGTGGGCAAATCAAAAGTGGACAGGACAAATGTATTCAGAATTATGTGGCCAAATTAAAAGAATGTTAATCCAGAATAGGACAAATGTATTCATGATGTGGCCAAATCATTTTTGACGCATTGTCAACTAGAATCACTGAATAAACACAATGAAGAGATACATATATCTTTTTGCATGAATTTTGAATACATGCTATACTTTTCACATAAAATGCAAATCAGATAAATTTTTTTATGTTTTAATTGAGTTTAAAAAGAAATGTAGCTCATTAGGGTAAAATCATCAAATTTGAATCTCATCTTTTTCACCATATAATTTCACAGAATTACACCTTAATTAATGATTGATTTGTTTTACATTCCTTATTTAAATCAGGTAAGATTATCAAATTAGCAGTTATAATTTTTAGGAGAAAATGGAACTGGAATGTCTTTTTTTTTTCTTCTTTTTTTTTTTTATCCTTTTTTAATTCCTGTTGATTAAATACTGGTATTTTTTCTTGCAGACAGACTAAATCTACTGTAGAAAATTCATAATAATATCTCTGTTATTTATTTCTTTATTTTTTCTTTCTAATTTTCTAAAAAATACATATACTAAGACTCTTAGAGCTGGCTCAGAGTAACTGTCTTTTAGAGTTGTCTTGGCTATTTTAAACTAATATATACATGTATTCATAATTATCTTTTCAGGGAGAAATAAGCTAAATAATTTATCTGGATACCAATCTTATCTGGAGACATCATGAAAACATGCCTATGTCATGTTGACCCCCTTAAACCCCACTTCTATATTGTAAAACTGGGGTTTACAGGGTTATACATTATTGTTCTTATTTCTGCTCAAAAACATAGATTGTGGGTACTTGTTAGAACTGCCTCACCAAGGCAGTTCTAATGAGTAACCACAATCTACATTTTGAGCAGAAATGTGAAAAATATCTGAATTATTATCTGAAAAGTTTCCTGTTTTGGTTGTAAAATTTTCAGTATATTTGAATAGGCATGTTTTTGTAATGACTACCTAATCATACAGTAAGAAATTCTGGTGAGCTAGTTAAAACTCTGGCACTATATACTGGTAAGAAAATCTGGCAAATAGTAAGAACTGGCGGCTACATGCAGCATGCTAATTCTAGCACACAACCATTGCATTACTTACACAACAACACATAAATGTAAATGGCTAAACCTCCAAGGGAGACCACTCTGGACTTGACAATATATATTTGCCTCCCTTACTACTCTTAAAGGAAAGAATTTGCTCCCATATTGGAGCAAATTTCTTAAGGAGTTGCCCCTTTGAGAAGGGATTCATGTACAAGGGAAGCAAGTTCTCTTCTGCTGGAATGGTCTCCCTTTCAAAAAAAGGGAGGTAAACATTAATCTCAGAGTGCTCTCTCTTTGAGGTGTATCAACTCCCCTTCATAGTAAATGAAAATAAAATTCAGTGTTTACTATAATATATATATAGTGTTTATTGTAATACACACTGTGTTTACTGTAATATACACTGTAATATACACTGTGTTTACTGTAATATACATTGTGTTTACTGAAATACACATTGTGTTTACTGTAATATACACTGTGTTTACTGTAATACACACTGTGTTTACTGTAATATACATCATGTTTACTGTAATATACACTGTTTTTACTGTAATATACATTATGTTTACTGTAATAAACTGTGTTTACTGTAATATACACTGTATTTACTGTAATATACACTGTGTTTATTGTAATACACACTGTGTTTACTGTAATATACACTGTGTTTACTGTAATATCACTGTTTACTGTAATATACACTGTTTACTGTAATATACACTGTGTTTACTGTGTGTGTTGAGGTTTTACAGCCCACTGTGTTTACTGTAATATACATTGTGTTTACTGTAATATACACTGTGTTTACTGTAATACACACTGTGTTTACTGTAATACACACTGTGTTTACTGTGATATATATTGTGAGCAGTAAAAAATTCTGTTATACAAAGACTTTTTAAATTATGCCATCCCCTTGGCATAAGCAGTTACTTCCCTTTCCTAAACTGGTAAAGTTAGTATATTAACTCAGGACTTCCATTACTGGTTGAAGCGTTCACATGGGTAAGTGGTGGGCATTCCAGACTTTGAAACAGATTATCCCTGGTTCAAATTCCACTGGAAGTGGGATTCAGCTTTTGATTGATAAGTGCTACAAGTTCATTGCACAGAGCATTTCAATATCGCATTTGCATAGTCTCAAAATAACTGAAATCCTAGTCAAAGAGACGTAAAATGCTGTCATCAACCATTACTTTTTAGTGTCATAATTGTTAGGATATTTATGGTACATGACTATTAAAGATAAAAATATGGTACATATAATTAAACCAAAAAGTAACTATATTTTTCTTATTTCTCCATAAAAACCTGTTGTGGTTACTTACTGGAATTGCCTCAGTGAGGTGAGTGCAGTGAGTACACACAACAGAATTTTTCACAGAG
This sequence comes from Anodontia alba, assembly GCA_964016985.1. Classification (NCBI taxonomy): domain Eukaryota; kingdom Metazoa; phylum Mollusca; class Bivalvia; order Lucinida; family Lucinidae; genus Anodontia; species Anodontia alba. The sequence continues at coordinate 58,549,934 of OZ024836.1, read as the reverse complement.
ATATAAGAAAAATAAAGCTATATGGATGCATGACTTGTCTTGAGCTATGATAATTGTATGTATATTGTAACTAAGCCCTGTAGAATAATTATTTCACAAATACTTTAATTAATTATTAGATTCTCAGGCCATTTTTGGCAAAAACAGATGAGGCAGGCAGGAATTTTTTTTTTTTTTTTTTTTTACTCATGAAACAGGTGAGGGAACTTTTTTTTTATTACATGAACTCTTAAAAGGACTCGTTTCATGAAAGTTTTATAATAATATTACCATAAAAATATTTAATTTTTGGACACCTAGACATAGCTCAAGATATGGAGAAGTACTGAGGATAACTTTTTTATATGTCCCTATTGTTATTAAATATAAAGGATACTATAAAAATCAGTTTGTGCAGCTCCAGTTTAAAATATCTACCAAAGGTTTATATAGCTTCAGAGAGGGATGTGTTGACAGAAATTCTGTCGAATGTGTCCGTTTTGGAGGTCAGATCGACGCACTTACATCGTGGTTGGATAATTCATCCGGGAAGGACCAGAAGTCGATACTTCAGATCCCGATTTTATGCCGTTATACCTCGGCAATTGTGCAGTCTTTTTCCTAACCACCTACAATGTTCCAGGACAGATGCACCGTAGCCCCGGATGAAATCTGGGTGGATATCTGAGACATCTGCTTTGAAAATGAAGGAAACACAAATTTTGTTTACACAACTTGCGCTTCCGCAGACATTTTGATCAATGATGGTGCTAAAACGCTTGCTCGCAATGTTCAATCCAATGAAAAAATCAATAATTCAAGCGTTTACGTGACCGTGTATGCTACGGTTGCATCTAAAATGAAGTTTTTTAAAAGTAAAACATATTTTAACGAGTAATACTTAACCTATAGATAATGTGCTATTCTATTCTGTTTTCACACCTTCCACAGAAAAAACGACCATTCAGTCGTTAATTAAAGTCTTAAACCAGAAGGTCCCTTAGGCAGTTACCTGTGTGACGTAACTCTTCCCGCTCAATTGACCACGTGTCAGTTTCTTTTATGTGTAAAACAATAGACACAATTAGGAGAGATAAGCGAGGGTGGGCGGAGGGAGATAATTGATTATCTATAGGTTAAGTATTACTCGTTAAAATATGTTTTACTTTTAAAAAACTTCATTTTAACTTCATAATACATTAACCTATAGATAATGTGCTAGAATTTGCAGAATAGGAGGGAGGTGCTCTCCTAATTCTAACACCAATAATATCTCACCACTTCTGGTTAAGACTCAGGAAACTCAAAGGAATCAGATACATTCTAATTCTATATTTAATAGAAAGAATGATCTAGATTCACAAAATAGCATACCTTTAAGGTGTTATGATCTAACAACCTTATATATATTAGTAGACTCTAGAGGAAGCCAGTTCTTAAGTCTCAGAGACCTAACATTGGCCCCCCCCCCCCCCCCCCCCTCCTTTTTTCTTTTTGGGAAACAACAATTGGCTTCAAAAAGAAAAAAGGGAGTCATTGAGACATAACATAAATATTCCATCGCAAAGTAAGCTAGGAATATAGAAATATTTTGAAAACAAAATTTGTAAAACAAAAAGCCAAGACCATACACTGTAAGTAGTCTATGTAGGATCTTGAATAAATAAGGAAAAGTCTACTCGGTGGAGTTTCCTATAGATAACTGACATATGTAGATATTTTGGATAAAATTCTAGATATGTGAAGCTATGTAATTGTAATAGTCTAAGCTATTAGAATTATAAACTAATTAAATTCTGTTAATTGGAGCGACAGGACAGTTTCCGATGAACAGACACAGACTTAAAATAACCATAATGTGTAATTATTTCCCTTGATCAAATTAAAGAAGGGGAGATAATAAAAGTAGATGGAGTTAACTTAACTATAACTAAGCTATCCATCAGAAGAAAAAAGGTATAGACAAACATAATGGTTAAAACTATTGCTAGACTAATTGTATAACGAATTTTTGGTCAAGCAATAAAATAATACAGAGTTTGCATATAACTGCTGGGAAGAAAAAAAACAACCTAAACCATTGATAATTAGTTTTGTCATAGACATATAAAAACGTTTGATGTCCTGACAAAAAAAATAAAGAATAAACTGTCAACATCATAACTAAAGAGTTTGACAGAGAATAAGAGAGATAAGAATAAGGTTGATCGCAGCAAACTGTATGACGGTCATAGTTTGGCTAAATCTTACCGTATTGATAAGATTAAGCAATAATAAATAAGCTGGATAGAATCTTTCTATACCAGAAGATTGCCATGAAAAGTACTCCTGAGTAAATAATCATGGAAATCAAGAAATGTTAAAAATCCACTTTGATACGAATCAAAATGTTCATAAAAAGAGAAGGACTCAGAGAAAAAGTAATAGTGTGATAATCTCTGAAGAAAGATTATACAATAATACTGATTATTAATCTCAAAAAACACTTAATTTAAAAGTTAAGAGATAGTATTACTATTCTATACGCATATTTAAGAATAGTAAGAAATATATTAATACTAAATAAAAATTATACTACTGAACAAAATTCCCGCTATAAATCATAGGTTAAGCGTAACTATTATTTAAGCAAGGAATTATTAAACATATAACTCTCTATAAAATTACTGCCCGGAAATTTTATAGATAAACATTCAATCAATTTTTTTTTTTTTTTTTTTTTTTTTTTTTAGAATTGAATATTAATAGAAAAAAATCTATGTCTGCATAGTTGGTAATTCCTGAAATATCAAATTACGTACTCGCAAATGAGTTCAGGAAGAAAATACATATATATACTCTCGAGATCTATGTGTAAACCATAGAGAGTAATAATATTATTACCGCGATCCCTGACGGAAGGGTAAAAAAATGTATATGAAAGAGATAATAATTAATTTAACGTCATATAGGTTTAAGATAAAATTTGTTTAATCTTTAACCAATATGCAGCAACAGTGACTCGATATTCTGTATTCTTACGTAGAAAAGGAGTACTTAGTCATTAGAATTTTGAATGATTGAAATAGAGATAATGGGATCTAAAAGGATGTATCTCCATGAACTGAATCGAAGGATAATATCCATTCTAAAAAACTAGGGCTTGTTTTAGGCTTAGTTTAACAAGCGTAGAATTGAATTATTTTCAAGTATTCATGAAGTCGTTATGCTCTGAATACTGAGAAAAATGTTAAAATATTGTTTAGGAAATAAAAAAGTGACTGTTCCACAATGTTAGCTAGATTTAAACCTGGAACGTAGCGAGAAGGTCAATCTAATTTAAAAGTAAGATGAGAAAGATAAATAATGAAGATAGATATATAAATATCGGAATAATATATTATCTCCAACAATTATCAAATAATCTGAATGTTTAAAAGCATAAATACTACTAGAAAGTTTATTTACCGAATGTATAATCGGAGAAAACTTTCAGTATGTTCAAAAACGTATCACAAAAGTAAGATCTGACCAGGAACGTAGGTGCAGCACTTACTAAGTTGTGAAGTTAATATAAACATATTTTATATTATTAATTGAAGCAGTGCATTTCAAAATCATCGACATCTTGAAATGACTTATTGTGTGGAAAAATAAATAAATATCCAGTTTCGGAAAAGATATTTATCTATATATATAGACCATTTTTGATGCGGACTGGAAATCAAGATATTAATCTTTGCATTATTCGCAAACTGAACTTGAACTCTTAGCGAGAATTACTATGATCCCTTTAACGAATGTAAACATAAAGGAGGGGTAAAGAGATAATTAAGAGTGTCTTAATTCTTTACCGGCTCGTAATTAAGGATGTTTTCCCTTTTGTCTAAGCCTAGACTATAGATTGATTAATATAATTATAATAATATCTGCTATTATGAGGTAAACTCTCGTTAATTAACCTCTAAGCATATATCAAAAATATATATCAACATAATCTAGAGCTTCGGTAAGTTTAGAGGAAGGAAATGATTGACTTTGGCAGTTTCTGAATAGTTACAAAGTCAATAAAACAAAATATCAAAAGGAAAGTATTGTATATAAAATCTAATTTAGGCAATAATAATCTGTCACGTACTGAATAATTAATGCCTTTACTAAATATGTATCCATTGTCAATACCAAAGTGCAAGAAAATTTTGATTGACATGGACTCTAGTTATAAATAAAATATTAGAGGTATAGAGCTAGTCGAAGCAAAACTATTCCTCAATAAGATAAAGTAGACCTATAATATACGAGGATTAATTGGGTCTAGAATTATAATCATAATAAAATTATTATTCCAATATGAAGAATCTTCAGCGTAATAGATTCTTACTGAGGCAAAAATATCTGGTATATTGCTATCGTAGTCTTAAATGATCCAGAAGAAAAAATAAAACAGGCAAAGTAAAGAACGTATCGAATTATATCTATGCCTAAATATAAGATTTTTTTCTTATTTATTATTTTATAGCAGAGTTTAGACAGAGCACGACTGATCTAGACTCTAATATAATCAATCAAAAGATAGTATAAAATAGAATAATAGCTTATCGGATCAACTATTTTCCATGTAGAAAAGGCAAAAGGAAAATATGTACCTCAACTAGAATTTTAAATCGTAGTAATCTAGAGAGGTAGCGAATAAATAAATAAACTGTTAATTTATTTATCTGGTTGGTGTAAATTTCCGATACCTTAAGAATGAAAAAATAATAGGAAGTAGAAAAGATCGATTGCTACTTTCTTGTCAATTTACTCCTAAGATTACATGCTGATTACATATCGGAGCATGTAGAAGAAAAACAGGGGAGGAAAGAAGAAAATTTTTTATATTTCGTGTATATTTTTCTTCTTATAAATAACGATAGTTTTATAGTTCACCTTTGCCCTAGAGCCGAATAAGGTGAATATGTAAGAAGTTAATCTCTTTGTAGCGAATAAAAGAGATATAATTATAGCTGGAAGTATCTTCTACACTTAGTGAATGAATTGCGAATTTGATCGTAACCGATAATTCTTAATTCATTTTCAATAATAAATATATATATAGAATTTAAGTCAAGTTCAAAAGTGACTGGACAGAATTCAACAATATAAATGGCTACTAGGTATTAGAATCCATCGCTGTCATTCAATAACCTATAATCCAAGACTATACATGTCTATAGTGGTTATAAATGAATATATGTTGAGCGAGTACTAATGACTACTACTCGCACACTAGTAATCCGACACAAAGTCTACGAAACTACTGCCCGGTGGAATTTCGTTAGAATGACCTGGCACTACTCTACGAAGTGCCTCCCGATGAAATTTTCGTTAGAGCCGGAATTTAACCGCTTTCTAGCGAATTAAAGAGATAAAACATCATTTGAATGACCTGGCACTAGTCTACGAACTGCTGCCCGGTAAGAATTTTGTTATAGTCGGAAGTTTAACTCTTTCTAGCGGATAAAAGAGATAAAACATAAGTTAATTTAAAATATTAATGGAATTACACACCTATAATAAGTCAATGGAATATTAAAAATTCTAGTCTGATTTGGGAAAGACTGTACAGAATTTTTTGTATAAAAAGTTATTATGTATTTCACTTAATAACCTATATCCATTGACTTAAACGTGAATGGAGCTCTATGAACGATAATAGATTGTTCGGGAATTAGTAATCATTATTTTGACACTAGTTACCCGACACAATGACCGGACACTAATATTCGTAACTGTTGCCCGGTAAAGTTACAAGTAATTTGACAAATTGATCGGATAGTAGTATTCGTAACTCTAGTCCGATGAAAAAGGGAGATTATATATGAAAACTGAGCGGGCACAAGTATTCGAAACTTTTTCCCGAAGATAATTAATTATTAGGCAAAAATTGACCAGACACTTTCTGTAAAAGTTTGCCTGGTGAAAAATCAGAAATAATATAATAATATGACCGGGTATAAGTATCAGAAATATTACTGATACTTTGCCCAGTGAAAAATTTTTTTAATAATTAGACATAATGACCGGAAGTTAGTATACGTGACTATTTTGTCCGGTGAAATATGTCAGAAACTAAGTCTTTCCAGAAAATAATTAAATTATTGACTGGAGACTAGTTGACTGGTGCCTGGTTGATCGGTGACTGGTGACTGGGTGACTGGTGACTGGGTGACTGGTGACTGGTGACTGGTGACTGGGTGACTGGTGACTGGTGCCTGGTTGACTGGCACCTGGATGACTGGTGACTGGTGCCTGGTTGACTGGCACCTGATTGACTGGTGACTGGTGAAGCTGATTGACTGGTGACTGGTGACTGGTGACTGGTGACTGGATGACTGGTGACTGGTGACTGGTGGACTTAGACTTTATAGGATACTAAGTACCCAAGGATGCCACCTTGATGGGTCTTACCCCGGCAGTATAGCCATATGGGGTGGGGCTCCCATCAGTAAAGAATTGTCTTATAACCCATCAAGGGTTGACAAGTTCTTTACAATCAGCTTCTCCACCATGAGAATCTTTAGCCAACTGAAGATCTCTGCAAACAAAAGTCCAGGAAAAACATATCGTAATTGCTGAATAACCTGGAACGAAAAGAACAAAAATATTCTGCATATATAAACACGACTATCGAACCGATCGCGCACGAGCGTTGTGCCGAATAGCGAGAGTCGCCAAAACGCAAGTGGAAAAAAAAACCAGTCAAAAATACATGAAATCGAAAAATGAAAATTTTAAATAATAACACAGAAAGTGAAAGGAGTGATAAATAAACAAAAGAAACACAAGGATACATAAATTTATCCGTGAGGAAAGAAATAATCCAAATTTCTATCACAGGTAAATAATCCTTGTTGAATTTCTTTGTCCACAGAAAAGAAACTGACACGTGGTCAATTGAGCGGGAAGAGTTACGTCACACAGGTAACTGCCTAAGGGACCTTCTGGTTTAAGACTTTAATTAACGACTGAATGGTCGTTTTTTCTGTGGAAGGTGTGAAAACAGAATAGAATAGCACATTATCTATAGGTTAATGTATTATGAAGTTAAAACTAGGATTTTAAAAACCACGACGCAACGGCATGCTGTATCTAGACGCGGATGTGTTTTTTTTATTGGACATGGAAAAAAAAGGCTTATGCGCAGACTTTTTGGTACATGCGGCGGGGCCTGAGAATCTAATGATTATTTTTTTTGGCCTTAATATTCTTTCTGGATGTTTTGGCAGTTCAAAGTATGTTTTTTTTTTGGTTTTTTGTATATTATCATGCTTTGTCTGATTCATGCGACACACAGACACACACATGCATAGTATATATACACAGACACACACACTGCACATACAACAGGCCACAGAGAATCTATTACTCTGACACTGTTGATGTTATGCTTATATCTCAATTGAAAAAGAAAAACAAAACAAAAAAAACAAAAAAATTTCTGTACTTACAAGCAAATTAAACAGACTTTACACTATTTGCTGTACAGGCTGGCACAGTAGCTCCGCTGGTAGAGCGTCCGCTTTGTAACCGGGAGGTTGCGGGTTAGATCCCCAGTTGAGTCATACCAAAGACTAAAAATGGTACTAGCTGCTCTTTTGCTTGGCTCTCAGCATTAAGAAAGTAGAGCTAGGAATCAGAACTGGTCAACTCAGTGTCAGTATAATGTGACTGAGTGGGATATCATGCCAAGTGTCTAGGACATGATATTTCAATGAGGCAGCATGCTAAAAGTGAGTATTGAGCTCCCTGCTACATCCAGACACCATCGGGATATGACTGAAAGATTGTTGAAAGCGACGTAAAGCCCGAATAAAACAAACAAACTATTTGTGGTAATATATATGTATATATCTGAAGCTATTTTTAATAATTGTAAAGGGAAATATAATAAAAATTCTAAGGATCGATCGAGGAGGAAACATTTCCTTTAGAACGCTATCATGCCAAAAACTTACTGACATCATTTGAAAGAACGTAAAACAGAATCCGTAGAAAAAAAATCATTTTTATGATATATAATATATAAGTTAATACACACTGAGTTTAAAATAGGGGGAATATTTCCCTCAAGACTTGCAAATCTTATAAACAAACTGGTGATATGCACTCATTTATTTATCCGATTTGCAAATCTCTCAGGAAATATTTCCTGTATTTTAAACTCTGCGTGCATTAACCTCTCTCTTTCTCTCTCTCTATATATAGCAATTTACCATAAGTTTTCACACATCTAAACTCTTTACCATACTTGTCCTAATGTGCACATCTATTTCACTACCTGCTATTATGTCTAAAAACAACTAGTCGAATGGCAAACTGTGTAGACCCTGATCTGGGACACTGTGTTCTGCAGTATATTGTCTAGGTCTACACTGTTTTCTCAGGTCTGTCTATACTTGGGTTGACTATACGCTGTGTGTGTGTGTGTGTGTGTGTGTGTGTGTGTGTGTGTGTGTGTGTGTGTGAATGTGTGTGTGTGCAGGATGATCTGCAGCTATTCTGGTCACATGTCAGAGGCTTGATATCGATATCTATGATGTCTATTTAAGATTCCTTTGTTTCTCTGGAGCTTTAGCAACGTATTTGGTGTTTTGTAACTAACCAAGCCTTTTCAAATATGTAAAAGTAACTATGTTTGCATGTCATGATCTATAAATGGCCAAAAATGCAAGATGTGGACAAAGCATTCAGCCTATGTAGAGGCTTTACTGCATCTTTCAAACCTGCCTCTGAGAAATCAGTGATGCTCAGAAAACTGTTTAACCCTTATCTTGCTGTTCACGACAAACCCTACCTTTGCAAACAGTGTATATGTGTATATTCAGATCAAATGGCTTCTGAAGAAGCCATCTGATCTGGATCTACACTGTTTGTCTTTCAGTTTTTTTAATTTGAATAAAAACATTATATGATGTAATATGATTGGCTTATAGTCAGAAATGGGAGTGGCTAATTAAATTATTCAGCAGGATAAGGGTTAAGTCTCACTGGTGTCTACACCTATTGATAGCTTTTAGTTTTCCAGGCATCAGTTTTGTTTAACCCTTAAAACTCGGTGAATGCAGTTTCATGCTTTTCAACAGACTTCATCTGGGACAGAGAATAAAGTTTTTCATTTTTCAAGGTGTTTTTCTTATTGAGCAGCTCAGACACAAAACGATAGTTAGCTAAGTCGGAACTCTATTTATGACATGTCATAGGGATATATTCCTGTTTTTATTGAAGAAATAAAGCTGTGAAAATTTGTTTTGTGATAAAAAAACAAAAAAAAAAAAACAGGGAAAATCTGACCTTTACATTTTCTTGTTGTTTTTTTTTTTTATGTTGGTTTCACGGACCAGTCAAGATAGGTCAGTTTACCTAACTACACTTATACTGGGCAGGCTTAGTCCTCTAAGTAGTTAACCAGTATTGCAGTATTGTGCACATTCTTTTGCCAGAAACTGACAACTGCCCTTCTTGACTCAGCCGAAGGGAGAGAATGATCGTAGAAAAATTTCATGATCAATCGCAATGAAAGAATATTGCCGACCTGGTGGGGGTCAAACCTGCAACCTCCTGACCACCAGTTTGATGCACATCCAACTGAGCACCAAGGCCAGCTATCCTCAAATGGTTGCTGACTTGGTAATGCTGACCCATACAAATCGGAGTCTACCTGTCTCTAGAAGTGTTTGGAGTCTACCTGTCTCTAGAAGTGTTTGGGCAAGAAAGCAGTTGTTTATGAAAAAAAAAAAGCTCCTTTGATTTAAATATTTGTCCTAATAATATCAGATTAAAATAGATTTCACAAAGAAACTGGTTTGGGTAGACAGAATTTGGTCTTAAGTTCTCAAACGCATATTCTGTTTAGCTGATGGTTTAGACAGAACGCCTGACCAGTGCTAGCAAAATTTATATCTCCTTGTAGGAAAATTAATGTGCAACACATTTGTTAAAGATTTATTTACCTTTATTGGGTAATTAATGCATAATCTGCAGCTGAACATGGGTACCATCAGGAATTTTTGTGAAAGAAAACAAAATCAGTGGCTGGGTGCTGTACACAAACATAGTATTGTAAGGGTTTACTCTAGTCCAGCTGAATCAGGATATGCCCTGCCTTTGCAAACAGTGTAGAACCTGATCAATTAATTTCTGAAGAAACTTACTGATCTGATTTTGCACTGTTTGTTATTCAGTATGTGAATTTGTATCAACAACCTGGATCAAGTAATCTGAATGGCTGAAATCTTAATTTATTCAGCATTGTAAGGGTTAATTAAGAGCTGATTTGAAAGTACAGCAAGCTGTCTGCACTAGCTGAATAGGTTTGCCACAGCTTGTAAAAGGCAACATCTGAAATCAGGAAGATAAACAAACTTTTACAAAATCCAAAGCAATCCACTACAAAACAATGAATAAGTTGCACTCCCATGTTTAAGTGCTTGTAAAACAAAAGAACTGGGACTACCGTAATAACCCTAAGTATTGAGACAGACAGACCTGAGCAAAAAGTGTAGATTCAGCACTCTGCAGTGTCTGATCAGGGTCTACACTGTTTGCCATTTGTCCAGCAATATTTTAAACATATCAACAGGTAGTCATTACGAAAACACGCCTATATAATTTTGACCCCCTTAAACCCCACTTTTATATAGTAAAACTGGGGTTTACAGGGGTATACATTATTTTTCTTATTTCTGCTCACATAGATTGTGGGTACTCGTTAGAACCACCTCGTTGAGGCGGTTCTAACGAGTACCCACAATCTATATTTTGAGCAGAAATATGAAAAAATATCAGAGTTTTTCATCGGAAAATTTTCAGTTTTTGGAGATAAAATTTTCTATATATTTGAATAGGCGAGTTTTCGTAATGGGAACAGGCTTTTACAAATTATAGGACACATATGGTAAGAAGTTAAGGTGTCCCAATATTTAGAGTAAATACAGTGCAGCTACATGACTAAATAGCTGGAGACAAACATGAAACAATACATGAAAGTGCAGTGATCACAGCTTCAGGTAGTGATAGTTTTGATGATGATTTTGCTATTTTTTAACCCTTAAAGCGCCAAAAAAAAAAAACTGCATCTGACAATGTCGTCTGTTTATGTCGTCTGCTGAATATTCTTGCAAACTTTTCAAACCGATTTTTGCATACAGGCAAACAGTGTGGACCCAGATCAGACCGCTCCTAAAGGAGCGGTCTGATCTGGGTCCGCACTGTTTGCAGAAATGACTTTTAAAGTAACCGGCAGAAGACAAAGCAGACGACAATAGACTCTTCTATCTGTATTTTGGACACATCCATTGCTGCCGGAAGCGTGAGAGTTGTAAATCAAGAACTGAATCGCAAACAGTGTAGATTCTGATGAGACGGCTAATTATGAGCCATCTCATCTGGCTCTTCACTGTTCACAAAAGTATCTTTCTTGGTTTTGTTTGTGTTGAGGATTTACAGCCCAGTCAACCCAATGGGGTCATGTCAAGCACGGTCAGTTTACCTAACCACACTTTTACTGGGCAGGCTTTAAGTCCTCCAAGCGGTTAACCAGTATTATGCACATTCTTTCGCCAGAAACTGACAACTGCCCTTCTTGAATCAGTGGAAGGGACAAAATGACCATAGAAAATATTTCATGATCAATCTTCAAGAATGTTGCCGGCTGGCAGGAGTCAAACCCGCAACCTCCTGATCAGCAGTCGGACACGCATCCAACTGAGCCACCGAGGCTGGCTTCTGTCTTGGTCTACAAGGCTAAAAGGGTTAAACCAATTATTCAGAATTGCCCCAGTTAGGTAATTCTTTCTAATAATAGTGTTTCCAGAGAAAACAAGTATCCTCCACCTATTTTGAAGTGAACTTGTAGCCTGAAAATTAGATCAAGACCACCAAACCTATTCAGTTCATCATCTACTCCCTGTCATATATCTATGCAAATTTGATTAGAAATTTTACTGGTTCACAGGATATGTGCAGACAAGAAAGTGCCACACCAATATTCAGCCTCAAAGCTTTCTTTGTCTGGAGAACATTTCTATGTTTTTGAACCATATATCATATATGTGAATGCAGCCATCTTGGTCATTCCCCCACCACAAGAAGATTCCACATAATATTTGATTCAAACTGACCCAACAGCATTAGAGAAAAAGTTATTTTGAAGAACTTATTACTTCACAGACAGAAAGATGGATGAAGGACAAAAAGTGATAACTTAAGCTAATCCTAAGCCTTTGAATCAGGTGAGCTAATAATTACATGCATGCACAACCCAACATTCAACTACAGACAAATGACAATATACATGTGTTCTTAAATATAAGTGAAGCAAATTAATTACACTTATAAGCTTCTAATACTGTTCAATTTTTCCCTTCCAAAACTACCATCTTTGGGAAATAACATTGCATATGTAAAATTTAAAAGTTTTTTTTCATTGTTCATTTCCATATCTTATAACAAAAAAAAGCAAAACAAAACAACATATTTTGTTTGACAAATTTTAGTAAGAAGGCCTGGCATCACGAAAACATACGTATATAATTTTGACTCCCTTTAACCCCATTTTTATATAGTAAAATTGGGGTTTACAGTATTTTCCTTATTTCTGCTCAAAAACAGAGATTGTGGGTACTTGTTAGAACTGCCTCAGCGAGGCAGTTCTAACGAGTACCCACAATCTATGTTTGAGAAGAAATATGAAAAATATCACATTTTTTTATCCGAAAATTTTCCTTTTTTGGTTGTAAAATTTTCAATGTATTTGAATAGGTGTGTTTTCATAATGGTGTGCAGTAGTGAACAGGAAGCCATAAAAATTGTCTCCCTTGTAAAATGGTAAAACAATTAACCAAGTGTGTGAATTCCCCTTTAAAAACATCTTACTTAGAGCAATGGGTGCCATGGCATACTATTAAATATGTGTTATCTTTTTCCTAACCCTTGTCATGCTGAATAATTTAAGATGCCATGCCCACTTCTAATTTTTTGATTACTTGATCGAGGTATTTAATGACAAACAGTGCAGATCCAGATCAGCTGGCTTCTTCAGAAGAAGCCAACTGATCTGGATCTACACTATTTGCTAAGACAGGGAATGTCATGTTTTAGCAAGAGAAGGGCTAAACTATGGTAAAGGAAAAAAAAAACACTAAAAGTGGTCGGATGCAAAAAAGATTTCAATTTCCCAATAGATAAAGCTCTGAACAGAAAAACTCAAGCAGAAGAATCTATATTGTATATACTTGTATATATTTTATACACTGAATTTCAGAAAGACTATAATACATAACCAAAAAATCTCGACAGTAAATATTGTATTAATTACTAACTTTAACAATAAGACTGTCTTCCTTTGGAACACTATTTATTTCCCTTCCCTGCACTGGTATTAAAGTTAGTTAACTTATTTCTCCATGAAAATGTTTTTGTGTGTATTCACTAGAATTGCCTGGTTGAGACAAATGAGTACCACAATATATATGTTTTTATGGAGACATAAGAAAAATCACTTTTTGTTTATCTAGATTATATTATGCACAATATTTTACTGTCAGTATTTTTAGGGTAGTTACTATAACACTGTGACGCTACAATATGGGAGAGTTTAAATTTACAAGACAGTTACACCAATAATGCAATGGTTGCTCCCTGCACTTACGGAGTTTTCATCTATGGCCCTTGGCCCCTCCCCTAATTTCGGGTTAGGGAAAAAGGCTTGAAAGGGGAGCTGCAGTGAACTGCGACGTTGTTTGCTGGTTGGGGGCTCAAGCATCGACTGAGCCCGACTGACTGATTCCCGGCGAAGCATCTGATGTGCGTATAAGAGAAACAGAGGCAATATACAAAACAGAGAATGAAACAGTTATTAGTAAGTTTTATATAAGCCAAATCACCAAAAATGGATCTGGGCCAAATCATCAAAACAGGGATCTTGGCCAGACCAACCAAAAAGGGATTTTAGTGCATACCGTATCTACCCTAAATATTTGGACAAACAGGCCTCTGAACAGGTAGTATAATGGACTTATTCAAATTTTAGGACAAGTATGGTAAGGAGTTAAGGTGTCCAAATATTTAGGGTAAATACAGTACAAACAAACAGAGAAGAACCAGACTAACCTGTACATTCTGTGCCGTCTAATTAAGACTTAGCATGCTGGGTAAAAAAAATCAGAAGATGACATCTTAAGGAGACAATATGAATGAAGTGTCAGACCCTATTTTCTACAAAAAATAAGAAAAATATTTCCAAATGTCGTCTGCTGAAATTTTTACCCAGCATGCAAAGTGTTAATGGTTAATATGGGCCATCCTACTATTACCAGGTTTCTTCCTGGTGAATGGTGAAGGTCCTGATCAATCTGCTGGACTTTGCAGGCTTCTCTGGATCTTCTCTGTTGATATATGCACCGAGGTCTCCCTTTTGCATAATATGATCCCTAAATATTCTGATATCACACCTCTCTACACTACCTATCTTAACTCTTGCCATGCTGAATAAATTAAGATGCCACGCCCACCTCTAATTTCCAGCCAGTCAGATTACTTGATCAGGGTTTTCGATAAAAATTCACATATTTAATGACAAACAGTCCAGATCCAGAGTTGGCTTCTTCAGAAGCCAACTGATCTGGATCTACACTGTTTGCTAAGACAGGGCATGTCATGTTCAGCAAGAGAAGGGTTAAGATAGGCAGGTTCATTTGACCACATGTACTCAGCGGTTTGTCTAAACACTGCTGACTGAATGACAAACAGGGCAGATCTTGAAAGTTTGATCAAGGTCTACACTGTTTGCACAAATCTCTATCTGTCTCAATATTTAGGGTAAACAAGATATTCTTATTAGTATGACACACACAAAATGCACCAAACTTCACTAGCTGTCAGCTTCCTATTTCTAGAAAAATTAAATATTTGACCATAGTTCTATAAAAGATGCATTTTTTTTTTTCAACAAAAAAGTATTGAATTTTTTTTTATTTCTTGATGAAAACATATGTTGAGAGTATGCATTGGAAATGCCACAACATGTACATGTATTTTCATTGAGAAATAAGGATACATCTTTTACCTTGAGTTATGCTCAGTGAAGTAGGGTGCAAAAGAAATGCAAAGATGCTGAAGAAAATAGAAGTAAAATCAAATCATGGCATTACGAAAACACACCTATTCAAATATACAGAAACGCTCACCTCCAAAAAGTGAAAATTTTCAGATAAAAAACTCTGATATTTTTCATACTCTTGCTGAAAACATAGATTGTGGGTACTTGTTAGAACCACCTCAGTGAGGTGGTTCTAATGAGTACCCACAATCTATGTTTTTTGAGCAAAAATAATGAAAATAATGTACAGTACCCCTGTAAACCCCAGTTTTACTATATAAAAGTGGGGTTTAAGGGGGTCAAAAATATATAGGCATGTTTTCGTGATGGTACCATATTTACCCGAATTATTCAGACATAGAACAGTCATATTCTTATGTTTTGTATATATAAACAGGATTTAGTGTCTAATCAGATTCCTCACTGTTTGCCATTCAATCACCACATTTTTATAGATACATCATCCAGTTTCCTAATGGAGCAGATCAAATTTTAGGACAAGTATGGTAAGGAGTCAAGGTGTCCGAATATTTAGAGTAAATATAATGTTCCTTCAATGAAGTATGGTGCAAATGCAACAGAAAAAAATGTTGAAGAAAAACACAAAGAATGTTGAAGAAAATACAAAAATTGTTGTAGAAGATGTAAATAAACACAAAAAATGTTATGAAGAAAACAGAAGTAAACCCACATCACTCTAATCTATGCTTAACCATTGTCCTGCTGAGCTCGGCAATACCCTACCTTTGCAAGCAGTGTAGATCCAGATCAGGTGGCTTCTTCAGAAGCCAACTGATCTGGATCTACACTGTTTGCCATAAAGTATGTAAATTTATAGCAACAATTCAGATCAAGTAATCTGATTGGCTGAAAATTAGAAGACGGTGTGGCATCTTATTATTTACTCAGCAGGACAAGGGTTAAGTTATTATATGTAATTCAGGTAAAATATATGAGAGAGAAAAGAAAGCTCTTGATGCAATAATTTGTCAATGAAATACTTGGCATTTTCTTTTTTTTCATTTCTCCATGAAAACATATATTATGGCACTGTTGTCCTTTCGACATCACTCGAGAAGAATTTTTTGCTTGGCATTTTATTTTAAATGAAAATAATACGTTCTGACTGACCCTATCTTATAAAAGGCATTTGTCTTTTCTATTTCTGTCTTTTGTTCTCTAATATTTACCCTAAGATTAAATTTACAGCCAAAAATTGGTCTGATTTTTTTTTTTTTTTTGTCTAAGAAAATATTTTTAATTATCTTTGCTGAATTTGAATTATTGATGTTTCACAACATTATTGTGAAAATTTCAGAACAATTGATCAAACGAAACTTGTTGAAAAGCTGTCTCCAAGTTACCTATCCTACAGATTTCTGCATAATTTGCATCCATTTTTAGCATGGGAAATATTGAAAAAAAATTGATTTTTTTTTAAAAACTGATGTCTTGAATAAAACTTTTTGCACATAGGGAATTATGACTAATGATTTTGCATTAAATCATGACATTAAAGTTTGCAAATTTACTTATTTTGTGTAAAGTGCCAAGGAAAAAAATGACTTTCTGAAAGATATCCAAACCACATTAAGTAGAAGTGCACTGACCAGTCTTGTTTTTTTTTTTGTGGAGAAATGAGAAAACTGTTTCTGGACACCCTTTCTATCAGGAGTTTTGAAAATTGATCCTTTTTATCTAGAGCTATATAAAAGTGAAGGCTCTGATCAGCCTGTATCTTCACTTACTCACATTTATGTTATGTTCCCTATTTACCCTTAGTATTTGAACAGACTGGCATGAGCAAACAGTTCAGACCCAGCTCAAACTGCTCCTATGGAGCAGTTTGATCAGGGCCTATACTGTTTGCCATTCTGTCACAATATTGAGACAATTAGGATAAGTCAGGTACAAAAATTAAGGTGTTCAAATATTTAAGATAATAAGGGTGCCCTATTACTGAGATGCAACTGAAGTTTTTTCATAGAACAAGATTTACAAGATGCAGGGAATGATTTGGAAGATGCCATGAATAATGGGATAAAATAAAACTGAAATAAAAGTAGTGTTTTTCTCAAGTGTTTTAATTGTGCATACCATAGTTTTCCTAATAACGTTGACTCCCATAATAAATCAGCCCCTTTGTTTTTGCCTCAAAGTATTTTATCTCAACTTTATCTACTTATAACAGAATCTGAAGTGAAATGCTGTTAAATTTGGTAAACAATTTTGTTTATATCTTATAGCTGATCTCCAAAATTTATCTGGAATGGATACACTTTCAGGGAAAGCAACTCTGTCAAAATAGGTTTATCTCCCTTCAGAAAAGAGGTCTACTCTGAAAGGAAAGAATTTGCTTCCCCCACCTTTGAAAGCATTTTTTTTTTCCTTTTAGAGTAGACCCCTTTTCAGAAGGAGCTTAATTTGCAAAAAAGCAAACAATGTCACAAAAGTTGCCTCTCTCATAAGAAAAGTGGAAAATCAGCCAAGTATTGTCCCCTTAAGACATTGTGTACAGCATGATTATACATGTATAATCAAAGCAGTATATGGGCTGCATCATGCGAAAATTGGTCTTTGGGCATATGAAAACAGCAAAAGCTCAGATCAGCCTATGCATCCATGCAGAATGTATGAATTGAAATCAAAGGCTGAATGATACTTTGTGCATGCAAAGGATGGTCTGAATCTGCACATTTTGCAAATTTTCAAAGGCAATTTTTTACTTGACGCAGCCCATATAGGAAAAGGTAAAGGTGTCTCACATTCTTTGTGCCACAGGGTTACACTACAACCTCTTTATAAGACGGTTCGTTATAACATGGTTTTGGATATAACACGGTTCAAAGATGGATCCCAAAAATGTATAGATTATATTGAAAAATGACCATAAATGGTCATTTTTCAATATAATCTATACATTTTTGTTTGGATATAACACGGTTGTTTAACTAACACGGTTTATGCTATGGACCCCAACAATAGTGTATTAAGAGGTTGTGGTGTACTAGGAATTAGAGCCGACTGTGTCTTGGGCCACAGGTTCACTGGGAATAAGAGCCCATTGCGTCTTGGGCTATAGCATATAAAAAAAAGGGCCCAATCCTCTCCTTTTGCTGACTTTAACTTCCCCAGCCAAAAGCACCCATTCATTGTTGAGTGAACAGGGAGATTTTTGAGTCAATGGTGTGAACTGGACTTGAGCTGCAACTTCCATATCCTGTCAAAAGCTCTAACCACTTGGCTATGATTGGTCTCTTAGCAGTATATAATTTCTTTTAAGCCTATAGTATTAGCCCATTGAATGAATAAATTATTCAAACTATTTTTGATACTTTAAGCTAATAAAAAATGGCTTTTTTTTTAAAAAAAAAAACAACTAATACTTGTATTAATAACCTTTATCAGTACTGGAAGTTTTTTCTATTCACTGAAGAATTCTATGCATCTTTATTAGGAAACATATGGTATCTGAACTTTTAACAAATAAATGTAAAAAATAAAAGAAAGTATAGATCATTGACAGAATATAAATTTATAGATTATTTACAAAATAGACATAAAGTTGATATAAAAAATCTACTCATTCCCCCAACCCCAGCCTAGACATTTAGTTACAAGATAATCTTCATTCACCCAACAAGCGTGCCTACCCAACACCCTCACCATTGCTATTATCTGTTGTCAAATATCTCACATCTAGAGTTGGACCATATAAATTTACCAGTGTAAAACTATCCCTTGAAGCAGCAGATGATACTCTATAAACAAATGGTTTTATTTTTCCAAGAAAATAAGCCTTGACACTTCATATGAATCATCTGCTTCAGTCAATTTCCAAAAAAAAAATTTTCCCAAAAAATTAAAAAAAAAAAAAGTGTTATTTTTGAATTCCATTGGCCACAATTTTGAATGGATGGTTCTACAATTTTTACTCAGGCCTGTCTGTCCTAAAACATGGTATTAGTGTCTCAGAGCACAAAATGGTCAAATATAATTAATTTTCAAAAACTGAATTTGTTTGTCCCATATCTGTTACACTGATTTTTTTTATTTTATTCAAATTATTCAAATTATTTATAATAACAAAAGTAACAGTCAGATTCAATATTTTTTTTATTCAATTCATTATTAGTCACATAATAGTGTATAATTTCCCTTAACCTTTACTACTCTCTGGCCTAATTCAGCAAATGACAAATTGGTGATATTTTTCTTATTTTTCCCCCAGAAAACAGCATTTGACATTTCATGCAAATTGTCTCCAGTGGAGACAATTTGCATGAATTATCAAATCCTGTTTTCTGGGAAAAATAAGAAAAATATTTCAAAAGGTCATCTGCTGAAAATTTCACCAGGAGTGCTAAGCATAATTAATTAAACCAGTCTATCCAAGGGAAATAACCAATTTTACAAAGCGTGTCCATATGTTTGTCCCCCAATCTCTACTTGGGTAACAACAGATAATAGCAATGACTGTGAAAGTGACCTGAATTTAAATATTAGCAGATGACAGTTTTATTTTTTTATATATCGAGGGTTGAACGCAAGACTGACGTAAGTCAGATGGTTGTTTTTCCCCAAACCTAATCTCCTCACCATGAAGGCGTTATGAAGATTACAACATTTCTTTCTGTAAACAATGAAAATTTAGGTGCCATTGCTCGTATGAGCAATGGCACCTAAATTTGCATTGTTTACAAAGGGGTCCAAGTTGCCCCTAAAAAAGGGTTTCAAAAATATGTTTGAGTTACCATAGTCTTGCGCTCAACCCTCGATATATATTTTTTATTTTCCTCAGAAAAAGAAAATGCTTCACAATATATGAGCTGCATCAAGAAAAAAAGTGCCTTCGATATGTGCAAAAATCATCCTATGAATGTGCTAAGTATCATCCGGGCCTTGGCTCTACATTCATACCTTCTGTAGTATCCAATGTTTCAGTTAGCATAGCTCTTGATAAGGTGCTTTTTACAACCAAAATGTATCTATATTTTTTCTTATTTCTCGACAAAAACATATGTTGTGGGTACTCATTAGAAGCGCCTCAGTGAGGCACTTCTAATGAGTACCCACAACATGTTTTCATTGAGAAATAAGGAAATTATTTATCTGATACCCACTCTAATCTAGACCTATGAGTTAGAGATAGTGAAAGCCCTGATCTGACTGTTCGAATGTGCAGGGTGATCCGGGCCTTCACTGTCTGCATCTACCTGAAGACACATTTTTGCATGGTGTGGCCCATACGTAGACAATGTGAATAAAGCGGTGTCTTGTTTTCTGAGAAAATATGAAAAACTCGAAAACTGCTCATCAACTATTATACCTGCTGCATGCTAATGGTTAAAGCATAAGTGGCAACACAAACTGGTGAAATCCCTTCTATTGGCCTTTTCTACAGCTTTACAGGAAATTAATGCTTAGCATGCTGTGTAAAACATTCAGCAGACGGCACTGAACTATTTCTTTCTTATTTTGCCCAGAAACTAAGGTTTGACATATCATGCAAACTGTCTCCTATTTACTGAGGAAAATGAGAAAATATTTTGAAGTTCTCATCAGCTGAATTGTTTGCCTGTTTAAACTAGATTGAACCTTTACAAATTAAAAGGGACCATTCCATAAGTTTGCTGTGGCTTTTCATGAGGTCCGCTGCAGGGAAGATATTTCCCAATAGTATTCCCACTGGAATCTTGCTATGAAAATAGGATCTAAGGAACGTGTCAGTGTGGGCAGTGAAGACCTAGGTCAGTTTAATCATCTGTGCAGTCTGATTAGATCAGGGTCTTTGCTGTTCATTAACCCTTGTCATGCTGAACCTGGATACCCTGCCTTTGCAAACAGTGTAGATCCAGATCAGTTGGCTTCTGAAGAAGCCAACTGATCTGGATCTGCACTTTTTGCCATGAAGTATATGAATTTACAGCAACTGAATCCGAATGAAGCAAATTCTGATTGGCTGAAAATTAGAAGTGGGCATGGCATCTTAATTTATTCAGCATGACAAGGGTTAATTTAATCTTCTGTAAATCTGGCATGGTTTGGAAGGTCC
Organism: Anodontia alba; assembly: GCA_964016985.1. Taxonomy (NCBI): domain Eukaryota; kingdom Metazoa; phylum Mollusca; class Bivalvia; order Lucinida; family Lucinidae; genus Anodontia; species Anodontia alba. Next base: position 58,528,782 of record OZ024836.1, on the reverse strand, counting down.
TTACCAGACTGCAAAGTTGGACAGACAAAGTTGGCTGTTCACATTTCATATACCATACAGTCCATATTTATTCTCCATGTTTGGATAGAATGATATTAACTTAGTAAACAATGTAGAACAACATCAAACTGTTCCAAACCAAACTTTGATCCCGGTCTGCATTGACTGCGATTCTTTGAGCATGTTTTAGACATATCATGCACTACCTAATTTTTGGATCAAATGCCTAAATAGTTAGGCAGAGGAAATGTTAACCCTTGTCCTGCTGAACCCGGATATATCCTGTTTTGCAAACAGTGCAGATCCAGATCAGTTGGCTTCTGAAGAAGCCAACTGATCTGGATCTGCACTGTTTGCCATCAAGAATGCAAATTTGTAGCAACAATCTGGATCAAGCAATCTGATTGGCTAAAAATTAAAAGTGGGCATGGCATCTTAATTTATTCAGCAGGACAAGGGTTAAGGAAGAATATTTGGTGATAATTCTGGGATAATTTTTCTTATTTCTCCATAAAAACCTATGTTGTGGGTACTTATTAGAAGCACCTACATAGGGGTACCCATTAGAAGTGCCTCATAGATGCACTTCTAATGAGTACCCACAACATAGGTTTTTGTGGAGAATTGGAGCAAATTAGCCCATAATTATCACTAAATGCTCCTACTTAACAATTCATCTGGTTAAGACAAATATGAATTGTGCTTTTTTTATCTTTAAAACTATGCAATGTCTCTTCTTCTGTCATTTCTTTTGTTTCTCACTTAACTCAATCAAGCCACATTTTTCCTTGAAAGCTGAAAAAGGGTTTCTATAAGTGTAAGAACATAGCACCTGAATGCAAAAACCAATCAAATATGAAGAATTGCTTAAAACCCTAATGAAAGCAGTAGAAAAGGCCTTCTAGTGAAATGTCCCACACCCAAATGCACACAAAAATCAAACTGAATGTCCCACACCCAAATGCACACAAAAATCAAACTGAAAAAGTATACATTGATCGTTACCTACCCCTGACTTAGATGATTTGGTACTTTGGCTCTTGGCAGCCCCAGTGAACTTTGATCCTGTAGCTTTACTCAGAGACTGGGTACCAGATGGCAGTAGACTGCTGTCATCTTTTTCTGTAAAATAGAATATAAACTTTCTTGTCACAAAATGCAAATTCCAGAAAAAATAAAAGTTTTGGAAGGCTGGTTCCAGATTCTTTTATTTCAATCTTTCTATCACTCACTGTAGTTACTTTTCTAATCCCAATTCAGTGTTTGTCTCTCAGCCAAGGGGTATAACTGATTAGAATATTGCAAGCTACACTAAATTGTAACACCTTGGAAAAGAAAAAATATCAAGAACAGGGACCAGGTATCAGGTTCACAATCCTTCCTTAGATTTAAGACTATCTTAACCCTTGTCCTGCTGAGCCTGGAAATACCCTACCTCTGCAAACAGTGTAAATCTGAAGAAGCATACTGATCTGGATCTGCACTGTTAGCCATTCAGAATATGAATTTATATCAACAATCTGGATCAAGGAATCTGATTGGCTGACAATAAGAAGTGGGTGTGACATTTTTATTATTCTGCATGGCAAGGGTTAAAATAAAAGTATAAAATTTTGAATACTAATATTAATTTTCCATTTGTGCATAAAATACTGTTTTGAAAGTTAACTCTATACTCCTATTATCCCACAACTCCTTGGGCTTTTTACAATCATGTGGTGCACCTTATGGACTTGATCCACTTGACTACTTGATCCACTGGGCCACAGTAGATCTGTCATACAATTGGAACAATTTCTCGGCTTATTACGTAGACAACAAATGTGACATTTTTTTTTTTCTATTTTCCCAGAAAATAGGTTCTGACATTTCATGCAATTTGTCTCCTTAACATAAAATGTCAAAGCCTATTTTCTGGAGAAAAAAAAATTGTCATTTGCTAAGATTTTTTTTACCCAGCATGGATAGTTTTGAAAACAAGCCATTGAAAAATTAATTTGGAACAAAACTACTATTTCTTTGATTATTGTTATCTTTAACCTTTACCACTCCCTGGGAAAATTCAGCAGATAACACATCAGTGATATTTTTCTTAATTTTTTCAGAAAACAAGTTTTGACATTTTATATATGCAAATTGTATCCATTGGCAACAATCTGCATGAAATGTCAAAAAAACCTGGGAAAAATAAGAAAAATATTTCAATATATCATTCTGCTGAAAATTTTTGCCGGACTGCTAAGGGTTAAAACCATCACCTTTTACACACAACAACTACAGTATTCAACATAATTAAGGTTCCTTAAAATTGCTGCAAAAACTTGTGGTAAAAAAAAAAAAAAAGACACCCCTTTAAATGGAATTGGGCAGGATTGTTTTGTTTTGTTTTTTTTTTGTGGGGGGTGTGGGGGGGGTTGGTATTTTTTTTTAGTTGAGGTTTTATAGCCAGTCAACCCATTAGGGTCATGTTCTGTGCTGTCAGTAAACATACACTTTTTCAACCCCTTTAAACAATTAACCAGTACTTGTGCATGTACTGGGGCATATACTATTGTGAGTAACACCGACAACTGCCCAGACTAAAAGTTCTTGAATCAGTGGAAGGGGGAGAATGGCCATAGCAATTATTTCACGATCAACCTCCATGAAAGTTATGAGGCCGAACTGGAGTTTGAATGCAGACATACACACTACCGACTACACTATGGAACCCGGCAGAATTGGACTAGTCCAAAACTATAGGGTAGAAAAGTCCATTTGGCAATAATGGCTTATGCATTGTCTGTTGTCATTTAAATTCAGCATGCTAAAGGATAAACTACTATGTGTTTATTATAATGTTCCAGAACACATCAATAAACACATCAACGTCAACCCGTTATCTTCAGACAGAGACGAAGTTATTCAGCAAAATATGGTAGCTCAATTTTACTGAAGCTCTTGTATTTGCAGGATTAATTCAATTTATTTGATCAATTCATTTGAACTTTTTAATCAGAGGGAATCCTTAATACTGAGTGTTATTACAGCTTATGAACTTTTAACTTTAACAAGCAGAATTTAAATATCAGCATACAAAATATTTTTTTCTGATTTTTCTAGAAAGTCTTGAAGCTGCCTTTGTTTAGAGATTCTTTGAATGGAATATAAGACCTTACCTCCTAAATAGTGATGAATAAGAGCAGCCAGCTATTTGTCTTATTTCTCCATGAAAACATATGTTTGTTTGTGTTGAGGTTTTACAGCCCAGTCAACCCAACGGGATGTCGAGCGCCGTCAGTTTACCTAACCACACTTTTACTGGGCAGGTTTAGTCCTCTAAGCGGTTACCCAGTATTGTGTATGTTCTTTTGCCAGAAACAGACAACTGCCCTTCTTGAATCAGCGGAAGGGATGAAAAAATATGTTGTTGGTACTCATTAGAAGCACCTCAGCAAAGCACTTCTAATGAGTACCACAACAGTTTCATGGTAAAATAAGAAAATATCAATAGTTTTTGGTTGAAAAATCACCTTATCTAGATAATTAACCCTTAAAGCACCAATCACAACTGCAGCAGATGACATTTTTTTTTATTTTTTTTTTATTTTATTTTTCAGAGACAACAAGTCTTGACATTGTATGTGAATCATCTGCTTGGCAGATGATTTACATGAAATGTCAAGACTTGTTTTCTCTCAAAAATAAAAAAAATTTTTTGAAAGTCGTCTGCTACAAAGTTTGCTTGGCGCTTTAAGGGTTAAGATTACTGATTCTGCCAACAGACTGCTAAATGTTTAACCTTTACCACAAACAGGACTAATTCAGCAGAAAACAAATTGACAATAACTTTCTCAGAAAATAAATAGGCTTAGACATTTCATGCAAATTGTCTCATTAAGAGACAATTTGCATAAAATGTCAAGGCTTATTTTCTGGGAAAAATAAGAAAAAATATTTCAAAATGCCATGTTTCAGAAGTTTTTACCCAGCATGCATAGCATTAACTAATTGATTGGATTTTTAGAAGTAATGAAATTGTATTGACCCAATAAGATGAATATTAAGATAAATATTTTTCTTATTTTTCCATGAACACATACATTGTGAGTACTCATTAGAATAGTCCCAGTAATGTCAATGTAATGAGTACCTAACAACAGCTGTATAAATTTGTGAAGAGGAAAAACAACAACAACAAAAAAAAAAAAAAAAAAAAAAAATGAGAATATTTTTTTCATAAAAAAAGTTTTATCTGGGATTGTCAAGGCAAACAAATCAAAATATTTACATTTTAAATGTAATCGTCTACAATAAAGCTGCTATTTTTGTTTGAAATTTGCCACTGGGCTGTTCGAAGACCTCTGTCACATGAAATTTAATTCCAAAGGAAACCCAGAGAATTTAAATGAAAGGTAAAATTTGATAATGAACTGATAATATAAAATATAAATATAAGAATAAAATTCAGATTTTGAGCTTTCACTGGATGATGAAAAACATTGGCTATCTTAACCCATTGTATACTGAATAGAATCTACGACACTATATATTGGAAGAGTCCAATTTCAATTTTAGGTACGTCCGGCTATGAGATTTACACATTCCTAGAGAAAAATGGCTAAACTATTTGCAACAGTGAAGACTCTGATCAGATGCCGCATTCTGTGACGTCTGATCTGGGTGTGTACTGTTTGCTAATTACCCTTTTATGGGTCTCCCGACTACAATGGGTTAATGTCTCCGAGATGCCCTTCATGCTTCATGAACATTAAAATAGCCAAATGATTTTCATTATCCAGTGCAAGCTCAAAATCTGAATTTCAATTCTTATATGAGAGATAAAGCCATTTTGTATCATCTTTCAGAGAAAGGGAGAAAAGGTTAGTTGGTTTTGGTTTAATGGCCCAGTAAATACTATTAGGGTCAAGTTGAGCCGATCAATTTACTCCATCACACTTTCCTGGGCAGGCTTAGTCCTCTAAGTTGGTTAAACCAGAACTTGTGCACATTTTTTCACCAGAAACTGACAACAAGTTCCAGAGAGAAACAAGTATGTAAGAACAGCTAACAGAGGAGAGGAGAGAAACAGATGAAGAATTGAGCAAATGTTTGTAGAGCAACAAAAGAACTACTAACATGCCCCCTTATCCCACTTGCTCAAAGTACAGCAGGATGCCTTTACCACCACCCTACCACCCATGGAAAAGTAAGAAAAAAAAAAAAAAACAACAAAAAACAATTTATTTACTGTAAAAGTTCTAAAATTTTGAACACCCAAAGTTTCTGACAAAATGGCATAAGCAAACAGTGCAGACCCAGATCAGGCTGCTCCTGAAGGAGCAGTCTGATCAGGGTCTACACTGATTGCCATTCCACTAAGTATTTTAAGAAACAACTGCATAAAAAGCAAAATTTAGGCCAACAAAGTATGCATACATGCCATAAGCTCAGCTGTGGACTAAAATCTGTGAGATAAGGCAAAATTTTAAGGGAGATTTCACAAAATTTTGTGAGATTTCTTAAACATCACTTTAGAGCTCCCCAGATATAGTCTAAAGTCTTTTTTTTCATGTAAGAAGCTTGTGAAAACCACAACAATATGTGATTTATGTTTATTTCCGCATAAAATCTGTTGTAAAATGGTTTGAAAATTCTGTGAGATTTGATTTTTTTTTTTATGGTAATTGACTCCTCTGTCAGAAGGCTATAACCATGCCCATGCGAAAATCCTTAGACAAACAATATCGTGATACCTGTATTTGTCAATGAAAACTGCATTCGTACCTGTATTTATCAATGAAAAAGTACATAGGTACCGTATTTACCATATATTTTCAGACACGTTAAAATAATTATTTTATTTTTTGTCCGAATATTTAGGAAAATATAATTTTCAAAAAAAAGCCGTGTCCGAAAATTAAAGAAAATACCCGAAAAATTATGATAAAAATGAAGATTTTTAAGGTCTGTCATGCAGGTAGATCGGCGGTTTGTAGTACCCGAGTTTTTAATACTGACTATTATGGACCGTTTTTTGCTTGATAAATATGAAAAAATAAACCACTGTTACTTTTCAACTGATCATCGCATCGTCGGTCGGACAGGGCGCCATTTGTAAATAAACTGAGTCACATGACCCCTCCTGTTGTTGAGAAAAATCCGGCCGGTATTGGCACACCTCAAAGATGGACTAGGTGTGAAGGGCTAAGCTCGTTGTGTAGAATCGTAGCAGATGGCAGATATCTGATTAGAATCTATTCTGTTTGCCAAAGATCGTTTCTGTAAGTGGATGAAATGGTTACTTTAGTTTTTTTGTTTTTTTTAAACGATTAGGTATATGTATAATCACTTTTACAGCATCGCTATGAAGTCGGCTTTTATGGTGACACTGATAGAATGATTGGCTTTTTTACGAAGTTAAGCAACGGAGATCGTGGTTAGTACCTGGATAGGTACCGCGGTGCTTGAATTCGTAGAAGACCCGGTTTCACGCTATACATTTTTTTTTTTTTTTTTTTTTTTTTTTGTTCCTAAAGCCATGAAAGATAGTAATGTATTTCAAAGGAAAATGAAGTTACCATACCGACTTGTCATTATTTGCAGCTATGCAAAGGCTGAGCAGTTTTTCAACGGGGTTGCCCAAGAGCCCTGAGCAGACGATCATAAAATTGCGTAATATTAACGCACTGACAAAAGGTCGCTGATTGCCTATTTAATTGGAGTGCTTGTTTTAATAAGTATTATTGGAAATTAATTTTACAAGCTTCACTGCTTTGATTGTCACTATGATCGTTTTTATCTTGGTTATGAGGGAATGTCCATAATGAAAATTATATAATGTCGTCTTTTTACTCGACACGCCAACACACCATGTAAAGGAAACGTAACCTCAGGTGTCGTAAAGTTTGCATGTGACTAACACGTGGTATAGAACCACGTGGTAATATGACGATTTTTAAAAGATAACAATAAATAGTATTACCGAGAAATAGACAGGTGCTATAATATCTCCTCTGTGAAAAACATTGAACAGTAATGAGATTTTGGCATGTTCCACGGCCTTCATGATTATTATTTTTCTTCTTGCCTATTTTTAGCTGTGTATTGGTAGATCAGTCCATTTGGACGAGGGGCGATTTCATCGTCTTTGAATGTATAGTAAGTGGCATGTGCAGTTTATAAGCTCGGCGATTTGAATAAACAAATAAAAGTAGTTTCTCCCTGAATGAAAACAGCCCTGACGGAAAATAATTTTTAACTGAGTTAATTTTTTTGACTCTACTACTTCCTTCTTACCTGTTAGAAAATGGCTTCGTCTATCAAAACATCCGTGAAAATAATAGCGACGCTGCGGGTTTAGTGTTGGATTTCATTGAAAATTCGGCTTTGTCCAGAGGCATTTTTGTGTCCGAAATTAGGAAATTGTCTTTTTCAAATTCAGGGGGTGTCAGAACTGTTATGGTGCATTAAATTGTCATATTTTGCAGAAAAAAGGTGGTGTCCGAACATTAATGGTGTCCGAAAATATATGGTAAATACGGTAATATTGTTTGTCTAAGCAATAACATTAACCGTTAACTGGTAAGCAATAACATTAACCGTTAACTGGTAAGCTATTTTGGTTGGTCAGATTTTGGTGTCATTTACTGGTCAGGTGATTTCACGGAGGACTCAATTGCCTTCTAGATGGGTCAAATTTTGTGAGATTTTATTAAATCAGATGATAAGAGGAGTATCCAGATAAATATTTTTTTTCTTTTTATATGAAAACATGTTGAAGGTACTAAATAGAAGTGCCTCACCAAGGCCCTACTAATGAGCATGCATAAACATTTGTTTTCATGGAGAAATAAAGTGCCTTATCTGGGCTGTACTCTTCCTTCATGGTCCATAAATGGGACAGTGGCCAACAATGTAGATCCAGATCAGATGTCACAGAATGCCATGTCTGACAAGGCTCTACACTGTTTACATTAAAGGCTAGAATTTGTGCATTAAATACTGGAATTAAAAAAAAAAAAAAACATACAATAAAAAAAAATTAAAGCAGACACCCCTTACATTGGAATTGGACCTGTCCAAAGAGTTCAGACAGAAGAATCCACTGTATAAATGGGTTTAGAACCTTCTTTACATGACACAGCTCAATTTATCAACCAATAAATTCAATACTGATGGCAATAAAATCCGGAACAACTAAACAAAACTAAATCCACAGGATTTAAATACCAAATGATTTTAAAACCCTTGTCCTGCTGAACCCGGATATACCTGGCCTTTGCAAAAAGTGTAGATCCAGATCAGTTGGCTTCTAAGAAGCCAACTGATCTGGATCTGCACTGTTTGCCATTCAGTATGTGAATTCATATCAACAATCTGGATTAAGTAATCTGATTGGCTGAAGATTTGAAAAGGGCAAGGCATCTTAATTTATTCAGCAGGACAAGGGATAAATTTACACAACAAAACTGAGTTAAACATTTAATTCAAGTTACCTATTTTGGGGAAAATAAAGAAAACTATCATACACCTGGCATCTACTCATTCATGGTAAAGCTTGAAATGCTAGATTTTAAATATCAGTAGACAACACCGTTAAAATAAAATGAAGATCCCTCCACCACCACCACCAAGCAAAATAGAGTTTTGTCTAAGTCGCTGGCCTTTGAAACAAAGATATGGTTGGGTGGGTGGGTGGGGGAGGGGGAAAAAGAAGGGAATCTACAAATTATCCTCTGTAAAATGGTACAGGTTTGGGGTGATGGGGTGGGAAATCTCCGAATTTTCAAACTTATAAAGACCTCTGTAAAACATACCAAATTTTCCCTAAAGAATTCAGACACTTAAATTTAACTTGAACCTGTCCATCTGACTAACCAATTGTAGTCGGGAGACCCCTAAAAGGGTAATTGGCAAACAGTGCAGAATGCGGCATCGGATCAGGGTCTTCACTGTTTGCAAATACTTCAGCCATTTTTCTCTAGGAATATCTAAATCACATAGTCTCACCTACCTAAAAGTGAAATTGGACTCTTCCAATATATAGTGTGGGGGATTTCATTCAGTCTACAATGGGTTAGGAACTGCTGGCTGATTTTGTGTTGGGGTTTAACGACACGTCAACCCTTGTGGGTCATTTTGTGTCGTCTCCCAGAGAAAGGGAGAAGAGTGACAGAAGAGATAGTCGAAGAGATGAGAGAGGAACAGGGAAGAAAGAGGAACAGGAATGAAAGTGAAGAAACAGAAGAAATAAAAACATTCCCCCTCTACCCTTACCTGCTACAAGGATAGCAGGCCTTGCCCAACTGTAAGCCAATATCAGTTGGACGCCCCGGTGACATAAGATACACGACACCTTCGCACCATCCAACCACCCCGAACTGCTGGCTGAATAGGATACAATGCAGACCCTGATCAAACTACTCTGCAGTCTGATCAGGGTCATCTCTATTTGCTATCTGTCTGTCTGAATGTTTATGGTAAATAAACATGGAGCATATCATATTTATATTAAATATTGGAATACATTTACTGTTTATCATACTTGTCCTAAAATTTGAACAAGTCCATTTTACTACCTGCTGAGGAGTCTAAAAAATGCTGGATGAATGGCAAATTAGTGCAGAACCTGATCAGATGCCACATTCTTTGGCATCTGATCTGGGTCTACACTGTTTGTTCATGCCAGCCTGTCCCAATACTTAGGGTAAATATGATACACTATACTGGCCAGCCACTACCAACTCAGCTCATTACAGTATGTCCAAGGGCAAAAGACGTCTAGCAACGTCAATGTTGTGACGATTTAGTGTTAAGATTTGATTGACTGGCAATAAATATGTGCACTGACCCTCGGGATGATTATATTGCTTCCGCTATACTCAGTATCTTTCTGCCACTTGAGACCAAGAAACAAACATTTATGATGCCTCTAATGATGCCAATAATGAGGGAAACGTATACCGTATTTACCCTAAGCATTCAGATGTCTTAATTCCCTACCATTCTTGTCCTAAATTTGAGCTATTCCATTTTGCTGTCTAAAACTGCTGAATGAGAGCAAACAGTACAGACCCTGATCAGATGCTGCATACTGCAGCATCTGATCAGGGTCTACACAGTTTGCTCAGGCCTGTCTGTTTGAAAACTTTGAGTAATTATGGTACAACAGATAGTGATGAATACACACTGGCATTTTTTTCAATCAATAAAAGTTGATACTTTTCTTATTTGTCCACAAACACAATGTGTACTCAATAGAACTGCCTTGCTATGGCAATTCTAATGAGTACACCTATATTTTGTGGCAATATAAGAAAAATATCTATCTGCATTATAAACCATCTTTATATAATGGAGCTGTAATATCTTAAATTTCTCAGTTTTTAATTGACCCTTGTCCTGCTGAATAAATTAAGATGCCACACCCACATCCAATTTTCAGCCAATCAGATTACTTGATCCAGGCTGTTGCTCTACATTCACATACTGAATAACAAACAGTGCAGATCCAGATCAGTTGGCTTCTTCAGACGCCAACTGATCTGGATCTACACTGTTTGCAAAGGCAGGGTATATCCAGTTTCAGCAGGAAATGGGTTAGGATACACCTAAAAGATTTAGCCACCATTTTGCAAAGGGCAACAACTTTTGCATGCATGCAGTTCCTCCTGGTATTCTTACCCTTTCAAAGATAGAGGCTACTTTAAAGCAGGGCTCGGGAAAACCGGAAAAATAGCCGGTCTGGACCGAAATTAAGAATTCTGGACCGATTTCAAACACCCCAAAACGCTAATAAATCGGTCCAACAGGTTTGTGCCTTGAACCCCATTTTTCCCCAACCAACCAATTTTCACGAATCAATGATGTCTACAAACGATCAAGTCTTCCCAAACTGACAACGTCCGCGCACCTTTTAAATGCGATATTATGGTAGTTAAAAGGCTCAAAACGGTCATTTGACATGTATATTGGAGAGACAGCTGAATAATGGCAACCTACCGCAGCACAAATTAATTACGTCATTATCCAAACATTGTCAAAAAATCAACACTTCACTGACCTTTGTGCGGTAAACAAGCGATTAACACGAATCATCAGTAACGGTAGTCTAATAATTAATCCGTTTGTGTGACACGTGTGAATACACTGAGACTGCAAAACATCCAGGTGCAGTCGGCATGTCCAAAAAGATCAAAGGTAGCTTTACTGAGAGTGAAAAAAGAATGCACCGCTTGAACGCACCCGTTTTTTTTGTTTTGATCAACACGGTTTGTCGTTCCCAGATTCGATAAATGAATTCCCAAACCGTGTACGTCCTGATCACATGTCGCATACAATGGCGTCTGATCTGGGTATTATTGATTGCTTCTTTTTTTTTTTTTTTTTTTTTTGTTGATTGCCGTAACACGCGAGTATAATTCAAGGTAGATTTCACGGTAAAAATAAGTAATGTACCACTTGCGCTAGACAAGATTGATCAGTGCTTAAAATTTAAGCAGTCTGATCAAATCTTGAAACATTGAAAACTGCAAAACCGCCCGTGGCACAGGCCTTTTTTATTAGACCTAATTAGGTCCATGAAAGTCGTTTCGTTCCGTCTCTCCTGTTTCCCGCCGTCTTCGCGCTTATACAAGACGGGAATCAGTTGTTTATAAATAGTTTAGGAAAACCCTGCGGAGGTGGAAATAAAACAAAACCGTTTTATTTTTTTTCTTTCTTTCTTTTTACATACCTGACTGTATTTATTGATGACGCCAGCTTTGATCATGCTCGTTATACCCAGACTTCCGTCATATAACGGAGTTGAGGTGTATTATTTAAAAGGACTTATAGGACTGCCAATTGTCATTAGTTTTCGTGACAGGTGATATATATATATACATATTTTTTTTGGAAATGGGCTCATTGATGACGTCATCGTCATCGGCTGGACTGATTCAGATTTCAAAATTTCCAGAGCCCTGCTTTAAAGGTAAGAATTCGCTCCAAGTACTGATATTTTTTTGTTGTATTTTTTCATTTCTCCACAGAAATTTGTGTTATGGCATGTAGTAAGAGCCCCCCACTGAGACTCTTCTACTGAGTACCCACATGTTCTTGAGGAGAATTAGAGAAATATTATCTGGCCACTCCTCTTATCTGGAGCTATGAATTACCTTTTGTTAGTATTTGTGTTGCGGTTTAATGGCCCAGTCAACCCAGTGGGGTCATGTCGAGTACGGTCAGCTTACCTAACCACACTTTTACTGGGCAGGCTTAGTCCTCTAAGCAGTTAACCAATACTGTGCACATTCTTTCACCAGAAACTGACAAGTGCCCTTCTTGAATCAGCAGAAGGGAGAGAATGACCATGGAAAATATTTCATGATCAAATCTCTACTAAAGAATGCTGCCGATCCGGCAGGGGTCAAACCCGCGACCTCCTGATCACAGTCAGATGCACATCCAACTGAGCCACCGAGGCCAGCATTCGGTGAAAACCCTACTTGCAACAATGGATGTGTCCAAACTCAGAGATGGAAGAGCCCATTTCTGAAACTCAGGGTGAAAGAGTTAATACAGAATGTAGATTAGGACAAGGTCTAACCTCTTATGATAGAAAGGGAACCAGCAAGATCGTTCTCGGTTTCCAGCTCAAACTTCATCTTCATTATAGATTCTAAGACAGCTTCTCTCAAATACATTGTTACCAATTTATCCAGTAAAACCCATTAACTATGTTAGTTCTTCTGTTCTCTACTGGCTATCACTTAATATTACAACTGAAGGCGACTATATATATATATATATATATATATACTTTTCAGAGAAAATAAGGCTTGGCATTTTATGTGAATTGTCTGCTAGTCAGCCAAATCACATAAATGTCAAACCTTATTTTCCTCTGAAAAATAATAACAATAAAAAGTAGAATGTCATCTACAATTCTGCCTGGCTCTTTAAGGGTTAGGACAGTTTTAGGTTTTTGCAAATACTTGTGACCTTGATAGTGCAAATTCAAAATTACTGTGAAAAAGAAAAAAGAGAAGGAGAGAAAAATGGACTGGGATAATGATAAACAATGCTTTATTTATGAACAATTTCCTCAGTGCATCAGCCATCCTTAATAAATATTGTGACGATTTAGTGTTAAGATTTGATTGACTGATACTAAATATTGCTAAACATTTTACTTCACTTTTGGGGCCTCCATCTTCAAGCAGCCCATTACGAAAACACGCCTATATAATTTTGACCCCCTTCAACCCCACTTTTATATAGTAAAACTGGGGTTTACAGGGGTATACATTATTTTTCTTATTTCTGCTCAAAAACATAGATTATGGGTACTCGTTAGAACCACCTCAGCGAGGCGGTTCTAACGAGAACCCACAATCTATGCTTTGAGCAGAAATATGAAAAATATCAGAATTTTTATTTGAAAATTTTCATCTTTTTGGTTGTAAAATTTTCAATATATTTGAATAGGCATGTTTTCGTAATGCAAAAAAAAAAAAGCTTTCCCTGATGGTGACTGTTTGTAAAGGTACCGTAATAACCCTAATTACTAGGACAGATAAGCCTGAGCAAAACAATGCAGACCCTGATTAGAGGGTGCAGAGGGCAGCATCTGATCACATTCTACATTGTATACCACTCATCCAACTTTTTGGACATACAGTGTCAGAAATTAACTTTTTTCACAAGTAGCAAGTAGTTGCTACCTGGTCTGAAAGTAGGTAGCAAAAATGCATCTACATGGCAGCAAAAGGTGTCCCCGTGCCATGGTTTAAATCTTCAAGTGCTAAGCATATTTAGCAGACAGCATTTTCAAAGTATTTTTCTTATTTCAGCAAAAAATGAGGCTTGACATTACATGTGAATTGTCTGCTTGGCAGACAATTCACATGAAATGTCAAGTCTAATTTGCACTGAAGACATTCACAACACTTAAAGTTGATAGTGTTTGGGGCATTATACCAGGTAGCAACTGTTTGCTACCAACAGTTTGACCAGGTAGCAAACTGAATTTTCAGGTAGCAAATTTGCTACTTGCTACTGTTAATTTCGAACCCTGACATATCAACAGGTTTTACTTAGTTCAAATTTTAGAACAAATATGGTGAGAAGTTATCCCAATATTTGGAGTAAATGCAATAATCAGTCTACTAGTGCGTGGGGATGAGTAGGTAGGGGTCAGGAGAGACAGAAAACCTAGTACTGAGAAAACAAATGAGCCAGCGCATGACCAAACTTACAATAAGACTTATGTGACCAGCAAAGACTCAGATTAGCCCATACATCCACCCAGTTTGCAATATGTTCTCGTTTATCCCTCTCTGGATAGCCTGGAAGCTGTAGTAGGCACATGCAACAAGAGAAGACTGATCAGACTGCACAGATGGGCATGCTGATCTGAGTCTTTGCTGGTCGCACAAGTCTTATTGTAGGTTTAGTCATGTGCTGGCTCAGATACATGTAAAAATCAAGGCCGCTAAGTACAGCTATAAGCTGAGCACAGACCAATTTTGTCCTCAAATTGTATTGCTTGAGGAGGCTGAAGAAAAATGGAGATCTTATTGACCTGCAACAATAAATAATCGAAATTATAGAACACTAAATCCTATGAAATATGCTACTGTCCATTATTATGAGCTCCAGGCAAGATGAGTTTCTGACCCCTTTAAAAGACTTATTTTTCTTACTTATACACAAAAATATATATTGTGGGTACTCGTTAGAATTGCCTCACAGCAGCCATTCTAATGAGTACCCACAATGTATGTTTTCATGGAGATGTGAAAAAAAATCTCTCTCATTACTCTTCTTAAGTGGACAGCTGAGATTAATGTAGCCACTGATTTATTAATATGAAGTCAGTTTCAGATCCATTTTTTTCCATTAAAACCTAGACATGACATAATCCAGGATGATGGTAAAACACGGAAAACAAGTTTTTAATCCTTTTCACTTCAGATACACCGACTTATGAATAGAATGTGAAATTCCCATTGAAAGCGAAAAATTCACATGACATTTCACTAACAGGTTAAGTTCAACAAAGACTTGAGGGTGTTAAACAGAGCTCTGGATAAACTTGGAAGTTAACAAAGATTTCTTTCATTTCTTAACAAAAATATAGTACAAGAGCTGCAATTCTATTAGAATTACCTGCCATCTTTTTTTTTATTAAGAGCCCAGATCATATTCTTTATAAATAAATCAATCAATAAAAATAAATAAATAATAATAATAATAATAATAAAAAAAAAAAAAAAAAAAAAATCACCAAACAGAGCTCTAAATAAGGCATTTTTTTTTTTTTTTTTTCAACAAAAACCTGTTGATATTTCTTTATTTCTCCACAAAAACATAATGTTGTGGATACACACTAGAAACGCCTCAGGGAGGGACTTTTAATGAGCACCCATAACGTTTTCAAGGAAAATTTAGAAAAATATATATCTGTACACTTCTCTTATCTACAGCTCCAACCAGTTACAACTAATTTGGAGCCCTGGTTAAGATATAGTTATTTGAACAAACCAATGAAATTAGTCCAATAAAACTTTAGATGGAGACATTACAAGACATCAAGAGGAAACATGTATTATACCTGTCAGGTCATCGGAAATAATAAACTCAATTATTGAAGTGGACATTAATAATTTTAATATCAATATTTGCTAGAATTAGATCAGATTAGCACCATGTTTATAATATTAACAAGTCTATGCAATGCATTCCCCAATTTTTGCAGATCTTAGAAAACCATGAAGCAAAAAAGTGTCACAGCAATTGCACAAAATCTGATGTTAACCTTTAGCAGTGTCTCAGCATTGCTTGTGTTGAGGTTTTACGGCCCAGTCAACCCAGTGGGGTCATGTGGAGCGCGGTCAGTTTACCTAACCACACTTTTATTGGGCAGGTTTAGTCTAAGCGGTTAACCAGTATTGTGCACATTCTTTCGCCAGAAACTGACAACTGCCCTTCTTAAATTAGCGGAAGGTAGAGAATGACCATAGAAAATATTTCATGATCAATCTCTACGAAAGAATGTTGCCGACCTTGCGGGGGTTGAACCTGCGACCTTCTGGTTTCCAGTCCGATGGCGCATCCAACTGAGCCACTGCAGCCGGCAGAACATAAATTTTTCTGTGACAAGACCATAATTCTTAGCCCAGTTTTTGACTTCTATACATAGTGACTGCCGGGTTCAAAGGTTCAGGGCTTTGATAATACCCTAAATATGTATCAATTGCCTTTATCACTCTATATAGGTAAATTCCGCCAAAGACAAATTGATCTACAATGTATTTCTCTCTTTTTTTCCCCTGAAAATATTGTTTGACATTTCATGCAAATTGTCTCCTTAGTCAAAATCTATTTTCTCACAAAGAAAAGTAAAATATTTCAAAATTTTATCTGCTGAAATTTTTTCTCAGTATGCTAAGCATTAACCCTTGTCCTGCTGAATAAAGATGCCACGCCCACTTCTAATTTTCAGCCAATCAGATTACTTGATCTGGATTATTGCTATAAATTCACATACTTAATGGCAAACAGTGCAGATTCAGATCAGATGGCTTCTTCAGAAGCCAACTGATCTGGATCTACACTGTTTGCAAAGGCAGGATATATTCAGGCTCAGTAGGACAAGGGTTAACAGCCAATTTATAAACACCTAAAGAAATTTTGTTAGTATGGTCGTATGGAGAAAAATACTCCCTTATGCTAAAAGCAGTGAAAACACAGATCAGCCTTTGCAGACATGCAGATTGGTCATCTCCTCTACTGGTTCAGTTCAGGGCTCCATATATGGAGTTAACAAGAACCCTTGTCCTGCTGGGCCCGAATATACTCTACCTTTGCAAACTGTGAAGAAGCCAACTAATTTGAATCTGCACAGTTTGCCATTTAGTATCTGAATTTATATCAACAATCTGGATCAAGTAATCTGATTTGCTAAGAATTGTAAGCGGACGTGACATCTTAATTTATTCAGCATGGCAAGGGTTAATTGACTGCACTATTTACAAGAAAAAAAAAATAAGATTTTTTCAGTGATGGCTTTATTTTCTTCTGCTAATTGATACAACTCCAACCTCTAACCTGAAAGAACAGGTATTTGCATCCCTCCTCCAAGGGGGCTACTCAGAAGGAGCAAATTCTTTCCTTCACAAATAGCCCCTGTGAAGAATATAGCCTAGCAAGTTAGTGAGTAGTTCACTTTGAAAAGAGGATATTTTAGCAAGTAAGCAATTCCATTTCTGCTGGACTGGTCTCCCTTTGAAAGGGGAGGTAAACGGTAAACATCCAGCATAGAGTGCCATCTCTTTATCCTTTAAAATGCCAAGCAAAATTATAGCAGATGACAGTCTATTTGTTTAGTGTTTTTCAGAGAAAATAAAGCTTGTCATTTTGTGTGAATCATCTGCTAGGCAGACAATTCACTGAAATATCAAGCCATATTTTTTTGAAAATAAATATAATTATATAAAATTTAAAAAAAAAAATGATAGCGCAAAATATCATCTGCTGCGACTGTGATTGGCCCTTTAATGTTTAATGCTTTGCACCCTGAGTAAAAATTTCAGCAGATAACATTTTGAAATATTTTTTTTTTACAAACAGGCTTTGACATTTCATGCAAATTGTCTGGAGACAATTTGTATGAAATGTCAAAGCCTATTTAGTAGAAAATATAGGAAAAATATTATTCATTTGTCATTTGCTGAACATGCCCAAAGAGTGTATAGCTTACTTAACTTACCTTCTTGATCATACCCAGAATCGAGTGACTTTCCTCTCATCTGACATATAGTCGTATGTCTTCTCGAACTTGATTTTGAAGGTTTCACCATGTTTGTTTTTGTTTTTTCATTCGAAATTATCACAGAACACTTATTTTAATCCATAACTTTAAACTCTTAATGAATCCACTTGAGGTTGTTTTCAAGTCCACATTTTTTTTAATTGTTAGAAAAGTACTTCATGTATATTAATTTCAACTCTTTTGATGTCATTTTTAACGAAACTTAAAATATATGTTTTCAGTCATTTAAGGGGAAATAATACACATTCAGGGGAGGTAACTTTCTACATTGTTTTGCCTCCCTTCTGAAGAAGGGTCCCCTAAAAGGAAAGAATTTGCTCCAAATACTTTCCTTTTAGACTAGATTCCTTTTTTAGAAAGGGCTTGATGTGGGGTAAAGCAAAAAGAGGTTAAAAAAGTTTTCTCCCTTGTAACAAAATGGTGGAAAATCTACTGAGTGTTATCAGTCCCCTTAATATGAATTAGCAGAATCTCTTTTTTCTGTCCATCACGAAAACATGTCTATATAACTTTGACCCCCTTAAACCCCATTTTTATATAGTAAAACTGGGGTTTACAGGGGTATGCATTATTTTTCTTATTTCTGCTCAAAACATAGATTGTGGATACTCGTTAGAACCACCTCATCGAGGAACATAGATTGTGGATACTCGTTAGAACTGCCTCATCAAGGCAGTTCTAACGAGTACCCACAATCTATGTTTTGAGCAGAAATTTGAAAAATATCAGAATTTTTTATCTGAAAATTTTCATTTTTTCGTGGTAAAATTTTCAGTGTATTTGAATAGGCGTGTTTTTGTAATGTACGGTCATGAGTGTAGACAATCTTAGAGTGTCATTGCTTTGGAAGCAGTCCAATGCTATTACCTTTCACAATAATGCTTGGTCTATGCTTAGCCTAGACCAAGCTTTTTTTGTGAAAACTAATACTTGTTATAATAACATTAGCATGAAATGTAATTAACACAAACATTCATGGCATCCTAATTTGTACATCAGGAGCACCTTTAGAATCTGTCCCCACCTAAATCTTACTATAACTGTCTGTAAATATTCCAGGTACAAGTAAGCTAATTATGATCAATATAATAACCTAACCGAAACCTAACTCTAACCTTACCCTAACCATTAGTGAATTCAATTCCCTTTTGGGAACCAAACTAGTGCATGGCTAATACTAAAATACTAAAATATGAAGTATACTATGTTTTACAATTATACCACTCATTTTTACTTCCGCATATAACCGTATTTATCCAAAAAATTAAAACAATTCCTCTCTTTACCATACTTGTACAATCGTAAAACAACCAAGATCACCACATTCTGAGGCATCTGATCTGGGCCTATAATATTAGCTCATGCCTGTCTGTGCGATTACTTATGGTAAATTTTGTACATCTAGTGTTTGGCATTTAAATTGATACTAATGGAATAAAGGCTTTAAAAGAAGACTGTTTCCAAATCAGAACAAACTGCCACCAAATCAATAACGCTGAGCTACAAAAATCAACTGGACGACAAAATCCTATTACAGGAAAATTTCTTTGCAGGAAGTTCCCCCCTTTTTCCTGATCATAATTATAAGCAAACAAACTGATGATGTTTTCTTGTTTTTCCTCAAAAAATAGGCTTCGACATATGCAAATTGTCTCCTTTTCAGACACCTTGTTTTGCAGCATATAACATGGGGCATCTTCCTTGCTAAGACTACCTATTAGTCCAGTACTTAGCCCTTGTCCTGCTGAATGTGGATATACCCTGCCTTTGCAAACAGTGTAGATCCAGATCAGTTGGCTTCTGAAGAAGCCAACTGATCTGGATATGCACTGTTTGCCATTTAGTATGTGAATTTCTGTCAACAACTTGGATCAAGTAATCTGATTGGCTGAAAATCAGAAGTGGGTGTGGTATCTTAATTTATTCAGCATGACAAGGGTTAGGGTAAATACTGTAGTACTACACAGCATGAGCCCACATCCACTGAAAAATTTTTTGTTGCTTTTTTTTTCACTTTAGTATATCCATGATGTTTGGCAGAAAATTGGTATTTTTTTTTTTATTCTTCACACTGCTAGCATGCTCTGGATGAATTCAGCAGATGACATACTGATGGAGACAATTTGCACAAAATGTCAAATCCTACTTTTAGCAAAATGGTAAGAAAAAAGTTTCAAAATGTCATTTGCTGAAAGTTTTACGCAGCATGCTAAGCATTAATGAGATTATAGGTGACATTCTTCCTGATAATTCTTTTCAGATATTCCCAGGGGATATCTCAAATGCCTTGCTTTACCCTTTCCCATTCTATGGGCAAATTCAGCAAACTAAAAGTGGTAAAGTTTTCTCATTTTCTCCATATATTGTTACCTGTTAATAGTGTTTGACATTTCATTCAAACTGTCTCCAAAATTATTAACTACATATTAATGCACTATTTTCTGAATATATTCCAGAAGCTGCCACCTGCTGACTTAATCCATTTATGTCTAGCATCCCATAAATTTATGTCGAGCATCCCACAGAAGATCTTGGCAAACTGTTTAAGGCCATACCTGCCCACTCTCATGACTTAAGTGCCATTTTACCACTCTTCCCAGCTGTTTTCGCAATCTCCCAATGAACCTTAATTCACTATTTAGCATGACTCCAACTTTCTTCAAAAAATTAGAAAAAAAAAAAAATGTGTTTGTTTTGAAGAGTTTCAAAGACACAAACATTACTATAAAATAAAATATGATGGGCGGTCTGACATACGGACTGATGGATGGATGAATGTACGTATGTATGGCAAAGGGTAACTATATACCTTTCTCCATTTTGTGGTGGAGACATAAAAATTAGAATGTCTGCTACAAGTTTGCTCATTGCTTTTTAGGTGAAGTACAGGGTTCTCACTAGGATTTTGAAACGAGGAGTTCCTAAGCCATTTTCTTCAAAAAGTAGGAGTTGCACTTTGTAGTTTTGCTAAATTGCTTTTACAAATAAGAGTCCCAACCACCAAAAAAAAAAGAGTCTAGGAGTGGAAATAGGTTAAGTTTAACACACTAAAGGTTACTGCTTTGTTTGGTTATTCTCTCAAGAAACAGTCAAGATAGCAGAAGCAATGATCAAAGAAAAATATTCATATTTAAATATATAAAGATAAGACAGACCTTACATGCAAAGATAAAAAACAGCCCTATTAGACATAAATTTAACCCTTTAACCCTTAAAGTACCAATAAAAGAGCCATATATATTTAATCCTTAGAAAAGTACCAATCATAAAAGAGCTAGTGTTGTGCCTAGGTCTGAAATTTTAAGGGACACATGTGGTCCCCTCCCTTCTTTTTGTGGGGACATATAGAAATTGTTGGGGACACAGACTGTTAACACACAAAAAGTTTTTGATACAGCCTATCCCAGGAGCCTATCATTTGTTTCTTGTTTCTTCTTCAACAGCGGTCCAACTGCTTGATCAGTTAATAGCTGATTGTGCATCTTAATTTCGATGGCAAAGATGCAGCTGCAAAAACATTCTCTACTGCCTCATAAGTCTTATTATTGGCAGTAAGAGCCACAAACAGCGTGATTTGCAGCTGCCTCCGCTATTTTGATGCCTCAGACGGGTTTACATGACAATTTACGACTAGCAGTGCAGTAACTATCGGCAAATTTAATGGAGTTTACCGTGAACCGGACTCATTTAGTCCAATTTTTATTACCTCCCTTATTATTGTCCGAATCGTTGGTAAAGAAACTAATGAACTGAAATGAACTGAATGTAAAAATTTAGGGATTATTTTTCAGGGCACGCACCATTGCCTGCGGCAGTTTATTTCTAGCAGGACATTGGTGCAAAAATCCTGGAAATGGCACAATGGCGTGGCCTACGCTCAACACTGAGAGCTGTCGCAGGACAGCTCAGCTCACCTGCTTAGTTAGTTCTTTGCCTCTAGAAACTAACCAAAATCTATAACATGTTTTTTTCTAAGTCCATGAGCCTGACCTCAAGATCTCTCATGTGGGTTGGAATGGTACAGCACAGAACTTCAGACCAGTATTCCAGACAATATCGAGCTATCTTCAAAAGAGATGGGAGAAAGGGAGTGAAAGAATGTGGTTATGAAAGGCTCCCATATTTTTTACTTTAACTTTCTCTAAGAACATAGGAAACAACATCAAAACAATGCCTCAGGGACCGAGATATGAATGTGACCCAGTTTTAAATAATGTAGGTCACAGTAACTGAGGGATCTTGTTTGATGATAATGGTAAGGTCAGTGTGAGCTTTACAACATATCTGGGGACTAAAACAAGAACACGACCTAATTTCTAGATGAAATTAGGTCAACGACATACAAGGTGTCCAGAATGCCCTTGTCTTATACATGAACCCGGAAGCATGACATACATATTGCAAAATTTCTAAAACAATGTAGGTGAGAAATTAAACTTCTAGTATGAACCATGGAGCATAGCTTGGGATTGAGTTATGAATGTGCCCAATTTCTAAAAAAAAACAAACTGGACACAGTGACTTTTTTTTTTTTTGCATTAACCTTTTACCTGCTAATGTCAGTAGCTTGGTTAAGCAGCGTATCTGAGTATTTACCCAATTCAAAATATTAAAAATCTCAATTAAAACCAACCTACAGCGTAACAAAACGCAAAAACATTTCCGGTGTGTACCAGGTTTTATCAAAACTGCTGATCGGCAATTTCCGCCGAAATTCACGGCGAAGTATATCCAGTTCTCGGATTCAGAAATCACAGGCAAACTTGCGGGAAACCAATCTTGATGTTTCCAAAATGGCGTCTTCACATTGCAGAGGAAGAAAAAAAACTATCATTTGAGCCCCAGACAATTAAATAACGAACTATCTAAGTGCGAAGTTTGATGCAACATCGATTGTTTCAGACATTCTTGAAGAGTTGATTGACACGTGCAATCCAGCGTATTGTGCAGCACGTCAAATCTTGAATGAACTCATTATGAATTTCAAAACCAAAAGTAGCCATCATTCCGGCAAAAACATGTCAGAAAAGACAATAAAATCGTGGACCAAAAAGTATCATACATATGAGATATTCAGTTACATTCTTGGGGGCACTATATACTCTATAACCCAACCATGAAAAGTCAGTCCACAGAGCTCTATATTAATATGACTAGGTACTGCCAAAGCAATTGTGCAGCATTGAGAATGGCTTTAAATGTCTTTTAGATATAAAAACGTAGTTGTTTACAAAATTACCTGATCAAAATTATTGAATTCCCAATGCATCGGACTAAGAACTATTAAATACCCAACTAAAAAATCTAATTACCCAATTCAAAGAAAAAATTGTGGGTATTTACCCAATAAGTAAAAAAAAAAAAATAACTAAGGTACTGTAATGTTAGTATTTGTCTTCTTTTTATAGAAAATAACTTTGTCTTTATTTTGTGTGGGGAAAAAAAAATCACTGATCCGTTGCCTGCTCATTTGCCAAGAGAGTGCTAAAATAGCAAAAACTTCTCTTTTTTTTTTATAATCTTTATGCTTTCTTTCTAGTCATACATTTGTGAAAAATCACTTCCATACATTTATGGAAAATCTGCCTTTCAGAAAAAAAAAAAATCTCCCTCTCAACTTTTCAAAATAGACCATAAGAATGAACAAAATGCCTTACAATACTATAGATTCAAATCTAGACAAGAACTAACAATAAAATTGAGGTGCTGCTGGCTATGGTTGGTCAACCAGTCACCAAAAGCTGCTGTCCACTTCTAGATAAGAGAGATATATCAAGATAAATAATTGTCTCATTTCTCAAGAAAAATATATGTTGTGGGTACTCATTAAAACCATCTCACTGAGGCTTGCCAAGGCACTTCAAATGAGTATCCACAACATATGGTTTCATCAAGATATCTAGAGCTACAAAAGACAATTGCAGTATACCAAAGAATCATGATCATCTCAATATAATAATTACATAAATTTCATTGTCTGTTTCACTTAATTTCACTCTATCTATCACATTAAATGCTTATAGCACTTTGGGTAAAATTTTCAGCAGATGATGTTTTGAAATATTTTTCTTATTATTTTTTATTCCAGAAAATAGATTTTGACATTTCATGAAAAATTGTCAAATGTCAAATCCTGTTTTCTAGGAAAAAAAAAAAAAAAAGCATCAATTTGTCTTCTGCTGAATAAACCAAGTAAAGGTCCATAAGAACTGTGTGATCCATTATCCTTATAAAACATTTGAACATTAATCCATTTAACTTTACTGCAATATACATGATTAATCCATTTAACGAATCACAGATTTCCATGTTTTAATCCATTTAAATCTGTCTGGTTCCACAACTTTGAAATGACAGCTATATTTTGCATTGAAATACCTAGACACCAGTCAATTCCAGTACTGTCCACACAATAAATATTTACAAATCTCATCTTCCGACTTAATCTGATTACGCCACACACAATCACACTATTTTGTGTCGGTGACCATTACATCAAGTACCCCTAAGCGACAGACTTCCTTTATGAAAACAGACAGCGTGACAGGTTTTCACACCTGTAATTAACATTTTTCACCTGTTTTTATTGAGGCATACCTCCAGATAAATAGATAATGCAGAAGACAAATTTTTCTTATTTTTTTTTTCACCAAAAGGTATCATGTGGATAAGGAATTGGCCCACTGGGTGATTCCAATTAGTACCCACATAACATATTTCAGTACAAAAGTAACAAAAAAATTATCTAAACATCATGAAAACATGCCTATATAATATTGACCCCCTTAAACCCCACTCTTATACAATAAAACTGGGGTTTACAGGCGGTATATATTTGAGCAGAAATAAGAAAAATATCAGTTTTTATCTGAAAATTTTCACTTTTTGGAGGTGAAATTTTCTAAATATTTGAATAAGCACATTTTCTAAATGAAAGGCCAGCCTTATCTGGGCTTATACATGTTACTAAGAGCATATGTAGTTTAACTTATCGCTAAAAGTGCTAAGCAGAAATGTAGCAGACAACATTTTAATTTTATATTACTATTTTTCAGAGAAAATAAGACTTGGCTTTTCATGACGATTCACATGAAAAGCCAAGTCTTATTTTTCTCTGAAAAAAGAGGACAACAACAACACCTGAATGTTATCTGCTGCAGTTAAAATTAGCATTTTAAGAGTTAATGTGTACACCACTGTCAGTTATGTCAATATGCCAAAAATCTACAAAGAACAGCTTATCTGTATTACTTATCCTACATACCTTATTTACCTAAACCCTCAATGCGCCAATCACAACTGCAGCAGACGACAATTTCTTTTATTTTTTTATTTAGGTTTTCAGATAAAACAAGTCTTGACATTTCATGTGAATCATCTGCTTGGCAGATGATTCACATGAAATGTCAAGACTTGTTTTCTCTGAAAAATAAAAAAAAAAAAATTTAGAATGTCATCTGCTACAAATTTTGCTTGGCGCTTTAAGGGTTAAGTGTTAGGCCAGACAGACCTGAGCAAACAGTGCAGACCAGATCAGATGCTGCAGAATGCACCATTAGATCAGTCTACTCAGTCTGTTACTCAACAAGCAGTTTTAAGACAGGTCAACAGGTGGTAAAATGGACATTTTTTAAGTTTAGGACAAGTATTTGTTTGTGTTGAGGTTTTACAGCCCAGTCAACCCAATGGGGTCATGTGGAGCGCGGTCAGTTTACCTAACCACACGTTTACTGGGCAGGCTTAGTCCTTTAAGCGGTTACCCAGTATTGTGCACATTCTTTCGCCAGAAACTGACCACTGCCCTTCTTGAATCAGCGTAAGGGAGAGAATGACCATATAAAATATTTCATGATCAATCTCCACAAAAGAATGTTGCCGTCGACCTCCTGGTCTCCAGTTGGACGGCGCATCCAACTGAGCCACCGAGGCCGGCTTAGGACAAGTAAGGTAAGGAGTTAAAGTGTCCCAATATTTTGGGTGAATACGGTATCAGTTGGCTTCTCTAGACATAGATCTAGATAAGAGTGGGTATCTGGTGAATATTTTTCTTGTTGCTCCATGAAAACATATGTTGTGGGTACTCATTAGAAACACCTCACTATGTTGTGGGTACTAATTCGAAGTGCCTCACTGAGGCTTTTCTATTGAGTACCTATAACATATGATTTAGTGGAGAAATTAGAAAAATATCAATACTTTTGAACTGAAAAAAGAATCTTATGAAGACCTATGTCTGGATCTGCATTGTTTGTCATTAAGTATGTGATTTTGTATCAACAAAACTTAGATCAAGTAATTATCTAATTGGCAGAAAATTAGTGGGTGTGGCATCTTTATTCATTGTTTGAGTTTAAGGACATGTCAGCCCTTTTGGGTTATTTTGTGTCATCTCCCAGAGAAAGGGAGAAGAGAGATAGAGGAGATACAGTAGAGGAGATGAAAGAGAGAGACAGACAGACAGACAGACAGACAGAGACAGAGAGAGACAGAGACAGAGAGAGAGAGAGAGAGAGACAGAGAGTAGAAAATGAATGAAAGTGAAGAAACAAAAGAAACTAGAAATGTGTCAGTACAACACAGATGCCCCCGCCTAGGGCCATCCTCACCCACACGCAGGTATTTTGCAAAAAATGAAGTTGAAAAAGGGCCATAACTCTCATAATATTGGCAGATTTTACCCTAAATCAAATTTTTTTAAAACAAGAAAAATGCCTAATGCATTATGGGCAGGTTTTTCAAAAGGTCAATGAAAAGGTAAACCTCAGAAGACCCAATGCCCCCGTGCCATGACATCGCTATTTTAAAGGACAGATATATGAAAAATCCGTCCAAAATTCAATTTTGGCTGCACAAGCTTTCGGCTTCAGGTACCTAACAAAGAAAGTCAGCGTTGTCTCTCTTATACAGGGCATGCCTACTTGCCCTTATCTATGCCTCTACCAAATATTATCAAAATATTTCAAACCATTTAGAAGTTATGAAGTGCACAAGAATTTGGCTTAGAAATTTATTCGGGGGAGTTAACTTGAAAAAAATAGCCATCAAAAGAGATGGCAAATCCCCTGACCGCACCGCAAATGGCCGTCTTTTTTCAATCTAGGGCATCAGAGATGTAATTTTATCAAGGGATACACTTCTTTAACCCTGCAGTGGGTGATAACTCCACAAATGTGAATCAGACACAGAACTCTAAAACCATAAGTTGTGGAAACTGGAGTTTGTGCTTTTCAACAAAGAAAATGAAAATAATGAGAAAAATAAGGCCCGTTGCCTGCAATGATTATAACTCTCAAAACCGTAAGTCATAGAAACTGGATTGTTTGTTTGCTAGTATGTGATTTTCAACAAAGAATCCAAAAATAATGAGAAATATAAGGCCCTTTGCCTGCAAGGCCTGTAACTCTTCAGCCATTAGTCTGAGAAACTCAATTTTGTGTTCTCTAAGTGATTTTCAACAAAGAATCCAAAAATAATGAGAAAAATAAAGCCTGCTGCATGCATTACTGATAAATCTGCATCCGAAGTGTAAGTAAGGAAGATAACTCCAACATTCCGTAGGTCAGAGTTGTCCTTACATACTGTGACACACCTAGTTCTTAGCATCTCTACATACTATCATCAAAATGTCTCCATACTATCATCAAAATGTCTCCACTGGTTAGAGTTATGGCCTGCACAAGATTTTACAACTGGGGGAGATAACTGAAAATAAATGGAGTAATGAGTAACCCAGTTACAATTTTTAAATGCAACTCTCCTTCTTAATGTTCTAAGCATCCCTATTATTATCAACAAAAAATCTCAACTGGTAGAGAAGTTATGACCATCAGCAAATTTAATATGGGAGATAACTCAAAAATGGAGTCAGACTTGTCTTTTGTGTACATGACATGCCTACTCAATGTCCTCTACAACTTGATGAAGTATCATAAAAATATCTCAAAAGGTTGAAGAGTTATGGCCTGCACAAGATTTTACAAATATGGGAGATAACTCCAGAACTGAGTAAGAGTTGTTGTTCTTGCTATGTGACACACCTACTCAATGTCCTCTACAACTTGATCAAGTATCATGATAATATCTCAAAGGGTTATTGAGTTATGGCCTGCACAAGATAACTATTGGAGATAACTCCGGAACGCAGTCAGTTAGAGTTGTCATTCTTGTACGCAACACTGCTCAATGTCGTCTACCTATTGGTGAAGGATCATGAAAATAACTTATAAGGTTTTAGAGTTATGGGCCGCACAAGATTTAACAACTATGGGAGATAACTCCCAAAAGGCAGTCAGCTAGAGTTGTTGTTCTTGTATGTGACACACCTATTCAATGTCCTCTACAACTTGATCAAGTATCATGAAAATATCTCAAAGAGTGATTGTTATGGCCTGCACAAGATTTTATAACTATGGGAGGTAACTCACGAACACAGTCTGTTAAAGTTGCTTTCTTGTACGCGACACACCTACTCAATGTCCTCTACCTAATGGTGAAATATCATGAAAATACCTTAAAGGGTTTAAGAGCTATGGGCCGCACAAGATTTAAAAACTACGGGAGGTAACTCCAAAATGAAGTGAGCTAGAGTTGTCTCTCTTACACGTGACACACCTACTGGTCGTCCTCTCTATCCCTACTAAATATGAATACTAAAGAATAACGGTAACACAACTTTGAAAAAAGGTTAACCAAAAGGTAAACCTGGGGGGTCCGGATGAAAAGATATTGAACGGAAACCATTTTTCAACTATTTTTCAACAATGATAAAGGGCCATAACTCCAAAAATAATTGGTGGATTTTACCCTGAATTGTAATTGACCTACATTTTATGATTATATACCTGTGTATAAAATTTGAATCCAATACACTAATCTTTTCAAAAGATATCAAACGGAAACCATTTTTCAACTATTTTTCAACACTGATAAAGGACCGTAACTCCAAAAATAATTGGTGGATTTTACCGTAAATTGTACTTGACCTACATTTTATGATTATATACCTGTGTATAAACTTTGAATCTAATACACTAATCTTTTCAAAAGATATCAAACGGAAATCATTTTCAACTATTTTTCAACATTGATAAAGGGCCGTAACTTCAAAAATAATTCGTGGATTTTACCCTAAATTAAACCTGACCTACATTTTATGATTATATACCTGTGTACAAAATTTCAGTCCAATGCACCAACCCTTTCAAAAGGTATCACACAGAAACCATTTTTCAAAGTTGAAAAGGGCCATAACTCCCAAAATAATTGGCGGATTTTAAATTGAACTTGACCTGTATTTTATGATTACAGCGGTGATACTATATGCCCCCCGCATTGAAAATGGCGGGGGCATAATAAAAAACATTCCCCCTCTACCCTTACCTGCTGCAAGGATAGCAGGCCTTGCCCAACTGTAAGCCAATGTCAGTTGGATGGCCCAGTGACGTAAGATACACAACACCTTTTCCTCATCCAACCCCAGTCTGTATCCAGTAATCTGATTGGTTAAAAATTTGAGGTGCCTGTGGCATCTTAACCCTTGTCCTGCTGAACCTGGATATACCCTGCTTTTGCAAACAGTGTAGATCCAGATCAGTAGGCTTGTGAAGAAGCCAACAGATCGGGATCTGCACTGTTTGTCATTAAGTATTTGAATTTGTATGAACAACTTGGACCAAGTATTCTGATTGGCTGAAAATTAGAAGTGGGCATGGCAACTTAATTTATTCAGCAGGACAAGGGTTAATTTACTCAGCATGGCAAATAAGGGTTAAGTTTTGGACAGCTTATCTCATTCTAAATACAAACAAGTCAATGTTAGTACCTGTCGATGCATCTCAAATACTGCTGGATGACAGACAAATAGTGTAGACCCTCATCAGATGCCACATTCTGTGGTGTGTGTTCTGAGTCTACACTGTTTGCTCAGGCCTCTCTGTCCAAATACAGTCAGCATTTTTTTTTTTCAACTAAACATACTGATATTTTTCTTATTTCTCCAAGAAAATGTATGTTATGGGTACGCTATTAACTCCTGGTTTCACTCTTCTTCTCCATGCAAGAGCTAGAAAAAAATTGTTGTTTTGAGTTTTAACAGTCCTGCCAACAATATTTCAGGCGTGTTGCACTGTCTCCCAGAGGGACTGAGAAAGAACAAGAAATTCACTGAATGCTATGTTGTGACTGCTGGTGGAGTTCAAGAAATGCACATACTAAACATTGTTCAGCCACGCGTGAAAACTAGGTCATGGTGGGTGTGTCTGAAGATTCATTAGCCTAGAAGCCTTGGTGTTTTGAGAAACTGAGCTAAACGTACAGATTTGAACATTGTTGACGCCAACAACAATGCCAATGCCAACAACACCACCAGAAACTGATCCCTTTATCGCTCCTGCTTGCTAAAGCAGTCCCGACAAAAACCAAATGGGACAGATGAGACAAAGAATCCAATATCTGAACTTGCTTCAAGTGAAACAAGAACTTTACTTCCAAAAGCCAATGACAGCTGGAACAACCCTCTAAAAGTTTCAGCAGGCTATAGTGCCATCCTATAGCCCACACAGCTTAACCCTTAGCATGCTGGGTAAAAATGTTAGCAGATGACATTTTAAAATATTTTTCATATTTTTCCCAGAAAATAGGTTTTGTCATTTCACATAAGCTGTCTCCTCAGGAGACAATTTGCATGAACTGTCAAAGTCTATTTTCTGGGAAAATAAGACAATAAGACAACCTTTAAAGAGCCAAGGAAAATCTGTAGCAGATGACAATCTAAATTTTACATTTTTTTTTTTTTTCATGTGAATCGTCTGCTGAGAAGAGCAGACGATTCTTATGCAGACAATTCACATGAAATGTCAAGACTTGTTTTCTCTGAAAAATATGAAAAAAATCAAAATGTCGTATGCTGCAGTTGTCCACTAGCTGGGACTGGATACATTTGATACATTTTCTGCCATTTTTACAAGGGCAATAACTGCTTTGATTTCCCGTTCCAAAAAGGGTCTACTTCAAAAGGAAAGAATTTGCTCCAAAGGAGAGAAGACGCCTTTGCAGGAGGGATGCAGAACCATTCTGACAGAGCTGTCTCCCTTGAAAGTATATCAATTCTTCTTAACGCTTAGCACTGTGGGTAAAATTTACAGCAGATGTTATTTTGAAATATTTTTCTGATTTTTCCCAGCAAACCGTTTAAACGTTTCATGCAAATTGTCTCCATTGGTGACAATTTGCATGAAATATCAAATCCTGTTTTCTGGGAAAATAAAAAAAAAATATTACGAATTTGTCATCTGCTGCTTTAGCCCAGAGAACGGTAAAGCATTTTTGGATTCAAAGCACACACAAGAGCATTGTGTTGCAGTGGTAAAGCATCGGCTTCAAGATTGTGAGTTAGCAAGTCAGCGGGTTTGACCCCAGTGAGCACCAATTCTGTGACATTGACCTTGACATAACCTAGGGTGGTGGGGATGGTACTGCGCATAATTTTGGACCAATGTGTTTAATCATATAAAAAATGAATCAAATCGGTGCTGAGGTTAGGAAATAATGAGGTCTTAAAAACTTTAATGAAAACTTTAACATTTGTGGACGCAGACGCCGAGGGAAGTACAATAGCTCTCCCTGAACGTTGTTCAGGTGAGCTAAAAATTGTAAAAGCCAGACATTAAAATTGTGAAACAAATATATATGCACAAAAGACACTTTTTTGGGGAAATCCACCTTTTCACTACACTACTGTATGTTGGACAGACAGAAAATCACTTCAAAATGTCTGTCACAACAGCAGCAGAAAAAGATTCTGGGCCCAGTTGTTCAAAGTATCATTAGCTTAACAAGCTCGTTAGTGGTCAAAATGTTAACTGTTCTAGTAAGCACAGGTATTTTTGCTGAAAAAATGTGAGTAGCTTTTGCAAATGCAAAAGCTACTCACATTTTTTCAGCAAAAATATTAGCATATATTCCATATTTAATGATAGTTTTAATGATACATTAACTAACAACAACGTTAGTTTTGAACCACTGGGCCCTGAAATATAAATTTTTTTTTATCCTACAGAAAAAAAAAGGCTTGACATTTCATGTAAAATGTCTGCCTTATTTTCCCTGAAAAATAATAAAAAAATGTAACTAGACAAAGTGCCCAGTGGGGTACGTATACCCCCAACCAGCACTACCGCCAGTTTTTAAAGAGCACAAAGTATGTAGCGTTGACTCTGGAGATGGCAGTTATATGCTTTATGTTATAACATTGAAAAACTTCAATCACACATAATATGAAGCCCTGGACCCCAAAGATCAGGCACAGGTGCAGGGATTGAGCTTAATAAAACTTTAGCCCTATAACTATCACCATATACTAGTGAAATCAATCAGTCTTTATAATATAAGCAAAAATGACATTTGTATGAAAAGTCTGTGACCTTGACTTAAAAGCCATGCCCCAGCTTGGGGATGGTGCCGAGAAAAACTTTAGACCTATATATACCATCATGCTTAATATTAATGAAACCAACAAAAGGGTCTTCATAATATAGCTATATAAATTTTAATGAAAATTTTAAGGTCACCTGCCTACTCAATGCCCTCTACATATCGGTAAAGTATCACAAAAATATCTTAAAGAATTTTTAGAGTTATTGCCGCCCAAGATTTAAATAACCAAGGGAGAAAACTGCAGAATGGAGTCAGAAAGTCATTCTTGAATGTGATATGCCTACTCAATGTCCTATACATACTAGTGAAGTATCATGAAAATATCTTAACATGTTTTAAAGTTATGGTTTGCACAAAATTTTTACAATTCTGGAAAGAAGGGGAGATAACTCATGGACCAAGTCAGTTAGAGTTGTCTTTCTTGTACCTGACATCCTACCAAATGTCCTCTACAACCTGACAGTTTCCTGAAAATAGGAAGGTAGTTAGGAGTTATGGGGTGCACAATAATGCATTTATGGACAGACAGATGGATGGATGGATGAATGGATAAATTCCATTCTGATAGCTATATCCCCTAAACCTCTCGGTAGGAGGATAATGAAATTCAACAAAAGGTCTTGATGGTATAGCTATATAAACTTAGATGCAAATTTTTTTACTTTTATATGAAATTTCTAAGTCAGTGACCTTGACCTCAAGGTCATACTCCGGGATGTGGATGATGCTGAGTAAAACTCTAGACCTATATCTACCAATATGTCAAATATAGATGAAATTCCTCAAAGGGTCTGGATGGTATAGCTATATAAACTTAAACACAAAAAACTTTGACTTTTTTATAAAAATTCTGTGACCTTGACCCCAAGGTGCTGATAAAAACTTTAGACCTATATCTACCATCATGCCAAATATGAATGAAATCCATCAAAGGGTCTTCAAAATATGAGGTCTTATAAACTTTAACGCAAAAACTTTGACCCAAAGATAAAAATAAAGTATGAACAAATAATGCTTCAAAGGACGGACAGACGAACAGATTTCTTGCTGATAGCTATATCTGCTCAACCGTTCAATTAGGGGATAATGAAATTTAATAAAAGGTCTTGATGATATGGCTATCTAAACATAAACGCAATTTTTTTTACTTTTATATGAAAATTCTAAATTCGTGACCTTGACCTCAGTCACACCCATGTGGGGATCATGCGGAGTAAGATGCTAGGCCGATATCTACCAACATGTCAAATATAAATGAAATTCCTCAAGGGTCTTGATGATATGGCTATATAAACTTAAACATAAAAAACTTTGACTTTTTTCACGAAAATTCTAAGTCCGTGACCTTGACCTCAAAGTCATCCCCGGGATGGGGATGATGCTGATAGAAACTTTAGACCTATATCTACCATCATGCCATATATGAACGAAATCCATCAAAGGGTCTTCAAAATATGAGGTCTTATAAACTTTAATACAAAAACTTTGACCCTGTGACTTTTTTATGAAAATTCTAAGTCCGTGACCTTGACCCCAAGGTCACCCCCGGGGTGGAGATGGTGCTGATAAAAACTTTAGACCTATATCTACCATCATGCCAAATATGAATGAAATCCATCAAAGGGTCTTCAAAATATGAGGTCTTATAAACTTTAACGCAAAAACTTTGACCCTAAGACAAAAATAAAGTATAAAGAATAATACTTCAACGGACTGACAGACAGACAAACAGATTCCTTGCTGATAGCTATATTAGCTCAACCTTTCAGTTAGGAGATAATGAAATTTAATAAAAGGTCTTGATGATATGGCTATATAAACTCAAACGCAAAAATTTGTAATTTTATATGAAAATTCTAAGTTCGTGACCTTGACCTTGGTCACATCCAGGGTGGGGATCATGCCGAGTAAGAAGCTAGGCCGATATCTACCAACATGTCAAATATAAATGAAATTCCTCAAGGGTCTTGATGATATAGCTATATAAACTTAAAACACAAAAAACTTTGACTTTTCTCACGAAAATTCTAAGTCCGTGACCTTGACCCCAAGGTCACCCCCGGGGTGGGGATGGTGCTGATAAAAACTTTAGATCTATATCTACCATCATGCCATATATGAACAAAATCCATCAAAGGGTCTTCAAAATATGAGGTCTTATAAACTTTAACGCAAAAACTTTGACCCTGTGATGGAAAGACGAATGAACGAACGAAAGTACGAACGAACGAACGAATGTACATACGAACGAATGAATGGACGAACGGAAAAGCAAAAACTATATACCCCCACATACTTTGTATGTAGGGGGTATAATAAGAATGTCCGCTACAATAGTATTTTGAACAGGGCTTTAATCTTTTTCACACTCTCTGAGCAAATTCATCAGACAACAAATTGATGAGATTTTTCTTCCTAGAAAATAGGCTCTGACATTTCAAGCAAATTGTGAATGAAATGTCAAAGTCCATTTTTGGAAAAAATAAGAAAAATATTTCAAAATGTCATTTGCTAAAATTTTTACCAGCATGCTAAGCATTAAGGGTTAAAATGTTTTACAAATTATTTTAATTGCACTTAACAGTTTCATTCCAAACAAATCATCACGAACATTTTTTTTCCTAACAAATTTGAACTACAGGAGGACTTTGGACTGGACTTGCATGTCTACTAAACATTTATTTAATCAGTGTGAAATCTACTTATATTCAAGTAAAACACAGAAAATGTTATACAAAACATGACAAATTACATTAAAGCTCAAGGTCTTGTATAATATTAATATTTTAACCCTTAGCACTCTGGGTAAAATTTTCAGCAGACAACATATTGAAATATTTTTCTATTTTTTTTTCCAGACAAATGACTGACATTTCATGCAAATTGTCTCCAATGAAACAATGTTTACCATTTCTGGGAAAAATAAGAAAAATGTCTTCAATTTGTCATCTGCTGAATATGCCCAGAGAGTGGTAATGGTTAATGACTTCTGACCTTGTGCTTCTAGCCATTATGCAAAATAAGCAGACGACAAATTGATGACATTTTTTTATTTTCTTCCAGAAAACACTGCTTAATATTTCATGTCAATTATCCTTTTATTCAAATAAAATGACAAAAGCAGCTATTTTCTGGGTAAAATATTTTGATCCTTAAAGCAATAATCACAACAGCAGCAGACAACATCCTGAGATGTTTCTATTTTTTTTTTTTTTTTCAGAGAGAAAATATGGTTTGACCTTTCATGTGAATCATCTGGTATAAGTTTCACATGAAATGCCTATATTTTCTCTGAAAAAATGATAATAAAAAAACAGAATGTTATCTGTAACAATTTCGTGTTGTTATAATGCCGTCTGCTTTAATTTAAATCCAGCCGGTTAAAGGAGATGACGAGAAACAAAATTTTACATTACAATAGCAGAAATCAATACAATAAATGTATTTTATATACATCTGAGTTGCTATAGATACCGATCGTGCATTAATGGAAATGGTTCTGAAACCACAGAATTGTCGTTTGGGTACCATCAAGCGAAAAAGTGTCTCTGATTAAACCTGTCGTTATCATTCAGACAATACTGTGCATCAGCACAGACGTATAAAGGTCTTTGCTCTCCATCAGTACATTGCAGACATTATGCCTAGCACTCAGGGCAAATTTTTGAGCAGACACATTCTGAAATATTTTCCTAATTTTTCAATGGAAAAAGGATTTGACACCGAGCAAGACTGCATCAGACAAGATCCTAAATTTTTATTTTTTATTATTTTTCACAGAAAATAAAATTTGGCATTTAATGTGAATTGTCTGCTAAGCAGAGGATTTACATGAAATGTCAAGTTTTACATACTCTGAAAAATAATAATAAAAATATTTCAAAATGTTGCCTGCTGAAGTTGTGACTGGCACTTTAAACGTTAAAGCTCTTTAAAACTGACAAATTCTGAAAATCTGTCTTGTATAAATGTAGACCCATACAAATTCCTGTATTCACTGTATATTGTGGGGGATGATGGGGGTACACATTACATAATCCTGCCCACCACAGACCCCACCCCTACGTCCCACCTAAAAAAAATATCTTGCTTCTGGTTACCCTTAAACTGACTAATGTTTTGGGGCCTTCTCAAATTTTTTTTGGCCTTTTCAAATTTTAGAGTTATTTTAACCCTTGTCCGGCTGAATAAATTAAGATGCCACGCCCACTTTTAATTTTCAGCCAGTCAGATTACTTGATCCAGATTGTTGCTATAAATTCACATACTTAATGGCAAACAGTTCGGATCCAGATCAGTTGGCTTCTTCAGAAGCCAACTGATCTGGATCTACACTGTTTGCAAAGGCAGGGTATCTGGGTTCAGCAGGACAAGGGTTAAGGCTACTTTTAAATATTTCTAAAAGATTTATAGATTACATTTTCTATACAAATAAATGTGCTGCAAATGCTGCATTATGTCCCACCACTGCACTTAAATCAAGCAAGTGCTATAGCTCTGTCCAAAAAATTAAATCAAAGGGAAGATGCATTAGTTTCCCTAATAAAGTTGACAAATATATAACCGAGGTGATTATTTTCAATGTTCAAAGGGCCATAACTCAAAAAGTAAGTAAATCAGACTTAAAGTTCTCATTTTCTGCAGATCCCCTCATGGTGCTTCACATTCATGCAAAGTTTACAAGTATATCACAGGAGATGTTATTTTCAATGTTCAAAGACCCATAACTCAAAAAGTAATTATGCCAGACTTATGGTTCTTGCATTCTACATGTTATCTTATGTTGCTATACATTTTTGCAAGGCTTCAAGAAAATCTCTGAAACCATTTTCAAGTTATAGAAAGGGCACAAGTATATGACTAGGATCACTATTTACAATGTCCAAAGGGTGGTAACTCCAAAAGCAGGTAATTCAGAGTTATGGTTCTTGTGTTCTGCACATCATGTCATGGTGATATACATTTGCATAAAGTTTCAAGAAAATACTCCCAATAGTTTTCAAATTACAGAGTGGGCACATATATTACAGAAATCACTATTGTCAATGTTCAAAGGGCCATTACACCAAAAGTAGATTAAGCAGAGTTACGGTTCTTGTGTTCTATACCTCTTCTCATGATGCTGTACATTTGTGTGAAGTTTTATCAAAATATCTGATATGATTTCCAACTTACAAAGCTGACACAAGTACGATAGAAATGGCTATTTTCAATGTTAACTATGTTCAAAGAGTGGTAACTCAAAAAGTAGGTTAGCCAGACATGTACTTCTTTAGATCTGCACATCCTCTCATAGTGCTTTACATTTGTGAGAATTTTTATGAAAATATCTGAAATGATTTTTACCTCACAGAGCAGACACAAGTACATGGTTCAAATGGCTATGTTCCATATTCAAAGGCCAATAACTCCAAAAGTAGGCAAACCAAAGTTATGGTGTGTGAGTTCTTGTTTGTTTGTGTTGAGGTTTTACGGCCCAGTCAACCCAATGGGGTCATGTCGAGCGCGGTCAGTTTACCTAACCACATGTTTACTGGGCAGGTTTAGTCCTCTAAGCGGTTAACCAGTATTGTGCACATTCTTTCGCCAGAAACTGACAACTGCCCTTCTTGAATCAGCGGAAGGGAGAGAATGATTGATTGAGTTGGGGTTTAACGACACGTCAACCCTTGTGGGTCATTTTGTGTCGTCTCCCAGAGAAAGGGAGAAAATAGACAGAAGAGATAGCAGAAGAGATGAAAGGGAGGGACAGGGAAGAAAGAGAAACAGGAATGAAAGTGTAGAAACAGAAGAAATAAAAACATCACCTCCCTACCCTTACCTGCTACAAGGATAGCAGGCCTTGCCCAACTATAAGCCAATATCAGCTGGACGCCCTAGGTGACAAAAGATACATGACACCTTCGCACCACCCAACCACCCACAAGGGAGAGAATGACTGCAGAAAATATTTCATGATCAATCTCCACGAAAGAATGTTGCCGAGACCTCGGCGGGGGTTGAACCCGCGACCTCCTGGTTTCCAGTCGGACACGCATCCAACTGCGCCACCGAGGCCGGCTGTACATTGTCTCATAGAGCTTTAAATCTGTAAGAATTTTATCAAAATAACTGTAATGGCTTCCAACTTACAGAGCAGACACTAGTACTTCATAGAAATGACTATTTTCAATATTTACGATGTACAAAGGACCGTAACTCCAAACGTAGGTTAACCAGAATTATGGTTCTTGTGTTCTGTATGTTAACTCATAGTACTTTACATTTGTGTAGGATTTCATGAAAGTATCTCGAACAGTTTTCAACTCACAGAGTGGACATGAGTGCATGGTGGCAATGGCTATGTTCAATGTTCAAAGGGCAATAAGTCCAATAGTAGGCAATCCAAAGTTACGGTTCATGTGTTCTGCATATCCTCTTATGATGTTTCACATTTGTCTGAAGTTTTGTGAAAATATCAGGAACGGTATCAGTTATGGAGCGTACAGGAGTACATGGTAGAAATGGTTAAGCGTCATAACTCCAAATGTAGGTTAACCAGAGTTACTGTTCAAGTGTTCTGCACATGGTTTCATGGTGCTTAACATTGGTGTGCTGCATCTTGAAAATATCTCAAATGATATCAGAGTTATAGAGCAGACACAAAATTATGAGGCACTGATGGACAGATCGATGGACAGATGGACGGACACTCAAAATTTGAGATGGTATAATATAATACCTCGCCACTTTTTGTGGTGGGGCATAAAAAGAAAATTAAAAAAAAAAAAAATATTTGCCTACCTACCGACCCTAAAAATTTTGGATACATTTAATTGGAAACAAAACACGTTTTCTTTGGCCTAAGACATGTTAACCAAGTCAATGATTTTGTAAGAAGACAGCAAAAACCCTGATCAGACTGCAGATGCAAAAGCTGATATAGGCCTGCCCTTTTGTTTGTCAATGCATATCAACATGTCTTTGGGCATATGAGATAGCTAAGGCCCAGATCAGCCTGTGCAGCCATGCAGTTTGATCAGGGACTTTGCTGTGCACTAATAAAATCATTGGATACTACAGAATGTATGAATGGAGCATTGGATACTACAGAATGTATGAATGGAGAGCAAAAGCTTGGATGATAATTTGAGAATTCACAGGATGATTTGAATAAGCATATTTTTTGTGCATGCTCGCAGACACATTTTCTATTGAACTGGTCCATGTTTTGTTGTCTCCCAGATAAAGGGTGAAAAAGGACAGTAGTTCTAGTAGATGAGAGGAAAGAACAAGTGCTCTGAAGACATCTTTTTTTGTCTATGCCCATGGGTGTAGACAATCTTAGAGTTTGATATCGCTGTAAGCACTTTATGAAAGGTCATGGACTGGTCCAATGCTATTTTCCATGGACTGCTCAAGGTTATTATAACCATTAGCTTTTATAAAAAGGTTGGTATATGCTTTGCATAAATTGTGTGCTAAGCGTAGACAAAGGTAATACTTGTTACAGCTCCAGATAAGACTGGGTATAAATATTTGCCTTATTTCTTCAATTTACCAAAAGTAAATATGTTAGAAACAACCTTGGACTTAGTTTAACCTTCAGCACCCTCTAAGCAAATTTAGCAACAAAAAATTTCTGATAGTTTTCATTTTCTTCCCAGAAAATAGGGTCTGACATTTAAGGCAATGTCTCCAATAATCCATGGTGCTTAACTCTTAAAGTGCCAATCACAACTGGAGCAGATGAGACTTTTATATATATATATATTTTTTTTAGTATATAAGTCATAAGATTTCATGTGAAATGTCTGCCAAGTAGATGAATTACATGAAATGTCAAAGACTTATTTTCAATGAAAAAAAAAATGGAATGTCATCTGCTACAAATTTGCTTGAAGCTTTTAGAGGTAAGGCTTAAAACTTGGATAAAATTCTTGCATTCATTCTTTTATTACATCCCACTAGGAAGATTAACCTTTAAAGCATGTTGAATTAAACCCTTGAAACACCTAATTTAAATATTAGCAGATAACACATCTAAACATTTCTCTGAGAAAATAGGGCTTGAAATTCCATGCAAATTATCTCCAAAGGATTTGATCCACATAAAATGTTATATTGTTATTCCTAGTTTCAAGGAGAAATACAAAAAGCATCACAGACTGGTTGTCTACTAATTTTGTAGT
This sequence comes from Anodontia alba, assembly GCA_964016985.1. NCBI lineage: Eukaryota > Metazoa > Mollusca > Bivalvia > Lucinida > Lucinidae > Anodontia > Anodontia alba. The sequence continues at coordinate 58,488,378 of OZ024836.1, read as the reverse complement.
AAATGTGTTATCAGCAGAAAAGATTCTTATTTTATCCTCTAAATAAGAAACATTTCATGTAAATGGATTTGAATAAAAGGACAACATATATTTTCTGGGGAAATAAGCAAAAACAAAATATCATTTATTTGTTGTCTGCTGGTTTTGCCATAACCCTTAATGCGCTATTCACGACTGCAGCAGACATTTTGATTTTTTTTTCTGAGAAAATCAGGCTTGAAATTTCATGTGAATCAACAGTTACTGCCTGGTAGATGATTCCCATGAAATGCCATGTCTTATTCTATCACTAGATCACTGAGAATGGTTAATTATAATAACTATAATACCTGTCATTCTTGTGTCAAGGCAGATAATTGTCAAACATTGACGAAATTTGGCAATCCCAAACCAGATCTCCTTAATGTACCAAGATTGGTTAAAATCCCGACATTTACACAAATTATCGTCCGGAAATCAAAATATGGGCATGTCTCAGGCAGATAACTCGAAATTTGCCCATTAGCAATCCCAAACCAGATCTCCACAACATTAATGCACATACCAAGTTTTGTGAAAATCCATTGATGTTTACTCATCATCCCGAAACAAAATACTGATGGACGGACGGATGGACTACATTACACATGGACGTCCAGCATGAAACCATTACAACCCGCCACTATTGTGTGGCAGTGTATAATAACAGTGGACAAAGTTGCTTTGACAAGCGTCTTCAAGCAGACTGTGAAGACACTGATCAGCCTGTGTCATTGAAAATTGAACCATAGTAATTAACTGATCAAAAATCAATTTTTTAACACTTTTTCATTATCACAAATGTTAAAAGACCAAAACAGGATTAATAAAAGCATCGCAGACACTGCAGGATACCCCGCCAGTGCAGGGTAACAAAACATGCAGAGAAGATGGCTGTGTACTCTACCAAAAGATTGGTGTACTGTAACCTTGAAACAATATGTGCTGTATCACTTCATTGTCTCAACTAGTTAACCTGAAAGCAAGTGTGGATGCTTTAATAAGCAATAACTCTAATAAAAAAAATTTGTGTACTGTAACCTTGAAAGATATGAAAATTTGGTGTACTGTAACCTGGCTGCAGTTCTCCACATATTCTTTCTGTTCAACAACTGAAAAAAACCCCAGCTTGATCAGATATTCTCTATTTCTTCGGTTATAAGACAGGGATTTTCTTTTTGGTTATAAAATGGGGAGAGCGGGGAAGGGGTGTGTTTCTTCCAAAACAATACCAAAAATCTAGATCCATCTTATAAAACAGATCTAGATATTTAGGATTGTTTTGGAAAAGAAAACCCCATTTTATTTTTTGTGGTAATATTGGCAGGATAAGCTTCATTCTTATATTAAACTGAATAAATACTATATAGGAGGAATGAGCTGGAAGTGAAATCATGCTTGAACAATCTTTAAAGAGCTTTAATGCTATCAAAATTTGGTGTACTGTAACCTTGAAACACTATGCACTGCATCCTCTCATAGTCTAACTGTCCACCATATTTCAACTGATAGGATTAAAACTGCATGAGGAGTTCTCCGGAAGCAAAGTCAAGTCTGCAAAATTGTTAAAAAGTTTAATAACTCATATCAAATTTTGGTGTACTGTAGCCTCAAAACAATATGCACTGATGGTCTAACTGTCCACCAAGTCTCAATGTGATCAAATGAAAATTGTAGAAGGTATTACCTGGAAATGAAGTGTGGACTAACAGGCATCGGAAGGTAAACCATATTAAACCGCCACTATTGTACAGCGGGGTATAAAAAGCAAATAAACATAAAAACATGACATGGACAGAATATAGCAGTAAGCTGATTTTAGAACATAAAAATGGTCTCAGACAGAGAAATGTGAAGTAACATATGTCTCCCTTAACATAGGGAAGGGAAGCCATAGATAAGAAGATATAGAATTATACTGCTAAACGTGTGTTTTTCAAAATATCTGTTGGGATGACATTTCTTTTTTGCCTTAGTATACATTCTATGAAGAAATAAGGGAAAAAATTGTTCATCTAAATTTTCTGCCTATCTGGAGCAAAGAAACAACCCTGGGGAAATAAAGAAACTAAAACGAAATACCATATTTTCTGTAATTAACACCTATGGGTATTGCAAGTTCTCAAATGGGAGCATTTACTTCTATCAGAAGAACTAAGTTTCAGAGATACAGATACCATATTTTTTTTTTTCTAATAAAGGCCCATCCCATAATAGGTCTCCATATTTACTACATGCCTGACTGAACAGTGAAGATCCTGATCAGACATTGCAGAATGCAGTGTCTGATAATGATGTCCTATAATGAAATGGGAGGAAAAACAAAAAGCTTCTGACACAGACACTGGATTCATTGACACAGGCATTCAATCATAACCGACCCTATTAACCCTTATCATGCTGAATAAATTAAGGTGCCACACCCATTTTTAATTTTCAGCAAATCGGATTACTTCATCCAGGTTTTTGATACAAATTCTCATACTTAATGACAAACAGTGCAGATCCAGATCAGTTGGCTTCTGAAGAAGCCAACTGATCTGGATCTACACTGTTTGCAAAGGCAGAGCCTATCTGGGTTAAGCGGGACCAGGGTTTACCCCAAATATTGGGACACCTTAACCCTTGCAATGCTGAATCAATTAAGATGCTACACCCGCTTCTACTTGTCAGCCAATCGGATTACTTGATCCAGGTTGTTGATATAAATTCACATACTGAATGGCAAACAGCACAGATCCAGATCAGTTGGCTTCTAAGAAGCCAACTGATCTGGATTTACACTGTTCGCAAAGGTGGGGCATATCAGGGACCAGTACAACCAAGGTTAAGGAAACTCCTTATCACACTGGATCTATAAAATTTGAACAATGTCCAAAAACAGCTGGATGAGGCAAACAGCATTTGTTCTAGGTCTACATTGTTCAGACTTGCCTGTCACAATATTTAGAGTTATTGCAGTATTTTTTCTTTCTTCTTTGGTGTTTCTAATGCAAAAACAAAAATCTCTTGAGTTAAATGAATTAACAGAGACAGTATGTACACCTACTATTAGAGACAGAATAAAGTCTTGCAAGTGCACAGAATGACTTGTGTTCTAACCCAGAAGCAGATCCAGAGAGCGTTCAGTGGGTAATAAACAAAAATGGACAAGATTTTTAGACAAGTGGAGAGGGACCAGATGAGCAAGACATTTAACACTTAGCACTTTTGGTAAAATTTTCAGCAGACAACAACTTTTTTCTTATTTTCCCAGGAAACACTATTTGATATTTCATGCAAATTGTCTCTACAGGAGCCAAATGCCAAATCCTGTTTTCTGGAAAAAATGAGAAACATATCATTAATTTGTTGCCTGCTAAATTAGCCCAGAGAGTGGTAAAGGTTATTTGGTACTTCTTAGGGAAAATAATTCTTACTCTTGGGGAAAGACAAATTCTAACAGATAATGACTATCAGGACAGGATAAATTTTAATCTATAGAATGGTACTATTGTGGAATATAGTGAGTAGTCTAATGTAGTGCATAGTGACTGGAACTATCAGGAAACGATAATTGCTAATGTAAGTGAATGGTACCAAAAGGTGAAGACAAATTCTATTATAGTGAATGCATTATGTGTAAGGGCAGTTAATTCTGTAAGTGAATGGTATCATAAGGAGCAGATAAATTCTACTATAGTGAACAGTACTATATATGTAAGGGTAGTAAATGAATTTTAATGCAATGAATGGTACTGTGGTTGTTCTAATGTAGTGAATGGTACATAAAGGTCAAGATAAATTCAAATATAGAGAATGTCACTATAAAGTCAATATAATTTCTTATGTAGTGAATAGTACTGTAAGGTCAAAATAAATTCTAATGTAGTGAATGGGACTATATGTGTAAGGGCAATAAATTCTTATGCAGTGAAGGGCACTGTATGTGTAAGGACAGTACATTTTAATAAAGTGAACAGCAGTATATGTGTAAGGGCAGTAAATTCTAATGTACACAATGGTACTGCAAGTTCAAAGTAAGTTCTAATGTTGTGAAGGGTACTGTATCATGTGTAAAGGCAGTAAATTTTAATGTAGAGAATGGTACTATATGTGTAAGGGCAGTAAATTTTAATGTAGAGAATGGTACTATATGTGTAAGGACAGTAAATTTTAATGCAGAGAATGGTACTATATGTGTAAGGGCAGTAAGTTCTAATACAGTGTATGGTACTATATGTGTAAGGACAATAAATTCTAATGTAGTGTTTGTTTGTGTTGAGGTTTTACAGCCCAGTCTACCCAATGTGGTCATGTCGAGCATGGTCAGTTTACCTAACCACAAGTTTACTCGGCAGGCTTAGTCCTCTAAGTGGTTAACCAGTATTGTGCACATTCTTTCACCAGAAATTGACAACTGCCCTTCTTGAATCAGCGAAGGGAGAGAATGACCGTAGAAAATATTTCATGATCAATCTCCATGAAAGAATGTTGCCGACCTCGGTGGGGGTCGAACCCGCGACCTCCTGGTCTCCAGTCGGACGCACATCCAACTGAGCCACCGAGCCTAATGTAGTGTATGGTACTATATGTGTAAGGATAGTAAATTCTAATGTAGTAAAAGGTACTATATGTGTAAGGACAGTAAATTCTAATGTAGTGAATGGTACTATATGTGTAAGGCCAGTAAATTCTAATGTAGTGAATAGTACTGTCAGGGCAAGATCAATTCTAATGTAGTAAATGGTACTGTAAGGTCAAGAATGATTGTAATGTAGTGAATGGTACTGCAAGGTCAAGATAAATTCTAGTGTAGTATGGTACTGTAAGGTCAAGATAAATTCTAGTGTAGTATGGTACTGTAAGGTCAAGATAAATTCTAAAGTAAGTGAATGGTACTGTATGTGAAAGGGGAAGTAAATTCTAATGTAGTAAATGGTACTATATGTGTAAGGGCAGTCACTTCTAATGTAGTGATCTGAAAGGTACTATGAACTGAACTATAGTACTATACTATAAGGGAAGGATAAATTTATGTTATAAATGGAACTGTAGCTTACAGGGCAAGATTAACCCTTGTCCTGCTGAACCCATATATACCCTACTTTTACAAAGAGTGTAGATCCAGATCAGTTGGCTTCTAAACACAACACAGCACAGTTTTTACTTTGGAAACAACAAAAATGTATAGATTATGCAGAATAATGACTATTTGGTCTTTTTTTTCTATGTAATCCATACCTTTATGTTTGAACTTTGAACATGACAAGGTTGTTAAGCTAGCACTGTTTTTGCTTTGAATCCCAACAATAATGTGATAAAGAGGCTGTGGTGTACCATGGATGCATGTTTTGGTGGAGAAATAGGGGAAAAAAAAGCCTTATTTACAACTTTGCATGCTTCTGATTGTGTTGGAGTTTAATGACACATCAACCGTTGTGGGTCATTTTGTGTCGTCTCAAAGGGAAAGGGAGAAAAGGGAGAAAAGAGATAGAAGAGATAGTAGAGGAGATGTAAGAGAGGGACAAGGAAGAAAGAGGAACAGGAATGAAAGTTGAGGAACAGAAGAAATAAACATTCTCCCTCTACCCTTATCTGCTACAAGAATAACAAGCCTTGCCCAAATGTAAGCCAATATCAGTTGGACACCCTGGTGATGTAAGATACACCACACCTTCACCACACCCAACCACCCACAACACTGCATGCTTTTGTGGGGTATAGATAACAGCAATAGTTGTCTCCAAAGGTACCCTTTTTCTGGAGTCCTTGGGGAAAGGAAATACATTTAGCTCCAGAGAAATAAGATTACTGAAGAGGAAATACTGTTTTATCAACAATTTCACCTTTTGATTTCCTAGAATTTAATTGTGTTCTTCATCCATGTGACATTTTTTGTTTGTTTGTGTTGAGGTTTTACGGCCCAGTCAACCCAATGGGGTCATGTCGAGCGCGGTCAGTTTACCTAACCACACATTTACTGGGCAGGCTTAGTCCTCCAAGTGGTTAACCAGTATTGTGCACATTCTTTCGCCAGACACTGACAACTGCCCTTCTTGAATCAGCGGAAGGGAGAGAATGACCGTAGAAAATATTTCATGATCAATCTCCACGAAAGAATGTTGCCGACCTCGGCGGGGGTTGAACCCGCGACCTCCTGGTCTCCAGTCGGACGGCGCATCCAACTGAGCCACCGAGGCTGGCCCATGTGACATTTCCTATGACCCTTGTCATGCTGAATAAATTAAGCTGCCATGCCCATTTCTAGTTTTCACCCAATCAGATTACTTGATCCAGGTTGTTGATATACATTCACATACTGAATGACAAACAGTGCAGATCCAGATCAGTTGGCTTCTTCAGAAGCCAACTGATCTGGATCTACACTGTTTGCAAAGGCAGGGTATATTAGAGTTCAGAAGGACATGGGTTAAATCTCACTGACAGTAAATGGGTTATATTTTTTGTTTGTTTTGTTTTGAACTTTTTCTCCTCAGAATACAGGAGTCAGTTTATTTGACGTGAATTATCAAGCCAAAAATAAGCAAAAAATACTTCATCAAGACAGCTGCTAATTCAATGTTTTTTCGGCTAACAGTCTCTTGTTAAGTTTGGAGCTGGCCAGTGCTTTTTTATTTTCTTTTCACGGAAAAATAAGCTTCTGTGGTTGTGATGGAAAACTTGGCATTATGGAGACAATTTGCATGAAATGTTAAATAAATGTCAAAAAGATTGCCTTTGGAAACAAAGAACACACTACAGATTAGGAAATGAGAGTGTAGGTTTTATTGACTCTTCCTAAGCAGTAATGAAGTTTGCAACATTGTTTATGCCTGAGCAGAACTCCATTTTCAAATATACCCCAATGATAACCTAGATACTTTCTGTAAAAAATAAGAAAAATATTTCCAAATGTCTATTGCTAAAATTTTTATCAGCATGTCAAAAAGATTGCCTCTGGAAACAAAGAACACACTACAGATTAGGAAATGAGAGTGTAGGTTTTATTGACTCTTCCTAAGCAGTAATGAAGTTTGCAACATTGTTTATGCCTGAGCAGAACTCCATTTTCAAATATACCCCAATGATAACCTAGATACTTCCTGTAAAAAATAAGAAAAATATTCTATTGCTAAAATTTTTATCAGCATGCTAAGCATTAAATCCAGCAGGTTAAAGGTTAATTAAAGGAAGACAAAGAACAAAAGGAAAATAAAAAAACCTGAATAAGACTTGCTGATTGTAATGGCATCAAATTTTAATCGGCATTCAGGCCACTTCATAGGAATTCTGCTTTTGTCATTAGCTACGTGTCAATGCACCGCTGAGTGTGGGCCCATATTTGGAAACATAGTTAGAGAAGAAATTCAAGTACCAACAGAAGTGTCTGAGATTAGAGGAAATAGGAAATAAAGGAATCAATAATTACAACTTCTGACATTTTGATACTTTCTGTGTAGAAAAAAAAAAAACAACACCAAACAGAATGAAGATCTGCACTAAAGTAATTTTCTTCATAGAGATAACATACGGTAAATGTCCTAAAATTTCTAACACTTCAAGTTGTTTCATACTGTTTTGGCCTAAATTTTGCTTTTTATGCAGTTGTTTCTTAAAGTATTTAGTGGAATGGCTAACAGTGTAGACCTTGATCAGACTGCTCCTAAAGGTGCAGTCTGATCTGGGTCTGCACTATTTGCATATGCCATTTTTCAGAAACTTTGGTATTCGAAAGTTTAGGACATCTACCATAGTTTGAAGCAAAATGGCACCTTGCTGGTTACATTATTCAAAACTTTTGCAGATGTTGCCTTTTTTAAATTATTATTATTATTTTGTGTCCTCCTTTACCACTCTCTACACTGTAATTCAGCAGATGACAAATGATATTTTTTCTTATTTTTCACAGAAAACAAGATTCAATATTCTTACTGGCGATAATTTGCAATTTTCTGACAAAAAAATAAGAAAACATATTTTAGTAGTTGTCTGGACACAAACGCCAGACAGGATACTAACACTAACACCAACCAAGACACCGATATAAAGGACAAAGCTACAGCTCTTACTGTACTTTCATCTATGTGAACTAAACATTAGAAATGTCTTCAGATGTCAAGATTGACACTTCAAAGATTACCGTTTCGTCTGAACAGTGTCCCCAAGAGTCTAAAACATTTGCACAAATACTTTGGTCTTCATCTTTACTTACTCTCTGGGTGAATTCAGCAGACCACAAACATGATATTTTCTCCAGAAAATAGGTTCTGACATTTCATGCAGACAATTTGCATGAAATGTCATAGCCTATTTTCTGGGAAAAGTAAGGAGAATATTTTAAAATGTTGTCTGCTGAAATTTTAAAATTTTTACTCAGCATGCTAAGTGTCAAGGACTAGCTTTTTGTCCAAATATTGTCTAAAATGTCTAAAAGTTTGCATTCAAATACTTTGGCTTTAAAAAATTATTTATCACATTGTTGACAGATTTTGGTCTCCACAGACAAGCAATCTGACTTTGACATTCAGCAAGGCTTCAGAACAGAAGTGATGTCTGATAATTACCCAGTACACAAGCAACATCACATCATTTCAACCTCCCCACAATGTCACAACGTGGTGATGTTGAACCATTGCTTTCACGATGTGCGTTTGTTAGGTAGAACAGCTTTGCTGTTACTTTTTGCACCAACACATAGTTATGTGGGTACTCTTTGGAACTGCTGATTTTAAAATGTTTTTCATTCAAATTTGCAAAGAATATAGTACTTATTTTCTGAGAAAAATTCGGAAAAAAAAAATATCACTCCTGTGTTCTCTGCTTGGTTGTGCTCTGGATGATAGGGTATATTTTAACTCTTCAAGCATCATTCAGAATTACAGCAGATGACATTCTGAATTTATTTTTTTTTTACTTATTTCTCCAAGTAAATAAGGTTTGACCTGTCTTGTGAAGCATCTGCCTTGCAGATACTTCACAAGACAAGTCAAGCCTTATATGCTTAGAGATAATTTCAGCAGACGACATTTTGAAATATTTTTTTCATTTTATCCAGAAAACAGGTTTTGAGATTTCATACAAATTGTCTAATTTGCAATTACTGTGTAATGTCAAATCCTGTTTTCTGTAAAAAAATATGAAAAATATTTCAATATGTCGTCTGCTGAAAGTTTTTACCCTGAGTGCTGCATTAAGAGTTAACTTTTTGTATTTCACTTTTTTGGCTTCTTGAATGAGAAACTTCTTCCATCTCTGATTACCTTAACTTATTAAAGACTGAATAAACTCTCCCATACTATATATTGGAAGAGTCCATTTTTGATTTTAGGTATGTCATGCTATATGATTTAGATATTCCTAAAGACAAATGGTTGAACTATTTGCAAACAGTGGAGATGCTGATCAGATGCCTATTTCTGCGACATCTGATCTGGGTCTGCACTGTTTGCTAGTTAGCATTTAGAGGTCTCCAGTCTTCAATGGGTTAAGTCTGCTGCAGCCAAATATGCAGATGACAAATGAGTGAAAGTCTTTTTTTACCCTTAAAGCCCCAAGCAAAATTTGTAGCAGACGACATTATTTTTTTTTTTTTTTTTTTTAAAATGTCATCTGCTGCAGTTGTGATTGGTGCAGTTGTGATTGGTGCTTTAAGGGTTAAGTTTCCCCTGAAAATACAGTTGGGTATTTCATTCCATATGCAGTAAAATAAAAAACAAGAGGGCCATGATGGCCCTGTAACGCTCACCTGAGCAACATAGCACTTTGAGAGCCTGATCTAGAACTGATCAAGGCAAACATTCTGATCAAAGTTCAAAATGATTATAACAAAGTTTTCTGCTGATTTGGCCCGGTGACCTAGTTTTTGATACCAAATGACCCAGTTTCGAACTTGACCTAGAACTCATCAAGACAAACATTTTGAGCAAGATTCATGATGATTGCTTGAAAAATGTGACCGCTAGAGTGATAACAAGATTTTACGCTGATTTGGCCAGGTGACCTAGTTTTTGACCCCAGGTGTTCCAGTTTCGAACTTGACCAAGAAATCATCAAGACAAACATTTTGAGCCAGATTCATGATGATTGTTTCAAAAATGTGACCGCTAGAGTGTTAACAAGGTTTTCAGCTGATTTGGCCCGGTGACCTAGTTTTTGACCCCAAGTGACCCAGTTTCAAACATATCCTAGAACTCATCAAGACAAACATTTTGAGCAAGATTCATGATAATTGCTTCAAAAATGTGACCGCTAGAGTGTTAACAAGGTTTTCCGCTGGTTTGGCCTGGTGACCTAGTTTTTGACACCACGTGACCCAGTTTTGAACCTGACCTAGAAATCATCAAGACAAACATTTTGAGCAAGATTCATGATTATTGCTTTAAAAATGTGACCGTTAGAGTGTAAACAAGGTTTTCTGCTGGTTTGGCCTGGTGATCTAGTTTTTAACACCACGTGACCCAGTTTCGAACCTGACCTAGAAATCATCAAGACAAACATTTTGAGCAAGATTCATGATTATTGCTTTAAAAATGTGACCGCTAGAGTGTTAACAAGGTTTTCTGCTGATCTGGCCTGGTGACCTAGTTTTTTGACTACAAGTGACCCAGTTTTGAACTCGACCTATAAATCATCAAGACAAACATTTTGAGCAAGATTCATGATGATTGCTTCAAAAATGTGACCGCTAGAGTGTTAACAAGGTTTTCTGCTGATCTGGCCAGGTGACCTAGTTTTTTACCCCAAGTGACCTAGTTTCAAACTTTACCTAGAAATCATCAAGACAGACATATTGAGCAAGATTCATGATGATTGCTTAAAAAATGTGACCGCTAGAGTGTTAACAAGGTTTTCTGCTGATCTGGCCAGGTGACCTAGTTTTTGACCCCAGGTGACCCAGTTTCAAACTTGACCTAGAATTCATCAAGACAAACATAATGAGCAAGATTCATGATGATTGCTTCAAAAATGTGACTGCTAGAGTGTTAACAAGGTTTTCTGCTGATCTGGCCCGGTGACCTAGTTTTTGACCCCAAGTGACTCAGTTTCAAACTTGACCTAGAAATCATCAAGACAAACATATTGAGCAAGATTCATGATGATTGCTTCAAAAATGTGACCGCTAGAGTGTCAACAAGGTTTTCTGCTGATCTGGCCCGGTGACCTAGTTTTTGACCCCAAGTGACCCAGTTTCAAACTTGACCTAGAAATCATCAAGACAAACATATTGAGCAATATTCATGATGATTGCTTCAAAAATGTGACTGCTAGAGTGTTAACAAGGTTTTCTGCTGATCTGGCCAGGTGACCTAGTTTTTGACCCCAGGTGACCCAGTTTCGAACTTGACCTAGAAATCATCAAGACAAATATATTAAGCAAGATTCATGATGATTGCTTCAAAAATGTGACCGCTAGAGTGTTAACAGGGTTTTCTGCTGATCTGGCCCGGTGACCTAGTTTTTGACCCCAGGTGACCCAGTTTCGAACTTGACCTAGATTTAACAGAGGCAAACATTTTGAGCAAGTTTCATCAAGACTGGGTCAAAACTATGACCTGTAGAGTGTTAACAAGTTTTTCCTTTGATTTGACCTGAGTTTTTGACCCCAAGTAACCCAGTATCGAACTTGACCTAGATTTCATAGAGGCAAACATTCTGACCAAGTTTCATCAAGATTGGGTCAAAACTGTGACCTCTAGAGTGTTAACAAACTAATTGTTGACGACGACGACGGACGACGGACATAGGGTGATGACAATAGCTCACCCTGAGCTTTTGCTCAGGTGAGCTAACAACAACAAACAATAAAAATAATTCTCAATTCACTGAAAAAAAAAAATAATAAAATGTCTTCTACTAATATATCATGCATGTAAGGTTACCTGAGTAATTAACCTCCAGCATTATCTCTGGGCAAAATCAGCCATAGTTTTCTCATGTTTTCCCACAAAATCGGACTTGACTTTTCATGCATACTACATAGTTCTAATTCTGGTAACAAATCAGGAAAACATTTTAAAATGTTTGTCTTCTGCTACTTAAGTTCAGCAGGTTAACGGTTAAAACATTGAGAATTAAAAGATCACATCACGAAAACATGCCTATATAATTTTGACCCCCTTAAACCCCACTTTTATATAGTAAAACTGGGGTTTACAGGGGTATACATTATTTTTGTTATTTCTGCTCAAAACATAGATTGTGGGTACTGGTTAGAACCGCCTTGTGTGGGTACTTGTTAGAACTGCCTCATCGAGGCGGTTCTAATGAGTACCCACAATCTATGTTTTGTGCAGAAATATGAAAAATATCAGAATTTTTTATCTGAAAATTTTCATTTTTTGGTGATAAATTTTCCAATATAGTTGAATAGGCGTGTTTTCGTAATGAAGTGTCTTGGTAAGTTTGCCAGTACAATATGGACCCTAGCTAATGGCTGTCTTGAGCAGTCTGATTAAGGTCTAAAGATTTTGCCATTCATCTAGCAATTTTCAGACACATCCATTAACCGTCACTCTTAACAAACATCCCTATAACCCCAAAATGTGACTTTACCATATAACTCACCCTTCTGCAACAACTACCTCACTATAACAGCCAATTTTATGCCTAACGAAATGTGGCTGTTGGAGAGGTTGCACTATACAATAATCATATTTACCCTAAGTATTCAGACACCATAACACTTTATCGTACTTGCTCTAAAATTTGAATAAGACCGTTTTACTACCTGCTGACTAGACTGGCTCCAGTCTACAGTAACTATATATTTTCTTATAATCCTGTTTGATTATCCACTAAATTAAAACCAAAGTAACACCATGACTATAAAGGCTAGTCACTAGTGATAGAGTATATTATTTTTGTTTTATCATTAGTGACCAGCCTTTATAGTCATGATATTATTTTGGTTTTATTTTAGTGGATTATCAAACAGGATTGTAAGAAAAAAATATTTAGTTACCGGAGACTGGAGCCAGTCTACCTGCTGATGTGCTGCCGCATGAATAGCAAACAGTGTAGATCCTGATCAGATGCTACAGAATGCAGTATCTGATCTGGGTGTAATCTGTTTGCTTAGGCCTGTCTGTCCTAATAGGTAGGGTAAATATGCTATACAGAACACATTATTTGCAGGTTGAAAATACATATCCCAGTAAACATTCAACATAAATAGCGGGCCGTTATTGGCCTGTCAGGATAGCTGATAGGCTGATAACGCTGATGGGCAGAAAACGGCCCGCTACAGACTTATGTAGAATGCTAGCTGGGATATTATGCTGATTTGACATCCAGCCAATGGATGAATTGATGGGAGGTGGGAGGTGGCAGGGAAAGAGGGAGGGTGGGTGGGATGGAAGACAGATGGATGGGAGAGAGAGATGGGTGGGGTGACATCCAGCCAATGGATGAATTGATGGGAGGTGGGAGGTGGCAGGGAAAGAGGGAGGGTGGGTGGGATGGAAGACAGATGGATGGGAGGGAGAGATGGGTGGGTTAGTGGAATAATGGCTGGATGGGTGGGTGGGTTGCTGGATGGATGGATGCATGCATGGATAGGAGGGAGGGAGGGAGGGAGGGAGGGAGGGATTGACTCATGCAGGATGGATGGATGGATGGATGGATGGAGGGACAGACGGACAGACGGATGGATGGACTGACAGATGGATGGATGTGCATGCATGTAGAATGTATGGATGCATACCAGATATCCATATAAATACTTTTCTTGTCTCATAGCTTAAATAAGAGGATAGCCATATAAATACTTTTCTTATTTTGCCACGAAAACATATAGTGAAGGTACTCATTAGAAGCACCACATCTTCAAACGCAGCTGACCAAGGCACTTTGAATGAATACTGAAAGCATACAAAAAAACAACAACAAAAAAACACTTATACTTTTAGATAGAACCCCTCCCGCTAAGCAAGGCATTTCTAATGAATAATGAAAGCATACATTCATGGATAAATAAGAAGCATTAATACTTTTTGAGAGAACCCCTACTACACTGCCCCCCATCTCCCCCGACCCCCACATCCCCCACCCTGTCATGAAACTCCTTATCAAGAGCTGTGTACTTTGTCATCTTACATAGCTCTTGACAAGATGCTTTTGAATTTTCAATAAAAAAACTTTTCATATTTTTCTTATTTCTCCATGAAAACATATGTTGTGGGTACTCATTAGAAGTGCCTCAGCAAGGCCTTCTAATGAGTACCCACAACATATGTTTTCATGGAGATTTGATAAGAAAAATACCTACCTGATACCCACTCTTATCTACACCTTTAATCTTAAGTTTGCATACAGACTATGGTCCCTTTTCACATGGTAAGACTCTCATAAAACAGGCCATAACTTTTTCTCATATCCTCTTCTTGTACATAAATCAAATGGTGTTTTCCCAGAGATAAAGAATATGACCGATGTCATCAAATAAATGTCCTCAGCAACTTTTACTGGAGTACAATATTGTTTTATAAGGAACAGTAACATAAAAAAATAAAGAAACATTTTGTTCTGATTATAGTGCTCAAAATAAGCAATGTATTTAAAGAAATAGTTCTATTATATCTCACAAGACAACTTCTAATCCCGTTTTAACCCTTAACACTTACCTTGCTATGGGAAGATTCAACAGATGACAAACTGATGATTTTTTTTTTGATTTTTCCTAGAAAATGAGATCCGATACAAATTTCTAAGTAAAGTAAGAAAAAAAAATTATCTAGCATGCAAAGTGTTAAAGTGATTAAGTAACATTATAGCAGACAACATTCATTTTTTTTTTTTTCACATGTTTTCTTGAAAAAAAGTCTTGGCATTTCACATGAATAATATCTGTTCATGAAATACTAAGCCTTATGTTCTAAAAAAAAAATACACATAAAAAATCAAAACAGCATCTACTGCAGCTGTGACTACCTCTTTAAGGGTCAATGTAACCCTAAATCATACATGCCAAGTCTCACGCCGTGAGGAAAAACCTCACGTAATTCTGACGTTTCTCACGGGCTCACGCCGTGAGCGGTAAAACTCACGGAATCGAAAAACCCCATCGAAAAAAAATCTTAAGGCACCTTTTTTGTACAGTCACTGTAGTATTGGTTTCCGGATCAATAGAAGTGTATTCTATTACGTTGAATCGAAAGCCGATAACAAGTGTCAAAATAAGTGCAAAGGTATCCGCATGACCTGTGATGGTGGATGGTGTTGATTCCGCAATAAACATGATAAACAATAGTAATTAAATGATTAAGAAGGTGTTAAATGACAGACTGGTCAATCGGACACGCTTTCTGGGTCAACTAAAGATGATCAGTTACGCTAGTGGACGAGATAATGGCATGCGCCAATGATCTGGCTTGGAGAAAAATGGGGTTGGCGTATTGTGTCTGGTCTTAGGGTAAGTATTTGTGATAATTAGTGGCCCCTTTTATGTTGTATATTTTTTTGTTTTGTTTGCAATAATTGTCACATAACGAATAGAATTAGGGTTGCTCAAGCAGATGTTGATATCTTTATATAAAATGCAGATAATTTTAGTCATAAATCATTCTTAAATTTGAAGTACTGCCAGTATCATGCCCAAGCGCCCTGCTTCTCCTGATGCAAATTATTAATAAATCCATAAATGTTAACTTTACTTGTTCCTTACACCAAGATCTGCATAAGAAGTATCTTTTTGGAAATTAAAGATATTTATTTTGATTTTAAAGACATGAATGCTGCAAGAGGGATAAAGTTTGCTGGCCCTCATTATTTAAACACTTTAAAGACTCCTGCAGAAGTCATGCCTTTCAAATAAATAAGCTTTAAATTTCGAAAATTACTTCGTATGACAAAATACAGCGCCGAGAAAAAATCTCACAGAATTTTTTGAAATCTCACTTAAATTTTTCTCAGATCTCACAGATTGACCAACTGAGGTTATGGCATGTATGCTAAATAAGACCCATTTCCCCACCAAAAAAATACTGAATTCCTTATTTCTCCACAAAATCATATGCTGATGCTCTTCTAACATATGTTTTTACACAACATATCCACAACATATGTTTTTGTGGTAAAATAAGACAGCTACTGATCTGGATACCCTATCTTTTTGTACTATTAACCCTTGTTCTGCTGAACCTGGATATACTCTGCCTTTGCAAACAGTGTAGATCCAGATCATTTGGCTTCTAAAGAAGCCAACTGATCTGGATCTGCACTGTTTGCCATTCAGTTTATGAGTTTATGTCGTCAATCTCAATCAAGGCATCTGGTTGGCTGACATTTAGAAGTGGGCGTGGCATCTTAATTTATTCAGCATGATAAAGGTTAACACTTTGCATGCTGGGTAAAAATGTCAGCAGATGACCTTATGGAATATTTTTCTTATTTTTCCTAGAAAGTAGGATTAGACATTTCATGCAAATTATCTCCTTAGGAATTTGCACAAAGTGTCAGATCCTATTTTCTAGGAAAAATAAGGAAAATATTGTCAGTTTGTCGTCTGCTGAATTTGTCCCTCGCATGGTAAGTGTTAATTTACATTTGAATCATCTAAAACAATTCTGAAGAGATGCCTCAATACATGTTTTGTTTGTGATGAGAATTGCAGTTTAATGGCCCTAACAAAAAAATTATTTCTATCATGTCAAGCCAACTAGTTGAGAGAGGACCCAACTATTATCTTGCTTTAACCCATTTAAGCCTAGCGTCCCATAAAAGGGACATTGGCAAACAGTGTAGACCCAGATCAGATGCCACAGAATGGGGCGTCTGATCAGGGTCTACACTGTTTGCATTAATATCAGAAATTTCTACAAAACACGATAATGATAAAAACTAACCAGACACATCCTACACAGGAAATGGACATGTCCAAAGAGTTAAGCTAGAAGAGTCCACTTGTCTTAAATGGGTTAAGAGAGGTTAGAATTGAAGAGAGTAGCTCACAGAACCAAAAATGTTCTGGCTTTTTAGTGATGCAAGAATCTTCCTGTCAAAAGCCAGTGATGGCAGGACCAGCCCTACAAAGGCTCCAGCAAGAGAGTGTACCACCCTACCAACCATGGCTCAATACATGTATTTGTGGTGAAATAAGAAACAAACTGACAATTCTAATGACAAGCTGCAACATATGAGGAGTGGATCACAATATGGGAAGATGACCTTTATGTCAAAAGTGAACTACACATCTGTCCAATGGCTTTCTTTGTTCGTAAATACTGTAATAACCCTAAATACTCAGAGACAGATAGATGATGATAGTTTGGTGTTTTATGTCCTTTTTAACATTATTTAGGTCATATCGAGACAATGGAAGGATGATGATGACAAGCTCTGTGCAATGAAGCGCCATAACAGTCATGAATTGAATTCCACCTCTAGCAGCATTCGAACCCGGTACCTCATGATACATAGTCCGGAGCGCTAACCGCTTGGATGCTTCTTCAGACAGACAGACCTGAGCAAACAGTCTAGTCTTCGGAAATGCAATTTTCCAGATAAACATAAGAAATGTAAATATCATTTTTTTTTTTTTTTTTCCTAAATGAGACATATGATCCCTGTTTGAGTATATCATCACTTTTCTAAGTGAATAAATTCATTACTGTATTGAACTAAATGCACTCATCAGTTTTCTCAGTAAATGCCTCAATAACTGTATTAAATGCATTTGTGCTTTTCCTAATATATTCATCACTGTTAAACACACACTCATTTTTTTTTATGTGAATTGTATTCATCAGTGTTCTACGTGAATACACTCATCACTGTATAACATAAAATCCACTTGCTCATCACTTTTCTAAGTGAATACACTAACTGTGTATTGCACTCATCACTGTTTTAAGTGACGCATCATTATTCTAGTTGAATACTCTCATCACAGTATTAACCCTTAAAGCGCCAATCACAACAATAGTTGTCTGCTTTGTCGTCTGCTTGTGATTTTGAAAGTCATTTTTGCAAACAGTGTGGACCCAGATAAGACTGCTCCTCTAGGAGCAGTCTGATCTGGGTCCACACTGTTTGCACGACATATGCAAAAATAGGTTTGAAAAGTTTGCAAGAATATTCAGCAGATGACATAAACAGACGACATTTTCAGATGCAGGTTTTCTTGGCGCTTTAAGGGTTAAAAAAAAAAATACACTCATCACTTTTTCTAAGTTAACATACTGATTGTGTATCAACACTCAACACTGTTCTAAAAGAATAAATTCATCATTGTATTAAAATAGATAAATTCATCACTTTTTCTAAGTGAGCACATTGATTGTATTGCGCTCATCACTGTTCTAAGCGAACATGCTCACTACTACCCTCATCACTTTTCTCAGTAAATATACTCTTACTTTAATTTTCAACACTCCCTTAGATAAGACAGCAGATGACAAATTCCAGACATTCCCACCCCCAAGAAAAAACAGGTCTGACATTTCATTGCCCCAGAAAATGGCATGACATTTCATGCAAATTGTCTCCTTTAGAGGCAACATGAACGAAAAGTCAAATCCTATATTCTGGGAAAAATATATTTCAAAATGTCATCAGCAGAAAATTTTTTACCCAGAACCCTGGGGCCAGTTGTTCAAAACTAACGATGTTGTTTGTTAACATATTGTTAAAACTTTGATCATTAAATATGGCATATATGCTAATATTTTTTTGGAAAAAAATGTGAGTAGCTCATTTGCATTTGCAAAAGCTACTCACATTTATTCAGCAAAAATACCTTTGAATTAGATATTGGACTTACTAGAACAGTTAACATTTTGACCACTAACAAGCTTGTTAAGCTAATGATGCTTTGAACAACTGGGCCCAGATTGTTAAAAGCACTAATCCCTTTTTCTATATATATATGCTTTGCTGTGATCAACAAGTGAAATAAATCACTGCATTATTGCTTTTTTAAGAATTTGGTGTAATAATATTACTGATCATTTTTCAAAACGTGAAAAATGCTGAACACTTAAAGTGCCTTCACAACTACAGCAGACAAATTTTGATTTTTTATTTTATTTTTGTGAGAAAATAAGACTTTACTTTTCATGGGAATCATCTGACTTGCTGACAATTCACATGAAATGCCAAATCTTTTATCAGAAAAATAATAATAGAAAATTTTTTAGACTGTGATTTGCTAAAACTTTGCCTAGCACTTTAAGGCTTATTACACTGACATCAATTAGCTGATAACAATTAGTGATAATTTATTGATTTCCCAAAGTGGAGGGCTCGGTCTTTGCAAATAACTCAAAACAGAGACAATCTGCATGACAAACCAGCTCTCATTTTCAGCGAAAATTAGGAAAAGTATTTTAAAATGTTATCTGCCGAATTCAAAGCCAGAAAAGTTATGGGTTAAATAATATGCTAAAGTTAAGTACACTGATTACTGTTCTAACACTTAGCATGCTGGGTAAAAAAAAAATCAGAAGCCATTTTGAAATATTTTTTTTCCTAAGACTGTACGACAAGAGGTTTTGACATTTTTATGCACTATGCAATTCCCTATTTTCTGTGAAAATTAACAAAATTATCAACATTTGTCATCCTATGAATATGCCCACTGGTTAAGATTTTAAATAAACACATCACTTTTTCCACCTAAATGTTTTGACAGAGTAATAACAAAGAAATGAATTGGTGGTCTTATCCCCTCCATACATTTTGACATCCAGCGTAACATTTACCATGCTATGGGCAAATTCAGCGGACCACAAAATGATGATATTTTTCTTATTTTTCCTAGAAAATAGGATCAGACATTTCATGCAAATTGTCTCCTTAGGAGACAATTTGCATAAAATGTTAGATCCTATTTTCTAGGAAAAATAAGAAAAATATTTCAAAATATCGTCTGCTGAAATTTTTACCCGGCATGCAAAGTGTTAGGAAACTTTAAGAAAATTATCTGCCACCTTTCACTTCCAACAAGCATTAAATGATCCCCGATATTTGACTGATTACGAGGATTCAATACAATCCACGGTAGCTCTGACACTAATCCAAAGAATAAGAAATCTATAATGGATATTGGTCTCGCTGCAGATCTCACATTTTCCTTTATTTATATATTTATAAGAACCACTACTTTAGAAAATGTATCTTAACTCTTTCCCTACTAGTGGAGACCTTTGTGGTCTGCTGATAACCTTTGCAAAGTTTGGACCCAGATCAGGCCAGACAAACCATCAGGCCTGATCTGGACCAAAACTGTTTGACACTCTGATGGTATTCCTGGAAGATTTTTTTTTAAAAAGTTGATTTAAAAAAAAACATCCATGGACAACAAAAAGCATGCAAAATTACCCAACATGCAAAGACTTAAGGGTTAGCACTCTGGGTGAAATTTTCAGCAGATGTTATTTTGAAATATTTTTCTTGTTTTTCACAGACAACAGGATTTGAATTTACATGAAATTGTTTCCAATGGAGACAATTTGGATGAAACGTCAAATCCTGTTTTTTTTTTTTGGAAAGTAAGAATTTGTCGTCTGCTGACCTTTAAGTTCCAAGAAAAAATTGTAGCAAACAACATTCTAATTCTTTTTTTTTCAGAGAAAATAAGTCTTGACATTTTATGTGAATTGCCTGCATGGCAGACAACTCACATGAACTGTCAAGACTTATTTTCTTTGGGGAAAAAAAAAAAAAAAAATCAAAATAAGCAAAATTTGTAGCAGATGACATTCTAATTTTAATTTTTCTCTATTTTTTTTTTTTTTTTTTTTAGAGAAAATTAGTCTTATCATTTCATGTAAATTATCTGCTAGATAGACTATTCACATGAGTTCTCAAGACTTATTTTCTTTGAAAAATAAAGAGAAAATAATGTAGCAGACAACATTCTAATTTTTCTTATTTTTTAGAAAAAATAAGTCTGGACATTTCATGTAATGCATCTGCCAAGCAGACAATTCATATGAACTATCAACTTATTTTCTTTGAAAAATATTTAAAATTGTGGTCTGTTTGATGTTTTAACAGTTAAAATCAGCATTTCATTCAGATTGTTCTTATGGGACAAAAATAAGTCTGGACATTTCATGTAATGCATCTGCCAAGCAGACAATTCATATTGGGCTGTGCACCCAGCCAGGACTTAGAGCAGCCTGTACATTAAGTAAATGCTGATACTGATCAGGGTCTTCACTATTTGCAAATATATTTTACCAAATAATGATTTTGTAAGCTGCCTAATCAGAGCACCAAAGTGCAGGCACCAAAAAGGCCCTTTTTGCATGTAGATTAACTCTGGATAAGAGGGGATATCAAGTAAATAATTTTTCTTATTTCTCCATAAAAACATGTTGAAGTGTCTCATTGAGGTGTTTCTAACGAGTACCATCACATATATTTTTGTGGAGAAATAAGAAAAATATCAATACTTTTGGGCTGAAAAAAAAATATTTTTCTTTGAGGCATGATGTTTCTGGCAGGTATTTTTATTTGAAACCTAAATCCTGTTTCAGAATTAGCAGATGGCAAAATACAGTACAGCTCAGGTGGTTTTTCAAAATCCCCCTCCCCCCCCCCCCCCCCCCCCCCCGAGCCGGTGGGGAGTGGATTCGGGTGGAAAGGATTAAATTTTAGTATCCCACGGTGGTTTCACCCGGGCCGGTGGATCCGCTGCGTTCCCGTGGTAAAAATCGCCTGATAAAATTACTTTCGAACAGGTAAAATTCGATGCGATTATGACAGGCAATTGAAACAGCCACGGGGGCCACGCGGTGTTTCCGCGATGAAGTGAGAAAGCTGTTTCCAAAGGGGCTTGGCTAAAACTAGTCGTACTTTTTCTGCATGCACGGTTGAATAGGACCAAACGGCCGACCTGATCAAATCAGCCTTTTCAACTCATTGTGTGACAGCAATTAACGAATTTTGATTGTAAGCATTCCCATTCACCATTAGCGTACAGAATTGTTGGTATTTGCGTACACAAAACGTACCACAAATTCGGTGCATAAATTGCAATATTCGTACGTCCTGCTTGAGTCAGTTTTCGCTCATCAGCATCCTTTTGAATATTAATAAAGCATCAAAACACTGCGATTGCCGACGGACAATAACGAATGCGTATGGCCAATGCATAGAAAAGGATGAGTTTTCCAAATTGCCACTTTCCGATCCCCCAAAATTAGGTTTATTCCCTTGTTCTCTTGAAATATTAACCAATGCTGCCCTGTTCCTTGAAATATATTTGGGTGTTCCCTTGATTCATAGAAAACCCGGGTAGCCCCATTCACTGTTCGAGCAGGTAACATGGGCTGCAACAAATCTCCATATGTGGCTTAGTTTGGTCCGGCCAACAAGTGGGCACAGCATTGTCATTTTTACCTAATGTGCCGTAAAAAACAAAACAAACACTCAAAAATCTCAAAGAGAATCAAACATCTGCCTCGAATCCACGAATTACATATTTATGTTTGGTATTCCTGTAACTACCTTTTCCCATGCAACAACCGCACGCGCTCAATATAAATGACGTAATGTGGTAAAAGACCAGGAAATTCTCACTCGAGTGCAGCAACTGCACGTGTCAATATAAATTTACTTAAAGGGGCGCTTCTGCTATCAAAGAGGCATTGAATCAGTGAGACAGCCCAAGCAAAAATGGTGTCTGTCATACAAAAAACACACGTAACGAACAAGGGGCCACAGAAGTTAATGACAATTCAAATGAATGAGTGAGTTTTTTAACGTCCCACTAATAGCTAGTTCATAAGGAGGTGTGTGGACCTTGGTTTAAAGTCCCATATGAAAGAAGCCTGGGATCGAACTCATGACCCCTGGGTGACAAGGCGCGCAGCTTTACCACTACACCACCGAGGCACCTTTTCCCAATATTTCAACCTGTTAAATATCTAAAAAAAGGGCTGCAGACATTTCACCATGCCCCACCACTGCACTTACATCAAAGAAGTACCATAACTTTGTTAATAAATTAATTAAGTTTCAAGAAAATATCGCAAACAGTTTTCAAGTTACAGAGCGGACACAAATATATTACAGAAATCACTAAAATAGTTTCGGTGTTCAAAGGGCCATTACTCCAAAAGTAGGCTCTATCTCTAAGTATATGAAAGAAAAGAAGGGCAGTTGTCAGTTTCTGCTGTAATAGCTTATGAATAAGCCCGCCCGGAAAAGTGTGCGGGCTCGATGAATAGTATTGACTGGTCAGTTTAACTCCAGTTCAAAGAAAAATTATGTCGGTACAAAGTTCTCATGTCTGAAATATGATTTACAATGAACCGAACTTTGAACCGGATAAAACCTACAATACTACAATGTACGTGCGACCAGCAAAGACTCAGGTTAGTCTGTGCATCGACCCACTAGATAAAGCAATTTTCTTGCACACTGTACGATCAGCGAAGGGTCTGAACAGAATGTGCTGTTGCAGTCGCACTGTTTATTCCGCTTTGGACAGCCCGGCTATCGATGGTAAATACGATCAGCGAATGCTCTTATCAGAATGTGCAGGCGCGTACTGACCAGAGTCTTCGCCCGTCGCACAAGACGTTTTGTTACACCCAGTAATCATACGGGAGGGGGGTGGGGGGTGGGGGGGGATACTTACGATTAGCGAGGGCTCTGATCAGACTACTGAGATCTGCTGATGTGCAGTCTCAGAGTGTGCAGGCTGATCCGTCTCTTCGTACAAGTTTTATTGTAGGTTTTGCCATGCACAGACTCATGCGCGAGTTGTTTGTGCAAACCTTAACGCTAAGCACCCTGGGTACAATTTTCAGCAGACGACATTTAGAAATATTTTTCTCATTCTTCCAAGAGAACATTATTTGCACTTCATGCAAATTGTCTCCACTGCATGAAACGTCAAATCCTGTTTTCTTGGTAATGAAAAGAAAAAAAAAAGAAAACGAATTCAATCTGTCATCTGCTGAATTAGCCCAGAAGACGCTTTCCCGCCGATGGGCTATGTTTATACAATGCGTCTCTTTTACTCGTTAAATAAATTACGGTCTTGGTTTTGCATATCGCATATATTGAAGCCACAAAAACAGAACACTTTACATGGAAACGAAAGTTCTGAAGATTGCTGTATATGCCAATAAATATAATGTTATTAATATATTATACTGTAAGAGAATAACTTAACAAAGTATTCATTTGTACCCTGATAAATGCTGGGTAAGGTACTCACACTGCAGGTTTTACTGATTTAAGGGAGCTAACTGTAACTGACTTAAAAGGGAGTTAACTGCAACTGCTTTATGCGTCTGATCTGTGCGAAATGGAATGTTTGTTTGTTTGTGTTGAGGTTCTACGGCCCAGTCAACCCAATGGTGTCATGTCGAGTGCGGTCAGTTTACCTAACCACACGTTTACTGGGCAAGCTTAGTCCTCTAAGCGGTTAACGAGTATTGCGCACATTCTTTCGCCAGAAACTGACAATTGCCCTTCTTGAATCAGCTAAAGGGAGAATGACCGTAGACAAAATTTCATGATCAATCTCCACGAAAGAATGTTGCCGACCTCGGCGGGGGTTGAACCCGCGATCTCCTGGTCTCCAGTCGGACAGCGCACCTTACTGCGAAATTGAATGGGGAAGAGCATTTTTTATGAATCGCGCCAATACAGAGGGGGGCATGCTTATACAGTAAGTGGTGAACTCCCTTCCGCCAGAAACTTGTAACTGCCATCTTGAACCAGTGGAAGGAGCGAATGACTGTAGCAAATACATGCCTTTCATGATAAATCGCTCAATCTGTGATGATCGAATGCACGATCCTGACCATCGGAGATTAATGCGTCCGCCTACGTGGCATTACTCGAATTTTTTTTTTTCGGGACGATGCTCGTTGCTCTCCAAATAAAAGCCTCTAAGATAGCAGAAGCGCCCCTTTAAATACCCTGGTACAAGGTAAGAAATAAACAAACAGAAATACGTTATTTTTTATTTCTTGTTTTACTCATTAATTCTTTTTTTTTTCTTCTTTTTTTTTTAATCTCTAGGTAGAAATATTTCTGTGTTTATTCAGCGGCAAATCAGCCGAATGATGCGTAAGCAAAATAAAGGTTCCGATTTCCTCCCCATGCAAACTCGGAAAAATTCGGAGCTGTCAATCATTCTGACGTCACTAATCTTTCATTGCGAGCTCGCCAGGATAAACTTTTGCCCACCGCGGAGTTCTACAGGTAAGTGGGTGGTTTTGCGGAGGGAACTTGGCGGAAACGCGGTGGCCTAAAAATCCATCGCGGTGGGAATTGGAGTGGGGTATCAGGAAGATCCGCGGTGGGCTAAAAAATCAACTCCACCGGTTCGGGGGGGATTTTGAAAAACCACCTGAGCTGTACTATACCTATTTATTCTTTTATTTTAAAACAAAACTAGCTTGGATTTTCATTTGATATGTCCCATAAGAACAATCTGAATGAAATGCTGATTTTAACTGTTAAAGCGTCAAACAGATCAACAGACAACATTCTAATTATCATTTTTATTATTTATTATTTTTCAATGCAAATAAGGCTTGATATTTCATATGAAATGCTAAGCCTTATTTTCTCTGATCATAACATAGATTGTGCATCACGAAAACACGCCTATATAATTTACACCCCCCCTTAAACCCCATTTTTATATAGTAAAACTGGGGTTTACAGGGGTATACATTATTTTTCTTATCTCTGCTCAAAACGTAGATTGTGGGTACTGGTTAGAACCGCCTCGTTGAGGCAGTTCTAACAAGTGCCCACAATCTATATTTTGAGCAGAAATAAGAAAAATATCAGAATTTTTTCTCAATATTCTCATTTTTTGGTTGTAAAATTTTCTATATATTTGAATAGGCGTGTTTTCGTAATGGGGTACTCCTTGGCACTGCCTTGCCGAGGCGGTTCTAATAAGTACCCACAATCTATATTTTTGAGAAGAAATAAGAAAAATAATGTGCACCCCTGTAAACCCCAGCTTTACTATATAAAAGTGGGGTTTAAAGGGGTAAAAATATATAGGTATGTTTTAGTGATGTCTTGGATTGAGCACTGGCATTAGCACCAAGTTAGAATACGGTAAATGTTCTAATTTTCCGTCAAAATGGCATATTTGCAAACAGTGCAGACCCAGATAAGATCAGGGTCTACACTGTTTGCCATTCCACTAAGTAATTTAACCCTTGTCATGCTGAATAAATTAAGATCCCACACCCACTTCCAATTTTTAGCAAATCAGATTACTTGATCCAGGTTGTTGATACAATTCACATGCTTAATGGCAAGTAGTGGATTCAGATCAGATGGCTTCTGATCTGGAGCTACACTGTTTGCAAAGGCAGGGCAATTCTGGGTTCAGCAGGACCAGGGTTAAGAAACAACTGCAATTTGATCTTGCCGTTTAACAATCAAAGGTCATCCTAAGATCATCATTTGAAAAACTTTAATAGACCTTGAATCCTAACGTATGCTATATACCAAGATTCAGCCTTAATGTTTCCTTGGTTCTGGAGATGATGATAAGGATGATAATGAGTTCCGGTTAAACCACACGTCAACCCATGAGGGTCATTTGCATCAAAATGGAATATTAACTTGGTTTGGTATTGAAACGGCTATAATGGTAATAATATATATATGCATAAAAAGATAAAACTAGAGTGGGTTCTGGAGAAGAAGACTTTTAAGTGTTTTTACCATATATGGGCATAGCGGTCAGCTTGTTCAATGGTGCTAACTATTTGAACAAACTGACAATACCCTTTAAACAGAAGGTCCCATGTGAAATCTAGTGAAAATTTGTTAATCTGTTTCAGAGAAGAAGACGTTTAAAGATTTTATACATGTACATAGCCCAGCGACAAGAGCAGACAATCATGGGGACAAAATTTGGATAGTAACTATAAGTGTTTGCTACTTTTATCATATATTGTAAGTTTCAGCCATTAGTCTTTAACACATTCTGATGAAATGATTTTTCAATATTTTCCCCATACAAATTCATAGGGATGCAAATTTGACCTTGCCATAAAAGGGTCAAAGGTCATCCTAGAGTCATCTTTGAACAAACTTGGTAGACCTTGCGTCTCCAATGCAATATGCCAAGATTCAGCCTCAAAGATTTCTTGGTTCTGGAGAAGAAGAGTTTTGAATGTTTTTGGGTTTTTTTACTGTATATGGACATGGCGGTCATCTTGTTCAATGGTGCAAAACGATTTGAACAAAATGACAATACCCCTTAACAGAAGGCCCCATGTGAAACTGGTGAAAATTGGTCGAGCAGTTTCAGAGAAGAAGACATTTAAAGATTACCCAATTTTATACATGTATATAACCCAAAGACGGCAGATAATCCCGGGGGACAACATTTTGATTGTAATTAAAAGGGTTCGCTACTTCAATCATACATTGTTTCAGCCATTAGTCTTAAATACATTTGAGAAAATGATTTTTCAATATTTTCCCGATACAAAAGCATAAGGATGCAAATTTGACCTTGCCATAAAAAGGTCAAAGGTCAACCTATGGTCATCATTTGAAGAAACTTGGTAGATCTTGAGTACCCAATGCTATATACCAAGAGTAAGCTTCGAAGTTGTCTTGGTTCTGGAGGGTAAGATTTTTACATGTTTTTACCATATATGGGCATGGCGGCCATCTTACTTAACGGACTGTGACCATTTGTATAAATTTTCAATCCCCCTTTGACAGAAGGCTCCACATGAAGTTTGCAGAAAATTGGCCCTGGGGTTTCAGAGAAGATGTTCAAAGGTGTGGATGGATGACAGACGGACGGCAAGTAATCACAATAGCTCATCCCGAGCCTTTGGTTCAGGTGAGCTAAAAACAATTACAGTAAAAAAAAGAAATCCCCATTTAATATGCTGTCTGTTTTATCTACAGCCTGCTTAATGTTAAACGTCACCACATCTCAGATGTCTTGTAGGCGAAGACCAAAATGTCTCTGGTTTCAAATGTAAAACATGGGTAGATTATAATTGTCTGCATGATATATCACCAGAAAAGTTTGCTTATCACAGGCTTTGCCCAGACAATATTCTAATTGTTGTTGTTGTTTTGAGGCTTAATGATTAGCCCATCAACAATACTTCAGTTATACTGAGCCTACTCTCTGAAGGAAGAAACCAGCAACATTACGAAAACATGCCTATTCAAATATAAAGAAAATTTCACCTCCAAAAATTTTCAGATAAAAAACTCTGATATTTTTCACATTTCTGCTCAAAACATAGATTATGGGTACTCGTTAGAACCACCTCGGCGAGGCAGTTCTAACGAGTACCCACAATCTATGTTTTTGAGCAGAAATAAGAAAAATAATGTATACCCCTGTAAACCCCAGTTTTACTATATAAAAGTGGGGTTCGAGGGGGCCAAACTTATATAGGCGTGTTTTCATGATGAGCATTCTACTCAGCTAGCATTCTTACTTAATTCTATATAGGACCTGTTATTGGATCAACAGTATTGCTGTTGGGCAGATGACAGTCTGATACAGATTTAACCCTTGTCATGCTGACTAAATTAAGATGCCAAGCCCACTTCTAATTTTCAGCCGATCAGTTTACTTGATCCAGGTTGCTGATATAAATTCACAAACTGAATGACAAATAGTGCAGATCCAGATCAGTTGGCTTCTTTAGAAGCCAACTGATCTTGATCTATGAGGGTGAGTCAATAAGTAACAAGCCTAACTTATTTCCAGTTGAGATCCACCTCTTCTTTTTCGATGTAATTGCCCTCTAGTGTGATGCACTTAGACCAACAGTGTTCAAGTGCCACCAGCCCAGAACTGAAAAAGTCAGGGTCCTTTCCATTGATCCACTCCTCAACTGCTGTCATGACTTCTTCATCAGACCAGAAATGAAGTCCATGGATATTCTTTTTCAAGTTTGGGAATAGGAAGAAGACGCTAGGAGCTAGGTCAGGCGAACAGGCAGGATGTGGTATTAATTCATACCCTGTTTCGCTCTACAGCATCCATTGCAACTTTGCAAGTGTGGACTCTCGCATTGTCCTGTTGCAGCAAAACACCTTTAGAGAGTTTACCTCGGCGTTTTTCACGGATGGCGGTTCTCAGCTGTAACAAATTTGCATAGTACACTCCAGTTATTGTACTTCTCTTGGGTAAAAAGTCCAACACAATAACGCCTTTTGCATCCCAAAATACTGTGGCCATCACCTTGCCAGCAGATAGTTGCGTCTTGAACTTCTTTGGCCTCCGGGACCCAGGCCCTACCCACTGACGACTCTGAGCTTTATTCTCTGGCTCATAATAATGAACCCAAGTCTCATCTACAGTCACCAGATGCAAAAGAAAATCATCTTTTGACCTAAAACACTTCAACAAGGCGCTGCATACTGATGCTCTGGTTGCCATTTGCACATCGCTAAGGGATTTGGGGACCCAGCAGGCTGTTAGCTTGTGCATACCTAAACCATCATGTAAGATTGTTGAAACGCTACCATGTGAAATGCCTAATGCCTGCGCTATTTCTTCCACCTGAATTCGCCTATCAGAATATACCAGATCCCAAACTTTCTTACACATTTCTTCATCGGTGGCATCCAGTGGGCGTCCAGACCTGGCTTCATATTCTAAAGACGTTCTACCGCGTTTGAATTCCCCTACCCAGAATTTAACTTGAGCATAAGATGGTGCAGAAGACCCATAAACATCGGCTAACTCCCTGTGTATTTCCTTGCCTGTTTTACCTTTTAAATACAAGTACCGAATTACAGCACAGTACTCAACTTTAGATGAAAAGCATGCCTTTGTATCACTACCCATGTTTGACATTCAATATCTTATTAAAGAATGGCTCGATACACATGCAATTTTGTACCCATGTATAAAACATATATTGAAACAAAGCATGAAAATCGTGACTGTCTCGGTCCACAGGAAATGGGATAGGCTGGTTATTTATTGACATGCCCTCGTACACTGTTTATGAAGGCAGGGTATATCCAGGTTCAGCAGGACAAGGGTTTAGTAGAATGCTAGCTGGGTAGAATGGAAAAAGGAATGGAACAGATGAGAAAACAGGCCCCAGTTAAGACTCTTTCTGGAGACCCCTAAAAAGGTAATTGGCAAACAGTGCAAATCCATATCAGACACCACTAAATGCAGTATTTGATCAGGGTCTCCACTGTTTGCAAATAGTTAGCCATTTTTCTCCAGGAATATCTTAATCTCTGCTTAATTTTAATAGCTGGATGTACCTAAAATTGAACTTGGACACTTCCAAAATATAGTGTGGGTCTATTCAGTCTACAATCAGTTAAAGGAGATGACCATTTGTCTTCCATCAGAGACCATCAATAAGGTGGTCTTTTAATGCTCTGCATACTGGGTAAAATATCAGCAGATGACATTTTGCAATGAGCCAGCACATGATACAGCCTACAATAAGACCTGTGTAACCAGCAAAGACTAAGATCAGCCTGTACATCCACCCAGTATAGCAAGGGTTCTTGTTTATCCCTCTTTGGACAGCCTGGAGACTGTAGAAGGCACCTTTGATCAGCGAAAACTCTTATCAGACTGCGCAGATGCTAGTCACACAAGTCTTATTGTAGGTTTGTCATGCACTGACTCAATATGTTTCTTATTTTTTTTCCCAGAACATAGGCTTTTAGCCTGCCATTCATGCTTAGGAGACAATTTGCATGAAATGTCAAAGCCTATTTTCTTGGAAAATAAGAAAAATGAAGTTTTTTAAAAGTAAAACATATTTTAACGAGTAATACTTAACCTATAGATAATGTGCTATTCTATTCTGTTTTCACACCTTCCACAGAAAAAACGACCTTTCAGTCGTTAATTAAAGTCTTAAACCAGAAGGTCCCTTAGGCAGTTACCTGTGTGACGTAACTCTTCCCGCTCAATTGACCACGTGTCAGTTTCTTTTATGTGTAAAACAATAGACACAATTAGGAGAGATAAGCGAGGGTGGGCGGAGGGAGATAATTGATTATCTATAGGTTAAGTATTACTCGTTAAAATATGTTTTACTTTTAAAAAACTTCATTTTAACTTCATAATACATTAACCTATAGATAATGTGCTAGAATTTGCAGAATAGGAGGGAGGTGCTCTCCTAATTCTAACACCAATAATATCTCACCACTTCTGGTTAAGACTCAGGAAACTCAAAGGAATCAGATACATTCTAATTCTATATTTAATAGAAAGAATGGTCTAGATTCACAAAATAGCTTTAAGGTGTTATGATCTAACAACCTTATATATATTAGTAGACTCTAGAGGAAGCCAGTTCTTAAGTCTCAGAGACCTAACATCGGCCCCCCCTCTTTTTTTCTTTTTGGGAAACAACAATTGGCTTCAAAAAGAAAAGGGAGTCATTGAGACATAACATAAATATTCCATCGCAAAGTAAGCTAGGAATATAGAAATATTTTGAAAACAAAATTTGTAAAACAAAAAGCCAAGACCATACACTGTAAGTAGTCTATGTAGGATCTTGAATAAATAAGGAAAAGTCTACTCGGTGGAGTTTCCTAAAGATAACTGACATATGTAGATATTTTGGATAAAATTCTAGATATGTGAAGCTATGTAATTGTAATAGTCTAAGCTATTAGAATTATAAACTAATTAAATTCTGTTAATTGGAGCGACAGGACAGTTTCCGATGAACAGACACAGACTTAAAATAACCATAATGTGTAATTATTTCCCTTGATCAAATTAAAGAAGGGGAGATAATAAAAGTAGATGGAGTTAACTTAACTATAACTAAGTAATCCAACAGAAGAAAAAAGGTATAGACAAACATAATGGTTAAAACTATTGCTAGACTAATTGTATAACGAATTTTTAGTCAAGCAATAAAATAATACAGAGTTTGCATATAACTGCTGGGAAGAAAAAAACAACTTAAACCATTGATAATTAGTTTTGTCATAGACATATAAAAGCGTTTGATGTCCTGACAAAAAAATAAAGAATAAACTGTCAACATCATAACTAAAGAGTTTGACAGACAATAAAAGAGATAAGAATAAGGTTGATCGCAGCAAACTGTATGACGGTCATAGTTTGGCTAAATCTTACCGTGTTGATAAGATTAAGCAATAATAAATAAGCTGGATAGAATCTTTCTATACCAGAAGATTGCCATGAAAAGTACTCCTGAGTAAATAATCATGGAAATCAAGAAATGTTAAAAATCCACTTTGATACGAATCAAAATGTTCATAAAAAGAGAAGGACTCAGAGAAAAAGTAATAGTGTGATAATCTCTGAAGAAAGATTATACAATAATACTGATTATTAATCTCAAAAAACACTTAATTTAAAAGTTAAGAGATAGTGTTACTATTCTATACGCATATTTAAGAATAGTAAGAAATATATTAATACTAAATAAAAATTATACTACTGAACAAAATTCCCGCTATAAATCATAGGTTAAGCGTAACTATTATTTAAGCAAGGAATTATTAAACATATAACTCTCTATAAAATTACTGCCCAGAAATTTTATAGATAAACATTCAATCAAATTTTTAGAATTGAATATTAATAGAATAAAATCTATGTCTGCATAATTGGTAATTCCTGAAATATCAAATTACGTACTCGCAAATGAGTTCAGGAAGAAAATACATATATATATACTCTCGAGATCTATGTGTAAACCATAGAGAGTAATAATATTATTACCGCGATCCCTGACGGAAGGGTAAAAACATGTATATGAAAGAGATAATAATTAATTTAACGTCATATAGGTTTAAGATAAAATTTGTTTAATCTTTAACCAATATGCAGCAACAGTGACTCGATATTCTGTATTCGTACGTAGAAAAGGAGTACTTAGTCATTAGAATTTTGAATGATTGAAATAGAGATAATGGGATCTAAAAGGATGTATCTCCATGAACTGAATCGAAGGATAATATCCATTCTAAAAAACTAGGGCTTGTTTTAGGCTTAGTTTAACAAGCGTAGAATTGAATTATTTTCAAGTATTCATGAAGTCGTTATGCTCTGAATACTGAGAAAAAAGTTAAAATATTGTTTAGGAAATAAAAAAGTGACTGTTCCACAATGTTAGCTAGATTTAAACCTGGAACGTAGCGAGAAGGTCAATCTAATTTAAAAGTAAGATGAGAAAGATAAATAATGAAGATAGATATATAAATATCGGAATAATATATTATCTCCAACAATTATCAAATAATCTGAATGTTTAAAGGCATAAATACTACTCGAAAGTTTATTTACCGAATGTATAATCGGAGAAAACTTTCAGTATGTTCAAAAACGTATCACAAAAGTAAGATCTGACCAGGAACGTAGGTGCAGCACTTACTAAGTTGTGAAGTTAATATAAACATATTTTATATTATAAATTGAAGCAGTGCATTTCAAAAACATCGACATCTTGAAATGACTTATTGTGTGGAAAAATAAATAAATATCCAGTTTCGGAAAGATATTTATCTATATATATAGACCATTTTTGATGCGGACTGGAAATCAAGATATTAATCTTTGCATTATTCGCAAACTGAACTTGAACTCTTAGCGAGAATAACTATGATCCCTTTAACGAATGTAAACATAAAGGAGGGGTAAAGAGATAATTAAGAGTGTCTTAATTCTTTACCGGCTCGTAATTAAGGATGTTTTCCCTTTTGTCTAAGCCTAGACTATAGATTGATTAATATAATTATAATAATATCTGCTATTATGAGGTAAACTCTCGTTAATTAACCTCTAAGCATATATCAAAAATATATATCAACATAATCTAGAGCTTCGGTAAGTTTAGAGGAAGGAAATGATTGACTTTGGCAGTTTCTGAATAGTTACAAAGTCAATAAAACAAAATATCAAAAGGAAAGTATTGTATATAAAATCTAATTTAGGCAATAATAATCTGTCACGTACTGAATAATTAATGCCTTTACTAAATATGTATCCATTGTCAATACCAAAGTGCAAGAAAATTTTGATTGACATGGACTCTAGTTATAAATAAAATATTAGAGGTATACAGCTAGTCGAAGCAAAACTATTCCTCAATAAGATAAAGTAGACCTATAATATACGAGGATTAATTGGGTCTAGAATTATAATCATAATAAAATTATTATTCCAATATGAAGAATCTTCAGCGTAATAGATTCTTACTGAGGCAAAAATATCTGGTATATTGCTATCGTAGTCTTAAATGATCCAGAAGTAAAAATAAAACAGGCAAAGTAAAGAACGTATCGAATTATATCTATGCCTAATTATAAGATTTTTTTCTTATTTATTATTTTATAGCAGAGTTTAGACAGAGCACGACTGACCTAGACTCTTATATAATCAATCAAAAGATAGTATAAAATAGAATAATAGCTTATCGGATCAACTATTTTCCATGTAGAAAAGGCAAAAGGAAAATATGTACCTCAACTAGAATTTTAAATCGTAGTAATCTAGAGAGGTAGTGAATAAATAAATAAACTGTTAATTTATTTATCTGGTTGGTGTAAATTTCCGATACCTTAAGAATGAAAAATTAATAGAAAGTAGAAAAGATCGATTGCTACTTTCTTGTCAATTTACTCCTTAGATTACATGCTGATTACATATCGGAGCATGTAGAAGAAAAACAGGGGAGGAAAGAAGAAAAAATTTTATATTTCGTGTATATTTTTCTTCTTATAAATAACGATAGTTTTATAGTTCACCTTTGCCCTAGAGCCGAATAAGGTGAATATGTAAGAAGTTAATCTCTTTGTAGCGAACAAACGAGATATAATTATAGCTGGAAGTATCTTCTACACTTAGTGAATGAATTGCGAATTTGATCGTAACCGATAATTCTTAATTCATTTTCAATAATAAATATATATATAGAATTTAAGTCAAGTTCAAAAGTAACTGGACAGAATTCAACAATATAAATGGCTACTAGGTATTAGAACCCATCGCTGTCATTCAATAACCTATAATCCAAGACTATACATGTCTATAGTGGTTATATATGAATATATGTTGAGCCTGGAACACACTAGTAATCCGACACAAAGTCTACGAAACTACTGCCCGGTGGAATTTCGTTAGAATGACCTGGCACTACTCTACGAAGTGCCTCCCGATGAAATTTTCGTTAGAGCCGGAATTTAAACGCTGTCTAGCGAATTAAAGAGATAAAACATTATTTGAATGACCTGGCACTAGTCTACGAACTGCTGCCCGGTAAGAATTTTGTTATAGTCGGAAGTTTAACTCTTTCTAGCGGATAAAAGAGATAAAACATAAGTTAATTTAAAATATTAATGGAATTACACACCTATAATAAGTCAATGGAATATTAAAAATTCTAGTCTGATTTGGGAAAGACTGTACAGAATTTTTTGTTCGGGAATTAGTAATCATTATTTTGACACTAGTTACCCGACACAATGACCGGACACTAATATTCGTAACTGTTGCCCGGTAAAGTTACAAGAAATTTGACAAATTGATCGGATAGTAGTATTCGTAACTCTAGTCCGATGAAAAAGGGAGATTATATATGAAAACTGAGCGGGCACAAGTATTCGAAACTTTTTCCCGAAGATAATTAATTATAAGGCAAAAATTGACCAGACACTTTGTGTAAAAGTTTGCCTGGTGAAAAATCAGAAATAATATAATAATATGACCGGGTATAAGTATCAGAAATATTACTGATACTTTGCCCAGTGAAAAATTTTTTTAATAATTAGACATAATGACCGGAAGTTAGTATACGTGACTATTTTGTCCGGTGAAATATGTCAGAAACTAAGTCTTTCCAGAAAATAATTAAATTATTGACTGGAGACTAGTTGACTGGTGACTGGTGACTGGGTGACTGGTGACTGGTGACTGGGTGACTGGTGACTGAAATCGAAAATTGAAAATTTTAAATAATAACACAGAAAGTGAAAGGAGTGAAAAATAAACAAAAGAAACACAAGGATACATAAATTTATCCGTGAGGAAAGAAATAATCCAAATTTCTATCACAGGTAAATAATCCTTGTTGAATTTCTTTGTCCACAGAAAAGAAACTGACACGTGGTCAATTGAGCGGGAAGAGTTACGTCACACAGGTAACTGCCTAAGGGACCTTCTGGTTTAAGACTTTAATTAACGACTGAAAGGTCGTTTTTTCTGTGGAAGGTGTGAAAACAGAATAGAATAGCACATTATCTATAGGTTAATGTATTATGAAGTTAAAATACTGTCAATTTGTCTGTTGTCTAACTATAGGTATTTACCCAAGTATTCAGACACTAAATCTCCTTGCTACTTTAATGATTCCATTTTACTAGTACTACCTTGAGTTGTGTCTAAAATCTGGCAGAGGAGAATGGCTGATTGTGTTGGTGTTTAACGACACATCAACCCTTGTGAGTCATTTTGTGTCATCTCCCAGAGAAAGGGAGAAGAGACACAGAAGAGATAGTAGAGGAGATTGAAAGAGGGACAGGGGAGAAAGAGGAAAATGAATGAAAGTGAAGAAACAGAAGAAATAAAAACATTCCCCCTCTACCCTTACCTGCTGCAAAAACAGAAGGCAGGCCTCCTAGTGGCCCACTTTGAAAATACAGGTTTTCATATAGGTTCTTCTTACTCAAAATACAGGTTATTTACAGGTTTTTCAATAAAAAATATAGGTTAAAAAAGGTTCCTCCAAACTCACATAAAGATTTAAAACTGAAGAAAAAACATTTGATGAATTTTTGCACCACAATAGCTAGCCTACGATAAAATTGATCAGAATTTTACAAAGTCCAAGCGAGCGAGGAAAAAATTTACAATTTCTTGACAGTTTTCATCACTTTTTTGGGACTAAAAAATAAAAAATGGTAGGGCATTTTGAACAAAAGTTAGGGTTGAGTCACGAGAAGGTTCAAAAAGTGAAAAATATAGGTATTTTCATGAAAATACAGGCTTTTTATAGATTTTATGAACAAAATAAAGGTTTTATAGGTTTGACACAAAATTATAGGTTATTACAGGTTTTATAGGTTTTGCTAGGAGGCCTGAGAAGGCCTTGCTCAACTGTAAGCCAATATCAGTTGGACGCCCTGTTGATGCCAGATATACAACACCTTTTCCTCACCTAACCACCCCAGTCAGAGGAGCTGAACAGTGTAGACTCTGGTCAGATGCATATTGCAACACCTAATATAGGTCTACACTGTTTGCTTAGGCCTGTCCATCTGACTACATACGGTAAATATTGTACGCCTCCATCATCTGAGCATGTTTTCAAGTGGTCATACATTGCTTAGCACTCTGGGTAAAATTTTCAGCAAATGACATTTTGAAATATTTTTTCTTATTTTTCTTAGAAGACAGGATTTGATATTTCATGCAAACTATCTCCATTAGAGACAGTTTGCATGAAATGTCAAATCCTGTTTTCTGGGAAAAATAAATAAAAAAATCATCAATTTGTCCCAGTCAATTTGTCTTCTGCTGAATTAGCCCAGAAAATGGTAAAGGTTTATTTTAAAATGCCCTCTGCTAATATTTAAATTGAACAGATTAGATGTTTATTTCTTTTAAAAGCCAAATTCAAGGCTGACCTTGACAGCATCAACATTTACCATTTTCTGGGCAAATTCAACAGACAACAAATTGATGATATGTATCTTATTTTTTTCTCAAGAAAACAGGCTTTTACCTTTCATGCAAATTGTCTCCTTTAAAGACAACATGCAGGGAATGCCAAACCTTGTTTCCTGGGTAAAAAAAAGTTAAAAAAAAAAAAAAAAAAAAAAATTTAAAAAAGTTGTCTGTTGAAAATTTTACCCAGCATGCTATAAAGCCTTAATATCAGACTGTCTGGCTGATAAAAGTAACTTCCACTGGGACACCAGAAATAACAAACTACATGTTCATACTATAATGAACCCCATCAAGAGAAAAACTGTTTTCAAGATTTTTTTTTTTTTGATAAAAAAGAGTATTGATTATCTTATCTCTCCACAAAAGCTTATGTTGTTGGTATTCATTAGAAGCACCTCAACGAGGCACTTCTAATGAGTACCCTCAACATATGTTTTCATGGAGAAATAAGAAAATTATTGCAGGCTATGAGGAAAACAGTCAAATATGTCTGATAAGACTAGACATATATGCTAATAATCCATTGTAGACTGAATAGACATTCCAACACCATATATTGGAAGAGTCCAATTTCAATTTTCGGTACAATTGGCTATGAAATTTACATATTCCTAAAGAAAAACGGCTAAACTATTTGCAAACAGTGAAGACCCTGATCAGACGCCGCATTCTGCGGCGTCTGATCTGGGTCTGTGCTGTTTGCCAATTAGCCTTTTATGGGTCTACCGACTACAATGGGATAAAAGACTGTGTATGTGTATGCCCAGAAGATCTCTTTGTTCATGTAACAGTAAATAAATGGATTCACAGATTGGGCAATTTTTCAACTGTTTTCAAGGCCTTGAGCCATCTACCAGATATAGAACATCGAACTTGGTTTGAAAAAGATAAAACCATTTCTTATCACGACATTGACCAAATCTTCCAGGACCCATTATCCTATCATGTTAAACTTAACAGGCTTGCAAAAACATTTCAGCAGACATGCTGATAATTTTTTTGTTATTTTCCAAGAAAAAATGATTTAACATTCCCGAGGCATATTTCCTCCTTTGGTGATAATTTGCATGAAATGTCAAACACTATTGTCTGGAGAGAATCAAGAAAAAATGTTATCAGTTTGTCTGCTGAATTTGTCATAAGTCTTAAAGGTCTAATAGGCAGTTAATGTCTCCTTTCTGGAGCAATTCTGTGCCACCGCTCTACAACAGCCACCAGAGGGATGCAAAACCTGGTACTGTAGGGAAGTAACTGTTGTTGGGAAGTTAAATATATAATAAAATGCTAAGTTGGGGACTCAAAAAAAGACGGCTTTTGTTGATAGGTGACAGACTGTTCCTACTTTACATGCAAATTTAGCAGATGGCAAATTGATGATTACTTTAATATTTTTCATCATGAGAACATACCTATATAATTTTGACCCCCTTAAACCCCACTTTTATACAGTAAAACTGGGGTTTACAGGGGTATACATTAGTTTTCTTATTTCTGCTCAAAAACATAGATTGTGGGTACTCGTTAGAACCGCCTTGCCGAGGTGGTTCTAACGAGTACCCACAATCTATGTTTTGAGCAGAAATATGAAAAATATTAGAATTTTTTATCTGAAAATTTTCATTTTTTTGTTGGTAAAATTTTCAGTATTTTTGAATAGGCGTGTTTTCGTAATTACCAGAAAACAAGCTTTGACATTTCATGCAAATTGTCTCCAAAGGCAATTTTCTTGGAAAAATAAGAAAAACAATATTTCAAAATATCATTCTCTGAAATTTTTACGCAGCATACCAAGCCTTAAGGCCCCTCTTTGCATATTATGACACAAATATTTGATTTTTCTACTAAGCAGCAGCTGCTGATAAATGAATACCATATTTATCCTAAGTATTCAGGCAAACAGGCCTGAGCAAACAATGTAGACCCTGATAGAGAGACAATGGTTTAAGTGCCAACCACAACTGCAGCAGATGACATTTTTCTTTTTTCTTCTTTTTTTTTTTTTTGTATTTTTCAGAGAAAATAAGGCTTGACATTTCATGTGATTTATCTGCTGTGCAATGTCAGGCTTTATTTCCCCTGAAAAAAACAACAACAAAAAAACAAACAAACAAAAAAAAACCAAAAAAAAAAAAAACCAAACAAGATTGCACAATGGATTGCACATAATCGCAAAATCCCCATGCTTTCATCATCTTTTGACCACCCAAAGGTCACATGGGGCAGAGTGAAAAATAATGTTGCTCTCGCACACCCTTAACATGTGGGAAAGTCATGTATCAAGTTTGGTTAAATTCCACCCAGTGTTTTGGAGGAGACAGCATGATGGACAGATGGGTAGAGGCATTTACAAAATCCCTATCACTTAGAATGTCATCTGCTACAATTTTGTCTGTCACAGGCTAAATCAGTCATAAGTCTAGATAAGGCATGTTTTTCAAGCAATCAGTATTGATAGTTTTTAGGTACATACACCAAAGTTTCTTTAAAATTGTTGTCCACAGGATTACCTTTGACCAATGCAATCAAACTACGCGTTTGTACGAAATCTAGGTAATGGTTATTCAAAGCCATGCTAGTCTTGTCACAGTGACATCAATCTGTAAAACCTGGACTGGGACATTGGCAAACAGTGCAGACCAGCAGAACATGGCATCTGATCAGGTCTGCACTGTTTGCTTAAATTACAGGAAGTTAAATGAAACTGTCTTAAGTACCTGTTTTCAATTTTCCAGCCTACACTCAGAGACAATCGACCCACCAGTTAGGTAATGTCCGTGCTTTGGCTCTTTCTTATGTATGAAAACATATTATGTAGCTCTCATTAGGAGTGCCTTGCCAGGGTGCTTCTGATGAGTACCAACAATTAAATAAATATAGTTGACTCCCGCTATCTCGAACTTGCTTATCTCGAATAATCGCTTATCTCAAAGTGAAAAATCTGGTCCCTGCCTAAACATGAAAATCTATCAACAGGTAAAAATATTGTGGAAGAGAGGAGAAATTGCTCCTAAGGAGCAATTTCTCCTCTTTTCCACAATATTTTCAATATATCTCTAACTTCAAGAGTCGATTTCATATATATTTATTAAATGTGGTTAATCAAATTATTTTTTCCTGAACTCTGCAAATCTGATATGTCGAGGTACGGATATCTCGAAGTATTTCAGAGAGTCCCTTGGAATTCGAGATAAGGAGAGTCGACTGTATATTAATCTGGACACCCATATTATTAAGAGCTACTCTTACATATTCTAAAATTTGAACAATTTGGTAATGTACTTAAATGTGTATAATGAATGGCAAACAGTGCAGATCCTGATCAAACTTAACCCTTGTCCTGCTGAATAAATTAAGATGCCACACCCATTTCTAATTTTTAGCCAATTGGATTACTTGATCCAGATTGTTGATAAATATTCATATACTTAATGGCAAACGGTGCAGATCCAGATCAGATCTGGATCTACACTGTTTGAAATGGCAGAACATATCCTGGTTCAGCAGGACTAGGGTTAATATTCAGGAGCAGTTTTTTTTTTTCTTTTTGATTTGGGTTTTACGGCATTTTCAAGAATATTTCACTTATATCCAGCCGACCGTTCATCAAAGGTAGGCGAAAACCGGAGAACCTGGGGAAACACCACCTGACCATAAGCAGAACTTGGCTTTCCCACAT
This sequence comes from Anodontia alba, assembly GCA_964016985.1. NCBI lineage: Eukaryota > Metazoa > Mollusca > Bivalvia > Lucinida > Lucinidae > Anodontia > Anodontia alba. The sequence goes on along the minus strand of OZ024836.1, from coordinate 58,447,081 downwards.
ATGACCCGACTCACCCGAGCGAGGCTGGAACCACAGCGGTGAAAAACCTAATGGATTAAGAGTCACTTCTCCTATCCACTAGACTACAGGGGCCCACAATTCAGGAGCAGTTTGATCTGGTTTATGCTGTTGAATCAGGACAAATATTTGAGTAAATATGGTACCCATGTTAGATGTAATGACTTCCATCTTCTAAATTAATTAACTGTTTATAGAGTTTTCAAAAGAAAATATTGAATATTGCATTTACCACTTCATGATCAAATTCAGCAGACAAGAATTTGATGACATTTCTCTTATTTTTCCCAGAAAACAAGATTTGACATTTTATGCATATTGTTTCCTGAGACAATTTACAAAAATGTCAAATCTTATTTTCAGGAAAAATAAGAAAAACAATCAAAATTGCATCTGCTGAAATTTTTACCCAGCATGCTTTTCTAAGGGTTAAGTACACAGAAAATCACTTTGACAGGACTTAACATTTTTATTATAGATTATAACCAGAGAACTGTCAAGTTGGCCATACTGGTGAGTGTAGGTATGCAGTATGACATACAGAAGTGAGCACAAAGGAGGTAAAGGCGAGTGACTGTATCTACCCTAAGTATTGGAACACCCACTTCAAAATGTCGCTTGACTGTATTTATTGTGACTTGTACACCTACTGTTGTTGTTGTGCGGATTTTTAACGCTACCAAGCACCCGAGGCACATAGAGGCAGCGGTGATTGCTATGATGTACATGAATTTGTACAGCCTTGTTTTCATGGATGCACACTTGGTGCCGCTGTCTGTCACCAAGCGCCGCCCTGTCCACTTTATACTCAACCCAGGGCACGTCGAGTATGAGCTAGGCATACTAATGGTCTGAAAATTGTCTCGACCCGAGCGGGATTCAAACCCACGATATCCCGCTTGAAAGTCGAGTGCGCTAACCACTAGGCCACCCAGCCCACGTACACCTACTGTTATAAGGAAGAGCACTTTATATGGCAATTTTTTCAAAGGGAGACCACTCAATCAGAAAAAAAACTGCTTCCATGGTACAAGAACTCCTTCTCAAAAGGGGGGCTACTCGTAAATAATTTGCTCCCACTGGTGGGAGCAAATTGTTCAGGGGGGGGGGGGGGGGGTGCCTACTCATAAAGAACTGGGAGCAAGTTTTTCCCTTTACGAGTAGCCTTCTTTGAGAAGGGACACAAATACCTTTTAGTCAGTGTGATCTTTCTTGACGTAACCTCCATTCAGACAGTAAAAGATTAAACAAAATCCAAAACAAACCTTTAAGATGATGCCCTTTGTAATAGTCATTATCTAGAAGTCTGTATTCATCCATCATCCCTCACATGGTCCACTAAAACTTCAAACTGTCTGTTCTGTTCAAACTCCGACACTATTTAGAATTCAATGCATTTTTATCAAGTACTGTGGGGTCAGAATGCATTTTTTCCGTAGAATGAAACTGTGCAAGATTTCAGTGAGTTACGAACAACTGTGTTTAATCCAAATAACTGAACAGGCTCTCTTGAGCAAGTGTTAAAGCCAGGTCAAAATGTTTCTAATGAACTGTTTGACTGAGCTGGGTCTGCAATGTTAGTTCATTTTTGGACACACTACCAAGTAGTCAAATGGACTTGTTAAAATTTTAGGATAGGTATGGTAAATTGCATACAGTGCTAAACTACTTGTATTCTGGATATTTATTGTATATCATGTTTTCTTTGAATTTCACAACTGTATGGCTCAGATGACACACAAAACACAATCTATATTGTAAATCCCCTAAATATTTGAACAACTTAACTATCCCAAAATCTGAATAAGCCCTGCTGACTACCTATGCTACATCTTAAAACTAGAGGTATTTACCCAGAAAAGCAACATTATGTCAATGCATGTCCAATTTACACTTCAATTTACAGTTCTTTCTCCCAATAATATATAGAAACTTCATCAATGGTTTGACATTTAAGAACCTCAATCTGTTGAACCCTGCAACCTTATATCACTGATTACCATATTTATGCTAATTATTAGGGCAGACATGCCTGGGCATACAATGTAGATCCTGATCAAACTGCTCCTAAGAGCAGTTTGATCTGGGTCTGCACTATTTGCTATTCACCCTTGGCCAGTACAATTTAGATGGCTCTCCAAGTAATCAAATGTACTTTGTCAAATCTAAGAGCAAAGCAATAGTATTTGGAGTTCTGGTATCCAAATATTTAAACTAATTACGGTATTATTTTGCTAGAACAAGTGGGGAGGCTTCAAATGATTTTGTTTTTTTTTTATATTTAGATGAAAAACATATTCTGTGGTAGATTTAAAATAAGTTCACCAAGACCATTCTAATTCCCAGAATGTATATTTTCACGGTGAAATATATATAAAAAAAAAAAAAATACCATATTAACGACTTATCAGGGGAGTGGACTACAACATGACACCAAAAAAGCATATTTACGTAAATAAAGTAGGGCTACAAACAAGATGGGAATCCAAGATATTTTTCTCATTTCCACATACTTTTTCTTACTTCCACCTGAAAAAGTATCTGATGGTTACTCACTAGAATTGCTTTGGCTGGCAAACTCCAATGAGTACAGATTTTTTTTTTGGAAACTAAGAATTATATTCTCATTTAAAATGAAGAATCCTCCTATCTAGAGCTACAATATAGATTTCCAAGTTGTAATGCTTAGCATGCTGGGAAACATTTCCAGCAGACAACATTTTGAAATATTTTTTCTTATTTTTTTCCAGAAGATAGGACTTGACATTCTATGCAAATTGTCTCCTTAAATTTTTTCCATGAAAGGTCAATCCTACTTTCTGGGAGAAATAAGAAAAAATCTCCACAAATTTGTCATCTGCTGAATCTGTCCATAGCATGGTGTTAATTAGTCTTGGCCTCCCAAGGAACTCTATCAAAAGCACATCTGTTTCAACCATGATTTTTTTATTAACCTTTAGCACTCTCTAAGCAAGTTTAACAGATGACACATTAATTTCCCTTGTTTTTCCTGAGACAATTTGCATGAAATCTCAAACCATATCTTCAAGGAAAAAAAAAATCAAAATGGTGTAGACCTGCTGAGGTTTTTCCTAGCATTCTAACATTAAGTTCTGATTGATTGTGTTGGGGTTTAATGACACGTCAACTCTTGTGGGTCATTTTGTGTCATCTCCCAGAAAAAGGGAGAAAAGAGATAGTACAGGAGATGAAAGACAGGGACAGGGAAGAGGAAGAGGAATGAAAGTAAAGAAACAGAAGAAATAAAAACATCCCCCCTCTACACTTACCTGCTAAAAGGATAGCAGGCCTTGCCCAACTGTAAGCCAATATCAGTTGGAAGCCCCAGTGATGTAAGATACATGACACCTTCACACCACCTGACCACCCCCATTAAGCTCTGGAGTGATACAGATGACAGAAAGCAGATCACAAAAAACTAAGCACTATTTTATTTTCTTTCTTTGAGGAAAAAACTTTGGTATTTCATTCAAATTGACTCCAATGAGATAATCTGTAAAGATACTTTGATAATTACATTCAGAGAAAATTAGGGAAACACCTTGAAACCTACCTTAAAACAACTTGTTAAAAGACCAGTTCTACCTACCTTAATGCTTACCACATTGGGTAATACTATCAGATGGCATTTGAAATATTTTTCTTATTTTTCCAGAAAACAGGCTTTGACATTTAATGCAAACTGTCTCCATTGGAGATACTTTGCATGAAATGCTCAAATCTTGTTTTCTGGGAAAAATAAGAATAATATCATCAATTTGTCGTCTGCTGAATTAGGGTAAAAAGAACCTCTATTAACAGGTCACCCTTTGTGAAAAGACCAAAATAAAACATACTCAAATGATGAAGATGTTCTCATTCTGACCTGTATATAAAGATCATGTGCATTTTTTTACCGTTATTGATAGTGGGCTAATTCTGCAGATGACATACTGATGATATTTTCCTTACCTTTTCCAGAAAATAGATATTGACATTTCACACAAATTGCCTCCTTAGAATCCCAGAAAATAGACTTTGACATATCAAGCAAATTGTCCCCTTAGTTTGCATGAACTGTCAAATCCTATTTTCTAGGAAAAAATAAGAAAACATTTCAGCATGTTGTCTGCTGATATTTTAACTCAGCATATGCTAAGCCTTATAGAGGACATTTGTGTACTTGCTCTTGTGGGATCTCTTAAGACAGTTTTGACTGCAACATACATTTGTCATGAATCTGTCTATGTAATGGTGTCTGCAGCTGCAGACAGAATACATTTGCGCTCAACCCTTTGCGTGTTGGGTAATTTTGCATGTTTTTAGTTGTCTGTGGATTTTTTTCAAAAAAGTCTTTCAGAAATACCATCTGAGTGTCAAGCAGTTTGGATCTAGATCAGGCCCGACATTTTGTCTTGCCTGATCTGGGTCCAAACTGCTTGCAAAGGTTATCAGCAGATGACAAAAGTCGCCACTTGTGGAGAAAGGAGTTAATTATGACATTTTGTCTTAACCCTCTGCATGCTGGGTAAAAATTTCAGCAGAGGACATTTGGAAATATTTTTCTTATTTTTTTCCAGAAATCAGGCTTTGGGAAAACAATTTGCCTGATATGTCAAAGTTCATTTTCTGGGAAAAGTAAGAAAATATTTCAAATTGTCATCTGCTGAAATTTTTACCCAGCATGCTCAGCATGATGGTGAGAAAATGCATCTTTCTACATATGTACCCAGCAAAGATAGTCAGATCAGCATGGGCATCTGCCCAATCTGACAGCCTTCTCCATCCTATACTCATTAGAACTGACTTGCCAATAATAGCAAGAAAAGTCTAATGAGTACCCTCAACATACATGCCCTTTTGGAAAAAAAAAACAAAAACAAGAGGCCCACGGGCCACGGTTCGCTCACCTGAGTGACGTAGCCACTGCAGACATGCAGGTGTTATGCAACATTTTTTCCAATCCTATCATCGCAACTAATGAAAATATCATCATCTGAGCAGTTCTTAGTTTTGAAGAAGAATATATGGGCCTGACAGCCAATGGAGCATGATCATTTGAATAAACTATTAATCACATTTCAACAGAAGGGTCAATGTGAAATTTGGTGGAAATTGGCTAAGTGGTTTCTGAAGAATCATAATTTTATACATGTAAACAGCACAGTGGCAGGGAAATATTATAAGTATAAACCAGATGATGGCCATCTTAGATTTCCAATCAGAACAATTTTAACTACTGTTCATCTACAAGTCACTTCGATACTTTCAATATAAATGTATATGGCCCATACAAATTGGAAAGCAAATTTGACCTTGGAGGTAAAAAGGTTAAATGTCAACATAGAACCATCATTTTAGCAATTTGGGTAGATCTCCTGTCCCCCATAATTTGTGCAAAGATTAGGACCCAGGGCTTATTTGGTTATGGAGAAGAAGATTTTTAAAGGTTTTTACCATATATGGACATGGCAGCAATTTTGATCAATGGACCATACCCATTTTAGCAATCTTTCATTCTCCTGCCCACGGAGGCTCCGCTTGAAATTTGAGCAACACTGGCCCGGAGGCTTCAGAGGAAAAGCCATTTGAAATTATCAACATTTTTTCCATACAAATGTATGGGACCCATACAAATGCATACAGAAGCAAACTTGACATTGCTGTAAAAAGGTTAAATGTCAATGTATGACAATTATTTTAGCAACTTTGGTAGACCGCCTGTTCCAGATGATATATGCAAAGATTCAGCCACAAGCCATCTTCGGTTTTGGAGAATAGGATTTTTAAATGTTTTTTCCCATACAAATGCATAAGGAAGCAAACTTGACCTTGCTGTAAAAAGGTCAAATGTCAATGTATGACCATTATTTTAGCAACTTTGGTAGACCCCGTCCCAGATGATTTATGCACACATTCAGCCCCAAAGCATCCTTGGTTCTAGAGAAGAAGATTTTTAAAGGTTTTTACCATATATGGGCATGGCGGCCATCTTGGTCAATGAACCGTGACCATTTTAGCAATCTTTTGTTCCCCCTATCTAAGGAGGCTCCATATGAAATTTGAGCAAAATTGGCCCAGAGGCTCCAGAGGAGAAGTTGTTTGAAATTCTGAACATTTTTCCCTTACAAATGCATAAGGAAGCAAAATTGACCTTACAGCAGAAAGGTCAAATGTCAATTTACAACCATTATTTTAGCAATTATGGTAGCCCTCTGTTCCCGATGATATTTGCAAAGATTCAGCCATAAGGCATGCTCGGTTTTGGAGAAGAAGATTTTTAAAGGTTTTTCCCATACAAATGCATAGGGAAGCAAACTTGACCTTGCCGTAAAAAGGTCAAACGTCAACGTACGACAATTCTTTTAGCAATTTTGGTAGATCTCCCGTCCTTGATGATTCCTGCAAAGGTTCAGCCCCAAGGCATTCTCGGTTCTGGAGGAGAAGATTTTTAAAGGTTTTTACCATATAGGGGCGTGGCGGCCATCTTGGTCAACAGACCTTGACCATTTTAGCAATTTTTCGTTCCCCCACCCTAAGGAGGCTTCATAAGAAATTTGAGCAAAATTGGCTCAGCGGCTTCAGAGGAGAAGTCGTTTGAAAATGTTAACGGACGGATGCACTAACGGACGGACGATGGACGAAAAGTGATCACAATAGCTCATCCTGAGCAGAGCTCAGGTGAGCTAAAAAAAATAGGAAAAATATATTGTTCTGGACATATGTTTTATCAAGTAAAATAATGCTGGATAAATCAATACATTTTCTAATCATAAAAGGTTAAAACTACATGCGACTTGTCATGGGTATCACATTTATGACACATACAAGCAAACAGTGTAGACTACTCATATTCAAAGCACCTAAAAGAGAAAAACTGATTTAAATGTTCGGCAAGGTAAAATAATGTCCTAAAATTTTGAACACTTTATTCCATATATATTTTGGCCTAAATTTTGCTTTTTGCGCAGCTGTTTCTTAAAATTATTAGTGGAATGGCAAACAGTGTAGACCCTGGTCAGACTTCAGGAGCAGTCTGATCTGGGTCTGCACTGTTTGCATTATGTCATTTTGTCAGACACTTTGGTGTTCGAAAATTTAGGACATTTACCATACACTGTTTTTTCCATTCAGCCATCCTAGACACATCATCAAGCTGACACATGGACTTATTCAAATGTTAAGAATAGTCAGGTGAATACTAAAGGGAGGCAATTCTATCAAAACATTTTTGTCTACCCTCTGAAAAAGGGTCTATAGTAAAAGGAAAAAAAATTGGTCCCAAAGGGAGCAAATTCTTTAGGAAAGCAAAGAGGATTTGTTTGTGTTGAGGTTTTACGGCCCAGTCAACCCAATGGGGTCATGTCGAGTGCGGTCAGTTTACCTAACCACACGTTTACTGGGCAGGCTTAGTCCTCTAAGCGGTTAACCAGTATTGTGCACATTCTTTCGCCAGAAAGAAAAGCAGAGAGGAAGCTATGAAGTTGTCTCCCTTCTAAAAAATGTCAGAAAACTGCCAACAGTTTCCAGTCCCCTAAAGAATATTTCTGAATATTTTAGGTACACCACAACCTCTTTATAACACTATTGTTGGGGTTCATAGCATAAACCGTGTTAGTTAAACAACTGTGTTATATCCAAACAAAAAATGTATAGATTACATTGAAAAATGACCATTTATGGTCATTTTTCAATATAATCTATACATTTCTGGGATCCATCTTTGAACCGTGTTATATCCAAAACCGTGTTATGATGAACCTTGTTATAAAGAGGTTGAAGTGTAATTATGATTTTACTCAAATTAATCAAACAATTAAGCCTCAGTAAACAGTGTACACCCAGATAAAATGCTGCAAAACATCATCTGGGAAAAATAAGAAAAATATTGTCAATTTTTTGTCTGCTGAATTAGCCTAGAGCATAGTAATGGTTAAGCTGTTCAAATATTTAACCCTAGTCCTGCTGAACCCTGATATACCCTGTCTTTACAGTGTAGATCCAGATCAGTTGGCTTCTGAAGAAGCCAACTGATCTAGATCTGCACTGTAAGCCATTAAGTATGTTAATTTGCATCAATAACCTGGATCAAGTAATCTGATTGGCTGAAAATTGGAAGTAGGTGTGGCATCTTAATTTATTCAACATGACAAGGGTTAAGATGATTAGAGATAGACAATCAAGGAACAAAAAGCATGATGATTTTGTGTGTTTTTGTTCTTTTCAACAGTATTTAAGCCATATCAAGACGACAGACGGATGATGATGAAAGGCTCTGTGCAATAAAGCACCATACAGTCATCAGGAGCTGAATTCTGCCCCTAGCAGGATTTGAACCTGGTACGTGGTGATCCAAAGTCAGAAGCACTTACCATTCGGCCACCTGGACAAGTTGAACAAAAAACATAACTGTATTTACCCTAAGTATTCGGACACCTCAACTCCTTACCATACATGTTCTAAAATTTGAACCAGTACAATTCACTACCCGATGTTATGTTGAGAGAGGACCCAACTATTATCTTGCTTTAACCCATTTAAGCCTAGCATCCCATAAAAGGGACATTGGCAAACAGTGTAGACCCAGATGAGATGCCGCATTCTGTGGCGTCTCATCTGGGTCTGTACAGTTTGCTCAGGCCTGTCTGTCTGAATACATATGGTAAATACGGTATGTTCTGTTATCTCCTTAGAACCATTTTAGAGAGGCAACACTAACAGAATCACAGTATGTACATTTTTAGTAAAGATCATTCAACCATTAAAGCACCAATCAGACCAATTTTTTTCGTCTGCTACAATTTTGCATGGTACTTTCAGGGTTGAAAACTGTATTATGTTCCATAGGTCTAGGTAAGTCAGTTCGAACTATTTATATTTTTCTTATTTCTCCATGAAAACAAATGTTGTGAGTACTCATTAGAAGTACCTCACTCATTGAAATGTGCCAAATGGCTGTGTTGGGACTGCTATGGAGCCAAACGCACTGACTAAACATTGTACAGCCATGTGTGTGAAAAGTAGGTCAAGGTCAGTAATGGTTGACGGCAGTAGGCAGGGTGAATCATGGGGGATGTTTGTAAGAAGTTTCATTAGCCTAGAAGCCTTGGTGTTTGAGAAACTGAGCTAAACGCACAGATCTAACATTGTTGACGCTGATGCCAACGACTATGCCGGAAATGTTTGGACAAAAATTACCTTTCTGGATACACTTTTTATTTAGTGATATGATTGCTCTATTGCCCTAGTTCAACAAGATTGTCAATTTAACCTTTAATTTCAATTTCACCTTTTTCAATCTGTGGGCTAATTCAGATGACAACAAATTGATGATACTTTTCTCCGAAACAGGTTTTGACATTTCATGCAAATTGTCTCTGATGGAGACAATTTGCATGAAATGTCTAAACCTGCATTCTGGGAAAAATAAGAAAAAAAAAAAAAAATTTCGCCTGCTGAAAATTTTACCCACAGTGCTAAGCATTAACCTTTAATTTCAATGACATTTTAGAACTGTTTTCTCATTTTTCCCTTAAAACAAAATTATGAGAACCTTTTTATCTCTTATCGAAATCATTTCCAATTTCTACAAATCAAGCTCCATTTCAGGAACAAGTTAAAAAGCTACCGACATTGTTGCGACATTGTGTGTTTGCTGGGTATAATATTTATCATAAATATTCGGATAGCTGCATCTGCATTAATAGTGTGGACTCAGATCAGACTGCTATATTTGCCATTCTGCCAGCATATCTTAAAATTCCCAAGCAATTTGTCGAATTGTAGTATGTAGTAATTAGGATAAATACAATTTCAGCCATTCAATGTACATTTTAACACTTATCATGCTGGGTAAAATTTTCAGCAGATGACATATTGAAACATTTTTTTTATTTTTTCCAGATAGTAGGCTTTGACATTTCAAGCAAATTGTCTCCATTAGTGACAATTTGTTTGAAATGCCAAATCCTATGTCCTGGGAAAAATAAGAAAAAAATATGAATCATTGTCATCCGCTGAATTTGCCGAGAGAATGGTAAACTCTTTAGGTGCCAAATGTCATCTGCAAGTTTTTTTTACCAAACTATCTGTTTTGCAAAGTTAATATCTTATGGAAAGAGGCTGATTATATCTTAACCCTTTCAGCCATGTAGACCAAAACAGATACCTATGCGAACATTGTAGATCCTGATGAGACAGCTCGTAATGAGCCATCTCATCAGGATCTACACTGATTGCCAGTAAATCGGGAAAACATGCCTATATAATTCTGACCCACTTAAACCCCACTTTTATATAGTAAAACTGGGGTTTACAGGGGTATACATTATTTTTCTTATTTCTGCTTAAAACATAGATTGTGGTCACTCATAAAGGCAGTTCTAATGAGTACCCACAATCTATATTTTGAGCAGAAATATGAAAAATATCAGAATTTTTTATCTGAAAATTTTCTTTTTTTGGTGGTAAAATTTTCAGTATATTTGAATAGGCATGTTTTCGTAATGATACCTTCTGGCTAAACCCCTTTTTGTAACAGTGGGCATACCAAGATTCAAAGAGGAAGTTGAAAGTGAAAGGATTAAACTAAAAAACTCTCCTTTGGACAATTTGCATGAAATGTCAGAACCTGTTTTCTGGGAAAAATAAGAAAAGATATTTCAATATGACCCAGAGTGCTAAGCGTTAACTCCTTACCATGCTTGTTAAAAAATTTGAACCAGTCCATTTTACTATCTGTCGGTGTGTCTAAAAGCTGCTGGATGAGTGGTAAAAAGTGTAGACCCAGAATAGATGCCACATTCTGTTTGCTCACACCTGTCTGTCTGTCCAAATACTTCAGTTAAATACGGTATCTAATTTTTATTTCCTGTACTAGTTTAAAGCTTAGCACTCTGGGTAAAAGTTTCAGCAGATAACATTTTGAAAAATTTGTCTTATTTTTTTCAAGAAAACAGGCTCTGACATTTCATGCAAATTGTCTCCAATGGAAACAATTTGTATGAAATGTCAAAGCCTATTTTCTGGGAAAATAAGACAATTATTGTCTATTTATCATGTGCTGAATATGCCCAGAGAGGTAAAGGTCAAATGTCATGCTGTAACAATACGCAGACCAGTGCTTCCAGTTCTGCTGTCATCACGAAAACACGCCTATATAATTTTGATCCCCTTAAACCCCACTTTTATACAGTAAAACTGGGGTTTCAAGGGGTATACAATATTTTTCTTATTTCTGCACAAAACATAGATTGTGGGTACTCGTTAGAACCGCCTCGCCGAGGCGGTTCTAACGAGTACCCACAATCTATGTTTTGAGCAGAAATATGAAAAATATCAGAGTTTTTTTATCTGAAAATTTTCAGTTTTTTGGGGGATGAAATTTTCTATATATTTGAATAGGCATGTTTTCGTAATGATATATAGATATATATATATTGCTATAAAATGTGAAGCCTTATTTTCTGTGAAGCAATTTCACCTTACCTTGACACTTCATGACACTGGAGCTCCTCGTATAATCCAGAATCAACTTTGACGTCAATCTTAATTTCATCAACACTCACAACACCATGCTTTTGTTCATCATATATTTAATTTCTGTTAATTTTTTCAGCTACTGCTATTTTCGAACTGGTTAATCCAACTTCTACATGCTGAGAACATGCATGTACGTAAAAATAATGAAGTCTTTCAATTTCTTATCTCCAGATAAAATGCTTTTTCTGTTTCGAAAAAGAGTTCATTTTTTTTCTTATTTCTCCATGAAATATATACTGTGGGTACTTACGAGGCTGATCTTATCAGTACCCACAACATTTTTTTTTTCAGGGAGAAATATAATATTTCTCTGGTACCCAAAATCAAGAGCTCAGTACAGAAGGACATACATGTATTTTCAATGGCTTATATAACCCTTAATGTGCCAAATTTAGCAGGTTTTCTATTTTTTGGAGGAAATAGGACTTGACATTTCATATTGAGATGATTCACATGAAATATCAAATCCTGTTCTCTCAGAAAAATAAGAGAAACAACTCAAACTTATTGTGTTCTGCCATGTACGAGGAACGAATACTCTTTCAATGGGGAGCTGACTGTCAAAAGTATATTGCCTCATTTGGGAGCAAATTTTACTTTCAGGGTTGGCCCCTTTTCAGAAGGGGATTGGTGTGTAGCAAAGCAAACAAAAAGTCACAAAAGTTGTCTCCCTTGTAAAAATTGGCAGAAAAGTGTATAATTCCCCTTAAAAAGCATTCTAAGCATTAACAGCATGTCCAGTTAAGATGGGTACCAGAATCATCATTTTTCCTATTTCTCCACAGTGTACTTTTTGCTACTGAGCTGATTCCAGCAAAATATTATTCATAAAAAAAAAAAAAAAAGAAAAAACTGAGAAAAATACCATTTTTTTTTTTTACTGAAAAACATCTTATTGTATACAGTCTTGCCATGTATCATTTCCAAGACACTGTTTGAAAAAGCTGACTCCACAAATAGAATAAAAATCACTGTCAACATTCACCTGGTGATGTTATAAACTGCTATATGTCAGGTAGAGTAAATCAAAGCAGATCAACACAGAGAAACAGCCTTATCCATTAATCTGCTGAATTTAAACATCAGCATGCAACATTTTAAATTTTTAACTTTTCTTATTTTTCGCAAACAATAAGACTTGACTTTTCATTCAAATTGCCTATTCAAATGAAATATCAAGCCTTATTTTACATTGTATAATAAGAAATATGTTACTAGTTTGTCTGCTTATTTCACCTGATGAGTGCAAAAGGTCAAAGCAAGACATATGACAACATTACAGCTCTGTCAAACGGATTATTGACTACTTTACACAATTAATTATTTACGGGTTTATTTATACGCTGATCAATCATATTTCTTTTTCCAGCGGTCTGTCATCTCAATTCTAATAATTATTGTGCATAGAGACAATAATTTGGTATCAGCAGAATCTATACAGGTAATAATTCAGGTGGTGTATTAACTCTTAGCATGCTGGGTAAAATTTTCAGAAGACGACATTGAAATATTTTATTTTTCCCAGGAAACAGGATTTGACATCTAATGCAAAGTTTTTCAGGATTTGACATCTAATGCAAACTGTGACAGTTTGTATGAAATGTCAAATCCTGTTTTCTGGGAATATAAAGAAAATTTTCAAAATGTTGTCTGCAGAAAATTTTACCCAGAGTGCTAAGCATTAAGAAAATTTAATGAGGCGGTCATGATAACATCATGAGCATCAGCCTGTGGGTATAATTAGTAATTGTTTTGAAGAGGTGGTCATGATAACATGGGCATCAACCTGTGGATATAATGGGCAATTGTTTTAAAGAGGTGGTCATGATAACTTGAGCATCAACTGTGGGTACAATGGGCAACTGTTTTAAAGAGGTGATCATGACAACATAAGCATCAACCTGTAGGTATAATGGGCAACTGTTTCAAAGAGGTGAGCATCAACCTGTGGGTATAATGGGAAATTGTTTTAAAGAGGTGGTCATAATAACACGAGCATCCACATGTGGGTATAATGGGCAATAATTTTAAAGAGGTGGTCATAATAGACCCGTTTCTGAAAGTGTTGGAGTTGCTTCCCTTAGAAAGCTTGTCCGCCATTCTGGAGTTCAAGTTTACGTTGCAACAAGAAAATGGGCCATTATTCTATGTTTTCAACAAATTTGCTCATATGACCTGTATGACTGGATGATAAGTGTATTATACATCATATGGCTCTTCAAGTGTATTGTTTAGCCAAATTAAAAATTACTGCTTCTTTCTGTGATTTTCCCCATACAGTGTATTTTAAGCCTGTACTCCATAAAGGAGGACAAAATTTCAAAGGGAGATAACTGCAATATGTTGAAAAATGGGTCAGTAGCATGTGCATCAACATGTGGATATAATGGACAATAGTTTTAAAGAGGTGGTATTGATAACATGAGCATCAACCTGTGGGTATAATGGGCAATCCTTTTAAAGAGGTGATCATGATAACTTGAGCATCAACCTATAGCATAACGGGCAACTGTTTTAAAGTGGCAGTCATGATAACTTGAACATTAACCTATAGGCATAATGGGTAATAGTTTTAAAGAGGTGGTCATGATAACATGAGCATCAACATGTGGGGATAATGAGCAATAGTTTTAAAGAGGTGGTATTGATAACATGAGCATCAACCTGTGGGTATAGTGAGCAATCGTTTTAAAGAGGTGATCATGATAACTTGCGCATCAACATGTGGGTATAATGGGCAACAGTTTTAAAGAGGTGGTCATGATAACATGAGCATCAACCTGTGGGTATAATGTGCAATAGTTTTAAAGAGGTGGTCATGATAACATGAGCATCAACCTGTGGGTATAGTGGGCAATCGTTTTAAAGAGGTGATCATGATAACTTGAGCATCAACCTATAGCATAACGGGCAACTGTTTTAAAGTGGCAGTCATGATAACTTGAACATTAACCTATAGGCATAATGGGTAATTGTTTTAAAGAGGTGGCCATGATAACATGAGCATCAACCTATAGGCATAATGGGTAATTATTTTAAATGATAACATGAGCAAAAATGGTGGGCATAATAGGCAATTGTTTTAGAGGTGATCATGATAAACTGAGCAAGTGTTGGCCAACTATTTTCAAGAAACTGTCATATGCATATTAGTATTGCATACAGGTGCATCATACTGGTACCAAATTAGTCAGATTTAAAGAGACACCAACAAAAGTATGTCATAGACAGATGTGTCATACTTTCAACACATGAGGCAGATATAAAAAGACACATAACAACAGATGTGTTATATGGGGAGCACATACTGGCAGCTTGAAACAGTCACAAAGGAAGTACCATTATGCTAGCAGCACATAAGGCAGTTTGAAAAAGAGACATCAGTGAACAGGTGTGTCATACTAACAGCACAATGGGTGCGTTTAATGGGACTTCAACAAATAGATGTGTCATACTGTCAGTAAATTAGCAGAGTTAAAGAGACACCAACAAACAAGTGAATGGTAAATGGCTTAGACCCTGATCAGACACTACATTCTCCTAGGCATGTTTTGTTTGTTTGTGTTGACGTTTTACGGCCCAGTTAACCCATTGTGGTCCTGCTGAGCATTGTCAGTTTACCTAATCACACGTTTACTGGGCAGGTTTAGTCCTCTAAGCGGTTAACCAGTATTGTGCATATTCTTTCGCCAGAAACTAACAACTGCCCATCTTGAATCAGCAGAGGCGAGAGAATGACTGTTGTAAATATTTCGTGATCAATCTTCATGAAAGAATATTGACGATAAAGTTATTTGATGCTAAAGTTAAAGAGATACACAGACAGACAGATGGACATTCAGATGAATGGAATAGTGAAAACTATATATTCTATGGATATAACGAGCATGCAAAGAATAACTAAGCTTATATTTGTAATATATAAATGAAAAACATACTTGCAGATATACAGAAGAAACAGGACCAGCTATATACACCAATATACAGAATATACACCTAAAAAGTATTTGATACACCACAATTTCCACTAAACTTTCTAAATAAGCACATATTTTCAGAAGAACAAATTCAAATTGAGATAACAGAATCTGATAAGGATTTTAGTCCTAGGCCAACACCCATAATCCTTAGTTCAAATTTCCTTTCTTTAAACTGCCTCCAAGTATCAAAATATTTGACCTTAGGTTATTGAAAACTTTATCACAAAAATATGACAGTCACTACTAACTTGCATAATGTTATTAACAAAGAAATAGGCGAAAATGTTAAATTCTATAAGTTCAATATTATCAGAACCTCTATGGGAGAGTTTGATCAATTTCATAACTATCTTAAACCATTAAAACCAGTTCAAATAAACAACACAACAGGTAGGAAATCAGCAAAATGTTTGCACATCATATTTGCCCTAAGTATTGGGCCAACCTTAACTCCTTACTCTACTTCTCTTAACCTAGACTGAATAAACTCTCCCACACTATATACTGGAGGAGTCCATTTTTGATTTTAGGTATGTCAGGCTATATGATGTAGATATTCCTAAAGAAAAATGGTTGAACTATTAGCAAACAGTGGAGACCTGATCAGACACAGCTTTCTGCAGTGCCCGATTTGGGTCTAGACACCTTCCTCAAAATATTAAGGGTAAATATGGTGTTGAACATACAATCTTTGTGTTTGCACAGGGTACTAGTTCAAAATGTTTTTCAGCAAAGGATAACAAATGCTACTTCAGAAATTCAACCTTTGTCACATTCTAGGTGAAATTAGCAGTGACAACTCGTCACATGTTTTTACACAAAATAGGGAGGACATTTTGTTCAAACTATCTCAACAGAATAATTTGAGCAAAATGTCAAGCCCTATTTTTCAGAAACAAAAGGGAAAATTATTTCAAAATGTCATCTGTCAACACTTAAAATCTGACTGGCTAATGGTTAACACTAAGCACTCTGGGTAAGAGAAATCAATATTTTTCTTATTTTTCCCATGACAATGGAGACAATTTGCATGAAATATCAAATCCTGTTTTCTGAGAAAAATAAGAAAAATTATCATCAAGTTATCATCTGCTGAATTAGCCCAGGTACTGGTAAAGGTCAAGTTTGTCAGCTGAAAATTTTATCACTGGACTCAGATACCTGTGCAAACAGTGTAGATCCAGATGAGACAGCTCATAATAAGTTTGCCATTATGTTTTTGATTTTAGACTGAAACCCCTATTTGCATCAGTGGACATGTCCAAATTCGAGCATGGAAAAGTCCACTTCAGGAAATCAGGGATGAAAGGGCTAACAGCCATGTAAACAACAGTTTGGTCATGTCAAAAAAACGTCAGGCTGGTCTGAAATGATGGTTTGGTGTTTTACGTCCCTTGCAATATTATTTAAGTCATATCCAGTAAACAAGAAAGAATAACATCCAACATCTGTTGGAAGCACAGCCGACATTTTGCCAGGTAAGGTTCAATCCCCTTCAATGGTTTTGGAGGAGATGAACACTAATGAACAAATGCATGACCGACACACAGACAAGTGATGATCTGTTGTTTTTTTTTTCACAGAAAACGGTGTTTGACATTTTGAAATTTAACAGCCCAGTAAAGACTATTAAGGTCATTTCGAGCCCGTCAGCTTACTTAACCAGACTTTTCCTGGACAGACTTAGTCTTCTTAGTGGTTAATCAATACTTGTGCACATTCTTTCGCCAGAAACTGCCAACTGCCCTTCTCAGACAAGACGAAAAGTGATCCCAACAGCAAAACTCAGGTGAACTAAAAGTTAACACATAACTTTTTGAAGTGCTGGGATTTTCACATCAAGAGTAGTTATAAGGCACATTTCATCATTCTTGAAGAATTTCATTTTCCAAGACAGTACAAGATGTGTGTAATTCACAGGTGAAAAAAAAAATGGACAAACTGTGATTTGTGTTAACAGACAGTCAAGTACTTTTGATTCAAATATCGCTAAATAGGCACTTCAAAATCCAATCAAACTGTAGCATCAGTTAACAGGTGATTCTCCGTTAACCTTTACCACTCTCTAGCAGATGACAAATTGATAAAAAATTTTCTTATTTTTTCTAGAAAATAGGCTTTGACATTTCATACAAATTGCCTCCTAATTTGCATGAAATGTCAAAGCCTATTTTCTGGGAGAAATAAGAAAACTATTCATTTCAAAACATCATCTGCTGAAATTTTCACCCAGCATTCTAAGCAATAATTATCACTATGAAACATACTCCTCGTTCAATTATCACTATAAGACATGACAAATTGGTGATATTTTTTTCATTGTTACCAGAAAATAGGCTTTGATATTTCCTGAAAATTGTCTCCATAGGAAATAGTTTAGGAGATATGTCTTTTTGGACATTTCATAACAGCTTTCTATGGAGGCTGCCATTTTGTCAGTCATGTCACCTGAGGAAATAAGAAATCGCTAATTTCAAGCATACGGATTTGTTGTTTTTTTTCTTAAAAACAGTAAAATTTCATTATATGCACTAAAAGGCATATAAATTCGCCATTCACTGAAATTATCTTGCATCAGAATGGGTTTTGATTGTGAGTTTATGAAACTCACAGCCTCATTCTGGACTCACATTAGCAATTGTTTTAAACCTTTATAACTTTCTTATAGATTGGTCAACATTACGGAAACACACCCATTCAAATATACTGAAAATTTTCCCACCAAAAAATGAACACTTTCAGATAAAAAAAATCTGATATTTTTCATTTTTCTGCTCAAAACATAGATTGTGGATACTCGTTAGAACCGCCTCGACGAGGCGGTTCTAACGAGTACCCACAATCTATGTTTTGAGCAGAAATAAGAAAAATAGTGTATACCCCTGTAAACCCCAGTTTTACTATATAAAAGTGGGGTTTAAGGGGGTCAAAATTATATAGGCATGTTTTCGTGATGAATTTTATGAAACTTGTTGCAAAATGCTGAGCTACTGAATGCCTTTCTTCCAAACTACAAGCACTAGTTTATGGGCCCTTCCCTTTAAGACCACCCCACTAGTAAGACCACTTTTAGGCAGTCCAAAAGGTAATGGTTAATGTGGAATTTTACTGTAGATGGTACTGATCAAACTGCACAGAATGTTTGCTGGCCAGAATCTTCCCTGGGTGCACATGTCAATAAGGTACATTTCCCCCTGTAGTAGTGGCACAGATAATTACATCTGCCTACCCAAAAAATGACACCTTGGTTCTGTTAGCATTAAAGCTGCGACATAAAGTTATGGAACTTTCTCAACAGTAAGCTTTCACAATTGAAATTAACATAAATGAGGAAACAAACCAATTATGTAATATAAGAGTACCAAAAGACATTTCTTTATTTTATACCAAAAGGTGTTTTGTTGGTATTCACTGGAATCACCTGAATCAATTCAAATCCATATTTTAGTGCAAAAATAATAAAAATTATCATGAATTATTGCCATAATTATCACATTACCTCAAGCTACCTGCAACAACAATAATCATTTTAACTCTTGTCCTGCTGAATAAATTAAGATGCCATGCCCATTTCTAATTTTCTACCAATCTGATTACTTGATCCAGATTGTTGATATAAATCACAATATATCAACAAGCAGTGCAGATCCAGATCAGCTGGCTTCTTCAGAAGCCAACTGATCTGGATCTTCACTATTTGCAAAGGCAGGACATATCCAGGTTCGGCAGGACTAGGGTTAAAAAAAGGTCAAGTAAACTCATTAATGCTTAGCAGGCTAGATAAAAATTTTGTAGACATTTTTAAAATATTTTTTCTTATTTTTCCCAGAAAAGGTTTTGACATTCATGTATAGTGTCTCAATTAAGCAAGAAATGTCAAAACCTGTTTTCTGGGAAAAATAAGAACTAAACAAAGTGCCCAGTGGGGCACATATACCCCTGACCAGTGCTACCACCACTTTTTAAAGAGCACAAAGTATGTAGCTTTGACTCTGGAGATGGCAGTTGTATGCTATATGTTATAACATTGAAAAAATTCAATCACACATAATATGAAGCCCTTGACCTCAAAGGTCAGGCACAGGTGCAGGGATTGAGCTAAATAAAACTTTAGCCCTATAACTATCACCATACCCCAGTGAACCTGTAACCTTGACTTAAAAGCTATGCCCCAGCTTGGGGATGGTGCCGAGAAAGAATTTAGATCTTTATATACCATCATGCTTAATATTAATGAAACCAACAAAAGGGTCTTCATAATATAGCTATATAAATTTGGATGCAATTTTTTTTTTACTTTATAAATTTCTAAGTCTGTGACCTTGACCTCAAGGTCATACCCCAGGATAAGGATGATGCTGAGTAAAACTCTAGACCTATATCTACCAACATGTAAAATATAAATGGAATTCCTCAAAGGGTCTTGATGGTATAGCTATATAAACATAAACACAAAAATTTTGACTTATTTAGGAAAATTCTAAGTCCATGACCTTGACCCCAACGTTATTCCCCAGGATAGGGTTGGTGCTGATAAAAACTTAAGGCCTATATCTACCATCAGGCCAAACATGAATTAAATCTATCAAAGGCTCTTCATAGTATAAGGTCTTATAAACTTTAACGTAAAAACTTTGACCCTAAGACAAAAATAAAGTATGAACAAATAATGCTTCAACAGATGGATGGACAGACAAATAGATTCCTTGCTGATAGTTATATCCACTCAACCTTTCAATTAGGGGATAATAAAATTTAACAAAAGTCTTCATGATATGGCTATATAAACTTAAAAGCAAAAACTTTTACTTTTAAATGAAACTTCTAAGTTCGTGACCTTGACCTCGGTCACACCCAGGGTGGGAATCATGCGGAGTAAGACTCTAGGCCGATATATAGCAACATGTCGAATATAAATGGAATTCCACAAGGATCTTGATGATACAGCTATATAAACTTAAACACAAATATTTTGACATTTTTATGAAAATTGGAAGTCCGTGACCTTGACCCAAAGGTCACCCCCTGGGTGGGGATGGTGCCAATAAAATCTTTAGAGCTATATCTACCATCATGCCAAATATGAATGAAATCCATCAAAGGGTCTTCAAAATATGAGGTATTATAAACTTTAACGTAAAAACTTTGACCCTAAGACAAAAAAAAAGTATGAATGAATAATGCTTCAACGGATGGACGGACAAACCAACAGATTCCTTGCTGATAGCTGTATCCGCTGGACCTTTCAATTAGGGAATACTGAAATTTAACAAAAGGTCTTGATGATATGGCTATATAAACTTAAACGCAAAATTTTTTTACTTTTATATGAAAATTCTAAGTTCGTGACCTTGACCTTGGTCACACCCTGAGTGGGGATCATGCGGAGTAAGACTCTAGGCCGATATATAGCAACATGTCAAATATAAATGAAATTCCTAAAGGGTCTTGATGATATAGCTATATAAACTTAAACACAAAAAACTTTGACTTTTTTATGAAAATTCTAAGTCCGTGACCTTGACCCCAAGGTCACCCCCGGGATGGGGATGGTGCTGATAAAAACTTAAGACCTATATCTACCATCATGCCAAATATGAATGAAATCCATCAAAGGGTCTTCAAAATATGAGGTCTTATAAATTTTAACGCAAAAACTTTGACCCTGACTTTTTTATGAAATTTCTAAGCCCGTGACCTTGACCCCAAGGTCACCCCTGCGGTGGGGATGGTGCTGATAAAAACTTTAGACCTATATCTACCATCATGCCAAATATGAATGAAATCCATCAAAGGGTCTTCAAAATATGAGGTCTTATAAACTTTAACACAAAAACTTTGACCCTGTGACAGAAAGATGAACGAACGAACGAACGAACGAACGTACGAATGAACGTACGTACAAACGAACCAACGTACGTACGGATGGACAGATGGACGAACGGAAAAGCGAAAACTATATACCCCCTCATACTTCGTATGTCCGGGGTATAAAAATATCATCAATTTGTCATCTGCTGAATTAGCCAAGAGAATGGGAAAGGTAATCATTACAATAGGACAAAAAATGTCTTTGATCTAATAAAGAAAATGAAAAAACTTGATAGTGTCTTATTAAATAAAAAAAAAGAAAGAAACAGTAAAACAATTATTTTCAAGTCAATACAGTTTTGGTGATGTGGCTATGGGTGGCTTAATGGTTCCTGCACTCAACTTGTAAGTGGGATATCTTGGGTTTGAATCCCCCTAGCATCAAGAAAATTTTCAGAATATTATAACACTTGGCTTGAGGTGCCCCTGGGTTGAGTATAAAGTGGACAGGAAAGTGCTTGGTGACAGACAGCTGCACCAAGTGTGCATGGGTGATCCATGACAGAAAGGCTGTACAATCGTATTATACATAACACATTCTTTGCTGCCTCCATGTGCCTCGGGTGCCTGGTAGCATTAAAAATCTACACTAGAACAACAAGTTTTCGTGACTACTTTTTCAGTAACTACTTTTTATATTTTATGGCAAATGAATATTTTTCTTGGCTACTAATGCTTATGGAGAAGCATTTTTTTGTTTTTTTTTTTGTTTTTTTTTTTCCTTCTTTTTTTTGTACTTCAACAGAATTCCAGTGCAAAACATATGTCTCAGATGATGATGATGATGATGACACAATCAAAGAACCACAACCATGTCACTGTCGGTCAGAGTGCTGACCATTAGTCTGACATGATCAACTCCACAAAGTGTGGAGAAAACACCCATATTACAAAATTTAGTAAGTATTCCGACATCTTAAGTCCTTACCATACTTGTCCTAAAATTTGAACAATTCCATTTTACTACCAGTCCTGTTGATGTGTCTACAAACTGATGGATGATTGGCAAAATATTTTAGGAAAATATGGTTAAGAAAGCAAATTAAGAGAATGGATATACTTTCAAGGGAGACAACTACCAAAATTGCTTTTGCTCCCTTCAGAAAAAAGCAAAAAAGTCTAATCTAAAAGAAAAGAATTTGCTCCCAGGGGGAGCAAATTCTTTCCTTTTAGAGTAGACCTCTTTTTTGGATTTAGAGTAAACCCCTTTTCAGAAGAGACTTTGTGTCCAGGAAAGCAAACAAGAAGTCACAAAAGTTATCTCCCTTGTAAAAAATGGAAGAAAATCTATCAAGAGTACCAAGCCCCCTTAAGCAATACAATGACAAAACTTGTAAAACAATTTGATTAGAAGTGCATCCTTCTATCAGTTTTCAGTTTGTCCATTGTAATCTATTATGCTATAATACCTTGTAACTTATAGATGGTGATCCATTTTCTATTATATTTGTTCAAACAATAATTGTTATTGTCCAATCAACAATGATGAACACCTCGCATAATGATGTACAGAGCCTAGGTGACAATTATGTTTTATCTCAGTGTGATATCTGGGAGCAGATGTGGTGATATCAACAATATCAAAAGGTTTTTGACATAGGTGATATCATAGCCGCTAAGTTCAATAGCACTGGTGTTTGGGTAAAGTAATAGTCAAGGCTCTAAATAAAACTTGTAACATATTAATCCTTAGTATTGGGACAGACTGGTCTAAGCAAACAGTGTAGACCCAGATCAGAAGTCTCAGAATGCGTAAACTGCTGGGTGTGACACCCAGCAGCTTTCGCATTCTGAGACTTCTGATCTGGGTCAACAAATGTGGTAAGTCAGATGCCACATTCTGCAATCTATACTGTTTGCGCAAGCCTGTCTGTCCAAATCCTTAGGGTAAATATGATATTCATTTTGCTGAATCTGTTTTAGTACATGACACACTAGTGTCACTGGATGACCTCTCATGCACCAAATTTGGTCAGCTTAAGCCTACCTGAACAGGAGGAAATTATCATCCTGAAATATAGGTCATATGTCAATATATTGGTCACAAATGACCTGTTTACAATGGAGCAGTTATGCAACCTACCATTAACACTACCACACATCAGATTTGGTCAGCCTAGGCCATAAAGTATACGAAACACGCTGGACAATATATATATTTTTTTTTTAATTTTGTGTGTGTGTGTCTGTAAGCAGATGTGTGTGTTAGTAAGAGGTCAATATATAGGTTATAGCAAACTAATTATGTTACAGGTCACACTGTCTCCACTAGGTGTACTCCACACCCAAATCTGGGTCAGTTTAGGTCACACAGTACAAAATATATCCTAACTAAGACTTTTCTTCAATTAATGCAGGCCAGGTCAGTAAATAGGTCAAAGTAATACATCATCAGGTAGTCAAATTGCTTGTTCAAATTTTCGATTAAGTATGGTAAGGTGTTAGGGGACCCCTAAAGTCAAGGGTACTTATAACTATATGTAGGTTATACTATCTATATCCAGAATACAATTAAGTTAATCCTTAAAGTACAATTCTGGGCTGTAGCAAACAACATCTTAATTTTTTTTTTACTTATTTTCCGAGAAAACAAGAAATGTCAATAAGCAGTGCTTATTAGATATCCCCACTCAGAAACAAAACTTAATGGACAGAGGCGAAAACAGTATACCTCCCACAAATCTTATTTGTGGGAGGTATACTGTTTTCACCTCTGTCCATTAACTGTCCATTACTGTTTTCATGTCTGTCCATCAAAAATAGTATACCTCCCACAAATACAGTTTGTGGTGGGTATAGTAAGGCTTGACATTCTGTGTGAATTATCTGCTTAGCAGATGATTCACATGAAATGTCAAGCCTTATTTGCTTGGAAAAAAAAAAAAAATTCTTTTAGAATGTCATCTGCTTTTGTCATGACCAGCACTTTATGAGTTGAAGCACCTTGACTATGTAACCATTCACTGCATATATCATTGCTTTTCCCATTACCCTTTGACCTGATGAATTTAAATATCAGCAGATGGCATTTTAAAATATTTTTTTTTTTTTTTTTAAGAAAATGGACTTAAAATATTACACTGATAGTCTCTTTTGAAAGTAATTGCAATGAATTTCTAGCTCTATATTTTGGGGAAAATAATTAAAATATCTCCCATATGTTGTCTGCTATTTTGCCCCTGGAGCCAATGGAATGATGCAGTCTGTGTGCACATTCATCAGATTAAGGCATGCATTTCAATGCATATCATCAATCTAAACCTTTAAAGTGCATTATCACAACTACAGCAGCCAACACTTGGAAATACATGTATTTGTTTTATCATTCTGAGAAAATAAGGCTTGACATTTCTTGTGAATCTTCTGCTAGGCAGACATGTCACATGAAATATGAAGCCTTATTCTTTCTATTAAATATATATATATAAAGATATATAAAAGAATTAACTCTTTCCCTGCTTGTGCTGATAACCTTTGCAAACAGTTTGGATCTAGATCAGGCCCGACAAAACATCTGGCCTGATCTGGATCCAAACTGTTTGCCACTTTGATGGTATTCCTGAAAGATTCTTTATTTGAAAAAGTTAATTTAAAAAAAAATCTACAGACGACAAAAAAGCATGCAAAATTACCCAGCATGCAAAGAGTTAAGAATCACATCTGGTACAATTTTGCTTGGCATTTCAAGGCTTAACAGTTGATGAGTTGTGCACTGATAATAAAAAAATAGCATGCAAACAAAAATATAATTTTCTCAGAAAATGGGACTTGACATTTCATGTGAATGGAGACAATTTACAAGAAATGCCAAGTCCCAATATTAGATAAATATTTGAAAATGTTGTCTGCAAATATTTTAACGTAGTGTGCACATTGTTTAACTTCATTTCAGTCTACTTGAAAACCCACACAAAGCAATTAATTGTCATTCTACAAAAACATACTTATTTACCCTAAATATTCCAACACATTATCATACTTGTCCAAAAATTTAAACTAATCTATATCAATATTTTGATGTGTCTAGAAAATGCTGGAAGAGAGTAAACAGAGAAGATCCTGATCAAAAACACATTCTGCAGCATTTGTTTGCTTTGAGTTGAGGTTTAACGGCCCTGTCAACAGTATTTTAGTCATGCTGAGTGGTTTCCCAGAGAGATGGAGGTAGAAAAGAAGAATGGGACAGACAGTAATAAAAAAAACTAGAAATGTGTCCACAGTACACGGATGCGCCCATTGTGGGTACCTGACTATAAAACTGCAAAATTCTACCTGATACAAATGCCTTAACCTTAGTCTAACAGGATCATGTACGTATGTATGTATGTACATACGTACATACATACAGAAGGACGTACATTCGTACGCAATTACCGAAAACCGAAAAACTATATGCCCCTGGCATCATCCTATGCGGGGGTATAAAAACTCAAGCCCTACCTTGTTTCAAGCGAGGCAAGAACCTTCGTACAAAAAGCCAATTATGGCAGGGCCAACACTAATGAGTACCCACATGTGTTTGTGGAGAAATAAGAAAAATATTTATGTGGATACCCCTCTTATCTTGAGTCATGAAATACTGTGACAGAAATGACTTAGCTCACTGAAAAGACCCAGATCATATGGTTTCTAAGGAGGAGCGGTTTCATCAGGATCAATTGTTTGCCATTCAGCACTGTTTAGACACATCTCCAGGGCCCAGTTGTTCAAAGCTAACAATGTCGTTAGTTAACGATTTGT
This sequence comes from Anodontia alba, assembly GCA_964016985.1. Classification (NCBI taxonomy): domain Eukaryota; kingdom Metazoa; phylum Mollusca; class Bivalvia; order Lucinida; family Lucinidae; genus Anodontia; species Anodontia alba. The sequence goes on along the minus strand of OZ024836.1, from coordinate 58,420,931 downwards.
TAAAATTTACATCAAGTGATATGCAAATATGCTGAAATTTTTTGCTGAAAAAAAATGTGAGTGCAAAAGCTACACACATTTTTTCAGCAAAAAATATCAGAATATTGTATATTGAATACTCTAAAACAGTTAACGTAATGACCCTTAACAAGCTCGTTAAGTTAACGACGCTTTGAACAACTGGGCCCAGGCAGTTAAAATGCTTAAATTCTAGGATAAGTACAGTAAATGATTATGGCATTTGAATATTTAAGGTAATTAAGGGTTTGTTTGTGTTGAGGCTTTACAGCCCAGTCAACCCAAATGGGTCATGTTGAGTGCAGTCAGTTTACCTAACCAGTTTGCCTAATCACACTTTTACTGGGCAGGCTTAGTCCTCTAAGCGGTTAACCAGTATTGTGCACATTCTTTTGCCAGAAACTGACAACTGCCCTTCTTGAATCAGCGGAAGGCAGAGAATGACTGTAGAAAATATTTCATGATCTATCTCCACGAAAGAATGTTGCCGACCTCGGCGGGGGTCAAACCCGCGACCTCCTGGTCTCCAGTCGGACGCGCATCCAACTGAGCCACCGAGGCAGATAATTAAGGGTTAATAAGGTAACAGTTTTTCTGTCTGGTTAAATAAACATTAACACAGATTTGCACATTTAACAGGTATTCCCTCTGTGAGGTCCAACAAGTATGTTTTTGTATTCAAGGGAAGCAAGTCAAAATGATTACTCACCTCTTATATACATAGTTGTCCCCCCTAGTAGGAAAGTTTCACAGTTGAGAGGCAAGGGTGTATTGGAAGCTTCGACAAACACATTAAACTCTGTCAGATCTAAACCTCTTCGCTCTAGTATTGGCTGTATTGCTTCCCTGGAAATATAAAATACAGGGCCCAGTTGTTCAAAGCATCGTTAGCTTAACGAGCTCTTTAAGGGTCATTTCGTTAACTGTTTTAGCAGATTCAATATACAATGTTATGATATTTTTTGCTGAAAAAATGTGAGTAGCTTTTGCACTGCAAAAGCTACTCACATTTTTTCAGCAAAAAATTTCAGCATATTTGCATATCACTCGATGTAAATTTTAACAAATCGTTAACTAACGACATCGTTAGCTTTGAACAACTGGGCTCTGTATGGTAAATGTCCTAAAATATCATACTCTTTATTCCTAATTTTAGCTTTTTGAACAGTTGTTTCTTAAAATAGTTAGTGGAATGGCAAACAGTATAGACACTGATTAGACTGCTTCTTCAGGAGCAGTCTGATCTAAGTCTGCACTGTTTGCATATGTAATTTTGTCAGACAAAAAGGTGTACAAAATTTTAGGACATTTGCCAAGTAACCATATCTCTTTCAACCCCGAGTTTCTAAATAAACACTTCCATCTCTGCATTTTGACACATCCATTGCTGCCAAATGGGTGAGTTGTAAATCAAGAACAGAATGGCAAACAGTGTAGATCCTGATGAGATGGCTCATCATGAGCTGTCTCATCTGGATCTACACTGTTTGCATAGGTTTTTGTATCGGTCTACAGGGTTGAAAAGGTCAAGTACCGGGACAGACAGGCTTGAGCAAACAGAGTAGACACAGATTCCTGGAAATATAAAATACCTTAATAACCCTAAGCATTGGGACAGACAGGCCTGAGCAAACAATGTAGACCCAGATAAGATACCATTGACTGCTGCATCTGATCAGGGTCTACACTATTTGCTACTCATCCAGCTACTTTCAATCACATCAACAGGATAGTGGACATGTTTAAATTTTAGGTATGGTAAAGAGTAAATATGTCCAAATAGTTAAGGTAAATATGATAAGCCACATCTTACAAAATGGCACCTTAGGATACATGCAAATAAAAGCATCACAGACATTGCATGATACCCCACCCCTGAAGGTAACAAAACATGAAGAGATGGCTGTATTTGATATTTAATATATCTACCAAAGAATTACTGTTTTGTACCGTAACTTGGAAACAATATGTGCTGTATCACTTCATTGTCTCAACTGGTATTAGTGAAAACTGTAGAAGGAGTTAGCCTGAAAACATGTGAGGATGCTTTAGTAAGTTATAACTCTATGAAAATTTGGTGTATTGTAACCTTGAAAATTTAGTGTACTGTAATCTGGCTGCAATTCTCCACAACTTCTTTCCATCCAACAACATAAAAATAATAGCTTGATCAGATGAAAACTACAGGAGGAGTGAGCTGGAAATGAAATCATGTTGAACAATCTTTAAAGAGCTATAACTCTTATTATCAAAATCTGGTGTACTGTAACCTCGAAATACTATGCGCTGCCTCATCTCATAGCCTAACTGCCCACCATGTTTCAACCTGATCGGATGAAAACTGTAGGAGGACTTATCCAGTAACAAAGTCAAGTCTGAAAAAACGTTAAAAAGTGAAATAACTATCAAAATTTTGTGAACTGTAACCTCGAAACAATATGCACTGTACCACCTCATGGTCTAACTGTCCATCAAGTTTCAATGTGATCTGATGAAAACTGTAGGAGGAGTTATCAAGAAATGGTGTGGACAGACAGACAGATATTGGAGGGTATATCATAATACTATTTTGTGGCGGGGTATAAAAATGAAGGTCCAGATCAGCCTGTTTACCTGTAGTCTACCATATATAGCCTAAATAATAATAATAATGATAATACAATGCCATCAGCTACCATTTCTAACCAGAGCTGGTGTTTGTAAAACACTATACCCCCAACTGCCTGACTCTAACACTGCTTGACTCCAACACTGCTTGCCCAGGACAGTAATAACAGTACAAATATACAAGATTTCAGTATTATTTTATTAAAAGGGAAATAACTCTAAAATGGGTGATAATTCGGTTAAGAAAACAAATACGGGTCACCTATATTTTCATGAGGTATCCATATATGAAATTTCAAAACATTAGCATACATGGTTCTAAACTTATGCTATACACACTAATGCAACAACATTAAATGGTCAGAAATTCCAAAGGGCCATAACACCAACAACATTTCATTTAATTAGTTCAAAATTTAATCAGGTGATCTCCTCCTCAGTCCCAATCAGTATATCAAATATCAAGACTCTATCTAGCTCAAATACTTTTTGAGATATCTTGCTAACGAGATTTCAATGTTATTTTATTAAAAGGGAAATAACTATAAAATGGGAGATAAGTCGAATAAGAAAAAAAAAATACAGGTCACCTATTTTTTCATGAGGAATCCATATTTGAAATTTCAAAACATTAGCAAACATGGTTCTAAACTTATGCTATGCACAATAAAGCAACAACATTAGATAGCCTAAAATTGTAAAGGGCCATAAATCCAACAACAGTTCATTAAACTGGTTGAAAATTTAATCAGGTTATCTCCTCTTCAGTCCAAATCGGTATACCAAATATCAAGGCTCTAACTCAAATACATTTTGAGATATCTTGCTAGTGAAATTTCAATGTTATTTTAATACAAGGGAAATAGCTCTAAAATGGGAAATAATTTGGATAAGAAAAAAATACGGGTCACCTATTTTTTCATGAGGAATCCATATATGAAGTTTCAAAACATTAGCATACATGTCTCTAAACTTATGCTATGCACATGAAAGCAACAAGTTTAAATAGCCAGAAATTGCAAAGGGCCATAACTCCAACAACATTTCATTTAATTGGTTGAAAATTTAATCAGGTCATCTCCCAGTATACCAAATATCAAGGCTCTAGCTCAAATACTTTTTGAGATATCTTGCTAACGAGATTTCAGTGTTATAATATTACAAGGGAAATAACTCTATAATGGGTGATAATTCGGATAAGAAAAAAAATAAAGGTTACCTATTTTTTCATGAGGAATCCAAACATGAAATTTCAAAACATTAGCATACATGGTTCTAAACTTATGCTATGCACATGAAAGCAACAAATGGCCAAAAATTGCAAAGGGCCATAACTCCAACAAAATTTCATTAAATTTGTTGAAATTTAATCAGGTGATCTCCTCAGTCCCAATCAGTATACCAAATATCAAGACTCTAGCTCAAATACTTTTTGAGATATTTTGCTAACAAGATTTCAATGTTATTTTATTAAAAGGGAAATAACTCTAAAATGGGAGATAATTCAGACAAGAAAAAAAAATACAGCACCTATTTTTTTCATGAGGAATCCATATATGAAATTTCAAAACATTAGCATACATGGTTCTAAAGTTATGCTATGCACAAGAAAGCATGACGAATGAACAAAGAAACAAATAAACGAACGGACAGACAAGCCAGAAGCAATATGCCCCACCAACTTTTTTCAAAGTTGGGGGCATAATTAATTTGTCAGTCACTTGGAACTTTTAAAGATGCGGGAACATTATGCGCATACTGCCTAACTTCATGACATTAACCTAAACAAGACTTTGTTAGAGAGGGTGTGATATAGATCTGGAAAATATTAAAATCTTAGAAAGCAGTATCATTGATAGGTATACAATAAAAAGATTCATTTATTTGTCTGTCTTTGGTTAAACAGCCCATCATCAGTCAGTATGTCTGACTATATCGAGCTATCTCACAACAAACTCACATCCAGAGGGAACAATCAGAGGGAAAGAGGCAGGGAGTGGGAAAAAGCCCCCCACCCTCACCCCATCCAATCTGCTACTACAGGTCACTGTCCTACGATTAACTGAAATGCACCATCAAGTCGCATGCTACCATGGCATGTGGCCCTGACCTAACCATCTATCTTGTACATGGCATATTGTTCATTATTTGTGTAAAGACCTTTGATGGTATGGTTGTGTACATACCTTTATAACAGTGTGACTGGTGTACATGGAATGGCATACCTTATATTAGCAGCATTAGAATATGACTAAAATATGCATAATCCAGATCACTCAGATGTGATAAAATATGTACCTAAACCTATTAAGGATACACTATAAAAAGATCAGAAAAGAACTTATTTGATGATGATTATGCGATTCTTTTTTTCTGATTTTCTTTATAAAGGCATATGTTGTGGGTACTCATTTGAATTGCATCGACAAGTCGATGCAATTCAAATGAGAACCCACAACATATGCCTTTATAAAAAAGTAAATAAAAAGTACACTGGCTGTAATAAGACTACGGAATTTCATGAGTGTGCGCTTATAGGGGTATGTGCAGTAATTAGATAGAATACGGTATGAATATATAGAAATAGAGAAATAGATGATGATGATTTATATCTCTCAGAGGAATAAACATTTGGGAGCCTGATAACATATCCAAAACAAGAAATTCGCCGAATGAATGTGTCGCGACAGCTGGTGGTGTTCAAGAAATAGAGCTAAATGCACAGACTAAACATTGTTCAGCCAAGCATAAAATGCAGTTCAAGGTCAGTAACGGTCTATTGCAGTAGGCAAGATGCATCATGGCGGCTGTGTATATGAAGTTTCACTAGCCTAGAAATCTTGGTATTTGAGAAATGGAGCTAAATTCGCAGACGTAACATTCTTGAAGCCAATGCCAGTACTGGAAAGAGATCCCTATGTCACTCCTGCTTGCTAAAGATGGTGCCACAATAAGGTTATAACAGATATGCTCAAGTGACAAGCAAATCACGTTACTAGGGCCCCATGTGGTTATTATGCACTCCATCCCAACATAAGATGCTTTAATTACCTGAGTGAGACATTTTTGACAGCTGCTACGATTTCTACTTCCTCCTGGTCTCGACTACCAAATTTGAGAGTAAAACGTTCATGGTTTATTACACCCTGCAAACAGAAAATGTTTTATTATTCATTTCTACAATCATAAAATCATAACTCCAGACAACCTGATAAATATGGCAATAATTTAGGATAATTTTTATTTTAGTATACAAACATATCATATGGGTACTCATTGAAATTGCCTCGAGAGGCAATTCCAGTGTGTATCCACAAGATATGTTTTCATGCAAAAACACAAAAAATATCATTCTGATTGCTCCCTTATCTAGATCTATTTTTATTTGGTGTGTGCATGTGTGTGCATATGTGTGTGTGTGTGCATGCATGTGTGCGTGTGTGTGTGTGTGTGTGTGTGTGTGTAGGAGGTGGGGAGGAGGTGGAAGAAGGAACATTCAAAACTGCTGAGGGCATTCAATTTGATATATCCAAAGTTTCCCATGAAAACAAAATAATTTTGACTCAATGAGGTTAGATAGAACTTCTCCTGGATCCGCTCTGTTTCTAAATTTCTTACAAGCTTAGCCCATTGTTTCTCTGCATCCCCCAAAGGTACAAAGGCAAACAGTGCAGATCTAGATCAGATGCTGAAGAACATGGCATTGAACAGTGTCTATTTTGTTTGTGCTGAAAACAAGAGCTTCCATTAAAGGAAGAGCAATGTGTTTGACATGGAATGAAATGTCCATTCTTACTGGTATGAATGACATCAATTTTTAAGCCTTTCAACCCTGAGTTTTTGAAATACTCTTCCATCTTTGTTTGTTTGTGTTGAGGTTTTATGGCCCAGTCGACCCAATGGGGTCATGTCGAGCACGTCAGTTTACCTAGTCCACACTTTTACTGGGCAGGCGTAGTCCTCTAAGCAGTTAACCAGTATTGTGCACATTCTTATGCCAGAAACTGACAACTGCCCTCTCGGAAGGGAGAGAATGACAGTAGAAAATATTTCATGATCAATCTCCAAGAAAGAATGTTGCTGACCTGGCGGGGGTCGAAACCTCCTGGGCAGGCAAATGCATCCAAATGAGTCACCAAGGCCGGTTTTCTTTGAATTTTTTCTTCGTAAACAGGGGGTTTAGTAAATGGTCATTAACAAGATGGCAAGCAGTGTAAATCCTGGTGAGATGTCTCATTATGAGCCTTCTCATCTGGATCTGCACTGTTTGCATAGGTATCTACACCTGTCTATAGGTTTGAAAGGATTAAATTCATAATGCTAAAATTAAAACTGATCGCATTTATATTCTTATTGCCCAGATAATAGGGCTTGACATTTCATAACATCTCATACAAGTTCATATTTGGATGCATCAATCTCTTCCCTGATCATTTACTCATGAGTATTGAAAAAAATGGTATGCCTAGTTGAGGGTTTTATCCACCATATTCCATCTTGCACAAATTACATGTATATATGTAAAGTCTAAGAGAGCTCAATTTTGTGCTGAGTCAGCCAATAAGCCAAGAGATATCATAATGAGTACTGTGCAAACAGTGTAGACTCTGATCAGACACCACAATCAGACGCCACAGTCTGCAGCATCTGATCAGGCTCCACACTGTTTGCCATTCATCCAGCAATAATTTAGACACATCAACAGGTAGGATAATGAACTCTTTCAAATTTTAGGAGATGAATTGTACTCAATTTTTGGTGTCCCAGTACTTAGGGTAAATAAGGTATCCATCCTTAAAATATGATGACCTTTTTGAGAAGTAGAGGTCACACATTTTGAGCAATTATCTATTAACAAGAAATGTTATCAGTTGCAATTCTATGAAATTTTAAAACTATCTAATGATTACCTTGGTATTGGGACACCTTATCTACTCACCATACTTCTCCTAAAATTTGAAATCATCCAATGTACCTGATCTGAGTCTACACTGATGCAAAGACCAATCTGTTCCAATACTTAGGGTTAACATGGTATACATTGTTTATCAATAACAGCACAGACTTGTGGTTGTTTGTTAGCTAGTTGCAATCAAACCAACTTTCATCTACCTGACTTCTAGGGGTCCAAACTACTGGACCTGCACCACACCTGCTCCCAGCCAAGTTCTCGCAAGAAGAATATACATGCTTGGTCAGAAAATTTTTCTGAAGTGCAGAAATCATTTTTGCTGGTTTAAAAGTTATAGTCATACCATATTTATCACAATAACTGCTCTAATAAGTACACGCATTTGATGGTACACATTTTTATGTAATCGAGAGGGCCCCGCAGTCTGTTTCTGAAGCAGAAAAGATTTAACACAAAACAACCATTTTCAACAAAAAGGTACCATATTCATCCTAAGTATTGCGACAGATGAGTCTGAGCAAACAGTGTAGACCCAGATCAGATGCTGCAGACTCCAGCATCTGATCAGGATCTACACTGTTTGCCATTCATCCAGCAGCTTGTAGATACATCAACAGGTAGTAATTTGTAAAATGTATGGTAAGGAGTTATGGTATACAAATATTTAGGGTACTGTAATGTCCTATAATTTTGAACCTTTTTTAGCCAAATTTTTGCTTTTTGAGCAGTTGTTTCTTGAAATACTTAGTGTAATGGTAAACAGTGAAGACCCTGATCAGACAGCTCCATCTGATCTTGGTCTGCACTGTTTGCACATGCCATTTTGACAGACACTTCGGTGTATGAAATTTAAAGGAGAACGCAATATAAGTTGTAAGTATATCTGGTAATAAAAGTGCTTAACAAGCCATTTATTTTCAAGCAAGAGTTTTCAAAATCGGCCTGGAAATAAGGAAGTTATGGTGGTTTGAATATATTTAAAATGGCTGTCATGGATGCCGCCATATTGTAAGCTTTTTGACGTCTTACAGCCTAAATTAAATATGCAAACCAAATTATAAAGGGTTTTTAAGAATAATTTTGCTATATATTTTTTTATAATCTTTTAATTCTAGTGACAAGCAATCATTTCCCCCAAAATAAACCAACATTATGAGAATAAATACCTTTATGAAAAGAATTTCAATTTTTATGAAACCTCACTAAATATTCAAAATGGCAGCGCCCATTCCACCAATGTTAAAATATTCGTCTATAACTTGCTTAATTTTCCACCAATTTTGATCAAATTTGTGTCAAAATTCATTGTTTGTTAAGTTCTTTCCTTTAAAGCACAATACCTTTTAAGGTTGCGTTTCCCTTTAAGACATTTACTGTATAATTTATGCTGATTTTTTCATACCCTTAATACATACCTGACTGTACAATGCACTATACACCTATTACAGCTTACATGATACAATTTGACAATATACTTCACCACGCCCTCAGCACATTCAACAGACGGCAAACTGATTTTTTTTTCTTCTTTTTCCAAGAAAGTAGACTTTGACATATCATATAAACTGTCTCATAAGGAGACGTCAAAGACTACTTTCTGTGAAAAATAAGAAAATTATTTCAAAATGTTGTCTGCTGAAAACTTTACCCAGCATGCTAAGCATGAACTTATATTATCAAGCATTTTGAAGCAAATGAAGCATTGCTGACATTAGCAGATAACACAACTGTGACATTTTCTTATATTTGTCATTGAAAGTCAGCTTGTTACTTCTTTGAAATTATTTCCTTGGAGACGGTTTGAATAAGGTATCAATTAAGCTCTATTTTCTAAAAAAGAAGAGTGCATTTACAATTGGTAGCTTTCTGAGAGACAATTTTTGTCATCTGCTGATGTCTGAGTTTTGCATGCATAATTACATGTTAGTAAAAGCTGTTCCTGAAACCGTAGCCTTGTAGTGGATCCATACAGGAACATGAGATAATGACGTGTTGATGTTTTCTTAATATTTAATATCCATCATCAGAGTACACAATATTTGTCTGCCTGACACTGGTCAGATAAATGATTAAAAATTTACTAAAAATTCTTAGAAATTTTAGCCAGATAGGAAAAATTTTTGTTCCACATGTCTGTCAGTCATACAGATTTTCTGCAGATTGCATCAATGGTATTTCAGAACAATGATAAAGTGATAATATAGAAAAAGCTAGCAAGAGAACACTAAACAGTTATAAGAATTCCACCCAGAATTCAATCTGAAATTCTACCCAGTGTGGGATTCAGGTCCGTAACCACTGGATCAGTAGTTACATCATAGTGTGATGGTGACATCCTAGATTTTTATCTTTCTGTTGAACACTTAGCACACCATGGGAAAATTCAGCAGATGACAAACTGATTATATTTTTCTTATTTTTCCTTGGAGACAATTTGCATGAAATGTCAAATCCTGTTTTCTGGGAAAAAATATTTCAAACTGTTGTCTGCTGAAAATTTTGCCCAGCATTCTAAGTGTTAAAGATTACATACAGTTCTGAATATGGAAATTCTTTGCTAATTTTGTTCCTACTGTCTCCTGGATTCATCACTTAATTTTACCGCTACCAAATGTGTTACATTTATACCTTTTAGTGGCACACTTAGAAAAAGGGTCTTCGGGGTATATGTTGTTAGATAAAACTGTGCTCCACTGCCACGTACAACATTTGAGCCAGGGCACAACAAAACTTATAATAAGACAAATGTGACCAGTAAAGACTCAGATCAGCCTGTACATCCTCCCAGTATGGCAAGGCTCTCATTTATCCCTCTTTGGATAGCCCAGAGGCTGTAGGAGGAACATGTCATCAGCAAAGACTGATCAGACTGTGTGAATGCACAGGCTGATCTGAGTCTTCACTGGTCGCACAAGTCTTATTGTAGGTTTCATTGTGCGCTGGCTCATTTGTTATTTCTCACAGTCGAGTTAGGGTTTAACATCACTGACAACACTTTTTCAGACATGTTGTAACAGTGTCTGGACGGTGGGATCTGATGCCCTTTTATTGTGACCCCTCACTGCAGTAACATGTCTCAGACACACTGACATGATACATGACATCACTACAGGTCAAAATATACTGACAGATGCCTAGTGCCAAGCAAAAGAGTACCAATTTAAGAAAAGTACCAATTTTAGAAAAGTATCAATTTCAGAAAAGTACCAATTTTAGACAGTGTGATCTGAATGGTTTTGATTGATTGAGTTGAGGTTTTCCGGACCAGTCAACCCATTAGGGTCATGTCGAGCCACACTTTTCCTGTGTAAGCTTAGTCCTCTTAAGTGGTTAACCAGTACTTGTGTACATTCTTTTGCCAGAAACTGACAACTGCCCCTCTTGAATCAGCGGAAGAAAGAGAATGATCATAATGACCTGGATGGGGCTTGAACCCACAACCTCCTGATCCTGACATGAATGCAGACTCTATGCCAACTCTGTCACAAGGACAAGCGCACTAACGCCATGTGTTATTAGGCATGGAAAACCCTGATCAGACTGTGCAGATGCAAAGGCTGAAATGGGACTTCCCTGTTGGCACATACCCCAAAGACACATTTTCATATGATGCAGTTAACACTTGGCCATGCTGAATAAATTAAGATGCCACACCCACTTCTTATTTTCAGCCAATCAAATTACTTGATCCAGGTTGTTGATACAAATGCACATACTTGATGACAAACAGTGCAGATCCAGATCAGTTGGCTTCTTCCAACTGATCTGGATCTCCACTGTTTGCAAAGGCAGGGCACATTATCCAGGTACAGCAGGACAAAAATAACTTATACACAGCACTAAGAAGTGTACCATATTCACCCTAAATATTTAGACAGAAACAACCAAGTAAACAGTACAGACCCAGATCAAACTATTCCAATAAGACTTTTAATCAGGGTTTGCATTTCTTGCCAATAAGCAAGTACATATGCTTTCTAGAAACGTCATGAATTGTACCATTTTTAAGACTGTGTCAGCCAGCTACATGATTTGTTTGTGTTGAGGTTTTACGGCCCGGTCAACCCAATGGGGTCATGTCGAGCGCGGTCAGTTTACCTAACCACACGTTTACTGGGCAGGCTTAGTCCTCTAAGCGCTTAACCAGTATTGTGCACATTCTTTTGCCAGAAACTGACAACTGCCCTTCTTGAATCAGCGGAAGGGAGAGAATGACCGTAGAAAATATTTCATGATCAATCTCCACGAAAGAATGTTGCCGACCTCGGCGGGCGTTGAACCCGCAACCTCCTGGTCTCCAGTCGGACGGCAGCTACATGATAGGTCTAGGTTATCCAGATAAATATTTTTCTTATTTCTACATGAAAATGTATGCTGTTGGTATTCATTAGAAGCGCCTTGTTGAGGCCTACCCAAAATTATATTTTCATGAGAAATAAAAAATATGGTAAATGTCCTCAAATTTAACATTTTATTCCATTCTTTTTTTTTGCTTCATTTTTGCTTTTTGTGCAGCTGTTTCTTAAAATACTTAGTGGAATGGAAAACAGTGTAGTCCTTCAGGAGCAATCTGATCTGGGTCTACACTGTTTGCGTATGCCATTTTGTCAGACACTTTGGTGTACGAAATTTTAGCACATTTACCGTTTTATTAGTTTTTGGTGGAAAAAGTGTTTAACCTAGAGCTATGTTACACTGTCCAAATATTTCAGATTATTACAGTATCTATAAGTAGCAGAAGCACAAGACTCTGGTCTGGCATAAACAACATCTATTTGTATAAAAGTTCATAGTTTTCACTGTTGCCATAACTGTACAAGACAAGAGCAGCAACAGCTTGTGGATACAATGTATGATGTTTTGTTTGTTTGTGTTGAGGTTTTACTGCCCAGTCAACCTAATGGGGTCTTGTTGAGCATGGTCAGTTTATCCAACCACATTTTTACTGGGCAGGCTTAGTCCTCTAAGCAGTTAAACAGTATTATGCACATTCTTTCACCAGAAACTGACAACAACTGCATAGCTGAAGGGAGAGAATTATGACTGTAGAAAATATTTCATGATCAATCTCCACGAAAGAATATTGCCAAAATAATATAATGTCCTTTACTGGTCTATTACTAAAGCAACCAAATAACACGCCAAAGGTGCCCATGCACATGTTACACCTGTCAGAACTATAAAAGTTAAACACTATATGATTCATATAAAGAATGACAAAGTCAATTGACCATGAAATGTAGGTCACAATCACAATATTTGTGTCCCTGTTGTGGAGGATGTGTATGTCAGTTTGATGATTGTAGATCACATAGTTAACCAGAAATGGAGTTAAAGACTGGTGTTGGTGCAAAAAAATAAAATATAAAGTCATTAGACCATGAAATATAGGTCCAAGGTATAACATAATACAAGTGTTTGCATCCCTGTTATTATGTGTGTATCTGCCAGGCTTGATGATTGTAAGTCATGCAGTTATTCAAAATTCAGCTAAACACTAGGACTGATGTAAAAAATGGCCAGAGTAAGACAATAACACCTTGATGGTTCAGTCCATGTTCAGTTACATTTTATCAGAAAAGAAGCTAAAAAAATTGCTTTCACTGAGATTTTATTGTTTTGTAATTGTACAAATAAGTGGTGTAAGGAACTTAAATACAAAAGTTTATTGATATAATTCCAAGTTCCTAAGCAAGCTAACAAGGAAGTTTCCAACACATCAATGTATTTATAATATAATTGCAAATGACGGAAAGGCTTATCAACAGGTTTGACAAGCATTTTGAAAAGAAACAAGAAAAACGCCTAATGGCATTATGGACGGGTATTTTTAAATAACTAAGAAAGTGAGAGTTGTCTCTCTTGCACGTGAAATACCTACCAAATATGAAAGCAATCCACTGACAAATAAAGGTAACATATCACTTTGAAAAAAGGTTAACCAAAAAATAAACCTGGGACGAAGCCAGACATCGCTATTTTAAAGGACGGATTTTTTGAAAAACCCGTCCAAAACATGTGCAGCCACTGTAAATAAAACTGCAAGCCATGCACCATGCCCCACCACAGGGACATATTCCCTATGCATTTCTGAAGTATAAGGGCTGAAAACAATCTAAGTTAAACATGAAGAGAAGCAATAAACAGTTATTTCATAACTCAAAAAAAAAAAAAAAAAAACACCAAAAGGTCTAAATTAAAAATGCAATAAAAAGTGATAAAAAATAATTTCAGGCTTCTGAAAAAAACAATATGCATATCTTCAGACCATCCTAAAAGGGTGTGTAAGGTTTCAAAAGGATCGGCCTGAAAATGTAGGAGGAGTTGCGCGTACAAGGTACATACGCCCTATACATTTCTGTAGTATTAGGGCTCGAAAAAAGTCTAAGTTAAAAATGCAAAAAATGTTATAAAAAATAATTTCAGGATTCTGAAAAAATAATATGCACATCTTCACACCATCCTAAAAGCGCCTGTTAAGTTTGAAAAGGATTGGCCTAAAACTGTAGGAGGAGGTGCGGGCAGAAGGTACATACTCCCTATACATTTCTGTAGTATTAGGGCTCGAAAAAAGTCTAAGTTAAAAATGCAAAAAATGTGATAAAAAATAATTTCAGGATTCTGAAAAAACAATTTGCATATCTTCATACTATCCTAAAAGCGCCTGTAAAGTTTGAAAAGGATTGGCCTAAAACTGTAGGAGGAGTTGCGGGCAGAAGGTACATACTCCCTATACATTTCTGTAGTATTAGGGCTCGAAAAAAGTCTAAGTTAAAAATGCAAAAAATGTGATAAAAAATAATTTCAGGATTCTGAAAAAACAATATGCATATCTTCAGACCATCCTAAAAGTGCCTGTAAAGTTTGAAAAGGATTGGCCTAAAACTGTAGGAGGAGTTGTGGGCAGAAGAATGATGGGGACGCTGACAGACGGACAGACACTCAAAATTTCAGAGGGTATAACATAATACCCCACCACTTTTTTGGTGGCGGGGCATAAAAAGTACAAATAACAGAACTGGTAAACAAACGTACATGTAGACACACTGAAACAACAATAAAATGACAACAAAAAGTAAATAGTTAACAAAGTATTAAAATTTTGTTACCAAAACACCAAAATTAATTTACTGTACTCTTAATTTCACCAGGGAAATTAGGAAATTAATGTGCCAAAACCAACATACAATAGTTAAAGTGCCAAAATTTCTGGGGAGACAATTACTCTAGAAGGTAAATGTTTTTACAACATTCAGAAAAGGATGCAAGACTAATCTATAAAGCTATGATGAACTCTATTTTTCATTTTTATCACTGAATTTTTGTGATTGTTTCTTATGGTGGAACTCAACACAGAAAACAAGCCCTTAAAAATATTTCATGAAAACACAAACTCCTTGCTGCAAACCAGACCAAAAATACAGACAGAATGAAGTTTTTAAATTACATAACTAGAGGAAGTCTGTTAGCCTTCGCCATTCTCTGGGCAAATTCAGCATATGACAAACTGGTGACCCATCTCTTATTTATTCAAGAATATAGGCTTTGAACTTAATGAGACAATTTACATAAATTTTCTATGCCAAATTTTTGGCAAAAGTAATAAAAATATCAATTTGTAATCTGAAATTTTTACTAGCACACTAAGCATTAGGGCTTTACAGTTCCAAGAAAGGTAAGTATTCACATCTAAACAAACAATGTTTCAGAGCTAAATGAATTCATGGATGCCATCTAATGACATTATCAGAACCTTTCTGTCATTTGAAATATCTCATTCCTTTTTATAATGCAATTTTTTTAGTTATTACAAATACACCCTAAAATGGTGAGACCTGAGTCTGTTTATGTTGAGGTTTTACAGCCCAGTCAACCAAACTGGGTCATGTTGAGTGTGATCAGTATCTCTAACCACACTTTTACTGGGCAAGCGTAGACCTCTAAGCGGTTAACCAGTATTGTGAACATTCTTTTGCCAGAAACTGATAACTGCCCTTCTTGAATCAGTAGAAAGGAGAGAATGACCCTGGAAAATATTTCATGATCAAATCATGATCAAATCTTCACAAAAGAATGTTGCTGACCCAGCAGGGGTTTAACCCGACCCAGGGGGGTTTGAACCCACAGCATCACCAGTCGGTAATGCCTCCATGATCTTGTTTGAGTATATATATCCCTTTACATGGAATAAATATATTGGAAACATTCTTCTTAGGGACAGTTAAGAAGCTACCACAAAAATTCGAAGAATGAAGACAGATGAAAAATAGAGTTTACACTGTGTTCCAAGACAAAGTTCTGAGTCTGTCAATCATACTAGTCTGCAAACCAGACTCTGCAGTCTGTCATACATGGCTAGACTGTCTCACTGGAACCATGCTTAGACTGTGCAACTAAAGCAGTTTGAAAATTAAGCCAGACACAAGACTTTGCAGGGCCGCAGTCCAGGTTAACCTTTAGCGTGCTGGATTTAAATGTTTTAAAATATTCTAGATTTTCACTTTTCTTCTGTTTAGACATTCTACTGAACTGGTTTCCTTTGGAGACAATTCAAATCAAATGTCAAACAAAACAACAACAAACAAACCAAAACTAGTCCGGTAAGCATTCTGCTTAAATCTGTATCTGACCATTATCTACCCAACAGGAATCCTGTCAGGCCAGTAACTGTCCCATTACGAAAACATGCCTATTCAAATATATAGAAAATTTCATCTCCAAAAATTGAAAATTTTCAGATAAAAAACGCAGATATTTTTCATATTTCTGCACAAAACATAGATTGTGGGTACTCATTAGAACCGCCTCACCAAGGCGGTTCTAACAAGTACCCACAGTCTATGCTTTGAGCAGAAATAAGAAAAATAACATATACCCCTGTAAACCCCAGTTTTACAATATAAAGGTGGGGTTTAAGGGGGTCAAAATTATATAGGTATGTTTTCGTGATGAATACAGATTTAAGCAGAATGCTCTGGGCCTTTTTCACACAAGCATGCTGAAGGTTCAGCTACAAGACTAATCTTTAGCAAGGCTAGACCAGGTGTCACAACGAAATAATAACCTTTGCTCGTTGGGAATAATTTGAGAAGGCAGATGTTGGTGTGGACAAACGCCTCTCCGCGCTATTGCTTGACAGAGAATTTTCGTCGATACTTCCATGGTAACTATTTCGAGTGTTAGTCTCCTCATCAGAATGGTTTCCCTTGTTACGATCATAAATATCACTGACACTATGACTACGCACACCCTAAAAATGATCCATATATGTTAAGACACTTTTTCCTTACAGCTCCAGTTAAGGCGCATTTTTCAACCAAAAAATATTGATATCTTTTCATATTTCTCCATGAAATCATGTATTGTGGTATTCATTAGGAACACCTAATCAATCCAACCTTTTTGCAACATGATTCTAATCAGATCCATTACCCATCATGTTTTCACAGAAAAATGCAAAATTATCATTCAACTACAATTTAACCTCAACTATGCTCTGGGCAAATTCAGCAGACAAAACTTGTGAGATATTTTACCCTACAAAACATAGGATTTGACATTTCAGACAAACTACCTCTAAAGAAGCAATTTGCATGAAATGTCAAACCTATTTTTTCTAGGGGAATAGAAAGAAAATATCTCTAAGTGTCATGTGCTGATTTTTTACCCACATGCAGAGCGATAAGTGGAGCTGGAGTCTTCTGTCCACTATAAGGGACTACAATGTATATAAAGTCGGAGAAAGCATGTTTATAGTTGAAGAATTATTAAGCAATGATATGGTAAATGGTCCTAAAATTTCGAACACTTTATTCCATACTTTTTGGGATAAAAGTTTGCTTTTTATGAGCTTGTTTCTTAAAATACTTAGTGGAATGGCAAACAGTGCAGACCCTGACCAGACTGCTCCTAGAGCAGTTTGATCTGGATCTGCACTGTCTGCATATGCCATTTTGTCAGAAACTTTGGCATTAAAAATTTTAGGACATTTACTGTAAACCTTCTGTTATGAATACTTAAATTAATTAGATTTTAGCACTCTTTGAGCAAAGTCAGCAAACGACAAACTGTACATAGTCTTTTTGTTTTGTTTTGTCTTGTTTTTTTCCCTCCTGAAGACAGGTGAAATTTTATGCAAACTGTCTCTCAAGCAAACAGTCTACATAAATTGTCAAACCTAATTTAGTGTGGAAAAAAAAAATAAAATAAAAATAAAAAGGTGACTCTCATTTTCTCAAACACCAATATCTCAAATCAAATAACTGGCATGGTTTAGACTGCTATAGATTCCTCACACCCCAACTCCATTTATCTCAAACCGCTATTATCTAAAACCAAAAATTCTGGTCTCCAGGAGTTTGAGATACTGAGAGTTGACTATACAGTCGACTCTCGTTATCTCGAACTCCAAGGGACTCTCTGAACTACTTCGAGATATCCGTAGTTCGACATATCAGGTTTGCAGAATTGAGGAAAAAATAATTCGATTAACCACATTTAACAAACTGATAGGTAACTGGACTTTTGAAGTTAGAGATATATTGAAAATATTGTGGAAAAGAGGAGAAATTGCTCCTCAGGAGCAATTTCTCCTCTTTTTCTACAATATTTTCCATCTGTTGTTAGGTTTTCATGTATAGGCAGGGACCAGATTTTCACTTCGAGATAAGCGGTTATTCGAGATAAGCGAGGTCGAGATAACGAGAGTCAACTGTATTTCAAATTGTTGTTTGCTAAATATTTACCCAGCATGCTAAGCATTAAATTAGCTACTCACAAAACAGTTTTCGAAAGCACATACATTTTATATGTATATAGCATATATAAGATGAGATCATTCAAGCATGTTTACAAAGTTGGTCAAAAGAAAATGACTTTTAAATTAAAAATTTGAAAACACAGAATGTTAGTCTTATTTTGGTGGGGAGAATTTTTTAAGTGTCTCCTGACAATATTGAACTTCTGAGGGCTAATCACAACTGCTGTAGAAGAGATTTTGAAATTATTTTATTTATTGTTTAGAGAAATGATTCACATTAAACATCAAGTCTTATTTTTTCTGAAAAATAATAATAAATCAGATTTCACAGTTGGCACACCATCGCAAAATCGCTACACTCCATGCTAATGTTGCCAATAGCATGACAGACAAATGGAAAAAAATATTGCTCTCGCACATCCTTACCATGAAGGGAAGCCATATAGGAAGTTTGGTTAAATTCCACCCAGTGGTTTAGGAGGAGATAGTGCTACGGACCGACAGACAGATAGAGGCATTCACAATATCCCCATCGCTAAAGCGCATTGTCTGCTATAATTTTGTTTGGCACTTTAAGGATTTAGGATTGCATTTTCTAATGATCATGCACTGATCATAAAATAGTCATGCGCAAAATATCAACCGCTGAAAAGTTATCATGTGTGTGTGTATGTAGGTGTTCAAGTTACTTTTTCAAATGGCTGGTTAAAGATATAAAATACTACACTGGAATCTGTTTATAAGACAGCTCATTATTTGACAGATTCAGATATAAGACCATTTAAAGATGGACCCCTAAAGTGTTGTGTCCAGAAAGAAAAATGTACAGATTATATAGAAAAATGACGATTTATGGTCATATATAGAAATATGTCAATTTATGGTCATTTTTCTGTATAATCCATAGATTCTATACTTTTTGATACAGCATGGTTGTTTAGCTAAGAGGGTGTTAAATTTAGATCCCAGCCAAAGTGTTAAAAAGAGGTTGTGGTGTAATAGCCAAGATGACCAGGGTACGGAAAACTTATAAACTACCGTATTCGACCTAATTACCGCACATGCTCCCATAAGTGCACAGTCAAGCAATTCTGTAGTCTTCAGATTACAGCCCATGTAATTTTTGTCTACTTCTTTTTAAAGGCATATGTTGTGGGTACCTACTTGAATTGCATCGACTTGAATTCAAATGAGTACCCACAACATGCTTTATAAAGAAAATAAGAATAAAAAGTACAAAAAACATTGCAAAAGAATCATTAGACAAGAGGGCCATGATGGCCCTGTAGCACTCACCTGAGCATCATAGCACTTTGAGAACTTGATCTAGAACTGGTCAAGGCAAACATTCTGATCAAAATTCAAAATGATTATATTAACAAGTAAGACAATGTAGCATGGCTAATGGACTGTGAAATAAAGGTCAAGGTCAAATATGGATGACTGCACTCAAGAGGCCATGCTAAGATGTATGCATCTACTAAGTATCACTGGCTGTAGGAGCAATAGTTACTGAGAAACTGACCTAAACACAAACACTTCACAAGTATCAAATATCACACTGTAGGATCAATAATTACTGAGAAACTGACCTAAACTGAAAAACTTAAGAATGTCACTGGATAGAAAAATATACATCACCTTGAAATCATCAAGAAACATTTTGAGCAAGATTCATGATGATCACTTAAAAAATGTGACCTCTAGAGCATCAACAAGGTTTTCCTCTGATTTGGCCAGGTGACCTAGTTTCTGATATCAAGTGACCCAGTTTTAAACTAGACCTAGAAATCATCGACGAACATTTTGAGCAATATTTATGATGATTATTTAAAAAATGTGACCTCTGGAGTGTTAACAGTTTTCTGCTGATTTGGCCTGGTGGCCTTGTTTTTGAGCCCCTGTGACCCAGTTTCGAACTTGACCTAGAAATCATCAAGACAAACAATTTGAGCAAGATTCATGATGATTGCTTCAAAAATGTGACCACTAGAGTGTTAACAAAATTTTCTATTGATTTGGCCTGGGGACCTAGTTTTTTGACCCCAAGTGACCCAGTTTCGAACTTGACCTAGAACTCATCAAGACAAACATTTTGAGCAAGATTCATGATGATTGCTTCAAAAATGTGACTGCTAGAGTGTTAACAAGGTTTTCTGCTGATTTGACCCGGTGACCTAGTTTTAGATCCCAAGTGTTCCAGTTTCAAACCTGACCTAGAAATCCTCCAGACAAACATGTTGAGCAAGATTCATGATGATTGCTTGAAAAATGTGACCACTAGAGTGTTAACAAGGTTTTCCGCTGATTTGGCCAGGTGACCTAGTTTTTGATCCCAGGTGACCCAGTTTCAAACCTGACCTAGAAATCATCAAGACAAACATTTTGAGCAAGTTTCATGATGATTGCTTAAAAAATGTGACCGCTAGAGTGTTAACAGGGTTTTCTGCTGATTTGGCCTGGTGACCTAGTTTTTGACTCCAAGTGACCCAGTTTCAAACCTGACCTAGAACTCATCAAGACAAAACATTTTAAGCAAGATTCATGATGACTGCTTCAAAAATGTGACCGCAAGAGTGTTAACAAGGTTTTAGCTGATTTGGCCAGGTGACTTAGTTTTTGACCCCAAGTGACCCAGTTTTGAACTTGACCTAAAAATCATCAAGACAAACATTTTGAGCAAGATTCATGATGATTGCTTGAAAATGTGACCGCTAGAGTGATAACAATGTTTTCCGCTGATCTGGCCAGGTGACCTAGTTTTTGACCCAAGGTGACCCAGTTTCGAACTTGACCTAGAAATCATCAAGACAAACATTCTGAGCAAGATTCATGATGATTGCTTAAACAAGTCACCCCAATGCTTCCTAGAAAGTTTGGAGTCAGTTGGCCTTTCAGTTCAGGAGTAGAAGCAAAAAATAGATTTTCAAGATAGCTGTCATGGCGGCCTTCTTGGATTTCCAATTGGAACGATTTTAGCTATTTTTGATCTATAAGTCACCCTGATGCTTCCTACCATGTTTGGAGTAAATTGGCTTTTGGGTTTAGGAGAAGAAGCAAAAAACAAATTTTCAAGATGGCTGCAATGGCAGTCCAATCGGCATGATTTTAGCTATTTTTGATCTACAAGTCACCCTGATGCTTCCTAGCAATTTTGGAGTCAATTGGCCTGACCACAACAGCTCACCATGAGCACTTCGTGCTCAGGTGAGCTAAAAAGTCCTTCGCTGATCTTTTTAAAATGTCCCCTTAGTATAGGTGGATATATATTTTACCATAAGTTTTACCAGTAATTGTGAAAAACATAAACACACAGTGGGGTAATTAGGTCAAATACGGTATACCATATCAATCAGTCTGCAGGTACACAGTCTGGCTGAAGCCTGATCGACTTATTCCCCTTTTGTTTGTTTGTGTTGAGGTTTTACGGCCCAGTCAACACAATGGGGTCATGTCAAGCGCGGTCAGTTTACCTAACCACACGTTTACTGGGCAGGCTTAGTCCTCTAAGCGGTTAACCAGTATTGTGCACATTCTTTTGCCAGGAATTATTTCCCTTTTTCATTTGTACATGTTATTATGTCGGTATTGTTTTTATTTTTGCATTCTTTATAACTTGGTTCATTATAGCATGGAGACAACTTCCTAGCTTCAGATTAGAAGGCTATCTGGATTAATAATTTTTCTTACTTCTCCACAAAAACTTATGTTGTTGGTACTCATTAGAAGCTCTTCTGACTCAACTACACAGGTAACGTAGAGCAATAAGAAACAGTTCAAAACATTTCAGTTGAAAAAAAAAAGTGCCTTATCTAGAACTATGTGATTTGAATGCCATGACATGCCTTTTTTCTGAGAAATTTAAATCCTTGTCCTGCTGAACGTGACTATGACCTGCCTTTGCAAACAGTGTAGATCCAGATCAGTTGGCTTCTGAAGAAGCCTCAGAAGCCACTATTCTGGATCTGCACTGTTTCTCATTAAGTATGTGAATTTTATCAACACCCTGGATCAAGCAATCTGACTGGCTGAAAATTGGAAGTGGGTGGCGCATCTTAATTCAGTCAGCATGGCAAGGGTTAACACTTACCATGCTATGGGCAAATTCAGCAGACAACATTTTGAAATATTCATATTTCATATTTTTCCTACAAAATAGGATCTGAAAATCATGCAAATTGTCTCCTAAGAAGACAATTTGCATGAAATGAAGTGTCCAATCTAATTTTCTTATATTTCCTAGAAAATTGGATCAAGAAAAATATTTCAAAATGTGACACTTCATGCAAACTGTCTCCCAACTGTCTCCTAAGGAGAGAATCTGCATGAAGTGTCAGATCCTATTTTCTAGGAAAAATTAGAAAAAAAATATTTCAAAATGTCATCTGCTGAAATTTTTAGCCAGCATGTGAAGGGTTAACCCTTGTCCAGCTGAACCCGGATATACCCTATTTTGCAAACAGTGTAGATCCAGATCAGTTGGCTTCTGAAGAAGCCAACTGATCTGGATCTGCACTGTTTGCCATCAAGTTTATGAATTTATAGCAACAATCTGGATCAAGTAATCTCATTGGTTGAAAATTAGAAGTAGGCGTGGCATCTAAATTTATTCAGCAGGACAAGGGTTAAGAAAACATATCACTACTTATTCATCTGCTCCCAACTTACCGTGGTGTGGCGTCGCTTTGACTTTACGGCCTTCTTTCTCCTCAGCTTTTTATCCGTTTGATCGATATCATTTCCATCACTGCAAATAAAATTAATATGAAATATATCAAAATATTTCTGTTTGAAATAATACAGAATGTTATAAATGTCTGGCATCAGACTTTGGAAGGAAAGTTATAGATCTACTATAATGACAAAAATCATTTTCCGGCATCTGATCAATATTTTAGACACATTTCGTAGAAATGTTAAGAGAAAAGGCTGTTTGGTTGTTTAACCCTTTAAGCCCGGCAGACCAAAACAGACACTTGTGCAAATAGTGTAGATCCAGATGAGATGGCTCATATGAGCCATCTCATCAGGATCTACAGTGTTTGCCATTCTGTTTTTGATTTTGACTGAAACCCGTATTTGCAACAATGGATGTGCCTAAATTCAAAGGTGGAAGAGCCCACTTTAGAAATTCATGGGTGAAAGGGTTAATGACATGTCAACCCTTGTGGGTCATTTTGTGTCGTCTCCCAGAGCAAGGGATATAAGAGCTAGTAGACAAGGGGAAACAGAGAATTAGAAGCGAAAGAAGGAAATGCAAATGGCAATGCAGAGATGGAAGAAATATTAGAATGTCCTTCATCCCCCACTTGCTACAAATACTATCTCCCTACCACCCACAAGAGAAAAGATTTCTATATCCATAAGCAGACAGCAAATGACAAGATCAGCCTATGCACTCATGAAGTACGATCAGGGCCTTCACTGTCCCTTCACAGAATCAATTACTGCTGAAGAATGTATCAATGCACAATGAACACCATGATCAGACTGTGCTGATGTGCAGGTTGTGCTGGGCCTTTGTTCTCTGAATACAGACAACCCTCTTTATACCGACACTCGATAGAACAACAAAATTCATTATAATGACAATTTGACTGTCACGAAACCTTCGCATTAGTCACAAATTATACAAGAATATTACATTTAATACATTTTATGATTTAAGAAACATATGTTTTGGATATATGTTAGAATTGCTTCAACGAGGTGATTCTAACAAATATCCAAAAGATATGTTCTATGAAGAAATAAGAACAAAACAAGACCTTTCTTGCATATCAATCTGCTCATTAAGTATTCTGTACAACAGCAAATTCATTTAAATGGCAACGTCTTTCGGAACAAATGGTGTCGTTGTAACGAGGGTTCACTGTATGTGGTTTTTCATAGTGTAGATTCTGATCTGATGACGTATTCAGCAGCATCTGATATTGGTCGACACTGATTACAAAGGTACAGTTTTTGGGACGCTAAGTATGTGATGATGATGGCTTGGTGTTTTACATCCCTTTCAACATTATTTAAGTCATATCCAGACAACAGAAGAGCGATAATGAAAGGCTCTGTGCAATGAATTGATGTACAGTCATAAGATGAATTCCACCTTGTGGGGGGGGGAGGGTGGGATTCAAACTTGGGACCCCGCAATCCAAAGTTGGGACTGCTAACCATTTGGTCATCCAGATGCTTCGCTAAGCATGTGTTTAAGGAGACTCGATATACATCTGGTAGATTTTCTGCCATTTTTACAAGGGAGACAAATTTTGTGATTTCCTGTTTGCTTTCCTCACACCTATCCCTGGGGGGCAAATACTTTCCCTTAAGGGTAGACCTCTTTTAAAACGGGGGGCAAAAACTTAAATTATCCCCACCCCACTTGAAGGAATATCCATTCACAAGCCTTTGCTGGGTATACATTCTTCTTCTCCTCTTAAGGGAAGCTAAAAAAGCAAAAAAAAAAAAAAAAAAAAAAAAAAAAAATTGAGAGACTTGTGAGTCGCCTCCCCCAATGGTGTTTCCATTCCCCTTAGGCCTTTGCAAGGCTCTATGCTCCTTCATTTATTATTATCATTACTATCATTACTATTATTTTTATTATTGTAATTTTTATGACAAAAACATGCTGTGGGCACTAAATGAGGCAGTTTTAATGGGAACTAACCACAAAATTTTGGTGCAAACATGATGATAATGATGATTTGGTGCTTTACATCCCTTTCAACATTATTTAAGTCATATATATATGATGGAAGGGTGGTAAGAAAAGGTTCGTGCAATAAGATGCCGTACATCCATGAGATGATTTCCACCTTTAGCAGGATTCAAACCCAGGACCTCTTGATCCAAAGTGGGGAGCGCTATCCATTCTGTCATCTGGATGCTTCAGGACCTAACAAGGCAAATATTCTCCTCAATTATCATGTTATCTGAAACTAGATTGAACAATAGCCCATACACCGAATGGAGAGTATCTTTTCTCAAGGCATAGGTTATTTGCAAAAATGAAAAAAGCAATTCCATGTCTGATACTTATAATTATGGGATTCAAGTATGGCTATCGTTAATAATTGCAATATTGATATACTGAATATTGTATTTACCAAGACAGACAGACCTAATCAAACAGAGATAACCCAGATCAGATGCTGCTGAATGCAGCATCTGATCTAGGTCTACACTGTTTGCTACTCATCCAGCAATTTTTATCAAATAAACATGTAGTAAAATGGACTTGTTCAAATTTTAGCAGAAGTATGGTCTGGAGCTATGAGGTATGATGATAAGATGTCCGAATGCTCAAGATAAATATGGTATCTTCATATACCAATCAATTAAGCATGCTGGTTTTTTCTTTTTTTTTTTTTTTCAAGAAAACAGGCTTTGACATTTCAGGCAAATTGTCTCAAAGGAGACAATTTGCATGAAATGTTAAAGCATGTTTTCTGGGGAAAAAAATGAGAAAAAATATCATCAATTTGTGGTCTGCTGAATTCTCCTGGAGAGTGGTAAAGGTTATATGCATTATATGCACTGTTTAAGACATCCTTATCATATGCCTATGGAAGTCAATTATTTTTCTTGAGTTTATAAACAAACACAAAACAGTGAAAGTTTTATTACTTATGAAAGAAACTACCATTTTTAGCTCGCCTATATGAAAGTATAGGTAGAGCGCTATAGTGGTCACCATGGCATCTGCGTCAGTGTCAGATTCTGCGACGGTTAAAGTTTTTGGTTAAAATTTTTTAAAAGGCTATATCTCCTAAATCTCTGGATGGAAGTAGTTAATACTTGCCCTGTTGTTAGATACTGGTCTGTAGTTCTGTGCTGTACTATTTCGACCCACATGAGTGATTCTGAGGTCAAGGTTACAGACTTAAGTTTCTGATTAAAGGTTTTAGAGGAAAAGCGCAATTCAGGCGAGCTACACTGTCCTGCAACAGCTTTTATTACCCTAGATATGCTGACACCTAATTCTTTAATGCTTGGCATGCTGGGTAAAAAATTCAATAAACCACATTTTAAAAAGTTTTCTTATATTTCCCAGAAAATAATCTTTGACTTATTGTGCAAATTGTCTCCTTAGTAATTTGTATGACATGTCAAAGCCTATATTCTGAAAAAATAAAAATAAAAAAAAATATCACCAATTTGTCATCTGCTGGTTTTATCCACATAATGGCAAAGATTAACCATATTTACCATAATAATGGCTCGAACAATCTTGGTAGAGGATTACTAAAGGAACATTTCTACAAAATTATATGGAAATCGGTCCAGTGGTTCTGACAAGAAGATTTTTAAAGTTTTCTATATAGATATATAGGGAAAATAAGCCCCACCCCCTGGCAGCCATGTTTTTTGACGAATCCAAATGGCTTGAACAATCTTGGTAGAGGATCACCAAAGGAACATTTTTGCAAAATTATATTGAAGTCGGTCCAGTGGTTTTGGACAAGAAGATTTTTAAAGTTTTCTATATAGATATATTGGGAAAATAAGCCCTGCCCCCTGGTGGCCATGTTTTTTGACAAATCCAAATGGCTTGAACAATCTTGGTAGAGGATCACCAAAGGAACATTTCTGCAAAATTATATGGAAATCGGTCCAGTGGTTTCGGACAAGAAGATTTTTACATTTTTCAATATAGATATATAGGGAAAATAAGCCCCACCCCCTGGCGGCCGTGTTTTTTGACTAATCAAAATGGCTCGAACAGTCTTGGTAGAGGATCACCAAAGGAACATTTCTGCAAAATTATATGGAAATCGGTCCAGTGGTTTCTGACAAGAAGATTTTTAAAGTTTTCTATATAGTATATATAGGGAAATTAAGCCCCGCCCCCTGGCGGCCATGTTTTTTGACGAATCCAAATAGCTTGAACAATCTTGGTACAGGATCACTAAAGGAACATTTCTGCAAAATTATATTGAAATCGGTCCAGTGGTTTCGGACAAGAAGATTTTTAAAGTTTTCTATATAGATATATAGGGAAAATAGGCCCCGCCCCCTGGTGCCATGTTTTTTGACGAATCCAAATGGCCTGAACAATCTTGGTAGAGGATCACCAAAGGAACATTTCTGCAAAATTATATTGAAATCAGTCTAGTGGTTTCTGACAAGAAGATTTTTAAATGTTTCTATATAGCTATATAGGGAAAATAAGCCCCGCCCCCTAGCGGCCATGCTTTTTGACGAATCCAAATGGCTTGAACAATCTTGGTAGAGGATCACCAAAGAAACATTTCTGCAAAATTACATTGAAATCGGTCCCGTGGTTTCTGACAAGAAGATTTTTAAAGTTTTCTATATAGATACATAGGGAAAATAAGCCCCGCCCCCTGGCGGCCATGTTTTTTGACGAATCCAAATGGCTTGAACAATCTTGGTAGAGGATCACCAAAGGAACATTTCTGCAAAATTATATTGAAATCGGTCCAGTGGTTTCTGACAAGAAGATTTTTTAAGTTTTTTGTTAAAAAATATATTTTTAGCTCCTGTGACCTAGATATGCAACAGACCGGAACCATTTGAACAACATTGAAAGAGGATCAACCAAGGATCATTCCTGTGAAGTTTGGTCAAAATCCAATCAGTGGTTTAGGAGGAGATGTTGTTTAAAGATTGTGGACGGACGGACGGACAGACATACGGACGACGACGATGGACGGTGAGTGATCACAAAAGCTCACCTTGAGCTTTCAGCTCAGGTGAGCTAAAAATCTACCTGTGGTGTCCAGTTCTCTTAATTAGTCTTCTTTTAATTGAAATGATCATGTCCACCAAATTTAGTTTTCTGACACCAATTTGATGTCCAAGAAGTCCCACATATATATATAGTACATAAATCAGCAATTTTTTGATATGCAAATGAAGAGTTTTTAATTGTCATAACTGTGTATGAAGAAACCTGCCAAATATAGATTATATTCCTTCAATAACTATTTTAGAGACTAAAAAAATCCCAAATGCGTAACATCATCACTAGATTTTACTATGTATACCGTAATAAACCTAAGTATTGGTACAGACAGGCCATAGAAAACAGTGTAGACACAGAATGCAGCATCTGATCTGGGTCTACTATGTTTGCCACTCATCTAGAACTATTTTAGACAAATCATCAGGTAGTAAAAGACTTTTCCAAATTTTAGGACAAGTATGGTAAGGAGTTAAGGTGTCCCAATATTTAAGGTAATCAATACAGTAATTTTAGGCTATACCATATATACTAAACATTATGGCAATTATCTTTCAGCAAACAGTGAAGAATGTGGAGTCTGATCATGGGTCACACTGTTTGCCATTTAGCTAGGCACTACAAATATACAAATGGACTTCCTGAATTTTTACTATAAGCATGCTTAAGAGTTAAGGAGATCTAATGTTTAGAATAAATGCAGTATCTTGACTGAACGTAATACTTGAATGTATCTCAGGGTATTTCCTTACAAAGCTTTTTTTCCAAATAGGAGGACAGACAGAACAATATATTTAGTGCACTGGTATCATCATCCTGACTCAATGCATTAAATATCAGCTATGTACTGATTAAACTTTCACTATCAATGTTTGCTTGCTTGAGATGAGGTTTAGCATCACTGTCAACTATCTTTCAGTTGTCTCATGACTGCATGGGACTGCGACAGTGGGGCTGATGCCCTTCTATAATGCTGCCTCACTGCAGTATCATGCCAGACACACTGATCTACCACAACCACCTGTCAGATTATACAAACACCAATGTGACCAGTCCTAGCTCTTCTTCCTTATGAAGAGCACCAAAAGAAAGAGCAGCTATGACCAGTTTAGAAGTCTTGTTAAAACCCAAATGGGGATAAAACCAACAACCTCAGTATCCCACCAACTGAGCCGCTCTGAATGGTCACTAATGATGTTGTTTTAATGATGTTGTTTGCATATCAGTCATGGACTGGTTAAATTCTTTGGTTTTGTTTGTTTGTGTGGAAGTTTTATGGCCCAGTTGGGTCATGTCCAGAGCGGTCAGTTTACCTAATTACACTTTTACTGGGCAGGCTTAGTCCTAGCGACTGACCAGTATTGTGCACATTCTTTTGCCAGAAATTGATAATTGCCCTTCTTGAATCAGCAGAATTGACCTTAGAAAATATTTCATGATCAATCTCCATAAAAGAATGTTGCCGGCCCGGCGAGGATTGAACCCACAACTTCCTGATTACCAGTCGGACGCGCATCCAATTGAGTCACTGAGGCTGGCGTTTTGAGATCTAGCATATATCAGTCTGAACTGGATAACTTTCTTTACCAATGTTGTTTTGAGGTTTAGCATATTTGTCCAGGATTGGTTTAACTTTTGCTACTGACATTGTTTTGAGAATTAACATATCAGTCATGAATTGGTTAAACTTTCACTATCAATGTTGTTTTGAGGTTAACAAATCAGTCACGGATTGGTTAAACTTCTGCTACTGATGATGTTTTGAGGTTTAGCATATCATATAGTTTTGCTACCAATGTTGTGTCTAGGTTTAGCATATCAGTCATAGATTGATTAAACTTTTGCTACCACTGTTGTTTTGAGCTTTGAGATATCAGTCATGGATTGATTAATTTTTTTGCTACCAATGTTGTTTTGAAGTTCAAGATATCAGTCATGGATTGGTTAAACTTTTGCCACCAATGTTGTTTTGAGGTTTAGCATATCAGTCATGGATTGGTTAAACTTTTACTATCAATGTTCAGTCATGACCTGGTTAAACTTTCACCAATAATACTTGTTTAACAATCTTATTAACCCTTGTCCTGCTGAACCCGGATATACCCTGCATTTGCAAACAGTGTAGATCCAGATCAGTTGGCTTCTGAAGAAGCCAACTGATCTAGATCTGCACTGTTTTCCATTAAGTATGGGAATTTATAGCAACAATCTGGATCAAGTAATCTAATTGGCTAAAAATTAGAAGTGGGCGTGGCGTCTCAACTTATTCAGCAGGACAAGAGTTAACAATATTTCAGTCATCTTGCACCATTAGCAGGTAAAAGGCTAGTTTTGAAGATACTCAAGTAATGTGCCTAAAAACGTGGCAATGTAGAAATGACAGCATTGAATCTGACCAAACTGTTTCTTTTTAGGAGCAGTCTGATATGTGTCTTTATTGTTTGCACAGGCTTGTCTGTCTCAATACTTAGTATGAATATGGTAATGAAGGAGATATTTGATCTCACGCTATTATGTTTGGGCAGACACTCTGTCCAAGTTTTATTACACTATTCCTGGAATCCAAAGCAAACAAAATCTGTGTTAGCTAAACAACCCTGTTGCATTTAAATAAAAATGTATAGATGATATAGAAACATGACCATAATACTCCTTCCTCAGCAGTCTGCTAATATCTAAATTTTAACCTTAATGTGCCAAACAAAATTGTAGTAGACCACATTCTAGACTTTTTTTTTCAGAGAAAATAAGAGTTGGCATTTCACATGAACTGTCTGCCAAGCAGACAATTCACATAAAATGTCGACATATTCATAACTCCAGATAAGAGGGGTATTCACATAAGTTTTCTTATTTCCGCCATGGCGAGGCATTTTAATGAGTACCCACAACATATGTTTTAGTGCAGAAATTAGAAAACTATTACTACTTTTCGGATGAAAAAAAGAACCTTATCTAGAGATAAGATATTTTCTCGGAGAAAAAAAAATCAAAATGTTGTCTGCTGCAGTTGTGATAAACATAACTTCACTGAGTATATATTTGCAAACATAGGTATATTTAGATTAGACTGAGGACCTGTTTATGCTGAAACATAATTGTCTGTCAAAAGTATACAAACCATAAAGTTTAACTGGAGTTCATGAATGCATTATGAATTTTAAAATCTTTATCAACATCAAAACAGAGAGCATGTCCCATTTTGGAAAACAGGCTAAATTTGACAAAACAAAAAACCCAAAAAAACAGCTGTATAAGAGACAGTGATGATAAACTAATAAAGGTAGACAGAATCATTTAACTGTGAAAGACTGAACTAACTGAGGTAGAGATGATTACTAAATTGGGACAGAGCTGACTGGCTGTGCAAGAGGTAGAGAAGACTGTTAAACTGATACAGAGCTGACTGGCAGTGAAACAGAGGCCGAGATGATTGTTAAATTGAGACAGAGGTGATTGGCTGAATAACTGAGGTAGAGAAGACTGTTAAACTGATACAGAGTTGAGTTTGTTTGTGTTAGTCAAACCAATGGGGTCATGTCAAGCGCGGTCAGTTTACCTAACCACACATTTACTTGGCATGCTTAGTCCTCTAAGCGGTTAACCAGTATTGTGCACATTCTTTCACCAGAAACTGACAACTGTCCTTCTTGAATTAGCAGAAGGGA
Organism: Anodontia alba; assembly: GCA_964016985.1. Classification (NCBI taxonomy): domain Eukaryota; kingdom Metazoa; phylum Mollusca; class Bivalvia; order Lucinida; family Lucinidae; genus Anodontia; species Anodontia alba. The sequence goes on along the minus strand of OZ024836.1, from coordinate 58,389,264 downwards.
GAGAATGACCATAGAAAATATTTCATGATCGATCTCAACGAAAGAATGTTGCCGACCTCGGCTACAGAGTTGAGTGGCTGTGTAACAGTGGTAGAGAAGATTGTTAAACTGAGACAGAGCTAACTGGCTATATAACAGAGGTAGAGAGGACTTAATTGACAGACAGAGCTGACTGGCTGTGTAACAGAGGTAGTGATCACTGTTAAACTGAAACAGAGCTGACTGGCTGTGTAACCGAGGTACAGATGACTGTGAAATTGAGACAAAGCTGACTGGCTGTTCAACAGAATTAGATGACTTGTTAACTGAGTGAGCTGACTGGCTGTGTAACAAATGTACAGATAACTGCTAAATGGAGATAGAGATGGCTGGTTCTGTAACAGAGGCAGAGATGACTATTAAATTGAGATAAAAGTTGTCTGGCTCAGTAACAGAGGTAGCAACAGCAGCTACGCTGAGACAGACCTTACTGGCTGTGTAACAGAGATGACTATTCAATTGAGAGAAAGCTTAACTGGCTGTGTAACAGAGGTAGAGATGATCACTGAACTGTAACTGAGATGATTGCCTGTGATGCCTGTTTAATTAATCCATGGGACTGGATGTATAACTAGTTATGACAAGGCAGTCTGAAGGACAGCTATATCCCCCGCAGCAGAATGCCAATCGAGCAGCCTCAAAATTAGAGGCTCAAACTGGTGGCCTTCAACTGTGACCTTGACCTTGTGTCTGCAATGTTGAGTTATGGGTTCTGCACATCATCTCACTAAGGCAAACATTTGACCCAAAAAATTTACTAAATATCTTTCAAAGGGTTCAGGAGATATGGAGTGAACATGAAATTCAAGGCTCAAACTCATGACCTTTAAATGTGACCTTGACCTTGAATCAGGATGCTTGAGTTATGGGTTCTGCACTCGCCTCACTAAGGCAAACATTTGACCAAAGTTTCATGAAAATCTTTCAAAGGGTTCAGGAGATATGGAGCAAACAAGAAAGAGACGGATACCTTCAATTGTGACCTTGACCTTGAGTCTGCATCGTTGAGTTATAGGTTCTACACATCATCTCACTAAGGCGAACATTTGACCCAAATTTAACAAGGCAGTCTGAATGGCAATGGAGCGGCCTCAAAATGCAAGGCTCAAACTGGTGGTGACCTTCAACTGTGACCTTGACCTTGAGTTAGCATAACTGAGTTAGGGTTCTGCACATCATCTCACTGAGGCAAAAATTTGACCAACGTTTAAAGAAAATCCTTCTAGGGGTAAAGGAGATATGGAGCCGACACCAAATTCAAGGCTCAAACTCGTGACCTTCAACTGTGACCTTGACCTTAAGTTCGCAGGGCTGAGTTATGGGTTCTGAGTTATGGGTTCTGCACATTGCCCCACTGAGGTGAACATTTGACCAAAGTTTAGAGAAAATCCTCCCAGGGGTAAAGGAGATGCAGAATGGACACAAAATTCAAGGCTCAAACCTGTGACCTTGAACTGTGACCTTGTGAGTCTGCATGGTTGAGCTATGGGTTCTGCACATCATTTCACTGAGGCAAACATTTGACCAAAATTAAAAGAAAATCCTTCCAGGGGCAAAGGAGATATCGAGTGGATATGAAATTCAGGGCTCAAACTCGTGACCTTGAACTGTGACCTTGTCTTTGAGTCCCCATGGCTGAGTTATGGGTTCTGCACATCATCCCACAGGTGAACATTTGACCAAAGTTTAGAGAAAATCCTCCCAGGTGTAAAGGAAATACAGAGTGGACATGAAATTCAAGGATCAAACCCATGACCTTGAACTGTGACCTTGACCTTGTCGGCATGGTTGAGTTATTGATTCTGCACATCGTCTCACTAAGGTGAACATTTGACCAAAGTTTAAAGAAAATCCTTCCACTGGTATAGGATACAGAGCGGACGTGAAATTCAAGGCTCAAACCTGTGACCTTGAATTGTGACTTTGACCTTGTGTCGGCATGGTTAGGTTATGATTTCTGCACATCGTCTCACTGAGGCAAACATATGATCAAAGTTTAAAGGAAATCCTTCCAGGGGAAAAGGAGATATGCAGCAGACATGAAATTCAAAGCTCAAACCCATGATCTATGACCTTGACCTTCAGTTGGCATGGTTGACTTATGGGTTCTGCACATCGACTCACTGAGGCGAACATTTGACCAAAGTTTAATGAAAATCTTTCAAAGGGTTCAGGAGATATGGAGCAGACAAGAAAGTGTTACGGAAGGACAGACGGAAGGACAGATGGAAGGACAGATGGATGGACGGACAGACGGATGGACACAGACAGACGGACAGACATAGGCCATTTCTATAATCTCCCATCCGCTTCGTGGCAGGGGATTAATGAATGCACACACACATCCAAGGATGAAGCACTCTGATATCAAACTATTTATCTCCTCATTTAGGGCCAAATTCTTTAAAAGTAGCTCCCTTTGAGAAGTATTCATATACCAGGGAAACAAATCCTCTTCAGCTGGGGTGATCCAAGAGCTTTCAGTGCAGAGTGCTCTTTTTTGAAGCATGTATATTTACATTAACCCTTGTCCTGCTGAACCCAGATATACCCTGCCTTTGCAAATAGTGAAGCTAACTGATCTGGATCTGCACTGTTTGTCATTAAGTATGTGAATTTGTGTCAACAATCTGGACAAAGAAATCTGATTGGCTGAAAATTAGAAGCGGGTGTGGCATCTTAATTTATTCAGCATGGCAAGGTTAAAGCAGTAGATGTCAGTGAAAACAACCAACTGTTTGAAACAAGTCTAGGCTCACCTTTCCCACATTCTGGGAATTGTGTTAAGCAGACAACATTTTGAAATAGTTTTCCTACTTTTGTCACAAATTATAGAGCTCAAAAATGCATACATGTTGTCTCCATGCAATGTTTAGCCCGAATTCTCTCCTTAACCCTTGTCCTGCTGAACCAGGATATACCCTGCTTTTGCAAACAGTGTAGATCCAGATCAGCTGGCTTCTGAAGAAGCCAACTGATCTGGATCTGCATTGTTTGTCAATAAGAATGTGAATTTTTATTAACAACTTGGATCAAGTAATCTGATTGGCTGAAAATTAGAAGTGGGCGTGGCATCTTAATTTATTCAGCATGACAAGGATTAAGAGATAATTCAGAGGCAAAGCTGAGCTTGTCAGGTGCATAGCTAGACGGAAGCCATGGAGCCCAGCCTTCAACATAGATTTGACAATTTAACCTTTTTTTTTTTTTTTCTCACCTAAAACTTGTTCAGATGACATCAAATTTTAGAGGCTTTATTAATCCATTGTATACAGAATAGACACCCTCACACCATATATTGGAAGAGTCCAATTTCAATTTTAGGTATGTCCAGCTATGAGATGTAGATATTCCTAGAGAAAAATGGGTGATCTATTTGCAAACAGTGGAGACCCTGATCAGACACCATGTTTTGTGGCCTCTGATTTGGGTCTGCACTGTTTGCCAATTATCCTTTTAGGAGTCTCCAGACTATAATGGGTTAGCAGCTTCATCTTCATACAGTTCCTGGCTACACCCCTGCTTGTACTTTGTAGCAAAATAAATTGCTTGTACTTGGCTTGTAATGAAAAACAATGGTTTTTCACTTAAGAAGATAAAAAAACTTTGTACTTTTATATTGTAACTACTAAATTCCCTTTCCAGAATGCAACAGAATGCAATGTGTTAAAGTACACCTGTGCTGGGTGCAACAGGTAACTTTATGAACCATCCACTTTATCAGGAGCTTTAATGCTTAGCACTGTGGGTAAAAATTAAGCAGATCATTACGAAAACATGCCTATTTAAATATACTGAAAATTTTACTACCAAAAAAAATGAAAATTTTCAGATAAAAATTCTGTTATTTTTCATATTTCTGCTCAAAACATATATTGTGGGTATTCGTTAGAACCGCCTCGACGAGGCGGTTCTAACGAGTACCCACAATATATGTTTTGAGCAGAAATAAGAAAAATAATGTATACCCCTGTAAACCCCAGTTTTACTATATGAAAGTGGGGTTTAAGGGGGTCAAAATTATATAGGCATGTTTTCGTGATGTGACATTTTGAAATACTTTTCTTATTTTTTTTTCAAGAAAATATGCTTTTCACATTTCATGCAGAGAAAAACTGTATAAAACGTCAAAGCCTATTTTCCAGGAAAAACAAGAAAAATATCACCAATTTGTTGCATGCTGAATTAGCCAAGAGAATGGTAAAGGATAAGAAATGATGAATTAAAATTTAATCTGAAAGTGGAGCACACCAGAAGTCATTTAACACTGTCTAGTTGCAATTTTATCAATGATATATTATTAGTTTTTTTTTTCTGTCAGCTCAAAAATGAACCCACATCTTTCAATAAAGAATAAAGAGTTGTTTATTATGTTATGTTATTAGTTTTGTATCTAACAAAACAGAAAAATTGAACTAAAGGCTTTTATAGAAAGATATATTTCAACAAACCTCAGTGATTCAGTTCTGGTATAGAGAAGAGCCATATTTTGAAAAGTTTTGATATTTAATACACACCATACAGGGTTTTATATATCCTGTTACTATTACTCAATTTGATAGTACACTAAGGTGTGGTGATAGTGTCCTGTAAGTTGATATTATCTACTCTTAACTACCCTAAATAATAACATCTTAAAGGGAACTGATACACTTTCAGGGGAGACAATTTGATAGAGATTGTATTGTCTCCCTTCAGCTGAGATTGTTTGTTTGTTTGTTTGTGTTGAGGTTTTACAGCCCAGTCAACCCAATGGGGTCATGTCGAGCGCGGTCAGTTTACTTAACCACACATTTACTGGGCAGGCTAAGCGGTTAACCAGTATTGTGCACATTCTTTCGCCAGAAACTGACAACTGCCCTTCTTGAATCAGCGGAAGGGAGAGAATGACCGTAGAAAATATTTCATGATCAATCTCTACGAAAGAATGTTGCCGACCTCGGTGGGGGTTGAACCCGCGACCTCCTGGTCTCTAGTCAGACAGCGCATCCAACTGAGCCACCGAGGCCGGCTAGCTGAGATTGTATTGTCTCCTTTCTGTGAGACTGTATTGTCTCCCTTCAGTTCAGACTGTATTGTCTCCCTTCAGTTCAGACTGTGTTGTCTCCCTTCAGTTCAGACTGTATTGTCTCCCTTCAGTTCAGACTGTATTGTCTCCCTTCAGCTGAGATTGTATTGTCTCCCTTCTGTAGAGATTGTATTATTTCCCTTCTGAAAAGGGATCTAATCTAAAAGTTAAGAATTTGTTCCCCCTCAGGAGCAGATTTCTTCTCTTTTAAAGTAGACCCTTCCCAGAATGGATTTGGCAAGTAGGAAAGCAAGCAGGATGTCTTAGAATTGTCTCCCTTTCAAAAAATGGCAGAATTTTTACCAATTATATTCTTACTGTACTCATAGCTCTATATAAGAGATGTATCTCTTGCACAAAGTTAACTCGTGCAAAACTGTGTTAGTTTATTTACTAGTTTATTTACTAATTTATTATTTTTATTTTTTCCAAGACAATAATGCTTGACATTTCATAGGAATCATCTGTTATTTATTTTTCCAAGAAAATAAGGCTCAATGACACTTTATATGAATCTTCTGCTAGGCAGATGATTCACATGAAATCAAGAAAATAAGGCTTGACATTTTATATAAATTCTCTGCTATGCTGATGATTCACATAAAATGTCAAGCCTTATTTTCTTGGAAGAAGAAAATCTTGAATGTTATCTGCTGCTGTTGTGATTGGCACTTTAAGGTTTATGTTGCCCACACAGTTACAAAATGGGTTCAAACAAATTTTTTTGAACAAATATATTTTTGCAACATGTACACAGATTTTATGTTTAAAAAATTTGCTAAAATGATTCAAATTATTGTGATTTTACAGCAATATTAGATTTTATAGTCTGCTGTACGTACATTTATGTGGGAAAAATACAACACATATGTAAACATCTCCACAAAAAATAGTACCCTTAGTTTTAACTTTTTGACATATAGTAAAATCTGTTATTTTTTTTCATGGGGTGACATTCTTAAGTAGAAAATTCCTGGGGAAAATTATAAATGATTTATTGTTCTTTGATGAATGAACATTTGTATATACAGCCCAAAAATACTGTTTCATGGCTGTGTTTTATTTACAATATTTTTTTAAGATGACAAAACCTATTCAGAGAAAAGGCACATAAATATAAAAAAAAGATGAACGCAGGGATCAGGCTACAAGGCGACTGGGGCTTAATAGTCGCCCTTGAGGGCTCTAAATCGCCCTGGGAAGCCCTGAGGGCGACAAAAACTTCGCCCTCGATTTTTGCAACTTTTGAAAAAGCTAATACTTGTGCAAAACGAACTTTTTGTTAGGAGAAATCCAGTAAAAATTGAACAAACATGCAAAGATAAAATTCATTTGAAAAAAAGTTGTTAGAAGTATCAGAAATGCCACAGAATAAAAGTCTAATGTGGTTAAACAAGTTTTCGAGGAAAACTGTTTGCCTACTAAGTACAAAAGATTGTTTTCGTCAATGTCATTAGTTTTCATGGGTGTCTGTTTTTTCATAAATGAACCATTTATGTGCTGAAAATTGGTCAGAAACAGCATTAAAAATGCTAAAAACTAAGTTGAAAAGTTGACAGACATTTTAGCGAACAAATTTCTTTTTATCATTATGTTTATAGCTTATCAGATCTTGATGTTTTGACTGAGAAGATCAATTTCCAAAAAGATATGGGTGCAGATATGATACATTTGCCCTACTCATGTCTGTGTTTCTATGGATCATTTATAATTGGTTTAGAAGTAAGAATTAACAGATCTACAGAAAAAAATTGTTTCCTTTTTTATTAATTCCCAAGACAATGTGGTAAAGCGAGGTGAGAGTCCTTAAGTGTCATACTTTCAGTAAGGTGATAGGTTAACCGAGTCTTGACTTCTCCCTCATCCTATAGAACTTCTCCCTGTTTTGTCTGGAGGGAGAAGTCACTTCTCCCTAAATTTCTGAGCCAGCTTGACCCCTGGAACAGCTGAGTTTGATAACTAGATCACGCAGTCGATGGCACGCCATGGCAAATCCCTAAGCAGAGAGAAGTGAAAACTAATGTTGCTCTCACACATTCATACCATGCGGGGAAAGTCATTAGCAAGTTTGGTTGAATTCAACCCAGTGGCTTAGGAGGATAGCGTGATGGACAGATGGATGGACAGATGAACAGATGGATGGAAAACTAATGTTGCTCTCGCATACCCTAACCTGTAGCAAGTTCGGTTAAATTCCCCCCAGTGGTTTAGGAAAAATAGATAGATGGACGGATGGATGAAAAATAATGCTCTCGCACATCCTTACCACAGGCGGAAGTCATGTAGCAAGTCTGGTTAAATTCTGCCCAGTGGTTTAGGAGAAAGAGTGACAGACAGATGGCCAGGAAGATGGACAGACAGACAGATGGATGGAAAAATAATGTTGCTGTAGCACACCCTTACCATGGCGGAAGTCATGTTGCAAGTTTGGTTAAATTCCGCCCAGTGGTTTAGGAGGAGACAGAGTGACAGACAGATGGCCAGGAAGATGGACAGACAGACAGACAGACAGATGGAAAAATAATGTTGCTGTAGCATACCCTTACCATGGGGTAAGTTACCGCGCTCGACATGACCCCACTGGGTTGACTGGGCCGTAAAACCTCAACACAAACAAAACCATGGGGTAAGTCATGTTGCAAGTTTGGTTAAATTCTGTCCAGTGGTTTAGGAGGAGATAGTGTAACAGATGGACGGCTGGACACATGGATGGACAAATGGACAGAGGCGTTCACAATGTCCCCATCGCTTTTTTTTTAAAAAGTGTGGGGATAAGGATTCTAAGAACTTGAAGAGAGAGGCCTGTGCAAACAATCTCAACCCTGATGAAATGCTGCAATCTGAAAAAGGGGCTACACCTAAAGGACAGGATTTGCTCCCCTTGGAGACCCATTTTTAGCAGGGGGTTGCATGCACAGAAAAGTAACAGGAAGACACAAAAGTTGTCTCACTTGACGATTCACATGTAATGTCAAACATATTTTCTCTGAAAAATAATAAAATATTTAAAATGTCTGCAGTTATGATGGGCATATCAAGGAGTTAAAATAAAGTGTCAGAACAGGGCTCCACTGTACGCCTGTAACCCTTAAAGTGCTAATCACAACTGCAGCAGACAACACTTTATTTATTTATTTTTGAAAGTAAATAAGGCTTGACACCCCATGTTTGATGTGTAAAATGTCCAGTCTTATTTTCTCTAAAAAAAAAAAAAAAAAAAAAAAAAATTATAACGTCATCTGCTACAAATCTGCTTAGCACTTAAACCTTTACCATTCTAGGAGCAATTTCAACAGACGACAGACTGATGATATTTTTTCTTATTTTTCCCAAGAATTAGACTGAAATTTCATGCAAACTCCAAATTTCAAGGGTTTCTGGAAAATATACAAAAACATCACGAAAATATGCCTATATAATTTTGACCCCTTAAACCCCACCTTTATATAGTAAAACTGGGGTTTACAGGGGTATACATTATTTTTCTTATTTCTGTTCAAAAACATAGATTGTGGGTACTCGTTAGAACTGCCTTATCGAGGCCTCATCAAGGCGGTTCTAACGAGTACCCACAATCTATGTTTTGAACAGAAATATGAAAAATATCAGAATTTTTGTCTGAAAACTTTCAGTTGTTGGTGGTGAAATTTTCAATATATTTGAATAGGCGTGTTTTCATAATGATATTTCAAAATGTTGTTTGCTGAAACTTTTTACTCAGCATGCTAAGTGTTAAAGATTAGAAGACTGTAGGCCACTATTCATAATAACTTTTCATTTGAACTTATTTCCTGCATGTGGTCTTTCTCAAAACTGGGTTTAAGATCTGTTACATATTACATCTTTTATTTTCTTTATTTGCGTCTTATTATGCTCTGATAAATTTTAGTGTAACAGAATTTCCATACCAGACAAAACTTGTGATGATCTACCGTAATCGACCTAAATACCACACATGCTCCTATAATTAGAGCAATTTAGTACTTGTATACAAACGAGTACCCACAACATATGCTTTTATAAAGAAAATCAGAAAATAATATCACATAAGCATCATAAATACGCTTCTCATGAAGTCCTCTGTTGATCTTTCTTTAAAGTGTGCCCTTATTAGATGGATATTTTACTACACATTTTTCCAGTAAGTTTAAAAAAACCTAAGCGCACAGTGCAGTAATTAGATCGAATACGGTAGTTTGTTTCATGTATGTACAGATACTTCCCATCATTTACCAGGAAAAAATTGACAATCAACAACTTATTTTTCCTAAAATACAAGATTTGACATTTCTTATGTGTATTGTCTCCTCTGAAGACAATTTCAGTTTGATGAAATGTCATGCCTATTTTCTTAGTAAAGAGGACAATTTGCATGAAATGTCAATCACATTTTCTTTGAAAAAGGAGACAATTTGCATGAATACGAGACTGAGTTAGAGTTTTAGAGCTCAGTCACTACTGTTAAGGTCATGTTGAGCCAGTCAGTTAACCTACTCACACTTTTTAGTCCTCTAAGCCATTAACCTTAGTACTTGAGCACATACTTTCTCGCCAGTAACTGACAACTGCCCCTTTTGAATCAGGTGAAGGGGGATAATGACCATAGAAATGATTTCATGATCAATCTCCACAAAAGGTATGTGGCCGAGCTGGGATTTGAACTTGCAACTCTTGGATCTTCTGTAAGATTTATTATTACCCAGGGGACACACAATGTTGAAACAACATCTATTCAAGTTGATTCAATGTCTGTTGAATCAGCATTGAATCGACATTGTTTAACATTTTTGTGCCTGCTTGGTATACTATGGAGCCCAGCAATTCTTATGAAATGTCACGGAAAAATAAGGTAAATATTTCAAAATTTATCTGCTGAAATTTTGTCCAGCATGCTAAACCTTAACCCTTGTCATGCTGAACCCAGATATATCCTGTCTTTGCAAACAGTGTAGATCCAGATCAGTTGGCTTCTTTAGAAGCCAACTGATCTGTATCTGCACTGTTTGCCATTTATTAAGTGAATTTATATCAACAATCTGTATCAAGGAATCTGATTAGCTTACAGAAGTGGGCTTGGCATCTTAATTTATTTAGCATGACAAGGGTTAATTTGAGTACACATTTTATCTGGTGCCCTGTATCACATTTTCTGTTTTCACTGATAAAATGAAGCATGAAACCAGCTTCTTTTTTGCATATTTCATTTGATTTGATTTGAAACCATAAAAGGAGCTGTGTCATGTAAAAAGCTATTTTGGGGGACATACACAGAATGATAAGATCCAAATCAATCTTGATGTCGGTGTAGTCTGATCATAGTCTTCCTTGTCCACTGACAGAAACACCAGATACTACATTCTGTATGAATGTACAACAAATGCCCTGGTCACACTGTGCCAGACCTGGTCAAATGCGTCTGAGCCTTAGCTATTGGCATATGTTCGGAAGACACATTTTACCTTGCTGCATCTGAATGGATTTGATAAGTGGGTTTCAGTTATGGAGATTACATTGATTACCATATTAACTCGTAAGTATTTGGCAAACAGGCCTTTGCAAGCATTCTGCAGCATCTGTTCAGGGTCTACACTGCCTGCCACTCATCCAGTTGTTTTTCAAACATAGTCAAAGGGAGTGAAAAAGACTTGTTGAATAATTAAGGACAAGTATGGAAAGAAATAAAAGTGTCCAAATATTTGGGTAGAATGTGGTATATTACATAAAGATAGTGTAGTCTGCGTGGGTGGACATTATACTGTTTATTTTGATTCTGTTAAAGAAAAATTAGCAAGCTTTTGACACATTTCATGTTTTGATTATTTTCTGGGCCTTCAATAGCGATTCAGTCATTTCTGGCAACAATTTAACTGGGCTGTTTAAAGACAAATACCTGATTCTTTTTGCATACAAAATTGGGACAATATCAACATTGTTAGGACCCTGTTTTAAACTAATTTACAAATGAATCAGTTGTTTACCCATTTCTCTTAGTACTCTGGGTAAAATTTTCAGCAGACCTCGTACTGAAATACTTTTTCTTATCTTTCCCAGAAAACAAGATTTGACAGTTCATGCAAATTTTCTCCTCTGTTTTCTGGAAAAAATAAGAAAAATATCATCAATTTGTCGTCTGTTAAAAATTGCCCAGAGTGTGCTAAGTGTTAAGTTACGCTTTTCTATAACATTAAAATTGCTAATCACAACTGCAGCAGACAGACTGTAATTTAAAGATCAGTTTTATCAATAATTATTTTTAGAGAAAATAAAGGTTTGAAGATTCATAAGAATTGTCAAGATTTCTTTTCTCAAAAACTAAAGAGAAAATAAGGCTTGACATTTCATGAGAATGGTCTGCTAAATAGACAAGGCACAAGGAATGCCAAGTCTTATTTTCTCTGAAAAAAAAAAGGAGATAGAGAGAGAGAGATTAAAAATAATAAAAAAAATTTTCGCTACAATTTCGCTTAGTGCTTTAACAATCAGGATGCTATGGGAAAATTCAGCAGACAACAAATTGATGGTATTTTTCTTGTTTTTCCCAGGCTTTGATATTTCATGCAAATTGTCTCCTATATATCACAGCTTATTTTCTGGGAACAAAAAATCAAAATGTCATCTGTTGATTTTACACTGCATGCTAAGCTTTTAGAGATGCTGCCAAAATCCATGAATAGATCTATTATGAAAACCCATGTTTCTGCAGAGATGTAAATTCTCTGAATCTTTCCATTTCCAGTCAATCTGTTAAATAATCTTCATGGTAAAATAAACATTCTGTAGTCAATAGAAGCATGATCCCCAGGGAGAAGTCTAGCACTTGTGGAATTAGACTTAAGCTCCCGTCTAAATTGTATTTTTAATCATATTTGCTGCACCTATTTAAATATAGAAAATATTCATCTTAGCAGATGAGTTGTTTTACAATCCTTTCAACATTATTTAACTCATATCGAGATGATGGAAGGGGTATAATGGAAGCTTCTGTGCAATGAAATGCTGTATACCGTATTTGACCTAATTACCAAACTTTGCCCTTAGTTTTTTCAAAATTACTGAAAAAACGTGCAGTGAAATATCCACCTAATTAGGGACTTTAAAGAAAGCTCAGCAGAGGACTGCATGAAGGTTGTATTTAATGATACTTATGTGATATGCTCTCTGATTTCCTTCATAAAATCATATGTTGTGGGTACTCATTGAATTGCCTCGACAAGTCGAGGCAATTCAAATGAGTACCCACAACATACGATTTTATAAAGGAGTGGATAAAAGTAAAATTGCTTGACTGTGAGCTTATAGGAGTATGTTTGGATATTAGGTCCAATACAATAGTCTTGAGCCGAGTTCCAGCACCAGTGAGATAGGAACCTGTAACCTTCTGATCCACAGTCAGGAGGGCTAACAACTTGCCACCAAGATGCTTCAGCTTTCTTTCCGATTTGGCCAACCAGTAGCAGTTTCTTTAGCCTAAGAGAGATCATATCGAGGGCTGAGCGCAAAACTAATGTATCTGCATTTTCTCAACTTTTCAAGAGAAGCAAGAATCTTTCATATTTTCATATTTTTATAAATAGATGGCAATGCTTGATATATGTCAAAGGCAAACAGGTATGCAACTGAAACCTGATACATTTATTTGTATTTACCACTTAATAAAAGAGACTTTGACCTTTGTTTCAGTTACAATAGTTCTGCATGGGAAAACCTGATTTTCAAGCAATAAAAGTTGGTGCAAAACTATTGTATCTGCAGTTACAATAGTATTGCACTAAGAAAAACTATTCATAAATAGTTTTTTGATGTATAACTATTGTAACTGATGTAGGTCACAGCAGATACAATAGTTTTGCACCAACTCAGAAGAACATGATTGCACCAGAAAAGCTTTCAAAACATGAGTGTTTTTATAAAATCATGCTGAAATTGAAGAGCAGGATTAGCAGAAGTCTGGACCTAGTATACTGACTGTTTGATAATTGTATATTTGATCAAGACTATTGGCTTTGTTATTTGATGTATAACAAATTTGTTGTTTTAAAAGTCAAGAGTATACTTGATTCAAGCTCTTTCAGAGGTCCAGAAAATGTGTCAAGCAATTTTTTATTTTGATATATGGCAGACAGTTTAGTCTATCGAAGGATGTTCAGAGTCACTTGATTGAAATCACTGATGTTCTGGAGTTTCCAAAGGCCGAATCAAGCCTCCCAGTTTTGAGCTGACAGCACTAAGCTATAAAATCTACTGAACATCTAGTGAAGTCCAAATTTTTTACCAAAACTTCTCCCTGAATGTCACTAAATGGTTCCCTTTTTGACAGCTTTTGGCAAAGCAGAGTCCCCACCCCTTTTAATCTACTCTCATTTCAAATATTCCTATTTTTTTTTACTGTTATTTTCACTCTCATTTCAGCAATTGTCAAATTTGTTTTAGTAGTACAGTCGACTCTCGTTATCTCGAACTCCAAGGGACTCTCAAAAATACTTCGAGATATCCGTACTTCGACATATCAGATTTGCAGACTTGAGGAAAAAATAAATCGAACAACCGCATTTAACAAATGTAGATGTAATTGGACTCTTGAAGTTAGACATATGTTGAAAATATTGTGGAAAAGAGGAGAAATTGCTCCTTTGGAGCAATTTCTCCTCTTTTCCACAATATTTTGCTACCTGTTATTAGATTTTCATTTTTAAGCAGGGACAAGATTTTCACTTTGAGATAAGCGATTATTCGAGATAAGCGAGGTCGAGATAACGAGAGTCTACTGTATATGGTAAATGTATATAATAAAAATTATATAGCAGAGGTGGGGTAGGCTGTGGTATCGTAAAGTATGGAGGGGTATGATAAGGTAGGGTAGCAACCCTGGCTTGCCCCAGAAACATGTACAATTTACTACCTGATGTTGTGTCTAAAAATTGTTGGATGAGTGGCAAACTGTACGAGATGCCACATTTTGGTTTGCAGTGTTAAAAGGGTTAAACTAAGCATATAAAAGCTTAAAACTAAATACCTTGGTTTTGCATCTGTTTCCATGGCAATGGGTCCATTCGACTGGTCTTCATCATTAGCCTCATCCTCATCACTGGAATAATGACTACTGTTGTTTGGCATGTTCGGCGTGGAGACAAATTTTGAAAGCGGCACATGATCTAAAGACGAATAATTGAATGTTAGCACCATCATGGCAGGCACACATCATAACCGGCAAAAATGAACAATTACTTAGACCTCCGGATAAACTACATTAAAAGATATATTTGTTCTGACATCTCACTAGAACCATCTCAGTTAGATAATTCTGAATAAAACAGATCTTATGTGATACCAGACTTACATTCTGTTAAAAAAACTTATCATTTTTTAATCCCTAAAAATAATTTATCAGCTTCGGAAAAGGCGACATACAATGATGACTTGGGATAATTTTGGCAATTTTGCGCAAAAACATATCTTGTGGTACTCATTGATATTACCTCAGCAAGGCAATTCCAATGAGTACCCACAAGATATGCTTTTATTAAAATTAAAAAAAAAAAATCTTCTGAATATGCCTCTTATAAATCTAGATCCAAGCTATGATCCTTGGTGTAATAAGTGAAAACAAGCAGACTGTTGTCTTGACTGTAAATAATTATTGTGACATTGTTTATTAAGTACTCGAAATATAAACATATGGTGTTGCTAGTTAAATATTGCCTTAAATACTTCTTTAAATATTTAATTAATTTCAGTATCCTCCTTGAAATTTCCCTCTATAAATTGTTTCAACAATATCTGAAATTCAAACGCAACATCTGATCTGGGTCTCCGCTATTTACAAATAGTTCAACCATTTTTCTCTCTGAATATATAAATCAAATATCCTGACATACCTAAAATCAAAATTTGAATCTTCTAATGTATAGTGTGGAAGAGTTCATTCAGCCTACAATGGGTTAACTAGTAACTGACAACTGCCCTTCTTGAATAGTGGAAGGGAGAAAATGACCATAGAAATGGTTTCATGATCAATCTCCATGGAAGTTAATACAGTCAAACCTCAATAGCTTGAACACTGGTGGCTTGTTTACCGTGGCTAATTCAAACTTGTTTTTGAGTCCCTATGAAATTCTTCCCATAGCACAAGAGAACAAATATTTGGGAAAATTTTCTCATTTTATCATGATATTGTAGGCTGAGTGTACTCATTAGAAATGCCTGATACAATTCTAATGAGTACACTCAACACAATTATTGTGTAGAAGATCAAAATGAAATCCCTAAATTATCACCATTTTCTTCCTGACCTAGCATCATGATTAATCCTCAGTGGCTCAAACTACTCATATCCCTAACAAATTTCTATGGTCCCAAAGAGTTTTGAGTTATTGAGGTTTGACTGTATATGGTCAAGCTGGGTTTCAAACTCGTAATCTATCCCTGTATCTGCAGTCAGATGTGCTTTTGCATTTGTATTGAGGTTTTACAGCCCAGCCAACCCAATCGGGTCATGTCGAGTGTGGTCAGTTTACCTAACCACTTTTACTGGGCAGGCTTAGTCCTCTAAGTGGTTAACCAGTATTGTGCCATTCTTTCGCCGAAAATCAGATGTGCTAGCCACTGTGCTATGGAGCCTGGCAAAATTTGTGGGCTTGCTTGTTTAGTTTGTATGTAAACAACAAGCTTAACCCTGGTCCTGCTAAACCCCAATATGCCCTGCATTTGCAAACAGTACAGATCCAGATCAGTTGGCTTCTGAAGAAGCCAACAGATCTGGATCTGCACTGTTTGTCATTCAGTGTGTGAATTTGTATCAACAACCTGGATCAAATAATCTGACTGGCTGACAATTAGAACTGTGCATGGCATCTTAATTTAATCAGCACGACAAGGGTCAATAAGAAATCTGCAAAAGGCAGTCTTGCTTCTGTCAGTACTTGCCCCCAACCCCTGCTTTTCTGTACTTAAGGTGAGCTAATTAAGAAAAGAAGGTATCTTTTTGTAATGTTCACCAAGTATGAACGGCATCGGGTCACGTGCAAAGTAAGTGAACCCCAAAGGGGTTCATGTAAACTTTGCTTGCAACCCAATGTTGTTCATACTTAAGGAACATTAAATAAATTGCCTTTATTACTTATATTTAAATTTTTTTCCATCCATTATTTGACTAAAAAATCTGGTTTGAGGGCTAAAATTGAAACAAGAAAACAATTGCACACAGTTTTCTTATTAACAGCAGAATAGCATCCTTGATGTTATGTCACCATCGTCCAATCATACTGGAGAGAACCACAGTTTAATTTGATGTCACTTAATGATCACTTGACGTCAGGCTAGTCAGTGTATTCATTTAAGTATGAACAAATAAAGACCCAATAGCTAACTTTGTAGTGTTTTCTGTAGAAGTGAGAATGTAAATACACTACAACCTCTTCATAAGATGATTGATTATAAGACGGTTCGGACATAAGACGGTTTAAAGGTGGACCCTTAAAGTATTGTATCAAAAAAAAAAAAAAAAAAATGTCTCAATTATATAGAAAAATGACCATTTATGGTCATTTTTCTATATAATCTAGGCATTTTTATTTGGATACAACATGGTTGTTTAGCTGAAACGGTTTTTGCTTTGGATCCTAGCAATTGCTTTATATAGAGTTAGATGTAAACAGATATGTCACCACAACATGAGAAAAGGGTCCTTTGTTTTGTTTGTTTGTGATGAGATTTTACGGCCCAGTCAACCCAATGGGGTCATGTCGAGCGCGGTCAGTTTACCTAACCACACGTTTACTGGGCAGGCTTAGTCCTCTAAGCTGTTAACCAGTACCGTGCACATTCTTTCGCCAAAAACTGACAACTGCCCTTCTTGAATCAGCGGAAGGGAGAGAATGGCCGTAGAAAATATTTCATGATCAATCTCCACGAAAGAATGTTGCCGACCTCGGCGAGGGTTGAACCCGCGACCTCCTGGTCTCCAGTCAGACGGCGCATCCAACTGAGCCACCGAGGCCGGCCTTAGAAAAGGGTCCCAAACTGCTTGTGTTTGTAAAATAAACAGAACAGACCCTGACAATGTGATTGTGTGGAATGTACAGACTGGTCCGAATCTTCTCTGGACACACATCATAAGGTTCATTTTCTTAATAACAAATCATGTTAAGGCGAAAAGATACACTTGATAGATTTTTCACCATTTTTGACAAGGGTGACAACTTCTGCTGCTTCTTGCTGGTTTTCCTTCTGAAAATGGGTCAACTTTAAAAGGAAAAGGGGTCTACTCAAAAAGGAAAGAATTTAATTCTTTCCTTTTTAAGTAGATACATTTTCAGAAGGAAGGAGTCTACTCTAAAAGGAAAGAGATCCCTTTTCAGAAGAAAGCAAAAGCAGTTTTGACAGAGTTGCCTCCCTTTAAAGTGTATCAAGTCCCCTTGCTCTTACTTTTTCTTTTTGGAGTATCTAGAACAAGATGGCCACTACAATCGGGTCGGCTGTGGATGGTGTTATCACACTCCTTACAGAGCAGAAGTGGGCGGCCTTCGTTCAGCTGGCTGCATCCTGGATGGTGACAAATCTGAAATAAGAACAGAAAGCCAATAAATAAGTGATGACACTGTATTTAGCCTAAGTATTGCGATGCCTTAACTCCTTACCATACTTGTCCTATATTTTGAAAAGGTCTGTTCAACTGCCTGTGGATGTGTTTGAAATATTGCTGGACAAGTGACAAACCAGGTGGACGTCTGATTTTGATCTACACTGTTTGCTCAGGCCTGTCTGTCCCAATACTTAGGGTCATTACAGCATGCTCCTTATTTCTCCATGAGAAAATATACTGTGGGTACTCATTAGAACTGCCTTACTGAGACAATTCTAATATGCATTGACAATGTATATTTGTTGTGGCGAAATAAGAAAATATATCTTGACTAGAGCTGTACAGTTATTTCATAGAAATTTCCCAGGATTATGGATACAACCTCTTGGACTCACTAGACAAATTCCAGGGAAAAAAAATAGGGTTTCTATTTGTCATCTGCTGAATTAGCCCAGAGAGTGATAAAGGTTAAGAGGGATCTACAAGTAGAACAGACATCAAGCTGCTTACAGTCACAATCAATGAGACAGTAAAGTGTGAAAAAGAAATACTTGAACTTTCAGTCATCCATACTTAATAGTCACCCAAATTTACAGGTATCTACTTTTTTTTTGCTTTTCCCAAAGAGGACTGTCAAGCCCTTGCTTAGATGATTTGTATAAATGTCAAGGTCAATTTTCTCAGATAAATATTGTGAATGATAAATGTCCTAAAATTTCGTAACCAGTTGTTGACAAAATGGTATATGCAAACAATGCAGACCCAGATCAGACTGCTCTTGAAGTCAGCTCAGTGTCTACACTGTTTGCTACTCACTAAGTAATTTAAGAAACAACTGCGTAAAAAAGCAAAACTTAGGCAAAAAGTACGGAATAAAGTGTCCAAAATTTTAGGACATCTACTGTATTATTTCAAAATGTCACCTGCAAATATTTATTGCTTGGTATGCTCAGCAGATGACACTTTCCTTGAAATCATTTTAACAGCTAATGTGACTTGGTGAAATGTCAAACCATATTGTCTACAAACAATAAGAAACAACAGGCCCACGGGCCACTATTCTCTCACACTTTGTAAATTTCAGCCATTGATCTTTAATAAATTTACAATATTTACCCCATACAAATGCATAGGGACGCAAATTTGACCTTGCTGTAAAAAGGTCAAATGTCAACCTAGGGTCATCATTTGAATAAACTTGGTAGAACGAGTCCCTGATGCTATATACCAATTTTCAGCCTTGAAGCTTTCTTGATACTGGAGAAGATTATTTTGAAGTATTTTTAAAATATATAGGCATGGCAGCCATCTTGAGTAACAGACCGAGACCGTTTGTACAAATTTTCAATCCCCCCAACCCCCCCCCCCCCCCCACCCCCCATTGACAGAAGCCTCCAGGAGAAATTTGAAGAAAATTGGCCAAGCGGTTTCAAAGGAGAAGTTGTTCAAAGGTGTAGATGGACGGATGGACTATGGACGAAGAGTGATTCCAATAGCTCATCCTGAGCCTTCAGCTCAGGTAAGCTAAAAATATTCATCTGTTATCTGCTGATTTTGCTGAGGGAGTTTTAACCCTTAACCTTTACCACCCTCTGGGCTAAATTAGCAGACAAAAACTTGATGTTATTTTTCTTATTTTTCCCAGAAAATAGGCTTTGACATTTCCTGTCAATTTGCATGAGTTAGGAGACAACTGGCATGAAATGTCATGCCTATTCTGAGATAATTGATTGAGTTGGGGTTTAACGACACGTCAACCCTTGTGGGTCATTTTGTGTCGTCTCCCAGAGAAAGGGAGAAAATAGACAGAAGAGATAGCAGAAGAGATGAAAGGGAGGGACAGGGAAGAAAGAGAAACAGGAATGAAAGTGAAGAAACAGAAGAAATAAAAACATCACCTCCCTACCCTTACCTGCTACAAGGATAGCAGGCCTTGCCCAACTATCAGCCAATATCAGCTGGACACCCCGGGTGACAAAAGATACATGACACCTTCGCACCACCCAACCACCCACAAATATTCTGAGATAAACATGAAAAATACTTCAAAATAATATCTGCTGAAATTTTTACCCAGCATGCAAAGTGCCAATCACAACTGCAGTCATTTTGATTTATTATTATTATCATTATTATTATTATTATTATGAAAGCCCTGATCAGACTGTACAGATAAGCAGACTGTCCTTGGCCTTTGCAGACCACATAAGCACAAGGGGCACTGTTAGCACGATGCTGACCCAAAGTGAAAACAATTCACCCACCATGTCCAGACTCTCCACCGAGGCATTTAACTTCCTCCTTTTTGGGTTATCCTTTCTCTCTAATGTATATTTCCGTTTTGGAACTTTGAAAAACATGCTATATTTGAACCAAATATTTTTCCATCAAGGTCAATTTTCCCACCAATTTAACAGTCAACAATTTTTTAGGCACCTGGAAATATTTTATAATATCCACACAAGAATTCTATATGCTTTAGGATATTTTGTATTTCGGAAATAAATTAATCCAAAAAAATATCACAATAAAAATTTATTGAAGTAAAAGTTCTTCATAAATATAACGAAAGAAAGTAAACAAGTCTAGATTTTACGATTATAAGATGTATCTAAAAGGTATGAAAATATTTAAGTATTCAAAATTGGCTCTATTACCAGCTGGGTACCAACAGCCCACATAAAAGGATGGGTAGATTTTATAACGAAATAGTGTGAAACAAGTTTTATCACGGGAAAGTATACCTAATCACTAGTTAAGAGGCTTTACATGCACCAAAAAAAATGGTGGTATTTTTCTGATTCCAAACATGGAGAATATACCATATATACCCTAAATATTCAGTACGATACCCCTTCCCAATATCCCTTTTCTACTTAACCCTGAAAGTGCTAGCCACAAGCACAGCAGAGGATAGTATATATATATATATATATATATATTTTTTATTTGTTTTTCAGAGAAAATAAGACTTGACATTTCATGTGAACTGTCAGTCTAGCAAATGATTCACAGAAAAATGTCAAGTCTTTAAGTTCTCTGAAAAATAATTTAACCCTTGTCCTGTTGAATAAATTAAGATGCCACACCCACTTCTAACTTTCAGCCAATCAGATTACTTGATCCAGGTTGTTGATATAAATTAACATACTTAATGGCAAACAGTGCAGATCTAGATCAGTTGGCTTCTTCAAAGCCAACTGATCTGGATCTACACAGTTTGCAAAGGCAGTGTATATCTGGGTTCAACAGGACACAAGGGTTAAAAAATTTTGAATCTAACACCTGCAACAGTTTTGCTATTAGTGTTCTTAGGGTTAAAGAATGAAAAGTCCATTTTATTACTTATTGATGTGTGTAAAAATTGCTGACTGAATAGCAAACTGTGCAGACCCTGAGAGCAATTTGGTCAGGGTCTGCACAGTTTGTTCTCAGTCTACACTATTTGCTTAAGCCTGTCTGTCCAAATATTTAGGGTAACTATGGCAACCAATATGGGCAATGAAACACAATATAAAAATATACTTTTGTGGTGAAATATTAATAAAGTAGTCATTTATGTCTTGTTGTTGTAACTGTGTTAAATTTTTAGCACAGCTGGGCACCAAAAGCACATCAAATCTTAGCCAGATACCTCCTTATGTAGACTGTATAAAATATTGTCTTGTACAAGTATTTTCTTTTCAAAAACCTGCAGTTTTCAAGAATAGGTTTAAACATTTTCATTAATCCAAGGCCAGCTTTACATGATTCATTGGCAGAGGACTGACTACTTATGAAACCTATCTATAATATTTTATACCCTATACTGCCTGTCTTTTGGTTAAATGCCTGTATAAATATTGTGAATATATTAAAACCCATATACTGAAGATTACAAAGTCTCTATAATCAAACATATAGAAACATGAAATGACCTAATGCCATTTCAACATCCGAGCTTGAAATTGGCACAACATAGTCATGAAATAGAAATGTGTCTAAAGTAAACAGATGTCCTTCCCTTGTGCCTTATCAAAATTCTAAGTCAGTAGAATGTGACCGGGATGAGATAAGCTGCGTGATTAGCAATGTCTGAATAGTTTGAAGTAATAAAATACATAAAAACTACAAATGAAAGCTCTTGGTGAAAATGGCAACGCATGGACTTAAACCAAATGCTCAACGCAAGCATATCTTCTGATCACTATGAAAGAACCTGTTACTACAAACCATCATCCCAAATATAAAATCTGCAGATGATAGCAGTCAAAAACAGGCAAAGGTGTGACATTAACTAAAGTTTAATGCAAATTTAACACAAGCATTTTAAGAAAATGACCTTTGCCATGATGTAATTTGATGTCTCTCAATTGTTGAAATAGTTGCTTGCAAGGGCTACAAAGCATGACAACCAGTAAAGGAGCATCTTTGTTCTGGAAATTAACTCAATCCAAATGGCCGAATCAAACTGATCAAAAACAGACCATAATGGATTACAGATCCTGAAATCCACTAGGTGCCACCCATCCAGCAGTCTTTTAAACACATCAACAGGGAGCCAAATGGAGTTGTTCAACTGTTTAGGACAAGAATGTTAAGGAATAATGGTGTCCTATCATTCAGTGCAAATACAGTATTCCAACTGACTCCTCCGTCAGGCAGTTATAACCACGCCCACGTGAATTTCCTTAGACAGACTTTGTATTGATATACCTGTGCTTACCTGTAAAAAGCACATATTGATTTGTTTGTCTAACTAAACTCATTGACAATTACCTTATTAGCTATTTTGAATGGTCAGTTGCGGTTGTCAGTTAAATGGTCAAGTGACTTGACGGAGGAGTCAATTACAAGCCAAACACTAAATTAATTGCCCGTTGTAAGACCATTAGCCCTTCTCTTGCTGAACATGACATGCCCTGTCTTAGCAAACAATGTAGATCCAGATCAGTTGGCTTTGGATCTGCACTGTTTGTCATCAGATATGTGAATTTCTATCAAAAACCCAGATCAAGTAATCTGAATGGCTGGAAATTAGAAGTGGGCGTGACATCTAAATTTATTCAGCAAGGCAAGGGTTAGTAATTTTTTTTATTTCTTGGTAAAGAATCTCCACCTGTCTATAAGCCTGCCAAATATACAACCTCTTTATAACACTGTCAATGGGTTTGATTTTGATTTGGGTTTTACGGCCCTTTCAAGAATATTTCACTTATATCGAGCCGACCATGCAGTCATCAAAGGTGGGCAAAAACCGGAGAACCCGGGGAAAAACCACCTGACCATCCATAAGCAGAACTTGGCTTTCCCACATGTGACCCGAGCAAGGCTCGAACCACAGTGGTAAGAAACCTAATGGATTAAGAGTCAACTCTCTTGTCCACTAGGCTACGGGGGCCCGCATCAATGGGTTTGAACAAGAGCATTATTTGTTACCTGTTGACATGTCTACGAACTGCTGGATGAGGGGAAATCAGTACTTGTATAGACCCTGATCAGATGCTGCAATCCAAAGCATCTGATCTGGGTCTATACTATTTGCTCAGGGCTGTTTGTCCCTAATTTCCCATAATCTTTCGAAAAACTAGCTAAAACTATCTTATCTAGAGTTATGAAATTTCTAAGCCCTGCATCCACGGGAGTCCAAGAAAATAGAAAAATCCATTGATAGAGTATATCAGCTTGACATTTTCCTCACATTTGACACAGAGTTGATCTGCAAATTAATAAGTCTGTTGCAATTTTTTTCTTTCTTCCTGTATATTCTATATTCATGGAATGTTATATTCAAGTTCAGCAACCTGTGGTTTTATTCTGCGTCATTCATTCATTTGATGGCATATATTAGCCCTCTGAATGCTAGATTTCTTTAGTTAGTCCTTTGAAGGGCATACCCCCATCTGAACATTTGTAATTTCTTTAAAACTTTTCAAGTTACCTTATTTCCACTTAGTATCAGCCCAGTAGGCCTGAGCAAACAGTGTAAACCCAGATCAGAAGCTGCAGTCCGGCATCTCATTGGGGCCTACACGTGATCCCACTCATCCACCAGGTAAAAAGTTAAGAACTTAATGCTTAGCACTCTTGGTAAAACATTCAGCAGAAGACATTTTGGAAAGTTTTTCTTGTTTTTCCCAGAAAACAGAATTTTGACATTTCATGCAAATTGTCGCATGTACATGAAATCTCAAAACCTGTTTTCAGGGAAAAAACAAGAAATTATCATAAATGTGTCACTGATGCTGAATTAGCCCAGAGAGTAAAAGTTAAGGTGTTCAAAAATTTAAGGTAAATACCAAATCAATATTTGACTATATGGTAATGCTATTACAAGGGCTGCATTCAGAAACTTGTGCAAGTTACTCACCAGCATTTTGCCCTGGATCCCTGCTCCTGTGTTTGCTTGTCATTATTTTTTTTTTTTTTTTTTTTTTTGATTTGGGTTTTACGGCCCTTTCAAGAATATTTCACTTATATCGAGCCGATCGTTCATCGAAGGTGGGCGAAAACCGGAGAACCCCAGAGAAAAACCACCTGACCATCCATAAGCAGAACTTGGCTTTCCCACATATGACCCGAGCGAGGCTCGAACCACAGCGGTGAGAAACCTAATGGATTAAGAGTCAACTCTCTTATCCACTAGGCTAAGTGGGGGGCCGTTGCTTGTCATAAGGTCCAGGGATCCAGGTCAAAACATTCATTATCACTTTGCACTTCTAAACTTGGCCCAGGACAGCTGTAGTCACACAACATCCAAACACAGAGGTCACATGGCCAGACTACTGTTCTGCTGTAGAAACTTCATTGTAGGCACTTCAACAAGAGCTGTCACATGACTGCATAGCTTGCCTGCCTGTGAATGGTGCTATCACAATTTACAAAAAATTTTAAGATTCCCTTTATCTGCAACATTGACTTCAAGGTCAATGAAGGAGGATGGTGACTTTCATGGATAAAATTATGAAAAACTTTAACCAAACTGCTTAACATGAAATTCCTTAGTATGTAACCTTGACAGTGACCTCAAGATTACTGAGCAAGTACATGTATTGCTTAAATTGAACAAGGAGACCATCATGTCCTGTAACGCTCACCTGAATATCACAGTACTTACAGAACCTGACCTAGAAATGGTCAAGACAAACATTCTGACCAAGATTCATGATAATTACATAAACAACTAAGACAATGTAGCATGCCTAATAGACCATGAAATATAGGTTAAGGTCAAAAATGGATAACTGAACTCAAAAGGTCATGCTAAGGTTTAGGCATGTACCAAATCCAAATCCACTGGCTGTAGGGCCAATAGTTACAGAGAAACTGACCTTAATGTAAAACCTTAAATTCAATGGACCCAGAAATTTAGGTCAAGGTCAAATATGGATTAATGCATTCAAGAGATCATGCTAAGATGTATGCAAATGCCAAGCATCACTGCTGTAGGACCAATGGTTACTGAGAAACTGACCTAAATGGAAAAACTTAACACAGTCACTGGACCCTGAAATATAGGTCATAAGAGACCCAGTTTCAATCCTGACCTAGACATCAAGAAACATTTTGAGCAAGAGTCATGATGGTTACTTTAAAAATGTGACCTCTATAGTGTTAAAAAAGTTTCCCTTTTGTCTTGGCCTGGTGACCTAGTTTTTGATTCCAAGTGACTGAGTTTTGAACTTGACCTAGAAATCATCAGGGCAAATACTTTGAGCAAGAGTCATGATTATTACTTTAAAAATTGCCCTCTAGAGGGTTAACAATGTTTTCCTTTGATTTGGTTTGGTGACCTAGTTTTTGACCCCAAGTGACCCAGTTTTGATGTTGACCTTGATTTCATCAAAACCAACTTTATAAGCAAGATGCATGATGATTATTTAAAAAATGTGACCTCTAGAATGTTAGCAAGGTTTTCCTTTCATTTTGCTGGGTGACCTAGTTTTTGACCCCAGGTGACCAAGTTTTGAACTTAACCTAAAATTCATCAAGAAAAAAAAAAAGAACATTCTGAGCAAGATGGTTACTTCAAAAATGTGACCTAGTGTTAACAAGTTTTAGTTTTTGACCCGAAGTGACCCAATTTAAAAAAATGCAGATCATCAAAAGAGATATGATGAGTACTTCAAAAATGTGAGGTATAGAGTGTTAACAAGGTTTTCCTTTGATTTGGCCTGGTGACCTAGTTTTTTATCCAAAGTGACCCAGTTTCAAAGTTGATCTAGAAAACATCTAGACAAATACTTTGAGCAAGATTCATCATGATTACTTCAAAAATGTGACCTCTAGAGTGTTAACAAGGTTTTCCTTTGATTTAACCTGGTGACCTATTTTTTTTTACCCCAAGTCACCCAGTTTCATGTCTGACATAGATTTCATACAGACAAACAGTCTGAGCAAGTTTCCTTTCAAATGGGTCAAAAGTGTGACCTCTAGTGCATTAAAACAAGAGGGGCATGATAGCCCTGTAATGCTCACCTGAGCATCATAGCACTTTGAAAACCTGATCTAGAACTGATCAAGGCAAACATTCTGATCAAAATTCAAAATGATTATATTAACAAGTAAGGCAATATAGCATGTCTAATGGACTGTACTGTGAAATAAAGGTCAAGGTCAAATATGGATGACTGCACTCAAGAGGCCATGCTAAGATCTATGCATGTACTAAGTATCACTGGCTGTAGGAGCAATAGTTACTGAGAAATTGACCTAAACACAAACACTTCACAAGTATCTAATATCACTCTGTAGGACCAATAATTACTGAGAAACTGACCTAAATGGAAAAAACTTAAGAAAATCACTGGATAGAAAAATATACATCACCTTGAAATCATCAAGACAAACATTCTGAGCAAGATTCATGATAATCACTTCAAAAATGTGACCTCTAGAGCAACAACAAGGTTTTCCTTTGATTTAGCCAGGTGACCTAGTTTTTGACCCCAAGTGACCCAGTTTTAAACTAGATTTAGAAATCATCAAGATGAACATTTTGAGCAATATTTATAATGATTATTTAAAAAATGTGACCTCTGCAGTGTTAACAAAGTTTTCTGCTGATATGGCCTGGTGATCTAGTTTTTGACCCAATGTGACCCAGTTTCAAACTTGACCTAGAAATCATCAAGACAAACATTTTGAGCAAGATTCATGATGATTGCTTCAAAAATGTCCCAGGACAGCTGTAGTCACACAACATCCAAACACAGAGGTCACATGGCCAGACTACTGTTCTGCTGTAGAAACTTCATTGTAGGCACTTCAACAAGAGCTGTCACATGACTGCATAGCTTGCCTGCCTGTGAATGGTGCTATCACAATTTACAAAAAATTTTAAGATTCCCTTTATCTGCAACATTGACTTCAAGGTCAATGAAGGAGGATGGTGACTTTCATGGATAAAATTATGAAAAACTTTAACCAAACTGCTTAACATGAAATTCCTTAGTATGTAACCTTGACAGTGACCTCAAGATTACTGAGCAAGTACATGTATTGCTTAAATTGAACAAGGAGGCCATCATGTCCTGTAACGCTCACCTGAATATCACAGTACTTACAGAACCTGACCTAGAAATGGTCAAGACAAACATTCTGACCAAGATTCATGATAATTACATAAACAACTAAGACAATGTAGCATGCCTAATAGACCATGAAATATAGGTTAAGGTCAAAAATGGATAACTGAACTCAAAAGGTCATGCTAAGGTTTAGGCATGTACCAAATCCAAATCCACTGGCTGTAGGGCCAATAGTTACAGAGAAACTGACCTTAATGTAAAACCTTAAATTCAATGGACCCAGAAATTTAGGTCAAGGTCAAATATGGATTAATGCATTCAAGAGATCATGCTAAGATGTATGCAAATGCCAAGCATCACTGCTGTAGGACCAATGGTTACTGAGAAACTGACCTAAATGGAAAAACTTAACACAGTCACTGGACCCTGAAATATAGGTCATAAGAGACCCAGTTTCAATCCTGACCTAGACATCAAGAAACATTTTGAGCAAGAGTCATGATGGTTACTTTAAAAATGTGACCTCTATAGTGTTAAAAAAGTTTCCCTTTTGTCTTGGCCTGGTGACCTAGTTTTTGATTCCAAGTGACTGAGTTTTGAACTTGACCTAGAAATCATCAGGGCAAATACTTTGAGCAAGAGTCATGATTATTACTTTAAAAATTGCCCTCTAGAGGGTTAACAATGTTTTCCTTTGATTTGGTTTGGTGACCTAGTTTTTGACCCCAAGTGACCCAGTTTTGATGTTGACCTTGATTTCATCAAAACCAACTTTATAAGCAAGATGCATGATGATTATTTAAAAAATGTGACCTCTAGAATGTTAGCAAGGTTTTCCTTTCATTTTGCTGGGTGACCTAGTTTTTGACCCCAGGTGACCAAGTTTTGAACTTAACCTAAAATTCATCAAGAAAAAAAAAAAGAACATTCTGAGCAAGATGGTTACTTCAAAAATGTGACCTAGTGTTAACAAGTTTTAGTTTTTGACCCGAAGTGACCCAATTTAAAAAAATGCAGATCATCAAAAGAGATATGATGAGTACTTCAAAAATGTGAGGTATAGAGTGTTAACAAGGTTTTCCTTTGATTTGGCCTGGTGACCTAGTTTTTTATCCAAAGTGACCCAGTTTCAAAGTTGATCTAGAAAACATCTAGACAAATACTTTGAGCAAGATTCATCATGATTACTTCAAAAATGTGACCTCTAGAGTGTTAACAAGGTTTTCCTTTGATTTAACCTGGTGACCTATTTTTTTTTACCCCAAGTCACCCAGTTTCATGTCTGACATAGATTTCATACAGACAAACAGTCTGAGCAAGTTTCCTTTCAAATGGGTCAAAAGTGTGACCTCTAGTGCATTAAAACAAGAGGGGCATGATGGCCCTGTAATGCTCACCTGAGCATCATAGCACTTTGAAAACCTGATCTAGAACTGATCAAGGCAAACATTCTGATCAAAATTCAAAATGATTATATTAACAAGTAAGGCAATATAGCATGTCTAATGGACTGTACTGTGAAATAAAGGTCAAGGTCAAATATGGATGACTGCACTCAAGAGGCCATGCTAAGATCTATGCATGTACTAAGTATCACTGGCTGTAGGAGCAATAGTTACTGAGAAACTGACCTAAACACAAACACTTCACAAGTATCTAATATCACTCTGTAGGACCAATAATTACTGAGAAACTGACCTAAATGGAAAAAACTTAAGAAAATCACTGGATAGAAAAATATACATCACCTTGAAATCATCAAGACAAACATTCTGAGCAAGATTCATGATAATCACTTCAAAAATGTGACCTCTAGAGCAACAACAAGGTTTTCCTTTGATTTAGCCAGGTGACCTAGTTTTTGACCCCAAGTGACCCAGTTTTAAACTAGACTTAGAAATCATCAAGATGAATATTTTGAGCAATATTTATAATGATTATTTAAAAAATGTGACCTCTGCAGTGTTAACAAAGTTTTCTGCTGATTTGGCCTGGTGATCTAGTTTTTGACCCAATGTGACCCAGTTTCAAACTTGACCTAGAAATCATCAAGACAAACATTTTGAGCAAGATTCATGATGATTGCTTCAAAAATGTGACCGCTAGAGTGTTAACAAAACTTTCTGCTGTTTTGGCCGGGTGACCTAGTTTTTGATCCCAAGTGACCCAGTTTCGAACTTGACCTAGAACTCATCAAGACAAATATTTTGAGCAAGATTCATGATGATTGCTTCAAAAATGTGACCACTAATGTGTTGATAAGGTTTTCTGCTGATCTGGCCCGGTGACCTAGTTTTTGACCCCAAGTGACCCAGTTTCAAACATGATCTAGAAATCATCAAGACAAACATGTTGAGCAAGATTCATGATGATTGCTTGAAAAATGTGACCACTAGAGGGTTAACAAAGTTTTCTGCTGATTTGGCCAGGTGACCTAGTTTTTGACCCCAGGTAACCCAGTTTCGAACTTGACCTAGAAATCATCAAGACAAACATTTTGAGCAAGATTCATGATGATTGCTTAAACAAGTCACCCCAATGCTTCTTACCAAGTTTCGAGTCAACTGACTTTTGGGTTTAGGAGAAGAAGCGAAAAATAGATTTTCAAGAGGGCTGTCATGGCGGATTTCCGACTGAAACGATTTTAGCTATTTTTGATCTATAAGTCACCCCAATGCTTCCTTCCATGTTTGGAGTCAATTGGCTTTTGGGTTTAAGAGAAGAAGCAAAAAATAGATTTTCAAGATGGCTGCCATGACAGCCATCTTGGATTGCCAATCGGCTAGATTTTAGCTATTTTTGATCTACAAGTCACCCCGATGCTTCCTAGCAAGTTTGGAGTCAATTAGCCTTTCAGTTCATGAGAAGAAGGGAAAAATAGATTTTCAAGATGGCAGCCATGGTGGCCATCTTGGATTTCTGATCGGCACGATTTTAGCTATTTTTGATCTACAAGTCACCCCCATGCTTCCTAGCAAGTTTGGGAGTCAGTTGCCTTTCAGTTCAGGAGAAGAAGCGAAAAATAGATTTTCAAGCTGGCGGCCATGGTGGCATCTTGGATTTCCTATCGGCACGATTTTAGCTATTTTTGATCTACAAGTCACCCCAATGCTTCCTAGCAAGTTTGGAGTCAATTGGCCTTTCATTTCAGGAGAAGAAGCGAAAAATAGATTTTCAAAATGGCGGTCATGGCAGCCATCTAGGATTTCCGATCGGCACGATTTTAGCTATTTCTAATCTACAAGTCACCCCGATGCTTCCTACCAAGTATCCAGTCAATTGGCCCAGGGGTGTAGGAGGAGTAAGCAATTGTTGACGCTGCACGATGGAAGACGGACATTGACTGACCACAATAGCTCATCATGAGCAATTCGTGCTCAGGTAAGCTAAAAACTAATTGTGGACAATGAACGATGGATGACGAGAGAAGGAGGGTGATCACAATCAAACCTCGATCAAACTACTCCTTCAGGTCTACAATGTTTGGCAGACATGCCTATCTGTATAATATTTTCTGAAAATATAGTATTAGCCCATTGTAGTCAGGAGACCCGTAAAAGGGAAACTGGCAAACAGTGCAGACCCAGATCAGACGCTGCAGAATGGGGCATCTGATCAGGATCTCCACTGTTTGCATATAGTTTAACCATTTTTCTCCAGGAATATGTAAATCTCATAGCAGGACGTATCTAAAATTGAAATTGGACTGTTATGATATATAGTGTGGGAGAGTCTATTCAGTATACAATGGGTTAGCAACAGCTTCTATTCCATACAGGGATAGAATCAAAGCACTGAGAGCACTGGTGGGTTGATTGTCTCTGTAGGCTGGGAAAAAGGTCTTATACAGGAACTTAGGACCTTTTCCTTTTCACCCTTAATTTCCTGTAATTTAAGCAAACAGTGCAGTCCCTGCTTAGATGCAGCATTCTATGGTGTCTGGTCTGGGTCTGTACTGTTTGCAAATGTCCCAGCACTAAGCCCAGTCCACGTTTTACAGATAACCCTCTTTTGTTTGTTTGTATTGAGGTTTTACAGCCCAGTCAACCCAATGGGGTCATGTTGAAACTGAATCAGCAGAAGGGAGAGAATGACCGTAGAAAATATTTCATGATCAATCTCCACGAAAGAATGTTGCCGACCCGGCGGGGGTTGAACCAGCAACTTCCTGATCACCAGTCGGACAAGCATGGAACTGAGCCACCTAGGCCTGCAATAACCTTCTTTACACAGCACTCTGATGTCAAAGCGACAAGAAGGGCATGGCTATAAATAACCGTTAGCTGAATTCATTGGTCAATGATAATCACATGGACAACAACTTTAAGCCAGTTTTAGTGTATATACTTTGGCTAGATTGTAAACAATCGACCCAAAAATAAATCATTGACGCCATAAGTGAAGGGGAGTTATTTTAACAACATGTCATCCCTTGTGGGTCATTTTGTATTGTCTACCTGAGAAAGGGAGAAAAGAGACGATAGTAGATGTGAGGAAAGAAAGCCTCAAGAGGGTAAGGAAAAAATAAATAACAGTGCAGAAACAGATGTAATAGTATGCCCCTTCCCCCACCTGCCGCACGGACACCAGGCCCTTACCACCACCCGAACACCACTAAGACTAGTGAAGTTACCATATTTGACCTAATTACCGCACATGCTCCTATAAGTGCATAGTCAAGCAATTGAGCAGTTTTTAGATTACAGTCAGTGTACTATATCTACTTCTTTATATAAAAAAAAACACAACATTATGTAGTGGGAACTCATTTGAATTGCCTCGCCTTTTGGCGAGGCAATTCAAATGAGTACCCACAACATATGCTTTTATAAAGAAAATCAGAAAATAATACCGCATAAGCATCATTTAGTCCTCTGCTGATCTGTCTTCAAAGTGTACCCTTATTAGGTGGATATTTTACTAGAAGTTTGTTCAGTAATTTTTACAAATTTAAGCGCACAGTGTGGTAATTAGGTTGAATATGGTATTTGTGTTTATTATACAGCTATAAGTAGTAAATGATTAAAATGTGCAGTAAAAGCCGAGGAGCTAGCATGCCGATATCACACGATATGGGCACACTTTCTCGATATTGCACACTTACTCAGATATTGCACACTTACTCGGATGCCTTCTCATATTACTGTTACATTACGCTGCTTTTGTTGACGTCGTAATGCAGTGACGTTGCACCAAACCTTGTCATGCGCATAGGTAGAATTCACATTTTAGTTATTAAAATAGCATTTTAAAGGTTAGAAACCCCGGGAAAAGAAATGAATATTTATAGCTATAAAATAAAAGGGTTATTACACCGATATTGGTGAATATTGTCCCTTGTTGGGAAACTGAAGGATAAAAAGCAGTGTCGCACGTTATTAGCAGCCGTGCATTAACTGGCGCAAAGCTATATATTAACAAGGCAATTCATGCGCTGTTAATGCACTGCTACACAACTTTCAATATGCTAATACCGGGGCCACAGAATTGCTGCTGTCATGAGATGTGTACTGCCCTGCCCCAGAACAAGCATAGTCCGTGGAAACAGCATTCGCGCAACATTGGTGAAAAGGCGAAACATAACAGTGCAAGAAATTACGCAAAATGTAGCAAATGTTTTCAGTTTTTATGCAATAAGAGTGATCGAACATGGTTTTTCAGTGCATTAACATTCGCAAGGTCCCTTGGGAGGTGTTGAAAACCGTGGCCTTTGGTTTCAGTTTTCAACACCTCCCATGGGACATGGCGAATGTTAATGCATGAAAAACCATGTTTGATCCCTATAATATACAAACAGCAATGATCCAGATCAGGCAGTCAATCTTCAGAAACTCATAAGCAGCTTTGCTTTACATGTAAACTGATACACCTCAATATTCAATGACTCTGAATGCGGACAGCAAAGGCCTAGATCTGACAGCTTGTACATTAGTGCAGTCCAGGCCTTTCCACATATGCCCAAAAGACACATTCATATTTGTTTGTGTTGAGGTTTTACGGCTCAGTCAACCTAATGGGATCATATTGAGCGCAGTCAGTTTACCTAACCACACATTTATTGGGTAGGCTTAGTCCTCTAAGCGGTTAACCAGTATTGTGCATTTTTTTGCCAGAAACTGACAACTGCCCTTCTTGAATCAGCGGAAGGGAGAGAATGACCGTAGAAAATATTTCATGATCAATCTCCACGAAAGAAAGTTGCCAACCTTGGCGGGGGTTGAACCCACGACCTCCTGGTCTCCAGTCGGATGGCGCATCCAACTGAGCCACCGAGGCCAGACACATTCATATACAGCATGCTTCAAATGAACAGATAAGATACCTTATTTGCCCTAATTACCACACATACCCCTATTAGCGCAGTCAAGCAATTCTGTAGTTTTCAGATTACTGCCAGGGTACTTTTTGTCTATTTTTGTATAAAGGCATATGTTCTGGGTACTCATTTGAATTGCATTGACTTAATGCAATTCAAATGAGTATCCACAACAAATGCTTTTAGAAAGAAAATCAGGAAAAAAAAATCGCATAAACATCATCAAATAAGTCCTTTGTCGATCCTTTTAAAAATGTATCCTTAGAAGGTTGATACATATTTTACCACAAGTTTTCCCAGTAATTTTGAAAGACCTAAGTGCACAGTGCGGTAATTAGGTCGAATACAGTAGATAAACAGACGAATCAAAGTATGGATCTTGAGACTGTAAAAAAAAAACAAAAAACATATACCGATAATTTTTTCTCTCTTCTAAATGTAAAACTGTGAGATTTTTTCCTGTCCAGTTTCTTTACTCTTGTGATGCCAAGCATATAACGCACATCCATATTCAACAACAGAAACCGTACTCGAAGAAAATACAGACGACATCGATATGCATTTCCCCACTGAGTATATCCTAGATAAGATTCATAAATCCATACTCTGTGATCTAAACCTCCATTTCAAGAAAAAAAAAATCAAATAAAAACATAAAGTTAGTTTTGCACTTCAAATTATTATCTAAGCTTAGTATGCCAAGTGACTGCATAAATTATTCTACCACTTAACAAAAATTTGGCTCTTCATAAATCAATTCAAAATATTTAAGATCAATACGATTACTATAAATACAGTCAGATCAGAAAGCCTAAGAAATCATCAATAAATTGGTCGTAATCCAATACTTTATTCAGACTTTATCCTAATTTAGTGGGGTTTGTCACTTTATTTTCTTTTTAGTAATATTACCCAATATTTTTCAATTATGTAGACTGCTGGGATCATTATGCTGATGATGCATTGGATTTGAATAGCATGCTGGGTAAAAAATTCATCAGATGATGTTCTGAAATATTTCCTGACTTCTGCTTAAACAACAGGGTCTGACATTTCCTGCAAATTGTCTCCTTGGGAGACAATATGCATTAAATGTCAAATTCTATTTTCTCTTAAACTATAAGAAAATGATCACCTGTTTGTCATTCTGCTGAAACTTGTCAGTCTTAATGCTTAGCATGCTGGGTAAAAATATTTTTCCTATTTTGCCCAGAAAATAGCCATTGATATTTCATGCACTGAATTTTCATGAAATGTCAAAGCCTATTTTCTGGGAAACTGTAAGAAAATGCTTTGTTATTAAATTTGTCATTTGCTGCAACTTGTCAGAGGGTGTTAAGTTAATCTGGCAAAAAAAATGTGCTAAATTTAGGTCATTTTAGGACTGTTTCCCTAGTCCTACTGAGCCCAGATATACCATGTCTTTACAAACAGTGTAGCTCCAGATCAGCTGGCTTCTGTCTGAAGAAGCCAACTCATCTGGATCTGCACTGTTTGCCATTAAGTATGTGAATTTGTATCAACAACCTGGATCAAGTAATCTGATTGGCTGAAAATTGATAGTAGGCGTGGCATCTTAATCTATTCAGCATGACAAGGATAAAATTTCAAAGGAAATGTATCCAGGCCTGAGGTTGTTTTTGTAGAAATGGATAGAGGTACAACTATTGAGACAGACAGGCCTGAGTAAATAATGCAGACATTGATCAGATACAACATTCTGCTGCATCTGATCAGGGTATACACTGTTTGCCTCTCATCCAGCAGTTTTCAACACATCAACAGTAATGAAAAGGATTTTGATGACTGTGTTGGGGTTAAACGACACGTCAACACTTGTGGGTCATTTTGTGTCATCTCTCAAAGAAAGGAAGAAAAGAGATAGAAGAGATAGTAGAAGAGAATAAAGAGAGGGATAGGGATGAAAGAGGAACAGGAATGAAAGTGAAGAAAACAACCCCTTCTACACTTACCTGCCAACATAGGGGATAGTGCAATAGCTCTTCCTGTACTTACGTAAAGGCGAAAAACTAAAAACATTCCTCCCTGCCCTTACCTGCTACAAGGCCTTACCAATCTGTAAGCCAATCAGTTGGACGCCCAGGTGACTTAAGATACACGACACCTTCACACCACCCAACCACTCCCAGTGAAAAAGATATTGGACAGACACGCCTTTGCAAACAGTCAGATCAGATGCCACAGAATGTGGCATCTAATCAAGATTTACACTGTTTGTCATACATACAGCAATATTTAAGACACATCATTGGAAAGTAGAATGGACTATTTCAAACTTTAGGACAAGTATGGTAAGGAGTTAAGTTGTCCCAATACTTAGGGTGAATACAGTATGTTTGTGTTTAGGGAGAAGTATGCCAGAGTTCACATTAAATAAACAAAACCATTCAAATATATAGAAAATTTCACCTCCAAAAACTGAAAATTTTCAGATAAAAAACTGATATTTTTTCATATTTCTGCTCAAAACATAGATTGTGG
Organism: Anodontia alba; assembly: GCA_964016985.1. Taxonomy (NCBI): domain Eukaryota; kingdom Metazoa; phylum Mollusca; class Bivalvia; order Lucinida; family Lucinidae; genus Anodontia; species Anodontia alba. Next base: position 58,353,250 of record OZ024836.1, on the reverse strand, counting down.
GTACTCGTTAAAACAGCCTTGGTTCTAATGAGTACCCCACAATCTATGTTTTTGAGCAGAAATAAAAAAATAATGTATACCCATTACTATATAAAAGTGAGGTTTAAGGGGTCAATATTATATACGGTTGGTATGTTTTCCTGATGAGCTGTCCGAATTCTTAGGATAACTAGAGCTGGTGTTTGTAAAACACTATGCCCCCAACTGCCTGATTCCAACACTGCTTGCCCATGACGGTAACAACAGTACAAATATATGAGATTTCCATGTTAGTTTATTAAAAGGGAAATAACTCTAAAATGGGAGATAATTTGGAAAAGAAAAAAGATATCAGTTACCTAATTTTTCATGAGAAATCCATATAACATTAGCATACATGGTTTTAAAGTTATGCTATGCATAAGAAAGCAACAATATTAAATGGCCAATATTGCAAAGGGCCATAACTCCAACATTTCATTTAATTGGTTGAAAATTTAATCAGTTGATTTCCTCTTCTGTCCCAATCAGTATACTAAAAGGCTCTAGCTTAAATACTTTTTGAGATATCTTGCTAACAAGATTTCAATGTTATTTTATTCAAAGGGAAATAATTCTATAATGGAAGATAATTTGGATAAGAAAAAAATATGGGTCACCTATTTTTACATGAGAAATCCATATATGAAATTTCAATACATTAGCATACATGGTTCTAAACTTATGCTATGCACATGAAAGCAACAAGATTAAATAGCTTAAAATTGCAAAGGGTCATAACTCCAACAACATTTCATTTAATTGGTTGAAAATTCCTCAGTCCCAATCAGTATACCAATTATCAAGGCTCTAGCTCAAATACTTTTTGAGATATCTTGCTAACAAGAGTTCAATGTTATTTTATTCAAAGGGAAGTAATTCTTAAATGGGAGATAATTCGAATAAGAAAAAAATACGAGTCACCTATTTTTTTCATGAGGAATCCATATATGAAATTTCAAGACATTAGCATACATGGTTTTAAAGTTATGCTATGCACAAGAAAGCAACAACATTAAATGGCCAAAAAATTGCAAAGGACCAGAACTCCAACAAAATTTCATTAAATTGGTTGAAAATTTAATCAGGTGATTTCCTCCTCAGTCCCAATCAGTACACCAAATATCAAGACTCTAGCTCAAATACTTTTTGAGATATCTTGCTAACGAGATTTCAATGTTATTTTATTAAAAAGGAAATAACACTAAAATGGGATAAGAATTCGGATAAGAAAAAAATCGGGTCTCACCAATTTTCTCATGAGGAATCCATATATGAAATTTCAAAACATTAGCATACATGGTTCTAAAGTTATGCTATGCACAATAAAGCGTGATAACGAATGAACGAACGAATGGACAAGCCAGAAGCAATATAAGTTGGGGGCATAAAAAGAGTAATGTCACTGTCAGTGAGATAGCTGTGGTGGTTATTATACAACCTTTAGCACAACCCTAAGCAGATTCAGCAGCTGGCAAACTGATGATATTTTTTTCTTATTCTTTTAAAAAACATGCTCTAACAAACTAGGAACTTTCAAAATGTCATTTGTTGAATTTTTAACCCAGCATGCTTTATTTAAGCATTAAACCTTAAAGTGCTAATCACAACTGCAGCAGATAACATTTTGATTTTTAATTTTTTTTTCTGAGAGAATAAGACTTGCCATTTTATGTGAATTATTTGCCTATTAATCAGAGAAAATAAGATTTGACAATTCATGTGACTCATCTGCTGTGCAGACAATTGGACAATTTGTATGAAATGCCAAGTCTCATTTTCTCTGAAAAATAATAAAAAAAGAAAACTAGAATGTCATCTACAATTTTGCTAAGCGCTTTAAGGTTTTTTTTTGGTTTTTTTTTCCAGCTATAGAATTAGGGAGTTATTCTAACGGAAACAGCTCAGACCAGCACTGCTCAAATATCAAAGAACAGTTTATGCCCTTGATTGCATAGTATTGATCTTAGTATTGACAGACAGGCCAGAGCAAACCCAGCAAACACACAAAGGTGTTACAACAGCACTGCCATTTCACGATGTTGCAGTGTTGTTGTTGGGACATTGTTGCTACGTTGTGTGTATGCTGGGAACAGTGTAGGTCTAAATCAGACAGCAGAACCTGGCATCTGGTCAGGATGTATGCTGTTCGCCGCTCATCTTACAATTTTTTGACACATCAATGGGTAGAAAAATGGACTTTTGTTCTGCTGTCTTCACAGGGATATACCTCTGTTTTGGGCTACAGAATCACTCCGGAGTCATTCTAAGGGAAACAACTGAGACAAGTACTGCTCAAATACCAATAAACAGTTGGTGCCCTTGATTAAATGCACTCCAGCTACACAAACAGTTGTTTTTTTGTTTGTTTGTGCTGAGGTTTTACTTCTGCCGAACCTGGCATCTGGTAAGGATGAATGCTGCAATTTTTAGAAACATCAATGGTCAGAAAAATGGACCCTTCAAATTTTAGGACAATAAAGGTCAGAAATTAAGAGTAAGTTCACATGATGCATTGTGGGTACTCATTCAAATCCCCTTGCTGAAACACATCTAATGAACAGCCACAATTTATTTTTTGTTTTGTTTTTGTTGTTCTTTTGGGGGCTTTTTGGGGGGCTTTCTGGTGGTTTTTTTTTGTTTTGTTTTTTTTGCAGAGAAAAAAAAACTATGCCCACACAGCTATAAAATACTAAAGCTAAAGCAGCCAGCCATTTTTTGTCATCTTACGTTTTTCCCTCAGTATCACCATAACACTCTTGCCTCAATAGTATAATAACTGTTTTCCCTTAATATTACAGAAAATATGTCCCAAATTTTTAGCTTTAATCTAAAACAAAATGATATTATGATCATTATCATTTTTTTCATAGCTCTAGATAAAAGGAGTATCTCTCTATGAAAACATGTTGTGGGTCTTCATCAGCAGCACCTCCCTGAGGCGGCTTCTGATGCATATATACAATGTATTTTTTTGTGGTAAAATAGGAAAAATGTTATTACTTTTACTGAACATCACGAAAACATGCCTATATAATTTTGTGGGTCCTCATCAGCAGCACCTACTTGAGGGGGCTTCTGATTTGTACACAATTGTTTTTGTGGAAAAATAAGAAAAATATTATTACTTTTTACTGATTTGTTTGTTTGATTTGGGCTTAACGTCGCTTTCAACCTTTTTCAGTCATATCGCGACGGTGTCTGGATGTGGCAGGGAGCTCAATGCTCACTTTTAGAGTGCTGCCTCACTGAAATATCACGCCCCAGACACTTTGACATGATATTCCACCCAGTCACATTATACTGACACTGAGCTGACCAGTTCTAGCTCTACTTTCTTAATGCTGAGCGCCAAGCGAAAGAGCAGCTAGTACCATTTTTATAGTCTTTGGTATGACCCGGCCGGGGATCGAACCCGCAACCTCCCGGTCACAAAGCGGACGCTCTACCACTGAGCCACTGTGCCGGTACTACTTTTTACTGAACATCACGAAAACATGCCTATATAATTTTGACCCTCTTAAACCCCATTTATACATAAAACTGGGATTTACAGGGGTATATATTATTTTTCTTATTTCTGCTCAGCAGAAATCTAAAAAATACTGGAGTTATTTATATGAAAATTTTCAGTTTTTGCAGATGAAATTTTCTATATATTTGAATAGGTATGTTTTCGTAATGGAAAAAAAAAGTGCCTTATCTAGAGCTATGTTGATGCTTAACGTTTACCACTCTATGTGCAAATTCAGCAGAGGACAAACTGATTGCATTCTTTCTTCTTTTTCCCACAAAATAAGAATTGAAATTTCAAGCAAATGGTTTTACGGCCCAGTCAACCTGACGGAGTCATGTCAAGCATGGTCCTTACCTAGCCACACTTTTATGGGACAGGCTTAGTCCTCTAAGCTGTTGACCAGTATAGTGCATATTCTTTTGGCAGAAACTGACAACTGCCCTTCTTAAATCAGTGGAAGGCACAGAATGACTGTAGAAAATATTTAATGATCAATCTCCATACTGATCATGAAATATTTCATCGCCAATTGACTTGGTTCAAAGGAAGAAGCCAAAAATAGATTTTCAAGATGGCAGGCATCTTGGATTTCCGATCCGAAAGATTTTAGCTTCCTACCAAGTTTCAAGTCAACTGGCCTTTCAGATCAGGAGAAGATGCCAAAAACAGATTTAAAAAACGGTGGCCATGGTGGCCATCTTGGATTTTCGATGAGCACATTTTAGCTATTTTTTATCTACAAGTCACCCTAATGCTTTCTACCAAGTTTCAATTCAATTGGCCTTTCCGTTCCAGAGAAGAAGCGAAAAATAGATTTTCAAGATGGTGGCCATGACTCTTGGATTTCTGAACAGAACCATTTTAGCTATTTTTGATCTACAAGTCACCCTGAAGCTTCCTACCAAATTTCAAGTCAACTGGCCTTTCAGTTCTGGAGAAGAAGCAAAAAAATAGATTTTAAAGATGGCGGCCATCTTGGATTTCTGATCAGAACAATTTTCACTATTATTGATCTACAAGTCACCCCAATGCTTCCTACCAACTTTCAAGTCAATTGACCTTTCTATTCAGGAGAAGAAGCAAAAAAATGATTTTCAAGATAGCTGCCACTGCGGCCATCTTTGATTTCTGACAGGAACTATTTTAGCTATTTTTGATCTATAAGTCTTGCCCCGATGCTTCCTACCAAGTTTCAAGTCAAATGGCATTTTGTTTCAGGAGAAAGAGCGAAAAATAGATGGACACCATCCTGGATTTCTGATTGGAAAAATTTTAGCTATTTTTGATCTACAAGTCACCCCGATGCTTCCTACCAAGTTTCAAGTCAATTGGCCTTTTGGTTCGGGAGAAGAAGCCAAAAGTACATTTTCAAAATGGCCGCCATGGTGGCCAGCTTGAATTTCCTATCAGAACGATTTTAGCTACTTTTGATTTATAAGTCATCCCGATGCTTCCTACCATTAGTTTCAAGTCAGTTGCCCCAGGGGTGTAGGGAGAGTAGGCCTTTAAAGCAATTGTTGACGCCACATGGATGACAACGCACACGGACATTGACTGATCACAACAGCTCATCTTGAGCATTCCATGCTCAGGTGAGCTAATAATATGTGGCACAATGGACAAATTGATGGAAAACAGATGGAAAAAGTTGGTTTTTCCATGCGGATGACAACCCATGGGCAAAATTTAATGGACCCTCATGAAATGAGTAAAAAGCCAATATTCCCACAGTCTATTTCACTTCCATTCATAAACTAAATGTTTTATGGCTTCATAAATGATCTGAGGAAAAGATTTATATCTGAAGTCCTATGGTCCAAAAAAAGGTTCATAAAGTATGAAAGAATAAAGTTTCCACATATATAATTTACTATTTTCATCTCATGATTAACGTCTGCATTTGTCCACATTACAAAAATCAGACAGTGCTCCAGATTAACCTCTAGGCAAAATTCAGCAGAATTATGGGGATTTAACTAAAATTTAAATTTTGAAGTAAAATTTAAAAAAGAACCAATGACATGATAGAAAGAGCATTTAGGGACAGCAACACAAGCAACTACAACTTTAATGCATGTAACTTTGGGACCAACATGAACTTTCAGATGCGATTTTCAGCATTATTGTCATTATAACAATAGCTTTAAATGTGAAATGTACCAAAATTAGAGGATGTGTTATCTTTAAAGTTATGCCAATCACAACTGCAGCAGATGTTTTGAAATATTTTTTCATTATTTTTCAGAGAAAATACGGTTTGACATTTCACGTGTCTGCTAGGCTTTTTTTTTTTTTTTTTTTTTTTATTTTGATTTTACGGCCCTTTCAAGAATATTTCACTTATATCGTACCGATCGATCATTAATCAAAGGTGGACGAAAACCGGGAGACCCAGGGAAAAACCACCTGACCCCCAGTAAGCAGAACTTGGCTTTCCCACATGTGACCCAAGCGAGGCTCGAACCACAGCAGTGAGAAACCTAATGGATTAAGAGTCAACTCTCCTATCCACTAGGCTATGGCTTTCATCTGCAACAATTTTGCTTGGCACTTTAAAGGGTTAGTTAGTTTGAATGAAAAATGTATTTTAAGGGTTTTTTTTTTTTCATCAGATTAGATCAACAGAAATGTCTGTTATCTGCCTTCTTGTTTATAAAAAGACCAGCAATAAACAAATTTAACATTTAAAGTGCTAATCACAACTGCAGCATACAACACTTTGTTTTTTTTTTTAATTATTTTTCAGAGAAAATAAGACTTGACATTTTATGTGAATTGTCTGTCTTCATATGAAATGCCAAGTCTTATTTCCTCAGAAAAATAATAAAAAAAAAAAAATTAGAATGTCATCTGCTACAATTTTGCTTAGCATTTTAAGGATTAAACAAATAAATGCTTTGGTTGACAAATATATCTCACAGATCAAAGACTTCACAATGACTGCTTGTCATAATAGTAAACAAACTTGTTGCATTTCTGTCCCATAATACACAATACCCAAATAGTTTTGCAAAAGGTAAACCCACACATGTATACTGAAAAAAATTTGCCAAGCAGAAAACCCATATTCAACCTAATTACCGCATATGCTCCTATAAGCGCACAGTCAAGCAATTTAGTGGTCTTTAGATTACACCAGTGTACTTCTTTATACTTCTTTATAAAAACACGTTGTTGGTACTCATCTGAATTGCCTCAACAAGTTGAGGCAATTCAAAGAGTACCAACAACATATGCTTTTATAAAGAAAGTCAGAAAAAATATTGCATGAGTATCATTTCAATAACATATTCACTCTAGTCTTCCATCTTTGGACTTGTCCATTTTTACAAATAGGGCCGTCAAAAATGAAAACACGGACATGTCAATGGCACACTATCTTAACACTTGTCCTGCTGAACCCAGATATACCCTACCTTTGAAAACAGTGTAGATCTAGAGCAGTTGACTTTCAAAAGCCAACTGATCTGGATCTGTACTGTTTGTCACTAAGTATGTGAATTTGTATCCATACCCTGGATCAAGCAATCTGGTTGGCTGAAAATTAGAAGTGGGTGTGGCATCTTCCTTTATTCAGCATGTCAATCCCTGGACTTTGGGACTAAACTATCACAGAGTAAATATTTCAGTAAAACTGTGTTCTACACACTATCCTCCCATTGCTTTATACTCCCATTGCTTGATACAATATATTACCATGTTCTGAAAAATAATGGAATTTGAACCCATTCACAACCCCAACTAAAATCTTTAATGAAATATTCTGCTCTTCATACCCTTCAGTATGATTTGCTACATAGTCATTTAGCCATGTTCTAAAAAGTGTAAATATGACACCCTCATTAATCAGTGCTCTTTATTCATTATTTATTTTTTTAATAACATCAGAGACTTTTAAAAATTATTACTTTTTTCTTTAATTTTTATTATCTTTTTTCAAATTTAAATTTCTATAAAACTTATTCTTCAGTATGATGCAATTGCAGGATCTTATATATTAATGCATTTATTTTAACCCTTCTCTTGCCGGAAAAAAATGAATCAGGCCTGTAAGAGGGGGTACCTCTACTTGAGAAGTCATTACCCCCTGAATTTTACCTCGATTTTCATGAAATTTTCCCGTATAATTTGCCGATCCTAGGTGGCCATTTTACCGGAAAAAGGATGGTCACGTGACTAGAAAGTCACGTGACAGTCATGTGTTAACCGAGAACCGTTTAATACACTTAAAAAAAAAAAAAAATTACAAGAGACCAGCGCCTACTGTGTACTATTGCGAATGAAACGAGTGACATACATAGGTTCTACTGTTATTCCTACTTCTTCTTCACTGGAAATGATTCAGGTGTTATGGGCTTTTTTTCCAGAAAAGCCTGATCAATTTGTTGAAGTGAGTGCTGAAATTAATGGCAGCTTGAAATTTGGTATTCTCGGTCTTTTTTAGTGTGGGTAAAATCCAGCACCTGACTATCTAATGAAAAGTGGCGTGTTTGTATGAAAGTAGGTTCACTCCTGTATGAGAACACTTGCTCTGAATGGTTGCATGTGGTATATTGTAAGTATGACAGGCTTTTGAGTTGGCAGTCCCCTCCAGCGCGCCTATTGTCGCGAACAGCAAGATAAGGGTTAACTAGAAAAAAATATAAAATGTGGTTTTGCATTTTTTGTGTCGAATACAACCCCAAAACGTCAAATTCGGGCTAACTTTTTGGGTTTTAACTTTTTGTCTGGCTTTCTGTTAACCCTTCTCTTGCCGGAAAAAAATGAATCAGGCCTGTAAGAGGGGGTACCTCTACTTGAGAAGTCATTACCCCCTGAATTTTACCTCGATTTTCATGAAATTTTCACGTATAATTTGCCGATCCTAGGTGGCCATTTTATCGGAAAAAGAATGGTCACGTGACTAGAAAGTCAAGTGACAGTCATATGTAAACCAGGAACCGTTTAAGACACTTAAAAAAAAAAAAAAAAATTTACAAGAGACCAGCGCCTACTGTGTACTATTGCGAATGAAACGAGTGACATACATAGGTTCTACTGTTATTCCTACTTCTTCCTCACTGGAAATGATTCAGGTGTTATGGGCTTTTTTTCCAGAAAAGCCTGATCAATTTGTTGAAGTGAGTGCTGAAATTAATGGCAGCTTGAAATTTGGTATTCTCGGTCTTTTTTAGTGTGGGTAAAATCCAGCACCTGACTATCTAATGAAAAGTGGCGTATTTGTATGAAAGTAGGTTCACTCCTGTATGAGAACACTTGCTCTGAATGGTTGCATGTGGTATATTGTAAGTAGGACAGGCTTTTGAGTTGGCAGACCCCTCCAGTGCGACTATTGTCGCGAACGGCAAGATAAGGGTTAAACTTTGTAATTTATGTTAACCTGAAGTGAACAATTTAATGGAATTCTAAAATAATTTAAATCCTAAAATGTTTGCTTCATTTAGTTTCACTCAAAAGGAAGCTTTGTCAATGCCTCTAAATTTAATACTGGAGCAATTAAACACAAGAAGACAAGATGGTACTGTATTGCTCACCTGAGCATCTAGGATATTGGTATGTTTGTTGAGGTTTTATGGTCCAGTCAACCCATTAGGGTCATGTCGAGCGTGGTCAGTTTACCTCATCACACTTTTTCCTGGGCAGTCTTAGTCACTTTAAAATGGTCAACCAGTACTTGTGTACATTCTTTCACCAGAAACTGACAACTGCCCTTCTTGAATCAGTGGTAGTGCAAATCAGTATGTAGCCCAGGCTCAAAGGAAGGGAGCATCAAGGGCAATTAAACCTTACATCAACAATACAAGAGGGCCATGATGGCCCTATATGGCTCACCTGAGTATCACAGCACTCAAGGAGAATATGACTTAATCAGAGGAACATTTCTGCAAAATTATTTTGAAATCAGGCCACAGGCTCAGGAGGAGATGTTGTTTAAAGGTTTTTTCTATTTTCAGCAGAGCAGAACCATTTTAACAATTTTGGTAAAGGGGTATTAGAGGAACATTTCTGTGAAATTATTTTAAAATCGGGCCCTTGGCCTAGGAGGAGATGTTGTTTAAAGATTTCCTTTTTTTTATTTTTGCTCTGGATGTCATTTTGTTAGCGGAATGGCAACATTTTAGCAATTTTGGTAGAGGGTCACTCAAAAAACATTCCTGTAAAATTATTTCAAAATCCATTCACCGGTATAGGAGGAGATGTCTTTTAAGTAAATTGTTGGCAGACCCATGACAGCCTATGCCCTTTTTCTATTTTTAGCTCTGGTGGCCATTTTGTTAAGCCAAAGGCAACCATTTTAGCAATTTTGGTCAAGGGACATAAGAGGAACATTCCTGTGAAATTATTTTGAAATCTGGCCATAGGCCTAAGAGGAGATGTTGTTTAAAGGTTTTTCTACTTTTAGCTCTGGTGGCCATTTTGTTCAGCGGAGCAGAACCATTTTAGCAATTTTGGTAAAGGAGTATTAGAGGAACATTTCTGTGAAACTATTTTGAATTCGGGCCATTAGCCTGGGAGGAGATGTTCTTTTAAAAGTTTTTTTCTTTTAAGCTCTGGTGGCCATTTTGTTCAGCCGAGCAGAACCATTTTAGTAATTTTGGTAGAGGGTCACTCAAGAAACATTCCTGTAAAATTATTTCAAAATCCATTGACCCATTTAGGAGGAGATGTCCCTTAAGTAAATTGTTGATAGATGCATGACAGTCTACGCCCTTTTTCTTTTTTTTAGCTCTGGTGGCCATTTTGTTCAGCCAAATGGAACCATTTTAGCAATTTTGGTAAAGGGTCATAAGAGGAACATTTCTGTGAAATTATTTTGAAATCTGGTCATAGGCCAAGAGGAAAGGTCTTATAAAGGTTTTTCTATTTTTAGCTCTGACAGCCATTTTGTTTAGCAGAGTGGAACCATTTTAGCAATTTCGGTAAAGGGGCATTAGAGGATGATTTCTTTGAAATTAATTTGAAATCGGGCCACTGGCATGGGAGATGTGGATCAAAGGTTTTTCTTTTTTTAGCTCTGGTGGCCATTTTGTTTAGCGGTGCTGAACCATTTTAAAAATTCTGGTAGAGGGTCACTCAAGGAACAGTCCTGTAAAATTATTTCAAAATCCATTAACCGGTTTAGGAGAAGATGTCTCTTCAGTAAATTGTTAGCAGATGCATGAGTCTACGCTCTTTTTCTATTTTTAGCTCTAGCGGCCATTTTGTTCAGTGGAGCCAAACCATTTTAGCAACTTTGGTAAAGGGGCATTAGAGGAACATTTCAGTAAAATTATTTTGAAATCAGACCCTTGGCCTAGAAGAAGATGTCGTTTAAAAAGAGTTTTTCTATTTTTAGCTCTGGCAGCCATTTTGTTTAGCGGAGCGGAACCATTTTAGCAATTTTGGTAAAGGGGCATGAGAGGAACATTTCTGTGAAATTATTTTGAAATCAGCCATTAGCCAGGGAGATGTCGTTCAAATGGGTTTTTTTTTCTATTCTTAGCTCTTGCGACCATTTTGTTTAGCAGAGCGGAACCATTTTAGTAATTTTGGTAAAGGGGCATGAGAGGAACATTTCTGTGAAATTATTTTAAAATTGGGCCTTTGTCCTGGTAGGAGATGTCTTTCAAAGGTTTTCTATTTTTAGCTCTGGTGGCCATCTTGTTTAGCGGAGCGGAACCTTTAGGCAATTTTGATAGAGTGTCATCTAAGGAACATTCCTGTGAAATTATTTCAAAATCCATTCACTGGCCTAGGAGGAGATGTCTTTTAAGGATTTTCTATTTTTAGGTCTGGCGGCCTTTTTGTTTAGCTGAGCGGAACCATTTAGGCAATTTTGGTAGAGGGTCACCCAAGGAACATTCCTGTAAAATTATTTCAAAATCCATTCACCGGTTTAGGAGGAGATGTCTTTTAAGTAAATTGTTGACAGACAGACGACACACGATGGACAAAGACCCATCACAAAAGCTAACCTTGAGCCTTTGGCTCAGATGAGCTATAAAAGGAATCAATTTAACCTTGCCAAAAAAAAGACCAAAGGTCAACCTATAACCATTAGAACAAAGCTTGTAGATCTCCATGATGTTAGTTACCAAAATTCAGTCTCAATTAAAGCATACCAGCTTCTGGAGATGAAGATTTCTGAATGCTTTTCATGTATGGGTATGGCAGCCACCTTGGTCAGTGTAGCATGACTAGTTGAACAAATTTTCTATTCACCTTTCACACAAACTCCAAATGAAATTTGGTGAAAACTGTCCAGTGTGGGCATTTGAACAAACTTTCATTGCCCCAATCTAAGAGGCTCCATATAAGACTAGATAAAAAATTGTCCCAGCTGCTTCAGGAGAAATCCTTTAAAGAGTTGGATAATGGACAATGGAAACAATCACGAAAAAAATGCCTATATAATTTTGACCCCCTTAAACCCCACTTCTATATACATGTAGTAAAACAGCGGTTTACAGGGGTATATATTATTTTTCTTATAAATTCAATCACACATAATATGAAACCCTTGACCTCAAAGGTCAGGCACAGGTGCAGGGATTGAGTTAAATAAAACTTTAGCCCTATAACTATCACCATATACCAGTGAATTCAATCAGTCTTTATAATATAAACCAAAATGACATTTGTATGAAAAGTCTGTGACCTTGACTTAAAAGCCATGCCCCAGCTTGGGGATGGTGTCAAGAAAAACTTCAGACCTATATATACCATCATGCTTAATATTAATGAAACCAACGAAAGGGTCTTCATAATATAGCTATATAAAGTTTAATGTAAATTTTAAGGTGACATGCCTACTCAATGTCCTCTACATATCAGTAAAATATCACAAAATATAGAATTTTTAGAGTTATTGCCCTCACAAGATTTAAATAACCAAGGGAGAAAACTGCAGAATGAATACAGTTAGAGTGTCATTCTTGAATGTGATATGCCTACTCAATGTTCTCTACATACTGGTGAAGTATCATGAAAATATCTTAACATGTTTTAAAGTTATGGTTTGCACAAAATATTTTACAATTCTGCAGACAAGGGAGATAACCCATGGACCAAGTCAGAGTTGTCTTTCTTGTACTTGACACCGCTACGAAATGCCTTCTACAACCTGACAGTTTCCTGAAAATCGCTCAAAGGGTAGTTAGGAATTATGGGGTGCACAATAATGCATTTATGGACAGACAGATGGATGGATGGATGGATGGATGGGTGGATTCCATGCTGATAGCTGTATCTCCTAAACCTCTCGGTAGAAGGATAATGAAATTCAACAAAAGGTCTTGATGGTATAGCTATATAAACTTAAATGCATTTTTTTTTACTTTTATATGAAATTTCTAAGTCGGTGACCTTGACCTCAAGGTCATACCCTGGGATGGGGATGATGCTGAGTAAAACTCTAGACCTATATCTACCAACAGGTAAAATATAAATGAAATTCCTCAAAGGGTCTTGATGGTATAGCTATATAATCATAAACACAAAAATTTTGAATTATTTATGAAAATTCTAAGTCCATGGCCTTGACTCCAAGGTTATCCACTGGGACAGGGTTGGTGCTGATAAAAACTTAAGCTCTATATCTACCATCAGGCCAAATATGAATGAAATCTATCAAAGGGTCTTCATAATATAAGGTCTTATAAACTTTAACATAAAAACTTTGACCCTAAGACAAAAATAAAGTATGAACGAATAATGCTTCAACAGATGGACAGACAGATGGATAGATTCCTTGCTGATAACTATATCCGCTCAACCTTTCAGTTAGGAGATAATGAAATTTAACAAAATGTCTTGATGATATGGCTATATAAACTTAAATGCAAAATTTTTTACTTTTATATGAAAATTCTAAGTTCGTGACCTTGACCTCGGTCACACCCTGGGTGGGGATCATGCTGAGTAAGACTTTATGCCAATATCTACCAACATGCAAAATATACATGAAATTCCTCAAGGGTCTTGATGATATAGCTATATAAATTTAAACGTAAAAAACTTTGACTTTTTTAGTAAAATTCTAAGTCCGTGACCTTGACCCCAAGGCCACCCCCGGGGTGAAGATGGTGCTGATAAAACTTTTAGACCTATATCTACCATCAATACAAATATGAATGAAATCCATCAAAGGGTCTTCAAAATATGAGGTCTTATAAACTTTAATGCAAAAACTTTGACCCTGTGACGAACGAACGAAGGAATGAACGAACTAACGAACGTATGTACGGACGAACGGAAAAGCAAAAACTATATACCCCCACATACTTCGTATGTCGGGCGTATAATTAGTTTTTTATCTAAAAATTTTCAATTTTTGGAGTATAAATATGAGCTTAACTATACCTAATTTAGTGCCACAGAGGCCTTTCTGTTATTTAAACTTCATCAGGGTGGCTAAACCCCAAAAGTTTGGAAATGAAATTAGTGATGCGCATGTCTTGGCAAGCAGCAAGAAATTTTCTATATATTTGAATAAGCCTGTTTTCATAATGCAGAGCAGAAGTACAGTCAAACTTCAATGGCTCGAACATCTTTGGGACCATGGAAATTTGTTCAAGGTATGGGTAGTTCGAGACACTGAGGGTTAAACATGACGCCAGATCAGGAAGCAAATGGAGATCATTAAGGGATTTTTTTTTTTACCTTCTAGACAATAATGGTATATTGAGTGTACTCATTAGAAATTGCCTCAACGAGGTGATTCTAATTACACACAACATATAATTTCATGATAAAATAAAAATAGAAATTCTTAAATATATGTTTTCTTGAGCTATTGGAAGAATTTCTTTGGGACTCAAGAATGAGTTCGAATTTGCCATGGTAAACAAGCCATTGGTGTTTGAGCTATTGAGGTTTGACTGTAGATGACAATAGCTCAAAGTGAGCGTATGGCTCAGATGAGCTAAAAATACTGACTATAAAATGAATTAAATGAAAGTGATGTAATCTGAAATTTACTTCCTTATCCAAATAATTTCCTTAACATTTAAAACCAAAACAAATATGCAGGTTATCCCAGGCAGATCTTAAACAAAAGGTACAAGAAGACAAAACCTAAACAAATGCTGACATTGTCTAAGGCAACACAAGCGAGCACATGCAGTCGACTCTCATTATCTCGAAATCCAAAGGACTCTATGAAATACTTTGAGATAACCGTACCTCGACATATCAGATTTGCAGAATTGAGGAAAAAATAATTCAAACGACCACATTTAACAAATACAGGGGAATCTCGATAATTCAAAGTCCAAGGGACCTAACAGTTTTGTCTGACTTATTGAGACTTTGAATAATTGAGGGTTAAAATGCACACATATATTCCAGTTGGGACTTCAAAATGATTTTGAATACCTGTTGATAGATTTTCGTGTTTAGGCAGGGACCAGATTTTCACTTCGAGATGAGTGGTTATTCGAGATAGGCGAGGTCGAGATAACGAGAGTCAACTGTATTATGTTTGAGCTGGTCTCCATGGCACAGTCATCAGCACATCTGACTGCAGAGCCAAGGGTCACAAGTTTGAATCCCAGCTCAACCACATAACTTTCACTGTGACTGATCAGGAAGTCATTTCTATGGACATTCTCTCCCTTCAGCTGGTTCAAGAAGGGCAGTTGTCAGTTACTGGTGAAAGTATGAGCAAAAAAGTACTGGTTAACTGTTTTGAGGACTGAGCCTGCTAAGGAAAAGTGTAAATAGGTTAACTGACCAGCTTGACATGATCTTAAGTGTTGACTGGGTCATAAAACTCCATATCAAGCAAGCAAACAAACAAAAGCATTCTGTTTGAGTTGGGCTTTAATGGCCCTGTATACAATATTTCAATCATGTTGAGCCATCTTCCAGACAGACAGAGAAAGAAAAGAGTGGGACAGATTGAGAAAAATACTCCAACCCGACTTTGCTTCACATGAGGCTAGAACCTTCCTGCCAAAAGCCAATGATGGCAGGGCCAATCCTCCAAAATTTTCAGCGTTATGTTTTTTCTTCGGAAATAAGAAAAACGAGTGCACAACAAAACCAACAATAAGACTTGTGTAACCAGCAAAGACTCAGATCAACCTGTAAATCCATCCAGTACAGCATGGGTTCTCGTTTATTCCTCTTTGGATAGCACGGTGACTATAGAAGGCACAATGTGATCAGCGAAGACTCTGATCAAACTGCGCAGATGCACAGGCTGATCTGAATCTTTGCTTGTGGTACAAGTCTTATTGTAGGTTTTGTCGTGTGCTGGTTCAAATATTGCCATCATCCCTGGTTTCCCATCTTATCTAGGGCTATGATAGGGAAGAATATTTATTCTCATTTTTCTTTTGAAAACTGAGCATGACATTCCATCTCATAATATAAAGAGTCTCTTACATTATATCTGAATAAGACAAGTTTTTTTTAAACAAAAAGTATTGATAATTTTGATAATTTTATGTTAGATTTTCCATCATTTTATAAAAGGGAGCTAACCATTATGATTTTCTGTTGCATTCCAGCACACTAAGCCCTTTCTGAAAAGGGGTAGCATATGAAGTCCCTTCTCAAAAGTGTCTACTCTAAAAGGAAAGAAAAGGAAGTGGAATCAAAATCATGACTGTATGGCATTTCATTGCAGACCTTTTCATAACCACTTTTCATCGTCTCAATATGACTTAAATAATGTTGAAAGGGATGTAAAACATCAAATCATCATCAAGCCATTTGGGCAGAAAAAAATGTATCAACAACAAAAAGAAAGTTCAAAGTACGGTTAACTCAGATGACTAACTCTGAATAAATAAGTGTACCAAGGGGCCTCACCCAGTTTTTAACTGAACTGACTTGACAAGCCAGGACACAAGCTGTGCTCTATTAGTTGCTTGCTGAATCACTTAATCTGCAGGTACATTGACTGACCTGATGAACACTTAAGCTTAGACCATTTCACAAATATTGTATATTAAATACAAAATCAAAAAAAAAAAAAAAAAAAGTCAACTGCTGCAGGTGTAATTAGGACATTTAAGGTTAACATTCATCAGATCATCTTCAAGGGGGCACTTTCTGTAATATACCAGTCCTATTCTTTCCAGTATTGCTTTTTTTTTTCTTCTTTCTTTTTTTGCCTCAAAACTAAACCAAGTGACAGATGATGGTGACGATGAGGATGATGATTTGGTGTTTACTTGTTCCATCTAAATGTATTTAAGGCATAGCAAGATCAAGGAAGGGTGATGATGATAGGAGTTGCAATGAAGCACCATACAGTCATGAGCTGAGTTCAACTTTCAGTAGAGCTGGGCAATAAACTCCATTAATTAACCCTTGTCCTGCTGAACCCGGATATACCCTGCCTTTGCAAACAGTACAGATCCAGATCAGTTGGCTTCTGAAGAAGACAACTGATCTGGATCTGCACTGTTTGCCATTTAATAGGCGAATTTCATGCAACAATCTGGATCAAGTATTCTGAATGGCTGAAAATTAGAAGTGGACATGGCATATTAATTTATTCAGCAGGACAAGGGTTATTTTGTTAGTAATGCATTGAAAATGAACTTTTTTGCCTACATTGGTCTAATGATTTCAGTTTCTTTATTCCCATATTTACCAGAAATATTTGTACACCTTAACTCCTTACCATACTCTTCCTAAAATTTGAAGAAGCCAGTTTTACTGTATCTTGATGTGTCTAAAATTGCTGGATGAATGGCAAACAGTGTAGACCCTGATTAGATACTGGGTTTTGCAACAACTGTTTGCCCAAGCCTGTCTGTCTGATCACTATGTTAAATACGGCATAAAATGACATGAGAAAGCCAGCAAAACAGTAAGATATAAAAATAATCCTCTTGCCACACCAGTATATCAAAGATTTAGTACCGGTAAGGCTTAACATGCTTGGTAAAACTTTCAGCAGACGACACTTTGAAATATTTTCCTTAGTTTTTCCAGAAAATAGGCTTTGACACAATTTCAAAGCCCATTTTCTGGGGAAAAAAATAACAAAAAATGTCAAAGCCCATTTTCTGGGAAAATAACAAAAATATCATCAATTTGTCATCTACTTTATTTGCCCAGAGAGTGGTAACGGGTAAGCATATACTGACATAAGAAGCTTAAGACCATATACCCTATTTACCATATGTATTCGGACAGACAGGTCTGAGCAAACAGTATAGACCCAAATGAGACGCCGCAGAACATGGCGTCTCATCTGGGTCTACACTGTTTGCCACTCATCCAGCAATTTTTAGACACAACATCGGGTAGTGAATTGTACTGGTTCAAATTTTAGAACATATATGGTAAAGAGTTGAGGTGTCCGAATACTTAAGGTAAATATGGTACAAGGCTGTATTCAATTTGGCCACATGTATCAGACAGCTGTCTCTTCATCTTACCACAACTCATCCTGTGACTCATTTGGGCCACACTGTTTTTTTTTTTTGGTAGGAACAACAGTAAATCCATTTTCTGCAGACAAGCAAAAAAGTAGTCCACTCTTTTGACTGCAAAACTAACACATTTCTCTATCCACATGCTAAATAATTCTGTTGTGTTTAAATTTTAATAAATTCAGTGTTGAAAGCAAAATGTTTAGATAAGTTGTGTATATGATACTATAATGAAACAAGAAAATAATGGAAAAAGTGTACATATAAATTGTTTGGCTATTACGTCTTTGGCGCATGTGTGCTTGCATATGGTTGTATGATATCTAAAAATCCTGCATCACAAATCAATGCAGTCATATGCCAAAAATAGCCAGTAACATTTACGGACAAACATTTCACAAACATGGCTGTCTCTAGTCCATTTCAATCTACTATTCTACATGAATTTGATCAATTGCCAGTATTTTCAGTCATACCAAACAATAAATTGCAGTCCCTTCAGTACTTTGATTCTTCTTTATTACTGTATTTACCCTAAAACTAACCCTTAAACTGCCAATCACAACTGTCGTCTGCTTTGTCATCTGCTTGTGATTTTAAAAGTCATTTTTGCAAACAGTGTGGACCCAGATCAGACTGCTCCTCTAGGAGCAGTCTGATCAGGGTCCACACTCTTTGCCTGTATGCAAAAACAGGTTTGAAAAGTTTGCAAGAATATTCAGCAGACATTTTCAGATGCAGGTTTTCGTGGCGTTTTAAGGGTTAAATATTCATACCAAACTTGTCCTAACCTTTGAACAAGTCATTTCACTCTCTGATGATGTATGTAACAACTGCTGGATAAATCACAAACAGTGTAGACCCTGATCAGATACTGCATTCTGTGGCATCTGATCTAGGTGTACGTACACTATTTTGGTCTGACATGTTTGTCCAAATGCGTTATTTTTTTAGCGTAAATCTGTAATATGAATTCTTATGATCCAGTTTATTGCAGTAAGTGGTGCTAACACAGACACTCATCACGAAAACACCTATATGATTTTGACCCCCCTTAAACCCCACTTTTATATAGTAAAACTGGGGTTTACAGGGGTAAACATTATTTTTCATATTTCTGCTCAAACCATCGATTGTGGGTACTCGTTAGAACCGCCTCGGCGAGGCAGTTCTAACGAGTACCCACAATCTATGTTTTGTGCAGAAATATGAAAAATATCTGAGTTTTTTTATCTGAAAATTTTCAGTTTTTGGAGATAAAATTTTCTATATTTGAATAGGCGTGTTTTCGTAATGTTTATTAAAGGATAATTCATGGACAAATATTCAAATTATTGATCAGAAACAAAATGAGGTGGACAGTCGGATGGACACATGGACAGATATGAGGAGAATATATCATATTACCACTATCATGTTGTGGGTATGAAAATAAAGAAGCCAAACAGTTGCTAAGTAATGTGTCTTTACATATTGTGATGAACTGGCCAATTATAACTGTAGACCCTAATCAAACTGCAGAGGTGAAGTCTGAGCAGGATCTACACTGTTCACTCAAGATATGAACAGTATTTTCTAGGATGATAACTTGAGTAAACATCAATGGATTTTCACCAAACTTGGTATGTGCATTGATATTGTGGAGATTAACAAGGCTGTGGATTATTTAATTCCTAGTAACATTCAGCCATTTTGTGCACTGAAGAAGGATTAAATTCCGAAACTAGTTTGCAGTAAAATTTCTTGAGTTGTGCTGATTTTTTCTCCCAAGATTTCCAAATATTTAGAATAAATGCAGTTTGTATTGCTGCTGAAATGGTTCAATTTTTAAAGGATATATAATCAAATTAGCTTTGCTTTTTATCGCTAAATTTTTCTGTATACCTGTTAGGCTAAACAGTTTGTTTGTGTTGAGGTTTTACAGCCCAGTCAACCCAATGGGGTCATGTCGAGCGCGGTCAGTTTACCTAACCACACGTTTACTGGGCAGGCTTAGTCCTCTAAGCGGTTAACAGTATTGTGCACATTCTTTCGCCAGAAACTGACAACTGCCCTTCTTGAATCAGCGGAAGGGAGAGAATGACCGTAGAAAATATTTCATGATCAATCTCCACGAAAGAATGTTGCCGACCTCGGCGGGGGTTGAACCCGCGACCTCCTGGTCTCCAGTCGGACGGCGCATCCTACCTGGTAGGCTAAACAGACAAAAGCTCTATACAATGAGGGACATCTTTAAGGTATAGAGTTCTCTGTGCAAACTCAGCAGACAACAAACTGGTGATTTGTTTTTCTTATTTTCTGCAGAAAACAGGCTCTGACATTTCATGCAAGTTGTGAAAATACTGTGAGACAATCTGCATATAATGTCAAATCTTGTTCTCTGGGATAAATAAGAAAAATATTTCAAAATGTAGTCTGCTGAAATTTTTACTCAGCATGCAAAGCGTTGAACTATTTATCTGAACTAGCCCATCAAACATAACCTTAACACTTACCATGCAATGGGCAGATTCAGCAGACGACAAATTGATGATATTTTTCTTATTTTTCCTAGAAAATAGAATCTGACACTTCATGCAAATTGTCGCCTTAGGAGACAATTTGCATGAAGTGTCAAATCCTATTTTCTAGGAAAAATAAAAAAAAAAAATATTGCATATTGTTGTCTGCTGAATTTTTTATCTAGCATGCAAAGTGTTATAGAATCAACAATTTTCCTGATTTACTAAGTATATTATGAATAATCGTCTCACTAAGCTTTTTCAATAAAGACAGAATAGAATAAACATTCAGAAGTGACCAATAAAGAGTTCACATAGATCCATGGCTAGTCACAAGAAAATCAAACAATATGACTGCATACATGCCATACCTCACACTGAGATAAAATCTCACAGAATAATGGTCCATCTGGAAGGCAATTCCTATTAAAAATTCAAATCTCAGAATTTTCAGACCATTTTACAATAGATTTTATGAAGAAATGAACACAAATCACACACTGTTGTGGTTTTCACAAGCTTCTTACATGAAAAAAAAAAAAAGAATTTAGACTACTATATTGGGGGAGCTCCAAAATGATGTCTAAGAAAATCTCACAGAATTTTGTCAAATCTCCCTTAAACTTTTACCTTATTTCACTGACTTTAGTCCACAGCTTATAGCATGTATGAATGAGGCTGTATTTTAGAAATTAAAGTAGAAATGTGTCCAAAGGACACAGATGCCCCCACCTGAATAAAAGCACCGCAAGCATAATACCCCGCCATTGCAATTATTTGTTTATGTATTAAACTTATTGAGAAAATGTCTGGAAAGAAAATGACGGAGGGACAGATAACAATTCTAAATCAGATCTTGATATCAATGGACAGATAACAATCCTAAACCAGATCTTGATAATATCAATGCATATAGCAAGTTTGGTTAAAAGGCCTTGTTATTTACTCAAGTTATCATCCAGAAATGAAAATATGGGTGTGTCTCAGGCAGATACTCCATAAAATTTGACAAAATTTGCCCATTTGCAATTCCAAACCAGATCTCCTTAATGTCAATACATATAGCAAGTTTGGTTAAAATCCCTTGTTATTTACTACAATACATATAGCAAGTTTGGTTAAAATCCCTTGTTACTTACTAAAGTTATCGTCCGGAAACAAAAATATGGGCGTGTCTTGGGCAGATAACTCCGTAAAAATTTGACGAAATTTGCCCATTAGCAATCCCAAATCAGACCTCCTTAATGTCAATGCATATAGCAAGTTTGATGAAAATCCCTTGTTATTTTCTCAAGTTATCATCCGGAAACGAAAAATATGGGCGTGTCTCGGGCAGATAACTCCTTAAAAATTTGACGAAATTTGCCCATTAGCAATCCCAAACCAGATCTCCTTAATGTCAATGCATACGTCAAGTTTGGTGAAAATCCCTTATTATTTACTCAAGTTATAGTCTGGAAACGAAAATATGGGTGTGTCTCGGGCAGATAACGCCGGCAAAAATTGAAGAAATTTGCCCATTAGCAATCCCAAACCAGATCTCCACAATATCAATGCACATACCAAGTTTGGTGAAAATCCATTTTGGTTTACTCAAGTTATCATCTGGAAACGAAAAACGGACGGACAGACGGACAACTGATGGATGGATGGACTGACACAAGGATGACCAACGTGAAACCATAATACCCCGCCACTATTGTGTGGCGACGGACAGATGGACGGACACATGGACGACCAACGTGAAACCATAATACCCTGCCACTATTGTGTGGTAGGGTATAAAAACTGAAACACAAATTGCTAACGGCTGAAAAACTTAAACGCAAATTGCTAACGACATCTCGGACACTGACGGAGATGATGGACAGACAGGGGTAATACTATATGTCTTTTCCACCATTCTTCAAATGGCAGGGGTATAAAAAAAAAAAGAAAATATGAATGGCATTCTATCATGAAATATTATACAATTATTGACTTTGACCAGGTCAATATAAGAATTTATCAACCAAACAATTGATTTTCACCAAGGTTGATAAATCCTCATATCAATTAAATAGAAGGTAATGACTGTTTTATTATAAGACAGAAACTAAAATAATTATTCTTACATGGAAACAAACCAAGCTTTATCTAAGTTTAAATAACATCTGAAATACACAGAAAACGTCATTTCCTGAACCATGCTAAAGTTTGGCTTCTGTACTCAAAAGTTAACATATATTGTTATAATAAATTTAGGTGCACTGTATTCTCTTCTGAGTTTCTCTTTTCTCTTTTGTGTTTGTGGCTATTTTTTTGCAGACGACACCTGGCAGAGAGCTGTTTGTAACATGAAATCTGATTGGCTTTTGGGATCATGAGTTTTAATTGTGATTGGCTGACATTTGACTCAAAATCAAGTATATTCCAATTTGACAAGAGGTTCAATCACTCGTGTCTATTTTTAGCTGTCTAAAAGTCTGGTCAAAATATTAACCTTTGGGAACTTGTTTGTTCTTGTTTGTTTGTGTTGAGGTTTTACGGCCCAGGCAACCCAATGGGGTCATGTCGAGCGCGGTCAGTTTACCTAACCACACGTTTACTGGGCAGGCTTAGTCCTCTAAGCGGTTAACCAGTATTGTGCACATTCTTTCGCCAGAAACTGACAACTGCCCTTCTTGAATCAGCGGAAGGGAGAGAATGACCGTAGAAAATATTTCATGATCAATCTCCACGAAAGAATGTTGCCGACCTCGGCGGGGGTTGAACCCGCAACCTCCTGGTCTCCAGTCGGACGACGCATCCAACTGAGCCACCGAGGCCGGCCCTTGTTTGTTCTAGTTTTTGCCTTGAAATTAACCTGAGGACACCATACAGGCTACCAGTGAACACTAAATTTGCAAATTAGCCAAGTAGCCGGAAAGCAGGTCAAGGTCAAGTATTGGTGAGCTTCCATTAGCTGCTCTGTCCTAGGTGATACTTTGGTACAAGTATGAAGATCTATTACCCAGTAAACCAAATATTTCAAGTTCAATAAATGCTAAAATATAGGTCAAGGTCAAATATGGTTCACTGAATTCAGTTGCTCTTCCCCCTTCATCATGTAGCTTAACCCTAGTCCTGCTAAACCCAAATACATCCTGCCTTTGCAAACAGTGTAGATCCAGATCAGTTGGCTTCTGAAGAAGCCAACTGATCTGGATCTGCACTGTTTGCCATTAAGTATGTGAATTTATATCAACAATCTGGATCAAGTAATCTGATTGGCTGAAACTTAGAAATGGGCATGGCATCTTAATTTATTCAGCAGGACAAGGGTTAAGCCTATCCCATGTGGTTACTAACCTATGCAAAAAGGGGGCTGCATAAGCTCTCATTTTCTTGGCAAAGCATGCTGAAAGTGTGTCAAAAAAAAAAAAAAAGTCTGCATATTTCTGAAGATTTTATGCTTTTAATCAGAACTGTTTGACAGTACCATAATAACCCTAAATATTGGGACAGACAGACCTGAGAAAACAGTATAGACTCAGACAAGATGATGCAGCATCTGACCAGGGCCTGCATTGTTTGCTACTCATCCAGCAATATTTTGGGACACATCAACAGGTAAGGAAATGGACTTTGGAAAATTTTAGGACAAGCATAGTAAGGAATTGAGGTGTCTGAATAATAGGGTAAATATGGTATTCTGCTGTGAAGAACAACAAAGACCTAGGCCAAGCTGCTGAATTTTGCTGTTTGTATATTGATAAGTACTGGCTTATCCACATTTGACATCATATTTCATACACACTTTAGTCCAAATCTTTGTTATTTGCATAGGACAAAAGTTGGCTTTTTCTGTGTTACAACTTATTTGAAAACGGCTTAACCTTCAGCACTCTCTGGGCAAATCCAACAGATGACAAAATGATAAATATTTTTTAGTATTTTTTTTTAAAAATATGGTTTGCCATTTCTTGCAAATTGTCTCAAAGGGAGACAATTTGAATAAAATGTCAAAGCATATTTTCTGGGATAAATATACTTCAAAATGTCATCAGCTGAAATTTTTACGCTGCATGCTAAGTATTAAGATTACAACCACTCAACAAATATGAAAATACTTTTAAGGTATGTGCTGAAAGAAAGTTTTTGTGACACATTTTATGAGCTTTAAGATAATTAACTCTGTTCAACATTTCCACAACCTTTTTTCTCCTTCAAAAAATGGTAGGATCATTCATTAATGCTAAGCATGCTGGGTAAAATTTTCAGCAGAAGACACGTTCTACCACTGTGATCTTGAAAATTAGGTCAATGTCACCAAAATCTAATCAGTTCTTTGTTATGTCCCAATTATATATCCATGAAAATTTGGTAAGAATGTAACCACCGGTTCATAAGATATTGTGCAGACAAGAAAGTGCGATGCCGACGCTAATGCCAACACCAATGCCAACACCATCAGGTCCACACCAAAATCAATTTGTCCCCCTCCCCTTAGGTGGGGGAACATAATTCTTGTGCAAAATAAAGATTAACCTGTGAATGGTCATCAATACAATCCATTGCCATGCAAGAACATCGGTGCCATATGTCACTCCCACATGATCACAGTTAAAAATTTAAACAAGACACTTTTGTGACCAACTGAAACACTTCCTGTTAGATCCCAGTACTGACTAAAACTGTTTACAGACATAGATCTACCCCTATCCTGCTCTCTTCGGTTCTTCTTAGGTTGGCTCCCACAGAACGAGCCAAAATATAAAATATAAGCCGTATGTTTAAACCAATGAGATATTTATAGGGCATTGTTTTATCTTCTCTAAAAGGATTTGGGATTAAAATACTTTCTTTTATTAGCATAAAGAGTATTAACCTTTGGCACTCTGAGCAAATTCAGCAAATGACAAACTGAAAATAATCATGATTTTATCTGATTTTTTTCCCCCCAAAATATGGTGTGACAATTCATGCAAATTGTCTCCTGAGGAGACAATTTGCATGAATTGTCACACCCTACTTTCTGGGAAAAATATTAAAAATATGGAAAATGTTGTCTGCTGTAATTATTACTCAGCATGCTAAGCATTAAAACCAGGTGTTCCGGGTACTTAATCTTAAAGTATACTTCCCAATCCTGGATAAATTTAAATGTTGGCAAATGCCTTGTTATCGAAAATTAAGACTGTCTTTAAAAAACTTTGTTTGGAGAAGAATGCTAGTAGCATATTGTACTTTATGACCCTTCATCACATTTCAGCATGCAAGAACTAGAGCAAATGCCCAGATGGTCACTAATACCCCCAGCCATCGTCATTTCTTAATTATAAAATATTTTAAAGTTAATGACAATGATATAAGGAAAGATATAGTTTACAATATCAGTCTGTGAGTGACACTGATCTATCATCCCAAGTACAACTTTCCTGGAGTAAATAGTCTTCAAGACATGAAGTAAATTTGCTGGGCCATAAAATATAGGTCACTGACCTGCACATACTTAAGAAATTAATCTGATGGTCACACTGATGCATTATACTAACAATGAGGTTAATCCATTAAATAATCTAAAAGACATTAAGCAAAATCACTAGACCATGAAATATAGGTCATACCGATTTATATTTACTTTGAGGTGCAAGTTTGGGTCACACTGTGTCATTATATGTAAATATGACATTTAGGTATCAAATAGTGGGAGATATAAGACAAAATCACAGGGTTATGAAATATAGGTCACATATGATAGTAATACATCAAATTGTCTTCAAGATGTAACATTAAATCATTGGACTATGAATGCGTAGGTCACAGTGACCTACATTTATTTTTAGGTCAACTGTTGGATCATACTAATTAATAATCCCAAATAATGATGTTCATACATCAATTAACATTCAAGATACGAGGCAAAATTACTGGACCATGAAATATAGGTCAAGGTGACCTACATTTGTTATGCTGTCAATCGTGGTATCACACAGAACCAATATTCCAAGTATCACATTAATCCATGAAATAGTCTTCAAGATATAAGACAAAGTCGCTGGAGCATGAAAATATGATCACAATGACCTTAACCTTGTTACACTGAATGTTGATGTGATAAACATATGTGATGCCCATCCTTCTTCAAGAAGTTGTTTGTATAAACAAACTGCAAGATACTACTTTATTGAGGCATTAATCGATGAAATAAGCTTCAAAATATAAGTCAAAATCACTGAAGCACGAAAATAAGGTCACAATGACCTTGACCTTATTACACTGAATGTTGATGTGATAAACATGTCTGATGCCCATCCTTCTTTAATAAGAGGTTGTTTGTATAAACAAACTGCAATATACTACTTTATTGGGATGTCCTAAATTTTTACCTCTAGCCCCGCCCTGGGGTTCATAGATATAGAATGGAAGAGAACCCTCCCAGGTACCCCCATACCAAATATGAAAAGTTTTTGATCAGTGGCTGCAGAGTTATAAGTTATCAAAAAACTTCAAAGTAAAACTTGGTTATAGAAAGGGTTAACTGACGGAATCACATCCAGACAGACGGAAGGACGGACGGACAGACGAACAGACTAACAGAACAGACGAAAACTATATACCCCTTTGGCATACTTTGTATGCCGGGGGTATAATAAAAACACCAAACAGTACAATACTCAACCCTAAGGAAACCTGTCTCGGGTAGAAATGTCAGAAAACAACACTTATCAGATAAAAACTTACGCTGCAATGTCTTAACCCTAGTCCTGCTGAACCAGGATATACCCTGCCTTTAGAAAAAGTGAAGAAGCCAACTGATCTGGATCTGCTGTGACTGTTTGCCATCAAGTATGTGAATTTATAGCAACAATTTGGATGAAGCAATCTGATTGAAGTGGGCATGGCATCTTAATTTATTCAGCATGACAAAGGTTAATAACTCTTTCAACCCTGCAGACCAAAACATACACCTTTGCAAACAGTGTAGAGCTAGATGAGACAGCTCGCAGCAAGCCATCTCATCTGGATCTACACTGTTTGTCATTTAGTTTTGGATTTATGAATGACACCACATCTACAAGAATGGATATGTCGAAAATCAAAGCATGAAGAGTCTACTTCAGAAACTTAGGGGTGAAAGGTTAAAAGGTATGTTTTAACCTATACCACTCTCTTGGCTAATTCAGCAGATGACAATTGATGATATTTTTCTTATATTTCCCAGAAAACAGGATCTGACATTTCATGCAAATTGTCTCCAATGGAGACAATTTGCATGAAATGTCAAATCCTTTTTCCTGGGAAAAATAAGAAAAATATTTCAAAATGCTGTCTGCAGAAAATTTTATGCAGAGTGCTAAGCATTCCCCCACTTGTACCATCATTAATTATAAAAATATTTTTAAGTCAATGACAATGATATAAGGCAAAATCAATGGACCATGAAATATAGGTCACCGACCCCAATATAGTTTACAAAGTCAATCTTTGAGTGACACTGATCTTTTATCCCAAGTACAACATTTCTGATTAAATAGTCTTCGAGATATAAAGCAAAATCACTTAAACATAAAATATAAGTCACTGACCTACATATACTTGAGCGGTCAATCTGACATGTCACATTGATCCATTATACCAACTTTGATGGTAATCTATCAAATAATCTAGAAGATATTAAGCAAAACTAGACCATAAAATATAGGTCATGTTGACTTATATTTACTTTGAGGTCATAGTTTGGATCACACTGTCTCATTATCTGAAAATATGACATAATGCATGAAATAGTGTTGGAGGTATAAGACAATATCACTAGGCTATGACCTACATTTATTTTGAGGTAAAATGTTGTCATACTGACCCATAATCTTTGGCCAAAGTATAACGGTCATACATCAAATTGTCTTTAAGATGTAATATAAAATCAATGGACCATGAAATGCAGATCACAGTGACCTACTTTTACTTTTAGGTCAAACATCGGGTCATACTGATTCATAATCCTAAATAATGATCTCAAATAACATTCAAGATATAAGGCCAAATCACTGGACCAGGAAATACTGGTCACAGTGACCTACATATATTTTGAGGTCAAACTTTGGGTCATACAGATTCATTACCTAGAAGTATGATGAACATACATGAAACAGACTTCAAGATATAAGACAAAATCACTGGACCATGAAGTTGTTTCTAAGTTAAAGTTAAAATAGCTTCTTAAACAAAACTCAAGCTTGCTAAAATTGCCTAAAGTTCTAAGTCTGTGACCTTGACCTTGAGGTCATGGGCAGGGTGAGGACGGTGGTGTATAAAAGTTTAGACCTATATCTATCATCATACCAAATATTAATCCATCATAGGGTTTGGAAATAAAGCTTTGACGCAAAACTTTGACGTAGGTGTTAACTAATGGAAGGATGAACGTACATACGTACAACTGAACAAACGGACGAACTGAAAGGTGAAAACTATATAACCCTCGGCATAATTTGCATGCCAAGGTTATAGTAATCTAGTATGATATTGCCTTTAATTTGTTGAGGTTTTTGCTTCCAAAGGATCATACTTTCCAGGACTTATTTATCTTTACTTGCCATATATTGATCATATTTTTCCTATTTTTCCCAGAAAATAGGCTTTGACCTTTCTTCAAAGGGTCACAATTTGCATGAAATGACAATGCCTATTTTCTGAGAAAAATATTTCAAAATGTTGTCTGCTAAAATTTTTCCCAGCATACTGAGGATTGAAATTGTATCATATCTCACAGACTGGTTGGTGTCCAGTGGTCTCCAGTGCTTATGACACATTTGTTTAGTAACCCTAAATATAATAATATCCACATTTCATTAGGTAAAGAATTCATGTACATTGATGACATGACATATTTTATGGCATGTCAATCACCTACAGAGCTAATTAAACATGTATGTGTAATTGCCAATGTATGTAATGGATAGATGAACAAGTGCATTCCAGCCAAGTTGTACTGTCCAGTCTGACTGGCTCAAATGTCATGTTCAAGTTGGGTTTTGCCTTATATACCAGGGGTAATTCAGTTGACTTCCAGCACTGTTAATTTTATATCTAAGCATATTATATATAGTCAAACCTGTGATAAGCAAGCACCTATGGGAAAGTCAAAAACTGGTTTCTTAAGACGGATGCTTGCTTAATACAGGTAGAGTTCCACTTCTTTGCCTTTAATGGGATATGAAATAGTGGCCTTTAAAGGCAGGCAATTGCTTAATACAGGTATTTATTACCCCTAAAGAAGATCATTCTGACCTGGAAGTTATTGCCTACCTTCTAAAAAAAGGCCTTACTCCAAATAGAAAAAGTAATGCTCCATCTAGGAGCAAATTCTTTTCTTTAAAGAGCAGCCACATTTGAAGGAAGCAATTTAATTCTTCTGATTTTTTTCCAAAAATTTAGAATGATATTTCTCCAAAGCAGAGACATTCACAACAATATGAAGGAAATGCCAAGGTTAATTTCTGCGAAAAGTAGAACAGAATCAGCCAGTTTTAACCAATCCGCTCTTTTATTCAAGATTTTAAATATGCTGATTTCGAAATCAGATGAATGAAAAGAGTGTTGGCAGGCAAGCAGTTCAGATCCTAAGCAGACTTTAATATGTGATCTGGTTACACTATTTGCTTGGGCAATATATATTTAGTCTGAAAATTTAATTACAGAAAGTTATATAGCTAACTAGCCGCCCATGAATCTATAAGATTAAATCAAAATACCATAATAACCCTTTAGTATTGAGACAGGCAGGCCTAAGTAATCAGTTTAGACCCAGATCAGATGCCGCATTTTGCTGTTTGCCACTCAGTCCAGCAGTTTTCAGATACATGTACATCGACAGGTAGTAAAATGGACTTGTTCAAATTTGAGGACAAATATGATAATGCTCTAAGGTGTTTCAATATTTAGGGTTTATACAGTACATAAATATTGGGACAAATTTCTCATATTTAAGAAATATATATACAGGAGGCAATCCATTACCTAATAAGGATGAACATAAAAGGCCAACAATTTAAGATCTATAACCGATAGTCATAAACCATTAGATACTGTAACTACCCTAACATACATGCCATAAGCTGTGGACTAAAATCTGAAAGATAAGACGAAATTTTAAGGGCGATTTGAGAAAATTCTGTGAGATTTTCTTAAACATCACTTTGGGGCTCCCCCAATATAGTTTAAAGTCTTTTTTGTCATGTAAGAAGCTTGTGGAAGACACAAGAGCGAATGATTTATGTTTATTTCTTCATAAAACCTGTTGTAAAATGGTCTGAAAATTCTGTGATATTTGAATTGTTTATGGGAATTGCCTTCCAGATGGGCCAAAATTCTGTGAGATTTTACCTCACAGTGTGAGGTATGGCATGTATGCCCTAAATGTTCAGACACCTAGCCCATTCATCCCTGAATTTCTGAAGTGGACTCTGGTCAGAAAAATTGTTCCAAATAAGGGTCCCAGTCAAAAATTAAAACAGAATGGTAAACAGTGTAGATCCTGATGAGACGGCTCATTATGACTGTTTGCAAAAAAAATTGTTTTGGTCTGCAGGGCTAAAAAGGTTACCTCCTTACTATACTTTTTCTACCGAAGATTTGAAAATCCATTTTACTACCTCGATATGTCTAAAAACTGATGGATGAGTGGCAAACAGTGAAGACCCTGATCACGACACATTCTGTGGCATCAGACATGGGTCTATATTGTTTGCTCAGGGATTGAACAAGTACAATTTACTACTTGATGTTGTGTCTAAAAATTGCTGGATGAGTGGCAAACAGTGTAGACCCTGATGAGATGTTGCATTCTGCAGCATCTCATCTTGGTCTACACTGTTTGCTCAGGCCTGTCTGTCTGAATACATACGGTAAAGACGGTATATTTTGTTTTGCCTTTATATTCTCATTTCACTTACATGTTGAAATCCTAAAGCACAGATTTTTTGATTGATTGTGTTGGGGTTTAACGACACGTCAACCCTTGAGGGTCATTTTGTGTCGTCTCCCAGAGAAAGGGAGAAAAGAGATAGAAGAGAGAGTAGAGGAGATGAAAGAGAGGGACAGGGAAGAAAGAGGAACAGGAAAGAAAGTGAAGAAACAGAAGAAATAAAAACATTCCCCCTCTACCCTTACCCACTACAAGGATAGCAGGCCTTGCCCAACTGCAAGCCAATATCAGTTGGACGCCCCGGTGATGTAAGATACACAGCACCTTCGCACCACCCGACCACCCCACCTAAAGCACAGACCAAATTACAACTGTGTCTTGCAGTTAAGCACTTTTGCACACACAGAAGTAGGCCAAAAACATTCAATTAGCCCATGAGAGGACTAAACAACTCACTTTACCACTTGAAAATAAGGTCATAATGTTCCACCCACATTGTTGATAGCTAAGTTCTTACTTAAAATTAAGTGTTTTTTTTGTTTGTTTGTTTGTTTTTTCTAATGAAGCATGCATATAAATTTGACAGTAAGTAATTTTTATGCACTGTAAAGCCATGTTATTAGCAAGGAGGAGACTGCATGTGTTACAGTGCTTGCATTAAGGGAAGTCTGGGAGTCAGAGACTCCCAAAAATGCCATGGGACTTCCAAAAATCAATGCCAGGAAGTCTGGGACTCCCAACTGTTAAAGATATTTAGTCATTTATAACAAAATTTTAGAATGAATTTATGTGTTATAGCTTAAGAATGGTGGTTTTACTCCATAAATGAGAGTTTAAGAATATTCAGGTGGAATTTCTGAAAGTGAGTGAAAAAATTTGATCACCAGGACTTCCAGATATTGCAGCTAGGAAGTCCTGGGACTTCCTGATTTTGTCAGTTAGTGCAAGCACTGTGTTACCCTTTGTGACCCAGAAAACAGGATTTGACAGGAGACAATTTGCATGAAATACCAAATCCTGTTTTCTGAAGAAAAAATATTTTCCTTATTTTTTCTGGCAAAAATAAGAAATCTACTTTAATATGTCATCTGCTGAAAATTTTACCCAGTGCTAAGCATTCAAGCCAAAACAACACGAAACCATCAATTCTAAAAATAAATTCAAGCAAACTTTTGAAACCTTTCCTCCAGTTGAGCAAAAGAAATCTGTTTAACCCTTATAACCCCAGCAGTAGATGTCATTCTATTTTTTTTTTTTTTTTTCAGAAGTAAGGTTTGACATTTCATATGATTTTTCTGCTAGGCAGATATTTTACATCAAATCTCAAAATTATAACAGTGTCATCTGCTATAATTTTGAAAGGTTCTTTAAGCACCCAATTTTAAGGAACAATTGAAATGTAGCTTACCAGAATATTAAATTTATCCAGCTCTTTATAAGTTTCTCTGTGATCCTTTAATTGACCTTGAAGATCATGATCTTCTGTCCTTTGACCTTGTGGCTGTATGTCAACAACCTTGACCTCTACCTCAAAGGAACAAACTTTATTACATCTACATCCTTCAGAATCAGATTCTGACCTATCAGACATCGAACTATCCCTTTCATATGTAACTAGGTCATCAAATGACACAGATTTTTTCACACTTTCATCACCCTTAACAAGATTCACATTATCAAAAGAAACACTCTTTTTAACTGGCTTGCAATTTTGCAACAAATCATCTTTTATATGCATTACATCAATATCACTGGTAGAAACAGACTTCTTAAATGACTTAATTCCATCACAGATATCATTATCGGAAGAATCACTAGAGTATTTTTTAACTTCTGGCAGCTCTCCAAATGAAACACTTTTCTTCACAGCCTTTTTGTCAGTGTCTGATGTTTCTTGTTCAATCACATCATCTAGTATACCAAAAGCATTTTCAAACTCGAGACCTAGAGGTGACATGGCCCTTTCAATAGGAGACATGGGACGATTATCATGAGACAGTTCACTCTGAGACAATACATTCTCATTGGGAGACAGAACACCAGGGCTGGGTGACTCGCACCTGCCCAATGGTGACATCGGTCTATCAGACTTGCCCAATGGCGACATTGGCCTATCTGACCTGCCAAAGGGTGACATTGGCCTCAGTTTCTTCAAAATCCCTTTAGAAGGTGTGGAAAATGTTGGCTGCTTTTCATCATTTGGACATGGTGGTGATGTGTAACCACTATCTGAACTTGAACAAGGTTCTCTTGGTGGTAATGCTATCGTCAATGGACTTCTATCAAATTCGATATTATCATCCATCTCAACAGGAGACAGGAACACATTTTCACTATTACGGTTGCGATCTGGTATGAAAATATCCTCAAACCCGTTAAGCAATTCCATATCATCTTTACTTCGCGTCGAAATAAGAACCACAGGTTCTGGAAACTCTCCATTTTTGTTTTTCTTTTTTGATGAGAAAAATGGCTGTGACAACTGTTTAACCAATCCAGGTCTTTTCTTTGGCTTTACTTTCAGAGAACCAGTCATTAGTTCACGGTTTTTACTTTTGTTTTTCGGCATAGTTTCTGCATAAGCGCAGCCTAGAACTTCCCAAGTATTAACTGGCAATTGTTATTTTAAAACTAGGTAATCCTCTCATTATGCTCAACATAAAATCTCTGAAAGATTATGCATTAGTCCAGATATTATTGCACATCTATATTCTAATAAAACAGCATTCTTCCATAAGAATATACATTTTATGTATTCAATAGAATCATTTGGGTAAGGCAATTGTACTAACTCATAAAGAAATAAAAAAAAATATTTTCATCCAGATCCTCACTTATTCAGAGCTTCGAAAATATCTCCAATATATTTAAGTCTTTATCTGAAAACATAGCTCCAGCTAAGGCACTTTTTTCACCTATAATCATTGACAGTTTTCTTATTTCTCCACGAAAACATATGTTGTGGTACTCATTAGAAGTGCCTTGCCGAGGCACTTCTAATGAGTACCCACAACATTACATTTTCATGTAAAAATGAGAAAATAATTATTTGAATACCCCTTCGTATCTGGAGTATGAATAGCTCCCCATTATGTGCACTTCAAACCATAAATGGAAGTAATCCTTGAAAATGTGGACTGGAGCCCTAATTACACAGATTTATATTTAAAAGGACTTAATTTAATAGGAAAACTGTTCGCTTTGATTTCAAAACAAATCTTAATAAAAGATTTCAAAATCTTAAAAATTGCTTTTTTGTTTGCAGCATGAATGAAGATATTTTTTTAGCTGTATACATATTTGCATACCTTACCTGATTATAAAAAATCCAAACACAAATGATTTTCTCTTTTTTTTTTCGTGACAAAGTTAAGAACCAAAAGCTGTGACAAAATATTCCAATATTATGCAATGAGCAAAACGGCAGGTAAATCCATTAACCTTTCAGCACTATTTGGGCAAAAGCAACAGACAACAAATTGATCCTGTTTTTCCCCATTACAAAAACATACCTTTATAATTTTGACCCCCTTAAACCCCACTTTTATATAGCAAAACTGGGGTTTAAAGGGGTATACCTTATTTTTCTTATTTCTATTCAAAAACATAGAGTGTGGGTACTTGTTAGAACTGCCTCGCTAAGGCAGTTCTAATGAGTACCCACAATCTATGTTTTAAGCAGAAATATGAAAAATGTCAAAATTTTTACCTGAAAACTTTCAGTTTTCGGTGGTGACATTTTTAATATATTTGCATGTTTTCGTAATGCAGAAACAAGGTTTGATAGGAGTTCTGAAACTAAGAATGTCAAATCCTAGTTTACAATTTGCACCAACTGTCAAACCCTAGTTTCTGGGGAAAATAAGAAAAAATATTTCAAAATGTCTGTTCAAATTTTACCCAGCATGCCAAGTGGTTAGAAAAGTTTTAACTCCTGTAGAAACACTGTCCGCCTCTACTTAGTTAAAATAAAATAAATTACCTCATGAATTCGCTTTCATGTAAATTACCTTGGGGTGTACATTACATTAAAATCAATGTATTACTAAATAATGTCAATAAAATCTACTGCAAATTATGCAAAATCCATATTTCAAATATTTTTATTATTTTTTTAAACATTATATTCAAGTTATGAATAAAAAAAGTGAATAAAAAAATTACACAGAAAATCCGCTTAACAGATAACTGACAACATTAATTATAATTTTCCGTTAATCTCTCTAATCCAGTTTTCCAATTATTTGCCTATTTGTTTATTTACTTAAATTTGAATCCAAAATAAAACAAGCAAATACCCATTTCAACCCCCACAAAAAATATCCACCTTTGAAACGACAGGTAATAATGTCCTTAACACATAGATTTTCTGGTAAGCAGTCTACTTAATTGACAGATCAAATGAATAAGTGTTGACAGTTTACATGTTACACTAGGATGAATGTATATCTCCAAAATCTCAAAACCTTTCTGTAGGGATACTCTGTAATACATTATAATGATGTCACACTGTGCTAATAAGCATACCTCTTTATAGCTTTAAGTACAAACACAGGGTAAACCTTTATCTGTTTTTATGCAAATTGAAAATTTAATTGTATAAGTTGACAAGTTCTTGAAGCTATGCAAATACAGTAAAAACCAAGTGACATATTAAATTTTAAGTAACCGATATTTATTTAAAACAAGGAGCCTATGTTGTCTTAAAAATATTTTATTGTTTGTTTGTTTTTTTTTTTTTTTCTTTTTTCATTCTACATGGCAGACAATTAACATAAAACAACAATTTTTATGTTCTCCAAAAATAATTGCAAAACTTGAAAATGATGTCTACATCAATTTGAATGGCATTTAAGGGATTATTTGTTTATTTGTGTTGAGGTTTTATGGCCCAGTCAACCCAATGGGGTCATGTCGAGCGCGGTCAGTTTACCTATTCACACTTTTTACTGGGCAGGCTTAGTCCTCTAAACGGTTAACCAGTATTGTGCGCACTCTTTCATCAGAAACTGACATTACTGCCCTTCTTGAATCAGTGGAAGGGAGAGAATGACCATAGAAAATATTTCATGATCAAATCTCTACGAAAGAATTTTGCCGACCGGCCGGGATCAAACGCGCAACCTCCTGATTACCAGTCAGACACGCATCCAACTGAGCCACCAAGGCCGGCTTTAAGGGGTTATACATGTCCAACTACTTCATTTTTGCTCAGTCAGAATTTCGTTTTCACGTATTATACATCACTTTTTTCATTTTCCCATACTTCTGTAGAATAATTTAACATTTAATCAGCTAAATTTAAATAACAACAATTGGCACTCTTAAAACACTTTTTTGTTTTTCACAGAAAATAGGACACGACATTTCATTCAAACTGTCTCAAGAATTGAATGCTTCTTAATTCAAGAGTTATTCTCCTATAGAGATAGTTTGAATAAAATGTCATGTCCTATTTTCACAAAAAGAAAGAAAATTTGTCACCTGCTGAGTCTGCCTTCAGAGTTCTAAAGGTCAAAGGTCCAGGTCAAAACTCTAGGTAAGATATATTGCCAGAACACAAAATATTGATAGAGTTCTTGTGTCTCCATTATAACATATGTGTACTAAGAATTCTAGTATGTATCCAAAACATTGTCTTTTCCTACAGAAATAAGGAAGGTGTTTAATCTAGCGCATAATGCACACTATAATTATATTCACTTCATTGAGACACCCTGAAGATATGGTAAATGTCCTAAAATTTCGAACACTTTAGTCCATATTATTTTGGCCTAAATTTTGCTTTTTATGAAGCTGTTTCTTAAAATACTTAATGGAACGGCAAACAGAGTAGACCCTGATCAGGAGCAGTCTGATCTGGGACTGCACTGCTTGCATATGTCATTTTGTCAGACACTTTGGTGTTTGGAATTTTAGGACATTTACCGTAAGATAAAACATCCGAAATGTGCATAATATACCACTTTTTTTTCCCACTTTCTGAACAAGCCAGTAGTAGTCAACAAATCCAAGTTGCCTTTTTTTGAATACAATATTGTATTCATAACTACTTGGGAAATCTACCACATAAAATTAAATGAAAGCAATTAACCAAACAAATGTTGCAGAAGATTCTTCCATTTGTCAATATAAACCTGTTATGAACACAATTAGCGTTTGCTCTGCCGTAGATGACGATTTGCAAATGATTAGTAAGTGATCCATTATTTCTTACTTTGTCCTAGAAAACTGAGGGCTTACATATCATTGATCAGCCACATCTGCTCTGAGACAAGCCTAAATGAAATGCCTGACCCCTTTTTCAGAGAGAAATGAAAATATTTCTCATTTGCTGTCTGCATAATATCAAATGCTACAGGTTTAAGGTTAACGCTTAGTATTCTGGGTAATATTTTCAGCAGAAGACATATTGCAATATTTTTCTTATTTTTCCCAAAAAAAAACAGGATTTGACATTTCATGCAAATTGCCTCCAGTGGAGACAATTTACATGAAATGTCAAAACTCTTTTCTGAGAAAAAACAAGAAAAAATATTTCAAAATGTTGTTTGCTGAAAATTTTACCCAGAGTGCTAAGTCTTACGGCTAAGACATGGTCGATATAATTCAATCAGTGGTGATCAGTCTTGTTATCTTCTTCAAAAGGTATTGACACCTCTGGCTTTTGATGCCAATTGATAGCCAATAGAAAAAAAAATAAACCATAGTTTTCTTGACAAAATTATTTTTCAACACCTAACAAATATATCATAAATCAGTTTGTATACATTCATTGAAATACAAGGTACAACTGAGTACCAATGTCACCATGGTGTGAGACAACTTATCCTAATAACCCTAAATACTGGGACAGACATGCCTAAGAAAACTGTGCAGACCCAGAACAGATGTCACAGAAAAGGTGTCTGATCAGTGTCTATAGTGTCTGCCATTTATCTAGCAGTTTCAGACATATCAACAGGAAGTAAACATTACGAAGTCATGCCAATATAATTCTGACCCCTTTAAACCCCACTTTTATATAGTAAAACTGGGGTTTACAGGGGTATACATTAGTTTTCTTATTTCTGCTCAAAAACATAGATTGTGGGTACTCGTTAGAACTGCATCACCGTGGCAGTTCTAACGAGTACCCACAATCTATGTTTTGAGCAGAAATATGAAAAATAACAGAGGTTTTTATCTGAATTTTTTCTGTTTTTGGAGGTGAAATTTTCTACATATTTGCATAGGGGTGTTCTCGTAATGAGGGATTTGTTCCAACTTTAGTAATAAAAGGATGGTATGGAGTTGAGGTGTCCCAATATTCAGGGAGGATCCATAACTTAGCTTGCTGCATTATTTAAGATTATTTACTAACCCATTGTAGACTGAATAGACTTTCCCACACTATATATTGGAAGAATCCAATTACAAATTTAGGTACAGCTGGCTATGAAATTTACATATTCCTAAAGAAAAATGGCTAAAATATTCTAAAGAAAAATGGCTAAACTATTTGCAAACAGTGGAGAC
Organism: Anodontia alba; assembly: GCA_964016985.1. Classification (NCBI taxonomy): domain Eukaryota; kingdom Metazoa; phylum Mollusca; class Bivalvia; order Lucinida; family Lucinidae; genus Anodontia; species Anodontia alba. The sequence continues at coordinate 58,314,430 of OZ024836.1, read as the reverse complement.
CCTGATCAGATGCCGCGTTCTGCGGCGTCTGATCTGGATCTGTACTGTTTGCCAATTACCCTTTTACGGGCCTCCCGACTACAATGGGTTAATATCAATAAATTGAATTAGTGATATCCGTAATTTGAATTATGAATATCACTTATTCAAATAATCTAAATGATTTAAGTATTATTGCACTAGTCATTTGTACTCCCACCCCACCCTCACCTAACACACCTTCAAACCATGGGTCACGGGAGAAGCAGTTGCAAATGACAGGTGCAAAGAGGAAGTCACAAAAGTTGTCTCCCTTGTAAAAATGACAAAATATCTACCAGGACTGCCTTCAGAAGTGCAAGTTACTCGTGACTGTTTTGCCCTGGACCCCTGCTCCTGTTGACGCTTGTCATTAGGAACAGGAATCCAGGGCAAAACCTTCGCTATTACTTTGCACTTCTGAATGCAGCTCTGCCGTGTGTATCTGGTCCTGTAAATCTTTTTGCATGCTGGGAAATTTTACATGCTTTTTGTCCTCTTTGCATTTTTTTTTAAATAAACTTTTTCAAAAACATCTTTCAGGAATACCATCAGTGTATCAAACAGTTTGAATCCCATTACAAAAACATGCCCATTCAAACATACTGAAAAGTTAACCATGAAAAACTGAAAGTTTTCAGATAAAAATTCTGCTATTATTCATATTTCTGCTCAAAACATAGATTGTGAGTATTCTTTAGATTTCTGCTTTGGCAAGGCGGTTCAATCGAGTACCCGCAATCTATGTTTTTGAGCAGAAATAAGACAAATAATGTATACCCCACTAAACCCCAGTTTTACTATATAAACTATTTATATAATATTTATATAATTATATAGGTATCTTTTTGTGATGCTGATCTGGGTTCAAACTGTTTGCAAAGGAGCGGGGAAAGAATTAACCTGTTCACAATTTACACAGCAGCAGACGTGATTTTAACCTATTTATGCTGTTGACTCTTCTACCGTAATTCTTTGGGCCAGTTCATTTTAATATTAGGAGTGTCTGGTAAGTTTTTATTTTTTCCATGTTTTATAGAAATTCCTTTCCTAAAAGCACAGTGTAGATCCTGATCAGATGCAGCATTCTGCAGCATCTATCTGGGTCTACACTGTTTGTTAATGTTTGCTAACGAGTTAACACATTTTCTCATTTCCCAGAAAACAACAGTTGACATTTCGTGCATATTGTCTCAAGGCCAAGCCTGTTTTCTGGGAAAATCTAAGAAAAATATAATCAATCTGTCAATGACTGATTTTGCCCAGAGTGTGCTGATGGTTAAACTTTAACCCTATCTATGCAAAATTAATATGCATGCTCTTTTTGAGTCTGCTAGCGACAGCTAGCAGGCTCTTTGCAATCCCATGGGGTTTTACGAGCGGATTCTCATCACAGCTATTTATGCGTATATTTATATGCGCACTACTTCTTAATCAGATGCAATGCGGCACTATTACGGTGAATTAAATGTGAAGCAGCGGAATTTTGTATGGCTTTTTTATTTCACTAACATAACTGTAACTGAAATCGATTTAGATAATGCAATTTGAAACATAGACTTCAAAATTCGGTGTAGTAATACACGCGCTACTTTTGTCAAGGCGTTAACTCGGCACGGGGTCCTACTAATCACCCCATGGCACCCCACGGCATCCCAAGGCACCCCACGGCACTAAATTATTTCATTGTATTTATTAACCGAATGCTGAAATTACACCAGGTTATTAGTTTTATCTATCCAAATTTGTTTTTGTGATAGTTTAAGACATTAACGTTACTTCAAGCGATTATCTCGGGGCGCCTAAACACCAAGATTCAAACAGACGCTAAAATATAGCAAAGAGACCAATGGTGTGAGTTGATAGTCTATCAAAAATAAGTTTTAACTTGAAATTACATTTTATATTCAAGTTCAAACACAAGTCATCAGTATAAATACTCTGTTTATTTAGATAGAGACAAGTATTACAAAACTTTTACTGGCCGTCTAAAACACATATTTTATGGTAAATATACATATATTTTGATGCCATGGGGCGCAAAAAATTACGAGAGTTTTAGACATAATATTTTAAATCAAACACAAGTCATCATCATCAATATAAATCTCTGTTTATTAAGATGAAGACGAGTATTGCAAAAGTATACTTGTCCATCTATAACATATTTTATGATAAATATCCATATAGTTTTGATGCCGTGGGCTGTCATGGGGTACCGTGGGGTGCCATGGGTGATTAGTAGGACCGCTCGCCATCTTTGATGTTGTGCTTAGCAACGGAAGCTGAACGAAAAGAGAGGTATCAGTATTTACATAATCAGAATCTACTTATTCGATATTGAATATAACAAGAAATCAGGCACTTAATTCATTCCTTCTACATGAAATAACTTTATTCACACCTCAGTGACACGGAGTTGTTTTACGACTGCTGGCCCATTTATAGGTTTATGACCCTTCTTTTTTGGACATCTGAAAATCTCTTGAAAAGGGTAGGCATAGCTGGTCGGGCTAATCTGTTGATGCTTAGGTGAAGCACTAGCAAATGACAATCAGTTATTAAAGCTAATCTGGGCTGAACATAGCCATTTCAAATTTATTTAATCTGCTCTTGTCTTAATAATAAGTTGATAAAGATAGAGTAAATTTATAAAATTGTACTAGAATAATCGTGGAGCTACACCAGGTGTTGAATTTGTATGAACTGGAGCATATCTAGAACTTTAATAATTCTAGAAATTGGAAATTGCTGCTGGAGATACACTCATTTGGAACAATCAGGTGATAAACTTCATTGGAAAATAAAGAGGTTCATTACTCCAATCACTGCATTGGCCTATATATACAGATAATAAAATGGATTTTTTGTGAAGAAAGAAACAAAACACAAGAGAAATAATTGTATTTAGTTTTTCAGTACATGGTTAGATTATTTATGTATATCTGTTTTACACAGATGCCTCAGTAAGGACCCATTCTTATTTATACATTAAAACAAGTAGAATGCATTTCCATCTGACTGATTTTGAGAAATTGATAGTGAAAGCATGTAGTACAGAGTGTTCATGTTGGTTGTTTTTCAAGGAATAGTAAATTTTCTCACAAAGCCTTGTCTCTGAATGTAAATTTAATATTGGATGAAGCCACTGGTTGTAAGCAAGTGTGAAAATATGGATATAGAGCAAAATCCAGGTCCATCAAATCATATAAATCTACAAGAAAATGCACCTGTATTATTGCAAGGAAGTATCCATCAAGGAGATGAGATATTTAGTCCTGATTCATGAGGGCGTCAATGCCAACCATGTTGTTTAGTATTTTTGGTGAAAGCTGTACAGAAAAGGATCTGTACCAACATGTGGGTGCCGGCCTCGGTGGCTCAGTTGGATGCGCGTCCGACTGGAGACCAGGAGGTCGCGGGTTCGACCCCCGCCGAGGTCGGCAACATTCTTTCGTGGAGATTGATCATGAAATATTTTCTACGGTCATTCTCTCCCTTCCGCTGATTCAAGAAGGGCAGTTGTCAGTTTCTGGCGAAAGAATGTGCACAATACTGGTAAACCGCTAAGAGGACTAAGCCTGCCCAGTAAATGTGTGGTTAGGTAAATTGACCGCGCTCGACATGACCCCACTGGGTTGACTGGGCCGTAAAACCTCAACACAAACAAACCAACATGTGGAATGTGAACAACATGAATGAAATTCTGTTTGCAGGAGACAAATTATACAAGTATGCAAAAAAGAATTCCAAGACATATCATGACTATTTAGAGCCATGTGATTTGCCATCTTATTTTTCACTTGACAACCAGCATTATCACTGGAAAGTGAAAAAAAAAATATCATATCCTCAGTGGAGTATCCTTTCCTTGATTTAGAGACAGCACTCGCTATGACTTTCTCATTCAACCCATATGCAGTCTTCGCTTGACGTACATTTAATAGAGTCTTTAAAGAAAGTCTTCTTTTCAGGAAGTACAATGCCCAGATGCTTGATATATTCCATAGAGCTCCATCTTATGGTGTAGTATTGGTAGCATTGGAATGCCACCTATCTTCTTTGCATGTATTGTGTTTGCATAGAAGATACACAGCACTCCATCAATACTTTACAAACTAGCAGACTCTTAGGACTATCAGTCCTTTGATTTTTTTTTTCAAATGATCAGCAAATTAGAAAAAAAAACTGAAAAAAGTCATCTTAATCCATTCATGCCTAGCATCCCATAAAAGGGACATGAGCAAACAGAGTAGACCCAGATCAGATGCCGCAGAATGTGGCATCTGATCAGGAGCTATGCATTTTGAATAAAATACATGGATTCCTCTAAAATATTATAATAGCTAGAGGCCCAAGTGGGTCAGAAATCGCTCACCTGGATTAGGCTGATCATGATAATTATCATCACGAAAACATGCCTATATAATATTAACCCCCTTAAACCCCATTAAACCCCATTTCTATATAGTAAAACTGGGGTTTACAGGGGTATACATTATTTTTCTGATTTCTGCTCAAAAAACATAGATTGTGGGTACTCGTTAGAACTGCCTTGCCGAAGCGGTTCTTACAAGTACCCACAAGCTCTGTTTTGAGCGGAAATATGAAAAATATCAAAATTTTTATCAGAATTTTTTTTATTTTCTGGTGGTAAAATTTTCAGCATATTTGAATAGCCTTGTTTTTGTAATGATTGTGCCATGGTGGTCATCTTGGTTATCAGATCAGATTGCCTTTAGCAATTCAGAATCTGATGTTGTTTGAACAGTTTCAAGATTGCCACCATGGCCACCATCTTGGAAATTGGAAATGAACGATTTAGCTATTCTGAATCTCCATGTCACCCCGATGCCTCCCATCAAGGTTTGGCTCAAACTGACTTACTGTTTGGGAGGAGATGTGGTTTGAAGAATTTCAAGATGGTGGCCATCTTGGACATTGGAGCAGAATGATTTTAGTAATTCTGAATTTCCATAACACCCCAATGCCTCCCATCATGTTTAAGCTCAATTGCTGACTTACAGTTCGGTAGCAGATGTGATTTGAAAATTTTCTAGATGGTTGCCATGGTGGCCATCTTGGATATTAGAATGGAACCATTTTAGCAATTCTTAATCTCCAAGCTGCCCCGATGCCTTCCACCAAGTTTCTGCTCCATCCAACTTACTGTTCGGGAGCAGATAACAATTGACGGCTTTCAAAATGACAGCCATGGCGGCCATCAAGGATACGATTCTGATGGAGATGTTCACAATGTGAAAAGTTACTGACGGACATAAGGATGAGGGATGGACCATAGTCCATAAAAGACCATGACATAAGCTGATCTGGAGCAAAGCTCCAGGTGAACTAACAATAGAAGATCTTCAAAATGGCTGCTGTGGTGGCCATCCTGGATATCATAACAGAATGCTTTTAGCAATTCTGAATCTCCATGTCACTCCAATGCCTCCCACCAAGTTTTGGCTCAATCTGACTTACCATTCGGGAGCAGATGAGGTTTGAAGAATTTCAAGATGGCCTCCTTGTGGGCCATCTCAGATATCAGACTACAACTGTTTTAGCAATTCTGAATCTCTATGTCACTCCGATGCTTCCCATCAGGTTTGGGCTCAATCCACATTACGGTTTGGGAGGAGATGTCTTTTGAAGAATTTTAAGATGGCTGCTGTGGCCATCTTGGATATTAGAACAGAACAATTTTAGCAATTCTGAATCTCTATGTCGCTCTGATACCTCTCATCAAGTTTTGGCTCAATCTGACCTATGGTTTGGGAGGAGATGTCATTTGAAGAATTTCAAGACGGCCACCGTGGCAGCCATCTTGAATACTGGAACAGAATGATTTTAGCAATTCCGAATCTCTCTGTCACTGTGAACCCTCCCATCAAGTTTTGGCTAAATCCGACTTTAAGGTTTGGGAGGTTATGTCGTTTGAAGAATTTCAATATGGCCACCGTGGCGGCCATCTTGGATATCGGAACTGAAAGATTTTAGCACTTCTGAATCTCTGTGTCACTGTGATGCCTCCCATCAAGTTTCAGCTCAATTGGACTTACGGTTTGGGAGGAGATATCTTTTGAATAATTTCAAGATGGCCACCATGGCTGCCATCTTGGATATCTGAAAAGAACCATTTTAACAAGTCTGAATCTCTTTGTCAAGTTTCAGCTCAATCGAACTTACAGTTTGGGAGGAGATATCGTTTGAAGAATTTCAAGATGCCACCATGGGGGCAATCTTGGATATCGGAATGGAACGATTTTAGCAATTCTGAATCTCTGTGTCACTGTGATGCCTCCCATCAAGTTTCAGCTCAATCAGACTTATCATTTGGGAGGAGATGTCGTTTGAAGAATTTCAAGATGGCCACCATGCCAGCCATCTTGGATATCGGAACAGAACCATTTTAGCAATTCTGAATCTCCATGTGGCCATAATGCCTCCCACTAAGTTTCAGCTCAATGCAACTTATGGTTTGGGAGAAGATGTCAAAAATGTGAAAAGCTAATGACGGACGGACGATGAACAACAATCCATGGCATAAGCTGACCAGGAGCAAAGCTCCAGGTAAGCTAATAATAACTAACTAGACACCCCTTATATTGGAAATGGACTGGTCTGAAGACTGAATGAAGGTAGAAAGAGTCCATCTGGCAAATGTAGGTTAATATTTAAATTCCACAGTTCAATGGTTAAGTGTTTGTTCTTTCTTACTGGCCTTTGTCCTGCTGAATATATCAAGACGCCACACCCACTTCTGACTGACAGCCAATCAGATTGCTTAATCCAGATTGTTGCTATAAGTTCACATACTTAATGGCAAACAGTGCAGATCCAGATTAGTTCAGAAGCCAACTGATCTGGATCTACACTGTTTGCAAAGGCAGGGTATATCCGAGATCAGCAGGACAAGAGTTAACCTGAGTAATTCACACCAGTGGTGCAATATTCCAAGTACCATAAAACTTCTACAAAATGTTTGTGGTAGAGGTAAATTTTTGTGATTTATGGTCCTCTGAAAGGTATTTTAGTCATATTGGGTTTACAATATATGCTTGAGTAGGTTACCTATATATGGCTAGCTACACCTCCTTCCCTTTTCATTGGGGCTATTCTTTACGAGTAGCCCCATTTTTTAATACAGAATAGGGAGACAACTTTCCATCTGCAAAAGTGGTCTCCCTTTGCAAAATAATGGCAAACTCATTCAGGTATACATTTTCTGAAGACCTTTGTGTAAACTGCTCCTAAATCTGGGTCAACACTGTTCACTCTGCACAATTTGCCATCCAGTCAACACCTTTGAGACACATCGTCTAATGGGCTATATTATATATAATATTCAGTAGATGACAAATTGATGATATTTTTCTTAATTTTCCCAGAAAACAGGATTTGACATTTCATCTTGGGTCACAACAAGACACATGAATTTCCCAGTGTCATCTTCATAGAGAGACAGGAAATACTTAGAAATATCAAGCCTGCTCTTCTTCTGATCTTTGGTCAACATGCTGGGTACCCATCTAGCTGAGAATTTGGACATACTTAAGATATCGGTCAAGACAGACTGAACTGTCCCAATGTCTAGCTATATCATCCTGGCTTCTGCTCCTGTCCCACATGATCAGACTATGCACAAGCTCAATGTTTCCATCAGTAGTAGCCTCCTTAGGGCGCCCAGACCATTTATAATCTTCCACGATCTTCCTCCCGCTCCTAAATTCAGCAGTCCATTTTTTTCATTGTGCTGTAAGGAGCTCATCCCCAAGGGTTTTGATGAAGTTGTCATGAATTTCCTTCTGGGACATGCCCTTCTTACAGAATTGCTTTGTGACTGCTCTAACTTGAATTTCAACTTTGTCCATTTTCTCACACCCTTCCCCTTTGCAGCGAATTTCTACTGAAATCAATAGATTTGAAATTTTATTCCTTCTACCAAAGATGTTGAATAAGATAAAATTATCAACTGATTGGGGTTTCATTTCAATTTATTTATTCTAAGTATATCAGGCCGATAATTTAATCATACCTCATATGACCATGGGCCACAATTTGCTCACCTGAGTAAAACAGCCATTGCATATCTCAACTACTGATGCCATGCAACATTCTTCAAGTATTGCCACAGCAACTAGGACACAAATTTGACAATACCGTAAAAAGGTCAAAGGTCATCCTAGGATCATTATTTGAACAAACCTGGTAGACCTTGAGATCCTTAAGCAATATAGCAAGATTCAGCCTCAAAGCGTATCTTTTACCATATATGGAGAAATTGTTCAAATGTGTGAACTGACAACCAATGGACGGACGATGGACAGAAAGTGATCACAATACTCATCTTGAGCCTTCTGCTCAGGTGAGCTAAAAAAATCCCCATTATTCAGAAATCTGTGGATGAGTCCAGAATCTAATTATTTTCCTAAGCTTACAAAGCAGTTAAACTCTAAATTTGTTTAATCAACAGATTTAATTTAAAACCTTTCCATTGACAAACTATATCAAATGTCTGGTAACCATATTAACGCTCGGCATGCTGGGTAAAAATTTCAGCAGACGACACTTTAAAATATTTTTTTCTTATTTTTCCCAGAAATAGGCTTTAACATTTCATGCAAATTGTAATTTGCATGAAATGTCAAAGCCTATTCTCTGGGAAACATAAGAAAAATATCAATTTCACGTCTGCTGAATTTGCCCAGAGAATGAAGGTGAAATCAATGAAACCTGTTATTGTCCTGAAAGCTTCTCAGCTGAATATAGGACACTAGTGACCTTTCAGAGTAAACAGCCATTAACAAAATTACATCTTCTCAAGTGGAGGGCCAATTAAGTAGATTTAACCAGTTGAATATTTCTGATGGCCTCCTAAGGTAGTCAAACGAACAATGATCAGCTTGTAATGCCAAGAAACCACAGTAACTGTATGGTTCCTCTTTTCACATTTGCTAGGCAGATGATTCACATGAAATGTTAACCTTTATTTATTCTGAAAATAATAATATTTCAAAATGTCATCTGCTGCAGTTGCAATTGGGGCTTTATGGGTTAATGTGCAATGGGCCAAATGTTACCAAAATAACAAATATTGTAATAAAAATATTAACACTTGTCATGCTGAATAAATTAAGATGTCACACCCACTTCCAATTGTCAGCCAATCAGTTTGCTAGGTCGAGGTTGTTGAAACAAATTCACACACTAAATGACAAACAGTGCAGATCCAGATCAGTTGGCTTCTGAAGAAGCCAACTGATCTGGATCTACACTGTTTGCAAAAGGCAGGACATGTCGTGTTCAGCAGGAGCTGGGTTAAAGAAAAAAAGAAAACACGAAATTTCAATTCTCACTGATAAAAATTCAATTTAAAAACTTGTCAGAAGAAGAATACTATTCCTCCAGTTCAAAATCAGATATAGGTGCCACAGGTGGGGCAATAAAATGATTACTCTGCAGGCCAAATAAGCGTGAATTTGAGATATAGTTTTTGTTACTTCTCCATTAAAGCATGCAATGTAACCACTCATTAGAAGCAGCTTGCTGAGATGCTTCTAATGAGTACCCACAACATAAGTTTAAGAGAAGTAGTAAGAAAGATACTGACAATTTTTTGGTAAAAAATAGTGTCATATTTGTGGCCCTGTCACTTTTGATTTCAGAAATTGAAATCAACAACTGTGACAACTGAAATGTTGAAAAGCACTTTGCTTGAGTAATTAAAGACAGGAGATCTCTACCAGATACATAAGAAAGGGGTGATATTGAAATACATTACACCGATGCAAATTTGCTTAATTCGCCAAAAAAATCGAATCATGTGAAGTGTCTTGTAAAGATTGTTACAGAAAGATAAAGCCCCAACATGGTTTCATAATATTTTCTGAATGGAAGAAACTGCAAAACAGCGTCTATAAGTCTCTGTTATTTAAATGTATTGTATCAGATGATTGTCAGTGCATACAGGATGACATCTTTGCCTTTTTTCTTAATCTGACGACCAAATGACAATACACTGGAACTTCTTTAAAAGTCAGCTGATTATAAGATGGTTGATTATGAGACGGTTGATTATAGGACAGTTGATTATAGGACAGTTGATTATAAGCCAGTTGATTATAAGATTTTAAGATAGCTGATTATAAGACGGTTGATTATAAGCCAGTTGATTATAAGATTTTTAAGATAGCTGATTATAAGACGGTTGATTATAAGATGGTTGATTATAGGACAGTTGATTATAAACCAGTTGATTATAAGATTTTAAGAAAGTTGATTATAAGACTGTTGATCATAAGACAGTTGATTGTAAGATAGTTTAGAAGATCACTTAAATGTGGACCCAAAAAGTGATGTATCCAAACAAAAATAGATTATACAGAAAAATGACCGTTTATGGCCATTTTTCTATATAATCTATATATTTTGTTTGGTTGTTTAGCTAACAAGGTTCTTGCTTTGGATCAATCTGCATGAAATGTCAAAGCCTATTTTCTGGGAAAAATAAGAAAAATAATTCAAAATGTCTTCTGATGGCATTTTACCCAGCATGCTAAGTGTCCTTTGACTTGATTAGAATTGGAGAGTTACAACCCAGTCAACACTTTGTTTGTTTGTGATGAGGTTTTACGGCCCAGTCAACCCAATGGAGTCATGTCGAGCGCGGTCAGTTTACCTAACCACACATTTACTTCTAAGAAGCCAACTGATCTGGATCTGCACTGTTTGTCATTCAGAATGTGAATTTATTTCAACAATCCAGATTAAGTAATCTGATTGGCTGACAGTTAGAAATGAGCGTGGCATCTTAATTAATTCAACATGACAAGGGTTAATCTAGTCACACTTTTTCTGGGCAGGCTTATAATTTAGTCCTCTAGGCAGTCCTCTGAACCAGCACTTGTGCATATTCTTTTGCCAGTAACTAACAACTACCAGCAGAAGGGGGAGCATGATCACAGAAATTATTTTATGATCAATCTCCACTACAGTTATGTGGTCCAGCTTGGATTCGAACTTATGACCCCTAGATCTGTAGTCAGACAAAGTACAGACTGTGCTATGGAGCCAGGTATCAAGGTCATAAACACAACTTTAGCCATCACCCCTAAATACATTGTACTGTATTTACTCTGAGTACAGTGGACTCTAGTTATCTCTAACTCCAAGTAACCAGAATTATCACTGAGATAATAACAATTTGAAATACAGCAAAACTAAACCAAAACTAGAGCTTTTTTTAACAAAAAAACAATTGTCTCCCCACCCCCACCCCCCAGCTGCCACTCGCATATAGTAAGTTTACCCATACTAATTGTTTATCATCATTGCAGGCCTTAATGCAGATGGGGTGCAAGGGGTGCGAACCTATTTCTGGGATATTTTTCAAAAGTAAAAATATATAGACAAGAGTTACAGTTCCTGTCATCAGCACGTCGTCTGATAATGTTTTATATTTCTAAGAAGTTTCATGAAAATATCCAGACCTGTTTTTGATTTATACTGCAGACACGCAACTACTATTGTCAAATTTTTATGGGGAATTACTCCCAAAAATATAAACAAGAGTTATGGTTCTTGTAGCCTGTACATCGACTGATGATGCTTTATATTTCTATGAAGTTTCTTGAAAATATCTTTAACGGTTTTCAAGATATAGAGCAGACACGATTTTGTGACAGACCAATGGACTAACAGATGGACATACAAGAGTTACAGATTTTGTCTTCTGCATGTCCTCTGATGATGCTTTATATTTCTATGAAGTTTCATGAAAATGTCTTGAATAGTTTTCAAGTTATAGAAGAGACAAAAAATGACCAGTGTCAAATTACAAAGGGGAATAACTCAAAAAAATGTATAGACATGAGTTATAGTTTTGCATGTTGTCTGATGATGCTTTATATTTCTATGAAGTTTCATGACAATATCTTGAACGGATTTCAAATTATTGAGCGGACACGAAATTAGCATTCTCTAATTTCAAAGGGGAATAATTCCAAAAATAAATAGACAAGAGTTATGGTTCTCATGCTCTGCACTTTGACTGATAATGCTTTATATTTCCTTGAAGTTTCATGAAAATATCTTGAACAGTTTTCAAGTTATAAAGTGGTAGAAGAGTAGTATAGAGTAGTAATTTGAGTTATCAAGCTTCAGAAGCCAACTGATCTGCAATTGCATATACTGCACAAAAACCACGCAGGTTTTTTTTGGGCACGTTTTTTTCTCCGTAACAGAAACAGATGTAACAATTAAAATATATAAGGAATACTCTAAAATGGACTGAAAAAGAATGAAACAAATGAAACAGACCAATAGCAGTTCTCACTGATGGTCTGTTTCATTTGTTTCATTTGTTACGAAACAGGATGTAACAGTGCAAAAGACTTGTTCAAAGCTCGTTACGAAACATGGTGAAACGGAATGAAACGATGAAACGTACATCTTTTTTTTTTATAAACCCATTTCTGTTTCGTAACAAATGAAACGATTAAGATGTATAGGAAAAACTCTGAAACAGGATGTAACAGACCAAAAGACTTGTTCAAAGCTCGTTACGAAACAGGGTGAAACCAAATGTAACGATGAAACATACATCTTTTTTTTTTTATAAACCCATTCCTGTTTCGTAACAAATGAAACGATTAAGATATATAGGAAAAACTCTGAAACAGGATGTAACAGACCAAAAGACTTCTTCAAAGCTCATTACGAAACAGGGTGTAACGAAATGTAACAATGAAACATCATCTTTTTTTTTTTTTATAAACCCATTTCTGTTTCGTAACAAATGAAACGATTAAGATATATAGGAAAAACTCTGAAACAGGATGTAACAGACCAAAAGACTTGTTCAAAGCTCGTTACGAAACAGGGTGTAACGAAATGTAACAATGAAACATCATCTTTTTTTTTTTTATAAACCCATTTCTGTTTCGTAACAAATGAAACGATTAAGATATATAGGAAAAACTCTGAAACAGGATGTAACAGACCAAAAGACTTCTTCAAAGCTCGTTACGAAACAGGGTGTAACGAAATGTAACAATGAAACATCATCTTTTTTTTTTTTTATAAACCCATTTCTGTTTCGTAACAAATGAAACGATTAAGATATATAGGAAAAACTCTGAAACAGGATGTAACAGACCAAAAGACTTGTTCAAAGCTCGTTACGAAACAGGGTGTAATGAAATGTAACAATGAAACATCATCTTTTTTTTTTTTTTTATAAACCCATTTCTGTTTCGTAACAAATGAAACGATTAAGATATATAGGAAAAACTCTGAAACAGGATGTAACAGACTAAAAGACTTGTTCAAAGCTCGTTAAGAAACATGGTGAAACGGAATGAAAAGATGAAACGTACATCTTTTTTTTTTATAAACCCATTTCTGTTTCGTAACAAATGAAACGATTAAGATATATAGGAAAAACTCTGAAACAGGATGTAACAGACCAAAAGACTTGTTCAAAGCTCGTTACGAAACAGGGTGTAACGAAATGTAACAATGAAACATCATCTTTTTTTTTTTTTATAAACCCATTTCTGTTTCGTAACAAATGAAACGATTAAGATATATAGGAAAAACTCTGAAACAGGATGTAACAGTCCAAAAGAATTGTTCAAAGCTTGTTACGAAACAGGGTGTAATGAAATGTAACAATGAAACATCATCTTTTTTTTTTTTATAAACCCATTTCTGTTTCGTAACAAATGAAACGATTAAGATATAAAGGAAAAACTCTGAAACAGGATGTAACAGACCAAACATTCTGAAATATGCTCGTTACGAAACAGAGTGAAACGAAATGAAACGATGAAACATACAATTTTTTTTTTTATAAACCCATTTCTGTTTCGTAACAAATGTTACAATATTAATCAAAGTACTGACAGCACATGTTGGTTCATTGTTTCAGAGTGTAGGCAGGGAAATGGTCCTGAATAGGTACTTAAAACTCTTAACCTTCTGTAATTTAAGCAAACAGTGCATACCCTGTTCAGATGCTGCTTCTTCATTATCTGATCTTGGTGCACATGTTTTCCAATATACCAGTCCAGGTTTTGCTGACAGCTCTTTTTACAAGGCACTCTGACGTCACAGTGACAAGATAAGCACAGCTACATTAACATGACAAGAATAGCACAGCTATATTAATATATGTTATCCAGTTTTCGTTAACAGTCAACCCCACAGTGAATGTATTTGTATCTTAGTTCATAAAGCCATTACAAAGTACAATAATGTATCCAATGATTTTTTATTTCATTGCTTTATAATTTTCATGAGAATGCTTGCATTAGATTTCATGACCAGGTAATAATTGTATAAATTAAGCCCTTGTTGGCCCAGTTAAGCTCACCTGAGTATCATAGCATTCAGAGAACGTGACCTAGAACTGATCCTGGCAAACATTCTGACCAAAATTCATGATGATTTATATTAACAAGTAAGACTAATGTAGCATGTCTAATGGGCTGTGAAATAGAGAAGAAGATCAAATATGGATGACTGCTCTAACTTAGACATGCTAAGATGCGTGCGTGGGCTAAGTATCACTGACTGTAGAAGCAATATTTATTGAGAAACTAGCCTAAACACAAACACTTCAAAAGTGCCAACTATTACTCTGGTGGTCAAACAGCTACTGAGAAACTGTCCCAACTGGAAAAACTGAACCGTGAAATATACCCACTGCACCTAGAAATCAAGATAAACAATTTGAGCAAGATTCATGATGATCGCTTCAAAACTGTGATCTCTAGGGTGTTAACAAGGTCTTCCTTTGTTTTGGCCTGATGAATCATCATTTTGAGCAGGATTCATGCCAATAGATTAAAAAATTTGACCTTTGACTTGGCCCATTGACCTAGAATTTGACCCCAAGTAACAGTTTAGAACCTGACTTAGAAGTCATCAAGACAAACAGTTTGAGCAAGATTCATGAAGAATTCATAAAAAAATTGATCACTAGAATATTAACACGGTTTTCCTATGACTGGCCCCGTGACATAATTTTTGATTCCAAGTTGCCTAGTTTCAAACTTGACCTAGAAATCATCAAGACAACCATTTTGAGCAATATTCATGATGATTGCTTCAAAAATATGACCGCTAGAATGTTAACAATATATTCCTTTGATTTTGCCTGGTGACCTAGTTTTTAACCCAAAGTGACCCAGTTTCAAACTGAACCTAAAAATCATAAAGACAATGATATTATTTTGAGCATAATTCATGATGATTGCTTAGAAAATGTGACCTCTAGAGTGCTAACAAGGATATTCCTTCGATTTGTCCCAATGACCAAATTATTTGACCCCAAGTGGCCCATTTTCGTACTTGACCTAGAAATCATCAAGACAACTATTTGAGCAAGTTTCTTGTGACGGCTTCAAAAATGTGACCTTTGCTTTTACCTGGTGACCTAGTTTTTGACACCAAGTAGCCCAGTTTCAAAGTTGACATAGATATACTCAAGACAACCATGTTGAGCTCTATTTATGGTGATTGCTTCAAAATGTAACCGTGTTAACAAGGGTTTCCTTTGATTTGACCTGGTGACCTAGTTTCTGACCCCATGTGACCCAGGTTCGGACTAGACCTAGAAATCATCAAGACAAACCTTTTGAACAAGAACCATGATGATTGCTTTAAAAAAATGTGACCTATTGAGTGTTAACAAGTTTTTCCTTTGATCTGGCTTAGATGTCATAGAGGCAAACATTCTGAGCAAGTTTCATCAAGACGGGGTCAAAGCTGTGAACTCTACAGTGTTAACAAACTATTTGTTGACGACGGACTACTGCAACGACAGGTGACAGACAAAGGGTGATCACAATAGCTCACCCTGAGCTTTTGCTCAGGTGAACTAAAAGGCATAGAAAAACTGTGTTCAGTAAGCACCCAAAAAGCTAAAAGTGTTTGCTTAAAACTGGTGCATACTGAATGCATTTAAATTTCCATTTTCATTTCAAACCTGTTGGGATAAGGATTAGTGGTCTTTAAAGACCGTTGACACTGTTGGCCTTTACGATAGGTTTGAAAATATATAAAAGAGTTTCATTTTTTTTTAGTGTGACAGATGAACAGCACACAGACTGTCACACTGACATACGGATACAAACCGTATGACAGAGGTTAAAACAATATGCCCTGGAGTTACTTTTACATATTTATGTGAGAATTACTCATTATCCACTGGCCCCAGACTCCCCTCCTCAACTGGTCAAACTGGACATTAATTTTGAACGAGAATTTAGGCAAATGATATGTTGTGCCATCAAATATCATCACAGTAGCCTTTACAGTCCTTGGGAAACTAATATTAGAGCAATTGCCCAGAGGGCCACAAATATTCCCAGCAGGCGCCATTTCTTAATTATAACAATATTTTAAAGTTTACGACAGTGATATAGGGCAAGATATAGTTCACAATGTCAGTCTCTGAGTGACATGGATCTATCATCCCAAATACAACTTTCCTGGAGTAAATAGTCTTCAAGACATGCAGCAAATTTACCAGATCATAAAATGTAAGTCTCTGACCTACATGTACATGAGAAGTTAATATGAGGTCACACTGATCCATTATACCAACTATGATCTTAATCCATTAAATAATCTAAGGATAGTATGCAACATCACAAGACCATGAAATATATGTCATACTGATTTATTTTATATTTACTTTGAGGTGAAGGTTTGGATGACAATGTGTCATTTCATGAAAATATGACAGTTCAGTATTAATTAGTGGGAGATACAAGACAAAGGGCTATGAAATATAGGTCACATAATCCCAAAGTATGATAGAAATACATGAAAGTGTCTTCCAGATGTAACAGAAAATCCCTGGACTATGAAATATAGGTCACAGTGACCTACATTTACTTTTAGGTCAACTGTTAGATCATACTTATTCAAAATCCAAAGTAATGATGTTCATACATCAAATAACATTCAAGATATGAGGCAAAATTACTGCCTCATGAAATATAAGTCAAGATCACCTATATTTGTTAACCGTCAATTGTAGTGTCACATAGAACCAATATTCCAAGTATCGCATTAAATCCATGATATAGGCTTGAAATAAAAGGAAAAATTGCTGGAGCATGAAAATATGATCACAATGACCTTGACGTAATTACACTGAATGTTGATGTGAAAAACATGTCTGATGCCCATTCTTCATTATTAAGAGATTGTTTGTATAAACAAACAGCAATTGTTACTTAATTTTGGTGTCCTAGATTTTGACTTCTAGCACCCTTCTTTAAGAAGTTATTTGTATCAACAAACTGCATCATACTTCTATATTGAGGCATTAATCCATGAAATAGGCTTCAAAATATAACGCAAAATCACTGAAGCATGAAAATAAGATCACAATGACCTTGACCTTATTACAATGAATGTGGATGTGATAAACATGTCTGATGCCCATCCTTCTTTATTAAGAGATTGTTTGTATAAACAAACAGCAATATACTAATTACTTAATTTGGGTGTCCTAGATTTTGACTTCTAACCCCGCCCTGGGGCATGACCCAGGGGTTCATAGATGTAGAATGGAAGAGAACCCTCCCAGGTATCCCATACCAAATATAAAAAGATTTTGATCAGTGGCTGCAGAGTCATAAGTAATCAAAAGACTTCGAAGTAAACTTGGTTATAGTAAGGGTTACAGAATCACGGACAACCAGACTGAAGGATGGACAGACAAATGGACAAACAGAATGAACCATTCAGTATAATGAACTTGAACATATAAAAAAAGAGATGTATGTTTCATCGTTTCATTTCGTTTCACTCTGTTTCGTAACGAGCATATTTCAAATTTTTTGGTCTGTTTCATCCAGTTTCAGAGTTTTTCCTATATATTTTAAACAGAAATGGGTTTATAAATAAAAAAAGTAATATTGAAAGACTAAGAATAGTATCTGTTTCATTGTTTCATCACGTTACGCCCTGTTTCGTAACCAGCAGAGACCAAGGTTGTATGTCTGTTTCATTGTGTTTCACCTTGTTTCGTAACAAGCACTGACCATGGTTTTTGGTCTGTTTCATCCTGTGTCAGAGTTTCCTCTATATATCTTAATCGTTTCATTTGATACGAAACAGAAATGGGCTTACAAAAAAATTAAAAAAATTTCTTGGCTAAGAAAAGTATCTGTTTCATTGTTACATTTCGTTTCACCCTGTTTCGTAACAAGCACTGACCTTGGGGTTTGAACTGTTTCATCCTGTTTCAGAGTTTTTCCTATATATCTTATTCGTTTCATTTGTTACGAAACAGAAATGGGTTTATTAAAAAAATATATCTGTTTCATCGTTTCATATCATTTCGCCTTGTTCCGTAACAAGCACTGACCATGGTTTCTGGTCTGTTACATCCTGTTTCAGAGTTTTCTCTATATATCGTGATCGTTTCATTTGTTTGAAACAGAAATGGGCTGAAAAATATATTTCTTGGCTAAGAAAAGTATCTCTGTTTAGTTGTTTCATTCTGTTTCACCCTGTTTCGTAACAAGCTTTGAACAAGTCTTTTGGTCTGTTACATCCTGTTTCAGAGATTATCCTCTATATGAATGTTTCATCGTTTCATTTTGTTTCACTCTGTTTCGTAACGAGCTTATTTTAAATTTTTTGGTCTGTTTCATCCTGTTTCAGAGTTATCACTATATATCTTTATCGTTTCATTTGTTACGAAACAGAAATGGGTTTATAAAAAAAAAAAAGATGAACGTTTCATCGTTTCATTTCGTTTCACTCTGTTTCGTAACGAGCATATTTTAAATTTTTGGTTCTGTTTCATCCTGTTTCAGAGTTTTCCCTATATATTTTAATCGTTTCATTTGTTATGAAACAGAAATGGGTTTATAAAAAAAAAAAAAAGATGATGTTTCATTGTTACATTTCGTTACACCCTGTTTCGTAACGAGCTTTAAACAAGTCTTTTGGTCTGTTACATCCTGTTTCAGAGTTTTTCCTATATATCTTAATCGTTTCATTTGTTACGAAACAGAAATGGGTTTATAAAAAAAAAAGATGTACGTTTCATCGTTACATTTTGTTTCACCCTGTTTCATCACAAGCTTTGAACAAGTCTTTTGGTCTGTTACATCCTGTTTCAGAGTTTTTCCTATGTATCTTAATCGTTTCATTTGTTACGAAACAGGAATGGGTTTATAAAAATAAAAAGATGTACTTTCATCGTTACATTTCGTTTCACCCTGTTTCGTAACGAGCTTTGAACAAGTCTTTTGGTCTGTTACATCCTGTTTCAGAGTTTTTCCTATATATCTTAATCGTTTCATTTGTTACGAAACTGAAATGGGTTTATAAAAAAAAAAGATGTATGTTTCATCGTTTCATTCCGTTTCACCATGTTTCGTAACGAGCTTTGAACAAGTCTTTTGGTCTGTTACATCCTGTTTCAGAGTTTTTCCTATATATCTTAATCATTTCATTTGTTACGAAACAGAAATGGGTTTATAAAAAAAAAAAAAGATGATATTTCATTGTTACATTTCGTTTCACCCTGTTTCGTAACGAGCTTTGAACAATTCTTTTGGTTTGTTACATCCTGTTTCAGAGTTTTTCCTATATATCTTAATCGTTTCATTTATTACGAAACAGAAATGGGTTTATAAAAAAAAAAGATGTACATTTCATCGTTTCATTCCGTTTCACCATGTTTCGTAACGAGCTTTGAACAAGTCTTTTGGACTGTTACATCCTGTTTCAGAGTTTTTCCTATATATCTTAATCGTTTCATTTGTTACGAAACAGAAATGGGTTTATAAAAAAAAAAGATGTATGTTTCATCGTTTCATTCCGTTTCACCCTGTTTCGTAACGAGCTTTGAAGAAGTCTTTTGGTCTGTTACATCCTGTTTCAGAGTTTTCCTATATATCTTAATCGTTTCATTTGTTACGAAACAGAAATGGGTTTATAAAAAAAAAAGATGTACGTTTCATCGTTTCATTCCGTTTCACCATGTTTCGTAACGAGCTTTGAACAAGTCTTTTGCACTTTTACATCCTGTTTCAGAGTTTTTCCTACATATCTTAATCGTTTCATTTGTTACGAAACAGAAATGGGTTTATAAAAAAAAAAATTGTATGTTTCATCGTTTCATTTCTTTTCACTCTGTTTCGTAACGAGCATATTTCAGAATGTTTAGTCTGTTACATCCTGTTTCAGAGTTTTTCCTATATATCTTAATCGTTTCATTTGTTACGAAACAGAAATGGGTTTATACAAAAAAAAAGATGTACGTTTCATCGTTTCATTCCGTTTCACCATGTTTCGTAACGAGCTTTGAACAAGTCTTTTGCACTGTTACATCCTGTTTCAGAGTTTTTCCTATATATCTTAATCGTTTCATTTGTTACGAAACAGAAATGGGTTGATAAAAAAAAAAAAGATGATATTTCATAGTTACATTTCGTTACACCCTGTTTCGTAACGAGATTATTTTAAATTTTTTGGTCTGTTACATCCTGTTTCAAAGTTTTTCCTATATATCTTAATCGTTTCATTTGTTACGAAACAGAAATGGGTTTATAAAAA
This sequence comes from Anodontia alba, assembly GCA_964016985.1. Classification (NCBI taxonomy): domain Eukaryota; kingdom Metazoa; phylum Mollusca; class Bivalvia; order Lucinida; family Lucinidae; genus Anodontia; species Anodontia alba. The sequence goes on along the minus strand of OZ024836.1, from coordinate 58,293,817 downwards.
AAAAAGATGTACGTTTCATCGTTTCATTCCGTTTCACCATGTTTCGTAACGAGCTTTGAACAAGTCTTTTGCACTGTTACATCCTGTTTCAGAGTTTTTCCTATATATCTTAATCGTTTCATTTGTTACGAAACAGAAATGGGTTGATAAAAAAAAAAAAGATGATGTTTCATAGTTACATTTCGTTACACCCTGTTTCGTAATGAGATTATTTTAAATTTTTTGGTCTGTTACATCCTGTTTCAGAGTTTTTCCTATATATCTTAATCGTTTCATTTGTTACGAAACAGAAATGGGTTTATAAAAAAAAAAGATGTACGTTTCATCGTTTCATTCCGTTTCACCATGTTTCGTAACGAGCTTTGAACAAGTCTTTTGCACTGTTACATCCTGTTTCAGAGTTTTTCCTATATATCTTAATCGTTTCATTTGTTACGAAACAGAAATGGGTTGATAAAAAAAAAAAAGATGATGTTTCATTGTTACATTTCGTTACACCCTGTTTCGTAACGAGCTTTGAAGAAGTCTTTTGGTCTGTTACATCCTGTTTCAGAGTTTTTCCTATATATCTTAATCGTTTCATTTGTTACGAAACAGAAATGGGTTTATAAAAAAAAAAAAATTGTATGTTTCATCGTTTCATTTCGTTTCACTCTGTTTCGTAACGAGCATATTTCAGATTGTTTGGTCTGTTACATCCTGTTTCAGAGTTTTCCCTATATATTTTAATCGTTTCATTTGTTACGAAACAGAAATGGGTTTATAAAAAAAAAAAAATTGTATGTTTCATCGTTTCATTTCGTTTCACTCTGTTTCGTAACGAGCATATTTCAGAATGTTTGGTCTGTTACATCCTGTTTCAGAGTTTTTCCTATATATCTTAATCGTTTCATTTGTTACGAAACAGAAATGGGTTTATAAAAAAAAAAAGATGATGTTTCATTGTTACATTTCGTTACACCCTGTTTCGTAACGAGCTTTGAACAATTCTTTTGGACTGTTACATCCTGTTTCAGAATTTTTCCTATATATCTTCATCGTTTCATTTGTTACGAAACAGAAATGGGTTTATAAAAAAAAAAAAAAGATGATGTTTCATTGTTACATTTCGTTTCACCCTGTTTCGTAACGAGCTTTGAACAATTCTTTTGGACTGTTACATCCTGTTTCAGAGTTTTTCCTATATATCTTAATCGTTTCATTTGTTACGAAACAGAAATGGGTTGATAAAAAAAAAAAGATTATGTTTCATAGTTACATTTCGTTACACCCTGTTTCGTAACGAGATTATTTTAAATTTTTTGGTCTGTTACATCCTGTTTCAGAGTTTTTCCTATATATCTTAATCGTTTCATTTGTTACGAAACAGAAATGGGTTTATAAAAAAAAAAGATGTACGTTTCATCGTTTCATTCCGTTTCACCATGTTTCGTAACGAGCTTTGAACAAGTCTTTTGCACTGTTACATCCTGTTTCGTAACAAATGAAACGAATGAAACAGACCATCAGTGAGAACTGCTATTGGTCTATTTCATTTGTTTCATTCTTTTTCAGTCCATTTTAGAGTATTCCTTATATATTTTAATTGTTACATTTGTTTCTGTTACGGAGAAAAAAACGTGCCCAAAAAAAACCTGCGTGGTTTTTGTGCAGTATCTATGCAATTGCACTGTTTGTCATTAAATATCAACAACCTGATTGGCTGTCAATTAGAAAGTGGGTGTAGCATCTTAATTTATTCATCATGGCGTGGGTTAATCTCAAAAGCAACGGTTTCTGAGAAGACCTCTGTATAACTCTAAATAGGAGTTACATATCTCGATAAATACACCATAACCTCTTAAATATAACACGACTGCTGGGATCCAAAGCAAAAACTGTGTTTACAAAATATCCGTGTAGTATCCAAACAAAAATGTATAGATTATATAGAAAACTGACCATTTAAAAATGTATAGATTATATAGAAAAATGACCATAAATGGTCATTTTTCTATATAATCTATTACATTTTTGTTTGGATACAATGCTTTTTGGATGCACCTTTAAACTGCCATATCCGAAACAGTCTTATAATGAACCATCTTATAAAGAGGTTTCAGTGTACAAATCTAATTTCTCTGAAAAGTATCCTGTGGGTACCCATTAGATCCACCTTGCTGAGGCAATTGTAATAAGTACCCACAGTACGCATTTTTGTGAAGAAATAATAATACCGATATTGTTTGGCTGACAAAAGAAAGAGTGCCGCTTATCTAGATGTACCATAATATAATAACCTTAAGTACTGGGACAGGCAGGCCTTTGCAAATAGTGTAGACCAAGATAAGACACTGCAGAATTTGGCATCTGATCAGGTCTACACTGTTTGCCAAGCATCCAGCAGTTTTATAGACGCGTCAACCAGCAGTAAATTGTACTTGTTAAAATTTTAGGACAAAAATGGTAAGGAGTTTACCTATTTAAGCCTAGCATCCTATAAAAGGGACATTGTCAAACAGTCACTGTATAGACCCAGATCAGATGCTGCAGAACGTGGCATCTGATCAGGGTCTACACTGTTTGCTTTAAATTCAGATTTATACGAAACATTATATTAACCCTTCTCATGCTGAATAAAGATGCCACGCCCACTTCTAATTTCCAGCCAATCTGATTACTTGATCCAGGCTTTTGATAGAAATTCACATATTTAATGACAAATAGTGCAGATCCAGATCCGTTGGCTTCTTCAGAAGCCAACTGATCTGAATCTACACTGTTTGCTAAGACAGGGCATGTTATGTTCAGCAAGAGAAGGGTTAATAAATACCAACCAGACACCCCTTATATAGGAAATGGACCTGTCCAAAGAGTTAAGGTAGAAGAGTCCATTCAGCATAAATGGGTTAAGATGTCCCAATATTTAGGGTAATTACTGTAACTTTCTGAAAGACAATATAAACATTCCACAATGACATTATCCTATTAACTGGACTATAAGGAATCAATGTCCTGACAAATATGCCCTGATTCTGCAGTGTATGCCAGCTGTAAAGCCCCTGCAATTAACACTAAATGAAATTTTTATGCCCCCGCCATTCAAAGAATGGTGGACAGTGTTACCCATGTGCATTCATCCGCCCATCCAGCTCCGTCTGCGTCCAGCATTAATTATAATAATTTGCATTTAAAATTTTTGGGGAGGGGAGGGGTGGGGGTGTGGGGAGGGGGGAATTATGTCTAGATTTGACAGCTCATACAGATTTTCTCCTCAGGAGACAATTTGCATGAAATATTAATGCCTATTTTCAAGGGGAAATAAGAAAAATATCATCAATCAGTCATCTCATTTAGCCCAGAGAGTGCTAAAAGTTAAACCAAAACCATTTATTTTTCTTTTTTTCTCCACAAAAACATGTAGAAAGGCCTTGCTGATTACTTTCTTTCCAAATTTTTTAGACATCCTTCTACTCTTAACCCTTGTTCTGCTGAACCTGGATATTCTCCTTCCTTTTTCAGAAGCCAACTGATCTGGATCTGCACTGTTTGCCATTAAGTATGTGAATTTATATAAACAATCTGGATCAAGTAATCTGACTGGCTGAAAATTAGAAGTGGGCGTGGAATCTTAATTTATTCAGCAGGACAAGGGTTAATATTTCAACATCTTAATCCCAACTAATCCAAAAAGTCCATTTTACTATGACTGCCCAGGTCAAATTGGTGAAATTTTCAGCAGACGACATACTGAAATATTTTTCTTATTTTTCCTGGAAAATAGGTTTCAACATTTCAAACAAATCATCAGTGATGGAGACAATCTGCATGGAATGTCAAAACCTGTTTTCTGGAAAAAGCAAGAAAAATATAATCAATTTATTGTCCATCGAATCAGCCCAGAGAATGATAAAAGGTAAAATTTTGCAAAAAGGTTTATGAAAGTAATATGGGAATATGGGAATATAAACTTTCTGCAGACCTACATCAGCAAATCTTTAAGCAAAACAGTAAATAATTTTTTATGGGTTAAAAAACTGTAAATAGCTTGATTATTTCATAACTAAACCCTATTGGAGATATTACAACGATGACTATCTTTCTCATAAGGTATTTTAAGGTTCCTATTACACACTCAAGTTTTACATCAAAGATCTTAAAAATATAGAAAATTTTATTTTATGATCCTATTTCTTTAATTTCCATATTTGAAGTGCCAATTAAAATGCATGCAAACTGTCAATGAAATCACAAATGAAGTACGCAAACAGAGGTCCCACAGATCTCTAGATAAGGAGTTGTTTTGTTGTTGTTGTTTTTTTTTTCCAATTATTTTTCTTGTTTCTCCACAAAATCTAAGATGTCACTGAGGCACTTCTACTACCGGGTACCCATAGCATATGTTTTCATGGAGAAAAAAATTTCAGCAGAAGACATTTTGAAATATTTTTCTTCTTTTCCTAGAAGAGGAGACAATTTGCATGAAGTGTTTGATCTATTTTCTGGGAAAAATAAGAAAAATTAGAAAAAATATCAACAGTTTGTTGTCTGCTGAATTAGGCCAGAGAGTGGTAAAGGTAAAATTTGAAAAAGTCTATTTGACCACCTGGACTCCAGTCCACAATCATTCTGCAGATTTAAGGTGCACCATAACATCAAGTCCACTATTTCGTACTCAATCTATCAGATCAAATAGGATCCTGTGCCAACCTGTGCATACAGAATGTAGCCTAATTATAAATGTGCACAAAATGGTAGATAAAGCAAGGCAAACAACCAAACCCTGTCTGCACTGTCCACATAAATTATGGTCAAATTCTGAATACAGGTAAATCATATTTCTTTTTTTTTTTTTTTGCTATTAGTTAGAGTTAAATGGTTACTTATTTCCACTTATATGGCAGCCTGTTTATCAAGATGCCACAGGTGATGATGATGATTTGGGGTTTTACGTCTCTTTCAACATTATTTAAGTCATATCAAGATGTTGAAGCAGAAAGGCTCTTTGCAATGAAGTGCAGTACTGTCATGAGCCAGATTGGAGCAAAGACAGGAGCACTAACTGTTGGGCCACCTGGATGCTTTGACATCATGTGCAAAAATCTATGTAAAATCAGTGAAAAAACAATGGAAATCCTTTAAAATACCCAGATTAGAGGAAAGAGTTAGATAGGTACAAATCCTCATGGAGATAGTTTTATAATGCAGACTGTATTAAACTTTCTCCCCAATGCAGTACTTACCCTAAATAGTTGGTTACTTATCACACCTTACAATATATGTCCTAAAATTTTATTAACTTCATTCAAGGAATTTGTTTATGTATCTAAAAACTGCTGCATGCGTGGCAAATAAAGACCCTGATTGGCAAACCACATTCTAGGTCTACACTGTTTGCTCAGGTTTGTCTGTTCAAATCCTTATGGTAACTATGGTAACGGTTACAACTAAATCATTCAAACCACATTATGCTTAACTTAAATCATCCATGATTTAAGGTAACATAATAACCCTATGTTTTGAGACAGACAGGCCTGAGCAAACAGTGCAGACCCAGATCAGATGCTGCAGAATGCAGCATCTGATCAGGGTCTACACTGTTTGCAACTCATCCTGCAATATTTTAGACACATCAACAGGTAGTAAACTAGACTATTTCAAATTTTAGGACAAGTATGGTAAAGAGTTACGGTGTCCCTATTCTTGAAGTAAATATGGTATTTTTATGGTACAAAAGAAGACATGAACTTATATAGTAATGCCGATGCACAGCTCTAGATAACACTTTTTTTTTTATAAAACCAAAATTTATATTTTCTTAATTTTCCACCAAAATATATAGTATGGGTACTCAATAAAAGCACTTCATCTTATATTTTGGTGGAAAATTTAGAAAACTACTTATTTGGATACCCGTCTTATCTACAGCTAGTACTATAAGATGTTTTAGTGGTACCAGGGCCACACAAATCAGATGTTAGGGATACCCTGTAATTACATAGGCCAGACCTTCTGTTACTTTCTCATTAGAAAAGATTTATTCTGTGGACCACATAGACAGTAATAAACGAGGAGGAGTACATGGGGAAAACAAATTTGTCAGAAAAGGCAACTATCTTGATCAGCATGGGCATCTGTGTCATCTGGAGGCATTGGCCTTTAGCATATTTCTCACAGTGCCAGATAAGATGGGCTATCCTCATAATACAGTCGAACTTCAATGGCTCGAACATCTTTGGGACCATAGAAAATTGTTCGAGACATGGGTAGTTCGAGCCACTGAGGGTTAATCATGGCACCAGTTCAGGAAGCAAATAGCGATAATTTAGGGAAATCTTTTCGATTTTCTACACAATGATTGTATGTTGAATGTACTCATTAGAATTTCCTTGATGAGGCAATTCTAATGAGTACACACAACATACAATTCCATGATAAAATAAGAAAAAATCCCTAAATATTTGTTTTCTTGAGCTATTGGAAGGATTTTGTAGGGACTGAAAAAAGAGTTTGAATCATCCAGGGTAAATGAGCCATCCGGGTTCGAGCCATTGAGGTTATAGTGTATTTTTCTTATTTCTTTATGACAATATATGTGGTGAATACTCATTAGAAGCCCCTGGGTGAGGGGAAAAGCGAGTCTTCTGAGCAAACACAGAGTCTGATCAGGGCTTTGCTGAAAGCAAAGCCCTGATCAGACTGTGTGTTTGCTCAGAAGACTTAAAGCAAAGCCCTGATCAGACTGTGTGTTTGCTCAGAAGACTAACAGAATTATTGGACATAACAATGTTTTACAAATGTCCTTATCAGACTCACTGGCTGATCTAGCTCTTTTAAGTCACATAATAATAAATTATGCTCGGAAGACATCTTTTCTCATGTTACGGCTTGAATATAAGTGAAAACTTCACAGTTTAGATTTTGTGCACTAAATTCCTGAGTCATAACTACTGGACATAACTTACGTATCAACAAAATAATTGTTGATGATTATGGTGATTGGTGTTTTATGTCCCTTTTAACACTATTTAAGTCATATTGAGACCATGGAAGGATGATAATGAAAGGCTCTGTGCAATAAAGTGCCATACAGTCAAGAGGTGATTTTTCCATCTCCACTGGGATTCGAACCTGGGATCTTAATTGTGATCCTAAGTCGGGAGCTCTAACCACTCACACACCCAGACACTTCTATATAATTGTTGAGGTTCAACCAGTTAATCATCCAAAATTTCTGTTAAAACACTTAAAGTGCCAATAACAACTGCAGCAGACAATATTTTAATATTTTAATTTTTTTTTTTTCTTATATTTTTTTCAGAGAAAATAAGACGACTTATTTTTTTTACATGTGCAGAAATGTTGCAATAATAACAGGAATTGTCAACAAGACCTGTCGCCAGACAGGATAGCTCGCCTGATATTGCACATTTTGTTTCTGGAAAATTCTAAGTCCGTGACCTTGATTTTTACATAACCTGGGTGTGTGTGTGTGGTTGGGGGGGGTGGGGCGTGTAGTATCTGCCTTTATACCAAATAGGAACTAAATCCATCATGTAGTTTAGAAGTAATGAGATCCTAAAAAACTTTGGCGTAAAATTTTAACATCAAAATTCTGAGTCTGTGACCTTGACATGACCTAGGGTGGTGGGGATTGGTACTGCGTAAAAAGTTGGACCAATATGTATCATCATACAAAAGGTGAATCAAATCTGTGATAAGGTTAGGATTTAATGAAGTCTTAAAAACTTTAAGGAAAACTTTAACATTTAAATTTTAAGTCTGTGACCTCGACCTCAAGGTCATGGTCATGAGTGCTGATGGTGCTGATGAAAACTTTTGACCAGTATCTATCATGATACCAAATAGGAACAAAATCCATCATTTAGTTTAGTAGTAATGAGATCCTAAAAACTTTGACGTAAAATTTTAACATGAAAACTCTAAGTCTGTGACCTTGACCTTGACCTAAGTTGGTGGGGATGGTACTGCACAAAATTTTGGACTACTATGTATCATAATACCAAAGATGAATCAAATCAGTGATAAGGTTGGGAAATAATGAGGTCTTAAAAACTTAAAAGAAAACTTTAACATTTAAATTCTAAGTCTGTGACCTTGACCTTGACATGACCTAGAGTAGTGGGTATGGTATTGCGCAAAATTTTGGACCAATATGTATCATCATACCAAAGATGAATCAAATCGGTGATAAGGTTTGGAATAATGAGGTCTTAAAAACTTTAACGAAAACTTTAACCTTTAAATTCTAAGTCTGTGACCTCGACCTCAAGTCACGATCATGAGCGCTGATGGTGCTGATAAAAACTGTGGACCAGTGTTTATCATAATACCAAATAGGAACAAAATCCATCATTTAGTGTAGGTGTAATGAGATCCTAAAAACGTAGACATAAAATTTTAACATGAAAATTCTAAGTCTGTGACCTTGACCTTGACATGACCTAGAGTGGTGGGGATGGTACTGCGCAAAATTTTGGACCAATATGTATCATCATACCAAAGATGAATCAAATCAGTGATAAGGTTAGGAAATAATGAGGTCTTAAAAACTTTAACGAAAACTTTAACATTTGTGGACGCCGACGCCAACGCTAACGCCAACGCTGACGCCGGGGATAGTACAATAGCTCTTCCTGAACGTTGTTCAGGCGAGCTAATAAGCAGTGAATGTAAAGGACAGACAGACAGATAGACATACGGCCGGACGTCATGAAAAAAGTATACATCCCACATATACACACAAATGAGTTTGCAGGGGTACAACTGCATTTACAACATTTTCTGCACAGGTAAACAATAATTTACCAACTCAAGAACGTCTTCTTATATGCCACTTGACCAAATATATGAAGATTCACTGGATGAACCTTTAACAATTACATGTATTATGTCAGTTCTCACAATACACCTACTGAGAACTGGTTACAATTTATTGTTTTAAATGTTAATTAGTCCTCAAATTGGTCACATCTATTATGTATTCTTTATTGTATTAACCCTTGTCATGTTGAATAAATTAAGATGCCATGCCCAGTTCTAATTTTCAGCCAATCAGGTGACTTGATTGTTGGCATAAATTCATATACTAAATGGCAAACAGTTCGGATCCAGATCAGCCAACTGATCTGGATCTACACTGTTTGCAAAAGCAGGGTCTATCTGGGGTCAGCAGGACAAGGATTAACACTTCAAGCACCGATCACAACAGCAGCAGATTACATTTTTATTTTTTATTTTCATTCTTCAGAGAATATAAGACTTGACATTTCCTGTGAATCATCTTCTAGGCAGACGATTCTCCCAAAATGTCACACCTTATTTTCCCTGAAAAATAATTAAAAAAAAAATCAAGGCCCAGTTGTTCAAAGCATCGTTAGCTTAACGAGCTTGTTAAGGGTCATTTCGTTAACTGTTTTAGCGGATTCAATACACAATATTCTAATATTTTTTGCTGAAAAAATGTGAGTAGCTTTTGCACTGCAAAAGCTACTCACATTTTTTCAGCAAAAAATTTCAGCATATTTGTGTATCACTTGATGTAAATTTTAACAAATCATTAACTAACGACATCGGTAGCTTTGAACAACTGGGCCCAGAATATTGTCTGCTACAATTTTGTTTAGCACTTTAAGGGATAAGATGGATTCAACTGTCTGTCAACCTCCACAAAGTACTTTATGTAACTATTTATCCTAAATATTGGGACACCTGAACTCCTTATCATACCTGTCTTAAAATTTGTACAAGTTAATATTACTACCTGCTGATATGTCTAAAAATTGCTGGATGAGTGGCAGGCAGTGTAGATCCTGACCAGATTCCACAATCTTATCTGGATCTACACAGGTTATCCCAGCCTGTCTGTCCCAATACTTAGGGTAAATATTGTAAATGAGTCAGAGAAATAAAAGAAAACAACAAAGAAACAATTGAAATTTTGATGACAGAAGCATAACAGACTATTTGCATTAATTGACTTATAGCCTGGTTATGACTACCTCATTATAACACTATTACTATGATGATGATAATGATGATGATGATGATGATGATGATGATGATGATGATGAGTTGGTGTTTTATCTCCCTCCCAACATTGTTTAAGTCATATCAAGATGATGGAAGTGTGATGAAAGGCTCTATGCATGAAAGCGCCATACAGTCATGAGCCGAATTCAAATCTGGCGAGATTCAAACCAGGGACTTTGCAATCCAGTCGGAAGCACTAACCATTTGGCCACCATGATGTTTCTGTATTGCTAGGATCCAAAGCATAAAATGTTTTAGCTAAACGAGCAATTTGTATCCAAACAAAAATGTATAGATTATACAGAAAAATGACCATTTATGGTCATTTTTCTATATAATCTATACATTTTTGTTTGGACACAAGACTTTTGGAGTTCATCTTTAAGCCATTATATATATATATATATAAAACATATTAGAATGAACCATGTTATAACAAGGTTCCAGTGTATTATTTCACAGAATACAAACAATAGCAAAAAACATGATGTAAAAAATGTACTTTTGGGTTGAATTATGACAATACTGATTTGTATAAATTTATTGAAATGAAACTTTATAGGTTCATGAGGATTCACAGCTGTCATAATTTATACAAACTGTTTTCTGGTTCGGTGAACAGGTTTTTGTTAAAATCAGAGGTGTTAAGGTCATTCTTTTATCAGGAAAAATCTTTAGCAATTATCATTTGATATGCAGACATATATCCTATATTTATCCTAAGTATTGGGACAGACAGATCTCTGCAAACAGTATAGTCACTGTCAGAAGCCACAGAACACAGTAACTGATTAGATCTACACTGTTAGCCACTCATCCAGCAGTGTTTAGACCCATTAACAAGTAGTAAAATGGAGTTGTTCATGTTTTAGAACAAGTATGGTAGGAGTTTAGGTGTTCCGATATTTTGGGTAAATAAGGTGATCATCTCCCTTTGAAACTCTTCACAGAGAGTCATTATTTTCATGATTTGGATGAACAACTAATAAACATTGGGTTTTCATTTAACTTTAATAAGCTTGAAAGATATAAGAAATGATATGATATTTTATATTGGTAATAAATAAATCATGTAATAAAAGAGGTTTGAATGATGAACTTTGGGTTTATCTTGTCACTTTATAGCATTAACTCTTGTCCTGCTGAATAAATTAAGATGCCACACCCACTTCTAATTTTCAGCCAATCGGATTACTTGACCCAGGTTGTTGGTACATATTCACATACTTAATGACAAACAGTGCAGATCCAGATCAGAAGCCAACCGTGGATCTACACTGTTTGAAAAGGTAGGACATATCCGGGTTTAGCAAGACAAGGGTTAACTGTATTTAACCCAAGTTTTTGTACAAATAGGCCTAATAACAAATAGTGTAGATCCAGATCAGACAGAATCTTCACTGCTTTTCAATTATCTGCCAGTTTTTATAACACATACATCCTTAGATATAATTGACTTGTTCAATGTTTCGGAAAATATGGCAAGGAGTTAAGGTGTATAGATATTTAGAGTACCAGTAAATAAGGTGTCACGGACTGTAGAAAAAAAAAATCCAACAAATGAAGTTGGAGTTGAGGAAACAAGATTTGCAAAATTAAACAAATTCTAACACAGTTGCATATACATCAGGTGGCAATAAGACAAAGGGACAGACAGTCAAGAGCAAATAGTGTAGATCCATATCAGATTCGTAGAACCGATGCAGCATCTGATCAGTCTGTGTCACTGTAGCACATCAACAGACAGACTTTTTAACCCATTGTAGTCTGGAGACCCCTAGAAGGGTAATTGGCAAACAGTGCAGACCCAGATCACACACTGCAGAACGCAGCATCTGATCAGGGCTGTTTGCAAATAGTTCAAGCATTTTTCTCTAGAAATATCTAAATCACATAGCCTGACATACCTAAAATCAGAATTCGAATCTTCCAATATATACTGTTTGCATATGTCATTTTGTCAGACACTGGTGTTTGAAATGTTTGGACATAAACTGTATGGTAAATACAGTGATACTGCATATAATTTTATTCCTGTTCATTCAAGGACAGTGGCGCATTTCCAAAAACTCATGATTTATTCATTAACTGAGACTTTTATTCATTTCCGCTGAGGGCAATCAGATAAAAAAAAATATCCACAAAATAGTCAAAATAGTCAAATGGCTTTATTGCCTTTTGACATCTATATCATTTTATAGACAAATATTTCTAGTTTTTAAAAATATAGAGTACTTGGATGTTTTTAACCCTTCTCTTGCTGAGCACGACATGCATTGTCTTAGCAAACAGTGTAGTTCCAGATCAGTTGGCTTCTGAAGACCAACATCTGGATCTACACTGTTTGTCATTAAATATGTGAATTTCTATCAAAAACCTGGATCAAGTAATCTGACTGACTGGAAATTAGAAGTGGGTGTGGCATCTTAATTTATTCAGCATGACAAGGGTTATATTAATCTTTAAAATTCCTAGACATAATTCTGTTGTTTTAGAAAACTTTTCTATTTCAAAACTCAGTGTAAGACAAACCAAGTTTACTTATTTTTGTAATCATGTTTAAAGCACCAATCACAACTGAACCAAACACCATTCTAAAATTCATTTCCAGGAGAAATAAGACTTGGCAGTTCCCAGAAAAATATGTTTTGAAAAACAACTTTATTCCAACATTTACAGTACAATGCAGAACCTAGTTGTGGTGTATGACCTTGATTGGTTGGATACAAGCACTGACATTTCTTAGTAAGCTGAAATATGATGTTGAGGTTCTACGGCCCAGTCAAACCATTGGGTGTCATGTTAAGCATGGTCAGTTTACCTAACCACACTTTTACTGGGCAGGCTTACTGTCCTCAAAACCGTTAACCAGTATTTGTGCATATTCTTTTGCCAGAACTGACAGCTTCCCTTCTTGAATCAGGGGAAGGGAGAGAATGACTGTAGAAAATATTTCATGATCAATCTCCACGAAAGAATGTTGCCAACCCAGCAGGGGTTGAACCCACAACTTCCTGATCACCAGTTGGATGTCCATCCAACTGAGTCACTGAAGCTGGTATAATTTTTGAGAAAATAGATCACAGTGACCTAGTTTTGTAGGAGCTGACCTGGAGAGGTAGGATGCATGCACAGTAACATTAGTTTGATGGAATTCTGGCTTATGTAAGTGACAATATGAGAATAACACTGAAATATCAATTTCTATGAAAGTAGGTCACAGTGTCCTAGTTTTGTAGAAGGTGAGATGGAGAGATTGGATGCAAACATTGATGAAGTTTCATGTGACATGTATGGATGTGGAGATATGAGGCTGAAGCAGGTTTCAAATAATTTTTTTTCTTTGGAAAAACAAGTTTAAATGAACTGATAAGCCTTGTTTTCTGTACCACATATTGTAAATGTCCAAAGTTTCTGACAAATGACATATGCAAATAAAATTGCATGTATATGCAAACAGTGACAACCAATATTTCTGACAAAATGGCATATGCAAACAGTGGAGTCCCAGATCAGACTGCTCCTTCAGTATTCAGTCATTCCACTATTCTAAGGAAACAACTGCATAAAAGGTAAAATTTAGGCAAAAAAAAAAGTATGAAATAAAATGTTCAAAACTTGAGGACATTTAATGTCGGGATATTTTAAAATGTCATCTGCTGGTGTTTAAATGCAGCACTTTGATAGTAAGCTCTACAAATGGGAGAGGATGCTTAAAATATTTAACACCTGTAACAGGGACATATTAGGATTTTATCAAATCAAGGATATAAAATCCTAGCCGACGGCAAACAGACATCAATTTAACACCAATATTATCACATATTCTCTGTAAACTCAATCCACCTGAAATCCTACAAAGAATGGAAAATGAAAGCAAAGGACTAATTCTTTTCATCGATTAAAAGTGAAGACCACTTATTTGGGATATTGTACCGCACTTATTGTTTGCTAGAAAGTGGGTTTTATTGTACCGGCAGTTAAGCAAATAGCCCTGTATCTGGACAGACCTATTCTACTGTATTATCATTCTAAATATTCAACACTTCAACTACTTACCAACTTATTCTAAAATCTGAATGTCTACTGGCTAATAAGTATTGTCTGAGTGCCAAATAGCGAATATCCTCAATTTGAACGAAACTGGGAGTACGATATTTGGACAGACAGGCCAGATTTTTTTTTTTAGTGGTGTTTTATGACCCAGTCAATACTGTTAAGCCAGTCAGGTAACCTTCTCAAAATTTCCCTGGGCAAGCTTTTAAGTCCTCGAAGTAGTTAACCAGTACTTGTGCACATACTTTGCCAGTAAATGACAACTGCACTGCTTGAATAAGTGGAAGGAGAAGAATGACCATAGAAATATTTCATCTCCACGAAAGTTATGTGGCCAATTTGGGATTCGAACTTGGTACCCCTGATAATTGCGCTTTGGAGCCCAGCACAGACAGGCCCAAACAAACATGGTAGACCCAGATCAGATGTCACAGCAGGAAGGGTCTGATCTGGGTAAATACTGTTTGCTACTCACCCATCAGCATAGCTCTTGATAAGTATTGATTTCTTATTTCTCCACGAAAACATACATTGTGGATACTCATTAGAAGTGCCTTGGTGAGGCACTTCTAATGAGCACCCACAATATATGTTTTCATGAAGAAATAAGAAAAATATATACTTGATATCCGCTATGCATCAGTATTTAGACACATCAACAGGTAGTTATCCCATTTATGCCTAGAGTCCCATAAATGGGACATTTGTCTGATATGAACCCAGATCAGTATAAACTCAGATCAGACCCTGCAGAAATTAAGATGGGTCGCCACAAGTTAGAAGTACCTCACACAGCTGGCCTTGGTGGCCCAGTTGGATGCATGTCCAACTGGTGATCAGGAAGTTGCAGATTAAACCACGCCAGGTCGGCAACATTCTTCGTGGAGATTTGATCATGAAATACTTTCTATGGTCATTCTCTCCCTTCTGCTAATTCAAGAAGGGCAGTTGTCAGTTTCTGGCATAAGAATTTGCAAAATACTGGTTAACCATTTAGAGGACTAAGCCTGCCCAGTAAATGTGCTGTTACATTGCCTGTTTTGGGGTTTAATGACACGTCAGCCCTTGCAGGTCATTTTGTGTCATCTCCCAGAGAAAGGGAGAAAAGAGAAGAGATAATAGAGATGAAAGAGAGGGATAGGGAAGAAAGAGGGAAATGAAAGAAAGCGAAGGAACAGAAGAAATAACAACATTCCCCCTCTACCCTTACCTGCTGCAAGGATAGCAGGCCTTTTCCAACCTGTAAGCCAATATCAGCTGAACGCCCCAGTGACAAAAGCTACAGGAAACCTTCGCCTCACCCAACCACCCCTATACGGTTAGGTAAACTGACAGCGCTCGACATGAACCCCTTTGGGTTGACTTCAGGGCCATAAAACCTCAGCACACACGCACAAAAAAAAACCTCACCATACTAGTCCTAAAACTTGAACAAGCCAACTTCATTACCTGCTGATGTGTCTAAAAATTACTTGATGAATGGCAAACAGTGCAGAGCTTGATCAGATGCTACATTTCCATTCTTCATTATGCATTATTGCATAAAAATCAGTGCCGCACGTTATTAACAGCCGTGCATTAACCGGCAAAAAGCCGTGTATTAACAAGGCAATTCACGCGCTGTTAATGCACGGCTACACAAATTTCAATATGATCATACCGGGGCCACAGATTTGCTGCCATTACGAGATGTGTACTGCCCGGCCCTAGAATGAGCATAGTCCGTGGAAATTATGTTCGCGAGACATCAGTGAAAAGGCAAAATAAAATAGTGCAAGAAATAACACGAAATGTAGTAAATGTTTTCAGTTTTCATGCAATAATAGCGATCGAACATGGTTTTTCAATGCATTAACATTCACCAGGTCCCTTGGGAGGTGTTGAAAACTGCGGCCTTCGGCCTCGGTTTTCAACACTTCCCATGGGACCTGGGGAATGTTAATGCATGAAAAACCATGTTTGATCCCTATAGCATCTGATCAGGGTCTCAACTGATTGATCAGGCCTGTTGGTCTGAATACTTCAGGTAAAATACAGTAGTGCATGACACTGTCCAGAAAAGATTGATTGATTGTGTTGAGATTTTACTGCCCAATCAACCCATCAGGGTCATGTCAAGCCGGTCAGTTTACCTAACCACACTGTTTTGTAGTCCTCTAAGTGGTTAACCAATATTTGTGCACATTCTTTCGCCAGAAGCTGACAACTGTCTTTCTTGAATCAGCAGAAGGGAGAGAATGACCATCCAGAAAAAATGTAATTTTGACCCAGCCATCCACCAATAACAAAATATAATTTTGAACTCAGTTTTTGAATCTCCATCCCTCACCCCTAGCGTGCAGGCAAAAATCTAAATATACCTACACACAAGTTAATAACTCTAAGTAAAATGGTTTATGAAAAAATAGCACAAAGTACCAATGCACAGATGCTTGTATATATAGACAAAAAATTAGATCCCAAGTTTTCCAGTGTGTCAAGGTAAGAACAGTAACCTTTGTGCGCATTTAATTTATTTTCTTGACATTTATCTCCCTTCCTTGGTTTGATCACATGCATTTCTTGTTTTCCTTTGATAGCTCCACAATCCAACATTTTTTTTTTAGCTCCATAATCCAGCAGTTTTTTTTTTTCCAATTTCTTCATAAAAGTAATGGTGTTGTAGTTAACCATTAGAACTGACTAGCCTAGGCAATTCTAATGAGTATGTACCTCCTGCACCCCTTCCCCCTCCCCCAACCCCCTACCCTGCCAATTTTTTTTGAGGGTGAAGGGAAAAAAAAAATTTTGGTCAAAGAATTCTCTTGTCTGGGACCCAGTATTGTTTTAGCCCATAAGCCTTTCAGCCCAGAGTTTCTCAAGTAGACTCAACCATATTTAACCCTTAAAGTGCCAAGAAAAACTGCATCTGAAAATGTCGTCTGTTTATGTCGTCTGCTGAATATTCTTGCAAACTTTTCAAACCTATTTTTGCATACATGCAAATAGTGTGGATCCAGATCAGACTGCTCCTAAAGAAGCAGTCTGATCTGGGTCCACACAGGAGCAGTCTGATCTGGGTCCACACTGTTTGCAGAAAGGATTTTTAAAGTAACTGGCAGAAAACAAAGCAGACGACAATTGTTGTGATTGGCGCTTTAAGGGTTAACTGGGGACACATCCATTGTTACAAACAGGGGTACGGTATTAGTCAGATTCATGTACAAAAAAAACAATTGCAAGCAATGTTGATCCAGATGAGATGGTTTGATGTGAACCATCTCATCTGGATCTACACCGCTTCCCAAGATAACATTTTGCTAGCTTATAGGTGACAGCTTTCTCAGAAGATAGGGACTGACAGTTGATATGTATCATTATTGATTTCTCTTCCATATCATACCTACTGCGTCTCATTAGAACCACCTTGGAGATTTGTAAACAATTCTTTTTATTTTTTAACTGGAGAAATATATAAATAAAACATTCATCTGGATGATGAAGATGATTTATGAGTCTGGATATACTTTCAGGGGGAAGTTAACCCTTCTCATGCTGAATAAATTAAGATGCCACGCCCACTTCTAATTTCCAGCCAATCAGAGTACTTGATCCAAGTTTTTGATAGAAATTCACATTTTTAATGACAAACAGTGCAGATCCAGATCAGTTGGCTTCTTCAACTGATCTGGATCTACACTGTTTGCTAAGACAGGGTAAGTCGTGTTCAGCAAGAGAAGGGTTAATCAGTCAAAATATTTTTGCCTCCCTTCTGAAAAGGGGTCTACCGTACTCTAAAAGGAAAGAATTTTAGAGCCGGCCCCTTTCAAAATGTTTAGAGCAGGCCCCTTCAAAATGGGCTTGGTTTGCAGGAACTCAAACAGAAAGCCACAAAAGCTGTACCATGTGTGGCCAGTCCCCTAACGTTTAGCACTCTCGGTAAAATTTTCAGCAGTCAATAATTTGGTAATATTTTTCTTATTTTTCCAAGGAAACAGGACTTGACATTTCATGCAAATTGTCTCCAGTGGAGACAATTTGCATAAACTGTCAAGGCCTGTTTCTGGGAAACATATCATCAATTTTTCATTTGCTGAATTTGCCTTGAGAATGGTAAAGGTTAAAGGAAAAATGGATATGATTCTAACCCATTCAATCATGTAAACCAAAGAATAAGCCTGAAATTTGCAAACTGCTGATCCGGACAAGACCACTCATGCCAAGCAACCTCATTTGAGCCAAGCAATCCCATCTGAGCTACATTGTTTGCCATTCTGCTCCTATTAATCTGCTTGTCCAATTCAAAACATGGAAGGATGTACTTCAGAAACTCATGAGTGGAATGGTTATAGAAATGTTTATAGACCCATTGAAGACCAGAGAAAGCAGTGTTCACTCATATTTTCAGGGGAAAAAAAAAAAGAAAGAAAATTTATACTAATTTTTCATCTGCCACCATGTTTACAAATGCTGCTGATACTGTACTTTAATGGTCTAAGGGAAGCAACTCAAACTACTGCAAGGGAAACAACTGTCATGGATTATGTGTCAACAAGCAAGACAGTGACAGTTGTTTCCCTTGCAGCAGTAAGAACACATTCCCAATTTGAGTTGCTTCCCTTAGACCATAAAATGTAAAAAAAAAAATAAAAAATAAAAAATATAGTATTATATTTCACAAGAATGTTTGTGTTTTTTTTCTTTCTTTTATTTTTAATATATATGTTGTTTATTTTTTCTTTTTTTTTAATATATATAGTATCACTTTTTGGAAATATACATTGTATTTGAAATGGACCTGTTCAAATTAGGACAAGTATGGTAAGCAGTTGAGGTGTATGAATGTTTAAAGTAAATCTCATATTAATTTTTTCTAGAAGTAACAAGACTGGGTTAAGGTACAATGTGGACCATTTTATTAGGCATAAAGCAAGCATATGACAAGCCAAATTCAAATTCAAAATATTTAAAATATTTATAAAGCAAATATATTTCATTTGCTTATATAGAAAGGTAAATGATCTCCAGTACACTTCCAATGGCCATTTGTGAACACATCCATCTCCAACAGAACATATATGTTCTAATTATTACGTAAAATGCACGTAAAGTCTTATCACAGTGTCCATTCTAACCATCTCTATTGTCCATCAACACAAATAACTATGGAATAATAATGGCAATAATTCCCATTATGACACTGCAAAAAGCAGGCATGTATTTAAATGGTCTACCTATTCTACTTCACTTAGACTATCAATAACAAGAGGGCCATGATGGCCCTGTAACACTCACCTGAGTATAATAGAGAACCTGACCTAGAACTGATCAAGGCAAACATTCTGACAAAAATTCATGATGATAAGACAATGTAGCATGTCTAATGGACTGTGAAATAGAGGTCAAGGTCAAATATGGATGACTGCACTCAAGAGGCCATGCTAAGATGTATGCATGTGCTGAGTATCACTGGCTGTAGGAGCAATAGTTACTGAGAAACTGACCTAAACACATCCATCTCCAACAGAACATATATTTTCTAATTATTACGTAAAATGCACGTGAAGTCTTATCACAGTGTCCATTCTAACCATCTCTATTGTCCATCAACACAAATAACTATGGAATAATAATGGCAATAATTCCCATTATGGCACTGCAAACAGCAGGCATGTATTTAAATGGTCTACCTATTCTACTTCACTAAGACTACCAGCAACAAGAGGGCCATGATGGCCCTGTAACACTCACCTGAGTATATATAATAGAGAACCTGACCTAGAACTGATCAAGGCAAACATTCTGACAAAAATTCATGATGATAAGACAATGTAGCATGTCTAATGGACTGTGAAATAGAGGTCAAGGTCAAATATGGATGACTGCACTCAAGAGGCCATGCTAAGATGTATGCATGTGCTGAGTATCACTGGTTGTAGGAGCAATAGTTACTGAGAAACTGACCTAAACACAAACACTTCACAAGTGCCAAATATCGCTCTGTAGGACCAATAATTACTGAGAAACTGACCTGAACGAAAAAACTTAAGAAAGTCACTGGATCATGAAATATAGGTCATAAGCGACCCAGTTCCAAACTTCATCTAGACTGCATCAAGACAAACATTTTGAGCAAGATTCATGATGATAACTTCAAAAATGTGACCTCTAGAGTGTTAACAAAGTTTCCCTTTGATTTGGCCTGGTGACCTAGTTTCTGACACCAAGTAACCCAGTTTTGAACTAGACCTAGAAATCATTAAGATGAACATTTTGAGCAACATTCATGATGATTATTTAAAAAATGTGACCTCTGGTGTGTTGACAAGGTTTTCCTTTGATTTGGCCTGGTGACCTAGTTTTTGACCCCAAGTGACAGTTTCAAAATTAACATAGGAATCATGAAGACAAACATTATAAGCAAGATTCATGATGATTGCTTCAAAAATGTGACCTCAAGAGTGTTAACAAGGTCTTCCTTTAATTTGGCCTGGTGACCTAGTTTTAAACTCCAAGTAACCCCCAGTTTCAAACTAGACCTAGAAATTATCAAGACAAACATTTTGAGCAAGATTCATGATGATTGTTTAAAAAATCGCTAGAGTTTTAACAAGGTTTTCCATTGATTTGGCCCTGTGACCTAGTTTTTGACCCCAAGTGACCCAGTTTCAAATGACCTAGAAATCATCAAGACAAATATTTTGAGCAAGATTCATGATGATTGATTCAAAAACATGATATCCAGTGTGTTAACAAGGTCTTCCTTTGATTTGGGCTGGTGACCTAGTTTTTAACCCCAAGTGACCCAGTTTCAAACTTAATCTAGAAACCATCAAGACAAACATTTTCAGCAATATTCATGATGAGAACTTCAAAAATTTTACCGCCGGAGTGTTAACAAGGTTTTCCTTTTATTTGGCCTGGTGACCTAGTTTTTGACCCCAAATAACCAAGTTTCAAACCTGACCTAGAAATCATCATGATGATTGCTTCAAAAATGTGACCTCTAGAGTGTTAACAATATTTTCCTTTGAGTTGATCTGGTGACCTAGTTTTTGATCCCAAGTAACCCAGTTTCAAAACTGACCTAGATTTCATAGGGGCAAATATTCTGAGAAAGTTTCATCAAGATTGGGTAAAAACTGTGACCTCTAGAGTGTTAACAAACTTATTGTTGACGATGGACGACGGAGTGACAATGGACGAGGACGGACGGCGGACAGAGAGTGATCACAGTAGCTCACACTGAGCTTTGCTCAGATCAACTAATAATAAAAATTAAAAAAAAATAGTAATAATAATAGAAGAAATAATAACAGAAGAAAATGAACTTAAATCTCAGTACGGAAAAACTGAAGTAAGACCGGTGCACAGGTAGCAGAGAGGAGGGTGGGTGGGGAAACACAATTTGCAAAAGAGAAATCCAATATGGTGGAAGCGTGATGCTGCTCACTTGCATGCTGCTTTAGCAATGAAGCTGGGATTGCCAAAGTAAGGGTCAGATACAGTAGGGACAAGAGGGATATGTTTCATCCTGATTGGTCAGATCAGAATTTGTTATGAAAAGGCGGAGGTAAGTCAATTCTGAGATTGCTAAATTACTGAGCTCAAGCAATATGTGCGAGAGGGTTCAGCTTAATGCTGATTGGCTAAAAAGAACAATATGATAAAAGGGTGGCAAAAATGTGTACAGTTGAATTTAAGAGGCATCATGGAATCTTATCAATCACACACCTATTCTAAATTTAGAAACAAATACACTTTCTGATCCTTAATCATTGGTGTGATAGACTAAAAGGACAGGGGTCCATGAATGACCCCCCGAGATCCCGAGATGGCTCCCTGGGAACCTCTGCAGATGCAATAAAGCTAAAAAATTAATAATGGATAAATCAATTAATCCTTAAAAAAATATTTATCTGGATAACTCATGAATGTAATGGTTAAAGAAATGTTTACAGGCCCACTGAAGCCAAAGAAAGCAGTTTTCACTCATATTTTCTGGGAAAAAAATAAGAAAACTTGTACTAATTCTTTCATGTGCTACCGTAATTCTGCCATAAGTTTACAAATGGCTGATACTTTACTTTAATGGTCTAAGGGAAGCAACTCAAACCACTCAAAGGGAAACATCTTTCACTGATTATCTCAACAAGTGACAGTTGTTTCCCTTGCAGCAGTTCCAGTTTGAGTTGCTTCCCTTAGACCATAAACAAAAAAATGTTAGCACATACCCAGTTTGAGTTGCTTCCCTTAGACCATAAAATGTAAACAAAACATGTATGTTATTTATTTTTTATATATATATTATCACTTTTTGGAAATATGTATTGTATTTGAAATGGACATATTCAAATTTTAGGACAAATATGGTGAGCAATGGAGGTGTCTGAATGAGGTAAATCTCATAAAAATATTCATCTGGATAACTCTTATCCAGAGATTAGATATCAGTCCAACTCCCTACAACAGACATTCTTAGAAAGATAAAACTGGCTAAATTATCAATGGCTTAGTCAACAAAATTAAGGGCATGTTCCACCAGTTATTTACCTAACCACACTTCTCCTGGGAAAGCTTAGTCCTCTAAGCGGTTAACCAGTACTTGTGCACAATCTTTCGCCAGAAATTGACAACTGCCGGACTAGAGTCAGTGGAAGACAGAGAATGACCATAGAAAATATTTTATGATCAATATGCATGAAAGAATGTTGCTGGACCCAATGGGAATCGAACCCGCAACCTCCTGATCACCACTTGACGTGCATCCGAGGCAGGCTGTACTTATGGTAAATTTGGTTTGTATGATAGCAACAGTCCCTTTTAACATTATCTAAGTCATACTGAGACAATGGAAAAATGATAATGAAAGGCTCTGTGCAAGAAGTGCTGTACATTCATAAGCCGAATTCTGCCTCTAGCTGGATTCAAACCCGGGACCTGAAGTTGGAAGCACTAACCACTCGGACACCTGGACACAGGTTTGTTTAAATATCTCTTCAAAGGAACCAATGAAAACTTCAATTAAGTATTTGGACAGACAGTCCTGAGCAAACAGTGTAGTCAAAGAAAAGATGCCACAGAATCAGGCATCTGACAGGGTCTACTCTGTTTACCACTCATCCAACAGACACTAGTCAAATGGATATGTTCAAATTTTAGGTTGTTTTTACATAAGGAGTTATCTATTTTAGACTGAATAGACTCTCTCTATACTATATATTGGAAGAGTCAAATTTCTATTTTAGGTATGTCAGGCTTTGTGATTTAGATATTCCTAGAGAAAAATGGCTAAACTATTAGCAAACAGTGAAGACCCTGATCAGACGCCGCATGTTGCCGCATCTGCACTGTTTGACAATTACTCTTTTGTGGGTCTCCAGACTAAATCTGGTTAAAGCGTCTGAATATTTAGAATAAATATGGTAAAGAAAAAAATACCTTATCTAGGCTATGGCAGTTCTGCAATTATTCAGAGTAACTACGGTGTACATATCTTTTCTTAGAACCTTTTAGGTGGAAGCCGATGAAAAATTCAATAAAAGCCAAACAATTCAATCATAATAATTCCAGATAAGTGGGATATACAGAAAATATTTCTTGTCAAGACAATACACTGCAATATACACTGCAGGAATTTATTAGAATAACAGGCAAGTCTAATGAGTACTCACAACATGTGTTGTGGCAAAATGAGTAAAATACTAAAATATATTTAACCTTTTACCACTCTCGGTGCAGATTCAGCAGGTGAAATATTGATGATAGTTTTCTTATTTTTCCCAGAAATGTCACATATATTTTCAGGGAAAAGTAAGAAAAATATTTCAAAATGATGTCTACTCAAAATGTTTCCCAGCCTTAGTAAGCGTTAATCAAATAAATCATCTTGTCTAGTGCTATGAAGTACCCAAATAAATTTATTTCTCTACAAAAACAAATGTTGGTATTCATTAGAATTGCCTCAAAAAGGCAATCTTATCAAGTACCCACAATATCCTATTTACCGTATGTATTTGGACAGACAGGCCTGAGTAAACAGTGTAGACCCAGATGAGAGGCTGTAGAATGCAGCGTCTCATCAGGGTCTACACTGTTTGCCACTCATCCAGAAATTTTTAGACACAACATTGGTTAGTAAATTGTACTCGTTCAAATTTTAGAACAAGTATGGTAAGGACTTAAGGTCTTCGAATAATAGGGTACACAGTCTGTGGAGAAATTAGAAAAAATACATACATTTTGGTTGTAGAGATTTCTTATCTGGAGCCGGATATGGAGCCATTATGAAGCAAACGACAAGAAGAAATTGCAAAATTCAATTACTAAAATGTGATAAATGAACCTTGTCACTTAAATTCAGACCATACAAATTTATTTAAATTTTATCCTTAGTATGCACATGACACATGACGAAATCAGCAGACAACAATTGATTGACAATCTGCTTATTTTTTCCCAGAATACAGAGATTGTCTTTTACCATAATAACCAGGGCTCGGGAAAACCGGAAAAATAGCCGGTCTGGACCGAAATTAAGAATTCTGGACCGATTTCAAACACCCCAAAACGCTAATAAATCGGTCCAACATTTCCCAAACCAACCAATTTTCACAAATCAATGATGTCTAAAGAATCACAAACGGTCAAGTCTTTCCAAACTGACAACGTCCGCGCACCTTTTAAATGCGATATTATGGTAGTTAAAAGGCTCTAAACGGTCATTTGACATGTATATTGGAGAGACAGCTGAATAACCGCAACCTACCCGCAGCACAAATTAATTACGTCATTATCCAAACATTGTCAAAAAATCAACACTTCACTGACCTTTGTGCGGTAAACAAGCGATTAACACGGTAGTCTGATAATTAATCCGTTTGTGTGACACGTGTGAATACACCGAGACTGCAAATCATCCATGTGCAGTCGGCGTGTCCAAAAGATCAAAGGTCGCTTTACTGAGAGTGATAAAAGAATGCACCGCTTGAACGCACCCGTTTTCTTCCTCTTCTTTTTTGTTTTGATCAACACGGTTTGTCGGTCCCAGATTCGATTAATGAATTCCCAAACCGTGTACGTCCTGATCAGATGTCCCATACAACGCCGTCTGATCTGGGTATAATTGATTGCTTCTTTTTTTTTTTTTTTTTGTTGTTGATTGCCATAACACGCGAGTATAATTCAAGGTAGATTTCACAGTAAAAATAAGTAATGCACCACTTGCGCTAGGCAAGATTGGTCAGTGCTTAAAATTTAAGCAGTCTGATTAAATCTTGAAACACTGAAAACTGCAAAACCGCCTGTGGCGCAGGCCTTTTTTATTAGACCTAATTAGGTCCATGAAAGTCGTTTTGTTCCGTCTCTCCTGTTTCCCGCCGTCTTCGCGCTTATACAAGACGGGAATCAGTTGTTTATAAATAGTTTAGGAAAACCCTGCGGAGGTGGAAATAACAACAAAACCGTTTTTTCTTTCTTTTTTTTTTTTTTTTTTTTCTTTCTTTTTACATACCTGACTGTATTTATTGATGACGCCAGCTTTGATCATGCTCGTTGTACCCGGACTTCCGTCATATAACGGAGTTGAGGTGTATTATTTAAAAGGAGTTATAGGACTACCAATTGTCATTAGTTTTTGTGACAGGTGATATACACAAATTTTTTTTTTTTTTTTTTGAAATGGGCTCATTGATGACGTCATCGTCATCGGCTGGACCGATTCAGATTTCAAAATTTCCAGAGCCCTGATAATAACCCTAAGTATTGGGACAGATAAGCCTTTGCAAACAGTGTAGACCCAGACCTGATGCTGCAGAATGTGGCATCTGATCAAGGTTTACACTGTTTGCCATACATACAGCAATATTTTTGACACATCACACAGGTAGTTTGTTTGTTTGTTTGTGTTGAGGTTTTACAGCCCAGTCAACCCAATGGGGTCATGTCGAGCACGGTCAGTTTACCTAACCACACGTTTACTGGGCAGACTTAGTCCTCTAAGCGGTTAACCAGTATTGTGCACATTCTTTCACCAGAAACTGACAACTGCCCTTCCTGAATCAGCGGAAGGGAGAGAATGACCGTAGAAAATATTTCATGATCAATCTCCACGAAAGAATGTTGCCGACCTCGGCGGGAGTTGAACCCGCAACCTCCTGGTCTCCAGTCGGACGGCGCATCCAACTGAGCCACTGAGGCCGGCCATCACACAGGTAGTAGAATGGACTACATGTATTTCAAATTTTAGGACAAGTATGGTTAAGTAGATAAGGTGACCCAATATTTAATATGGTAAATACTGTGAACTTTAGCCTGATGAATTTTAAACAGCAGCAGATAACAGTTTAGAATACTTTTCTTACGTTACACTGAATACAAGGCTATTTTTTACTGCATAGCAATCCATAGTACCCCAAAAGATGAAACATGTATATGTACTGTGTTTTCTGAACTCTTTGCATGCTGGGTAATTTTGCATGCTTTTTTGTCATCTGTGGATGTATTTTTTTTAAATTAGCTTTTTCCAAAAAAAAAAAAAAAAAAAAAAATTCAGGAATACCATCAGAGTTTCAAACAGTTTGGATCAAGATCAGGACCGACGTTTTGTCGGGCCTGATCTGGGTCCAAACTGTTTGCAAAGGTTATCAACAGACGACAATAGTCGCCACTAGCGGGGAAAGCGTTAAGTATTTAGATTCCTTAACTCCTTACCATATTTGTTCTAGAATATGAACACATCCATTTTGCTACCTGTTGATATTTCTACAAATTGTTGGATGAATGGCGAAGGTTGCAGATCCTGATCATATGGCATTTTTATGATGTCTAATCTGGTTCTACATTATCTGGTTAGGTCTAAATATGGTATCCATGTTTTTTTTGTTGTTTTTTTGTTTTGTTTTGTTTTTACTGTAATGTAGGAAATAGGTCAATAAACAGATCATGGTGACCTATTATTGGTTTGTGACACAGTTGTACTATGTATACTGAATGTAGGCATACACCTTCTCTGACCAGCACAGGAGACATACCCTGGTCAAGATTTTGTTTGTGTTGAGGTTTTAAGGCCTAGTCAACCCAATGGGTTTTGTTTGATTTGGGCTTAACGTCGCTTTCAACCTTTTTCAGTCATATCGCGACGGTGTCTGGATGTGGCAGGGAGCTCAATGCTCACTTTTAGAGTGCTGCCTCACTGAAATATCACGCCCCAGACACTTTGACATGATATTCCACCCAGTCACATTATACTGACACTGAGCTGACCAGTTCTAGCTCTACTTTCTTAATGCTGAGCGCCAAGCGAAAGAGCAGCTAGTACCATTTTTAAAGTCTTTGGTATGACCCGGCCGGGGATCGAACCCGCAACCTCCCGGTCACAAAGCGGACGCTCTACCACTGAGCCACTGTGCCGGTCAACCCAATGGGTCATGTCAAGCACGGTCAATTTACCTAACCACATTTTTACTGGGCAGGCTTAGTCCTCTATGTAGTATTGTGCACATTCTTTTGCCAGAAACTGACCTGCCCTTCTTGAATCAGCGGAATCTAGAGACTGACCATAGAAAATATTTCATGATCAATCTCCACAAAAAAATGTTGCCGACACAGTGGCAGTCGAACCCACAACCTCCTGATCACAAGTCGCATCCAACTGAGCCACCGAGGCTTGCATCCCCGTCCAGACTGTTTTCCTTCCATTATAGGTCTAAATTCAATAAAGGTCACACTGTCCTATTTTCCATATGGAATTAAACGGATATGATACTATATTTGGTATGCCTAGTACCAAACAATATCTTTCTGCAGATAATGCAGAGTTCATTGTGATCTTATCTATACTGTACTGATGAAATGATAAACAGTGCAGACCTCCAGCAAGGCACTTCTAATGAGTACCCACAACATATTTCATGGAGAAATATGAAACCATTATCCTGATATCCTCTCTCACCTGAACCTATGTTAGCAAGTCCATTAACTAATGGGGATGGTTCTAAAAATTGTTGGCAGAATGTCAACATGTGCAGAACCCGATTAAACTGCTCCTCTTCATTGTTCACTCTTAGTGCATTACGGTAAATTTGAAAAATTACAGAAAATACGGTATGGTGTTAGGGTAACAGTTTCTACAGGTTATAAATAAAAGTCTGGCTAAAAATTGATACATTGAGATTTCCCAAAGACTTGGGCTGACTATTATTTAACCCTTTAAAGTGCCAAGCAAAATTGTAGCAGTCTAATATTTTTTGTTCTTATTTTTCAGGGAAAATAAAGCTTAACATTTCATGTGAATTGTCTGCCTAGCAGACAATTCACATGAAATGGCAAGCTTTATTTTCTCTAAAAAATCAAAAAAAAAAAAAAATCGATATGTCATCTGATGTAGTTGTGATTAGCACCTTAAGGGTTAAGCCCGCTTTTATTACTTTTTGTCTAGGCTATTTTTCCGTGATGCATAATTCCTCTAGCAAATGAGTATTTGTGACGTTTCATCAAAAGCCTAATAGCGGACAGAGATAACGGTAGTAATAAGCTGTTACTTTTTTTCAGCAAAACTATTTGCATTTTTTTTTTCTTTTATCTCTACAAAAACATACGATACATTTATAGCTCCAGATAATGCTTTTTTTTCCCCAACCAATAAAAATGTTAAACTATAATACCCTGCCATTATCTATAATACCCTGCCATTATCGTATCATGGGCAGATAATGCTGTCAAACATTGACAAAATTTGCCCATTAGCAATCCCAAACCAGATCTCCATACTATCAATGCATACTAAACAATGTTCTGACATAGCCAGCCGCTATGCCTTATAGTCGAGGAGCCAGTCTCTGGCTCGTTCGTACCGTGATCGTATAAAGGTAGCCGAGTCGCCCTACGCATGTATGTGGTATGTTACTAATATAAGACACAAGAATCTGGTTCTGACCGTACCATTTTTATTATCTAAACATCTAGTTTATATTTTCCAACATAAAATATACATCCTATCGACCCAAGATCTAAACGGCGACTCCCCTGATTATCTTTCTGCTCTCCCTTTTAGCTAATATAATTCTCTAAGAGCAGAAGATTTTCTGACACCCCCTTCTTACATATTCTATTGTAAGTTATCAGTTGCCCAATCACTGCAGGAAAACCAAGCGCAGGAATCTAGGTAAGGTTTCATAAGAGAAATAATTATTTAGCAGCAACGAAAGTATCAATATTATTCAAGATGATTGGTTTTCTATCTAAAGGTCTTAGAAAGACAAATAGGGGTTTCCAAGCACAGGTTTCGTGGAGCCAATATTTTCTAAGTTAATACCAAAGCATAAATGGAAAGGACTAAATCAGTAATCATGTTTACCAACTAAATCTCCAGCGGGGTGGGTCGCTCTTGAGTGCCCTTCTCAACAAGCTTCAGCCATTATATTACAATACCCCCCTGTGTTGAAAGAGGCATGTCATTTTAATGACATGGCTCTAGCCAAACTAGAATATATCCTCCCTTACTATGAATTGCGGCATAAACAATAATTTTCTAATCCGTTTTCCATCAGCTGAAACCAGTAGATAAATACTAAACTACCACAAAATTTAACATATCACTCATGAAATTATACAGTTTTTATCCTATAGATGTTCTAGATATTTAAGAGAATTCACTAAGTTCAAAAATGCGCCATGTTACTGAATTGTTCTAATAAGTTCACCGTCAATCATATTCTGGAGAGCGTTCGTAAGTTTTCACACTTCAGTCAAGGTACCATCCACCTATTAGACAACCTCCGTCAGAGGACACCACACAGTGATCAAACGACGCCCAGTACCGCTCCTCATCGGTGCCGTTTTCAAGATATCCAGCCGGAAGTACGCGGTACTTCCCTTGGTAGAGACCCACAGGTCCCTGGTTAGCCTTTCTTTTTCGTCGTTCGTTTGTGTACGATTCTGTCTGAATGATTTCATTTAGGACTTGTTCTGGCCCCTGAACATCAACTCGGGCCAGTAATATAAGTCCTTTCAATATTAAAGATAAACAATTCACGGTATTCATATTGTGAATATTCTGCATTTGAAATGTTTCAAAAAATCCCTTCCTATAATAGCATTTCTTCCCAAATTTGGTACGACATAAAAAGTATAATGGAGCTTTAGTCCAGCAATCACAAATTCAAGATTGATAGAGCCATCGATTTTGAGTTGGTTTCCTGTCACCGATTCTAAATTAATGTCTGAACGACGTAATGGGGGTGGGTTAGAAAGAGAATTATAGATACGCCGACTAAGCAGAGTTCTTTCAGCTCCCGTATCAACCAAACATCTATATTTTTGACCGCTAATTTTCAACAAGACACTGCTAGCATTGTTCTTTGAGTTTATATCATAAGTTCTAAATGTTTGTTTCAAGCCCTCCCGTTCACTTGTCCCATTTGTGAAAGGAGGGGTTACAAGTTTCCCGACGGATTACTTAGCCTTGCAGGGGCTTCCTGTGTTCCACGTTTTCTAAGCTTTTTGAATTTCTCACAGTCCTTCTTCTTATGACCCGTTTCAGAACAGAACCAACAGGTCAAAGCAGAAGACCGCTCTGCGTTTGGAAATTTGTCTTGGCGTGCCGAAAATTGCCTTGTCATATTAACAGCCTCAGCGCGTTCACGGCGCAATGAGCGGCAGTTCCGGGCCTCATGTCCAAGGCGTCTACAAATCTGACACCTTGAGGGACGAGCATGATCCACTTCCATCATCTCTGGAACGGGGTTATCACGTCCAGTGCGCAGATTAAATTTACGGCGCAAATTTTGCTCATTCATTGCAATGTGAACAGCGGCCTGCAACCGGTCAGGGTTCTCGCGCATCACCTTCATTTTAAGATAATCATAGACCAACCCATCTATGAAAAAACCTACAAGCTGACGTTCAATGGCGGCCAGGTCGGCCTGGTCCTGCCCTTGGAATGCATCTTCCGCTATTGCAAGTAACCTTTCAGCGTAAAGCTGTACGCTTTCATTTTTTTCTTGACGCACGCGTCTCAGCATACTAAAAGCAATGCTTCGGTCCGTTATCTCGCCAAAGCGGGATTGTAGCTCAGCTTTCAAATTTACCCAAGTTTGATTCGGATGATCTCTCATCCAACGCGCAACAAAGTCAGCCACTGGGCCTTGGGCTGTCTGAAGCGTAATATCCTTAAGCTTGTCATCATCCACCCCGGTTAAGACCTCGTATCTTTGTATTGCCTTAATCCAATTTTTGAAATGGGCCGGATTTCCAGAAAATGTGGGCACAATATTCGCAACACCTTGGCTATGAACAGCAGAAGTGAGCGAAGCAAGTTGCACCGTAATGGCATGAAAAAAAGTTGTTAATTGTTCGGCAACATCCGCCATACTGCCCAGACAACAGGTAAACAGTACTCACCAGGGTTGAGAATACAGCAAGTTTAACCACAATATCACAGCAATACCAAGCAATTGTCCCGGTTAGAGAACACTCAGTTCCCAAACACTTCGATTATTTAACTTATACTGTCACTGGGTGTCCCGATCTGAATTGCTGTTGTTTGTGTCACAGATATCTTTTTTGCTTATGAATTTTTTTATATTCCATACTGAACACAGAAAGTTTACCAAGGTAAACAAGGAATATCTGCATAATTGTTTGTTCCTGGCATAGTGCAAAATATTTCCACATTTCAACATTATTTCCACAATTCGCTGAAATGTCCGATTTAACCGAAGTTCTTTTTCGGATTCAAGAATGATCCGCCCGTCATCGGCACCAGTTGTTCATTCTGACATAGCCAGCCGCTATGCCTTATAGTCCAGGAGCCAGTCTCTGGCTCGTTCGTACCGTGATCGTATAAAGGTAGCCGAGTCGCCCTACGCATGTATGTGGTATGTTACTAATATAAGACACAAGAATCTGGTTCTGACCGTACCATTTTTATTATCTAAACATCTAGTTTATATTTTCCAACATAAAATATACATCCTATCGACCCAAGATCTAAACGGCGACTCCCCTGATTATCTTTCTGCTCTCCCTTTTAGCTAATATAATTCTCTAAGAGCAGAAGATTTTCTGACACCCCCTTCTTACATATTCTATTGTAAGTTATCAGTTGCCCAATCATTGCAGGAAAACCAAGCGCAGGAATCTAGGTAAGGTTTCATAAGAGAAATAATTATTTAGCAGCAACGGAAGTATCAATATTATTCAAGATGATTGGTTTTCTATCTAAAGGTCTTAGAAAGACAAATAGGGGTTTCCAAGCACAGGTTTCGTGGAGCCAATATTTTCTAAGTTAATACCAAAGCATAAATGGAAAGGACTAAATCAGTAATCATGTTTACCAACTAAATCTCCAGCGGGGTGGGTCGCTCTTGAGTGCCCTTCTCAACAAGCTTCAGCCATTATATTACAAATGTACTAAGTTTGGTTAAAATCCCTTGACATTTACACAAGTTATCATCTGGAAACGAAAATATGGGTGTGTCTTGGGCAGATAACTCCATCAAAATTTGATGAAATTTGCCCAACAGCAATCCAAAACCAGATCTCCACAATATCAATGAACATACCAAGTTTGGTGAAAATCCATTAATGTTTACTAAAGTTATCATCCAGAAACAAAAATATGGGCATGTCTTGGGCAGATAACTCCATCAAAATTTGACGAAATTTGCCCAATAGCAATCCCAAACCAGATCTCCACAATATCAATGAACATATCAAGTTTGGTGAAAATCCATTGATGTTTACTCAAGTTATCATCCAGAAACGAAAATAAGGGCGAATCTTGGGCAGATAACTCCGTCAAAATTTGACGAAATTTGCCCATTAGCAATCCCTAACCAGATCTCCACAATATCAATGCACATACCAAGTTTGTTGAAAATCCATTGATGTTTACTTATCATCCAAAAACAAAATATGGACGGACGTACGACTGACGGACGGACGGACAGACGGACACACAGACGTCCAACATGAAACCATAATACTCCGCCACTATTGTGTGGTGAGGTATAAAAAAGTCCATGGATACTGTAAATGTCTTAAAATTTGGTACACCAAAATTTCTGACAGAATGGCATATGCAAACAGTGCAGACCCAGATAAGACTGCTCCTGTGCCATTCCACTAAGTATTTTAGGAAACAATTGCATAAAAAGCAAAAACATTTATCATATCTATTTTTCTCATTTCACCACAAAAATATATTTTGTGGGTACTCACTAGAAATGGCTTGCTAAGAGTCAATCGGGGTTTTATGGCCCATTCAACACATTTAAAGTCATGTCTAGCCAGTCAGTTAACCTATTCACACGTTTCCTGGGCAGACTTAGTCCTCTAAATGGTAAACCATACTTTCGCCAGCAGCTGACAACTGCCTTCTTGAATCAACAGAAAGGGGAGAATGACCACAGAAATGATTTCATGATCTATTTCTATAAAAGTTATGTGGAGGAGATGGGATTCGATGTTACGACCCTGGATTTGCAATCAGATGTGCTACCGCCTGCGATATGTTTTTGATTGACTTCCTTTCTTTCATGGACTAACTTCTCCCGCAGGCTGGGTATTCTCTATTTAACCTTAACCCTTGTCATGCTAAATAAATTAAGATGACGTGCCCACTTCCAATTTTTAGCCAATCAGATTACTTGATCCTGATTGTTGATATACATGAATGGCAATCAGTACAGATCCAGATCAGTTGGCTTCTTCAGAAGCCAACTGATCTGGAACTACACTGTTTGCAAAAGCAGGGTTACATATCCTGGTTCAGCATGAGAAGGGTTAATTAATATTTTGACAGAACAGAACAGAATTTTATTACGAAGTCAATTTCTCAGGCCACTCAACAACATTTCATACTCATCATAAACTTAGCCCTTAAAACGCCAAAAAAAACCTGCATCTGAAAATTACGTCTGTTTATGTCATCTGCTGAATATTTTTGCAAACTTTTCAAACCTATTTTTTGCATACCGGCAAACAGTGTGGACCCAGATCAGACTGCTCCTAAAGGACATCTAAGTCAGCTTATGCAGGTTTGACAAAAATGTCCATGTAAGCAGCTGTTATTATATGGCATATGATTGTTTTTTAATTAAAAAACAAAACAAACAAACAAACAAACAAAAAAACTTCAGACAATATAAAAAAAAAATACAGAAGCAAAAAAGTTTTCCTGGCCAGCCCCCAATTTCCCCTTCCCCCACCCTTGCCCCACCCATCCACTCATATACAAACACATCAAATGGCTGACCCCTCATACAGACATAGGCCAAGGACTAACTTCTTGCTTTGAACACGAATAATTGATCTTGGTTACATTTTCTATTATTAAGGAATTTGTGCAGCTTTCTGTTCTACAAGGAAGTGAGAAACGTAATTGAAATTCCATTATCTTTCTGTATTACCAAGACTTTCATATTGTGTCATACATTCAATCTGTCACTTGTCTTTACCACAGGATTCAATCTTGCTATGGTCTTGAATAGCTGATGAGACACAGTTTTCAACCAAGCAGATCTGATATTTTCTTATTTCTCCATGAAACAAATATATTGTGGGTACTCATTAGAGTTTTAATTTGATTTGGAGATTTATGGCCAAGTCAACACTGTTATGGTCATCTTGAATGGCTCACAAATAAATGTGTGCAGTCTAATCCCAGTTAACATCTCATCAGGGTCTACAAATCTGACATATCCAATTAATGTACACTGAAGAATGATAATGATGATTTAGAGTTTTACATCCCATCAACATTATTTAACTCATATCGAGATGATGGAAGGCTGATAATGAAAGGCTCTGTGCAATGAAGCATCGTACAGTCATGAGTTGAATTCCAACTCCAGTGAGATTAGAACCTGGGACCTCATGATATAAAATCAGCAGGGCATAACCACCCTTTTGCAGAAGCTATGAGCCAAGTGAAGTGCAAGTGTCTTGGTATAAATGCAAAATACATGGATTTTGATCATCCACAATCAGAGCTCCAGATAATCCTGATTACTTTTTATATTGTTAACCCTTGCCATGCTGAATAAATTAAGATGCCCCGCCCACTTCTAATTTTCAACCAGTCACATTGCTTGATCCACATTGTTGACATAAATTCATATACATATACTAAATGGCAAACAGTGCAGATCCAGATCAGTTGGTTTCTTCAGAGGCCAACTGATCTGGATCTACACCATTTACAAAGGCAGAGTATACCCCGGTTCAGCAGGACAAGGGTTAATATTAGAAATGGTTAGATTTTTGACATCTAATAACATGTTTAAAGTTGACAGCAGGTTGTCAAAACTATCACTTGACATGAATGATTAGCTGAGTAGTGGCACAAACTCATCAGAATCAATTTCACATCAGAAAATGACCACAAGAAAAAGAAATAAACATGAATATTGTATTTACCCTAAGTATTGGGACACCTTATCTACTTACAATCCTTCTACTAAAATTTGAAAAAGTCCGTTCTTCTACCTCTTGATTTGTCTTAAAATATTGCAGTATGTATGGCAAACAGTGTAGACCCTGGTTAGATGCCACATGGTGCGGCATCTGATCTGGGGCTACAGTTTGCAAAGGCCTATCTGTCCCAATGCTTTGGGTTATTATGGTAGTGCTCAAGTATTTGATAAACTTTTAATTCAAATATAAGAATCATTTCTTGTTTTTCCTTTTTTTTTGATAAAAATAATAACATTTAAAAAAAAAGTCAGATGCTGAAAAACAAAGTATCTCCTTGTTTCAGATGTATTGTGATAAACTGTCTTTATTAATTAACCCATTTATGCCAAGTGGACTCTTCTACCTTAACTCTTTGGACCAGTACATTTCAATTTTAGCCGTGTCTGGTCAGTTTTTATTATTACATTATTTTATAGAAAGTCCTGTAGTTACTGCAAACAGTGTAGACCCTGATCAGATGCCATGTTCTGCAGCATCTAATCTGGGTCTACACTGTTTGCCAATGTCCCTTTTATGAGACACAAGGCATAAATGGGTTAACCCATAGAGTACCAATCACACAACTGCCACAGGCAACAGTTTGATTTTTTCTTTATGTTTTTCAGAAAAAATAAGATGACATTTCATGTGAATTGCATACCAGACAATTCAAATGAAATGCCAAGTGTTATTTCTCAGACAAATATAAGAAGACCTGTCGCCAGACAGGATAGCTCGCCTGAACTCACGCTTGTCAATCAAATGAAAAACTAACGAGGTCCTAAAAACTTTGACGTAAAATTTAAAAATAAAAATCCTAAGTCTGTGACCTTGACCTTGACATGATCTAGGGTGGTGGGGATGGTACTGCGCAAAATTTTGGACCAATATGTATAATCATACCAAAGATGAATCAAATCAGTTATAAGTTTAGGAAATAATGAGGTCTTAAAAACTTTAAAGAAAACTTTAACATTTGTGGACGCCGACGCCAACACTTTGCTGACGCCGAGGGTAGTACAATAGCTCTCTGTGAACATTGTTCAGGCAAGCTAAAAAGTGCAGAATGTTGTCTTCTACAATTTTGCTTTACACTTTAATGGCTAAAGAATCCTGAAATTAATAGTATTCCTCCAAGTAAACAGCCACTGTGGACATCAATTTGAAGTGCCTCAGCAAGGCAGCGAGGCACTTCTAATGAGTACCTACAACATTTTTTTATGGAGAAATGAGAAAAATATCAATAAGTATCCATACATTCTCATTAACCCATTGTAGTCGGGAGACCCGTAAAAGCGTAATTGGCAAACAGTGCAGACCCAGATCAGACGCCACAGAATGCGGCGTTTGATCAGGGTCGCCACTGTTTGCAAATAGTTTAGCCATTTTTCTCTAGGAATATGTAAATCTCATAGCCAGACCTACCTAAAATTGAAATTGGACTCTTCCAATATATAGTGTGGGAGAGTCTGTTCAGTACACAATGGGTTAAAAAGCCTTGCAGTCTTTTGGTACATTCTACAATATCCAAAGATACTATAAGCAGATCAGCAAAGGCCGACCTACTGCCCTATGGAGCCCAGCAACAATCCTAAGTATTGGGACAGACAGTGTAGATCATAATCAGACATTGTCCTTTACAATATCTGATCAGATTCTATACTGTTTGCCACTGATCTAGAAATACTTTAGACACAACAACAGGAGGTAAAACTAGGGTAAGTATGGTTAGGAGTAAGAATGCCCCAATATTTAAGACCTGTATTTACCTGTCACTAAAGTAGAGTAATTAAGTCCCAATTAACCCTTGTCCTGGGGACTAAATTCAGACTTAATTGTCAACCAATCAGATTCTTTGATACAGATTGTTGATAAAACTTCACATACTGAACAACAAACAGTGCAGATCCAGATCAGTTCACTTCTTCAGAAGCCAACTGATCTGGATCTACACTGTTTGCAAAGGCAGGGTATCTGGGTTCAGCAGGACAAGGGTTAAGACCTTTAACTCTTGGCATGCTAGAGGTGAAGTTTGCAGACAACAAATGTTGTTGTTTTTTTCCTATTTTCCCCAGAAAATAGACTTTGACATTCTTGGATGATTCACATAAAATAAGAAGTCCTATTTTTCAGGGGAAAAAAGAAAAAATATTTGAAAATGTTGTCTGTTAATATTCAAATTCAGCACATCAGGAGCTGAAATAGATTGATACTTATCTAACTACACTTCATTATCATTAGCTAAAACCATATAAGCTTCTTTTGAAATACAAAACTGCAAACTTTATCTTGCTGCCAAAGAACATTTTGCAAAACAAATTAACATTTTTTTTTTTACTGTACTTTTTGCGGACAGTTTTCTAATAGTGTGCATCAATACTCTGGACAGGGTGTTAATTGTTTACTATTATTACCCCAAGTACACTTTCAAGGGAAACAACTCTGTTAATATTGTATTTGTCCCTTCTGAAAAGAGGTCTACTCTAAAAGAGAAGAATTTGCAGTATGTTTGAGAAAATCTAATCATGCAATGCAGTAATTAGGCTTAATACCGTATCATCACGAAAACATGCCTATATAATTTTGACCCCCTCAAACCCCACTTTTATATAGTAAAACTGGGGTTTACAGGGTATACATAGACTGGCTACCAACTAACTGATATTTGAATCATCATAAAAATGCTATATATTATAAAAAAAATCCTATCCTCTACCTCTATAATATCTTTCTCTCTGATTTGGCTATGAGCTTCTGACTGGTAAGGGAGATGATACATGCAGTAAAATAGTCAAGGAGGAGTACTTTACCTTTGTTACATTTTAACTTAAACTCATAGCCATAGGGCCAGGCTAGGGTATACATTATTTTTCTTATTTCTCCTCAAAAACATAGATTGTGGGTACTTGTTAAAACTGCCTCAATGAGGCAGTTCTAGCGAGTACCAACAAGCTATGTTTTGAGCAGTAATATGAAAAATATCAGAATTTTTTATCTGAAAATTTTCATGTTTTGGTGGTAAATTTTTTAGTATATTTTAATAGGCATGTTTTCATAATGTACTAAATATTTTGTATAGTAAAGAATGAAAAAACAAAATTTACCCTGACAGCTTCCGGTGTGGGGCAATCACAGGTAGGGTTCTTGCAGGAAGGTGCAGAGTCCATACTCGCCGCTTTACCGCCATCTGTGGAAAGACAAATTGAGGAACTGTAATTCCCTTAAATATTAGGACACTGTAAAAATCAGTACCATGCCGCCCATACTTATTCTAAAGTTTGAACTAATATCCTAAACTTTGAACAGGTTTATCTGTCTACCAGTACCAATGATCATGGTTCCAGACAAGAGAGTATCCAGATAATTATTATTATTTCTCCACAAAAAATGTATGTTGTGGGTACTCATTAGAAGCACCTCATCAAGGCACTTATAATGAGTACCCACAACATACATTTTTGTGGGGAAATAAGAAAAAAATCAACACTTTTTGGTTGAAAAAAAGCACCTTATCTGGAACTATGGCAGGAAGGCCTAGGCTACTTGGCTATTCATAGGTCACCCAGGGAAGACTGATAAGATTGCCTGGATGGTGCCCAGTCTTTGGTAAGCACACTTTAACCCATTATAGACCGAATGAACTCACTCACACTATAAAATGGAAGATTCTAATTTTATTTTTAGCTATGTCAGCCAATGTGATTTAGATATTCCTAGAGAAAAAGGGTTGAACTATTTACAAACACTGGAGACACTATTCAGACGCCATTCTGCGGCATCTGATCTCGGTCTGCACTGTTTGCCAATTACCCTTTTAGAGGTCTCCAGACTACAATGGGTTAAAAAGCATATTTGAACCTCAACATCAGAAAAGATACATTTGGACATGTGTGCCCAGCAAAGATTCAGATCAGCCTGTGCATTCATGCAGTCTTATCAGAATTTTTGCTTGACATATTCTGGATAGCCAAGGATGCAAACTCTTCATGCAGTCAAGAAAGACTGATCAGACTGCGCAGATGCAAACAAAAATGGTAATGTGATTTGGATTAAATGTCAGAAAAAAAAGTAGGTAGGGTAGGCAAGGACTGTACTAAAGTGCACAACATGCTGATGGTTAGTGTTTTCAGGATCAGAAAGCTGAAAAAAGGTTACTGAATATTTTACTGAAAATAACTGACCATTACGGAGGTATAGTGTTCATTTTTTTCATTGAAAATGGCGATTACAGACCAAATTTGAGAAGTCCTTTTGAAGTCAAATTCAGTCCAGCTCACAAAAAAATCAGTTTTAGACAAAAACCGGCAGTTTCTTGAGCCCTTGTCCTTAGTGTGTCTCAAGGTTAGGACTATTTTGTATAATTTTAATCCTTCCATATATGAGAGAATCAGGAAATTGTATCGTAATTTGAATGTTGAGAAATAAATCATTAGTGAATTTTGTTACAGCATGGAAAATATTTTTTTGTTAAAAAATTAGTCACCCTGGGGTTTTATCATAAATGCAACAAGTACAGAGTCATTCAACTAACAGCTTTTAACCCTTAAAGCGCCAAGAAAACCTGCATCTGAAAATGTCGTCTGTTTATGTCATCTACTGAATATTCTTGCAAACTTTTCATACAGGCAAACAATGTGGACCCAGATCAGACTGCTCCTAAAGGAGCAGTCTGATCTGGGTCCACACTGTTTGCAGAAATGACTTTTAAAGTAACTGGCAGAAGACAAAGCAGACGACAATAGTTGTGATTGGCAGTTAGCATGCTTTGGGCAAATTCAATAGACGGCTGATTAATTTTCCATCCAGAAAACAGGATTTGACATTTCATGCAAACTGTCTCCTAAGGAGACAGTTTGCATGAAATGTCAACCCTATTTTCTGGGAAATAAGAGAATTATATCAAAATGCCATCTGCTGTGGTTTTTACCCATCATGATAAGAGTTAATATAATATTAACAGAATTTTTCTACATATTATAACAGTTCAGTTAGTTTAATGACAAAACTTGCACTTATTTCTAACAGTCCAATGAACAACTCTGTAAAGACACACACATAAAAAATATAATTTGCCTTCTTTTTTTAAATCAAAGCACTGAAAGCACTGGTGGGTCGATCATCTCTGAATGTTACTATTAAAGGCTGGGAAAATGGTCCTGAATGGGGACTTAAGACTGTTTCTTTAACCTTTAACTTCCTATAATTTAAGCAAACAGTGCAGACCCTGACCAGACACCACATTCTGTGGCACAGGATTTGGTCTGCACTGACTGCCAATTCCCAACACTAAGCCAAGACTATGTTGTACAGATAACCCTCTAAACACAGCACTCTGATGTCACAGCAACAAGAACAATGTGGCTGTAAATAACCTTTACCTGGATTTTGTACAAACACTATTTGCATGTATTAATGTTATTGGTCAGCTATAGCCACATGGACAACAGAAATATAATTCAGATTCATTCATAACTTTGTGTGGATTGACCCAAAAATGTTCAGTTTGGGAATAGAGTGTGGTTCGGTCTGATAACAGGTTGTGAGTTTCATATTGTGAACAACTGGTTGGTCCATCTAACCCGTGGCTTGATTTCATTGGTCAATGATAATCACATGGACAACAACCTTAAGGAAATTTTGGTGTATGTGTACTTTAGGTTGATTTTAAACAATCAATGCAATAAAAAGCAGACATCCTTCTCACTAGACATGCAGGCCAAGACGATCCTAAATCCTTCATTTGAAGTTCACCATACCAATGGCCCCTTATGAGGGTTGGTTAGTTCGGTTGGAGATCAACTGCCCAGTCAACATTATTAAGGTAATGTGGAGCTGGTCAGTTTATCTAAGCACACTTTTTCCAGGTCATGCTTAGTCCTCGAAGCAGTTAACCAGTACTTATGCACATTCTTTTGCCAGAAACTGACAAATGTCCTTCTTGAATCAGCAAAAGGAAGAGAATGACCATAGACAGGGTGGCCACACATTTTTAGCAATCAAATTCCCTGATTTTTCCCTGATTTGATTTGATTTTCCCTGATTAAAAACCTTAATATTATCGCAATGGCCCCTACTTTTAGAAGTCATATACTGATTCAAATGCTGTCAAGTGACATGTTTATACACAATGCTGTCACAATATTCTTAATTAATTTAATGACAGACATTGGGTTTGCAATAAAATGTCCACTTCGGAATGAGAAAAAGAAAAAACAGAATATACAGCAAACAAGTACTCCACCTAACAAGTACTCCACCTTTAAGTAAAATTAGATCTGCAGGTATTTTAAGCATATGGCAGAAAGAAACCACCAGTAGCCACATCTGAACAGCTATAAAATTTGAATATTTTGACCTTACAAAGATAAGCTTTTTTGAAATTCCCTGATTTTCCCCTGATTTTCAGCAAAATTTCAAATTCCCTGATTTTTCCCTGCAGGGATTTTTTTTCCATCATTTTCCCTGTTTTCCCTGTTTTCCAGAGTGCGTGGCCACCCTGATAGAAAATATTTCATGATCAATCTCCATGAAGGAATCATACTAATGGCTATTTTTGAAGTGGGACTGGGGCTGAAGTAGGAGAAGTGGGACTGGGGCTGAAGTAGGGGCTGTGGCAGGGTTAGACTCAGGCTGCATGGTGACACAAGGAAGGCTTAGTCACTGAGTACAAATACACATGGTAATTATACAGAGCTAGCGTGTATGTCCTGAGTGGGAGGCCACAGATACATTACTTGGATGACACTTTTCTGGAAAGCTAATACTTTTATCTTGTACTAATTATAATTATCCTCTTTTAAGTCCCGTGTATAATCTAGCTCCCAACCACATCCCACCTGTATGGCCATAATTCTCAAAACCAACTGTAACCATTTTGGACATTCTGACGAAAGGTCACAAGAGGAGGATCATTCCTCCTCCCAGCCCTGTTCACCTACAGGCAATCTATCAAGGAAATGTCTGTTAACCTGGTTACATTGTCCAGTCCTGTCCTGAACTGTTTGCATATGTGATAGGGTACTTCTTGGCAATTCAACTGGTTCATCTCATACATTCTTAAAAGCAAAAACTGGGTCAGTTCGTATTGGCACATCTGACAGACCAGTATGTGCAGTGACTGCTCATGGCTTATGGAGTTTGCCTTTGTAATCCAGACACTTTACAGAATGCATACATTGTGGCAGACAGTACACTGCAACCACTCCAGAGTAGCCACCCTCAGGAAAGCATGAAATTGGCTATTGTCAGGATAATGAAACTCACAATAATGGGACTTCCCTCTTTTTTTTTTGCCGTACTTATTTGGAATTAGACGGAAAAAGGGGCTTGTTGAGGCCATGACTGAGAAAGCAAAGAACCCTGAAGTTTACTGTTTTTAGGTAGGTCAGATTATACTTCCAAGTTCATAGTAGGCATTTAATGCATGCCCATTTTTTTTTCTAAAATTACTTCCAAATGGTCGTTTTTTACACACAAAATGGGTATGGGCCCCATATTCCTCAAAAATAGACTTTTTACCATCCAAGAAAAGGTTTAATAAACTGATAAATGGTATTAATTGTTTGTGTTGAGGTTTTACGGCCCAGTCAACCCAATGGGGTCATGTTGAGCGCGGTAAGTTTACCTAACCACACATTTACTGGGCAGGCTTAGTCCTCTAAGCGGTTAACCAGTATTGTGCACATTCTTTCGCCAGAAACTAACTGCCCTTCTTGAATCAGCGGAAGGGAGAGAATGACCGTAGAAAATATTTCATGATCAATCTCCACGAAAGAATGTTGCCGACCTCGGCGCGGGTTGAACCCGCGACCTCCTGGTCTCCAGTCGGATGCCACATCCAACTGAGCCACCGAGGCTGGTGTAAATGGTATTAATACAATCATAACATGTGGCACCTGACAACCTGTAAAATTTCAGTTGGTCTCTCATTCTTGAAATGAAATAATATTTTAGAGTATCTCTAAATCAATGTTGCCAACATTAATTCAGAGATACAATTGAAAATCATTTCATTTTTGATCCAGTTCAAAAACAAGAGACTAACTGAAATTTTACTGGCTGTCAGATACCACATTCTGATCATATTAATACTATATATCAATTTATTAAACCTTTCTTGGATTAAAAATGTCTGTTTTTTAGGAATATGGAGCCTTGGGCATTATTAAACCTTATAACCTTTACCACTCTCTGGGCTAATTCAGCAGATGAAAAATTGGTAATATTTTCCCCAGAAAACAGGATTTGACATTGTATGCAAATTGTCTCCACTGGAGACAATTTGCATGAAATATCAAATCCTGTTTTCTGGAAAAAATAAGAAAAATATTTCAAAATGTTGTCTGCTGGAAATTTTACCCAAATTGCTAAACGGCACCAAGCAAAGTTTGTAGCCGAGGACATTCTAAATTTTTTTTTTTTTTTTTTTTTTTCAGGGAAAATAAGTCTTATCACTTCATGTGAACTGTCTGCTTTACATGATATGTTAAGACTTATCTCCTCTAAAAAAATAAAGTGAAAATAAAAATGGCATCTGCTGCGGCTGTGATTGGCCTTTTAAGGGTTAAGGAATATCAATAATAGACGCCGGCAAAGAAGAATGACCATCTATCTGATATCTCATGTTTTGTTGGGGTTGTTGTTATACTTACCAGTGTATGGACTGATTCAGCAGAAGACAAACTGGTGATATTTTTTATTTTTCCTAGAAAACAAGATCTGACACTTCATGCAAATTGTGTCCTCAGGAGACAATTTGCATGAAGTGTAAGACCTTATTTTCTAGGAAAAATAAAAAAAAAATGTTTTAAAATGTTGTCTGCTGAAATTTTTACCCAGCATGCAAAGTGTTAAATTTTTTATACTGAACTTTGCTCTCCTTTTTGTAATACAACTTGTTTATTTGATGATACCAGTTTATGTTTTCATTATCAAGGTTTGTTAGGGTCAAGTCTGAAGTTTTA
Organism: Anodontia alba; assembly: GCA_964016985.1. Lineage (NCBI taxonomy): Eukaryota > Metazoa > Mollusca > Bivalvia > Lucinida > Lucinidae > Anodontia > Anodontia alba. Next base: position 58,249,331 of record OZ024836.1, on the reverse strand, counting down.
GATGCATATAATCTGAATTTTACTCAATTATTTTTCTACCCCGCTGACAACGTTCAATGAACCTTTCGTGTATGATTTTACGGTCTTGTAAATCTGGGAAAAATAAAAATTTTAGACATAGCTCCAACTAAGGTGTTTTTCTTTTTAACTTAAACATATTAATATCTTTTTGTTACTTTTCCGTCAAAACGTACGTTGAGAGTACTCATTAGAAGTGCCTCAGCTGAAAAACATGTTGTGGGTATTCATTAGAAGTGCCACGCTAAGTACCCACAACTTGTTTTTACCGAGAAATAAAAAAAAATATTAATCCGGATATCCCTTCTTATCTGGAGCTATTATCAGACTTCATAGCTCCAGATAAGAGAGGGGTCCCCCACATAGTATTTTTCTTATTTCTGCACAAAACATATATTGTGGGTACTCATTAGAAGTCCCTTGCCGAGGCACTTCTAATGAGTACCACAACAAATGTTTTCATGCAAAAATAAGAAAAAATATCGGTACTTTTGGATGAAAAAAGCACCTTATCTGGAGCTATGATTAAATTGCTTAATGATTAAAATAAGGATATGCTTTATCCCATGATTTTGTGGTAACAAAATAAAAACAATTTATTTCTCCAGTGAAGCAAGAGAAACACAAAACTATCATGACTGTCATTCTCATACATTTATCAAACAAAAAAATACTGATAATTTTCTTATTTCGCCATGAAAACGTATATGTTGTGGGTACTCATTGGAAGTGCCTCAGCACTTCTATATGAATATCTACAACATACGAGGGGAGTTCAATAAGTTCGTAGAACTCAGGCTTAACTCACAGATTGGAAGATGGTTTCAACATTATTTTTCAATATAATCCCCCCTTACTACAATGCATTTGGCCCACTTTTCTTTTAAGCAGTCTATGCCTTTGAAATAAAAGTCGTCTATTTGGTCCTCAAACCAAGCCTCTGTAGCAGCCTTGAGCTCATCATCGTCCCGAAATCTCGTTCCACGCAAGTGGGACTTCAAATTTCGAAACAGATAATAATCACCTGGGGCCAGGTCTGGACTGTATGATGGGTGATTTAACTGCTCGAACTTGCACTCACGAATAGTCGCTTGTGCAACTCTGGACTTGTGCACAGGGGCATTATCATGCAAAAGAAGGACACCAGCAGCTAGCTTTCCCCTTCGTTTTTCTTTAATAGCAATCCTTAATTGTTAAATGACATTGGCATAGTATTCTCCTGTAACTGAAGTACCAGCAGGCTTGTAATCTATCAATATAATCCCTTTGGAGTCCCAAAACACCGTGGCCATTACCTTGCTGGCTGATGGCTAGGTACGAAATTTCTTAGGTGGGGGTGAGCCAGGGTGCTTGCTTCCATTGCATGGACTCTTTTTTTAGTATCTGGGTCCCAGTGGTGAAGCCAAGTTTCATCTCCTGTTACAAGACGAGTGTGAAAGTCTTCTGGATTGGCATTGTACACTTCCAGAAGTTCTTGACTTGACTCCACCCTTTGCTGACGATCTTGCATGTTCAGGTTTCTGGGTACCCACCTGGCAGATACTTTTGACATGCCTAAATGTTCATGGATTATAGTGTAAACACTTCCATTAGAAATACCACATTCTGAAGCAAGTTTGACAACTTTGATTCGGCGATTGTTTAGCACAAGTCTCTCAACACGGTCGATCATCTCCTGGCTGATGACATCAGCAGGGCGACCTGGCCTTGGGTCATCTTCTAAGAAGTCTCGCCCACATTTAAATTCTGCTGACCACTTTGCCACTGTGGAATACTTTGGGCTACTATCACCATACACATCAGCCATGCACCGATGGATTTCTTTGGCCTTTGCACCCTGCCTTGGTGAGGAACTTTATGACTGCTCTGAACTCAATATTCTGACTTTCCATTTTGCCTATGGGTATAGGTTTTCAAACAAAAAGAGCAAAAAATGTACGTGTTGACTGAACAGCTGTTATCATTCAACTGACAAAGGATTACACTGCACAAAAATGAAAAAATAAATCTTGAATTATATAGAAAAATACCGAGTTCTACGAACTTACTGAACTACCCTCGTATGTTTTCATGGAGAAATATGAAACCCATTTATCCGGATACATGTACTAATTACCAAATTTGACATCTGCCAATAATAATTCAGTAATATTGTAAAATCCTTTCATTTTAACCCTTGTCCTGCTGAATAAATTAAGATGCCACGCCTACTTCTAATTTTCAGCCAATCAGATTACTTGATCCAGATTATTGCTATAAATTCGCATACTTCATGGCAAACAGTGCAGATCCAGATCAGTTGGCTTCTTCAGAAGCCAACTGATCTGGATCTACACTGTTTGCAAAGGCAGGGTATATCTGGGTTCAGCAGGACAAGGGTTAATAGAGTTATGGCCAAACCCAAGACAAATGATAAACTGATCATATTTTAACCCTGGCTCTGCTGAACTGGATATGCCCTGCCTTTGCAAATAGTGACTGTAGATCAAGATCACATGAAGGAGCTAACTGATCTGGATCTGCACTATTTGTTATTAAGTACACCACAACCTCTTTATAACACTATTGTTGGGGTCCATAGCATGTACCGTGTTAGTTAAACAACCGTGTTATAACCGATCAAAAATGTATAGATTATTTTTTTGGTCATTTTTCATTATAATCTATACATTTTTGGGATCCATCTTTGGACCGTGTTATATCCAATACCGTGTTATAGCGAACCGTGTTATAAATAGGTTGTAGTGTATGTAAATTTGTATCAACAACATTGATCTAGTATTAAAACTGATTGGCTGAAAATAAGAAGTGAGCATGGCATCTTTATTTATTCAATATGGCAAGAGTGAAGTTACTAGCACCTCTGCCACTTCCGTATGGCATGGGTTAAGTTACTAGCACCTCTGCCACAGGGGCACCGGGCTGCACAATTATTTCTCTGGGCCTGATGGGCTGGGGCCAAGCTCTTTAATATACTTCTCCAAAATTCTGAACTTAATAAAAGATTCAAGGCCAAACCTCAGCAGACATATGGATCGTGTCAGAAATATGATAACCCTTCATTTACACTTTATAAATTGTATATAGCAAATGTACTTTCAAAGAGATACAATACTGTCAAAAATACCTGAATAAAAAATTTTAAGACCACATGCACATCTTCAGGTCTTAAAAAAATATACAAAATTTTAGAAGAATGCAATAAAAGATGAGTACCCACAACATGTGCTTTCATAAAAACAAGGTACATGTATATAAAAGTACAAGGGCTGTAATCTGAAGACTATGAAATTGTTTAACTGTGCTGATAGGGTTATGTGCAGTATTCTTTTTTTTTTTTTTTTTCATTTTTGTTTTTAAGTCAATAATTTGATCCCAATTAAGGCTATGATTGGATTATGTCATTCAATAACCTTTTTAATTAACTCTTGTCCTGCTGAACCCGTATATACCCTGCCTTTGCAAACAGGGTAGATCCAGTTCAGTTGGCTTCTGAAGAAACCAACTGATCTGGATCTGCACTGTTTACCATTAAGTATTTGAATTTGTATGAACATCTTGGATCAAGTCATCTGATTGGCTGAAAATTAGAAGTAGGTATGGCATCTTAATATATTCAGCATGGCAAGGATTAAAGGATGGGATCTGGATTGGATTTTAGGTTATCTTTGGTTTAAAGTTCTAATGAACAAATTTAATTTGATTCCAAATACGGCTATATATGGCTTCTAATTAAGGCTGGCTGATCACAGCTAAGAAGATAATCGATTATCAGTCCTGCCATTGTGGTTGATAATCGATTAGTAATCACTGAAGACTTGGTCATAATTTTAACCTATCTGTCTGAGCATGACTCTTACCATGTGTTATAATTTACTGAATGTGTATTTGGTCAGACAGACTTGAGCAAACAGTGTCAACCAAGATGAGATGCTGCAAAAGGCAGTGTCTCATCAGGATCTACACTGTTTGTCTCTCATCCAGCTATTTTTAAATACAACATTGGGTAGTAAATTGTACTTGTTCAAATTTTAGATACTCTGTATACTAAGGGTTACTATGATAAAGTAACAGACACAGAAATCTAATGATCGATTATTAGCATATCTGAAATGATAATCATTTTTGTAGAATTTATTGATCAAATAATTGATTATTGGATTAATTGTGCCAGCCTTTAACTTCTAATGATCTCATTAGGGTATGAGGTTGATGCTGGATGTTGGTGACATCTAATGTTAATATTCTCATCAAAACCTTTGATTTGATGCCAATTGTATTAAAACCATTTTTCATATATATCAAGGGAAGATAACTCAAAAAACAGACAATCCACAGTAAATTCTTGGTCATATGTAGCCATAGGTCCTCTGTATACCTGTGAAGTTTCATGCAAGACAGTCTATATAATAAATGAACTAGAAACATGTCTCAGAAACTGAGAAAGGTCATAACTCTATTAAAATGAAAGGATTTTACTCATTAACAATCCAAAATCACTCATACCCAATACTAACATGTAATCAACATTTTAATGAAATCCATAACTAGAGCTAGTGCCCAGTGGGTCACAAATACTCCGGGCAGGTGCCATTTCTTATTTTTAAGTCAATGAAAATGATATAAGCCAAAATCAATGGACCATGAAATATAGGTCACTGACCAACATATAGTTTACAAGGTCAATCTCTGAGTGACACTGATCTATCATCCCAAGTACAACTTTTCTCAGTAAATAGTCTTCAATGCATGAAGCAAAATTGCTGGACCATAAAATATAGGTTACTGACCTACATATACTTGAGAGGTCAATCTGATGTTAATCCATTAAATCATCTGAAAGATATTAAGCAAAATCACTAGACCATGAAATATATGCTGATTTAATTTACTTTGAGGTCAAAGTTTGGGCCACACTGTGTCATTATCTGTAAATATGACACTTAAGCATCAAAAAGTGGATGATATAAGATAAAGCACTGGGCCATGAAATATAGGTCACACAGACCTACATTTATTTTGAGGTAAACTGCTGTGTCACACTGACCCATAATCCCAAACTATGATAATCATACATCAAATTGTCTTCAAAATGTAACATATAATCACTGGACCATGAAATATAGTTCACAGTGATCTACATTTAATTTTAGGTCAACTGTCGGATCATACAGATTCATAACACAAATAGTGATGTTCATACATCAAAGAACATTCAAGATATAAGGCAGAATCACTGGACCATGAAATATAGGTCAAGGTGACCCACATTTATTATGATATCACTCATGGTGTTATACAGAACCAATATCCCAATTATCATATTAATCCATAAAATAGTCTTTAAGATATAAGGCAAAATAGCTGGAGCATAAAAATTAGGTAACACTGACCTTGACCTTATTACACTGAATGTTGATGTGATAAACATGTCTGATGTCCATCCTTCTTTATAAAGAGGTTGTTTGTATAAATAAACTGCAATATACTACTTTACTGAGGCGTTCTAGCTTTTGACCTTTAGCCCTGTCCCAGGGCATGACCCAAGGGTCCATAGATGTAGAATGAAAGGGAACCCTCCCAGGTACCCCCATACTAAAAATGAATAGTTTCTGATAAGAGGTTGCAGAGATATATGTAATCAAAAAACTTCGAAGTAAAACTTGGTTATAGCAGGTGTTAACAGACAGAATCACGGACAGCTGAAGAACGGACTGACAGACAAGTGGACAGACGAACTGAACCGACGAAAGCTGTATACCCCTTCGGCATACTTCATATGCCATGGGTATAAATACTCAAGTCATCAATCAGAAATGAAGCAGATGGATGGACAGACATACAGATAGACAAACACCAAAGGGAAAAACATAATACCTACTATGATGTTCATACTTCAGACTTACTTAACAAGCCCCTGTTTTATATTCCCTGAGTGGAGATTTGGGAGGAATATTTAATGGTGAATTTATGGAATACAAAATGTTTTCAGAAACAAAGTTTGAACTTACCTCTGTACATGGCAGCCAAGGCAGGCGACAGTGGCTGGGGGCTACGGGAGCCCGATCCCTGCTTAAACCACATAACAAGGGGGTCTGAGAAAAACATTTCCTCTTATATCCCTTCAGTGCATGCTACACAGTGAAGAATTTTGTTTTTTGTAATTCCATCACAAAGTTTAATGCCACTTCAGAAAATTTCACAATAAAAAATAGTCCATAATAACATTCACAATTATTATTGTCACAGCAGACGAAATGTTACGTTAGTAATTATTTGGTCAAGCATGTATTGATCGTCATTATTTTTAGCTGCCTTTTCAGAAACTTAATCCAATTAATAACCATAACCTTTCAGTTCACTGAATATGGTCTTTAAGGCTAACATAATCTTAGATAATTCCAAAACCACAGACATTTCCAAATACCGTATTTACCCTAAATACCATGACACATTACCATACTTGTCCTAAAATTTGAACAAGTCTACTTTACTACCTGTTTAAATGACTGAAAACTGTGTAGACCCTGATCAGATGCTGCAGTATGCACCATCTGATCAGGGTCTACACAGTTTGCTCAGACCTGTTTTCCCAATAGTTAGTGACAATACACTATTTCTCAACACTGCTCTTGGCAGGTCAACAACTAGCATTCATCCATACTTCTGAAAGACTGTTTCCAATGAAGAATTTAACACTAAGCACTTGGAGTAAAATTTTCAGCAGACGATATATTGAAATATCTTTCATATTTTTCCCAGAAAACAAGATTTGACATTTCAAGCAAATTGTCTCATTGGAGACAATTTGCATGAAATGTCAAAACCTGTTTTCTGGGAAAAATAAGAAATATATCACCAATTTGTTTTCTGCTGAATTAGCCCAGAAAATGGTAAAGGTTAAATACAAGCTGAGTCTTCAATATTATTCCTTTTCAATCTTTAGCACTCTCTGGAGAAAGAGCAATAGTTTAAAATATCAACTGCTAATATTAAATTCAGCAAGTGAGAATCTGAAGCACATGCACCGGTACAAGATAGCATATGTGAAGGGCAAAGATCCATCAAAGCCTACTGGTTCAGACATTTGCTGTGCAAATATGCCTTCCTACCATTTGTCCATTTCTGGACTGGTTCAGAATCTAGTGATCTACACTGACTGACGCAGTTACTTAAATATTTCTGTCCTTGGACCTTATCACCCTGGGACTTCAAGGCTGCTAATCATGACTGCAGTAGACAACATCTTGATATGTACATATATTTTTTTATATTTCAGAGAAAATAAGACTGCTTAGCAGACAATTCACATGAATGCCAAGTCTTATTTTCTCTAAAACATAATCGCAAATAAAAGCATCGCAGACAATGCATGTTACCCCACCACTGCAGGGTAACAAAACATGTATAGAAGACCATTATGTTTGATGTATAATAACTCTACCAAACAAGAGGCCCATGGGCCACGATTCACTCACCTGATAAAAACAGCTATTGCATATCGCAATATGTGTTGCCCCCGCTCTATGACATGGGACACAAAAAAAATGAGTATTGTGTGACAGATATAATATGAATACATTTTTTACCTTAGGCTTCTAAGTGTGACCTTGACCTTGGAGCTATGAACCTGGGTCTTTGCCTGACACATCGTCTAATTTTGCTTGTGTTGAGGCCCAGTCAACCCAATCGCGTCATGTTGAGCACAGTCAGTTTACCTAACCTTACTTTTACTGGGCAGGCTTAGTCCTCTAAGCGGTTGGTTTAAACAATAGTTTATTAAATATAATGAGTACAACACAAACATACAAAAATGACATAGAGGATCAGATAACAAGCTAATTAAAGCTTATGTGATAAACACAGCTAAAACAGCTAAGCGGTTAACCAGTATTGTGCACATTCTTTTGCAAGAAACTGACAACTGCCCTTCTTGAATCAGCAGAAGGGAGAGAATGACCGTAAAAAATATTTCATGATCAAATCTCCATAAAAGTATGTTGGCAACCCGGCAGGGGTAGAACACGTGCAACCTCCTGATCACTAGTTGGACACACATCCAACTGAGCCATTGAGGTCAGCACACATTGTCTCATGATAATTAACATTTCTGCAAAATGATTTCTAAATTCATCAGGGAATGACAAAGTTATGGACCGGACACCAAAAGTAGACCCTATTTTTTACCACTGACCACTAATTGTGACCTTGACCTTGGAGCTACAGACCTGTATCTTATGCGCAACACATTGTCTTAGATGGTTAACATTTCTGCAAAGTAAGTTCTAAACCATCAAGGAATGACAAAGTTATGGAAAGGACATGGAAAATAGACCCTTTTTTTTGATAGTCCTCTAAGTATGACCTTGACCTTGAAGCTATGGACCTGGGTCTAGCATGTGACACATCGTCTCATGATGGTAAGCATTTCTGCCAAGTAATTTCAAAACTATCAAGGAATAACAAAGTTATGGGCACGATTCTGGTAGCACACACACACATATATGCATGCATCCATCCATCCATTCATACACACACGCCATTGGCGGGGGCATAAAAAGTGTAATACCTCTACCTAAATTTGGTTTTGTTTGTTTGTGTTGAGGTTTTACGGCCCAGTCCACCCAATGGCGTCATGTCAAGCGCGGTCAGTTTACCTAACCACACGTTTACTGGGCAGGCTTAGTCCTCTAAGCAGTTAACCAGTATTGTGCACATTCTTTCGCCAGAAACTGACAACTGCCCTTCTTGAATCAGCGGAAGGGAGAAAATGAAAATATTTCACAAAAGAATGTTGCCGACCTCGGCAGGGGTTGAACCCGCGACCTCCTGGTCTCCAGTCGGATGGCGCATACAACTGAGCCACCGAGGTTGGCACCTAAATTTGGTGAACTGTAACCTCATCATAATAGCTTATTATGGTCTTCATTCCCTGCTGGTGCTTTATAAATTTCCTACTTTAAATTTTTGCTATGGCAACCAGACAAAATGGCCACTGGTCATAAAACAAACAAACTGGGTAGACAATCATCAAATGAGCATAACTGCAAAATATGATTTACAACACTTCATGTATTATGGTGAAAATACAATTAAACCATTTTCCAATTCTAAGTTTATGGGACCTTTCAGTTGTCATAGCAACCAAATGAAAAGGCAGATAAACATAATTTTAGCTATTTTTAAATCCCCCTACCCAAGCAACATTCCTACCTTATTAGGGACAAATCACTTCAGTGACTGGAAAAGTTGTCATTTTAAAGTGTTAACAGACAGATTCACAGAGGGATGGACAGATGGACAACAGACAAAAAGTGATCACTATAGCTCTTCCTGGGCATAGCTCAGGTGAGCTAAAAAATAACAGTGATCAACTGGTAAATTATATTACGATTAGTCTGCAGTCACAGCTTAACATTTTAACCTTAATCCACAAACATACTGAATTTGTTCCTGGTTTCTTCAGCCAATCAAATTCTTGAGAAATTTCTTTACTGTATAACACATTTCCTGCAAGGCCATATTGGAACTCCTAAGAAGATTTGATTAACCCTTAAAGTGGCAATCACTACAAAGCAGACAACATTCTAAAATATCTTTTTTTTATTTTTTGCAGAAAATAAAGAGTCACATTTCATATTCAAAAGAAATGTCAAGTCTTATTTTCTCAAACAAAAACAAAAATTAGGATGTCATCTTCTGCTATTCTGAATGGCACTTGGCTTAAACCCAAAGTATGTTAACACTTTGCATGCTGGGTAAAAATTTCAGCAGAGGACATTTTGAAATATTTTTCTTATTTTTCTTAAAAAAATGGATATGATACTTCATACAAATTGTCTCCTTAGGACAATTTGTATGACATGTCATATCCAATTTTCTAGGAGAAATTTCAATATTATCGATTTGTCATCTGCTGATTATCCACCTATAAAGCATGCTAAGTGATAATTCTTAACCCTTGTCCTGCTGAACCCGGATATACCCTGCCTTTGCAAACAGTGTAGATCCAGATCAGTTGGCTTCTGAAGAAGCCAACTGACCTGGATCTGCACTGTTTGCCATTAAGTATGTGAATTTATAGCAAAAATCTGGATCAAGTAATCTGATTGGCTGAAAATTAGAAGTGGGCGTGGCATCTTAATTTATTCAGCAGGACAAGGGTTAAAGTGCCAAGCAAAATTGTAGCATCTGCTATTCAATTTTTTAAATATCTTACAGAGAAAATAAGGCATGATATTTCATGTGAATTGTCTACTGAGTGGATGAATCAGATAAAATGTCAAGCCTTATATACCGTCTCTGGAAAACAAATTAACAAAAACAAATGTATGTCACCTGCTGAAATTTTTACCCTGCATGTAAAGTGCCTTATCTAGACTATGTGAAGGTACAGACCATGAAGTCTGATCAGTTGTGGTATTCAAGAAACGGCCCTAAAGTCACAGACAAAACATTGTTCAGCCAAGCATGAACAGTAGGTCAAGGTCAGTAACAACTGATGGCAGTGGGTAGGGGGCATCATGGCAGATGTGTGTATGAAGTTTCATTAGACGCCTTGGTGTTTAAGAAATGGATTTAACACTGCTGACACCAACAATGTTAGCAACGCCAATGCCAATATCGGAAGGTGATCCTTATGTTGCTTCTGCTCACTGATAGACAAGTTATTTCTCCACAAAAATGTATGCTGTTGGTACTCTCCTCCAAGGCACTTCTAATGTGTACCCACAACATACATTCTTTGTGGAGAAATAAGAAAAATATAGATGACCCACAAGCGTTGAGATGTCATTAACCCTTAAAGCGCCAAGAAAAACTGCATCTGAAAATGTCGTCTGTTTATGTTGTTTGCTGAATATTCTTGTAAACTTTTCAAACCTATTTATGCATACCAGCAAACAGTGTGGACCCAGATCAGACTGCTCCTAGAGGAGCAGTCTGATCTGGGTCCACACTGTTTGCAAAAATGACTTTTAAAATCACATGCAGAAGACAAAAAAAAAAAAAAAAAAACGACAACAGTTGTGATTGGTACTTTAAGGGTTAAATAAGATTTAGTTTGATTTGATTTGGAGTTTCATGGCCTAGTCAACACTGTTAAATAATGCCAAGCCAGTCAGCTAACCAGCTCACATTTTTCCTGGGTAGGCTTAGTCCCCTAACCAGTATTTTGTGTACATACTTTTGCTAGTAACTGACACTGTTCTCCAAAGTGTCTTATTGCAGATCCAGGGGTTACAACTTCGAATCCTAGCTCAGCCATAGCAACAGATAAGGCGCTTTTTTCATCCGAAAAATGCTGATATCTTTCTTATTTCTCCACGAAAATATATGTTGTGGGTACTCATTAGAAGTGCCTCATCGAGGCGCTTCTAATGAGTACCCACAACATATATTTTTGAGGAGAAATGAGAAAAATATTATGTGGATACCCCCTCTTATCTGTAGCTATGTCAGCCACATGACTTTCATTTGATTATGAAATAATTTCTATGGTCATTCATCCTTTCCACTGAACCCAGAAGGAACACTTGTTAGTTACTGGCAAAGTATATGCTTAAGTACTGGTTAACTGCTCAGAGGACTAAGCCTGCACAAGAAAAAGTATTAGTAGGTTAAATGACTGGCTTGATGTGACCTTAACAGTGTTGACTGAAAGGACAACTGAAAATGGACTTGTTGAAATGCTAGGACAAATACAGTATAGAGTTTAGGATAAATAAGACTAACAGCTTTACAGGAGCCATGAACAGCACTCAAATAAGATTTCTCAAGATTATTAAATTAAGAAAACAATGATATCTCTTGCATATTCTGGAAGTCAATTAATAATGAAGCTGATGGATTCCAGATAAAATAACTTTTTCTTCCACCAAAATTTAACATTTTTTTTTCTTAATTGTCCAAGGAGACATAAGGTTTGGTTACTCATTAAAATTGTCTTGGTAAGGTAATTTTAATGAGTAAGCACAATATATGTTTCTGTGGAGAAATAAGACAAACATTCATCCTGATTCTGCTGATATCTACAGCTTTGACATGCAATCATATGAAAGTTCTGGCTGTGGATTCCAATTTTCCTCTATTCTGTATAGATGATGGGCAGACGAATAAGTAGAGAGATGATTGATTAACCCTTAGCACTCTGGGTAAAATTTTCAACATACGACATGATTGAATTTTTTTCTTATTTTTCCCAGAAAACAGGATTTGACAGTTCATGCAAACTGTCTCCATTGGAGAGAATTTGCATGAAATGTCAAATTGGAGACAATTTGTATGAAATGTCAAATCTTGTTTTCTGGGAAAAATAAGGAAATAGCAACAGTTTGATGTCTGCTGAATTTGCCCAGAGAGTGGTAAAGGTTAAATATATAATTGAATGAAAGACGAGAGCAAATGTAAAAGTCTCTGAGAATACCATGCCGATTTAGCCGGAATTAGAGCATCTTGTTATAGAAAGAGATTTTTTAATGTCAAAATACACCTTGAACAATTACAAAAGAGGATAATTAACCCTTAAAGTGCCAATCACAACTATTGTCGTCTGCTTTGTCTTCTGCTGGTTACTTTAAAAGTCACTTCTGCAAACAGTGTGGACCCAGATCAGGAGCAGTCTGATCTGGGTCCGCACTGTTTGCCTGTATGCAAAAATAGGTTTGAAAAGTTTGCAAGAATATTCAGCTGACGACATAAACAGATGATATTTTCAGATGCAGGTTCTCTTGGCGCTTTAAGGGTTAACTTTTGGCATGCTGAATTTAAATAGTATCTGACATTTTAATTCCTAAAATACTTTTTTACTGCAAAATATTCTGAATGAAACCAGAGGACTTGTTAACCCTTGTCCTGCTGAACCCAGATATGTCCTGCCTTTGCAAACAGTGCAGATCCAGATCAGTTGGCTTCTGAAGAAACCAACTGATCTGGATCTGTCATTAAGTATTTTAATTTAAAGCAACTAGAGCTGGTGTTTGTAAAACACTATGCCCCCAACTGCCTGACTCTAACACTGTTTGACTCCAACACTGCTTAACCATGATGGTAACAACAGTACAAATATATGATTTCAATGTTATTTTATCAAAGGGAAATAACTCTAAAATAGGAGATGATTGGGATAAGAAAAAAATATGGATCACCTATTTTTTCATGAGGAATCAAAACATTAGCACACATGGTTCTAAACTTATGCTATACACAATAAAGCAACGACATTAAATGGCCCGAAATTGTGAAGGGCCATAACTCCAACATTTCATTTAATTGGTTCAAAATTTATTCAGATTATCTCCTCCTCAATCCCAATCAGTATACCAAATATCATGGCTCTAGCTTAAATACTTTTTGAGATATCTTGCTGAAAAAGTCAAAATGCCTAGAACTACAAAGGGCCATAACTACATCAATTTTTCATGGAATTCCCTAAAAAACAAACCAGGTAATCTCCACATCATCCCCAATCAGCATATAATATTTCAAGACCCTAGCTTAAGTGCTTTTCGAGAAATCTTGCTGACAAGGTCAAAATGAGCAGAACTGCAAAGGGCCGTAACTTTATCAATATTTTCATGGAATTCTCTCAAAATATAATTGGGTAATGTACACATCATTCCCACTCACTGTATCAAATTTCAAGAACCCAGCTTAAATACTTTTCAAGGTATCTTGCTCACAAGATTTAATTCTGATTTTTTTCAAAGGGGCATAACTTTAAATAAACATGCTAGACAAGAAACAAAATACGGATCGGCTATTTTTTCATTGGGAACCCAAATATAAAATTTCAAAACCCTAGCGTGCAGGGTTCTTAAGATATGGCATGCACAAAAAAAGCTTGATGAACGGACAAACAGTCGGATGGACAAATGGAAGGCAAAATAATATGCCCCATCAATTTCATTCGAAACTGGGGGCATAATCAGGTCATCTACTCATCGCTACCAATCTATTCATCAAGTTTCAAGGCTCCAGCTTCAATAGTTTTTGAGATATTTTGTTCACAAGGGAAACATGCCCAAATTTACAAAGGGCCATTACTTATGAAATATTTTTCAGAATTTACAAAAAAATTAATCAGGTCATCTACTCATCATTACCAATCAATTCACCAAGTTTCAAGTCTCTAGCTCTAATAGTTTTTGAGATATTTTGCTGACAAGATAAAAATGCCCAAAATAACAAAGGGGCATAACTCAAGAAGTATATTTCAAAATTTCTTCAAAAGTTAATCAGGTTGTCTACTCATCACTACCAGTCTATTCATCAAGTGTCAAGGCTCTAGTTCCAACAGTTTTTGAGATATTTTGCTGACAAGGTAAAATTGCCCTAAATTACACAGGGCCATAACTCATAAAGTATTTTTCAGAATTTCTTCAAAAATTAATCAGGTCATCTACTCATCACTACAAATCCATTTACTAAGTTTCAAGGCTCTAGCTCTAACAGTTTTTGAGATATTTTGCTGACAAGATAAAAATGCCTAAAATTACAAAGGGGCATAACTCAAGAAGTATATTTCAAAATTTCTTCAAAAGTTTATCAGGTTGTCTACTCATCACTACCAGTCTATTCATCAAGTTTCAAGGCTCTAGCTTCAATAGTTTTTTAGATATTTTGATGACAAGTTAAGAATGCCCTAAATTACAAAGGGCCATAACTCATGAAGTGTTTTTCAGAATTTCTTCAAAAGTTAATCAGGTCATCTACACATCACTACAAATCCATTTACTAAGTTTCAAGGCTCAAGCTCTAACAGTTTTTGAGATATTTTGCTGACAAGGTAAAAATGCCCAAAATTACAAAGGGCCATAACTCAAAAGGCATTTTTCAAAATTTCTTCAAAAGATAATCAGGTTGTCTACTCATCACTACCAGTCTATTCATAAAGTTTCAAGGCTCTAGCTCCAACAGTTTTTGAGATATTTTGCTGACAAGATAAAAATGCCCAAAATTACAAAGGGCCATAACTCATGAAGTATTTTTCAGAATTTCTTCAAAAGTTAATCAGGTCATCTACTCATCACTAAAAATCCATTTACTAAGTTTCAAGGCTCTAGCTCTAACAGTTTTTGAGATATTTTGCTGACAAGGTAAAATTGCCCAAAATTACAAAGGGCCATAACTCAGGAAGTATTTTTCAAAATTTCTTCAAAAGTTAATCAGGTTGTCCACTCATCACTACCAGTCTATTCATCAAGTTTCAAGGCTCTAGCTTTAATAGTTTTTGAGATATTTTGCTGACAAGATTGCATCCATATTTTTTCAAAGGGCCATAACTCAGAAAAGGGGCATAATCCTGTCAAGAAAAAAAATACGTGTCAGCTATTTTTTCATGAGGAATCCATACATGAAATTTCAAAACAGTAGCATTCACGGTTTTAAAGTTATGCTATGCATCAAAAAGCGTGAAGAACGGACGGACGGACGGACGGAAGGACGGACAGACGGACGGACGGACGAACAACCCAGAAGCAATATGCCCCTCCAACTTCTTTGAAGTTGGGGGCATAATAACTGGATCAAGTAATCTGACTGGCTGAAAATTAGAAGAGGGTGTGGCATATTTATTCAGCAGGACAAGGGTTAAGGAGGAGTATTTGATAATTCTGGGATATTTTTTTTTCTCCATTAAAACATACGTTGTGAGTATTCATTAGAAGTGCCTTACCAATTAGGCACTTTTAATGAGTTCCCATAACATATGTTTTTATGGAGAAATTTAGAAAATTATTCAATATCCCTTTACAAGTTCTATGCCGTATTGAGGAAAAAAGAGCAGCATAGTTCATTTGTCATATACTACTTACGCCAGCAGATGCTAAAGGCTAATGAAGAACTAACAATCTGAAAGGTTCAATGACAAATCTGGTCAATATCTGACAACATGCTGTACTTACTCTAAATATTTGAAAGTATTTTTTTTTTTTTTTTTCGTATGCTATAATATTTTGCTCGTTACAAATTACCTCGACAGGATACGAGCTCTCCTTGGAGCAGACAATTTTTTTACAATTAAAATCAATCTCTCTCCATTCATCCATGTCAAAGCCTATTTTCTGGGCAAAGTAAGAAAAATATCATCAATCTGTCATCTGTTGAATCTATCCAGTTTGTTTGGTTTTATTCAAGATTTATGTCACTTTCAACAATCTTTCAGTCATATTGCAATGGTGTCTGTATGTGGCTGGGAGCTCAATGCTCACATTTATAGTGCTGCCTCACTGAAATACCATGCCCCTGACTGATTGATTGTGTTGGGATTTAACGATAGGTCAACCCATGAGGGTCATTTTTGTGTCGTCTCCCAGAGAAAGGGAGAAAAGAGATAGAAGAGAGAGTAGAGGAGATGAAAGAGAGGGGCAGGGAAGAAAGAGGAACAGGAATGAAAGTGAAGAAACAGAAGGAATAAAAACATTCCCCCTCTACCCTTACCCACTACAAGGATAGCAGGCCTTGCCCAACTGTAAGCCAATATCAGTTGGACGTCCCAGTGATGTAAGATACACAGCACCTTCGCACCACCCGACCACCCCACCATGCCCCTGACACATGACATGATATCCACTCAGTCATATTATAATTAGACCAGTTCTAGCTCTACTTTCTTAACCCTTGTCCTGCTGAATAAATTAAGATACCATTCCCACTTCTAATTTTCAGTCAGTCAGATTACTTGATTCAGGTTGTTGATACAAATTTGAATACTTAATATCAAACAGTGCAGATCCAGATCAGTTGGCTTCTTAGAAGCCAACTGATCAGGATCTACACTGTTTGCAAAGGCAAGGCATATTTGGGTTCCGCAGGACAAGGGTAAATGCTGAGCACCAAGCGTAAGAGCAGCTGTACAATTTCTAAAGTTTTTTCAGTAAAAATCTCAATGGCTTGAACACAGATAGCGTGTTTATTGTGGATAATTCAAACTCATTTTCCAGTCCCTAGAAAATTCTTCCCATAGCTCAAGAAAAAGAATATTTAGCGATGTTTTAAGGAAATTTTCTTATGTTATCATGAAAAATGTATGTTGTGTGCACTCATTAGAATCACCTCATCAAGGCAATTCTAATGAGTAAACCCAACATTCCATTATTATATAGAAGATCAAAAAACTTCCCTAAATTATCACCATGGCATCAAGATTAACCCTCAGTGGCTCGAACAACCCATGTCTAGAATAAAATTTCCATGGTCCCAAAGATGTTGGAGCCACTGAGGTTTCACTGTATATGACTAGGCTTGGGTTTGAACCCACAACTTCCCGTCACAAAGTGGACACTATTAATTGAGACACTGAGTACTGTCGATAGAACCTGCCCAGAGAGCAATAAAAGTTGCCTTCTGAGCTAGTAGTTATGTTTGATGCCTGCTTTCATCTGAATTAATCTTCTTCCTATTACAGTGAAACATCTATAATTGACCTTAGAAGTACCATTTGCCCCCTTCTCCCACCAAACTCCATCCTTTCAAACACACATCTAATCCCTTATCTTAAGCGGAAATAAATTATTTGCTTTTTCTATATATTGACTTATATTTAGGACAAGTACTCTATTTTGTAAAGATATAAGTATTCTGCACCCGCCATTTGTACCCACTTCCCTATAGTCACCAACTCCAGCCCCTCCCAAACTCATTGGGTTAGGGCAGAAGATAGTGAGTTGAAATATGGGTATTTGATTTGTGAACTGTCCCCACAGTACAAGGATACCAGCTAGCATTCTTTATAAATCTATATAGGGCTGTTATAGGCCCGTCAGGGTAGCTGACGGGCCGATAACGGCCTGCTGTGGATTTATAAAGAATGCTTACTGGGATAGTTCTGGGCCTATCTTCACTTCACAACAAAATTAGCAGGGAATTTGAAAAAAACTTTTGGAATCCCAAGGGTCAGGGAAAAGAGCTGGGATTTTACCAAGTGTTTGTGGCCATAGAGCAGGACTTCTAGCAGGGCTCTGCTGGACCAAAAGTTGTCACTGCTATTCCCCTATGGTAGTTGGAGGTGAACGGGCTGTGGTTACAAATCTCTGGTGCATTACATCTGTGAAACAATTCTAATTTTTAGCAAAGATACATGAAAAAAATAAAAACCTTCAAAATTTGATCACCAAAATAATGACTTATTTGACTTACTTTGCTTAGCACATTGGGTAAAATTTTTAGCAGAACACATATTGAAATTTTTTCCTTATGTTTCCAGAAAACAGGTTTTGACATTTCATGCAAATTTGCAAAGGAGATAATTTCTATAAAATGTCAAATCCTGGTTTCTGGGAAAAATTAGAAAATTATCATCACTTTGTCATTCATGAATTAGCACAGAGAGTGGTAAAGGTTATAATGAGATTTGAAAAAAAAAAGAAAATTGGTGTATTCTCAATCTATAATGGTAGATAGGTATTAACCTGCTGAATTTAAATATTAGCGGGCAACAATATAAAATAATGTTGTTATTTTTCTGAAAACTGGACTTGAAGTATTCATTGCTATCATGTCCTCAGGAAATGATTTGCATGAAATGTCCAGCCCTAATTTCTTGGAAAATAAAACAAATATTATTCACTCGTCATCTATCAATTTTGTCACTGGATTAACAATTTAGCCATAATTATTTGTATACACAATGGTTATTCAAGCATGTCCACTTGTTTTCTTCCCCCAATTCTTTTTTTGTAAATATTATAACAAACATCAGGTCTGATACAAAAATTCTGTATTCCACTCAGTTTTTTTCCTCGTTAAAACCAATACTAATAAGCAGACCATAGAAAATATCCATTCAGTCAAGGAAAACACAATACAAACTCCATTTAGACATAAACGGAATTGTTTTCACTTCGCATAGATAAAGTCAAAATTCTATTAGATCAAGTATAGTCAATTTATCCACATTTTCACACAAAAGTTAAGCGGAGCCATAGTTAAGAATGGTACTCACATAAATATTTTCCTCATTTCTCCATGAAAACACACATTGTGGGTACTCATTATAAGTGCCTTGCTAAGGTACTTTTAATGAGCAAGGACAGCATATTTTTGAGGCCAAAAAAAATAAGAAAAATATCAACAGTTTTAGGGTGAAATAGCACCTTATCTAGAGCCCAGTAGCAAGGGCAACAAAATCACTAGAGTGAAAAATCGTTTCAAATCCAGCAAATAAATTGTGGTATAACGTTAAGAATATAAAATATGAGGCATAAATGGCACTGTAAAGAAACAATGGAGGCAAACCAATACCAATGGGCATTAACCCATTGCAGACTGAATGAACTCTCCCACACTATATA
Source organism: Anodontia alba (assembly GCA_964016985.1). Classification (NCBI taxonomy): domain Eukaryota; kingdom Metazoa; phylum Mollusca; class Bivalvia; order Lucinida; family Lucinidae; genus Anodontia; species Anodontia alba. Next base: position 58,230,024 of record OZ024836.1, on the reverse strand, counting down.
TTGGAAGATTTTATTTTTTATTTTAGGTATGTCAGGCTATATGATTTAGATATTCTTAGAGAAAAATGGTTACCTATTTGCAAACAGTGGAGACCCTGATCAGACGCCACATTTCGAGGTGTCTGATCTGGATCTGCACTGTTTGCCAATTACCCATTTAGGGGTCTCCAGAATACAATGGGTTAAGTAACACTTCAATGACCTAATAATTTTCACCCCGAAAGTGCCAAGTGAAAATTGTAGCAGACCACTCACTGAACAGGTTCATCAAGATAGAATGTCACATTACTCCAAAGGAATGTATTTACAATGATTGGATAAAAGACAAGGCTCCACCTGTTTCATCTGTGACTGACATTCATAAAGAATTATAGGTATTGTTGAGGATGAAAGTGTCACTCGGCTTTGGTGGTGCAAAGTGCATGCAGGCATTCAATATGTATTTTTCAGACAGCTGATCAGTGATTTAATTATTATTTAAGAACATGCACCAATATCATCACCAATACTTACTCAACAATAAAACCAGCTTTTTCTTGTCTTGTTCCTTGATTTGTATATATTTTCCATGCGTTATGACTAACAGGAATTTAGCATATACCGTATTTGACCTAATTAATGCACTGTGCGCTTAGATTTTTCAAAAATATTCGGAAAACTTGTAGTAAAATATAGTCCTACCTATACTAAGGGTACACTTTAAAAAAATATCGCCTAAGCATCATCAAATGATGCTAATGCGATATTTTTGTGTAGTTTTTTCTTTGTGATTTTCTTTATAAAAGCATATGTTGTGGGTACCCATTTGAATTGTATTGACAAGTTGATGCAATTCAAATGGGTACCCACAACATTTGCCTTCAAAAAGTACACTGGCTGTAATCTGAAGACTATGGAATTTGCTTGACTGTGCGCTTATAGGGTATGTGAGGTAATTTAGGTCGAGTATGGTAATTCTTTTTATCATATCCAAAGAAGAAAGTGAAAATTCTTCTTTGGATATGATAAAAAGAATTCTTTGGATTAATGTAGATGATATTCTAAAAAAAAATTATTGTTTTCTTGGGAAAATATGATTTGACAAACAATTCACATGAAACGCCAAGCCATATTTTTTATTTTATTTTTTCGAAAATATATAGAAAAAAAATAAATAAATGAATAAATAAAATTTTGTCTGCTGTTTTTGTGATTTTTTGCTTTAAGGTCTAAATTGTACTTAAACTGTACTGGAATTATGATTATCTGTAAATTACAATGGCGGTAATTTCAGAATTTTCACAAGGGTGTAAAGATTGAACAGAAAATTCACACTTCTTTCATGGGGGTAATTTATTTACAAGTATAAAATCTTTTGTAACTCTTTGCACACTTCAAGTGAATTTGCTGGATGACAAATATGTGGATTTTTTTTTTCAAATACCAGAAATTAGGATATCTAAGACCTATTTTCTGGTTGATTGGCTGGTTTGGAGTTAAATGGCTATAATCAACACTAATATGGTCATGTCGAGCTGGTCAGTTTACCTGACCACTCCTTTTCTTGACAGGCTTAGTCTTCTTAAAGCAATTAACAAGTACTTGCTCACATTTTTTTGCCAGGAACTGAAAACTGCCCTACCTGAATCAGCGGAAAGGGAAATGACCACAGAAAATATTTCATGATCTATCTCCAGGAATGTCAATGTTGCTGGTCCTGGTGGAGATTGAACCCTAGACCTCCTGATCACCAGTCTGATGTGCATCTTACTGAGCCACCAAGGCCTGCTCTATTTTATGGGAAAATATAGGAACAATAACACTCATTTGTCATGTACTGATTCTCATGTACTGAACATATCTTCAGCAGCTGCAAAGATGTAGAATTTACCTTAGCAATATCCAGGTTGTTACCCCTTGTCCTGCTGAATAAATTAAGATGCCACACCCATTTCTAATTTTCAGTCAATCAGATTACTTGATCAAGGTTGTTGATATAAATTTACATACTTAGTTGCAAACAGCGCAGAACCAGATCAGTTGGCTTCTTCAGAAGCCAACTGATCTTGATCTACACTGTTTGCAAAGGCAGAGTGTATCCAGGTTCAGCAGGACAAGGGTTAATACAAAGTCATGTACTTAATGACAAACAGTGCAGATCCAGATCTATCTACACTGTTTGCAAAGACAATGCATATCCGGGTTCAGCAGGACAAGTGTTTAGGTATCTTCTTCACAAACTTATTTCATTTCTTTTTTCAGCTTTTCAGTGAAACTAGGACTTGATGTTTTACTGTCAAATGATGTGTTTTCTTGAGTTGAGGTTTAATATTTTACTGTCAATAATCTTTTAGTCATGTAGTGATAGTGTCTGGCCTATTTTTATGGTACCACCTAACTACAGTATCCAGCCCCAAACACATTCTCAAATGAAACACCAAGCTCAGTTTTTTGAAAACAAGAATTTCACAGACTAGAATTCCAAGAATCAGATGTATCGCCTGCTTTAAGTGCCAACCATCTGATATGAAAAAAGAAAAAAAAAAAAAAAAAAAAAAAACACTGTATTTGTCCTAATAATCACTCCTAGCTATCCCTTGACCAGTATTTTGCAATGATATATATTCTAATGAAATCAATGCATCTGCAAAAGTTATTGAGCAGAAACCAATATCAACACTTGAAAACGAACAAAGCAGGAGTTGTCCTTCTTGCTTATGACACTTCTCCATGACCTGATATATGTCCTTAACCAACATTTTTAAATTAACTTGGCCAAACTTTTCTGAACAACATTTTCTTAAGTCTACAAGGCCCTCAAGGGCAGGTTTTTTTCATGACAATAGTCAGAAGTGGGCCAAAATCGTAACTGTCCGAGATTTTATGCCTGTACTTGTTATCTGCAATTTTGATGAAGATTCAATCAAAAATGAAGTCGCTATCATCCCAACAACATTTTCCCCATTATATGTCTATGGGAGACTAAAGGGCAAGTAACTCTCATGTGAATTGTCAGTTCTTATCTGCCCTAAAATTGAACTCTTCCAAGATTATATGGCTGTCCACATTACCTGCAAGTCTGATGAGGATTCGATCAAAAATGAAATCGCTATTGTCCGGACAACATTTTCCAAAGTCTACGAAGCCCTCAAGGGTGGATTACTCTCATGCCAATAGTCAAAAACAAGAGTTGTCAGAAGACAACGCAGCTCCCCGGAAAGGGCTGATCGGATAAGAAAATAATCTTTAAATATTAAAGTTTATATGCAGAACTTAAACATAGCAGAAATGACAGAGTAGAACCTGACTTTGATGTTGGAAGAATGTCAAACTGAGGGATGGGGTATATGCCATTGAAACGTCTTCCCTTAGGCTGGTGTGGATGAAATATGAAAGCTATATCTTACATACTTCAGCAGCCATGTACACTTTTCAAAACTTAAACACGGCTATAAATGACAAAGTATGACCTGATCTTGACCTAGGCAGAAGGTCAAACTGAGGAAGGGGTGTGTACTATTGAAAGGTCTTACCCTAAGGTAGGTGTGGGCCAAATATTAAAGCAGCATCTTGAATACTTCAGCAGTTACGAATACTTTTCAAAACTTAAATGCAAAACTTAAACATGTGTTTAAATGACTAAGTATAACCTGACCTTGACGCCAATGCCTGGGTGACAACATAAGCTCTCCAGGGACATAGTCCCAGCAAGCTAAAGCAGTATCTTGAATACTTCAGCAGTTACAAACACTTTTCAAAACTTAAATGCAGAACTTGAACATGGGTTCAGATGACAAAGTGTGACATGACCTTGACCTAGGCAGAAGGTCAAACTGAGGAAGAGGTGTGTGCTATTGAAAGATCTAACCCTAAGGCTGGTGTGGGCCAAATATTAGAGCTCTATCTTGAACACTTCAGCAGTTATGTACAATTCTCAAAACTTAAATGCAAAACTTAAACATGGGTGTAAAAGACAAAGTAAGAACTGAACTTGACCTACATAAAGAGTCTACATTTTGTGTATTTTGGAGATGGGGGTGTATGCTACTGAAAGGTCTTACCCTAAAGTAGGTGTAGGCCAAATATGAAGGCAGTACCTTAAACAGTTAAAAAACTATGCACACATTTGAAAACTTAAACATTGTGCTAACGCGGACGCCGACTCCAACGCAGACACCGACGCCAATGCCTGGGTGACAACATAAGCTCTCCAGGGACATAGTCCTGGCGAGCTAATGAGCCAAACTCAAACTTGTCTGAGATTTTATGCCTGTCCTCGTTATCTGTACGCTTGATGAAGATTCGATTAAAAATGAAGTCGCTATTGTCCGGACAACATTTTCCCCATTATATGTCTATGGGAGACTAAAGGGCAAGTAACTCTCATGTCAATAATCTGATTTGCCCCAAAATCAAACTTGTCCAAGATTTTACGGCTCTCCTCATTACCTGCAAGCCTGATGAAGATTCAATTAAAAATGAAATCGCTATCGTCCGGACAACATTTTCCTAAGGCTATCTAAGGGCAGGTAACTCTCATACCAATAGCTGAAACTGGGCAAAAATTGAACTTGCCTGTCCTCATTACCAGCAAGTTTGTTGAAGATTCAATCAACAAGAGCTGTCGGAGGACAGCGAGCTCGCCTGCTGGGTACATTTTATATTGTAACATTTTTATCATTAAGCCATATAATATAGGTCACACTGACCTAGATGTATTTGTATGTAAATCATTTTGTCACATAGATATAATAATCCAGGTATGACAATTCTCCATGAAATTGTAATAAAAATAAAAGGCAAAATCACTGAAGCATGAAATATAGGTCACAATGACCTAGATATAGTAAGTGGTCATTCATTGGGTCACATGGAACTAATATCCCAGGTGTGACATTTATCCAACAAATATTCAAGATATAAGGCAAAATCACTGAACCATGAAATATAGGTCACACCAACAGAGATATATTTTGACGTCAATAATCAGGTCACAAGGAACTAATATCCCTGGTGTGACATTTATCCAACAAATAGTATTCAAGATAAAGGCAAAATCACTGAACCATGAAATATAGGTCACAATGACCTAGATATAGTAAGTGGTCATTCATTGGGTCACATGGAAGTAATATCCCAGGTGTGACATTTATCCAACAAATAGTATTCAAGATATAAGGCAAAATCACTGAACCATGAAATATAGGTCACACCAACAGAGATATATTTTGACGTCAATAATCGGGTCACAAGGAACAAATATCCCAGGTGTGACATTTATCCAACAAATAGTATTCAAGATATAAGGCAAAATCACTGAACCATGAAATATAGGTCACACCAACAGAGATATATTTTGACGTCAATAATCGGGTCACAAGGAACTAATATCCCAGGTGTGACATTTATCCAACAAATAGTATTCAAGATATAAGGCAAAATCACTGAACCATGAAATATAGGTCACAATGACCTAGATATAGTAAGTGGTCATTCATTGGGTCACATGGAACTAATATCCCAGGTGTGACATTTATCCAACAAATAGTATTCAAGATATAAGGCAAAATCACTGAACCATGAAATATAGGTCACACCAACAGAGATATATTTTGACGTCAATAATCGGGTCACAAGGAACTAATATCCCAGGTGTGACATTTATCTAACAAATAGTATTCAAGATTTAAGGCAAAATCACTGAACCATGAAATATAGGTCACATCAACGGAGATATATTTTGACGTCAATAATCGGGTCACAAGGAACTAATATCCCAGGTGTGACATTTAACCAACAAATAGTATTCAAGATATAAGGCAAAATCACTGAACCATGAAATATAGGTCACAATGACCTAGATATAGTAAGTGGTCATTCATTGGGTCACATGGAAGTAATATCCCAGGTGTGACATTTAACCAACAAATAGTATTCAAGATATAAGGCAAAATCACTGAACCATGAAATATAGGTCACAATGACCTAGATATAGTAAGTGGTCATTAATTGGGTCACATGGAAGTAATATCCCAGGTGTGACATTTATCCAACAAATAGTATTCAAGATATAAGGCAAAATCACTGGACCGTGAAATCTAGGTGACCTGGACCGTAAAATGTAGGTCACCATGACCTTCACTCTCTTACACTTAAACCGATGTCACATAGTTAGCTGATGTATAACCAGTTGTGTCTATAACCTGTAGGCATATAAGATTTTACAAATGTGTCCTAGATTTTGACCCCTAGCCCCACCCATAAGGCCCACCCTGAGGTATGAACCCAGGGGTATGTTCTTTTGGAATCTCAGAAGACTCGTCCAGGTACCCAAATTCTAAATATGAATGCTCTATGAGGAGTGAAAGTCAAGATATAAGAATTTGAAAAACTTTAACACAGTATTACAAAGGTGTCCTAGATTCTGACCCCTAGCCCCACCCAGGGGCATGAACCCAGGGGTTTATTCTCTTGGAATCTCAGAAGACCCTCCAAGGTACCTAAGTTCCAAATTTGATGCCTCTGTGAGGAGTGACTGTTGAGATATAAGCATTTGAAAAACTTTAACGCAGTGTGACGGGAACGCAAACGCAAACGCAAACGCAAACGCAAACGCAAACGTGGACGACCGGGGTGACTACAATAGCTCTCCTTGTACTTCGTACAGGCGAGCTAAAAATGAAGTGGCTATCGTGCGGACAACATTTTCCCCATTATATGTCTATGGGAGACTAAAGGGTAAGAAACTCTCATGAGAGATCATGTGAATAGTCTGATCTGCCCCAATATCGAGCTTGTCCAAGATTTTATGGCTGTCCTCATCACCTGCAAGTCTGATGAACATTTGATCAAAAATAAAATTGCTATCATCTGGACAAAATTTTTCAAAGTCTATGGGGACCTCAAGAGCAGGTAACTTTCATGCCAATATAGTCGAAAACTGGGCCAAAAGGAAAGTTGCACAAGCTTTTGTGCCTGTCCTCATTATCTGCAAGTTTAATGAAGATTTGATCAAAAATGAAGTCACTATCGTCCAGACAACATTTTCCCCATTATATGTCTATGGGACCTTTTGGTTGCTGTGGAAACCAAAGTTCTGACCAGATCTGATCCAAAACCTAATACAATCAATCCCCCACCCCAATGATAGTACCTGTGAAATTTGTTCAAGATTGATCAACTGGCCTTTGAGATATTCTTGTTTGACACTGTGGACCCATGGATGGATGGGCACACGGAGCCTTGCTATGCTACAAGATCACCTTCTGAACCTTCGGCTTCGGTGAGCTAATAATATAGGTAACTTCTTATCTACAGCTAGTGCATATGAATAAAAGTGCAAAAACATTTATTGATTATGTTGGGGTTTATCAACACGTCAACTCTTGTGGGTCATTTTGTGTTGTCTCCCAAAGAAAGGGAGAAGAGATTTTTTATTGTGTTTGGGTTTAATGACATGTCAACCCTTGTGGGTCATTTTGTGTCATCTCCCAAAGAAAGGGAGAAGAGAGACAGAAGAGATCAGGGCTCGGGAAAACCGGAAAAATAGCCAGTCTGGACCGAAATTAAGAATTCTGGACCGATTTCAAACACCCCAAAACGCTAATAAATCGGTCCAACAGGTTTGTGCCTTGAACCCCATTTTTCCCAAACCAACCAATTTTCACAAATCAATGATGTCTAAAAAATCACAAACGGTCAAGTCTTTCCAAACTGACAATGTCCGCGCACCTTTTAAATGCGATATTATGGTAGTTAAAAGGCTCTAAACGGTCATTTGACATGCATATTGGAGAGACAGCTGAATAACGGCAACCTACCCGCAGCACAAATTAATTACGTCATTATCCAAACATTGTCAAAAAATCAACAATTCACTGACCTTTGTGCGGTAAACAAGCGATTAACACGAATCATCAGTAACGGTAGTCTGATAATTAATCCGTTTGTGTGACACGTGTGAATACACCGAGACTGCAAAACATCCAGGTGCAGTCGGCGTGTCCAAAAGATCAAAGATCGCTTTACTGAGAGTGATAAAAGAATGCACCGCTTGAACGCACCCGTTTTCTTCCTCTTCTTTTTTGTGTTGATCAACACGGTTTGTCGGTCCCAGATTCGATAAATGAATTCCCAAACCGTGTACGTCCTGATCAGATGTCGCATACAACGGCGTCTGATCTGGGTATTATTGATTGCTTTTTTTTTTTTTTTTTTGTTGATTGCCGTAACACGCGAGTATAATTCAAGGTAGATTTCACAGTAAAAATAAGTAATGAACCACTTGCGCTAGGCAAGATTGGTCAATGCTTAAAATTTAAGCAGTCTGATCAAATCTTGAAACACTGAAAACTGCAAAACCGCCCGTGGCGCAGGCCTTTTTTATTAGACCGAATTAGGTACATGAAAGTCGTTTCGTTCCGTCTCTCCTGTTTCCCGCCGTCTTCGCGCTAATACAAGACGGGAATCAGTTGTTTATAAATAGTTTAGGAAAACCCTGCGGAGGTGGAAATAACAACAAAACCGTTTTTTCTTTTTTTTTTTTTTTCTTTTTTTTCTTCTTTCTTTTTACATACCTGACTGTATTTATTGATGACGCCAGCTTTGATCATGCTCGTTGTACCCGGACTTCCGTCATATAACGGAGTTGAGGTGTATTATTTAAAAGGAGTTATAGGACTGCCAATTGTCATTAGTTTTCGTGACAGGTGATATACACATATTTTTTTTTTTTTTTTTTTTTTTTTTGGAAATGGGCTCATTGATGACGTCATCGTCATCGGCTGGACCGATTCAGATTTCGAAATTTCCAGAGCCCTGGAAGAGACAGTAGAGGAAATGAAAGAGAAGGACAGGCAAGAAAGAGGAACAGGAATGAAAGTGAAGAAACAGAAGAAATAGAAACTTTCCCCCTCTACCCTTACCTGCTAAAAGGATAGCAGGACTTGCCCAACTGTAAGCCAATATCAGTTGAACACCTAAGATACACGACACCTTTGCCACACTCGACCATCCCCAGAAAGGGAGAAAAGAGATAGAAGAGATAGTAAAAGTGATGAAAGAGAGGGACAGGGAAGAAAGAGGAACAGGAATGAAAGGAAAGAAACAGAAGAAATAAAAACAACCCCTCCTACCCTTACCTGCTACAAGGATAGCTAGCCTTGCCCAACTATAAGCCAATATCAGTTTGAGGCCCCGGTGATATAAGATACTCGACATTTATACAACTTTGCATTAACGTTGATGCAATGTCATCACATATAATTATACAATGTCACATTAACATCGATGCAACGATTTTAATGTGATGTAAAAACCTCATGTGTCCACTGGTTAGTAGACAGTATTTTTAATTTTTCTTTTTCTTACTCTTCCAAGAAGACAAGGTTCAACATTTTATCATGCGATCAATCTCCAATATTTTCTTGGAAAAATAAGTTTATTACCTGCCAATGCCCTGGTAAGTTTACAAAGTTGGTTTGGTTGATTTGGAGTATAATGGCCCAGTCAACACTACTAAGGTCATTTTGAGCTGTTCAGTTTACCTAGGGCAGGCTTAGTCCTCTAAGCAGTTAACCAGTACCTGTGCACATTCTTTCGCTAGAAACAGACAACTGCCCATCTTGAATCCGCAGAAGGAAGAGAATAACTGTAGAAAATATTTCACAATCAATCTCCACGAAAGAATGTTGTCAGGCCCAGTGAGGATCAAACTCACAACCTCTTAATCACCCGTCTAAAGCCCATCCGATTGAGCCACTGAGGTCAAGTTTACTAAGTAAAAGGATTAAGTCCCAATGCTTGACTTGATGTTCGTCAGATTAGTTACAGAAACTTACATCTTCTTTCTAAAGAGCCACCATACATGACCTTCCTGCCTAACTTCTGTTTTACAGACATTGTTAATTACCATATCCAATCATTACCTAACTATGGTCCAATCATGAACTAACTATAAGTTTAAAATCTAACATCAAAAGTATAACATTTCACAAGATTGTACTTACCCCAAACATTTGGACAGTCATGCTTGAGTAAACAATGCTGACCCTGATCAAACTGCTCCTTCAGGAGCAGTTTCATCAGGGTCTGCATTGTTTAGCATTCAGTCAACATGTCTTTATCAGACACATACCAGGAAATACAATGGATTTGTTCAAATTTCGGGATAATTGTGGTAGGGATAAAGGAATCCAAATATTTAGAACATTGACGGTAACATGTTTATACTATATTTCTAGCTCTAAGACTATATTTTTTTTCTTATTTCTCAATGAAAAAATATGCTGTGGGTACTCATTAGAAGCATCTTATGATGGCACATGTAAGAAGTACCTACAACATATGTTTCCATGTAGAAATAAGAAAAATATAAAGTTTTTCACTGAAAAAAGTGCTCTTATCTGCAGCTATGTATACTACAGAGATATGTGACAAATTAGGAGGAGAAATAAGTTGCCTGAAGATGTTTGGAAAGATCTACCACACTGGTGATATACTGCGAATCAACAAAATAAATATTGCCATTCAACCGGATCAAATTCTTCAGATTTTCTGTTCAGTCTTTTAAGTGATCATTGCAGTTCAAACTGCAATTCTTGCTGCACAGGTAAAAACTGATTAAGCATAAGATTTAAGGGCAACAAATACCCTTTCAAGAGAAGCAATGCTGTTGAAATTTTTTCACCTCCCTTCTGATGATGATGATAATGATTGTGATGACAATGATGATGATGATGATGATGATAAGTTCAGGTTAACAACACATCAATCCATGAGGGCCAGTTTCATTAAAATGGTATATAGAGTTATTTAGTAATGAAATTTCTTTCTGAAAAGGGGTCAACACTAAAAGGATAAAATTTTTCTCCCATAATTTGCTCCAAAATTCTTTCCTTTTAGGGTAGAGCCCTTTTCAGAAGTGGACTTATGTACTGGAATGCAAACAAATTCATAAAAGTTGCCTCTCTTTTTAAAATAGCAGAAAATATATAAAGTGTAAGAAATAGCCTGAATTGAAAATTGACTGGTTGAAATGCAACAATAACTTTGCTGATTTGCACTATACCACCAGTGCATCAGCATACCAATAGTAAAATATATGGGGAACACTCCAGACAAGCACCATATCAAAATAAATATTTTTTTCTTATTTCTGTAAACAATTATATATTGTGGCATTTCATTAGAATGTTATCTGAGGTGATTCTAATGAGAAATCACAACACAAATTTTCAAGAGAAAAAAATCAGTGATATTTTTTTATAAGAAAAGTACCTTATTTGGAGATCTAGACAAGTGGTTTTTGAAATGGAGAAAATCAAAATAACCTTAAATAAATGTTTTCTAACTATTTATCCATTTATAGGCTAACAGAGATTAGGGTTTAAGCTGAGAAAAATGAGAATGAAGACAAGTGCCTACTCATTCAAAAGAGTTGAGACAAGACAACATATAGCTCACCTGAAATATTCATCAGTACTCAGTGGAATGAACATTTTGATGTGATAAAATGACAACTTGGGATTTGTTTTGCTTTCCTTCTGAAAAAGGGATATGCTCTAAAAGGAGAGTTTGCTCCCCTTGGGAGCAAACTCTTTCCTTTTAGAGCATATCCCTTGTCAGAAGGAGTCTGGTGTACAAGAATGCAAACAGGAAGTCACAAAAGTTGTCTCCCTTGTAAACAAGAGCTGTCAGCAGATAGCATAGCTCACCTGGGATTGGGGCGATTGCTCTTTCCAACCAGTCTGATCTGGGTCTGCACTGTTTGCTTAGGCCTATCCATCCCAATACTTAGAATCATTATGGTAAGAGGAAATGTTATGGCATTTTAGCTCTTGATAAGATTTCTTGTGCTATGGTTTGGTCATTTTGTTGTCATGAATTTGACATTATCAGGGACTGATTATAAAATTTCGAAGTCTGTGACCTTGACCTTGAGGTCAGAGGCATAGGTGAGGATGATGATGAATAAACATTTGGACCTGTATCTATTATCATTCCAAATATGAACCAAATCTATCATATGGTTAGGAAAATATGAGCTCTTAAAACACTGTAATATAAAATTTCTTAAGTTCTTAACTTTGACCTTGAGGCCATGGGCAAAGGCAGTGAGTATTGCTGAATAAAACTTTGGAACTGTATCTATCATCATACCAAACATGAACAAAATCCATCATATGGTTTGGAGAATATGAGCTCTTTAAAAATCTTTAACATTAAAAATTTCTAAGTACATGACCTTGACCTGACCTTGACCTTGAGGTAATGGGCTGGGGTATTGCTGAATAAAACTTTGGAACTATATCTATCATCATACCAAATATGAACCAAATCTATCAAATGGTCTAGAAAATATAAGCTCTTAAAAAACTTTAACGTAAATGTGGACGCCGACTCCGACGTTGACGCCAACGCCAATGCCGATGCCGGGGTAGTGTAATAGCTCTTCCCTGACTTTGTCCAGGTGAGCTAAAAATGGCAGAAAATCTACTAGGTGCATCTAGTCCCTGTAACTGTAACCAAAGCAGACCTTCAAAAGATTGATGGTACCCATCAGACTATAAAAAAAAATATTTTACTACCACCAAATGGCCAATCATCAGGTCTAATATAACCCTTAGCATGTTGCGTAAACATTTCAGAAGATGGCATTTTGAAATTTTTTTTTTTCTAATTTTTTTTTCCAGTAAAAAGGACTTGACATTCCATGCAAATTGTCTCCTAAGTAAACAATCTGCGCAGAATGTCAAATTCTATTTTCTGGGAAAAATAAGTAAAATATCTGTTTGTCGTCTGCTGAATTTGTCGAGTGAGCAGTCAGGGTTAAAGCTGTATTTAAGGCCTATTGATCAACATTTTCAGATGTCCTGATACTAGTAAGATGTTACCTTGGCAACAGAAAACACTGATATAGCACTGATAAAATGTGTGTGTATGAGTGTGTTTGTGGGTGTGTGTTGTATATTCATGCATGCATGTGCATACATGTGTGCATGTGAGTTCATGAAAAAACACTTTTGAATGAGATGCCTCCTGAAACTGTCACACTGTCACGGAAAACAGAATTAGACTCTCATGCAAATTATCTAAAATGGAAACAATTTAAGTGGAATGCCAAATTCTGATTTCTAGGAAAAATAGGAAAATCTTCTGCTGAATCAGCCCAGAGAGTGGTAAAGGCTAAAGGTTAATCTGGAGCTTTGTAACTTAACGAAGCCTATCGAGCAGCCATTAAACCTACATTAAAATATTTTATGGCCATCACACCCTTCATAGAAAAAAATCAACCAAACTAATTGAATGTAAATTCAATAAGTCTCTTTTATGGAAAAAGATCTGAATTATGTATGGGCTATTTTTTTTAGGAAACTGAATGCATTAATAGTTGATTTTTTTTTTTTTTTTGAATGAGTTGAGGTTTTACAGCCTAGTCAACCCATTAGTGTCATGTCAAGCTGGTCAGTTTCCTTAAACTACCTTATTCCTAGGCAGGCTTAGTCCTCTAAGCAGTTAACCAGTATTTGTATACATTCTTTCCCCAAAAAGTGACAACTGCCCTTCTTGAATCGGCAAAGGGGGAGAATGGCCGTAGAAAATATTTCATGATCAATCTCTATGAAAGAACATTGATGGATGTGGCAGGGATCAACCCGCGATCACCTGATCTCCAGTCGACTGTGCATCCAACTCAGCTACCCAGGCTGACGATTTATAGTTGAAAAATTGAAATAAAACACGTTTATATGTACATGTATATGGATGAGCATAATGTACGTGTTGATGAACACAAGTACAAGTAAAATTCCACTATCAAAACCATCTTTGAGGCTGCTTCAAAGTGGTCTTTTTAGTAGTTGATTGATTGTGTTGGGGTTTAACGACACGTTAACCCTTGTGGGTCATTTTGTGTCGTCTCCCAGAGAAAGGGAGAAGTGATAGAAGAGATAGTTGAAGAGATGAAAGAGAGGAACAGGGAAGAAAGAGGAACAGGAATGAAAGTGAAGAAACAGAAGAAATAAAAACATTCCCCCTCTACCCTTACCTGCTACAAGGATAGCAGCCCTTGCCCAGCTGTAAGCCAATATCAGTTGGACGCCCCGGTGACATAAGATACACGACACCTTCGCACCACCCGACCACCCCCGTCTTTTTAGTAGGGTGGTCTTAACCTTTATCCTGCTGAATAAATTAAGGTGCCATGCCCACTTCTAATTTTCAGCCAGTCATGTTACTTGATCCAGATTGTTGATATAAATTCACATACTGAATGGCAAACAGTGCAGATCCAGATCAGTTGGCTTCTCTTCAGAAGCCAACTGATCTGGATCTGCACAGTTTGCCATTCTGAATGTGAATTTATATCAACAATCTGGATCAAGTAATCTGATTGGCTGAAAATTTGAAAAGGGCGTGGCATCTTAATTTATTCAGCAGGACAAGGTTTAATAGGGGAATTTTACTGTATATTATGCATACTGTCATCTGCTACAATTTTGTCTGGGCATATCAAAATCACTTTTTTAACAAAATTTTTACCTCGAAATGCAAAAATCCAGCCGAGCATCAGCAAGAAAGCTACCAGTAATCCTCACAGACAAACAATCTGTCCAAATAGTTTAGTTTTATCTAACATTTTAATGTTATCTATATTTTTATTCAGACAAGCTATTCTTTCCATTTATTTCTTTAATGTTTACTGCTCTCTGGGTAAATAATATTAACATTTTTCCCTTCAAAAAAATACCTTATCTGGAGAGCAGTAACTGCAGATCATTTCTTCTGATTAGAGGCAAAACAAAACAAAAAAAGACAATTTAACTGTTAAAGTGCTCATCACAATTGCCACAGATGATATTTTGATTTTTTTTTTTTTTCAGAGAAAATAAGGCTTGACATTTCATGTGAATCATCTGCCTGCAGATGATTCACATGAAATGCCAAGTCTTATTTACCCTGAAAAATAATAAAAATAAATAAAAATTTAGACTGTTGCCTGCTACAGTTTTGCTAAGCGCATTAAGGGTTAACGATATGACTCACCAAATTTGGCAAAAATCTGCAAAATTATCTTTTTCTGATTTGCTTTGTTTTTGGCGTAAACAAATCACCCACACAATGACCTAATTAACCACAAAATGTCAGCCAATCCTAAAGACGTCTGAATTATGACCTGAAAGATAGGCATCTTTTTGTTTGTCTTCTTTACAAATAAAATATAACCAAATACAATGAAAAAAATAAGTCTGAAACATGAATATATTTTCACAGTACTGCAGTCACTTTAAGCTTTGTAAGCGCCATTCAAAACTGTAGCAAATGCCATTCTAAAATATTTTCTTCTTATTTTCTTGGAAAACAAGAATGTTATCTGCTGCTCTTGAGGTGGGCACTTATGGGTTAACAGAGTGGTACCTGATTCAAAATGCCTCACTAAAGAGCAAGATGATGATGATAATGATGATGATGATGATGATGATGATATGATGATGATAACAATTTGGTGTTTTACATCTCTTTCAACATTATTAACCCTTGTCCTGCTGAATAAATTAAGATGCCACGCTCACTTCTAATTTTCAGCCAATCAGGTTACTTTATCCAGATTGTTGCTATAAATTTGCATACTTGATGCCAAACAGTGCAGATCAAGATCAGTTGGCTTCTTCAGAAGCCAACTGATCTGGATCTACACTGTTTGCAAAACAGGGTATATCCGGGTTCAGCAGGACAAGGGTTAAAGTCATATCAAGATGAAGGGGTGATAATGAAAGGCTCTGTGCAATGAAGCACCACACATATAGTCATGAGCTCAACAGCTCTGCCGCTACGGGATTTGAAAACTGGACCGCATGATCCAAGGTAAGGAGCACTAATCATCAGAAAACCATGCTTCATACTAACTCTTTGCATGCTGGATAATTTTGCATGCTTTTTTGTCATCTGTGGAGTTTTTCTTTTTTTAAATTAACTTTTTTCAAAAAAATTTCAGGAATTAACCCTTGTCCTGCTGAATAAATGAAGAGGCCATGCCCAATTCTAATTTTCAGCCAATCAGATTACTTGATCCAGATTGTTGATATAAATTCACATACTTAATGGCAAACAGTGCAGATCCAGATCAGTTGGCTTCTTCTGAAGCCAACTGATCTGGATCTACACTGTTTGCAAAGGCAGGGTATATCCGGGTTCAGCAGGACAAGGGTTAATACTATCAGAGTGTCAAACAGTTTGGATCCAGATCAGGCCCAACATTTTGTCAGGCCTGATCTGGGTCCAAACTGTTTGCAAAGTTTATCAGCAGATGACAAAAGTCACCAGTGGGGAAAGAGCCGAAGAACAAGCCCACCTCAACAGATTATGTCTGATAATGTCCAGTTAAAGATTGATATCATAGTACAGGTCATGAAGGGAACCTCAGCATTGCAGGTAGAGTAAATGTCAACATCAAATTCACAGATAACACTACCAGAATTGAGAGAGAGAAGAAGGAACTCAAGTGACAGGTTGATTATCTTGACAAAAACATTTAGGTCTACAAAATGGGAATTGGACCACAGAGAAGACAAAAGTGATGATAAACAATCTACAAGAATCTGAACTTGATATTACAGCAAATGGCACCAGTCTTAAAGCAGTAACGAGTTTCAAATGCATGTACAGATAGGCCTTTGCAAACAGTGTAGAGCCAGATCAGAAGTCACAGAATGTGGCATCTGATCAGAGTCTACAATGTTTGCCATACATACAGCAATATTTTAGACATATCAACAGGTAGTAGAATGGACTATTTCAAGTTTTGGGACAAGTATTGTAAGTAGATAAGGTGTCCAAATACTTAGGGTAAATACGGTACCTATCATCCATCATGCTTAACCCTTGTCATGCTGAATATATTAAGATGCCACACCCACTTCTAATTTCCAGCCAATCAGACTAGACAGTGCCCAGTGGGGCACATATACCCCCGATCAGCGCTACCGCCACTTTTTAAAGAGCACAAAGTATGTATTTGTTTGTGTTGAGGTTTTACGGCCCAGTCAACCCAATAGGGTCATGTCAAGTGCGGTCAGTTTACCGAACCACACATTTACTGGGCAGGCTTAGTCCTCTAAGCGGTTAACCAGTATTGTGCACATTCTTTCGCCAGAAATTGACAACTGCCCTTCTTGAATCAGCGGAAGGGAGAGAATGACCGTAGAAAATATTTCATGATCAATCTCCACGAAAGAATGTTGCCGACCTCGGCGGGGGTTGAACCCGTGACCTCCTGGTCTCCAGTCGGACGGCGTATCCAACTGAGCCACCGAGGCTGGCCACAAAGTATGTAGCTTTGACTCTGGAGATGGCAGTTGTATGCTGTATGTTATAACATTGAAAAAATTCAATCACACATAATATGAAGCCCTTGACCTCAAAGGTCAGGCACAGGTGCAGGGACTGAGCTAAATAAAACTTTAGCCCTATAACTATCACCATATACCAGTGAAATCAGTCTTTATAATATAAGCAAACATGACATTTGTATGAAACGTCTGTGACCTTGACTTAAAAGCCATGCCCCAGCTTGGGGATGATGCCGAGAAAAACTTGACCTATATATACCATCATGCTTAATATTAATGAAACCAACAAAAGGGTCTTCATAATATAGCTATATAAACTTAGATGCAATTTTTTTTTTTTACTTTAATATGAAATTTCTAGGTCTGTGACCTTGACCTCAAGGTCATACCCCAGGATAAGGATGATGCTGAGTAAAACTCTAGACCTATATCTACCAACATGTAAAATATAAATGAAATTCCTCAAAGGGTCTTGATGGTATAGTATATAAACATAAACACAAAAATTTTGACTTATTTATGAAAATTCTAAGTCTGTGACCTTGACCCCAACGTTATTCCCTGGGATAGGGATGGTGCCAATAAAAACTTTAGAGCTATATCTACCACCATGCCAAATATGAATGAAATCCATCAAAGGGTCTTCAAAATATGAGGTCTTATAAACTTTAATGTAAAAACTTTGACCCCAAGACAAAAATAAAGTATGAACGAATAATGCTTCACCGGATGAACGGACAGACCAACAGATTCCTTGCTCAATTAGGGAATACTGAAATTTAACAAAAGGTCTTGATGATATGGCTATATAAACTTAAACGCAAAAATTTTTTACTTTTATATGAAAATTCTAAGTTCGTGACCTTGACCTCGGTCACAACCTGAGTGGGGATCATGTGGAGTAAGACTCTAGGCTGATATCTAGCAACATGTCAAATATAAATGAAATTCCTAAAGAGTCTTGATGATATAGCTATATAAACTTAAACACAAAAAACTTTGACTTTTTTATGAAAATTCTAAGTCCATGGCCTTGACCCCAAGGTCACCCCCGGGGTGGGGATGGTGCTGATAAAAACTTTAGACCTATATCTATCATCATGCCAAATATGAATGAAATCCATCAAAGGGCCTTCAAAATATGAGATCTTATAAACTTTAACGCAAAAACTTTGACCCTGACTTTTTTATGAAAATTCGAAGTCCGTGACCTTGACTCCAAGGTCAGCACTGGGGTGGGGATGGTGCTGATAAAAACTTTAGACCTATATCTACCATCATGCCAAATATGAATGAAATCCATCAAAGGGTCTCCAAAATATGAGGTCTTATAAACTTTAACGCAAAAACTTTGACCCTGACTTTTTATGAAAATTCGAAGTCCGTGACCTTGACCCCAAGGTCACCCCTGGGGTGGGGATGGTGCTGATAAAAACTTTAGGTCTTTATCTACCATCATGCCAAATGTGAATGAAATCCATCAAAGGGTCTTCAAAATATGAGGTCTTATAAACTTTAACGCAAAAACTTTGACCCTGTGACGGAAAGACGAACGAACGAACGAATGAACGAACGAACATATGAACGAACGAACGTACATACGAACGAACGGACGAACGGAAAAGCGAAAACTATATACCCCCACATACTTCGTATGTCGGGGGTATAATTACTTGATCCGGGCTTTTGTTTGAACTTCACATATTTAATGACAAACAGTGCAGATCCAGTTCAGTTGGCTTCTTCAAGCCAACTGATAAAAAGAAGCCAAGCCAACTGATATGAAAACAATTATATTGTGGGTACTCATCTGAAGCGCCACACCAAGGTGCTTCTAATGAGTACCAACAATACATATTTTTGTGCTGAAATAAGAAAAATGTCACCAGTTTTTGGTTGAAAAAAGTGCCTTATCTTTGTTTTATTCGAGATTTGTCTCGCTTTCAACAATCTTTCAGACATACTTCGACAGTGTCTGGATGTGGCAGAGAGTTCAATGCTCACTTTACACCCCAGACACTTGACATGATATTCCACCGAGTCACATTGTACTGACACTGAGCTGACCGGTTCTGATTCTTAGCTCTACTTCTTAACCCTTGTCCTGCTGAACCCGGATATGTCCTGTCTTTGCAAACAGTGCAGATTCAGATCAGTTGGCTTCTGAAGAAGCCAACTGATCTGGATCTGCACTGTTTGCCATTAAGTATGTGAGTTTATATCAACAACCTGGATCAAGTAATCTGATTGGCTGAAAATTAGAAATGGGTGTGGCATCTTAATTTATTCAGCAGGACAAGGGTTAATGCTGAGCGCCAAGCATCAAGTACCATTTCTAAAGTATTTGGTATGACTCGGCCTGAGGGATCGAACCTGCAACCTCCCGGTCACAAAGCGGATGCTCTATCAACTAAGCCACTGCGCTGGTAAGTGCCTTAGTTGGAGCTCTGACACGCTGATCAGATTTAACATTCTATTTGCATAGGCCTGTTTGTCTACATATTTATGGTAAATATGGTAATAATTATACCTTTTAGCCCTAAGTCTGTAATTAACCCTTGTCATGCTGAATAAATTAAGATGCCACGCAGACTTCTAATTATCAACCAATCAGTTTACTTGATCTAGGTCAACCAGATCTGCAATGTCAAGCAGCAAGACATTGTCTGAATGGCAAACAGTGCAGATCCAGAATCATTTTACAAGATTTTTCCTCTACCTAATCATCCTCATAGCACCAGATAAACAAGTAGCCTAAGAGGGCAACAATTGCTCACCTGAGGAACAGTTAGCTGAAAGTATGAATATAATTCAAAACTCAGAGCAACCATCACAGTGCCATAGGTTTCATCCTATGCATACATAGTTAACACAAACACACATTTTTTTTTTCTTCCAAGTTTTTTTCAAACACCCCTTATTGATTGGAAAAATATATCGTCTAAGACACCTGATGAGAGTAAATTAGGCCATAGAAACCAGAGGCCCAAAATCGAACTTGCTCAAGCTTTTATGCCTGTCCTGATTACCAGCAACTTGATGACGATTCGATCAAAAATGAACGCGCTAGCATGGAGACACCATTTTCCCATTAAAATGAAGTCTCTTGCATCAGAACAACATTTTCTGAGTCCACGGGTCACTCAAGGGCATTTAACTCTCATGCCAATAGTCCAAACTGCGCTAAAATTAAACTTGTTCAAGATTTTGTGTTTGTCCCTGTTATCTGCAAGTTTGATGAAGATCCAATTAAAAATGAAGTCGCTATCATCACGACAACATTTTCCCCATTATATGCCAAATGGAGACTTAACCCTTGTCCTGCTGAACCCGGATATGTCCTTTTTTGCAAACAGTGTAGATCCAGATCAGTTGGCTTCTGAAGAAGCCAACTGATCTGGATCTGCACTGTTTGCCATTTAGTATATAAATTTATAGCAACAATCCCGATCAAGTAATCTGATTGGCTGAAAATTAGAAGTGGGTGTGACATCTTAATTTATTCAGCAGGACAAGGGTTAATGGCAAGTAACTCTAATGTGAATATAGTCCCATCTGACTCAAATCAATCTCATCCAAGACTTTATGGCTGTCCTCATTACCTGTAAGTCTGATGAAGATTCGATCAAAAATGAAGTCCCTATCATCAGGACAACATTTCCCTAAGTCTGTGAGGCCTAAAGAGTGGGTAACTCTCATGCTGATAGTTGAAACTGGGCCAAAATGGAACTTATCCAAGATTTTTATGTCTGTCATCTTTATCTGCAAGTTTGATGAAGATTTGATCAAAAATGAAGAAGTCACTATCGCCCAGACAATATTTCCCTGTTATATGTCTATAAGACCTTTTGGTTACTGTGGAAACCAGAGTTCTGACCAGATCTGCCTCAAAACATAATACAGCCAATCCCCTACCCCAATGATGGTACCTGATCAAGATTGGCCAAATGGCCTTGGAGACATTCTTGTTCCAAAGTGTGGACGACGACAGACGTCGGATGCCAGAGCCTTGCTATACTATAAACTGACCTTGTGAGCCTTCAGCTAAAATATTTACCCTTAAAGCACCAATCACAACTGCAACAAGGACATTTTGAATTTTTTTTTTTAATTTTTCAAAGGAAATAAGTCTTGATACTTCATGTGAATTATCTGAAAAAACAGATGATTCACATGAAATGTCAAGACTTATTTTCTCAAAAAAACATCACATAAACAAATGCATTTCTTTAGATAACTCTTCAGTGTCAGTGTGACAATAAATAAAAAAGACAGCATTATCACTTAGCAACTGTTTTGATGTAACGTCATGAATGGCCACACATGTACGTTAACAATGCAAAGCATTTAATTGAGGTTTAAATCATCATCATCATCATCATTGGATTTTTGATTAAAGTGCAGGTACAGGGGCAACATCCACATCAGTGGACCCCTTTCCAGGTAGCTGGCTTGCTGCATGCATGGCTGATCTCACGCCAGATCTCTAGGTATGTCTAGCATGAGAGTCGACAGCAGAGAGCTTCCACTCTCTGCAATCACTCTCTGCCAGCTGCTTCCATGTCATCTTGGGCCTCCCACGCCCACGTTTTCCATCAACCTGTATGTCAAAGGCTGTCTTGACTGCACAATTGGAGCGTTCCACATGTCCATACCAGCGGAACCTTCTCTCCTTCAGAATGAGGTCCAGATCCTCAATGCCAAGCCATACAAGTAGCTCACTGGACCTGATGGTGACAATGTCTTGCTGCTTGACATTGCAGATCTGTTTGATCATTGCCCCGTCATTCCGCTGCAGATGGGAGGTTTGGTTTTGTCAATGGCCAAGTCTCACTGGCATGGAGCATTGCGCTCCACACACAAGAGCTGTACAGGCTGCCACGGGTCTTGAAAGAAAGGTGGCAGGAAGAGAAAACTGGTAGCAGCTCCTTGAAATTCTTCCAGGCAGTTTTCACACATGTTGTGGTTGAAAGTTCACAGCCACCGGCTGCTGAGAGCATGTCTCCTAGGTAGCACAAGAATTCCGCGGAAGGCGTCATCGCACCTGCTGGCGCAAAAGTCACAAGAGCCTCAATCAGAATGTGGTAATTAAATAAGTTTATTTCATTCTTAGCAGTGCTTACTTGGAAAACTGGGTTGAAAAAAATGTAGGCAAAGTGCCTAGTGGGGCACATATATTCCAGGCCAGTCCCATTCCCTCTAATGGCTATATCTTCAGCACTGACTTTTCGTATCATACAGCCCAATGATAATGGAATGTTGACGTAAAATGTGTAAAAGTCACTGGAGCATGAAATATAGGTCAAGGTCACGGGTCAAGGTACCTGCTAATTCAGTAGATCAAGGAGAAGCACAATGCAAGGTATGGTGGTTGTAGGCCTTACAGTTGAGGAGTTATCAAACATCAACGTAAAATGTGTCAAATATAGGTCAAGGTCACTGGGTCAAGGTACCTGCCAAGCCAGGGCAATGAGGTGAAGCACTATGCAAGGTTTAGTGGTTGTAGGTCTTATATTTGAGGAGATACCGAACATCAATATAAAATGTGTCAAAGTCACTGGAGTGCACAATATAGGTCAAGGTCACCAGGTCAAGGTACCTGTCGAGTCAGTACATCGAGAAGAAGTGCTATATAAGGTTTGGTGGTTGAAGGCCTTACAGTTGAGGACATATGGAAGGGTGACCTAAAAGGTGTAAAAGTCAATGGAGCATGAAATATAGGTCAAGGTCACCCAGTCAAGGTACCTGCAGAGTCCGTACATTGAGGAGAAGCACTATGCAAGGTTCGATGGTTATAGGCCTTATAGTTGAGGAGATATTGAACGTTGACGTAAAATGTGTAAAAGGCACTGGAGCTCAAAATATAGGTCAAGGTCACCGGGTCAAGATACCTGCCAAGTCAGTACATATAGGAGAAGCACTATGCAAGGTTTGGTGGCTAGAGGTCTTACACTTGAGGAGATCTGGAATGTTGATGTAAATTATGTCAAAGTCACTGCAGCCAAAATATAGGTCAAGGTCACCAGGTCAAGGTATCTGCTAAGTCAGTACATTGAGGAGAAGCACTTTGCAAGGTTTGATGGTTGTAGGCCTTATAGTTGAGGAGATATCGAATGTCGACGCAAAATATGTCAAAGTCACTGGAGCGCAAAATATAGGTCAAGGTCACCGGGTCAAGGTACCTGCCAAGTTTGTACATCTAGAAGAAGCACTATGCAAGGTTTGGTAGTTGTATGCCTTATAGTTGAGAAGATCTGGAATGTCAACGTAAATTGTGTCAAAGTCAATGGAGCGCAAAATATAGGTCAAGGTCACTGGGTCAACATATCTGCCAAGTCAGGAGGTCAGGGAGATGTGTCATGCAAGGAATGATGGTTGTTGTAGAATTGTAGTTGATTAGAATACAAACTTTGACGTAAATGTCGAACTTCGACATAACAGAACTGTTAAGAGACAGACGGACGGACGAACGGACAGACGAATGGAAAGGCGGGCACCTATGTCTCAAAGTCAGGAGGTCAGGGAGATATTTCATACAAGGTTTGATGGTTGTTTAGTCTTGTAGTTGATTAGAATACTAACTTTGACATAAATGTCGAACTTTGACATAACAGAACTGTTAAGAGATGGACAGACGGACAGACGAACAGACAGACGAATGGAAAAGTGGCACCTGTGTCGCAAAGTCGGGAGGTCAGGGAGATGTTTCATGCAAGGTTTGATGGTTGTTTAGTCTTGTAGTTGATTAAAATACTAACTTTGACATAAATGTCGAACTTCGACATAAATGTTGACAGACGGACGGACGAATGGACAGACATACGGAAAAGCGGACGCCTATGTTGCAAAGTCAGGAGGTCAGGGAGATGTTTCATGAAAGGTTTGATGGTTGTTTAGTCTTGTAGTTGATTAGAATACTAACTTTGACATAAATGTCGAACGTCGACATAAATGTTGACAGACGGACGGACGGACGGACGGACGGACTGACGGACGGACGGACGGACGGAAAATCGGACGCCTATATCGCACCCTGCTACAAGCAGGTGCGATAAAAAGGAAGCTACCACCTCCAGCTTGTCAGGTCCGACTTGTTCCCTCTGTGGTCTGCCATCCAAGGGGCTTGCAGTTCCCTGGCATGATGTACATCTGTAATCAGAGTCCTTTGTCAAGCACTTGAGCCCACTGCATTTTTTGTGCACCCGGTGCTTGCAGCTGTTGCAGAAGATGCTGTTGCTGCCCACTCCAGTGCGACAGACGGCACATGGAAACTCGCCTGAACTATGCTGGAGGTCCAGGCCTGTACCACAGATCATGACCTTTGTCTTTCCACCATTTAATCTCAGTCCTTTCTCCTCCATTGCTTCTTTCCAAGTCAAGAGCCTCCTGACACATTCCTCGAGCGATTCAGCAATGATAACAAGGTCATCGGCATAGAGGTCCTTCCAGGGGACCCAAAAGTGGAACTTGCGTGACAATGCTTCAAGCACAATAATGAAGAGCAGCGGGCTGAGTACCGAACCTTGGTGAATACTGACCTTGCACAATCCACTCCTCCACACCAAGTTTTCTCAATCAAACGCTTTCTCCAGGTCTAGGAAAGCCATGCTTAGACTCTTGTTGGCAGCTAGACTTCTCTTGCAGCTGCCTGACAACAAAGAATGCACCTGTTGTGCCTCTGCCTGGGACGAAGACAAACTGGGACTGGTCGATTGACACCAACTGTCTGATAAGGCCTTCCACAATCCTCTCCAGGACTTTCATGATCTACTCTGTCAGCTTGAGACTGCAGTAGTTGCCCCTTTCCAATGCATTCCTTTTACCCTTGTAGAGGCAGACAATGAAACTCTGCTCCCATTCGGAGGGTACCTTGCCATCGCGAATGATTGCAGCTGCAAGGTCACAGATCACGGAGGCTCCCATGTCACCTGCTGCTTGTATTTTCTCCACCACTATGCCTGATGGGCCCAGTGCTTTGCCCGCCTTCAGCTGAGAGATAGCCTTCTTAGTGGTATCAATGGTAAACGGGATGGGTGGGCCTTCCACTGGAGGTTCGTCAGACAGGTGGTCTGGGTCCCAGTCAAACTCAATGTAGAGAAGCCTTTGGTAGTGCTCTAACCAGACCTTCTGCTTTAAGTCTTTGCTCACTGACATCTCCCCTGCATCATTCTTCTCCAGTTTGTCACCCACTTCTAAACAGGTTAGCAAGGCAGTAGACTTCTGAAGACTTGGGGGTCAATATTCTCATGGACCTTCTTGTCAGCTTCCTGAGGAGCATGGTGCACTGCATGTCTAGCAATGCGTTTGGCTGCATCATATGATGCCCTAGTGCCTTTACCAGTCTTCCAGGCCTTGAAAGTTTTTGGCTTGGCAGAAATGGCCTTTTCCATGTGCTCATTCCACCACCAGGTTTCACCACATCAACGGTGGGGCCCAAGTTGTGCCACACACCTCCTCAGTTGTCTTGAGCAGGCCAGTCTTGATGTTGTTCCAGATATCCTCAGTGGCAGCATAGGCTACACCTGCAGACGTGCTCACATGCAAGTTAAAGACCTCCTGGAAATGATTGCTCGTCTGAGAGTCTTTAAGCTTCCAAACTTTATGGTGAGGGGTGAACTAAAACACTTTATAAAGTAATGTTCTCTGTTTAATCTAGCATAAGTGCTATCGGAGTTCATTTTGAAAAAAAGGAAACATTTGGAATTTAGTTTTGGTGTTACAGCACTCACCCAAATGTGCACTTAATGGGAGTCTCTTATTTGTTGTGCATGGATCGTGCGCCCTGGATGTAACTTTCCATCTATGCACAACAAATAAGATCTATGCACAACAAATAAGATAGCTGTAAATAGAAAAATCCTGGTGTGAAACAAAGATTCAAAGCTACTTCATTTTTAACACCAATGGACAAACGTAAGTGTTTAAAGTTCTAACACTAGAACACACATCAATAAGTGTTTAATGTGCACTTCAACCATCTTAAACAGTTTTACAGGCTCAATATACCCTTTCTCCCTTTCAGTAAAACACTTAAGAGTTCTATAAAAACCTTGACACACCTTGTAAACACAGCTCAGTAAAAGTGACATATTCAGACTGTAATTCTTGTTACTTCCACACAAAAACATATTAATACCTTGTGGGTACTCACTGCCTCATTTAGGTGATTTCCATAAGTACCATACAACAGATTTTGATGCATTTTTCTTTTTTAGTTTGAATGGAGTTTTACAGCAAAATCAACACTGTTAAGGTAATGTCCCACTTTTTCAGACTTAGTCCTCTAAGCAGTTAACCAGTACTTGTGCACAACATACTTACACCAGAAACTGACAACTCGAGGGTTGAGCGCAAGACTAGCGTAACTCAGATGGTTGTTTTTCCCCAAACCTAATCTCCTCACCATGAAGGCATTATGAAGATTACAACATTTCTTTCTGTAAACAATGAAAATTTAGGTGCCATTGCTCGTATGAGCAATGGCACCTAAATTTGCATTGTTTACAAAGGGGTCCAAGTTGCCCCTAAACAAGGGTTTCAAAAATATGTTTGAGTTACAATAGTCTTGCGCTCAACCCTCGAACTGCCCTTCTTGAATCAGCCGAGGGCTAGAATGACTAGAAATGATTTCATGATCAATCTCCATGAAAATTTGCGGCAAATCTGAGATTCGAACTTGAGATCCCTGGATCTGCAGTCAGACATGCTACCGACTGCACTATGGAGCCCAGCTTCATGAGCTGGATACAAACTCTAGTGGGACTCAAACCTGGGACCTCATGATATGAAGTTAGGACTATAACATGCTGCAGGAGAACTTAGAAAATTTAATTTTTACCTAGTGACAGGCCCAGAACAGATGCTGAATAATGTGTTAACTGATCAGGTCCTACACTGTTGCCACTTATCCAGCACATTAACTTGCACCTATTAACCCTTCTCTTGCTAAACACGACATGCCCTGTCTTAGCAAACAGTGCAGATCCAGATCAGTTGGCTTCTTCAGAAGCCAACTGATCTGGATCTACACTGTTTGCTAAGACAGGGCATGTCGTGTTTAGCATGAGAAGGGTTAAGAAATTTTGTTCATATTTTATGAGATGTATGGTAAGTACATAAGGTAAATGTGACAAGCTCTAAGACACTTTTTTGTTTGATGTGTTCTAATTTCTGTCATCAGCCTATAACCAGATTTAACCATGTTTGTCCAGATAAGATAAAAGCTTTTTTATCATGCAACTGGCAGTACCTCCAGATAACCGGGTATCCAGAAAGTTATTTTTCTTATTTCTCCATGAAAACATATGTTGTGGGTATTCATCAGAAGCGCCTCAGCAAGGCGCTTCTAATGAGTACCCACAATATTTGTTTTCATGGAGAAATAAGAAAAACATCCATTCTTTTTGGTTGAAAAAACATGCTATCAAGTATTATATAGGAGTGACAACCTTATATAAGCTTCAACATGGGAAACTGTACCTTTAGATAATATGTGCACCAAGTGAAGACACAATTCAACCTGTGCATTCATAGTCTGATCAGTCCATCATGAAAACATGCCTATATAATTTTGACCCCCTTAAACCCCACTTTTATATAGTAAAACTGGGGTTTTCAGGGTATACAATATTTTTCTTATTTCTGCTACAAATCATAGATTTTGAGTACTCATTTGAACTGCCTCAGTGAGGCAGTTCTAATGTGTACACACAATCTACATTTTGAGCAGAATTAGGAAAAATATCAAAATTTTTATATGAAAATTTTCATTTTTTTGGAGGTGAAATTTTCTATATTTTTAAAAAAGCGTGTTTTCATAATGCTTTGCTGGGTGCCTTTGGACAGCCAAGAAGCCAAGGTTTATACAGACAGCAAAGGCTCTGATCTGACTACATAGATGAGCACACTGATCCAAGTCTTCTCTGACCATATATATAATATTAATCATCTATGTCCATATCTATGTCTGTAAGTTAAATTTAATTATACTGAGGTTTACATCACTCCAGGTAAGATGTTGTTTTGTTATTTTCAACCAGGAAGTATCAATTGTGTGAAGGTATATTAAAATCCATTGATAAATGCAGGGGCCAGAGCGATGACAAAGTTTTTTCTAAAAACAGCCACAGTTACCTTGACCTTGCACCCAGCAACCTGAAAGTAGAACTTGCTCCTGATAGCATCATACCCAACATTTATGTGAAGTTATATTAAAATCCATTGATAAATGTATCTAGAGCAATGATGTTTTTCTAAAAATAGCCACAATGATTTTGACCTTGAGCCCAGCACCCTGAAAGTGGAACCTGCTAGAGATATTATCATATAAAGATTTGTGTGAAGTTATATTAAAATCCATCGATAATTGTAGGCACTAGAGCCATAACAAAGTTTTTTCTAAAATAGCCACAGTGACCTTGACCTTGAGCCCAACAACCTGAAAGTCCATCTTCCTCGAGATATTATAATACCCAACAATGATGTGAAGTTATATTTAAATCCATTGATAACTGTAGGGGCTAGAGCAATGACAAAGTTTTTCTAAAATATCCACAGTGACCTTGATCTTGAGCCCAGGACTCTGAGAGTTGAACTTGCTTGAGATATTATAATACCCAACATTTAAAACTGACTTGCTAGAGATATTATCATACCCAACATTTGTGTGATGTTATATTAAAATAAATTTTTTAAAGTACAACATATTTTAACAAGTATTACCTGTGGATAATGTGCTATTTTCTTCTATACTTAAACCTTCCACAGAAAAAATGGCTTAAGTCTTTATCCAGAAGGTCCCTTTAGGGCTTGTGACATCACCTTTCCCACTGTTTTGATCACATGCTCAATTTCTTTTCTGTGGACAAAGAATTAAATCTAGGAATCTTCTGTCGGGTGAAAAAATTCTGATTTTCTTTCTTTTCTTCCAGATAATTATTATTTTCTTGTATTCTTCTGTTCATTTATAATTTCAATTATCATTTTGGATGTTGCTAAGTTTAGGTTGTAATAGCCTGTTCAAACAGTTTCTCCAGAAGAAACTCCCACTTGTGATTTTCTGAAACTTGACTTCAGAAACGAGGGTCTTGACACCGTTAACATTAGCAATATCCTGAATCATAAGAAAGTGACTTCAACCATACCAGCTTACTTCAAAAACCAGAGCCCACCAATCATCTCCTACAGTTATTCGTCTCCCATTGTACCTAAAATTTTCAATTACAGAAATGTGCTGCAAGGGCTAAATACTGAGAACATTACTCGAAACCCCTCAGCATGTTCCTGTAAAGCATCAGAGTTCTGCTATAACCCAGTCGGTCACATCATAACAGATGACCTCAATATAGTCAGGATTAGCAAACTCAGGGACATTCTTTCCAAAGGCCCTAAATATAGGGAACCCAGGTCTTTTACTTGGAAACAGAATTCCAAATTAATTTTGGATTCTGTTGAAGAGTATGCATGACGCTGGGCCAAGAAAGAGGACATGGAGGTTGACACCCTGTCTGAATGGGTTAAATCAGTAATGTCCTTGGTAAACAGACATGTCTCAGTATTCAGCAGAACCATGTCTCGCCGACATGAATCAGTGTTTGATGATTCAGATGTTGCTGCTGAGTTAGCTGAAATCCATGAGAAGTTTGCCGTTGTTCCAGCTGACAAGGCATCTAACAACATTGTGTTTGTTTGCAAAACACACTATATAAACTGCTTAAAAGAAGAGTTTGGTATGAGTACCATGACCGGAAACCCTACATATAATCTTACTGCTATGTCCAAGGGAGTAGCCGGCCTCGGTGGCTCAGTTGGATGCGCCATCCGACTGGAGACCAGGAAGTCGCAGGTTCAACCCCCGCCGAGGTCGGCAACATTCTTTCGTGGAGATTAATCATAAAATATTTTCTATGGTCTTTCTCTCCCTTCTGCTGATTCAAGAAGGGCAATTGTCAGTTTCTGGCGAAAGAATGCGCACAATACTGGTTAACTGCTTAGAGGACTAAGCCTGCCCAGTAAACGTGTAGCTAGGTAAACTGACTGCGCTCGACATGACCCCACTGGGTTGACTGGGCCATAAAATCTCAACACAAACAAATGTCCAAGGAAGAAATTCTACAAAACCACCATTTGGTGATGCTGACATTCGGAATTTCCCTCCCAGAGGAAGATATTGACCTTCCCAAACTGTACTAGATTCCTAAACTTCACAAGAAGCTGTACAAGCAGGTTCAGCTAAGTGCTCAACCAAGCCTCTTTCTCAGATTCTAACACAAATCCTAACTGCAGTTAAAGAAGGCCTTCAGAAGTATTGTGACACTGCATATGCCAGAAGATGTGGATCCTGAAAAACTCAAAAGAGCTTTTAGAAAACCTAAAGGCACAATCTCTTCATTCCGTCAACAGTATAAAATCATTCAATTTCTCCACTCTTTACACTACTATTCCTCATGATAAATTGAAATCTAAATTAAACAAAATTATCAACCAGTGTTTCTTCCACAAGAATGGTAACTGTCGATTTCAGTATGTTGTCATAGGCTACAAAGACATACTTCATTCGGGATCACTCTGATGCACCACAAAAATACTCAAATGCAGATGTCATAAAGATGCTGGAATATCTAATCGACAATATTGTTGTGGAGTTCGGCAGATGGATATTTCAGCAAACAATCAGCATACCGATGGGTACTAACTGTGCACCCTTACTTGCAGTCTTGTTTTTATACTCATATGAGGTGGAATTTGTACAAAGTCTCCTCCAAGCAGACAAGAAACACCTTGCACAACAATTCAATTTCACCTACAGATATATAGATGATGTATTGTCTCTGAAAAACACAAAATTTGCAGAGTTTTCAGAATTCATCTATCCATGTGAACTTGAAATAAAGGAAACAACAGAGACTGCAGCCTCCTCCTCATACTTGGATTGTTATCTCTACATTGACAATGGAAAACTTACAACTAGGCTTTACGACAAACAGGATGACTTCAATTTTCCCATTGTTAACTTTCCATTCCTGAGCAATATTATCCCTTCTGCACCAGCATACGGCATTTACGTTTCACAGTTAATCCGTTATGCCAGAACCTGTTCAAATTATCAGGACTTCATGGAGCATGGGAAAGTGCTCACTACAAAATTGTTGAGCCAGGGGTATCAAAAAACCAAACTGGTACAAACACTTAAGAAGTTCTACGGGAGACATCATGATCTGGTCAATCCCTATGTGGCAGTTTCCAGAATTGTTTCTGATGTTTTTGCCTGTGACGCGCCATAAGTAGACTTTCAAAGTCCCAGACATACGCTTCTACCGATATTTCCTTCGTTCAGGCCTATGGGCATGGTGGGCGAAGCTTGCTTACCAAGTAATGCTTACTATCCACGGACGCCTGATTACACCCTTTGTTCTGGGGTCCATGTCTGTTGGTCTGAACATTCTGATTCGTCATTCGTTTATGGATTTATGAGTTTGGATTACAGCTTAGGTACCATGACCACAACTACTTCTTTCACCAAATGACACTTTCTTTTCATGTTTCATTTTTCAATTTTGTGCTATTATTCTTTAGTGGCTGATGTCGTACATTTCGCGACTATTGATGCCGACCATTAGAAGTGAATGTGGTCATCTCAAAGCTTCGTGGGATAATCATACTAATTGTTTTTCTCATTCTTCTTGTTTTAGATGTTCTACATGCCTGATGTATTAAAATTGGCCTGGTTCTACGTGGGAATTAGCAGATAAGAGAAGATTATACTGCTCAAGATGTATGACAAAACTTTGTCTAAGAAGAAGAAGGATTATGTCAACTCAGAATTATCTGAGGACATTTCTTCAAAGGATAATGGGATCACCACCCCACATGGCTTTCCTGCCATGGGTAAGACCCATAAGGGTGGCAGCTCTAAGAAAATTCCTGGATTTATTTCTTTGTCCACAGAAAAGAAATTGAGCACAAGATCAAAACAGCGTGAAAGCTGATGTCACAAGCCTTAAAGGGACCTTCTGGATAAGGATTTAAGCCGTTTTTCTGTGGAAGGTTCAAGTATAGAAGAAAATAGCTCATTATCCAGAAGTTAGTGTATTATGAAGTTAAAATCCATTGATAATTGTAGGCACTAGAGCAATGACAAAGTTTATCTAAAAATAGATGCAGTGACCTTGATCTTGAGCCCAGGACCATAAGTCAAACTCGCTCGAGATATTATCATACCCAACATTTTTGTAAAGTTACATTAAAATCCATCAATAAATGTAGACGCTAGAGCGAGGACAATTTTTTTCTAAAAATAGCCAGTGACCTTGACCTTGAGCACAGGACCCTGAGAGTCGAATGTGCTTGAGATATTATCATACCCAATATTTTTGTGAAATATTAAAATCCATCAAAAAATGTAGGTGCAAGAGCGATGACAATTTTTTCAAAAAATAGCCACAGTGACCTTAACCTTGAGCCCAGGACCCTGAAAATCAAACTTGTTTGAGATATTATCGTACCTAACATTTGTGTGAAGTTCTATTAAAATCCATCAACAAACGTAGGCGCTAAAGCGATGACATTTTTTTCTAAAAATAGCACCAGTGACCTTGACCTTGAGCTTGAATGTCAAACTTGCTCGAGATATCATACCCAACATTTGTGTCTAGTTATATTCTATCAATAAATGTAGGCGCTAGAGCGATGACAAAAGGTGAACACATGTAAGTATGTATATATCCTTACATATGGGATAAACCCTATATCCCTTCGCCACTTTGTTTTGCCAGAGGATAAAAAAGTGCACGTTTCGGTTACTCAACTGTGCCTAATTTTTCACCGTGAAGTTTTTTGGGGGACTTCCTTGTTGGCCATATTGTTTTTCCTAGTAACCCCATATAAAAACTTTCAACAAAATAAAAATATTTTCCAAACTATCTTCCCTATTTGAAAATTCAATGTAACCTGAAACGCACATATAATTTTATCTGGCCTTATAGGCATTATGTGCGGTAATAAGGTCAAATACGGTAATGGAAAAAAACGGTGTCTAAAGCTACAGAATGTAACAGACAATGATATCTGCCGTCAATCACTCTCTCTGGGGTCTAATAATTATTGCAGACTCTAAACAACAACCACCCAAAATCAGAAGGTATATTTTTGGTTGCTAGACTAATAACTCTGTCAATGAAATTTAACCTTTACCACTCTCTGGCCAAATTCAGCATACAACTAAATGATAATATTTTTCTTATTTTTCCCAGCAAACAAGCTTTGACATTTCATGCAAACTGTCTCCTAAAGAAATATCAAAACCTATTTTCTGGGAAAAATTAAAAAAAAAAAACAAATCAAAATTTCTGACAATTTGCTGAAATGTCAGAACCTAATTTCTTTGGGGGGGGGGGGGGGGGGGGGGGGGGGGGGGGGGGGGGGGGGGGGGAGGGAAGAGGAGGAGGGGATTGTATAATGTAATTCAAAATGTTGCATGAAATGTCAAAAACAATTTTCTATTTTCTGGATAAATGAGAAAAATATTTCAAAATTCAAAATGTTGTCTGTTAAAACTTTTTCCAGCATGCTAACTAAGCTATTAATAAACATTTTAATACTACTTCTTTTTTCAGGAATTTGTTTGACTCCTTCCTTGAGAGTCATTTTGTGTCATCTTCCAGAGAATGAGGGAAAGGGGACAGAACAGCTAGTAGGGGTGAAGAAAGGGAGAAATAGAGGAGATGGAAAAAGTGACTGACAATGTAGAAACAAGATAAGAAGCTAGCTACTGAAACAATACTAGACAAAGTGCCTAATGGGGGCACATATAACCCTGACCAGTGCTACTGCCTCTTTTTAAAAAGCACAAAGTATGTAGCTTTGACTCCAGAGATGGTAGTTATACGCTATATTAATACAACATTGAAAGAATTTAATTACAATTATGTGAAGCCCATGACCTTCACCTCAAAGGTAAGGCAAGGATGCAGGGATCATGCTAAATAAAACTTTAGACCTATAACTATCACCATAACAAATACAAGTGAAATCAATCAGAGTCCTTATAATATAAGCAAAAACTCTGAAAAATCTAAGTCTGTGACCTTGACCTCAAAGCCATGCTCCAGCTTGGAGATGGCACTGAGAAAAACAATAGACCTATAAATACATCATGCCAAATATTAATGAAATCAATTAAAGGGTCTTGATAATATAGCTATGTAAACTTTAATGCAAAAAATTTCACTTAAAATTATTTGACAATTCTAAGTCTTGTTTGTTTGTGTTGAGGTTTTACGGCCCAGTCAACCCAATGGGGTCATGTCGAGCGCGGTCAGTTTACCTAACCACACGTTTACTGGGCAGGTTTAGTCCTCTAAGCGGTTAACCAGTATTGTGCACATTCTTTCAACAGAAACTGACAACTGCCCTTCTTGAATCAGCGGAAGGGAGAGAATGTCCGTAGAAAATATTTCATGATCAATCTCCACGAAAGAATGTTGCCGGCCTCGGCGGGGGTTGAACCCGCGACCTACTGGTCTCCAGTCGGATGGCGCATCCAACTGAGCCACCGAGGCTGGCCAATTCTAAGTCTATGACCTTGAGGTCAAGGTCATGCCCCAGGATGGGAATTTCTCTGAGTAAACCTATATCTACTGTCATGCCAAATATAAATGAAATTCATCAAAAGGTCTTGTTGATATAGCTATATAAACTTAAATACAAACCTTTTGACTTTTATATGAAAATTCTAAGTCTGTGACCTTGATTCAAGGTTACACCCCAGGTGGGGATCATGATGAGTAAAACTATAGACCTATATCTACCAACATGCTAAATGCACATGGAATTCATTCAAGGGTCTTGATAATATACGTAGCTATATAAACTTAATAGCAAAAATTTTGACTTTTATATGAAAATTCGAAGTCAGTGAACTTGACCTCAAGGTCAGGCCCAGGTTGGGATGCCAATAAGTATAACTTTAGAACTACATCTACCATCATGCCAAGTACAAATGAAATCCATCAAAGGGTCTTTATAATGTAAGGTCCTATAAACTTTGATGCAAAAAGTAGTTTGAAGAATGTGAAGGAAAGACAAACAAATGAATGTACATGCAAACAACAAACGACCGGACAAACGGAAAGGCAAAAACTATATATCCCTCGACGTACTTAGTATGTCAGGAGTATGATAAGCCACCTGCTTTTGTGTCACCTAATTGTTAAAGTGCCTATCACAGCTGCAGCAGAATACAATCTGATCTATTATTTTTTTTTATTTTTCAGAGAAAATAAGGCTTGACACTTCATGTAATTTCCATTCTTCCTTACAATACTGTATTATATATATAAATAAAGAAAATTCAGACAATATTCTGACCTTGGAACTATCACACATATTGTTTTTGAACAAGGTTACATAAACTCTCAAAGAACTTATCCAGAAAGAACATCAGGTGATAATTCTCAGGTATTTTTTTTCTTATTTTTCTATAAAAGCATATGTTGTAGGTAATCATTAGAAGTATGCTTTTATGGAGAACTGGAGAAAATTATTCCAAAATTATTGTCAAATACTCCTTATAACAAGCACTTTAAATCTTTAGAGGTTCCCCATACATTTGTGTTAGAAGAACATCCATTGTGAACCATTAATCACAACTGCAACAGACGACACTTTTAAATATATATATATAGACTTGACATTTTATGTGAATCGTCTGCCAAGAAAAAATATCTTTTTTTTAGAATGTTGTCTGCTGCAAATTTTGCTTGGCGCTTAAAGCATTAAGCAAAACTGATGCAGATGACATTTTATTTTTTTATTACATTTCGGAGAGAATAAGGTGACATTTCATGTGAATCATTTGCTAGGCAGATGATTCACATGAATTATCAAGTCTCCATGTCCTAAAAAATAATTTTAAAAAATTCAAATGACATCAGCTGCAAATGTGATTAGCACTTTAAGGGTTATGATAATCACCCTTGAGCACATTTATTTATGTTTGATTCTTCAATCTGAAACACACAAAATTATCTGAAAATTCAGAAACTCAAAATTTTCACAATTTTAAAAGTTCAACTTTCCATAACTGTGCAACAAAGCCTTGTAAGGTAAAGTCACAATTCATTAAGAAACCAAAAGCAAATTCCAGTCACTGGTATAGATGCATTTTTTTTTCAACCAATTAAATTTGGATATTTTTTTACCCTATTTACCCTCAATATTCAGACATCATAAGTCCCTACCATACTTATCCTTATATTTCAATGTATCATTACGAAAACATGCCTATTCAAATATACTGAAAATTTTACCACCAAAAAATGAAAATTTTCAGATAAAAAAAATCTGATATTATTCATATTTCTGCTCAAAACATTGATTGTGGGTACTCATTAGAACTGCCTGGCTCAGGCAGTTCAAACGAGTACCCACAATCTATGTTTCTGAGCAGAAATAAGAAAAATAATGTATACCCCTGTAAACCCCAGTTTTACTATATAAAAGTGGGGTTTAAGGGGGTCAAAATTATATAGGCATTTTCATGATGTCAATTTAGCTACTTGTAATGGGTGTAGAAATGCTGTTTGAATCTGAATGACAAATAGTGCAGACCTGATCAAACTGCTCCTTTAGGATCTGAATCTACACTGTTTGTTCAGACAATTCTGTCTGGAATACTTAGGGTAAACAATTTGTTATTTCTCCATATATGTTATGGTTGTAATTAGCACTGCCTTTGCAAGTTGATTCTGAACAGTACAACAACATATGTTATCATGGAGAAGTCAGAAAAAAAAGCACTATTTATCTGGACATCCCTCTAATTCAAAGCTATGCCAAAAGCTCTTATCCTAGTTATTAAGATATATTCCAAAGTAAAGAAACACATTCCATCTTTAATCAAATCCACAAAACAGAAAGAGCATCTTTTCTCCCTAGTTTTCTGGACTGGGAATGATATTTACTTGGAAAAGTAGTGCTACTTATTGATTACTTCAGAAAGCACAGCCAATATTGTGACTACACCTGCAGAGACAAATTTGACTACCGTAAATATATTATTTAGAAGTGATGGTATCAACAAGACTATTTTTGTTAAATAAATCACGAACAATTCAGTAAGTCTCATCCAATGAATTAACATTTTGCATGTTGGGTAAAACTTTAAGCAGACAACATCTTGAAATATTTTATTTTTCCAAGACAACAGGATTTAATATATCATGCAAATTGTATGTCAAATCCTATTTTCTGTTAAATAAAAAGAAAAAATATCAATTTGTCATCTACTGAATTTGCCCATAAAGCTGTAAGGGTTAAACAATATCTAGAGCATTTCAGGAAAACTTGTTTTTTAACCTTTAAAGTGCCAATCACTGCAGCAGATGACATTTTTCAAAAAAAAAAAAAAAAAAAAAAAACATTTTTCAAAGAAAACAAGCAGATGGTTCACATGAAATGTTGATATATTTTCTTTGAAAAATTAAAAAAAAAAAAAAAAAAAAAACAATTAGAATGCCGTCTGCTTCAAATTTTGCTTGTTGCAAATATCTAGCACTACTGGAAAACTTGTTTTTAAGAAAACATGAAAGCCCTAAAGCTGAACAAAAGTATTTCGTACTAGATAAAAATCAGAAATACTTTTCTATATGTACATATATATTACACTAAAATTGATGTTGATAAATTAAGTGTAATGTTCCATCAATTACAGACAAGAAAACAACATTTATTATCTAGATTTTAATTTAAGACTCCAAAAGAACTAGAAATGTATTTGTAAAACACTACATGTTAATTAGGTGATCTACTCATCATCCTACATAAGCTTATAAATTTCAAGGCTCTAGCTCAAATAGTTTGTAAGATATCTTGCTCACAAGAGTTCGTCCCGTAGGCCTACAATACATGAATAAAACAAGAAAACCACCTAACAGCATTATGGACGGGTTTTTTAAATAATGAAGAAAGTGAGAGTTGTCGGTCTTGCACGTGAAACACCTACTGGTCCTC
The DNA here is from genome assembly GCA_964016985.1 of Anodontia alba. Classification (NCBI taxonomy): domain Eukaryota; kingdom Metazoa; phylum Mollusca; class Bivalvia; order Lucinida; family Lucinidae; genus Anodontia; species Anodontia alba. The sequence goes on along the minus strand of OZ024836.1, from coordinate 58,191,688 downwards.
CTCTTCATCCCTACTAAACATGAAAGCAATCCACTGAAGAATAAAGGTAACATATAACTTTGAAAAAAGGGTAACCAAAAGGTTAACCTGGGACAATGCCCGATGCCCACCCACACGGACATTGCTATTTTAAAGGACAAATATTTTTAAAAACCCATCCAAAAATGGGCATGCACGTCTGATGGAAAAAAGAGAAAATATGAGTCTGCTTATTTTGCATCCTTATTCCATATTATATAAAATTTCAAGATCCTATCTCTAACCATTCTTGACCATATGCTAAGCATGAAGAAGGGATAAAAAGACAAAAGCAATATGCCCCTACAACTCCTTCGAAGTTTGGGACATAAAATGACCATTCATGGTCATTTTTCTACAGTCAGAGACCAAAAGTAATTACACAAAAATATTCTCTCATAGACTTTAACGCATTTTAATGTTTACAAGACACTTAACATTGTGCAATATCGTAAAGAAAATACTGATGTTCTGTAATGATTGGAAAGTAACTGATGCATGCCCAAAATATATGACTTTGATAAATATCGGATATCTGTCTTCACAGATACAAGAATTTAAATTAAGATGAAATTTAAAAAATGGCAGATTTCCACTGACGTCAATGTTGACGTCGCTTTTAACTGAACAAAATGTCTTACACAATATTTAATTCTTTCTCCCTCAAGTTTGCGTTGAGAAAATCCAATGAGAATCACAATGTATATTACACAAATCGTCCAGCTTTTAAATGATGTGAATGTTATAAAGATATAAACAATTATTTTTACTATTATTATTTTTTTTTTTGTAAACGTGAAAATGCATTGAACCTCTATGGGATTTTTGATGCTGTGGAATTACTTTTGATCCGTGACTGTATATAATATATACATTTTTATTTGGATACAACACAATTGTTTTCAGAAACAGTAGAAGAAAAGGAAACTGTAAGTGTGGATTTACATTTCTTAAAACATAAGCCTGAAAATTTTAGAGCCGGTGACATTTCACAGTGTTACAAACATTGGTTAAAATTGACAAGTGACAAATCAATTTTGAATACAGTTAAATATGGGTATGAGATAGAATTTGAAACAGAACCTTGTGACATGTGCAATAGAACTGAAATAAAATTTAACAGTAAAGAAAGAAGTATAATTAGTGAATTGTTGCAGAAACTTTATGAAAAGGGGGTCATTGACGAGTCAATGCATGAAGATGGAGAAATTATTTCTCATGTTTTTATAAGGCCAAAATCTGATGGCTCTTATAGACTTATATTAAAACTTAGCTGTTTGAATGATCACATAAAGAAAGTTCATTTTAAGATGGAAACACTTAAAAATGCACTGCAGTTAGTGACACAAGGATGTTACTTTGGAAAAATTGACTTAAAAGATGCTTATTTCTCAGTGGGGATTCAAGAACATTGTCGAAAACTCTTGAAGTTTACATGGGAAGGAAGATTACTCCAGTTTACAGCATTAGCTAATGGTTTATCCCCAGCCCCTAGAATATACACGAAATTACTAAAACCAGTCTTTGCAACACTGAGAAAATTGGGACATAGTAATGTGCCCTACATTGATGACAGCTTGCTGCAAAGTGATACTAGAGAAAGTTGTGTTCAAAATCTGAGAGATACTGTGCAGTTAATGGATGATTTGGGGTTAACAGTTCATCCAGAAAAATCAGTGATTGTTCCCACACAATGTATAGAGTTTGTAGGGTTCATTATAAACTCTGTGGACATGACTGTTCGTCTGTCTCCACATAAAGCAGTTTGTTTTTCACTGTTAAAACAACAAACTGTAACAATCAGAGATTTTGCTAAGTTAATTGGAAAACTGGTAGCTGCAGAACCAGGAGTGTTATATGCTGGTGTGCATTACAAGAGTATGGAGGTTGAGAAAGACTTTGCTTTAAAGCGGTCAAAGGGGGATTTTGATGCTCATATGAAAATAGTAAAAGTTTCACAGGAATGTATGCATTGGTGGATTAAAAATGTAGAAACAGCTTACAAACCCATATCACATGGGCCACCTCTGCGAAAGATAGAAACAGATAGTTCTACAACTGGTTATGGTGGACATGATGTTACAAATGATTTAGAAATCAGTGGAATGTGGGATGATGATGAAAAAGAATTACACATAAATTACCTAGAGTTAAAAGCAGCATTTCTATGTCTTCAGGCATTTTGTTCTGACGATAGGAATCAACATATTCAGCTTTTTGTAGACAACAGAGTAGTACTTAGGTACATTTCTAAAATGGGGGGAAGGAAAAAGCAACTAAATGCACTTGCCAGAAATATCTGGTTGTGGTGCGAAGAAAGAAATTTGTGGTTAAGCGTTTTCCACATTCCAGGTATTCGTAACATTCGTGCAGATCAGCTCAGTAGAGCGGGGAAAAAGGATAGGGAAATCATTTTTTCTGCTTTATTAATGATTGAAATTTTAATTTCATGAAGTTGTTTGTAAGAGAAAAAATGTTTTCTTAGAATGATAATGATTGATATAAATATTTATGAGAAAATTGTGATTTTCTTATTTTGAACATTATACGAATTCAGAAATTTGGGCTCTAAAAACTCCAATGATTCGAAAGGTAGATTGGTTGCAACAGAATTGGAAAGTTAAACGAGACTTACCTGTAAGGTGAAGTTTGACTGTAATTCTGTTGAAACCAATCTACTGAGAATCATAGGCCCACCCAAAAGCCCTCCCTTGATATGGAGTTATCCAAATTTCGGAATTCTTCCTCTAAAAGTCTGAAGTTTGCATCTAGTGATAATGTCAAAGTTCACTCCTATGATTCTCAGTAGATTGGTTTCAACAGAATTACAGTCAAACTTCACCTTACAGGTAAGTCTCGTTTAACTTTCCAATTGTTTGTCAAACAAATTTGTTGCATTTGGAGTTGTGTTGCCTGCAGTAGAGTTATAAAGAGGCTGTGGTGTATTACTTTTGGTGGATACAAACAGGGCCTTTCTAATGGCTACCAACAACCAGGGACCAGTTGTTCAAAGCATCATTAGCTTAAGGATCTTGTTAGTGGTCAAAATGTCTAGTACATGTAAGTACAATATCTAATTCACAGGTATTTTTGCTGAAAAATGTGAGTAGCTTTTGCAAATGCAAAAGCTACTCACATTTTTTTCAGCAAAAATTTTAGTGTATATGCCATATTCAAAGATCAAAGTTTTAACAATATGTTAACTATCAACATCATTAGTTTTGAACAACTGGGCCCAGAATATGTTATATGCTTTAATGACTCACACTACATTTTGGTGAAAATGAAAAAAAATGATACACATTTTTCTCTGGTTTACCATATTTATTGGGGAATGTTCAGATCATATTTACTGGGGATATTTGGGCAACTTGAAATTCCAATCAAACCACTTCTAGACTTATACATGTAATAGTCTGATCATGGGCTGCACTGTTTGACATTCAGCCAGCACTTCCATACTCCTAGACTGGCTCCAGTCTCCAGTGACTGAATATTTATTGTGATAAGCCTGTTTGATAATCCACCAAAATAAACCCAAAATAATATCATGACTATGAAGGCTGGTCACTAGTGGCCAGCCTTAATAGCCATGATATTATTTTGGTTTTAGTTTAGTGGATCATCAAAAAGGATTATAAGAATAAATATCTAGTCACTGGAGACTGGAGCCAGTCTACCACAATCCCAGTAAGCAGTTAGCTCAAGAGAGCATTCTGAAGATATTTTTTGTTATTTCTGCACCAAAACATATCCAAGGCCGTTGTTGCCATGGCAGGACCATTTTTTTTTTGCCTGAGCACTTTATTGGCCGAAGGAAATTTATTGATGTAATTATTGATAACGTGTGCTCAATTAAGCAGGCCTGTCAATATGCTTGTCTGAGGTGTGAAAACAGTTCTGGTTGCACATTGTACAAAACAATGCAATCATTAACTGACACCTGTTTGATTGAAATAATCATCATAAAAGCATTAAAATAAGGGACGAGGAATCAAAGACTTTGTACCTGTTTAATCTTTAACTCATTGTAACATTAATAAGGTCACTCTTTTATATTTTGATACAAACAAACGCATGAAAAATAAAATAATGGTTTAGTTTGTTTGTTTTTTTTTCTGTGCATAAAAATGCATTTCTTTAATTCCATGGCCTATTTGTTTATAATTAATGTATATCAAAGAACATCTCGAAGACTTTTAATGTATAAAACTTTTGAACATTTCTTTTCTGTCCATTCTTAATTCTGAAACCCGTTGTGCATGTTTCATTATGGATACACCCCCTGTTCCAAATCAGTCCGAGACTTTTAAATTTCCCCAGCATAATGTTGGTGTGAACAATCCAGTAAACAGAAGCTTTCAGCATCACGGTTTAAGGAAAGGTCGCAGTAACATTACAATGAAAGGAACAACCTTGCGTTTTGTCATGTGTGTTGGTTTAAACGTATTTATTTAATCAACAAATAAACATGATACACAATATACATAATATCAGCTAAGGATTTGAACGAAAGCTATAAATAGCTTATAAAGTTCATCTCCTAATCATGTGTGTTGGACAGGGACGCCAAGTTGTGCTGTGCAAATCTTGACAAAGCATACATCTTAAATGGTTTCTTGAACTGGAAAGATGCTTCAGTGTCTTTCTGAAAAGACAAGTCTTCCAACTGGCACACAGAATAAAAAAAAAAAGAACTTGACAGAAGCATCCCCAAAGTACTTTAAAAACATATAAAGAGGTGCCAAAATTGCAAACGTTTTCTCGAGGGGAGGGTGGGGGGAGGACCCCTATGAACATCACCCCTTCCCCCTAGAGAGGGGTGGATATCACCCTTTCCTACCCTCCCCCCTCTTTGGCCCTTGGTACTCATGCTTCTCATGTCTGTACCATGGCCCTGATAGCTTGTGGGTACTCAGTGGAATCACCATATATAATTATCTTTATATTTGCAACAATGAACTCTGACGGAGTCAGTGATGCAAAAACATATGTTATGGAATCTGGTCTCAACAAGATGATTATTTTGAAATGCCAAAACATTTTTTTCAACACAAAGAAATAAAAGAAAAATATCAAGTTATTGGTCAAAACAATTTGACTTATCCTAACCCTTGTCATGCTGAATAAGTAAATATGTCACGCCCACTTGAAATTCTCAGCCAGTCAGATTCCTTGACCCAGATCGTTGATATAAATTCAGATACTAAAGGCAAACAGTGTAGATTCAGATCAGTTGGCAGGAGCCAACTGATCTGAATCTACACTATTTGCAAAGGCAGAGTAAATCTGGGTTGAGCAAGACAAGGGTTAAAGATTAAAATCATCTCTTAGCACATTGTATGCTTATCACAAAATTGTTTAACAGTCTTGTCAACATTATTTCAGTCATGTTGGGAGGGTAAACAAAGTAAAAAGGGCAACATTTGCACTGCACCTGTTGCAAGCTCTGTCTAAGCCCTTAAAGTGCTAATAATCACAACTGCAGCAGATGCCATTTTGATTTTTTTTTCAGAGATAATAGGGCTTGACATTTCAAGTGAATAAGTTTCCTAGTAGATTATTCATATCAAATGCCAAGTCTAATCTAATTTGAAAAATAATTAGAGCAAGTGCCCAGAGGGTCACGAATACCCCCGGCTGGCGCCATTTCTTAATTATAAAATATTTTACAGTTAATGATATAAGGCAAAATATAGTTTACAATGTCAGTCTCTGAGTGGCACTGATCTATCATCCCAAGTGCAACTTTCCTGGAGTAAATAAATAGTCTCCAAGACATGAAGCAAATTTGCTGGGCCATAAAATATAGGTCACTGATCTACATATACTTGAGAAGTTAATCTGATGTCACACTGATGCATTATACCAACTATGATGTTAATCCATTAAATAATCTAAAAGATATTAAGCAAAATCATTAGACTATGAAATCTAGGTCATACTGATTTATATTTACTTTGAGGTGAAAGTTTGGGTCACACTGTGCCATTATATGTAAATATAATATTTAGGTATCAAATAGTGGGAGATACAAGACAAAATCACAGGGCTATGAAATATAGGTCACATAATCCAAGAATATGATAGTAATACATCAAATTGTCTTCAAGATTTAAAATAAAATCACTGGACTATGAAATATAGGTCACATAATCCAAGAATATGATAGTAATACATCAAATTGTCTTCAAGACGTAACATAAAATCACTGGACTATGAAATATAGGTCACAGTGACCTACATTTACTTTTAGGTCAACTGTTGGATCATACTAATTTATAATCCCAAGTAATGATGTTCATACATCAATTAACATTCAAGATATGAGACAAAATTACTGGCCCATGAAATATAGGTCAAGGTGACCTACATTTGTTATGGTGTCCCAAATAATGATGTTCATACATCACTTTACTTTCAAGATATAAGGCAAAATTACTGGACCATGAAATATAGGTCAAGGTGACCTACATTTGTTATGCTGTCAATCGTGGTGTCACATAGAACCAATATTCCAAGTATCACATTAATCCATGAAATAGTCTTCAAGATATAAGGCAAAATCGCTGGAGCATGAAAATATGATCGCAATGACCTTGACCTTATTACACTGAATGTTGATGTGATAAACATGTCTGATGCACATCCTTCTTTAAGAAATTGTTTGTATAAACAAACTACAACAAACTACTTTATTGAGGCATTAATCCATAAAATAGGCTTCAAAATATGTCAAAATCACTGAAGCATGAAAATAAGGTTTTGTTTGATTTGGGCTTAACGTCGCTTTCAACCTTTTTCAGTCATATCGCGACGGTGTCTGGATGTGGCAGGGAGCTCAATGCTCACTTTTAGAGTGCTGCCTCACTGAAATATCACGCCCCAGACACTTTGACATGATATTCCACCCAGTCACATTATACTGACACTGAGCTGACCAGTTCTAGCTCTACTTTCTTAATGCTGAGCGCCAAGCGAAAGAGCAGCTAGTACCATTTTTAAAGTCTTTGGTATGACCCGGCCGGGGATCGAACCCGCAACCTCCCGGTCACAAAGCGGACGCTCTACCACTGAGCCACATGAAAATAAGGTCACAATGACCTTGACCTTATTACACTAAATGTTGATGTGATAAACTTGTCTGATGCCCATCCTTCTTTAAAAAGAGGTTGTTTGTATAAACAAACTGCAATATACTACATAATTGGGTGTCCTAGATTTTGACCTCTAGTCCCACCCTGGGGCATGACTCCAAATATGAAAAGTTTTTGATCAGTGGCTGCAGAGTTACAAGTACTGAATCAAAAAACTTTGAAGTAAAACTTGGTTACAGAAAGAGTTAACAGATGGAATCACATCCGGACAGATGGAAGGACCAACGGACGGACAGACGAACGGACTAACAAAGGACGAAAATTATATACCCCTTCGGCATACGAAGGGGTATATAATTTTCGTCCGTTCTGTTAGTCATTTAGAATGACATCCGCTAAAATTTTGCTTACCACTTTGGCACCAAACAGCCCTTTATCATAGAATTAGCAAACAAAAAAATCTGCGATATTTTTTCTTTAACTTTCAAAGAAAACAAGGCTTGATATTTTACTTTATTAAGAAGACTCCCTTGAAATGTCAGGTCCTATTTTCTTGGAAAAGAAAAACCTAACTGTTGTCTTCTGATATATTTTAAGTTGGTACTTTGTGGGGGAATATATAAATAAGTACCACCATCTCAAGCAGGAGTAGCCTAATTTCCTTGAACCTTTATCACTCTCTGGGCTAATTCAGCAGACAATAAATTTGTATTTTTCGTATGAAATTTCCCTGAAAATGGGCTTTCACATTTCATGCATATTGTCTGCTTAGGAGACAATTTCCATGAATTAAATATCAAAGCCTATTTTCTGGAGAAAAATAAATAAAATATTTCAAAATGCCGTCTGCTGAAATTTCTACCCAGCATGCTAGGCATTAATTGAAAAACAATTAAATAGATTACCCAATCAGCTGTTTCTCAGTCGTGTAACCTAATAAGGAAAATGACATAACGTTAGACAAAATTGCCTACTGTTCGGAATGACACATTAGGGTAATGAAATTTTATCTTCTCCAAGTTACAGGGAAACTTCACAAATTAGTGTGTCAGGGCTCCAGGGTACAGGACATGTTTACCCTAAAGATTCGAACAGACATGCCTAAGCATGTAGACCTAGAACAAGTCTGATCCTAAACCCTTAAAGTGCCTTGCAAAATTATAGCAAATGACAATTTCTTTTTTATTTTTCATAGAAAATAAGGCTTGAAAATTTCATGTGATTTGTCTGCAAAATAAGAAAAATGTCTGAAAAAAAAAAAAAAAAAAAAAATAGAATTTTATCTGCTGCAACTGTGATTGGAACTTTTGATCAGGATCTTTTTTTCTATTTTTTTTTTTTTTTTTTTACAGCCCAATCAACCCATTAGTCATGCTAGTCAATTTACCTAACCACACTTTTCCTGGGCAGGCTTAGTCCTCTAAGCGGAACCAGTACAACGCACATTCTTTCGCCAGAAACTGACAACTGCCCTTCTTGAATCAGCGGAAAGGAAATACATAGGGTATATATGGTATTTCAACCTGTCCCAGTTCTGATAGTTTCTACCTTATTTAGGTAAACTGACCGTGCTCAACATGACCCCATGGGTTGACTGGGCCGCAGAACCTCAACACAAACAAACAAACAAACAGGCAGGCTGAACCCAGTCAGATGCCACAGAAATTGGCATCTGATAGGGTCTACACTGTTTTAACACATCTATCAATTTTGTGCATTAAAATGTTAAGAGGAGCACCTGCATAAATATGCATTTGTCAATGGCTAGATAAGTAAAAATACTTGGTTATTTACTCAGCTATCTTTTTGGCCCTCATAATGGTTTGTCCACCCGCATACTGACTTTTATGACCAGCATTGCATACACAAAAAGCAAACACTCAGTTCAGCCTGCAAGTCTGCATTGTCTGATAAATTCTTTCAGTACCGTACTTCATTGTCAATATATTGTTCAGTAATTGACAGGTCTAGATTTGAGTGGGTATCAGGTAAATATTTTTTTCTTATTTCTCCATGAAAACATATGTTGTAAGTATTCATTAGAAGCACTTTGCCAAGGCACTTCTAATAAGTACCACAACATATGTTTTCATGGAGAAATAAGAAAAATATCAATATTTTTGGATTGAACAAAAAAACTTATCAAGAGTTATGCAATATCTCATTATGAAAACAAGCCTATTCAAATATACTGAAAATTTTACCACCAAATATGAAAATTTTCAGATAAAAATTCTGATATTTTTCATATTTCTGCTCAAAACATAGATTGTGGGTACTCGTTAGAACTGCCTCACCAAGGCAGTTCTAATGAGTACCCAAATCTATGTTTTTGAGCAGAAAAAAGAAAAATAATGTATACCCCTGTAAACTGCAGTTTTACTATATAAAAGAGGGGTTTAAGGGGGTCAACATTATATAGATATGTTTTCGTGATGAATGATCCTGTAAACAGACACTGGAGGTGTAATCAGATTGCATGGATGCACATGCTAATCTGGGCCTTTGCAGTGCACAGAATTATGTCCTGCAGACATATATTTCCATAGCATGTTTCAAATGCTGTCCTGCTGAAATAGTCACAATCTATTTGCTGCTCATAGAAATGTTTCAAGAGAACTTTGCAGTAAAAAGGCTTAACACTTAAAGTGCTAGAACTTTGCAGTAAAAAGGCTTAACTCTGAAAGTGCTAGAACTTTGCAGTAAAAAGGCTTAACTATTAAAGACTTTTAAAGTGCTAGAACTTTGCAGTAAAAGGGCGTAACTCTTTAAGTGCTTGAACTTTGCAGTAAAAAGGCTTAACTCTTAAAGAGCTAAAACTTTGCAGTAAAAAGGCTTAACTCTTATTAAAGTGCTAAAGCAAAAATTTGTAGCAGATGACATGTATTTTTTTATTTTTTTATTTTTCATAGAAAATAAGTTTTGACATTTCATGTGAATTGTCTGCCAAGCAGACAATTCACATCAAATATCAAGACTTATTTTCTATGAAAAAAAATAGAATTTCGTCTGCTGTAAATGTCCCTTGGTTCTACATAAGAGTAAAGGTTGGACTGTCATTGTATAGGAAATAGGCATATTGTCATATCATGATGGCAAGCACAGAACTGTACTGAAGTGATCACAATTTATTTTGTGCTTAGCACTCTGGGTAAAATTTCCAGCAGACAACATTTTGAAATATTTTTCTTATTTTTTCAAGAAAACAGGATCTGACATTTCATGCACATTGTCTCCATTGGAGACAATGTGCATGAAATGTCAAATCCTGTTTTGGGGAAAAATAAGAAAACTATTTCAATATGTCGTCTGCTGAAAATTTTACCCAGAGTGCTAAGCGTTAAGAAGTCCGCTGTAATCTGAAGACGCCCCTGTAATTATTGTCACAGACAGATGATAAGTTTGCACAGAATCAGAAAAGTAAACAATCCGTTCCCAATAATCAGAAGGGCTCCCCATACAAACATTAATCTTTAACCCTTTCACCCTTGAGTTTCCAAAATGGGCTCTTCCAATTCTGAATTTGGACATATCCATTCCTGCAAATTGGGGTGTCATTTAAAAATCAAAACCAGGGCCCAGTTGTTCGAAACTAACGATGTCGTTAGTTATCGATTCGTTAAAATTTCAATTGAGTGATACGCAAATATGCTGAAATTTTTTGCTGAAAAAATGTGAGTAGCTTTTGCAAGCTACTCACATTTTTTCAGCAAAAAATATCAAAATAATGTATATTGAATCCGCTAAAACAGTTAACGAAATGACCCTTAACAAGCTCGTTAAGCTAACAACGCTTTGAAGAACTGGGCCCAGAATGGCAAACAGAGTAGATCCTGATGAGATGGCTCATTATGATCCAACTCATATGGATCTACACTATTCGCAAAGGTATATGAGCTTGCACACAACAAAACCTACAATAAGACTTGTGCGATCAGTGAATATTCAGATCAGCCTGCGCATCTGCGCAGTCTGATCAGAGTGTCTGCTGACCACATAATATAATGTTTTTTTACTACCTCCAGGCTATCCAAAGAGAGATGAATGAGAACCCTTGGCATACTGGGTAGATGTACAGGCTGATCTGAGTCTTTGCTGGTCACACAGGTCTTATTGTAAGTTTTATCGTGTGCTGACTCACATGTTGTGATCTGCATGCATGGTTGAAAGAGATAAGTATAATGTGAAATGTCCTGTCTAAGATCAGCCTGTGCAGATGTACCGCCTGACCAGCATCTGCTATGTAATTGTAATTTCATGTACATATCTGCAACCTACCATAATCAGCCTATTTACCGCACATGCTCCTATAACTGCACAGTCAGGCAATTTAGTAGTCTTTAGATTACAACTAATGTACTTTTATCTACTTCTTTATAAAAACATATGTTGTTGCTACTCATTTGAATTGCAATTTGAGGCAATTCAAATGAGTACCAACAACAAAAGCTTTAATAACAAAAAAGTAAAAAAAATACTGTGTATCATTTAATACGCCCCTCATGAAGTTCTCTGAAGATCTGGGCCCAGTTGTTCAAAGCTAACGACATCGTTAGTTAACGATTCATTAAAATTTACATCGAGTGATACGCAAATATGCTGAAATTTTTGCTGAAAAAATGTGAGTAGCTTTTGCAGTGCAAAAGCTACTCACATTTTTTCAGCAAAAAATATCAGAATATTGTATACTGAATCCCCTAAAACAGTTAACGAAATGACCCTTAACGAGCTCGTTAAGCTAACGATGCTTTGAACAACTGGGCCCTGATCTTTCTTTAAAGTGTACCTGTATTAGGAGAATATTTTACTACAAGTTTTCCTAGTGTTTCTTTTTTTTTTAAACTTACATGCACAGTGTGGTAATTAGGGCGAATATGGTAACTGTAATTTCATGCACACAATTTCTAAATTTGTAGATGTTGCTTAATACCCTTGTGGGTCATTTTGTGTTATCCCCCAGAGAAAAGAAGAAAATAGACGAGACAGTAAAGAGATGAAAGAGAAAGCTGAGAAGACTATGGGAAAAGCAAAAGACACACTGTGGACAAACAGAAAAAATAAAAACATGTCCCCTTCCCCAACCTGCTGCAAGCATAGCTGGCCCTCGACCTACCACAGCCACCATTCTAAATTTTGTAGAAGATGATCTGGTGTTTTACATTTCCTTTAACAGTATTTAAGTCATACAGAGACCTAACTATGACCAAAGGATGACAATAAATGGCTCTGTACAATGATGGCTCTGTACCATGAAATGCCATACAGTCATGGTCTGAATTTCGAATTCCATCTTCAGCTGAATTTGAACCTGAGACCGCATTATTCAAAGTCTGGGGTGCTAACTGCTTGTCCAGGTCCTGAGGTTATAAAACTTTTTTCATGCTTGAATCAGCTGAACATGAAATTTGTCCTGCTAATAAATCTCAAATTACTATTACAAATTCTTTCTTGATAAACATAGCTAAGCACGATATTTTCTCTGCTGATAAATATGAAAATGCCAACTATAGCATTTTCATATTTATTAGCAGAGAAAATTTCATGCTCAGCTGAGTTGAGCACAAAAAAAGTTTTACAACCTTGGGGTCAGGCTGATGTTTCTAAATTTCAAAGATTGTATATGGTATCCAATCTAATTACCATACTATAACATTTTTCAAAATTACTAGAATTACTTGTAATAAGAAGCAAATTCTATTTCTTTCTGCACCTTTGGAGAAGGAAGGCAATACTTTCTGGACAGAGTGATCTCCCTTGGCAATGTCTTTATTCACTTTAAAATAACATCTACTTATACATTTCTGTAATTAAATTCAACAGGTGAAAGATTAATGAACATCAATATCTAAATTTTTCTTCCAGACAGTCATCGGTGACAGTTTAGATGATATTCTGATACCTATTTCAAGACTGTTTGGTTTGGAGTTTAACGGCCCAGTTAACACTGTTAATGTTATGCTGAGACAGTCAGTTTACCTAACCAGACTTTTCCTGGGCAGACTTAGTCCTCCAAGCAGTTAACCATATCCAGTACTTTGTGCATATACTTTCACCAGTATTTCACTGACAGCTGCCCTTGAAACAGCGGAAGGGTGAGAATGACCGTAGAAATGGCTTCACGATCAATCTCAACGAAAGTTATTTGGTTATGTATATTTCAGGAAAAATCAGTCAATAGCAGAAGACATTCTATTTTTTTTTTTTTATTTTTGTGAAAACAAAAAGGGTTGATATTTAATGTAAACTGTCTGCTGTACAGACTTTGTTTATGTTGAGGTTTTACGGCCCAGTCAACCTAATAGGGTCATGTCAAGTGCGGTCAGTTTACCTAACCACACATTTACTGGGCAGGCTTAGTCCTCTAAGTGGTTAACCAGTATTGTGCACATTCTTTCGCCAGAAACTGACAACTGCCCTTCTTGAATCAGCGGAAGGGAGAGAATGACCCTAGAAAATATTTCATGATCAATCTCCACGAAAGAATGTTGCCGACCTTGGCGGGGGTTGAACCCGCAACCTCCTGGTCTCCAGTAGGACAGCACATCCAACTGAGCCACTGAGACCGGCTTGCTGTACAGACTAGTCAAGCCTTATTTGAAAAAGAAAACAAAAAGTCTTGACATTTCATGTGAATTGTCTGCTAGGCATATAATTCACATGAAATGTTGCCTTACTTTTCAGAATGCCATCTGCTGATGATGTGATTGCCACTTTAACCATCACCACTCTCTGAGCTAATTCAGCAGATGACAAATTGGTGATATTTTCCTTATTAATCCCAGAAAGCAGGATCTGAAACTTCATGCAAAGCTCCATTGGAGACAATTTGCATGAAGTGTCAGATCCTGTTTTCAGAGAAAAACATGAAAAAATATTTCAATATGTTGTCTGCTGAAAGTTTTACTCAGAGTGCTAAGTGTAAAGGGTTTAGTGAGCTCTTGAAGTAATGAAGTTCCTACATACCGAAGATTGATGAAACGCAAAAACATGGTGACATATATTTCTATGTTGGTGGAAACCAAACCAATTATGGTACTTACCCTAAATATTAGGACAGACATGACTGACCAAACAGTGTAAACTGAGATCAAACAGCTCATAAAAGAGTAGTTTCCTCAATGTCAGAACTATTTGCCATTCAGTCAGAATATATTGGACATGTTACTGATGAGTCAAAAAGGGGTTTTTCTGATTTTAGGAGATGTAGGGTAAGGAGTTAATGTGTCTGAATATTTTGGATAATTGCGGTAATCCATTCACTAATTCCTAATGATGATAATTTGGTGTTTTACATCCCTTTAAACATTATTTAAGTCACAATGAGATGATGAAAGTGACAATGAAAGGCTCTGTGTAATAAGCACGGTCCAGTCATGAAGTGAATTCCGCCTCCAGCAGGATTCGAACCCCAGACCTCCTGATCTGAAGTTGTGTGCACTTACCACTAGGTCACCCACATTTTTATTTATTTTGTTTGTTTTTTTTGTGTTTTTTTTGTTTTTGTTTTTTTTTTCAGGGAAAATAAGGCTTGACATTTCATGTGAAGCCTTATTTTTTTTTTTGAAAAAAAAAAATTAGAATGTCATCTGCTACAATTTTCTTAGTGCTTTAACCTTTTGATACTTGAATTTGGACATGTCCACTGATGCAAATAGGGCTCCAGTCGAAAACAGAATGGCAAACAGCATAGATCCTGATGAGTGGTCTCATCTGGATCTACATTGTTTGCACAGGTACGTTTTGGTCTGCCCGTCAGAAAGGGCATAACCTTTACACTCTCTTGGATAATTCGGCAGAAGTACTTTTCTTATTTTATCCCAAAAAACAGGTGGAAAAAATAAGACAAATATTTTAAAAGGTCATCTGCTGAAATTTTTACCCAAAGTGCAAAGGTTAAGGGTTAATATTTAGTCTAGAGGACAGGAAAGATTACATAGGTATAAAAATAATAACATACCCATCATGAAATCTTTACATCCTTTTAGCAACAGTCTACCTGACCATTTAATCAAATCTACTGACACACATCTCAACCTTATTAGACTAGAAAACAGATTATTAACCCTTAATCTCACAAACTTAAATATGAGCAGACGACATTTTAAAAGTTCCCATTTTTACAGAAATAAATTGGACTTGACATTCATGTGAATTGTCTACCTAGGAGAAGAAGTTTCCAATGAAATAAAGCCTTTCTTTATCAGGTAAAAATAATCAAAATATCACTTGCTTCTTGTCTGCAAATTTCACATTCAGTTTAGCAAGGGTTCAACCATGTAGACTTGTTTGACATGTAGAGGATTCAGATCTTAATCTCTTAGGGGTATTTTTTTTATTCAAGTTATAAAAAGAGATAGATGCTTACATTCTGTTGAATAATTTAGATCTCATTAATACTTAGCACTCTAGGTAAAATTTTCAGCTGACAATGTTAACATTTTGAATATTTTTATTTTTCCAAGAAAACAGAATTTGACATTTTATGCAAATTGTCTCAATTTGCATGAAATGTCAAAGCCTTTTTCTGGGAAAAATAAGAAAAATCTGATGTAAATTTTACACAGAGTGCTAAGCATTTAAAGGATACATGAAAGTTCTGTACATAGCCAAATGAATCCGTTTTATACATTGGCTGAAAGAACAGGATCAGTTCAAGGATAGCTAGTTTAGCTCACCTGGTATGACCTAAACCAAAGGTCACAGGCATAGTTTGGAAACTTTTCCAGATTATTGTGTACCAGTAAATGATAACTGAATCACTTTTGATACAATCTCAATTTTTGTAACCTGAAAATACTATTTCCAAAATTAATTAAAATACTTCTAATTGGATAAAATTGTTATTAAGAACTCATTGTCAGTGTATCACTGGAAAATGAATTGTCTACATAGTTTGCTAACAAGTTAAATCAAAGGAATAATTAATTACAATATCAACTACAAATGTGTTTGTAAAACAACATGATCCCCAGGTATATGCTTGTCGATACAAAATGCCAAAGTTGGAAAGGGGCATAGCTCTGACAAAATTAATCCCCCCCCCCCTTTTTTTTTTTTTCAAAAGTTAATTATTAGGTGATCTTCTTATCATCCCCAGTTTCAAAGCTCTTAGCTCAAATAGTTTTTGAGATATACTGCTCATAGGATTTCATTATATCTCACAGGCTTAAGATGCATGAGTTGAAAAAGGGGCATAACTCTGGAACTACATGTCTGACAGAAAAAAGGAAAAACAATAGGTCCGCTTATTTTCCATCCTTATTCCACATATAAAATTTCAAGTTTCTATCTTTTACCGTATGGTAAGTTAGAGGAATGGACAGACAGAGAAACAGATGGATGAACAAACAACACAAAAGCAATGTGCCACTCCAATTTATTAGAAGTTGGGGGCATAATAAAATAGATTTTAACTGATAAATACATTGCAGGTGTGACAAAAACTACGGTAGTGACTGGATTCAACAACGGCTTGTTTACAGGCAAAGCAATTCCAGCAAGTGCCCAGAAGATGATGATTTGGTGTTTTACATCCCTTTCATTACTCAAGTCATACTGAGATGATGGAATAGTGCTAATGAAAGGCTCTATGTAGACTGATAAAAGTCCATTAAGTCCATTCAGTAAGTTCCTATCTATAAGTGCATCATAATACCATTCTCCTTTATGCCATTTTTTCTACTGTTTTTCTAACGGTAAGTATTGGGACAAATAGGCCTTTGCAAATAGTGTAGATTTGTTTGTGTTTGTGTTGAGGTTTTACGGCCCAGTCAACCCAATTGGCATCTGATTAGGGTCTACACTATTTGCCATACATAAAGCAATATTTTAGACACATCAACTGGTTGTAGAATGAACTCTTTCAAATTTTAGTAGAAGTATGGTAAGTAGATAAGGTGTCCCAATACTTAGGGTAAATATGGAATTATCTGGCTCAGAATGAAATTGCATGCAAACCAAGACTATTTTCATGAAACATAAATCACTATGTTCTGGGAAGGAAAATATTTTGAAATATCTGACATCTGCTGCTATTTAACCCTGGTCATGCTGAATAAATTAAGATGCTCGATCCTCCCACTTCTAATTTTCAGCCAATCGGGTTACTTAATCCATTTTGTTGATACAAATTCACATACTTAGACTAACAGTGCAGATCCAGATCAGTTGGTTTCATCTAAGAAGCCAACTGATCTGGATCTACAGTTTGCAAAGACAGGGTATATCCGTGTTCAGCAGGACCAGGGTTAAATGCAGAAGGTTAAAGGTATTTGGAGTAACTTCAGCAGACCACAAGGGATACCTTTTTTCCATTTTTTTTTTTTTTTTTTTTTTTTACTAACTACACTGAGTGAGGGCTTAACAGTTCATGCGTATTATTTATAAAGACAATTTATTTGAAATGTCCAGTCTTATATTCTGGAAAAAAAAGATGACATTTTGCTAGTTTGTGTTGAGGTTTTACAGCCCAGTCAACCCAATGGGGTCATGTCCAGCGTGATCAGTTTACCCATTATGAAAACATGCCTATTCAAATATACTGAAATTTTTACCACCAAAAAATGAAAATTTTCAGATGAAAAATTCTGATAATTTTCATATTTCTGTTCAAAACATAGATTGTGGGTACTCGTTAGAACCACCTCACAACGAGTACCCACAATCTATGTTTTTGAGCAGAAATAAGAAAAAATAATGTATACCCTGTAAACCCCAGTTTTACTACATAAAAGTGGGGTTTAAGGGGGTCAAAATTATATAGGCATGTTTTCGTGATGTAACCACACGTTTACTGGGTAGGCTTAGTCCTCTAAGTGGTTAACCAGTATTGTGCACATCCTTTCGCCAGAAACTGACAACTGCCCTTCTTGAATCAGTGGAAGGGAGAGAATGACCTTAGAAAATATTTCATGATCAATCTCCAAAAAAGCATGTTGCCTACCCGGTGGGGGTCAAACCAGCAACCTCCTTATCACCAGTTGGACACGCATCCAACTGAGCCATCAAGGCTGACATAAATGATGACATCTAAAAAGTTTGCTTATATTTAAATTCAGCAGATGGAAGTTCATCTACCAATATTTAAATTCAGCAGGCTCAAGGTTTATAATAAGCTGAATGCTTAGAATGCTGGGTAAAATTTTCAGCAGACAACATTTTGAAATATTTTCTTACTTTCCCCAAAAAATGGACATTAACATTCCATGCAAATTGTCCCCAAAGGGAGACAATTTGCATGGAATGTCAAAGCCTAAATTCTGGGGAAAAATAAGAAAAATATTTTCAATTTGTCATCTGATGAATTTGCCCAGAGAGTAGTGAAGGTTAAAGAAGCTTTTGTGGTCATTAACCATGGAAGTATTGTTATTATCCGGATAGATACCGTATTTACTGTAAGTTTTCAGACCTGAGCAAACAGCGTAGACCCTGATTAGATGCTGCAGAATGCAGTGTCTGATCAGAGTCTACAGTGTTTGTTACTCATCCTGCAATTTTTTGCACAGCAATATTTTATTAGAAGTACGCTTGTTCAAAATTTAGGACAAGTATGGAAAGGAGTTATCATATCCTAATATTTTGGGTAAATACGGGGAGGGGGTGGGGTACAGTAAATACCCTAATTATTCTTTAATGCTTAGCATGCTGGGTAAAAATTTCAGCAGCCAACATTTTGAAAATCTTTACTTATTTGTGCCAGAAAATAGAGTTAGACATTTCATGCAAATCCCTCTTTAACCCATTGTAGTCGGGAGACCCGTTAAAGGGTAATTGGCAAACAGTGCAGACCCAGATCAGATGCCGCAGATAAAGAAACTATAGCCAACTCTTTTGTCCAGATACATTAAGGGCAGAAAATACAAGAACTGGTAAAGTCAGAGTAACTGTCCTTGGTCATAGCCCTCTACATATATGTGAAGTTTCATCCAGATGCTCCATATCATAAAGGAAAAAGGGGACAAAAACTATTTCTCAGACAGTGAAAAGGGCCATATCTCTGTAAAAAATTAAGAGATTTTGCTCACTAACAATCACAAATCACCCATCCCCTATTATGTATACAAAATTTTAATGAAATTTATTCATTAGTACTCAACTATATATTGGAAACAGAAGTGCAAATGGATGAATAGACTCACTGACTGACAGATGGACAGAGACTGGAGGGTATTACATAATGTGGCAGGTACTAAAATTTGTACTTGCAAACAGTGCAGACCCTGATCAATCTGCTTCTTTAGCAGTCTAACCCAAGTCTATAAAGTCTGTCCATATACATGTATTAAGTGTACATTCTACACATAACCAACAAACACATCCAAAATATTAAGGAGCTTAAAGAATATTTTGTGGTCATTAACCATGGAATTATTGTTATCAGTTGTAGAGATATAAATCCGGTCACAAAATTCAACTCATTCAGCCTGGCAGACCAAAACCAATACCTGCACAAACACTGTAGATCCAGATGAATCAGCTCATTATGAGCCATCTCCAGCTCTGCACTATTTGCCAAGCTGTTTTTTTAGACTGAAACCCCTATTTGCATCAGTAGACAAGTCCAAATTCAAGAACTGAAGAGTTCACTTCTGATAAAAGGGTTAACCAAAAGGGAATTCCCTATATGCAGTGTCCAACCTAATGGTGCCTGATGATATTATAAAGTAGACAGACAGACAATAACATAATGTGGCAGGATCTGGAAATCAGAAAAGTGGCTTTCATATGGTGGTGGTGGTGGTGGTGAAATCAGAAAAGTGGGAAAAAAAAAAAAGAAATCTGCTAATATGCTGTCAATATCAGCAGATGACAAATGTGTGATTTTTTTTCCCCTGAAAACTGAGCTTGACATTTGCAGTAAATTTGAATGTTTTGTCAAGCTCTGTTTTCAAGACAAAAATTAGAATGCGCAGTTGATGGTGTGCTAGTAGTATAGGGTGGCACTTTGGGTACCCTATACTACTAATTGCACCATCACAAATCCTCATGCTCCAAGCTAATGTTGTTACTAGCAAGACGGATGGACGAACTGATGGACAGACTCACTCTCGCACACCCTTACAATGAAAGGAAGCCATGTAGCAAGTTTGGTCAAATTCCACCCAGTGGTTTGGGAGGGAATAGCATGATGGACAGATGGCAGGACACCGAATGGAAAAATAATATTGCTCTCGCAGGCCCTTACCATGAGAGAAAGTCATGTAGCAAATTTGGTTAAATTCCACTCAGTGGTTTAGGAGGAGACAGCATGACGGACCGGAAGGATGGACAGGAAAATAATGTGGCAATCGCCCACCCATACCATGAGGGGAAGTCATGTAGCAAGTTTGGTTAAATTCCACCAAATGATTTAGGAGGAGACAGCATGATGGACGGACGGACAGATGGACAGTTGGATGGACGGTGGAGTCCACAATATACCCATCACTTTTTTTAAAAAAAAAAGCGTGGGGATAAACACACATCTCATCTGCTGATATTAACATTCAGCAGGTTTATAGATTAATGCTTTACATTGCATGATGGGTAAAAAAATTCAGCAGACATCGTTTTGAGATTCTTTTCTTATTTTTCCTAAAATATGGTAAAAATTACTAAAAAAATATCATCAGTTTGTCCTCTACAGAAATACACTTGCCAAAGAAAAACAACAAGAGATACAAAACTTGTCTTTCTGAAGGAAGTTATCTCCCATGATTCTGATATTAGAGGAGACCATAAGTATTCAGACTATTCACACACCTTCAATCCTTACCATACTTGTCCTAAAATTTGGATAAATCCATTTGACTATCAGTCAATGTGTCTTTAAGCTGCTGGATGAGTTGCAAAAAGGTAGATCCTGAATAGACATTTGTTCAGGGTCTACATTGTTTGTTCAGCTCTGTCTGCCACAATACAGGGCAATTAAGATACCCTAAGAGCAAACAGCACAGACCCAGATCAGACACTAAAAAATATTGCCTTTGATCTAGATCAGGATCTATACCTTTTGCCCTTTATCCACATCAATAGGACCCTTATGGATATAGGATTTAAGATGTCTGAATACTTATGATAAATATGGCAAACAGTGTACATACTCAAATCATACACCATAGGTATGATGATTTGGTGTATTCTGTCTCTTTCAACATTATTTAAGTCATATTGAGATGATGGGGGTGTGATAATGAAAGGCTCTGAGCAATAAAGCATTCATACAACTATGAGCTGAATTCTGCCTCCAGCAGAGCTCAAAATTAGCACTAGTCTGCTAGATGTTTGTTCAGGGCAAGTGAAAAATTCAAACTGCTTGTCCGACAGGTCAAGTGACTTTTTTCGCAAGTAAGGAGATATATTTTAAGGAAAAAAATAGAATCAGCTGGTATAATTACAAACTTTTCAAAATCACTACAACATGTTACAAACAGTCTGAAATACGGCTTATTGCCATATAAAAGTTTGCTTTCCTGGTATCAGAATACTAGTCAGTGGCAGTCATACTATAAAATGCATTATAAATGACTACAGTAACACAATAAAAAGTTTCTCTAGCTTTTTGTCTCATTTACAGTACTAAATGTAAGGACGAGTACGAGGGTCGTGTAATAAGTTTTGTCACTGGGTTCAGATTACTTCAGTGCTATGTTTTATCAAACATATTTTTGTTACAAACCTTCAAAGTATTCCCCCTTTATTGAAACACATTTTTGTAACCTTTTTACCCAGTCACGTAAAGCAGATAAATAGTCTACTTTTGGTATCTGTTGGAGACACTGATAAATAGCGCTGCCAAGAGAACTTCTAGATGTATACTTATTTCCAGAAAGCATTTTCTTAAGCCTTGGAAATAAAAAGAAGTCACATGGACTCAGGTCAGGTGAATAAGGTGGATGGTTTAAAACTTTCACCTTTTCAGAAGCCAAAAAAGACTTAACAACCTCACACTTATGAGAGGAGGCCTTGTCATGTAAAAGGTTGACTCCTGACCATCCTTTGCTTGGTCGTTTCTTATTATAAACTCTTTCACTCTTTCAGTACAGAATTGTTATAGAATCGGCCAGTGACTGTATGACCAGATGGACAAGGCACTTGAATGACTGGCCCACTTGAATTAAAGAAAATTGCATACAACATCTTTTTCGAACTTATGGTTCTCTTGGCAATACATGGGAGTTTTTGATCTTTTCTCTTCCATTGCTTATTAATAGCCCTTCTTTGTGGCTCAAACATGTGCACCCAGGTTTCATCACCTGTTAGCAAGTTAGAAATAACCTGACTATTACAACCTTTGTATGTTTTCAAAAGTTCCCGGGCACATTTAAGACGTTGTGTCTTTTGCTCCTCAGTGAGCAAATGAGGTATCCACCTAGCGCAAAGCCTTCTGATATGCCAGTACAACTAGCTATATCTTTGACAGACAATCGCGCATCCTGTTCCACCACAATCTTTTCAGCAGCGATGTTAGCCTTGGTCACAGAGGTTTTAGGCCTTCAAGGACGGGTATCATCTTCAAAAGAAAATTTCCCAGCTTAAAAGCTTTAACCCACCTAAAAATTGTGCACATTGAAATGGTCTGAGGTCCATATACCACATAATTCATTAAATATCTGCTTTGAATTTATATTAAGCCTAATGCGGCATTTAATATAGCTACGAATTTCAGTCTTCTGGTCCATGTTCCAATGTAACAACTGGGCACTGGTTGTTTCAGTGGTTTGGGAGATGTCCTTGAAAGATTGAGTTCTTGTTTGACCCTTGTCCTGCTGAATAAATAAAGATGCCACGCCCACTTCCAATTTTCTGCCAATCAGGTTACTTGATCCAGTTTGTTAATACAAATTCACATACTTAATGGCAAACAGTGCAGATCCAGATCAGTTGGCTTCTTCAGATTTGGATCTACACTGTTTGCAAAGGCAGGACATATCCGGGTTCGGCAGGACAAGGGTTAACAATATATAACCTTTGTGGGCCATGTTGTGTCATCTTCCAGAGAAAGGGAGAAAATGGACAGAAGAACTAATATAGATAAGAGGAAAGAGAGAAATTAAGGAAGACGAGGGAAAAAGTGAATGATAATGCAGAAATAGAAGACATACTAGTATGCCCCCTTTTTTCAACTGCTGCAACAGACCCTTACCACCATACCAGCCACTTGTGATACATGTATATTACCACCCATTGTAGACTGAATGAATTCACCCACACTATATACTGGAAGTCCAATTTCAATTTTAGGTAGGTCAGGCTATGAGATTTAGATATTCCTAGAGAAAAATGGTTAAATCTTTTGCAAACAGTGAAGACCCTGATCAGAAACCGTGTTCTGCAGCGTCTGATCTGGGTCTGCACTGTTTGCAAATTACCCTTTTAGGGGTCTCCCGACTACAATGGGTTAACTCGTCATGCTGAATAAATTAAGATGCTATGCCTACTTGTAATTTTACTTGATCCAGATTGTTGATACAAATTTACATACTTACTTACAAACAGTGTAGATATTGATCAGTTGGCTGCAAAGGCAGGGCATATCTGGGACCAGCATGACCAGTTTACCACTCTATGGGCAAATTCAGAAGATGACAAATTGATATTTTATTTACTTTTCTCAGAAAATAGGCCTTTACTCTTTATGCAAACTGTCTCCTAAAGAGAGAGTTTTCATGAAATGTCAAATCCTATTTTCTGAAAAAAAATAAAGAAAAATATTTCTATCTGTTAACCTTGACCACACTCGGAGTTAAATCAGCAGAAGACAAACTGACAATATTTTTTCTTATTTTGCCCAGAAAATAGGCTTTGACATTTCATGCAAATTGTCTTCTAAGGAGACTATGTCAAATCCTATTTTCTGAGAAAAATAAGAAAAAAAAATCAAAACGTCATCTGCTGAATTTTGTACACAACTTGCAAGGTACACCTTTTATCTTCAGACCAGCCTTCAACCTAATTGTGCTCAGACATAACAAATTTACCTCTTTTTAGAATGCTTCTTGGTCTAATAACAATGGGACTTCGTCGACGCAGCATAATCCGTCTCTTCTCGGCCAGTGCAAGCTTTTGTGTTTGCACAAAGGTCGAATCCATGGTTTGTTAAGAAGATCACTCAGAATATAATAATCCTCCACACAAAACGTGAAACTGTATTATTATTATTCACTTCCTTTTTTTCTGACATGAACACTCCAAATCAAATATCATTATTTGTTTTCCTAACAACATACCAATTCTAATTATTCTGTCAATTGCATCCTTAACTTATTTTGATTTTTTTGTATGAAACATGGTAAAACAAACCATTTTTCTTTCATAATTTTATCCAACAATTGAGAACAGCATTATTCGGAAAGGTCTATAACAGCCTAAATTCAGTATACAGCAATTAACAAAGACTTCTAAGACAGTCCCATTTTCCCTGTATATGATCGTGTTTTCTGCTATTTAAAGGATGAAACAGTTTTTAGTTTCAAAAGAAAAACACAAAATGCAGGGCTCCAGATAAGTGTTATTGATTTCAGAAAAAAAATATTGATTTTTATAGCTTCGGGTAAAGATGCTTTTTTTTAACCAAATTTTATTGATGTTTTTTCCTTTATTTTAACCTGTACCACTTTCAGCGAAAATTCAGCATATGACAAATTGATTACAGTAGAACCCCAATAATTTAAACTCCAATAATTTAAAATTCTCAATAATTCAAAATCATTCTGAAGTCCCGACTTAAATATATTTATGCATTTTAACCTTCAATTATTCAAAGTCTCAATAATTCAAACAAATCTGTTTGGTCCCTTGGACTTTGAATTATCGATGTTCCACTGTATATTTTTGTGTTATTTTTTCCAGAAAATAGGCTTTGACATTTCATGAAAGACAATTTGCATGAAATGTCAAATTTATTTTCTGCAAAAAATATTTCAAAATGTCATCTGCTGAATATTTTACCCAGAATGCTAAGAGTTAAACAGGAATGGATACAACATCATGGGAAATAACTCTGTCAAGTAAATATTTGCCTGACTTCACACTGGAAACTCTCTTAAAGGAAAGAACTAGTTCCTACAGAGAATAATTTCATTTCTTTAAGAGTAGCTACCTGGATTTACTTCCCAAAGCTATAAAAAAATTCTAAAATGACTGACTCTAGAGCACAATGAACACATGCACAAAACTGAAAACAGCTGAAATGTCATGTTTTTGGGGCCAGACTAGCCAATCAGGCCTCATCACTGACCCTCATATAAATTTTCAAAAATCCGGGTAACACTAAGACAAAATAATTTGATTTACGTTATTCCTAAACACATCCATGAGTATTCTAAAACTATTTATTTTTGGTCGATCACAACATATTATGACCTAAAGTCATGTTTTTGTTCGTTTTTCCATATTATCTATTAAAAACAAAGCTTTCCTTCTTGAATTAAGATCTGGAGAATCTGTGGTCACCAATCAGTACACTATGTCAAATAACAACCATCAAAGGGTTCCTAATGTATTCTGGAGTCATCAAACTGTCAGTCTCCCTCTCATCATTATCTACTCCAGATAAGATGATTATCCTGATAAATATTTCTCTTATTCCTCCACAAAAACATATGTTGTGGGTACTCATTAGAAGTGCCTCAGTGAGGCACTTCTAATGAGTACCCAAAACATATGCTTTTGTGGAGAAATAACCAAATATCAACCTATCTTGGCTGAAAAAAAGTGACTTATTCAGAGTTATTTATAATGACCCTAAAAGAATTGACAAGCCATGTAAGATCTGAGCACACTAACAATGCATTTTTTTCCCCTTATTCTTCATTAATACATAAATTGCAAGTACTCCACACAAACACATACTGTGGGTACTCATTTCTACCAAGTATTCACAATATGATATTGTAGCATTTGCCCGGTCTTTCACGAAGTCAAACAACATGGTCTCCCATCCAGGTATAACCGGAATGTAAACTGCCTAACTTTGTAAAAGAGCCAATCATCTACCAACATTGCCATAAAAGTCAGCTTCCACAAGAAGGCTGTAGAAGTGATCTATACACTTAATCTGTTACAATATGTCTAGGTGGAAACTGAGTTGGGGTTTAATGACACCTCAACCCTTGTGGGTCAGTCTAGGTGGAAAAATAAGAAAAATATCAGTATATATTAAATTTAGGCAGGAAGTGCTCATCAGTATATATTAAATTTAGGCAGGAAGTGCTCATCAGCATATATTAAATTTAGACAGGAAGTGCTCATCAGTATATATTAAATTTAGGCAGGAAGTGCTCATCAGTATATATTAAATTTAGGCAGGAAGTGCTCATCAGTATATATTAAATTTAGGCAGGAAGTGCTCATCAATATATATTAAATTTAGGCAGGAAGTGCTCATCAGTATATATTAAATTTAGGCAGGAAGTGCTAAAGTTGTGCAAGAAACCAGAAAATAGCCAGTCCTGGGAGACATCAGCAGTAAAGGTTGGTTGGTTTGGAGTTAAACGCCCAGTCAACACAATTAAGGTCATGTCTAGCCAGTTAGTCCACTAAGCGGTTAAGTAGTATGTAAGCACATTCTTTTGCCAGAAACTGACAACTGCCCTTCTTGAATCACTGGAAGGGAGAGAATGACTGGAAAATATTTCATGATCAATCTCCACTAAAGAATGTTGCCGAACCTGGCAATAATCCAACCTGCGACCTCCTGATCACCAGTCAAACATGCATCTGACTGAGCCACCATGGGCGACTTCAGAAGGGGATAAAATCAATTTTGACTGAGTTACCTTCTCTGAAAGTGCAGTTATTCCCCTAAAAATCTGTTGTTTTACTGCAAACAAAAATAACTAGAGCAGGTGAACAGATCCCACATATACCTCCTGCTGGCTGCACCTCCTTTCAAAAAAATACCTAATGCACTTCACTGGACAGTGAAATACAGGTCAGTGTAATCCTGACCTACTGTGAGGTTATAAGCGTTGCCATAACAATCAATCTTTCCAAGTATGATGAAAATCCATCAACTAGTGAATCAGATATTAAGCCAATTCAATCAACCATAAAATATAGGTCACTGTGACTATGACCTAACTTAAGATCACAAGCTATGTCATGACAATCAAATATTCTAAGTATGATGGCAATCTATCAAATAGTACTTAAGATATAAAGTCAAATCACTGAACCATATGCTTATCACCCCAAACCCAGAGTCCCTACCCTTGATCCCCACCCCCTTCCAGCATGTCTGTGGGGGTCCCCATAGCTAAGTGGATAGGAGAGTTGACTCTTAATCCATTAGGTTTTTCACTGCTGTAGTTCGAGCCTCGCTCAGATCACATGTGGGAAAGGCAAGTTCTGCTTAGGGATGGTCAGGTGGTTTTTTCACAGGTTCTCAAGTTTTCTCCCACCTCTGATGAATGATTGGCTCGATATGAGTGAAATATTCTTGAACAGGCCGTAAAACCCCAATCAAATCCAGCAGGTCTGAAATATTACTGCTAGACTCATGCACAGACAATCACATTCGATATATCAATTTCCTAACAATTAGTTAAAGTTAAAATAGATTCTTAAGCAAAACTCTTAAGCTTGCTAAAATTGCCTAAAGTACTAAGTCTGTGACCTTGACCTTGAAGTGATGGGCAGGGGTGGGGATAGTAGTGAATACAACTTAAGACTAATGTATGTACAGATGAATAAACTAACCAATGGACAAACAGAAAGATGATAACTATAAAACCTTGACATACTTGGTATGAAATACTTTGTATGCTGTATGCCTAGGGTGTAAATATGCCAGGCTAACGCTTAGCATGCTGGACAAAATTTTCAGCAATCGACATACTGAAACTTTTTTTATAAATTGCCATTCCATGTCAAAGTCTATCGGCTGGGAAAAATAAGAAAAATATAATCAATTTGTCATCTGCTGAATTAGCCTAGACATCAGTAAAAAGCTATACTGAGCTGTCAGGTAGTGTACAGTGCATCCAAGCAGTCGAGCCACTACTGTCAGCTTTGAGAATCACTACACTGTAAAATACATGTACAGTGAAACCTGTGTAAGAGAGCCACCTTTGAGTCTGACTTTAAACAGTGGTTGATTTGTTTGTTTGTGTTGAGGTTTTACGGCCCAGTCAACCCAAAGTCATGTCTTATAAAGGTGTATGTTATGTAATTTTGCTACATGTACCTTTATAAGAGCCACCTGTCCACATCAACCACTAAACTTAATCTCAAAGGTGGCTTTCTTACACAGGTTTCATTGTATGTTGAAGAACAGTGAAGACAGACTGTGTAGCTATCAAGGTTAATCTCAGCCTTCATGGCATGCATACCCACAAGGCCCTCTTCTTGTGGGACAGCCATTACCCCCATTAGCTAATCCACCAACTTGACAAACAGTTAATATTTACCTAGCTCCTGATTAACTTGATGTTTTAGACATGAATGTATTGATATTTTTTTAAATTTTCTCCATGTACCATATTTACCCTTAATATCTGTTGATGTATCTATTGATTGTGTTGGGGTTTAACAACACATCAACCCTTGTGGGTCATTTTGTGTCGTCTCCCAAAGAAAGGGAGAAGAGAGATAGAAGAGATAGTAGAGGAGATGAAATTGAGGGACAGCGGAGAAAGAGGAACAGGAATGTATGTGAAGAAACAGAAGAAATAAAAACATTCCCACTCTACCCTTATCTGCTACAAGGATAGCAGGCCTTGCCCAACTGAAAGCCAATATCAGTTGGACACTCTAGTGACGTAAGATACATGACACCTTCGCCACATCCGACCTTCGCCACACCCAACCACCGCTGTTGATGTATCTAAAAGTGTTGGATGAGTGGTAAGCATTCTGCAGTATTTGACCCGAGTCTTCACTGTTTGCTCAGGCCTGTAAGTAAATACGGTAACTTCTGA
Organism: Anodontia alba; assembly: GCA_964016985.1. Lineage (NCBI taxonomy): Eukaryota > Metazoa > Mollusca > Bivalvia > Lucinida > Lucinidae > Anodontia > Anodontia alba. The sequence continues at coordinate 58,162,674 of OZ024836.1, read as the reverse complement.
GTATGTATCAGAATCTCATTTATTTTATTTTCTAATCTTCATTTAAGAAACATATTCACATAAAATGTCCAGCATCATTTTCAGGGAAACATAAGAAAAATAACTGCATGAATCAATTAGTCACCACAACATCAGAATTACAGGTGCCTAATTCAGATTTTTTACAATTCAATCATGGATTCTATAAATAATTAACCTTTACCACTTCCTGGGCAGATTCAGCAGAATACAAATTGATGATTGATTGTTCTTATTGTTCCCAGAAAATAGACTTTGACATTAAATGCAAATTAATTGTCTCCTAAGTCAATTAACATGAAATATCAAAGCCTATTTTTTGGGGGGGGCAGGGGGGGGGGGATGGGGGGGGGGAACAAGAAAAATATTTCAAACTGTCATTTTTGTAATTTTTCACAGTATCAACAAAGCCATGTCGTGATGGTGTCTGGATGTGACTGTGGGATACCCTTTTATAGTGCTGCCTCACTGCAATTATCATGCCCCAGACACATTGATATTACACCGGCATAGCAACAGATAAGGCGCTTTTTTCATCTGAAAAATGCTGATATTTTTTTTTTATTTCTCAATAAAAACACTTCTAATGAGTACCCACAACATATGTATTCGTCAAGAAATAAGAAAAATATTATGTGGATACCCCCTCTTATCTGTAGCTATGTGTAACACTGTGTGGCTATCACCAGTTATACCGGTGCAACTAGTCTTCTTATTGCTGCAGACCAAATGAAAGAGCATCAAGTACCAGTTTTAGAAAATCTTGATTATGACCAGGCTGGGATTCAAACCCACACCTTCTCTACCAACAAAACTACCCGGACCAGTCTTAGGGACATATAACACATGGTAGACCTACTTGAGTGCATGTCAGGACCTCCAAACATAAGGTTAATCTATTCTGGCAGGGAAGGGAGAGTGCTTCAACACAATTCCTTTTGTCCACATTCAGAAATTAGTCTCCAAAATCACAGTCAGATTACACCATTTCTTCCATTTTTTCAGTAACCCTATCAGATCCAATAGGATCCTGTGCCAATTCACATAGATGCTACTTAAAAAGTGTCCAGTTATAAAAGCACACATATAATGGATGAATCAACGCAAGTAATCAAATCCTTCCTTCAATGCCAACATTAATTTTGCTCTGATCTTCTGAAGTTTGTTGTTCTTAAGTATTTTATGCAAATACCCATTCATCATGTGACTAGTTATCACATGAATGATCATGTGATAATGGCTGATTCGCTGGTAGAAAAGCTTGTCTACTGTTACATCACATGTGCCAATCTGAATAAAATCAGGGTAAATGAAGGCAATAATTGGTGCTCATGTGAGGGTCAGAAGAAAATGCAGTAGGATAAGGGTAAATGCCTGAGTAAACAGTGGAGACCTAATGGAACAGTTTGATGAGGGGCTGTGTTGTTTGTTATTCAGTTAGGGCAAAGAAAATTTATTATTAGATTCTCATTCCCACCTGCCCCTGAAATATCTGACCAAATGAACAATTTTGAATTGAAAAATTTTTTCAGAGACTAATGCTGAAAACAGATTGTATAACACTTTGAAGAACTGCAAATGAATTCTTTGTTCTGAAAAGAGAATTAAAACAATGTTTTCTTGTTTTTGCACATTTAAGTCAGTGTCAGTTACCTTGTTTTGCTATGATTTACCTTTTCACTGGATAGCCAAGGAATAAAAATAATAGCAAATAAAATCCACTCATTCCATTTTTTTTCTAAAATCTGGATGAGAATTTAGCACATGTACTTAATTTTCTCTGGCCTTAACATATTCTAATAGTCCACGCTACATTACCAAACCAGTCCAACCGGCAAATTCTAGAATGAATTGGGAAAGAAGTTAAAGGGATAAATATGGTAGACCTTGATCAAACTGCACAACCTGGGCCTGCGCTGTGCACATGTGCTCAAAGGCTCTTTTTCATCTGAAGCATTCAATAAACTTACTATTCTGAAATTAATAATTAATATAATGACTTCAATATTTAGGTCAGAAATTATGTTGTCATTAATTAACAATTTGCATGCAGGGTAAAAAATTCAGATGATATTTTGAAATACAATTTTCAGTTTTCCAGAAAATCAGGTTGAAATTCCATGCAAATCTTCTCCTAGGGAGGTATTTATCATCAAATATCAGACCTTATTTTATTATAGAACAAGAAAAATGTCACCAATTTCTCTCCACTAAATTTGCCCAGGGAGTGCTCAAGGTCAAACTTCAAACAACTTGTCATTCCAGATTTTATTTTAATGAATTTGATGTCAATTAAACTCTTACCAGCTGAATAATAATCTACACAGTAACCTTAAAAACATAAAATTTAAATACCTGCTTTACCTTAAGTATTGAGACACCTTAACTCCTTAACATACATTTCCTAAAAATTATGTTTAGAAATGCTGGATGAGTTGAATGGCAAATAGTATAGACCCTGATCAGATGCTGCATTCTGCAGCATTTGATCTGGATCTACACTGTTTGCTCTGGCCGGTCAATCTCAACAATTAAAGTTACTATGGTATTTCAAACAATGACAATTCAATTATTTTTCTTATTTTGCTAAGAAAACAGGTCTTCATATGTGAATAGATTCACATGAAATGTCAAGTCCTGTTTTCTGTTGGGTTGGTTGAGGAGATTCAGTGGTCAAGAGGGCTAAATACAGGTTTACTGATACATTTAGAATGTCACTGTAGTAACTCTTGACTCACTACAGGCACAAAATTAATGATGATGATTTGGTATTTTACATCCTTTCAGCATTATTTAAGTCATATTAAGACAATGGGGTGAAGGGAGACAGATAAACAAATCTGATCAAATGTATTCTGAATTTTTCACTTAACCAACTGTCAGTCCTGGCATATGTGTGTATCACACAAAATGACACAAGAAGTCATCCTAATAGTAAAACAGTACTAACATGTACACGATAACACACAATCCAAGGCCGCAATAAAAAGACATTTTTCTATGAAAAAACATAAAAATGTTTGCAATAAAACCAAAGCAGATCAGGCAGGAAGGACAATATTTACATCAAAATATGTGAAAATGGTAATAATTGTGTCCACTTTCACCTCTGCCCAGGTAAAGGCGATTATAATTGATTTCCGGACAAGGGATTTACTTGGTCTATGACAGCTGACATGCTAATATGATTAATGAATGGAGGGACATTCATTACCTAACATACCTTTTGACTAAGCTATACTGTGGTTATAAAGGCATTTCTTACCTATTATTTTTCATATTTACCCTAAAAAATTTGACAGATAGGCCTGAGCAAACAGTGTAGCCCCAGATCAGATGCCACAATATGTGGCATCTGATCAGGGTCTACACTGTTTGCCACTCATCCAGCAGTCTTTAGCTACACCATCAAGAAGTAAACAGGAACTGTTAAAATTTTAGGATAAATGTGGTTTAGGAATTGAGCTGTCTGAATATTTAGAGAAATTCGGGAATACATATTTCCCCTAGCTGTAAGTCTTTATCTGCTGCATTAAAATATTAGCAGATTTTTTAAATATTTCTTTTTTAATTTTCCCTGAAAAAAAGTAGCTTCACATTTGATGTCAACCACCTCTTTTTAGTTGGAATGTCAAGAAACATCTTTGAGTAAGATAATTATCACTTAATGAATCTGCTTAATTTATAAATAATTGATTTGTACACATTTGTAACATTAGCAAATTGGCATACAAAATATACAATTATTGCCCTTGTGCGACGGTATGACGATTTGGTCACTTGAGGCAGGTAATGTTACCCAAGGGTAATATTAACATGGGTAACATTAACTGTCGAGGGTGAATAAACATCATATTACCCTCGAACATGGGTAACAATGGTTTTATTATACCGAATTCTTACAACTGCAACTGCACTGACAACAATGACGTCATCAGAGGGTAATATTATATGCGAATGTAATAAAACATTTACCCTTTTATCATCTATTGACTGGTATTTCTGTTAACATTATACTGTTGTTTCCATTTGTCTGTATACATTTATATATATGGAGAAATTAGAAAAATATTTACCTTAACCCTTAAAAAGGCAATCACAACTAAAGCAGACCACAATTTTGATTTTTTTTTTTATTATTCAGATGAAAACAAGTCTTGATATTTCATCTCAATCATCTGCCAAGCAGACAATTCACATGAAATATCAAGACTTGTTTTCCCTGAAAAATAAAAAAAAATAAAAATTTTAGAATATCGTCTGCTGCAAATTTTGCTTGCCGCTTTAAGGGTTAACAGCCTATTATCTAGAGCTATGCAAGCCATGTCTTTTTCTATATAATATGCCAAATGAGAAATATTTTGGTTTTTACAGCAAGCAAATTGAGAAAGGTTTATGTAGTAAAACAAACAAGTCCTGTCGCCAGACAGGATAGCTCGCCTGATATTGCACATTTTGTTTCTGGAAAATTCTAAGTCTGTGACCTTGAATTTGACATGACCTGGGTGTGTGTGTTGGGTGTGTGTGTGTGTTGGGGGAGTGGGGGGATTGCACTGTGCAAAATTTTCATAAAACCAAAGATGAATCAAATCGGTGATAAGGTTAGGAAATAATAAGGTCTTAAAAACTTAAACGAAAACTTCAACATTTTTAAAATTCTAAGTCTGTGATGTCGACCCCAATCACGGTCATGAGGACTGATGGTGCTGGTAAAAACTTTGGACCAGTATATATCATGACATCAAATATAAATTAAATCTATCGTTTGGTTTAGAAGTAATGAAGTCCTAAAACCTTTGATGCAAAATTTTGATATGAAAATTTTGACATGACTGTGACCTCCACCTTAACATGAACAAGGTGGAGGGGGGGGGGGGGTGGGGGGGGGTGAGGATGGAACTGGGCAAAATTTTGGACCAATAGTTATCACCATTCAAAAGAAAAAGCAAATTGGTGGTAAGATTAGGAAACAATGAGGTCTTAAAAACTTTAACAAAAACTTTAACATTTAAATTCTAAGTCTGAGACCTCAACCTCTAGGCCATGGTCATAAGAGCTGATGGTGCTGACAAAAACTTTTGACCTGTATCTATCATGATGCCCAATAGGAACTATGTCCATCATGTAGTTTAGAAGTAATGAGATCCTAAAAACTTTGACATAAAATTTTAAAATGAAAATTCTAAGTCTGTGACCTTGACATGACCTAGGGTAGTGGGGATGGTACTGCGCAAAATTTCAGACCAATATGTATCATCAATCCAAAGATGAACCAATCGAAGATTTGGTTAGGAAATAATGAGGTATTAAAAACTTTAATAAAAGCTTTAACATTTAAATCCCTGTAACCTTGCCCTCCAAGTCAAGGTCATGAGTGCTGATGGTGCTGATAAAAACTTTTGACCAGTATCTATCATGATACCAAATAGGAACTAAATCCATCATTTAGTTTAAAAGTAATGAGATCCTAAAAACTTAAGACATAAAATTTTAACACAAACATTTTAAGTCTGTGACCTTGACCTTGACATGACCTAGGGTGGTGGGGATGGTACTGCGCAAAATTTTGGACCAATATGTATCATCATACCAAAGATGAATCAAATTAGTGATAACTTAGGAAATGATGCGGTCTTCAAATCTTTAACGAAAACTTAAATATTTAAATCCTAAGTCTGTAACCTTGCCCTCCAAGTCAAGGTCATGAGTGCTGATGGTGCTGATAAAAAACTTTTGACCAGTATCTTTCATGATACCAAATAGGAACTAAATCCATCGTTTAATTTAGAAGTAATGAGATACTAAAAACTTTGATGAAAAATTTTAACATAAAAATTCTAAATCTGTGAACTTGACCTTGACATGACCTTGGGTGGTGGGGATGGTACTGCGCAAAATTTTGGACCAATATGTATCATCATACCAAAGATGAATCAAATCAGTGATAAGGGTAAGAAATAATGAGGTCTTAAAAACTTTAACGAAAACTTTAACATTTGTGGACGCCGACGCCAACTCCAACGCCGAGGGTAGTACAATAGCTCTCCGTGAATGTTGTTCTGGCGAGCTAATAAAAAATGTAGTCCCTTCATATTCTCTTTTCACTATACATTTTAGGGCAACTTGGGGGTACATAATATTATTAAGGTTAATGTCCTAAAATTTAGCACACCAAATTTTATGACAAAATAGAATATAATGCAAAAAGTGCAGACCCAGATCACACTGCTTCTGAAGTGGCAGTCTGATCATGGTCTACACTGTTTGCTATTTCAATAAGTATTTTAAGGACATCTATTGTACATAGATTTATCAGTCAATGCTAGTTCTCTGTAAAATTTTCAGCAGACGGCAAATTGTCTCCAATTCTTATTTTTCCCAAAAAATAGGATTTGATATTTCATGAAATTTGTCTTGTCTCCAATGTAAACAATTTGCATGAAATGTCACATCCTGTTTTCTGGGGAAAAAATAAGAACTGGAGACAATCTGCATGAAATGTCAACTCCTGTTTTCTTGTAAAAATAAGATACATGTATATATTACCAATTTGCTGAAGTTATAATTAGCCAAGAGTGTGGTAAAGGTTAACATGTTGATCATACCTTTGTTACAAAATATACAGCCTTGACATCCATCATAGGCCAGGGTATCTGTACATGTGATAAAAGCTTGTTTCAAATCAAGTTGCATCAAAACTATTTCCTCTTGAATACTCTCTATCGCATCCATGGCTTCCTGTAAAATAGATTCAAATAACAACATGAAACAATAATAACTGCCACAATCATTTTTTTTTTTTTTTTTTTTTTTAATTGTGTTGATCTTTTATGGCCCTGTCAACCCATTAGGGTCATGTCGAACCGGTCTTTTACCTAACCACACTTTTCCTTAGCATGCATAGTCCTCTAAGTGGATAATCAGTATTTGTACACATTTTTTGCCAGAAACTGACAACTACCTTTCTTTATTCAGCAAAAGGGAAGGAATGACCATAGAAAATATTTCATGATCAATTTTCACAAAAGAATGTTGCCGGACCCGGCAGTACCATCATTAGGTGCTTGTGTTGAGGCCATTAAAAGTTGCCTCATATTTTGATAAAGTGCTGATATTATCTACCCTAGTCCTGCAGAACCAGAATTTTTCCTGCCTTTGCAAACAGTGTAGATCCAAATCAGTTGGCTTCTGCACTGTTTGTCATTCAGTATGTGGACTGATATCAACAATCTGAATCAAGTAATGTGATTGGCTGAAATTAGAAAAGGGCTTAGCATCTTAATTCATTCAGCATGACAAGGGTTAACGCTTTCAGCCTGACAGACCAAAACCATTTTGTGGTAGTCGCAGCAATCAATAAGTGCTAATATGTCAAGGCCATAAAATTGTACCTCATCTTTGATGAAGTATTATTACTAACCCTTTCAGCCTGGCAGCTTGGCAGTCCAAATCCAAAACCTGTGCAAACAGTGCAGATCTCATTAGGATCTACATTGATGATGCCCTCCCAGGGGTTTGGGGAATAAGGAAACAAGGACATTTATTGCAGGGGAACAAGGGAACATGTCCAAAATTGAAGGGACCAGGGGAACAAAGGCAATTTTGAGGAACAGGGAACATAGAAAATCAAGATTTTGATTTGAGGGAATAAGGAAAAACACACATTTATTTCAGGGGAACAAAGGAGCAGGTGTCCCACTCCCAACTCTGGGAGGGCCTATTTGCCATTCAGTTTTAAAATATTAATATTGCATTAGTGGACAAGTCCAAATTCAAGAATGGAAGAGTCCTTATCAGAAACTCAGGGATGAAATGGTTAAATTTTCTTGAGCTCATTTTTTTATTTTTTATTTTTATCATTTATTTATTATTATTTTTATTTATTCATTATTTATTTATTTATTTTTTGTGTGTGAAAATAGAATTCTGGTAGGGGACACATGAGAGACCTTGCAATGTTTCATTATCACTCATGAAGAGATAAAATCAAACTTGAGTTTGCCATTTTCCATCTTTTGTTTTGTACTGTATATCTGAAGGAATTATTTCAGATTATTTGGGTGATGTAGTTTTGCTGGGGTGGTGGGAGGCATGCAGTGAAAAAGAATAAACATGGATTACCTAACAAAGGCCACAATCACTGAACACAGCCACCCCAAGGCACTAGATACGAATTGAATGACACAAAACCATATAACAAAACTGAACGCTAACAAAAACAGAATCAAACATAGCAAAGAAGCAATGCAGCAGAACCCACCCCACGGAATGAGGGAGGGGGTAAGCTTTTAAATTTGGTTTTATGAGCGCTTAACCTTCACACTTAATTCTGATTCTAGATACACATAGTGGTTTGGTCTGTGTGGAGGTTTCCTACTGCACAAGTCATTTGAAACTCCCGGCAAAAGCGGGTCTTAAGTGCCATGGATTATGTATATGGGATAGGACACACAAGGCTGTCCCGAAAACCTAACCAGGAGTCAATTTTCACAAAATTAGGTCATGACAATTTTTTGTCCAGTACAGCCTCACTAGAAACCTCAGCTAGAAACTCTGTCGAAAGCCCTGCTCTTTGTCCAGCCTCTGGAATTCTGAGGTTCTATAATCCCCTGCATGAGAAAATTAAAAATTGAAGTAAAAACCCTTGTTACCAGCTTACCAGTCATTTGTAACTCATTAGGGTAGGGCAGGGATACATTGTAGAAATGAACAGATCATTAAATTAGGGAATAAGACTGCTTTTTTGTATAATGGAATATGAATGTGGTGGGTAGATGAGGCTGCAACTGCTTGCCCATTAACATCTTGATTGTCAGGTTACCTGCGCTGCACTTGACAGGTGGGACAGGGTACCCATGTGCAACAGGGAATGATTCTATATCGGTACTGAACTATTAATAGCTTTGTTTGTCCAAAAGTTTAACTGTTATTTTACGCATTGCAGACAACAAATGTGACAGCTTTCATTATTGTCCCATGATTTTGTACCTGACTTCATAAACCGTTGCGAGTTTCGGACAAACAAATGACACAGGGGCCCACTGTTTACCCGTGGAAAACAGTTCACTATTCCCCAAGTTCAGAAAATCCATCCTCAGAATAAAAAATATTTTTGTTCAGATTTGCAAACAAAGTCAACCAAGTGCCTCCCTCTGCCTCACCACAGTTCTCACATTCTTCTGCACGAAAATTTTTCAGTTTCCAAGACCTCAAATATATGACAGATACCTCTACATTAATAAAAAGATATCCAAGTGATGTCGGACCATAGCCGATAATGCGTTTTACGACGTAATTACAATATAATTCTCACAAATATCCTCCCTACACATTGCAGTTCTTCATAGTTGTTGAACGAATAATATTTATGGCAACATATATTGGGAGAAGGTAAAATTGGAAGGTATGATAAATGGAATCTAAATTTTGTACCGATCAAAATAAACTTCATCAAGTCATTGAGAAGCACTGCACGTGCAAGAGACTCCCGACGAGTTACGAGTGTTTCCGAATTCATATGTGATTGGGTAAAACCTAGAACTCCGTACTGATAACAGAAATAAAAAAAAAAAAAAAAAGATTTTTTTCCTGCAAATTGTCCCTACTGGAGACGATATCAAGCATGAAATGTCAAGATATAAAGCATGAAATGTCAAAACCGTTGTCTGGGAAAAGTATTTCAAAATGCCATCTGATGGATGTTGATAAAGCGCACAGCAAAATTTGTAGCAGACGATTTTTCATTTGGTTTAGATTTTCATAGTAAATAAGTCTTGACATTCCATGTGAATTCTTCTGCTTGGCAGAAGATTTCACATGAATGCCAATAAAAGTCAAAAAGACTTATTTTCTATGAAAAATATTTAAAAAAAAAAAAAAAAAAGGGATTTTTTGAAATGCTGTGTACTGCAGTTGTGATTAGCAGCGCCTTAAGGTATCGGGAACCAGGGTGAAGTTAGCTAGCTGTAAAAGTGCTTTAAAGCCCCCAGTGGTTTGCTCTACTGACCGTTCTAACCTAAGGCGGTGGTCCCGGTGTTAGTCTTACTCTTTGTTGCTTTGTGGTTTATTCTACGAGGCGATTTGTTGTATGTCTTTCCGTGTGTCATTTTGTTCTTGTGTTTTTCAGTCCTTTGAGTATTGCGATTACCTCGCTTGGGGAAGAGAGAGCTAATCTTAGTGCTTTTCGTACGTTTGTTCGGTTTGTGCTTGTTTAGATTTGTCGGTTTCCTCTTCCTCTTGGGGTCTGGGAAGGGCTGCGGTTTGTGATTGTGTCACTCCCTGGACTTTTCTCTTACCTTTTTTTTATTTATAAGCAGACGATATTCCGAAATATTTTTCTTTTTTTCCGCAGAAAACAGGTTTTGACATTACATTCAAATTTTCTCCAACTAGAGACAATCTGCATGAAATTTCAAATCTCCTTTCTGGGAAAAAATAAGAAAATGACAAATTGTCTTTTTTTGACATACATGTATTATCTGTTTATATATTATTTAACAGTGCCTATGTCTTACACAAATCATGGTAAACTTGATAATAAGATTGGATTTTGGTAATTAATATTAGATTTCGGTAGATTCTGGTAAATATTGCAAATACCGGTATAAAGCATGAAATATCAAAACCGTTGTCTGTGTATACCACACAAACCAATATACCACACAAATCAATATATTCGTAGGTTCGTTTCAGTTCACTGTTTTGCCATGATATAGAAAATGTTTACTTTGGTCGGGTGGAGAAAAGCCTGTGAAGTGTGATATTAGTCATGTCTAGATATCAATTTGCCTGTTACACAACCATGGTGAATGGGTGTCATATGATGTGTCACCAGAACTGATTGAGATTCAGGATAACTTTGCTACCGACTTGCAGTAGAAAATAGAATCAAACTCAACACTTATAAATCTATTGGTTTATATCAAACAATTAAGGCTATGTGCAGGCTCTAATAAACACACCTTGTCGGCAAGCACTCAGGACTGCCAAAGGGCACAGACACTGAGACTTCCCTTATCTGGCAAAAAGTATGTAACATTCATTAATGCCTTTGTACCTTCGATGGCCAACCCAAATGACTGATCGAGTATTAGTGAAAATTGACGATTCAACGTTAATATGTAAAAGCAGATACTGTCAAGGAAAAGTTCTGTGATGATCTGGATTCTGTTATTTCTGCAATTTCCGTTCAGATAAGGTTATCGTTCTTTGCGACTACAATGCCAGAGTTGACACAGACCGTCGGATCCAGGAAGAAGTGCTACAAAAAAGAAAGTAAATAAGTGAACCCAGGAACTGATATAATCAGATCCATATCAAGTTCTCAACATCAAAGGGAAAGACAAACAAATAAAACCAAACAGCCACAAAAGGAACAGATGGCAAGCAGTTGGAAACCCTTTCCCATAAAAAGTGACAAAACTGTTACCCAAACTTAACTGAATATATCTTTAACTTACTTTGTTGCTTTGTGGTTTATTCTACGAGGAAATCTGTTTTATGTCTTACCTTGTGTCATTTTGTTCTTTTGTTTTTCAGTCCTTTTAGCATTGCGATTACCTCGCTTGGGGAAGAGAGAGCTAATCTTAGTGCTTTTCGTACATTTGTTCGATTTGTGCTTGTTTGGATTTGTCGGTTTCCTCTTCCTCTTGGTGTCTGGGAAGGGCTACGGTTTGTGATTGTGTCACTCCCTGGACTTTTCTCTAAAAATTTTTTTTTTTTTTTTTTTTTTTTTTTTATTACATAATTGGTAAAAGAAAAAAGCATTTTGTAAATGAAACACTACAGAACATTAAACAAAAAACAAAAACTGCCACAATGAAAGTACTGCCTTGCAATGGTCAGTAATAAATTGCTGGGGTGTGGGAGGGGGGCTTAAGATAGTTTTACGGGAATCCAACCCTCACTCTCAGCTTCCATAGTGGTAAAAACATATATGTGTTTGGTCCACGTTGAAGTCTTATAACCCATCCATGAATCATTACGGGCAACAAGTAGATCATAGATAAAGCCTATAATGAAGCAAAGATGAAGACTCAACAGAAACAACCCGTTGAGACATTTGGAGATACGGGGTCCTAACCCTTGCCCTCAACTTACTTAGTTGTAAAAATATATTTATTTGGTCTTCTAACTCATCCATGAATCAATACTGACTACAAAAAGTAACCTGATTAAAATCCGATGTTAAATGGAATGCATTAATTTTATAGGGTGGGTATAAAAAGGAGACGTGGTATTTTGTGAAATCCAAACCCGAGTTGAGAACTTTTGTTTTTATAAAGTTGCTATGGGGAAGAGGAAAAGGTGTTGAATTACATGTGGCAGTGCAAGATCTGGGTAACGTTATTGTCTTCCTGTTTGGCGTCATATCTCTGTAACAACATCCAGTGGATCCTGCTCGCTTCTGGAGGTGCTAGGGAATTCGGTTGTCTACGGACAATACAGTTGTAGCTGCCTCATAGGGGTAACCGGGGCTTGATTGAATTTAGGGTTTTGCTGCGTCATTGTGCTGGGGGTGGGTCTTAGGTTTGTGAGGATTTGGGACGCTGTCACTTACATTCTTCCCTTTGATTAATGCACTCTGCCTATTCCATTTTTTCCATTGAAAGAGTGCATTTTTAAGTTTATAATTTTGAACTCCTCTGTCTAAATTTTTAGCTTTAATCATGGCCTCCTAGGGTGAGTTACCCAGGCTGTCCTGCTTTTTATCTGTTTCTTATCAGACTTTCCGTCTTGTTTGGGTGGCAGTAACTTTTATTTCAAGTTTGTAGTTTCTTGCAACTTTGATGGCTCGTCCAAAGTAGATGTACATCTGATGTATATCTTCTATATTTATATTTGCCAATTGTGTGTGTTTGGGGGGAGGGGGTGTGGACGGGGTGGGAGCTGAGAGATAATAAGTTCCAGGGGTGTTAGTTGTTAGTGCGTCCTGTTGGTCACCTGGCGTTGTTTGGTGTGGCACCGGACCGCAGTATGTTTGTGATATATAACACCATACTTCGTCCCAGCGTTGCACAGCCTGTTAGTGCAATATAATCAAAAAATGCCGGTCAACTCGGCACATAGCAAACTCGGCACATAACCAACTCGGCACTGACCAACTCGGCCCATACCATCTTGGCACATAGCAAACTCGGCACATATATATCTGTACATTTATGATGTAGTTTACACTTTTTATAGATAATTATAAAAATGAAAAGTTAGGAAAAATAAATTTATTTCTTTATTTTTTTTCTTCAAATTATATCTTTAACCATTCAGTAGGCCATGAAAAGGGCATAACTGTTACTCTAATAGATAACTCAATTACGTATACAGGGGTATATACCAGTTTTTCTTATTTCTATTCTAAAACATAGACTGTGTATACATCAAGTTAGAAATCAAAATATATGTTATTTAGCAGAGAAGAAAAAAATCAAAGTTTTTCATCTGAAAATTTCCTTATAATATTTTTTATGGCCCATTTTTACGCCTGTATAATTTTGACCCCCTTAAAACCCACTTTTATGTAGTGAAACTTGGGTTTACAGGGTTAAACATTATTTTTTCTTATTTCTGCTAAAAAAAATTAGATGTGGGTATTCGTTAGAACCGCCTTGTCGAGGCTAAATGTTCTTAGATTAAAGTGCTAATCGGTATGAATTGGATTGAGTGTGCTTAGAATTCTATTTGTCTGCTCTTTTTATCTTTTAGTAAAAATTATTAACAAATCTTTGTTTTACTCATTGTTTAATTGAACAATAAACTCTAGATGAACCAAACGAATTCAGGAGGTCGGAATTGATTTCGAAACTGTAATTGTGAATATGATGAAATAAGTCTTTCCTGGAATCGCCAAAGTTCTATCAGCCGTCCTTTTGAGTTAATAGAGATCTACAATAGGTATAACCTAGTGATAAAAGGGGATATACTTTTAGTTTTCTTCTTATTTCTGCTCTAAAAAGCCTGAAAGGTAGACTATTGATCCCCATTACCATTTATTGCATATGTGATCAGCCAAGGTTCAGGTGACCTTGCGCATCCACGCAGTCTCGCCAAAACCTTCGCTGTTTGCTCACCTAAGCTGTAGCTCATGAGAACTATTCAGCCAAAGAACCAAAGTTCTTGACCTGCTAAGGTGCTGAACATGCACACTGAAAGTTTGACCGTACGGACTGTCAGAATGATCCTTTTTCTCCGTCGTGGCTCATACTATATTTTTGTCATATTACAACCCTGTAAGATAATTTGAGGGAACTAAGTACCCCACTTTAGTATTTGAGCCCTGTCATGAGAAAACCCCCGAGCCACCTGCAAACTGCATGTGCGAACAATAAAGGTGCAGATCAACCGCACAGCCTGATTAACGATTTTGTTGTTTGCTACTTGGAAAGTACGATTACTTAGGTTGCTGTATGCCAAAACTCGCATCACGAAAACCTACCTATATATTTTTGACCCCCTTAAACCCCACTTTTATACAGTAAAACTGGGTTTACCGGGGTATATATTATTTTTTTATTATTTTTCTTTTATCTTATTTTTCTTATTTTTTCTCAAAAACATAGACTGTGGATACTCGTTAGAGCCACTTCGACAAGTACCCACGATCTATGTTTTGAGCATAAATATGAAAAATATCAGAATTTTTATCTGAAAACTTTCAGTTTTTTGTGGAGTAACTTTCAATAAATTTGAATCTAGGTATGTTCTCATAATGGTGGGTTTTGAGACTGAGCAGGCCAGTTTTTGTCTAACCTGATCAATCGGAACCCCCGAAGACAGGTTTTCAAGCGACGAAGCCCAAATAGTAAAACAGGTGGTTTCCAGGAGTATATTTTATTTCTGCTCAAAATCATAGATTGTAGTTGCTCGGTAGAATCGCTTCTAAGCATGACATTTACATTATAAATATTTGCCACCTTCAAGTTAGAATGATTAAAGTTCAAAGGCAACCTTTAATTGGTTGTTTGTAACGGTGGATTAAAGTATTCAACATAACAATAGATAATTGGACTAATCAGTTAATTATTGGCCGAGTTGGTTATGTGCCGAGTTTGCTATGTGCCGAGTTGGTTATGTGCCGAGTTGTCCCACAATCAGTGATTTTTTTTACCTGTGCATCCCGAGTCCCGAACTCACATTTTTGCTTTGGCACTCACATTTTAAATCTCAGCAAGTCCCAGGACTCACAAAGTTATAGTGGAAAATTCTGTAATGGACGCAATGATTTTCTAGTAGGACTCACTTTATATAGCCCAAACGAGTCCTGGGACGCATAGGTATAAAACTGTAAATAAATCACTGCACAATCTTATAAAATAGTATATAGTGAAAGTGGGGAGGAGTGTGAGGGAAAAAAGGGTGAGGGGATATCCTCTTGGCGACTGTGGTTTGGGTGGGGTCGGTGGTGCAATGCATATGTCAGTCTCCGCTTTGCTTGTGATTGTGTTCTTGGAGCGTGTGTGTCCCTTGCTCTTTCGGTGTGTGTTAACGCGGGACGTAGGATATGCAGTCTAGCTGTATTTGGTGTTGTTACTGAGTGGTTCAGGCTTACCCAATAAACCGGTTAATATACCGATTAAGTATATCTATTGAGCCCACTGGCGAATAAACAAGCGTGATATTTCGAGCCCTTCCATTGGATAAAGCGGGAGCTTTGAATCTACGAAAAGGACAGGTAACAAAAAGGTGTGTTAAAAGATAATTAATTCGATCATGAAAAGAAACTCTTCGTCAATATAAAATAAAAAAAAAAGCGTAGGAGAAAAGAGACAAACGGAATATGTTCTGACCCTTGAATAGGAAGACTTGTTGTTGAATAGGAAGACTGCATTTGTTTTGTTGACGTTCAAGTACCCCTAGACCAATTACCGGTGTGTACTAATAATCGGAACAATTCACAATCAATTTACCTTCAGTCTTACTGGAATCATTGTACAGTTATTTCGTAGAATTCCTCTTTCTTGGCAATATTTAAACATGAGATATGTGCCATCTATGATCTAACTGCAACCAGCGATTTTTATGTGATCAATGCTGAAACTTGAAATAAAAAAACACCAGTCTTGTACACTAACTGTTGACTGCTCCAAGTCGGTTGTATTGCACATCCTCTTTGTGTTGTTTTGTATTGTTTTGTGTTGTCTTTTGTAATTGACAAAATGTCTGCTGAGTTGGGCTCAGTTTTTTCAGTAACATGTTGTGTCAATCAGATTGAGCCATAACATTGTTGTGAATGCTGTGCCTCACTGAGATCAAGTAACTGATGTCAAGGGGACTGCCATAATTCCTTGCAACCCCTCCCTTGATTGTATGCAGGTGGTGATGGTTGGCAGTTAATACTGTACATGTATATTCAGCTCCATTGATAAACCATGTTTTCCCAGTATTATATTCAAGAAATAATTTTTCTCTAAGTACTGTGAATTATTGCTAATAACTCATTGTGTTGGAGGGCAGATTATGATTCACGACGGCTATGTCGGATTGAAGTAATATTCGCATCTGCCCGACAACACCATGCACTAGCGCAATAATTCATAGTAGAGAAAAATTATTTCTATTGTAATAATACAAACAGGAGAATCAACATTATTGCAATGTTTTCCAAAGAATAAGTAAATATTTACTTGCAACATCATCAAATGCTCTCTTTTGCACGCACTGCATTGATGACATGAATTATTGTAGTTTTATCATGGTGACATGTCCATTAGGCTCAATGGGAAAATGTTAACGTCATGTTAGAATTCCCATTTGTTACTCTTTTAATGTTTAATTTATAAAAAAAATCAGTTAGAATTTCCATATAATTACTCTTTAATGTTTACGTAATTTATATTTCAGTCGAAATAATCTGTATTTCAATACATTTTGATGTTCTGTTTTACCTTAAATATTGGGACATCTTACCATAATTATGTGTCCTAAAATTTGAACATGTATTTTACTGCCTCTAGATGTAATACAGTATCTAAAAAACTGCTGTATGAGTTGTAAACAGCAAATACCCTGATCAGATTTCATGTTTTGTGGCATCTGAACTGTGTCTAAACTACATGTATATGCTCCGGCCTGTCTAGGCAGGCCTCTGTGGCTCAGACACACATCCGACTGGTGATCGTTGTGGGTTTGATCACCGCCTGGTCCAGCAACATTCTTTTGTAGAGATTGATTTTGAAACATTTTCTTTAGTCATTCTCTCCCGTCCACTGATTCAAGAAGGGCAGTTGTCAATTTCTTGCGAAAGAATATGCACAAGTATTGGTTAACAGGTTAGAAGCCTGCCAGGAAAAATGTAGTAAAATAATCTGACAGGCTCGACATAACCATTAAACTCCACACCAGCCAGCTAGACCTATCTTCATCAATACTAAGGCCCTTAGCATGACGGACGGAAGGGTTTAGGCACTCAGTATATCCTAATCCCTTCTAGGAAAAAAATTGTCTTAATGTGATAATTACTAGAGCAGGTCGATGGCCCTATCGCATATCCCCGTGCCAGCGCCATCGCATATCCCCGCGCCAGCACCATCGGATATCTCTGAGCACATCAAAATTCCAAATGCGTTCCTCCACTCCTCATCCATAGGGCTATTTAATACCTGTGACAGTTTCAAGGTTCTAGCTCAAAAAGCCTAAGAGGAGTTGTGTGACAATCAATAAAAAAAAAAAAAGAGATGATTTATATAAGCTTTTCACTTTTTATACCCCACCACACAATATTGGTGGGGTATTATGGTTTCACATTGGTCGTCCATGTGTCCGCCCGCCCGTCGATGTCCGTCTGTCTGTTTTTTGTTTCCGGATGATAACTTGAGTAAACGTCAGTGGATTTTCACCAGACTTGGTATGTGCATTGATATTGTGGAGATCTGGTTTGGGATTGCCAATGGGCAAATTTCGTAAAATTTTTATGGCGTTATCTGCCCGAGACACATCCATATTTTCGTTTCCGGACTATAACTTGAGTAAATAACAGATTTTCACCAAACTTGCTATATGCATTGACATTAAGGAGATCTGGTTTGGGATTGCTAATGAGCAAATTTCGTCAAATTTTTATGGAGTTATCTGCCTGAGACACGTCCATATTTTCGTTTCCGGATGATAACTTGAGTAAATAACAACAGATTTTCACCAAACTTGCTGTGTGCTTTGACATTAAGGAGATCTTGTTTGGGATTGCTAATGGGCAAATTTCGTCAAATTTTTACGGATTTATCTGCCTGAGACACGCCCATATTTTTGTTTCCGGACAATAACTTTAATAAATAACAAGGGATTTTAACCAGACTTGCTATGTGTATTGACATTAAGGAGATCTGGTTTGGAATTGCTAATGGGCAAATTTCGTCAAATTTTTACGGAGTTATTTGCCCGAGACAGGCCCATGCTTTCATTTCTGGATAACTTGAGTAAATAACAAAGCCTTTTAACCAAATTTGCTATATGCATTGATTTTATCAAGATCTGGTTTAGGATTGTTATCTGTCCCTCGGTCATTTTCTTTCCAGACATTTTCGCAATGATAACTTTAATACATAAATAAATTATTGCTATGGCCAGGTATTATGCTTGCAGTGCTTTTATTATCAAATCCTGTACCATATAACATTATGCGATGTGTATGTGTGAACTTAAATGAATAAAATATTATTTAAACCAAAAAAAAAAAACGGATCCAAAATCCTACTTTTTGACCTCTGGAGACCCCCGGACATGTCCCCGGGGCAAAATTTTTGCACCACTGTATTCTACTCATTACCTTTGATTTGCTATGCAACATGACTATGTACAAAATAGATTTTGGTCCCTTCGGGGCCACACCCCCTGGCCCTGCCCTCCAGGACTTACATTAAAATTCCAAATGTGTTCCTCCAGTCCTCATCCATAGGCTATCGCCTGTGAAAGTTTCAAGATTCTAGCTTAAATGGTCTAGTAGCAATGGTGTGACATTACAGACACATGGATGAGGTATCACAATATCCCTGCTTTTTCTTCAAAATGCGTGGGGATAATTATCCCCAAGCTTTTTTAAAAAAGCAGTGGGGATATTGTGAACACCTCCATCCGTCCATCCTTCCGCCAGTCCGTCACGCTGTCACCTTCTAAACCGCTGGGCAGAATTCTACCAAGCTTCATCAGTCTAAGGGTAAATATGAGGGTCTGGATGGGGTTTATTGAATACTCATTAATGGGCTTATTTTTTTATTGACTGCTGATTTTATGGCCGCAGATTTTAGTGACTACCGATTTTTGTGACATAGAATTTAACGATTTAGCCAAAAAATCCAAAATGCACTGCTTTTTGTGAAAATTATTGATTACTGATTAAAGGGCAAAAAATTTTATGATTAGCAGTTTTTGGTATCCTCCATCCAGACCCTCAAATATGGTGTTTCAGTAGAATTCATTATGTATAGTTTGGTATTTCTAGCAACCCTTTACAGTAAAAAAAAATATTCTACACACCATTGTTTTTCTTTTCTTCAGATGTAGACATTTTACTGTCTTGTTACATTACATATAATATATACCATATAAAAGGTAAAATGGGTGGATCAAATAGTCATGAACTGTGTCAGACGACGCCACCAAAGGATGACAAGAGCTGCAAACATCTATCCATAGATCCACGTTCACCTTCGACAGACATAACTCGCACTCCTATTCTTGTGGAGAAAACACCAGAGGGTGCATTGGATCCGACATTAGATCCTCGATCGCCTACAGCTGGCATATACAGAACTCCTTTGACAAGTCTTCCTGTTTCGAAAGGAGGTAAGAGTGCTTTTTGTTGTACTCAAAGAAATTTCCAGGTATTTGATTGGAAAGACATTCTTTGTACACATATCCTCTCTAAACCTTTGATGGTCACTATTTTTATTCTCACCTCATCAATGACTAACCACAGCAAGATTTCATGTTTTGATGTTCTATTTCAATCTGTTTTCAATTTAATTTCACTAACATACATGTAAGCATTATCTGTCCATTTGTGCTAAAGGAGAAAACTCAAACTGCTTCCAAGTCCTTCAGAATGTGATTTTGCATCATTTTTTCAGCCAGTGTTTTGTACTAACTCAGTGCAGTACAAGCTTTTGGAAATATGACTTCTTGTTTCATCATATAAGCTTTTTATACCCTGCCACACGGGGTTCTATGGTTTCACATTGGCTGTCGGTTTGTCCATTCATCCGTCTGTCTGTCATACATCCGTCCATCCGATTTTCATTTCTGTGGCGATAACAAGTAAATGTAAAATGGATTTTCGCCAAACTTGGTCTGTCAAAAAATATGGTGCTGTCGGCCATCTTGGATAATTCCAGTTATCGCATCTCCTCCATAATCATAACTGTTGGAGGAATTTTGTTGAAACGTTGCATAAGGATATAAAGATTCTTCTCAACCCCTTGATGTGAGCTATTATGGCCACCAGGTGGCCATCCTGGAAGTGATGACTTCGCCTTTACTTAAAACTGTATCAGGGCCAACAAATCAAAATTTAATCCACTTGCCTGCGTATGTATTTCAGCAGAAAAATGCTGAAATTCACCACCTTTCCATATATAATTTATACATTCTTCTAGGCAAGCTAGAAAACATTTTACTTGCCTAGAAAATTTAACTTATCTATGGCAGTCGGATAATGGATTTGTTAGACCCTGCTGTATCAGTATTGCACCCCACCCCTACTCCTAACCCTATTCTCACCAGACCCTTCTGTCTTTGCCTATCCTAGCTGGGTAGGGTGGGGTAGCAGAAGGGAGGGTAGGGTAGAATTGGGCAGAGCATTGCTGGGAAGAGTAAGGCGACTCAGAATATAGCTATACAATGTATTTAGTAATCAACCTCTTCTCTTCTCTTGCCTCATCTTTTAAGTAAAAATAAATTATGACAGAGTGACTGTTTACTAAGAAACACTGGTTAATGACATCCCGTTATTTGGATTCTTAACAGGGGACATAAGGTCATATTCACTGCCTGACGTCTCAAGTGAACATAATTCTCAGACAGGGAATATGACCCATGTCCCTGTCAAGAATCCAGATAACTGACTCAGAATAACATCTTCCAACAAAGAAATCAGAGAACAATTTTAGACAGCTAAAAATAATTTCTTCTGTATGTAGCAAGATGTCACTTCTCTCCCTTCTGCTGATTCAAGTTGTCAGTTTCTGTCGAAAGAATCTGCTCAGTTACTAGTTAAATGCTTAAAGGACTAAGTCTGCCAAGGAAAAGTGTCACTTAAGTGTGGTTAGGTACATGTAAACTGTACGGCTTATTATGACCTTAACAGTGTTGACTGGACCATTAAACCTAAAAACCAATAGCAAAACTTCAGATAAAAATATGTTGTGGGTACATGTACTTATTAGAAGTGCCTCGAATGGTAAACTTCTAATAAGTACCCACAAAATATGTTTTTATGGAATATAAAGGAAAATGTCAAAACATTTTTTATTTTTTTTTATTTTTTTTTTTTTGCTGTTAGAAAAAAAACCTAAAGTTATCTGGAGTCTCTTGTTTCTTGTAGGTACTGAAGCTGTTAATAAACCAGCTCCTATTCCTCAGTTTAACCTGGAGGGTCCCCTGTTCCCAGAAATCAGCCCTCATGAAGATTCCAGTGTTTCAATGGAAGAGGACGAAACAGATCCTCTCGCTGTTGTAGATTTACAGAGCCTCTCCTTAGATGAAATACCAACAGATGAATCCACAAGATTGATGGAACTTTTACCAGGAAAATCTATTTGTAATACTTTTTTCTCATTTTTCTAATCTTCTAAAATATGTGAGAGTGGCTCAGTGGTAGAGCATCCGCTTTGTGACCGGGAGGTTGCGGGTTTGATCCCCGGACGTGTCTTACCAAAGACTTCAAACATGTTACTAGCTGCTCTTTCGCTTGGCTCTCAGCATTAAGAAAGTAGAGCTAGAACTGGTCAGCTCAGTGTAATGTGACTGAGTGGAATATCATGTCAAAGTGTCTGGGGTGTGATATTTCAGTGAGGCAGCACTCTAAAAGTGAGCATTGAGCTCCCTGCCACATCCAGACACTGTCACAATATGGCTGAAAGATTGTTGAAAGCGATTTTAAGCCCAAATCAAACAAACAAAATCTAAAATTTGTGAGCCACGTGCTTTTATCCAAGCATATTTTCATTTATCAGTATGTGTCAATTCTGACGTGATACAGTAAAACCTCGATGACTCGAACACCGATGACTCGTTTACTTGGATGATTTGAACTTGTTTTTGAGTCCCTACAAAATTCTTCCAAAACCTCAAGAAAACAAATTATTTGGGAAATTTCCTTATTTTATCATGAAATTGTATGTTGTGTGTACTCATTAGAATTGCCTAATTGAGGGCTAATCAGTATACTCAACATACTACTATTGTATAGAAGATCAAAAAGACTTTCCAAAATTATCACCTTGCATCATGATTAATCCTCAGTGGCTCGAACTACTGTTGTCTCTAATAAATTTCCATGGTCCCAAAGATGTTCAGGCAATTGAGGTTTTACTGTGTATCAGGGCTCTGGAAATTTTGAAATCTGAATCGGTCCAGCCGATGACGATGACGTCATCAATGAGCCCATTTCCAAAAAAAAAAAAAAATGTATATATCACCTGTCACGAAAACTAATGACAATTGGCAGTCCTATAACTCCTTTTAAAAAATAATACACCTCAACTCCGTTATATGACGGAAGTCCGGGTATAACGAGCATGATCAAAACTGGCGTCATCAATAAATACAGTCAGGTATTTAAAAAGAAAGAAAGAAAAAAAAAAACGGTTTTGTTTTATTTCCACCTCCGCAGGGTTTTCCTAAACTATTTATAAACAAATGATTCCCGTCTTGTATAAGCGCGAAGACGGCGGGAAACAGGAGAGACGGAACGAAACAACTTTCATGGACCTAATCAGGTCTAATAAAAAAGGCCTGTGCTACGGGCGGTTTTGCAGTTTTCAATGTTTCAAGATTTGATCAGACGGCTTAAATTTTAAGCACTGATCAATCCTGTTTAGCGCAAGTGGTGCATTACTTATTTTTACCGTGAAATCTACCTTGAATTATACTCGCGTGTTACAGCAATCCACAAAAAAAAAAAAAAGAAGAAGAAGCAATCAATAATACCCAGATCAGACGCCATTGTATGCGACATCTGATCAGGACGTACACGGTTTGGGAATTCATTTATCGAATCTGGGACCGACAAACCGTGTTGATGAAAACAAAAAAGAAGAGGAAGAAAACGGGTGCATTCAAGCGGTGCATTCTTTTATCACTCTCAGTAAAGCGACCTTTGATCTTTTTGGACACGCCGACTGTTTTGCAGTCTCAGTGTATTCACACGTGTCACACAAACAGATTAATTATCAGACTACCGTTACTGATGATTCGTGTTAATCGCTTGTTTACTGCACAAAGGTCAGTGAAGTGTTGATTTTTTGACAATGTTGGGATAATGACGTAATTAATTTGTGCTGTGGTAGGTTGCCGTTATTCAGCTGTCTCTCCAATATACATGTCAAATGACCGTTTAGAGCCTTTTAACTACCATAATATCGCATTTAAAAGGTGCGCGGACGTTGTCAGTTTGGGAAGACTTGATCGTTTGTAGACATTGATTCGTGAAAATTGGTTGGTTGGGGGAAAAATGGGGTTCAAGGCACAAACCTGGACCGATTTATTAGCGTTTTGGGGTGTTTGAAATCGGTCCAGAATTCTTAATTTCGGTCCATACCGGCTATTTTTCTGGTTTTCCCGAGCCCTGCTGTGTATGGCCCCTGATAAATGATTAAAATTGGTTCCTTCAGCCAAATCAAATGAAATTTACCATATTTACACGAAAACATTCGGACAGACGAGTCTGAGCAAATAGTGTAGCGGCCTCGATGGCTCAGTTGGATGCGCCATCCGACTGGAGACCAGGAGGTCGTGGGTTCAACCCCCGCCGAGGTCGGCAACATTCTTTCGTGGAGATTGATCATGAAATATTTTCTACGGTTATTCTCTCTCTTCCGCTGATTCAAGAAGGGCAGTTGTCAGTTTCTGACAGAAGAATGTGCATAGTACTGGTTAACCACTTAGAGGACTAAGCCTGCCCGGTGAACGTGTGGTTAGGTAAACTGACCACGCTCGACATGACCCCATTGGGTTGACTGGGCCGTAAAACCTCAACACAAACACAAATAGTGTAGACCCATATAAGATGTTACAGAATATGACATCAAATCAGATCAGGAGCTTCTCTGTTTGCCACTCATCGAGCAGTTTTTAGACCCTTCAACAGGACCTGGTGGTGGAGTGGACTTTGTTGAACGTTTTGGAGAAGTATGGCAACAGGTTATGGTGTCAAAAACTAATGGTATTCCTTAACATTTTACATGCTGAGTAAAAATTTCAGCAGACGACAAACTGATGATATATTTCTTATTTTTCCCAGAAAATAGGACTTGACAACTTCATGCAAAGTGTGGTTAGAGTTAAACATGTACATTTCATTTCACTCAACATAGTAAAAATGTAAATGCACATGCCAAGTATCTAGTTTGATGTTTCACAGAAAAGTCTGAAAACTTCCAAATGCACATCTATCACTTGTGAGCAGTACTTTTTCTGTTTAAAGTATTTGTAACATCCTTGAGATACACTATTCATAAAAAGAAAGCATTAAAATGGCAATTATCATCCACTTCAAGGCTAAGAAGTTACATGTACCTCTGTGCAGAGTTGGATGACAAAATTGCCAAAGAAATTTCAGTATGGTAGTTAGATTAAAAATAATATTGCAGTTAACCAGGGCAGTCGAGGCACTTCTGATGAGTACCCACAACATGGGTTTTCTTTGAGAAATAAGAAAGAAAACACAGTTGTGGGTACTCTTTAGAAGCACCTCATTGGCGCTTCTAATGTGTACCAACAACATGTTTTCTTTGAGAAATAAGGAAAATGTCAATTTTCAGGCAAGTAAATCTTGGTTGGACATGTGTATTTTGACCATTTACTTGTGTTTGGACAAGTTAAAAAATTTGATAATTCCACAACCCCGAGGTGACATCAAATTTTTATGTCCTAAATTATTTCCTTTGCATGATCATTTATCACTTCAAAATTTGGAAATAAACTTTCCCAGCTTCGATATTACTTCGAACTAACCCATTGTAATCTAGAGACCCCTAAAAGGGTAACTGGCAAACAGTGGAGACCCAGCTAAGACATCGCAGAAAGTGGCATCTGATCAGGGTCTCCACTGTTTGCAAATAGTTCAACCATTTCTCTCTGGGAATATCTAAACCATATAGCCTGGCATAACATAAGTCGAAATTAGAATCTATTTTATTTTGTGGGGGAGTTCATTCAGTCTACAGTGGGTTAACCCTTGTCCTGCTGAATAAATAAAGATTCCACACCCATTTCTAATCTTCAGCCAATCAGATTACTTGATTCAGATTGTTAATATAAATTCACATACTTAATGGCAAACAGTGCAGATCCAGATCAGTTGGCTTCTTCAGAAGCCAACTGATCTGGATCTACACTGTTTGCAAAGGTAGGACATATCCAGGCTTAGCAGGACTAGGGTTAAAATACAACATAAAATTCTTTGTGTGTGTCAAAGCTCAAGAAAAAATGGGGCATCAGGTGAATATTTTTTTTATTTCTCCAAGAAAACAATGTGGGTACTCATTAGAAGGGCCTCGCCAAGGCGTTTTTAATGAGTACCCACAACATATGTTTTTGCAGAGAAATAAGCAAAATCCTCATACTTTTTGTTTGAAAAATATGCCTTATCTGGAGCTATGGGCCCAGTTGTTCAAAACTAACGATGTCGTTAGTTCACGATTTGTTAAAATTTACATCCAGTGATATGCAAATATGCTGAAATTTTTTGCTGAAAAAAATGTGAGTAGCTTTTGCACTGCAAAAAATATCAGAAAATTGTATATTGAATCTGCTAAAACAGTTAATGAAATGACCCTTAACAAGCTCGTTAAGCTAAAGACGCTTTGAACAACTGGGCCATGGTGTATAATATCATTGTATGTCTTATTCCCTTCTTTTCAGCTGAAACTGAGAAGAGGCCCAAAAAGTCAATAAAGGTCACACAACCTAAAGAACTTTTCCCAAACAAAAAGGGGCTTGGATTGAAGGATACTAACACTCGATCACCATTGTCCACAAGAAATGTTGATATGAACTCTCCACTTCAAATAATTCAGAGAAAGCAGACTAGTAAAGTGGTTAAAGCTCGGAGCTGTTCTACAGAGTCACCCACTGCCAGATTTATAGTGAAAGACAAAGAAAACATGTAATAGTGTTTCCTTTTTCGGATATTAAGCATTTTGCTAATTTTGGAAAAGAGGGGTATTCAGCCAGATATCCATGTATGTTTTCAGCTGCAAAAAAATGTCTTTAACCCATTTTAGTCGGGAAACCCCAAAAGGGCAATTAGCAAACAGTGCAGATCCAGATCAGAGGCAGAAGACTGCGGCACCTGATCAGGGTCTACATGGTTTGCATTAAGTACAGGAATTTCTGTAATAGTAATAAAAACTAAGTAGACCCCCTGCTTTTGGAAAAAACCGGTCTAAAGAGTTGTGGTGGAAGAGTCCACTGAACCTTAATGGGTCAGTCGGAGCTATGGAAACTTGATGGATTGAAATGTTTAGAGATGTGTTTAAAATGTTCCAAAATGGCATTTAACTCTTAACCCTTAAAGCGCCAAGAAAAACTGCATCTGAAAATGTCATCTGTTTATGTCGTCTGCTGAATATTCTTGCAAACTTTTCAAACCTATTTTTGCATACAGGCAAACAGTGTGGACCCAGATCAGACTGCTCTTAAAGGAGCAGTATGATCTGGGTCCACACTGTTTGCAAAAATGACTTTTAAAATCACAAGCAGAAGACAAAGCAGACAACAATAGTTGTGACTGGAGCTTTAAGGGTTAAAGTGCTTGTCAAAATTGTAGCATACAACATTCTAATTTTTTTTTCTGTGAAAATAAGACTTTGCATTTCTGAGTATCATCTGTGTGGCAGATGATTTACATGAAATAATTATATCAAGCCTTATTTTCTCTGAAAAATGAAAAAAAAAAAATAAAAAAAAAAAATAAAAATGGTGTTCGCTACAGTTGTGATAAGCACTTCAAGGGTTAGAATATTCAGAGATGGTATTTTTTGACACTTCATTCAAAATATCAAGCTCTGACTGTTGGTGAGGGCAAAAAATAAAAATAAATAAATAAAAATTATATATAATATGTTAACCCTCAAAGCAAGGAACCACAGCAGAAAAACAAATCAAAGCATCCTTTACAATAAAAGAAGGTGCAGACAGACAAGTCACACAAAATGTCATGCCTTATTTTCTCAAGAAAAAAGAATTTTGTCTGTTATAATTTTTCTTAGTGCTCTGAGGTTTAACATATTTGGTCTGCAACACAGAAACTTTGGGAATGTGCAGACTGCAGGTCCAGATCAGCCTGTGCATCAGCACAGTATGAATGGGACCTGCTTTGTCCTCTTCTTGATCGGTAGAATATATATGGGCATAGTAGGCCCAATTGAGACTACACAGTCTGCTGTAGACCTGCTCTATCTATATAGGCCTCTAGAGTTACAGTTTTACAGACCAGTCAACATTGATCAGGTCATGTCGAGCTGGTCAGTTAACCTACTCACACTTTTTTTCCAAAGCAGGCTTAGTCCTCTAAGCGGTTAGCCAGTACTTGTGCATATACTTCACTTATTTATTTACATAGTTTGGCAGAGCTGAGCTTAACACTGCTGCTGGTGGAATTTAGCAGATATATTAAAATTTCTTCTGAAATATAGCTCTTGATAAGGGGATACATACCCAGTGCTCCAGCTAGCTGTATACAGAGGGACGAGTTGCCCCACTTGCCCTTTCCAGCCGCCTCTCTGTCTTTTTTAAGCTCGCAATATTTTTCTAGATACAGTTGAACTTCAATGGCTAGAATGTCTTTAGGGCAAGGGAAATTTGTTCGAGATATGGGTAGTTCCAGCCACTGAGGGTCAGTCATAGCACCAGGTCAGGAAGCAAATAGCGACAATTTAGGGAAGTATTTTTGATCTATGCAAAAATGGTATGTCGAGTGTATTTACTAGAATTGCCTTGATGGACTAGCACTCATTGTAAGAGGCCTTGGTGGCTGAGTTGGATGCGCATCCGATTGGTATTCAGGAGGTTGCGGGTATCAACCCCGCCGGGTCGGCAGCATTCTTTCGTGGAGATTTGATCGTGAAATATTTTCTACAGTCATTCTCTCCCTTCCGCTGATTCAAGAAGAGCAGTTGTCAGTTTCTGGCAATAGAATGTGCACAGAACTGGTTAATCGGTTAGAGGACTAAGCCTGTCCAGTAAAAGTGTGGTTAAGTAAACTGACTGGGCTCAACATGACCCCATTGGGTTGACTGGGCCTTAAAACCTCAACACATACAAACTAAAACACTCATTGTATACTTTGTATTTACCCTAAATATTCAAAAATCTTAACTCATATATAGTCTTAGAAAAGATGCTTTTTATGCTCCCCGAAGGAAGAGCATATAGTCGCTGCTTTGTCCGAACATCCAAGGTTTAGGGACTGTTTTGGACATAATTACGAGATATTTTCAGGTTTATTCCATTTAAAATACATTAGCCCCTAAACCAAATTTGAGTATCCCCTAAATCCCTATGGAAATTTAACATTGAGGTAGCCCCTAAACCCGAAATGTTAGAACGTCCGTCCGTCTGTCACACTTTTGTCCGGAACATATCTCTAAAAGTATTGAAGGCAATTTAATGAAAATTGATAAACTGGTAGAGGGCTATGATGGGGAATTGTAGAATGCAAGAACCATAACCCTGTCACCAGTATTTATGGAGTTACTTCCCTTATTAATTTTATACAATAAAAAGCTTTTCTGAAAGTATAGAAGGAAATTAAATGGAACTTGATACATTTATAGATGGCCATCAGAGGAAGTGCACATTGAGAACAGTAACTCTGTCACAAGTAATTACAGAGTTATTTCCCTTCCTAATTTTTGTAATAGGAAGTTTGTCCGATACATATCTCTAAAAGTATTGAAGATAAATAAATGAAACTTGATACAGTGATAAAGGGCTATGAGGGGAAGAATGCAAGAACCATAACCCTGTCATCAGTATATATATAGTTATTTCCCTTTCTAATTTTTGCAATATTAAATTTGTCTGGTGCATATCTCAGAAAGTATAGAAGAGAAGCAAATGAAAATTGATACATTGAGAGACGGTCATCAGAGATAGTGCAGAGATAGTGCAGAGTGCAAGAACTGTAACTCTGTTAGAAGTAATTACTGAGGTACTTCCCCTCAATTATTTTGCAATAATAAGCTTGTCCATAGCATATCTCCTAAAGTATTTTACTCTTTCACTAACATAACCTCCCCACTACTGCACATCTTCGATGAGCATCCTTCGGTTTCACTGATTCTCTTGTTTCATCCATAAAGTATTGATATTTTTCTTATTTCTCCACACAAATACAAGCTCACCTCTGTGGCTCGGTCGGATGGGTCATGGGTTCAATCCCTGCCGGGTCTGGCAACATTCTCTCGTGAAGAGTGTTCATGAAATATTTTCTTAGGTCATTCTCTCCCTTCCGCTGATTCACAAAGAGTAGTTGTCAGTTTCTGGCGAAAGAATGCACAAGTTCTGGTTAACAGCTTGGAGGACTAAGCCTTCCAGGAAAAGTGTGGTTTGGTAAACTGATCATGCTAGACATGACCCTAATGGGTTGACTGGGCTGTAAAATCTCAACAGAAACAAACAAATTGCCCTTGTTGAAGTTATAATTGTCAAATGTTCTAAAACTGCCACTTATACTAAGTTAAAATTAAAAACTCAAAACTAGGTGATCACTTCTTCCCGGGCTTTGAAGATATTCAAGTTTTTCTATCATGCTTTCTTCATTTGTAAAATTAGATTGAGGATAGAGGATTTCTGATTGTCTCAGCATCAAGTTGGTTCTTTTGCATGTTGAAAAAAAGTCTTTGACACCTTCCATAAATAAATTTGAAATAAGATTCTCATTTTCTGAAGATTCATAGCTTTCCCAATTTATTTCTTCGTAGTTGAAATCCTCGTATTACTAAAACATATGTTGGTCTCAAATTGCTTACATATTGTACTAGTTCCACAAGCTGGAGTGTCGATTCACAAGGGCTACTTGAACTTCAGTAAATGAATCCTATCAGTAAGTACTGATGTTTGAAAGGTTGAATCTGCACCTATTTTGCTCTTCGAATTCTTTTTCAAATGTCACTTGGGTTGCAGCTAGTTTAGATTTAATGTAGATGGCTATTCATCTTCCCTGTGTACTCAGAATGAACAATTCATAGTTCTCTAAACTGTAGAACACTTGACAAATATCAAAATTTGTATGGTTTGGAAATATCTTAGTCAATGCTATAATTTTGGGGGAATCTGATATGACATAGTTTTGTAATTCTTTGTTTAAAGGCTCCACATTCCTAAAAAATATATATTTTATTATACAAGAAAGGTTTAATAAATTAATATATGATATTAATATAATCATAAAATGTGACACCTGACAGCCTGTCGAATTTCAGTTTCTCTCATTCTTGAAATGAAATTATTTTTATGCACCCGCCTGCTTTTGGCAGGATTGGCACATATAGCGTTTTGCTGTTATGTTATGTCCATATGTGCGTACGTCACGTTCGTAACCAGGTTCAAGTTTACCTGCAAGTTTAGGTGCAAATTTACATCCATGTTTCTCTTGCAGCTAATAACTTTTATACCTTCTGGGCTAGAAAGTTGAAACTTTGTATGACACTTACCAACATCAAGACCTTTTAATGTATGGTACCGTTGCCCCTGGGCGGGGCAGCCAACATTAATTCAGAGATACGATAAAAAAATCATTTCAGTTTTGATCCAGTTCAAAAATGAGAGACAGATGCCACATTTTATGATTGTATTAATACCATTTATCAATTTTTTAAACCTTTCTTGGATAAAAAAATGTCTATTTTTGAGGAATATCGTGCCTTTAAGTAAGACATTCACAGTTACTGTACAATACCTTTAAGAAATTTTCACTATATTGACAATTCAAATACATAATGTATGTTGTACATGTATTTTGATTCTCAGTTTAAACTGTATTTACATTGTGAAAAAAAAACATCTGTTACAATGGATGATTAGGTGACTCAGACTCTTCCTGAAAACTTGTCTAGGTATGGTCTGTCATGGTTTCTCAATGTCATTTATCATTGTTTGGTCATATGATCCTGTTTTAAGTATCACAAGGCTATGTTAACTGTTTACCATACTTAGCCCAAAATTTGAATTAAGTCTGATTGAACTATATGACAATGTGTCTGAAAAGTACTATGTGTAACTTTATCAGAATGGCAAACAATAAAGACTTCTTCTGAGCAGTTTAATCTTGGTTTACACTTTTTGCTTAGTTCTGTTTGTCCAAACATTTAGGGTAATAATCGATATGCCCCTTTTTTATGTGGATCTTCTTTCACATTTTCTTTATATTGTTTTTTTGGTTTAAACTTTATTGTATTTGTATTATATATATGTAGATACATTTTACAAGAAAACAACAGTATCACAAATACAAAGATTGCACAGAGGGGACCCAGAAGAAAGTCCTAAGATTTGTTTAAATCTGTTGCCTTACATGTGCAATTACTTTATTCAAACTTATGTGATTGAAAATCATATTAATACTGATTTTACTGTGCAATATAACAATGTACTTTTCTTAACATTTCTTGGGAAGTGTTAAGATAATCTAAGATACATTGATCAGACTATGCAGCCTTTGTCTGCAATCATTTGATACTGTTGAATGTATGGATGATAGTCACAGCTCCAGCTTAGTCGAATATCCAGATAAACATTTTTCTTATTTTTCCACAAAAACATAAGTTGTGGGTACCCACAACGTAGGTTTTTGCTGGGAGCTTCTAATGAGTACCCATAACAAATGTTTTAGTTACGAAATAAGAAAATGTATATTTTCCATGAAAATGTTATGTCTACTCATTAGTGAGGAGCTTCTACCAGTGATGAGTGACCATAAATGTTTTTCATGAAAGGTGTGTCTAATAAATACTGATCAGAATATCAAAACTTTTTGGTTTATAGCTGGAGCTACACAGTGCTTGCACTAGCATTCAAAAACAAGAAGTTCTAGGCCTTTTAACCCTTGCCATGCTGAATAAATTAAGATGCCACACCCACTTCCATTTGTCAGCCAATCAGATTACTTGAATTAGGATGTTGATAGAAATTCACATACTAAATGACAAACAGTGCAGATCCAGATCAGTTGAAGAAGCCAATGATCTGGATTTACACTGTTTGCAAAGGTGGACATACATGGGTTCAGCAGGACCAGGGTTAATTTGGAAGTACAATTGAACTTAGAATGCCATATATTTATCACTATGAATTTCTTTAGAGTCAAAATAAAATAAGAGGTCAGGCTAAGTCTGCATTATAAATGGCAGTGTACATTTTAAAGTTGGAGGTTCTGACCTCCAAGCATCAATTATTTGCACAACATTTTTGGGAGTCTCTGCAAGCACTGACTATAGCTAGAGACTACCATGGTTAGATCTTGAAAAGTGTGGGCTGGGGTTGGCCTTTACTGTTCGTAGATGATATACACTTTAAGATAAGATCTCTGTCCTTATAAAAAGGGGAAGCTAACTCTCTCCTTATAGAGTAGACCCTTTTTTCAGAAGAGGTTTTGTGCACAAGAGAGCAAACAAGAAGTCAGAAAAGTTGCCTCTGTAGTAAAAATTGGCAGAAAATCTCTCAAACTTATCCTGTCACCATAAAGTACCTTGTAGAAGGAGCAGGCTGCCCTGGCCCTGCACTGTTTGTAGATGATATTAGAATCTTTTCTTATGTTGTAATTTATATGGGCAGTGCAAACTGGTCATTATGATCTGTGTGTTTTTATGTATTTTTTTTTGTGTGTGTGCAAATTTCAGTATTTAACCCATCGTAGTCAGGAGACCCCTAAAAGGGTAATTGGCAAACAGTGCAGACCCAGATCAGACACCGCAGATTGCAACGTCTGATCAGGGTCTCCACTGTTTGCAAATAGTTTTTTTTAAACATTTTTTCTTTACATTTTTATGTAAATCTCATAGCCAGACGACATACCTAAAATTGAAATTGGACTTATCCAATATATAGTGTGGTAGAGTCTGTTCAGTATACAATGGGTTAACAAATATTTGTGTTTTTCTTTGTATCATATTTACCCTAAGTACATGTATTAGGATACCTTAACGCTTTACAAGCTGGGTAATATCATGTTTTTTGTTGCTGTGGATTTTTTTTTTAAAATGAACTTTTTTTTAAAAAAAAAAAAAAAAAAAAAAAAAATTCTTTCAGGAATACTATCAAAGTGTTAAACAGTTTGGATCCAGATCAGGCCCGAGGTCTTGTTGGGCCTGATCTGGGTTCAAACTGTTTGCAAAGGTTAGCAGCAGGTGACAAAAGTTGCCACTATCGGGGAAAGAGTTAACACATTATCAGATTGTCCTAAAATTTGAAGTTCATTTTTCTAGCTATTGATGTCTCTAAAATATTGTAAAATTTTACAGTTTGATATTTTCATCCATACTTGTCATATTATTGTTATATCTGTTTCACCAATAAACTAAATTAAAGCGCCAATTACAGCTAAAGCTGCCAATATTTTTATTATTTTCATACCCCTGCCACAAAGTGAGAGAGGGTATATAGTTTTACCCTTTGTCATGATATGTATGTCCATGTGTCCAGGCATGTGTCTGTCCATACGTCTGTCCATCACACTATAGTCCTATTTGTGTCTCTGCATCTCCTACAGTTTTCAAGGTAATGGTTTGAAACTTGCACTATAGTAAGGATATAGACTGAGCATGTGCATAAAGGTCACATAACTCTCATCAATTTATTATTGGTAAGTACATACCCTTGATTTATTTATTTAGAAAATTTATCTTATACACATGGCATATTAGGGTTCGTGTCTCCGCAACTTCCCCAACAGTTTTCAAAATAATGATTTGAAACTTGCAGCAAAGTAAGAATATAGCCTGGGCATGTGCATAATGGTCACAGAACTTTGATCAAAATTTTAATTGCTAGAGTTACATACCCTTGATTTACATAGAAATGTGACCTATACATGGCATAAAGGGCTCATGTCTTCGCAACTTCTACAGTTTTCAAGCTAATAATTTGAAACTTGCAGCAAAGTAAGAATATAAAGGCAGAGCATGTGCATAAAGGTCACAGATCTCTGATTTTTATTAATCTAATTTTTATTACTAGAGTTAAATACCCTGGATTTTTCTTAGACATCTTGCCATATTCACAGTGTATAAAGGAGTTCATACCTCTGCAACTGCTACAGTTTTCATGCTTATGGTTTGAAACTTTACTACAGAAAAGGTATAAGTTTAGCATATGCATGAAGTTCAGAGAATATGATCAAAGCATTGTTACAAGAATAACATGCCCTAGATTTCCATGGACAGGGTTTCAGTCAGTGATAATAAAATAAGTCTTCTTTTGTTTTTTGTTCAGAATAATAACTCTACAAAGCCAAACTGGCAGTAGCGGGGGCATTCATCTTTATTTTAGGGATTATCTAGTTTTATTTTTCAGAGAAAACAAGTCTGGACATTTCATGTAAATTGTCCGCCAAGTAGTCATGATTCGCATGAAATATCGAAACTTGTTGTCCCATGCCTTTTCGAAGAAAAGCGAGGGGACATGGTATTTGGCTTTCTGTGGTTTGCGGTGCATAGTTCCGCACCCTCTAACAGTATGTACCTTGTGACTGTAACTCCTCTCATACATTTTGGCTGATCTTTTTGAAACAAAAGAAAAGGAAAAGCAAAGAAGGCATCATTTGAACAAATTGATCTTAGTCTCTATACAGCTCAGGCAAATAATGGTAGCATTTCACACAAAAGTATAAATTGAGAGGCCACGCCCATTTCTAATTGTCAGCCAGTCAGATTACTTAATCCAGATTGTTGCTATAAATACAAATACTGAATAACAAACTGCAGATCCAGATCAGAAGCCAACTGATCTGGATCTACACGGTTTGCAAAGACAATCATTATTTGACAAATTATACGATTACGGATTCAGTCACAATGTTTGTACCAGAACTATATTTCAAACATATTGGAGGATTAGTGACTTGAGTCAAAATGTCAGTCTCATTCGAGAGCTTAATGATTAATATGTCCATGTACAAAATACTAGCTGACTACGTGTATTCCTTACTCAGCTTGACAAAATAGCATAACCCTTGTCCTGCTGAACCCAGATATGCCCTGTCTTTGCAAACGGTGTAGATCCAGATCAGTTAGCTTCTGATCTGGTTCTGCACTGTTCAGTTCAGTTTTCAGATTTTTAATGCTACCAGACACTGAGTCACATAGAGGCAGCGCCAGATAAATCTGGATTAGTTTTACTGGACTACTGGGTTGGCTTGAAACGGTGCCTAGTTATAATTCATAACTAGGTCACCTCGCCCAGACACTGTGCTTATAAATAGTCATCCAGTCTGTAAGTTACAGAATTTAGAGCGTGGCCTAAAGAGTTCGAGTTTTAAACTAACATCATGGTATTTTATCCATGTGTTATTCTCGATCTGCACTGTTATTCAGTATTTGTATTTATATCAACAATCTGGATTAAGTAATCTGATTGGTTGACAATTAGAAATGGGTGTGGCATCTTAATTTATTCAGTATGACAAGTTTTAACAAAAGAACAGGAAAAGCAAAGAAGGCATCATTTGAACAAATTGATCTTAGTCTGTACAGCTGAGGCAAATATAATGGTAGATTTCACACAAAAGTAGACAGACAATTGATTTGGATAAAAGCCATTGAAATTCTTTACTATGAAGATATTTGAGAACTAAGCACCATGAATGTCAGATGGTTTGACATGCCATGTTTTTATGCCCCTGCATCGAATGATGCCAGGAGCATATAATTTTTTGGTTTTCCATACATGGGTACAAATGTACGTCCTGTAAGAATGTGTGTACGTAGGTACGTACATACGTGAGCCTATTAGACTCCGGTAGGGCATTTGTACCAGGTAGAATTTTGCAGTTTTATAGTCAGGTACTCCACAGTGGGGGATCTGTGTATTGCGGACACATTGTTAGTTCTCTTAGAGAATTTGAGCCCCACCTTCTGGAGTAATACTATATATATTGGATTAGTGCGGTATTGCATTTCCATATATTTCTGATGACTGAGACCATGAAACTCTGCCCAGATGCCAATACAATGATGTTCTGTTACGCAGTTATACTCTCATACGCTGCTTGTTTGAAAATGACTTGAAAACTGCTTTCTTTTTACGTACCAAATTCCTGTAATTGTACAATGATATTTAGACTAGAGGCACATTCTATATACATCACATATTACAAAGTGATCTTCAGGAGTTCCGATGTGAGCACGGAGTTGATCTTTTCTGGAAAAAAAAAGACTGGTGCATGTTGTGCAGTGATGTGGCATGTCTCTTAAGACACATAGCCTAAACAGTCTATGCCTATCCCCAGGCACTGTCATCTGTTCAACTGCTTCTTGAAGAGTCTACAAGCAACCAAACAAGTTGGTGTTATACAAGAAGAATTTATATGTGTGTCAAAATGAATTTCTATACAACAGAGTTTTGCAGTTGTCCGCATACAAACTGCACATGGGCCTTTATTTGTTGAAACCATGATATATAAATGTTACACAGCACTTGTGGCAACACACAATGTGGGACTTTGCAAGTTGTAGCCCTTACTAAGAAAAAAAAAGAGTAACTAAGACTGTAGCAGTTATTTTATTGTTTAATTGATTTATTTCCAATTTATCTCTCTGTTACATTCTTGTTGAATCATTGACATCTGTATCAACTGCAGTCGACAACAGTACCCTACAAATTTTCAGCCCATTGACAACAGTATCATCGAAAATAAAAAAGGACCACAAATGCATATTAATCACACAGACACACGCAAATAATTGATCATCATGTATACTTGCAATTCTACATAATTCTGCCCTCCATATGCCATGACACTGAACAAATGCATGCATTTTCCAAAATTTTCTTATTTTTCAAGTAAATGAAGTTTTCCCTTTTTATTCCTCTCAGCATGAAAACAAGCTATCAGTCAGCCTCCCAAAGAAATAGTCTGAACACAAAAATATTGAAACGTATCATCATCATCATCATCATCATCTGGGTCCAGTTGTTCAAAGCGTGGTTAGCTTAACGAGCTTGTTAAAGGCCATTTCGTTAACTGTTTTAGCGGATTCAATATACAGTATTCTGATGCAAAAGCTACTCACATTTTTTCACCAAAAAATTTCAGTATATTTGCATATCACTCGATGTAAATTTTAATGAATCGTTAACTAATGACGTCGTTAGTTTTGAACAACTGGGCCCTGATTTTTGATTAATATGCAGGTGGGGCAACAGCCACATCAGCGGGCCCCTTTCCAGGCAGCTGGCTTGCTGCATGCATGGCTGCTCTCACACCAGATCTCCAGGTATGTCTGTCATGAGGGTCCTCAATGCCAAGCCACACATGTAGCTCAATGGATCTGGTGGTGACAATGTCTTGCGGCTTGACATTGCAGATCTGTCTGATCATTGTCCTGTCATTTCATTGCAGACGTTGGCGATTTTGCATTGTCAATGGCCAAGTCTCACTGGCATGGAGCATTGCACTCCACACACAAGAGCTGTACACACAGCCACATGCCTTGAAAGAGAGGTGGCGGGAAGAGAGAACTGGTAGCAGTTAAACTGTGTTACGACCAATCACTCTTACCTTCGATTACCTGCCTTGGCAGATTATGCATAACTTGGTATATATTCAATCTCTGACAGCCGCGTCAGAGATTCGTCTCTTTGGCTTAGTGGTTAGAGCATTGGATTTTTATCCAGACAGACCGGGTTCGATTCCCATGATAGGCGGGAAATCTTTTCAGGTATGCTTCATTCTTTGTTATGACTTTCATGTCCTAAGATGGGGGCTGGTCTGGGATAGGACTTTATTCCGCTGAAAATGGCTTTGCATCATCATAAATGATGATTTCCATGAAAAAGGGGAGTGTTACGGCCTAGCACTCCTACCTTTGATTATCTGCCTTGACAGATTTCGCATAGGTATATATTCAATCTCTGACAACTGCGTCAGGGAGTTGACTCTTTGGCTCAGTGGTTAGGGCATTGTATTTTTATTCGGGCAGACTGGGTTCAAATCCCGTGCAAGAGGCGGGAAATTTTTCAGCTATGCTTCATTCGTTTGTTACGACTTACATGTCGTAAGAACTGGGAACTGACAATTGACACCAACTGTCTGATGAGGCCGTCCACAATCCTCTTCATGAACTGCTCTAACTTGAGACCGCGGTAGTTTCCCTTTTCCAGTGCATCCCCCTTACCCTTGTAGAGGCAGACAATGAAACTGCTCACAGTCAGAGGATAGCTTGCCGTACCGAATGATTGCAGCTGTGAGGGCACGGATCATGGAGACGACCGTGTCACCGGCTGCTCATATCATCACCACTATGCCTGATGGGTCCAGTGCTTTTCCTGCCTTCATAGCCCTCTTAACCATATCAATGGTGATTTGGATGGATGGGCCTTCCACTGTTGGTTAGTCCGACAGGAGTCAAACTCAACATCATCCAAACAGTCATTCCTCTGTAGGCATCCGTACTGCTCAGCCGAAAACTGTATTTCTTGGTTGACAGCAATTTTATGCAGGACTGGCTCCGACGACAGCACAGGTAGCTATTTTTGTATTACCCCCATGTTTATGAGTATCCAAACAGTCATTCTCCTCTGGCAACATCCGTACTGCTCTATCCAAACAGTCATTCTCCTCTGGAGACATCCGTACTGCTCGGTCAAAACCGTTTTCCTCGGTTGAAAGCAACTAAGTGGTATTGGTTCGGTACACATTAGCTATTTTAGTATTTGATCGAGAAAGAGAACTTGAACAGTTTTTCCGGCTTAGTCTGTTTTTCTTTGATTTGTCAGGGGATAGCGCGTACGCAGTCCCCCACACTAAAAAATTGCGTACCCGAGTTACCCACATTTGGGGCAATCGCAGGCGTCAGCTTAACCGAAGTGCAATGGAAAAGCCTCTTCCTGGGAGAACCGCCTTGCTGATCACGGTATCTCCTGTACCAGGTAAGTATGCCTTTAAGAGGCTTCGGTTTGTTTATATATGACGAGAGTAGTTATTTTGTAATGGTTTTTGAGCTTCGAGTTACTATCCGTTAGATGTGAATTCAAAATTTAGTTTAATTATTTTTTTTTTTCAATCCTATAATTTTATAAGATTTAGATTATTATAATTATTTCTTGTTTTGCACGTACTTTATTCGATATTTTTTTAGAGTTTACAGTAAAATCTTACTTTAAACGGACAGCTCAACTAAGGGAGAGAACAATCTATTTTAACATACGTGGTTACTCGGAGTTAATTCC
This sequence comes from Anodontia alba, assembly GCA_964016985.1. Classification (NCBI taxonomy): domain Eukaryota; kingdom Metazoa; phylum Mollusca; class Bivalvia; order Lucinida; family Lucinidae; genus Anodontia; species Anodontia alba. Next base: position 58,123,059 of record OZ024836.1, on the reverse strand, counting down.
CTTCTTTTGTCACATCGAAACCGTAGGGTCAACAAGGGTAAAAGGGACAGATGTATCCGAAGCCTCGTCCACTTTTGTGACGGCAATTAGTCACTTTCTTCTTGAATTAGCACTTTGTATTATTCAAAATCCAGCAATTCACTTAATAATAGCCCTTTCCAATGTTTTTTTTTTTTTTTTTTTTTTTTTTTTTTATTAATAGTTTGTTTCATTAGGGGCACACCCAGCTGTGTTTTCATTATCCAACAGACAGCCGTAAAATTCAAAACAATAAAAAAAATTCAATCTAGCGACAGAGTCTTCAGAACTTTCAGCAGAGGATATCATAGATGCAGGGAATGCATTCCAATCCCTATTCATCCTAATGGCGTCTGGAAAGAAACTGTAGACTACTTGTAAGTGTCAGTTCTAACATATATCATTTGAAATGACAATGGATGCTGATTCCTACTGCGCCTATTTTGCGGTTGAAGGTCATCACAAGGTATACTAGCTCTAGCTTTCAGACCTTTGAATAGCAATATCTTTGCGCCTCTTGTGAAGATTTTGGGTTGCCAATAGACTGCATCCCCAGATGGTCTCGCTTGTTGATAGAACTTCTCCATCTACTCATATAACTTCTTGTTGAAAGCTTTGGAGGTAGGTCCCTTGACGAACAACCATCTGGGTCTTGGATCTTTTTCTTTATGAATGATTGACAATGGATGCTGATTCCTACTGCGCCTATTTTGGGGTTGGAGGTCATCACAAGGTATACTAGCTCTAGCTTTCAGACCTTTGAACAGCAATATGGGTTTTACAATCTTTGTGCCTCTTGTGAAGAGACTCCCACCCTATATAACTGTTCAAGAATGCTAGTCATACTACCCATTTCCTGGCCCATTTCATTACGAAAACATGCCTATTCAAATGTACTGAAAATTTTAACACCAAAAAAGTGAAAATTTTAGGATAAAAAATCTGATATTTTTTTCATATGTCTGCCCCTGTAAACCCCAGTTTTACTATATAAAAGTGGGGTTTAAGGGGGTCAAAATTATATAGGCATGTTTTCGTGATGTACCCAGCTGATCAATATCCTTTTGGAGTTTCGATGTGTCTTCAATGCTATCACTCTGACGATAGCAGACAGTCATCAGCAAACTTACGAATCTCAGATTCTATTCCAACCATGATGTCATTTATATACAATGAAAACAACGGGGACCGAGAACAGTGCCATGCGGCACACCAAACAAAACAGATGCCCATTGAGATTTTGCACCATCTCGGACCCATCAATATTGATTGATGGGTCCGAGGCACCATTGACTATAGTCATGATAGAACAACCTTGGTTGCCTATTGCACAGAAATGAATCAATCCATAAGAGGAGACCGGTGTCGGTTGATGCATTTTTTTTTTTTTTTTTTTTTTTACTTTGGACTTATCTTTCCAACCTGTTGGCCGATTTAGATGATTTATGTATCTGTGTAAACAACCTTCTTTACTGCATTTAATTTCGTGTAATAACTTAGAAACATATAGATGCTTCTCTGCGAAAGAGTCAGTGCATAAGATTGCCCCCGATATCCTCCCGATATTAAATGTTGGCAACCCTTCAGATACCGGCGATAAAAAAAAATCATTTCATTTTTATCCACTTCTAGAACGAGAGACTAACTAAACTATCGCTGTTTACAGGCTGTCAGGTGCCACATTTTCTGATTGTATGAATACCATATATCAATTTATTAAAGCTTTCTTGGATAATAAAATGTCTATTTTTGAGGAATATGGAGCCTTTAAAATGATAACGCGTTTCAATGGAAACCATGTCATACCTGCGCTTCAGGTGACTGGGTTCTATTTTTATCGATTTCTTATAAAAAATTTGTCAATATCATGTGATTGGTAAGCAGTATGGTCTGTTTCAAACAAAATAAGATCGTCTGCCAAGGGTATACACATTACATCTGAATCGATGACAGCGATACGTCGATGAGAATAGATGTCGGCATTTTTGCTTGACGAAAAAGTCTCAAAATGTCTACTTTGTTTTGCATAAGTAGTCGGGCAGAGAGGCCTGGGCAAACAGTAGACCTAAATCAGATCAGGGTCGATACTGTTTGTCATTTCGTCACATTTAACACATCGCAAGGTAGTCAATTTTGTTAATAAATGTGGTAAGGAATTATGGTCTCCGACTGTTTGTGGTAAATACTATACAGAGGTTGTTGGTAGGCAATGATCTGATACATATGTAGAAACTGACGAATGCGGACAGCATAGATTCACTGACTAACAGCGCATGCGTTTCGAGATGCGTTCAGGACAAATCGTGCGCGGTATGATAAGGCCTTCACTGTTTGCACGATTAGTATGTTAGTTTTATTAAATACCCAACTCCCCTGCTCCTGTGCAAAGGCGTCTGGATCCGCAGTCTTTCACATTCGGCGGCTATACCTGGACTGTGTTCAGAAGTGCAAGTTAATGTATAGTAAACGTTTGCCCTAGAACCCTGCTCCTGTTCGCGCTCATCATTGGGTACAGGGATCCAGGGCAAAAACATTCGCGACCACTGCACTTCTGAGCGCAGCCCTGTGTTCATTAGAAGCGGGGAAAAGTCTTCAGGACATGCGCAGATAACGCATTTTTGGGGCATTTGTTGTTCGCATGTGCCCATGGTGATGGTAACTGTTCTGATGGCGCGGCTCAGTTACGAACTTCCGGTTGCTTTCTATAGGAAATGGATACACGTTCATGGGAAGAAACTGTCACCCTCTGAAAAGAGATCCATCCTAATAGGTAAATACTGGCTCACCTGGGGAAGGGTGGTGTGTGTATGGGGGGAGTGGGATGGGTGGGGTGAGGGAGTGCAAATTATTTCCTTTTTAGTTTTAGAGTGAATCCTTTTAAAAATGGCACTGAATACTGTAAAACAAACATTAAGTCACGAAAGTTGTCTTCCTTTGGCAGAAAACCATAAACTATACCATCATTATGTGTGGGAATGTAAGTGCAAATACTCGCCCTGTCATGGCGTTTCGGTTAATTTCGGTTTGTTTATCAGTGACTTCGTGTTTTCATTCATGGAACACGGTCGAACTATGGGTAGAGCAACTGGAAACACGACCTACTTTTCATGCAATACTGACTTACTTTTCTACGTTTACTCACTGCTTTAAGCTCAATTTCTCACTAACTCCATATATAAAAAATTGGAGATTTGATGTTTCGAAGATAGTTATATCTGTTGCGTAGAAGGGGGAGGGACGTGAAAAGCGAGAGAGAGAGAGACACACACACACACACTCACGCACATCTTGACCTACTTTTTAAACTGAAATGAATTGTATTTCATGTTCACCGAGTTTACGTAAGTTTCTTAGTGCATAAAAAAGGACGAGATACTTCTTTCACTTCTTTGGGCACAATTACTGTGCCATACACACACACGCACACACACAGACACCGAGAGAGAGAGAGAGAGAGGTATTAACGTTGCTTTTGAGCTGGCTGCATATAAATGTAGGGGAACAAAGGTGTCATAACGTCAGAAAATATTATAGCAAATTAATAACTGACCATTAATTGGAATCGGACGTGCGCGCCCGGAGAATATTCAGATCAACCTGTTCATTCCGCACATTTTGGATAACCAAGGATGCAAGTATTCTTCATGTGGGCAACGAAGACTAAAAGAGTCTGATTTGAATCTTCAATGGGATCATATGTAAGAAGGTATACTTTCACACATTGCGGCCCTGTGTAAACTCCTTCACTGCCATGGGCGATAATAATAGTTTCTTTTTTTTTTTTTTTTTTTTTTTTTGCAAACAGCGTAGACTAAAGCGTAGGTCCAGATGAGAAGGCTCATAATGAGCCGTCTCATCTGGAACTACGCTGTTTGACATTCAGTCTTTCAACTTTACCTATAAACTTCTTTCCAAGCCGTATAACCAATCAGTTTGTTAAAAAAAAAAAAAAAAAAAAAAAAAAAAAAAAACAGACGACAAATGTCGTCTGAAATTTGGCGCCGAAAGAGTTAACTACATGTATTACCAGGGCTGCATTAAGAGGTGCATGTTACTTGTGAATGTTTTTGTCCTGGATTTCTGTTCTTGTTGGCTCCCATCATTTCGTACAGGGATCCAGGGCAAAACGTTCACTATCCCTTTGCACTTCTGAACGCAGCCCTGCTGGAGCAAACTACTGATACAAGACACACTCGACTTACTAACTGAAATCTCAAATACTCAGCTGATGTCTACCAAATTTTAGGAATCGAAGTGTAAGGGGAAGCAGATGAAGCACGCCATGACCGTGACCTGCAGCTGCTTATCATGCGTTATTGTCTTCTTCACTAATACCGTATTATACGCGCGCTTTTTTTTCTTTTGTTTTACTTTCTGCATATATGAAAGACTTTTTTTTTCAGTATAACAGCTGCATCTGGAAATAGCCTAGCTGAAGCCCGCCATCAATATTTGATCATGACCTTTGGTCAGTTTCTAAATAACTACAATGTGTTGGTCAGTCGAACATATTAATGATGCAACTTAACCTACAGCAAGACCTGGAAATGAGTCACTTGTGTTTTACACGAAGTTCTGCCTCTGTCTATTTTCTCCTTTCCGATATGTAATTTTTGTGGTTGGCTTAAAGTCTCCAAAAACAAATGGATGCGGTTTTCTGTTCATTCGCCCGTCCGTTCGTTATTATTTGCATCGACCTACATCAACTCTAGTGTTCAAGTCCATTTCTGATCAATTCGCAATCATATTGTCTGGCATTCACTTTTTTCTTAGCAAGGACATATAATATGGCACCATTTTATGACGGTGACATAGGTCGAATCACTTTGTCGTTTTCCATGTTAACCCTAGCGTTTAGCTGCATTTCATATTAACTGTATGACATAAAATAATCAAACCTGACACACACACACACACACACACACACACACACATACATATATATATATATATATATATATATATATATATATATATATATATATATATATATATATATATATATATATATATTCCTTCCCTAACTAACAGGGACTCACTCAAACACATTTATAACCCTGGCCTATATTTTTTTCTGTATCATGACAACATATACATATAGTCATCAAACCTGGCATACTGTTCCTGTTTAACATTGTCTCAAATTAATCAAATGACCTACAGTCATTAAAGGTTCCGTATTCCTCAGAAACAGACATTTTTTTTTTTTTTTTTTTTATCCAAGAAAGGTTTAATAAATCGATATATAGTCGATATATAGTATTAATACGATTATAAAATGTGGCATCTGACAGTCTGTAAAATTTCAGTTAGTCTCTCGCATTTTGGACTGGATCAAAAATGAAATGATTTTTATTGCATCTCTGAATTAATGTTGGCAACATTAGTTCAGAGATACGATAAAAAAAATCATTTCATTTCAAGAACGAGAGACTAACAAATTTTACAGGCTTCAGGTGCCACATTTTATGATTGTATACATACCATATATCAATTTATTAAACCTTTCTTGGATAATAAAATGTCTATTTTTGAGTAATGGAGCCTTTAAACCTGGCATACACTCAGAATCAGAACATTTTACTGATGACACATCAAAAGACATTCATTCACCAGGGCCAACAACTGCGGCGACTAGTCTCCTGATCTCACAAGTGATGTGGTCCTCGGAACTTTTAGCACTGCCACACTGAGTACTCTGCTAAAATTCTGGGGACTCAGTCGCTAGATTCATATGACTTGTGAGATCAAGAGACTAGTCTTCGCAGTCATTGGCCCTGATGAATGAATTTCTATTGATGTGCCACCGGTAAAATATTCTGATTCATTTTTCGACCATGTGTTGAGACAACTTTTTTTTTCAGGTGTCAATGTGCCAAAAAATGCTCACCGGTAATTGCCAATTATTTGAAACAGACTATGACTATGGAGAGTTCTTCAAGGGAAAGAACTCTCAACAACAAATCTCTGAAATTCCAAGATGGAGTCGAGCAAAGACGAAGTATCGATTCCAATACAAACAGGGCAGGCAGATGCACACTTAGACGACGACAGACAACCCCAGGAAGGTCACTTTGTTGGAGCAACGTTAAAAATTGATGGAGACTTAGTAAAAGACGACCACGAGGTGAAGTTCTCTGGATCTGGCACAGTTTTCTCGGGGCCAGGTCTGGACAGAAATCGACCTGGCAGTACCATTGGTCGACAGAGTGTACGGAGTACATCAAGCAGAACATCGTTGAAACCTGGAGGATATTGCTCTGAGCGAAGTTCAGGCAACTTTTTTTGTTACAAGGTATTAACAAACATCCTTTTAGTTTATGTTACTTCAGTATATTTCTGATCAGTTTGTACACAAGATACATCCATGGAAACCAAACAATTTATGATTTTAATTATTATCATCCGATCATATGATATGGGCAATTTGGGTGTGTTTACTAACTAGAATGGACCTTAGTAAAATACCCAGGACAAATTTGCATTAACCTAGGGTGGACCCAGTTTTTCTCTGTTTTTTTTTTTTTTTTTTTTTTTTTTTTGTTTTTTTTTCCGTTACAGTGTGAAACTGACAGACCTAACATCTGACCTAGGGCTGAGCAGATGGCTCATTTCCTTACCTGGGGGAGAACGCTATTCGTATTCAGATCACATCCCAGCTATTGAGAGATGCAAGCCTTTATCTTTGTATTTACAGCTTGTGGAATGATGAGGTTTGGTGTCTACCCAAGGTTGTGTATGTTTAGCGACTGTGCACTTAATAGGTACATGGTCTTTGATCACTTGATCAATTGTTGATTTGATTTTTTCCCACATACTTTTGACAGTTGAATTTCATGGAGAAGAACCTTTTGCTGTAGTTTGCAAATGCCATCTCGGTTCCAACAGTATAGGCTTTCTTCCACAAATGGATTGTCCTCCATTTAGGTCTAGCTCCAACTGGTTGAAGGGATGTATCAAATAGGACGATGTCTGAAATCAATGATAAAGGCTTACATCTCTCTTGATAGCTGGGATGTGATCTGAATACAAGATCAAGAGTGTTTTATGTATCTATATCAGGAATCTTTACAGACAATATTAGGGTGAGATTAAGTGTGGACAGATTCTACAGGTGTTCCGAAAGGAGAGAAGCACATGTCCCATCCAGCTGTTGTTCACTCTCTTTGACATATGCAAAGTGCTAGAACATTGTTCACAGTTCGCTTATGCAACACTTCAACCAGAACAGGATTCTCACTGACCACCAACACAGTTTGAGATCTAAGCTATCTTATGAGACCCAACTGATAACAGCAATACAGAAAATAGCAAGAGATATGACTAAGAAGAGCCACGTTGATGTTATTCTCCATGACTTTGAGGAGACATTCAATAAAGTGCCTCACTGATGTCATCTTCATAGGCTTCACTTTCACAGTGGAAGGGAATCCACTCTATGCTGGATAGAATCCTTCCTGAGTCAGAAAGCAGCCTGTCTGACTTGAAGGTATAAGATCCTCTGCAGCAGATGTCCTCTCAGGTGGCCCTTGCTTTTCTTGGCATTTAAAATTGACTTAACAGGATCAACGTAGCACTCAGATGCCAGGCTATTAGCAGATGATTGTCTTCTTTACAGACACATAACGTCATGGGAAGACTCCGATCTCCTACAACAAGACCTGTCAGCACTGGAGAGATAGGAGGAAACCTGGCAGATGAACGGCCACCCTTAGAAATGCAGCGTCATAAGCACAACAGATGATGGATAATCAACACCAGCGACCACATACATGGATACACACTAGATGTTGTAGACAATTGCAAATACCTTGGTGTTACCTTCAGCAAAGACTTCACTTGGAGAAAGCACATCGAGACCACAGTCAACAAGGCCAACAAAACCCTAGGATTTGTCTGGCCAAATCTCAGTGAATGTACTGCTCGAGTGAAGTCTACTGCCTACACCACCTACTCCAAACATTTGCATGAAATATCGAATTCTGTTTTTCTTATTTTTTCCAGGAAACAGGATTTGACATTTCCTGCAAACTATCTCCAGTGGAGACAATTTGTACGAAAAGTCAAATCCTGTTTTCTGGGGAAAATAATAAAAAATATCAATTTTTTATATTCTGAATTAGCCCAGAGAATGGTAAAAGTTTATCTGTAAAGAAATGTTAGGGAAGTAAGTATTTAGAAGCCATTGCTTTATCACATTATAGCCAAAAAAATTTCACTAACTATAATTACTCCTGTCATAGCTCCAGATAAGAGGCCTGGGGGCCTTTTGTTTTCAGCCAAAAAGTACCTGTGTTGATAGTTTTCTTATTTCTCAGTGAAAACATATGTTGTGCATTTGAAGTGCCTTACTAAGTCATTTCTAGTGAATACCCACGACATGTGTTTTCAGTTTAGAAATAAGAAAAAATATTATATTTATCTGATACCCACTCTTATCTAAAACAATGTCGTGTTTACTGATATTTGTTACACAGGAACTTGATTTGTTTATTTCAGGAAAGTGCCTTTGACAAGGCTGTCACGAACTGTAAAGCAGACCAGTATAAAGAACATCTGGATGGTCGAGTTCTAGGTTCATGGCTCTTATCGCAGTGAGTATTGCCTAGTGGTAAAAAAAAATAGTTCTGCATAGCAACAGATAAGGCGCTTTTTTCATCTGAAAAATGTTGACATCTTTCTTATTTCTTGACAAAAACATATGTTGTAGGTACTCATTAGAAGTGCCTCAGTGAGGTGTTTCTAATGAGTACCCACAACATATGTTTTCGTTGAGAAATAAGAAAAATATTATGTGGATACACCCTCTTATCTGTAGCTATGGTTCTGCAAATTTCTTTAAGTTGGACAGTTTGTCTAAACTGACAAAATAATTCAGGCTGCAGATAAGCGACCAGAGGGAAATGGATACACTTCTAGGGGAAGCAACTCTGTTAAAATTGTTTTCTGAAAAAGGGTCTACTCTAAAAGGAAAGAATCTGCTCCCTGTGGGAGCAAATCATTCCTTTTAGAGTAGGGCCCTCTTCAGAAGGACCTTAAGCCTTAATGTGACAGAAAGCAAAATTGAAGTTACAAAAGTTGTCTCCCTTGTAACAGAAACTATACCAAGAGTATTCATTTTTCCTAAGGTGTATAGATACATACCCGAAATGTTTTTCCACCAATTTTCAATGGTAATACATGTAGTTTTCTTATTTCTCCACGGAAACATACGATGTATGTTGTGGGTACTCATAAGAAGCATCTTACAGAGGTGCTTCTTATGTGTAACCCACAACATTTGCTTTTGTGGAGAAATAGGAAAAATATCTGGATACCCCCTCCTATCTGAGGCTCTGTTCACATTAGTTCATATGATTTTTCAGGATTGACCACTGGGATAATGAGAAAGAGAAGGTTGTGATTCTTGCTGAAAACTCTTTTCTCATCTTCAAGTATAACTTTATTAATGAGAAAGTGGAGGACTTTAACAGAATCAGCCTACATATTATTGACACAGTCCACATTGGAGATTTCCATTATCCAGACTGGTCTATTATGCCGTAAGTAACACAATCAGCCTACATATTATGCCGTAAGTAACACAATCAGCCTACATATTATGCCGTAAGTAACACAATCAGCCTACATATTATGCTGTAAGTAACACAGTCAGCCTACATATTATGCTGTAAGTAACACAATCAGCCTACATATTATGCTGTAAGTAACACAGTCAGCCTACATATTATGCCGTAAGTAACACAATCAGCCTACATATTGTAGACAGTCCAGATTGAAGACTTCTACGATCCAGACTGGTCCATTATACTGTAAGTAACAGAATCAGCCTTCATATTATTGGCAAAGTTCAGATTGGAGACTTCCACTGTCTGGACTGGTCCGTTATGCCGTAAAAAACAGAATAAGCCTACATAAATTGTATTATTGACACAGTCCAGGTTGGAGAAATCCACTATCCAGAATGGTTCCATTATGTTTTAAGTAACAGAATCAGTGTACATATTATTGACACAGTCCAGAATGGAGACTTCCACTGTCCAGACTGGTCCATTATGCCGTAAGTAACAGAATCAGCCTAATGGTATTGACACAGTCCAGATGGAGACTTCCAGCCAGACTGGTCTGTTATGCCATAAGTAAAAGAATCAGCCTACATATTATTGGCACAGTCCAGATCAGAGGCTTCCACTATCCAGACTGGTCCATGTGTGTGTGTGTATGTATATATGTATATATACATGAGGCATTTCTGTTTTTATTCCTTTAGATATATAAGTGAAATTGCTAGGCACAAGATGAAAAAATATTTAATAAAATGAAGACTTCACATGTGGTCGATTATTTAAATTTTCACAAAAACAAAAATACAGATATAATATGCATTTTGTAAAACTACTCATGAGTGTTGCAGACTTACATTGACAGTAAAAATCATTGGTTTGCTAACAGCTTTGGTAGTATTTAAGGGTAATGGATACATTTTCAAGGGAGACAACTCTGTCAAATTTGTTTTACCTCCATCATGAAAAGGGCTCTTAAAAAGAAAACAAGGGAGAAAATGCTTTCCTTTTGGAGAAGACCCCTTCTCAGAAGGAGCCTGTTGTATAGGATATCAAACAGGAAGTAATAAAAGTTGTCTCCCTTGTGAAAAAAATGCAGAAAAGCTACCATGTGTATCCAACTCATATAATTGATTTAATTTTCTGTTCAACAGAATGGTGTCCAATGACAGAGAGCATGGTGGTATACAAGTGAAGTGGAACCGTGGAGAGTTACCCTCCTTCGGACAACGCTGGAATCCTTGGTGCGCGACAATCCCGTGGGTGACTTTCTGCCATCATCCACTCATCTATAATCCCAAAGAGCACGAAACCACAACATACAACGTTGATGACTTCTACGAGTCACTGGTGGATGCTATTAGTAAAGCGTACAAGAGAAAACGTCCAGGGGAGAAAGTAACAGTGATAGAAGGACCAATCTTGATTGAGAGTTGGGCCAGTCTGTCGTCCATGGTGTATAACCAATCTCGCATAGGATTTTGTAAGGACAGAAATGGTCTTGCATTCTAGGCAATGCCTGTAGATGTATTCATATTCTTTTATGCAATACGTGATATAATTACAGTAAAACATCAATGACTCAAGGAGGCAGTTCTAACAAGTACCTACAATCCATGTTTTGGGTAGAAATATGAAAAATATCAGCATTTTTTTATCTGAAAATTTTCATTTTTTAGTGGTAACATTTTCAGTAATTTCGAATAGGCATGTTTTCGTAATGAAACGTAGACATTCATACCTCAGCAAACAAACAAACATTCATGCGAACAACCCAGTGAAAAAGTATTGATATTTTTTCACCAAAAGAAAGAACTTATCTTTTTTTTATAATAGAAAACAGATATATTATCAGCCTTTTATTGATAGCTATAAAATAGTTTTCTTTTCTTTAGAATGTTTTATAAAGATATGTACCGGTACTCTGAACAAGTATGTATGGTGAAGTATATTTTAGAAATTTATTAGATTTCTTAATTAAACTTTCTCAGTCAAAACCAAATGACCTGTTAAGGAGTATTTATGATAATTTTGGGATGATTTTTCTCCAGTTTTCAATAATAACATATGTTGTGGGTACTCATTAGAAGTGTTTCAATGAGGTGCTTCTAATGAGTCCCCACAACATATGCTTTTAAGGAGAAATAAGAAAAAATATCAAAACTATTTGGTTGAATAAGATGCCCTAATCTGGAGCTCTGAATTCTTATAAGACACAACAACTCTACTCTGGAGAGTTATTCAAGACATACTAACACTTTGCATGCTGGGTAAAAATTTCAGCGGGTGACATTCTGATTTTTTTTCTTATTTTTCTTAGATAATAGGATTTGACATTTCATGCAAATTGTCTCCTTAGAAGACAATTTGCATGAAGTGTCAGATCCTATTTTCAAGGAAAAATAAGAAAAAGTACCACCAGTTTATGGCCTGCTGTGTTTGCCCATAGCATCTTAAGTGCTAACAATTCAGTTTAATGCTACAATTTGCATGGAGTGCGAGATCCTGTTTTATAGGAAAAATGAGAAAAAATATTTCAGTATTTCAAGATGTCTGCTGAATTTGCCCATAGCATCTTAAGTCCTAACAATTCATTTTAGTGATGTAAACAGATTTGGAAGGGTGAAAATATTTTTACTAAATATATAAATGTAGTAGAGGGTCATTAAGTGTCATTTTGTCTTTCTGTCTTTATGAAAATAGTTATGCAAATACAAACAGGCTTAAGCTGATACAGGGAAAAGTTATGTCTGCTCATCTTTATGTAAGAAAATATTGTTAGTATTAAATTAAATGCATGTAATTGAAGGTCATTTAGGGTCTAATTTGTCTTTTTGCTTGTTTATGTTTGTTTGTTTGTTTTATTTGGGCTTTATGTTGCTTTCAACAATCATTCAGTCATATTGTGACAGTGTCTGGATGTGGCAGGGAGCTCACTGCTCACTTTTAGAGTGCTGCCTCACTGAAATATCATGCCCCAGACACTTGACATGATATTCCACCCAGTCACATCATACTGACACTGAGCTGACCAGTTCTGATTCCTAGCTCTACTTTTTTAACACTGAGCGCCAATTGAAAGAGCAGCTAGTACCATTTTTATAGATTTTGGTATGACTCGGCAGGGGATTGAACCCAATCCTGCAACCTCCTGTTCACAAAGCAGATGCTCTACCAACTGAGCCACTGTGCAGGTTGCTTGTTTATGAAAGGAATTTGAAAATCAGTTATGCAAATACAATCAGGGTTAAGCTAATAGCAGTTAAAACAATGTCTGCTGATTAATACATAAGAATATGAAACGGAAGCTGCATAATACATAGCTACAGATAAGAGGGGGTATCCACATAATATTTTTCTTATTTCTCCACGAAAGCATATGTTGTGGGTACTCATTAGAAGCACCTCGGAGAGGCGCTTCTAATGAGTACCCACAACATATGTTTTCGTGGAGAAATAAGAAAGATATCAGCATTTTTCGGATGAAAAAAGCGCCTTATCTGTTGCTGTGATAATAGTTTTCTTTTTTTATCATTATGTGTTTCAGTTGTTATGAAGTTCATTTGTAAATTTAATCAACAAATCAACAAACTTAAAGACCTACATTTTCATTGTTTGTCTACAGAAGAACATGTAAATTTTTGTTTATTTTATTTTTTTTATCAAGTTCATTGAATTATGTACTTGTGTTTATTCCAGGGTTTGTGACAGTGGCTCTGGAAAAATATTACCCCAAAACGTGTTAATTTAGAACTGTTACTTTTTTCAGCTTGTGTACTTTTCAAGTTAGCGTTGGTGTAACTATTCAAGGTGTACATTTCAAGTTATCCAGTGCTCCAGCTAGCCCTATACAGAGGGGCGAGCCACCCCGCTTGCCCTTTCCTGCCGCCTTTCTGTCCTTTTAAAGCTACCCTCTGCCTTATTTCAACTTCATACATCAAACCCTACATTTTGGTGAAAATTTCATAAAAATCAGACCAAAACTAAAACAAAGGACTCAATATTTAACCTTTACCACTCTCTGGGCTAATTCAACAGAGGACAAATTAATGATATTTTTCTTATTTTTCCCAGAAAACAGGATTTGACATTTCATGCAAATTGTTTCCATTGGAGACAATTTGCATGAAATGTCTAAACCTGTTTTTTGGGAAAAATAAGAAAAAATATTTTAGTGTTGTCTGCTGAAAATTTTACCCAGAGTGCTAAGGATTGAAAGGCAGTTTTATGTGTATTCTAGTTTGAGGCATTAATTTGTGGAATAGGATTGTATTTTTTAACATGTCATATTACTAAGCACATCACATGACACATGGGGCCCTCATTCTTGTATGACAACCCAAAAAATGCCCTACCCAGCACCCCTCTGCCCTCAAATCCTAGCTGATGCACTGTTATCATTGGCATGCCTGTTTTTTGGTCAAGTTCTTCTGACAACTCGTGTACAGTTCAAGTTGTTGTTGTTGACGTGACTGTTCTTTCATATATATATATATTAGCAAAATATGTATATTTCTGATCTAAGGGCATCCAGGTGGCTGAGTGGTAAGTGCTCCCAACCTCTGATCATAAGGTCCCAGGTTTGAATCCAGCTGGAGGCAGAATACAGCTTGTGACTGTACGGCACTTTATTGCACAGACCCTTTCATTATCACCTTTCTGTCATCTAGATTTGACTTAAAGGCTCCATATTCCTCAAAAATAGACATTTTTTTTTTTAATCCAAGTTAGGTTTAATAAATTGTATATGGTATTAATACAATCATAAAATGTGGTATCTGACAGCCTGTAAAGTTTCTGTTAGGCTCTTGTTTCTGAACTGGATCAAAAATTAAATGATTTTTTATCGTATCTCTGGATTAATGGTGGCAACATGAATTCAGAGATATGATAAAAAAAAAACCATTTCATTTCAAGAACAAAAGACTAACTGAAATTTTACATGCTGTCAGGTGCCACATTTTATGATTGTATTAATACCATATATCAATTTATTAAACCTTTCTTGGATAATAAAATGTCTATTTTTAAGGAATATGGAGCCTTTAAATAATGTTGAAAGGGATTTTAAATACTACATCACCATTCTCCTCATCATATTTCTGATTTATGTCAGGTTTAATACATTACTGTGTGTTCATTGTCAAAAAGCATGACTTATAAGCTGCTGATACATACCATATTTACTCTAAATATTCAGACTGGTGTACAGCTGAAAACAGTGTAGACCCTGATCAAACTGCTCCCAAAGGAGCAGTTTGATCAGGGTCTATACTGTGTGCCATAAAGCATGCAGTTTTCAGACACGTCACCTGGTAGACAAACGGACTTGTTCAAAATTAAGGACAATTATTGTAGGGAGTTAATTAGGGTGTCTGAATATTTTTGGTAATTGTGATATGTCAAATTATATCATCTTATGTACATTTCCAAAAACATAACTTAAAGCTGGTATTATTTGTAGCAGATTGTCACAATCTTGTCAGCAATGTTTGTGCCATTGTAGTGCTAAGCTTTTCCTTTCATCTTTTTGTGACACATTTAAAGGCTATATTCATCATGTTATTTTTTTTTTATTTTTTCAAAAAGAAACTGAAATGATCCCCCAGCATACATTTTCAAGACAAAATAAGAAAAATAAATTTCTGGGTACTCCTTTTATCTCCAGCTATAGAAAAAGCTAAGCTAGAGGCAGATACTTTCATAATATTTTAAGAAAGAAATTAAGTAGGAAAAATGACCTAAAATTTTGTACACCAATTTGTCTGATAAAATGGTATATACAAACTGTGCAGACCCAGATCAGACTGCTCCTGAAGGAATCCTGAAGGAGCAGTCTGATTAGGGTCTACACAAATGAACACATCGTCATCATCAGGTTCTACACTGTTTGCCTTTCCATCAAGTATTTTGTGGAATAAATACACAAAAACAAAATTTAGGCAAAAATTTATAGCATAAAGTGTTTGAAATTTTTGGACGTTTAACGTAACGGTATTGTGCCATAATTCATTAGCTTTGATGTGGATTAACTGCAAATCCTATTATAATGTATTCCCTTGCAAAGAGCTTTTGTAATTTTATCACCCAAACATCCTGCAATGACTAATATACATCAATGGGATGTTTTAACACATTCACTAAAATCCTTGTTATAAATGTAATATATTCACTTGCATTGAGCTTTTGTCATGTTTAAGCATATGGTCCTGAAATGACTAACATACCACTGATGGGATGTTAAAAAGCAAAAATGTCCAATCTGACATAGATACAGTACAGGTTGTTATTTCAGAAATGTAATCTGTCTACAACAGTCACCTTTGCAAGTTACAACTGGCTTTTGTGTCAGAGAAGGCTGTTGTAGAGCAGTCGTGTCTGGGATGAAATTTAGAATATTTTTTGTTATTTTTGTACAAAACATATTTTGTAGGTACTTGACAAGGCAGTTCCAATATCAGAGTATCCACGGGATATATTTTGTGCAAAAAAGAAAAAAAAAAGAGAAAACAAAACCCCCAAAAAAACAAAAAAAAACAGAAAAATAAAATAAAATAAAAAAAAAAAAACACACAAAAACAAATTATCTTTTGGAAAATTTCATTGTTTCATTTACTCTGCACTGTTTGCCTAAAAAGTATTGTTTTCATTCATATTCATAATACATACTACCAGGCATCTGAGATTCATGGAGGCACCGGTAAATGTTTTATGTACATGTATGTATTTGTACGATCTTCTTACATGGATAACCCATGCTCACTTGGTGCTGCTGTCTGTCACCAAGCTCATCCCTGAACTCTTTATACTCCCAAGGACACGTTGAGTAGGAGCTGGGTGTACTAATGGTTTTGAAAATTGTCTGGGCTGAAGTGGGATTCAAACCGAGAACCTTCCGCTTGCAAATTGAGAGCACAAACCACAAGGCCACCCAGCCCATGTGCCTAAAATGTTTACAGATCCGATTGAATATATACCATACAGCAAATAGCAGAACATCTGTCAAGCCTGTAGGCAGTAATTTTATTGTCCGTGATGTTCTAACAAGGATAAACTTTGTGGTTCTCCCACAACAGATCTCTGTAAACTAACTTTCTGAGTTATGTGAGAAACATTTATGATTTGCAAGAGAGAAAAAATCATGAAATATGATTGTGTCAATCCAGTTTTTCAAACTTGAATCAGAGAAGAAATGAGCTGACGTCA
The DNA here is from genome assembly GCA_964016985.1 of Anodontia alba. Classification (NCBI taxonomy): domain Eukaryota; kingdom Metazoa; phylum Mollusca; class Bivalvia; order Lucinida; family Lucinidae; genus Anodontia; species Anodontia alba. The sequence continues at coordinate 58,106,272 of OZ024836.1, read as the reverse complement.
CACTGCTGTTGTTAGTAGCTGTACACCATTTTGTCATTAAAAAGAAACCTTGTTATAATGTCACAACATGAGAAAAGGGTTCTTCTGGCATATGCTGACAAAGAATGCCCAGATCAGCCTACACATTTGCACTGTCTGACAGGGCCAGCATTGCTCACTTAAAGAATCATTAGGGCAATGCGTCGAGCAAAATGCCTTCAAACATGCACAATATACAGTCGAACTTCGATGGCTCAAACCCCTTTGGGATTGTGAAAATTTGTTCGAGACAGCGGTAGTTCGAGCCACGGAGGGTTACTATTAGTGTCGAACCAGGAGACATAATGGAGATAATTGTGGGATATCTTTTCAATGTTCTATATTATAAATGTATGTTGTGTCTACTCATTAGAATTGCCTCATAGAGGCAATTCTAATGAGTGCACACAGCATACATTTGCAAGATAAAAGAAGAAAATCTCCCTAAATTACCCGTAAAATCTGCAGACTCAAGAACGTGTTCGATTCATCCATGGTGAATGAGCCATCGGGGTTTGAGCCATTGAAGTTCTACTGTAGACAGATTCACATCATTCTTCACATGACCAAAGTTTCATCTGTGCCTTTGTTCTCCATTCATACTTTCTATAGTACCCAATGATTCTGTTAGTGGACAATGAAGGCCCTGATCAGACTGCACAGATGTGCAGGCTGATCTGGGCCTTCACTGTTCACATATGCCCAAAGATACGTTTTTTGGATGGCACAGCCCATTTGATATTGTAGAATGGAGGCAGAATAGAACCAGACAGCAGAATGCCCAGTCATTTCTAAGTTTTTGTCGGGCACATGTCATTGTACATCTTCTCACATTGGGGCACAAATGTTTATAGAATTTGTGTATGCAACCTGTTGCAAATAGAGATTGTATAGTTATAAAACTTTGTTCATTAGTGGTAGACATACATGTATGTTTTGCAGTTCAAATTCATTCATGCAGGGTGAAATATGAGAGTTCCAAAATTGCATAACTATAGATTAGGCAATCTTTTCAGCAAAAAAGTAGTGATGATTTTTCATAATTTCCATGAAAATATATGTTGGGGGATTCATCAGAAGTGCCTCAATGAGGCACTTCTTATTTGTCCCACAACATATGTTTTCTTGGAGAAATGAGAAAAACATTAATTTGGATATCTGATCTAGAGCTATGCTAAATTCATATCACTTGTTCATCTTTCTAACTTATTATTTCTGTAACAGCCCACAAAAAAGCCACAGGTGTTGGTGAATGATTTGATGTCAAGTGTCAACTAAAATTCCACAATTTGATTGACAAACATCATGCCACTCATGCCACTTTATATATATTTAGATCTCGTTCCATGACAAGATTGATAAGGCGTTTTGAAACTGTCTGAATATCTAAGATGTTAATTTCATTTTTGCTGATATGCCCAGCTTCATCCAAAGGTCAGCTCTCCAGACAAGTGTGGCTAACTGGCAGAGCTCTAGAAAAGTAAGTATGAAACATATATTCATGACCTTCCAACAACTAAATTGAAATTAAGGGGAAGTAACTCAGTCAAAAATGAGTTAGCTACCTTCTGAATATGTGGTCTACCAAGGGGAGCAAATTCTTTACTTTTAAAATCCCTGTTCAGTCTTCTGAAGTAGACCCCTTTTCAGATGGGTTGGGGTATAAGAAAGCAAACAGCAAGTCACAAAATCTGTCTCCCTTACATAAAATGCAGGGCCCAGTTGTTCAAAGCATCGTTAGCTTAACAAGCTTGTTAAAGGTCATTTCGTTAACTGTTTTAGCGAATTCAATATACAATATTCTAATATCTTTTGCTGAAAAAATGTGAGTAGCTTACATTTTTTCAGCAAAAAATTTCAGCATATTTGCGTATCACTCAATGTAAATTTTAACGAATCATTAACTAACGATGTCATTAGCTTTGAACAACTGGGTCCAGAAATCTATGAAATTCTGCTGCCAGTGAACAGAGTTTGGAGGGATTTTCTCATTTCAGTTTTCTTGTATATCTGTATTTGTTGTAAATAATCTTTAAGATTAAGAGATATAATGTACATGTATGTTAATGGTCAGAAAAAAGGTAGCTTACAATACAGTGTCTTAGGTTAAGCACTCTGGGTAAAAATTTAAATGGACAACATTTTGAAATATTTGTCTTATTTTTTCTAGAAAACAGGCCTTAACACTTCGTGCAGATTGTCTCCTTAGGGGAGAAAATTTGCATGAAATGTCAAAGCCTGTTTTTTTGATAATAGTAAAAAAAAAAATATCAATATGTTATCCGCTGAATTTGCCCAGAGAGTGGTCATGTTTAAATGCAAAAGTGTGGTTCTTTGTTGACCTAGAGTCTAGATGAGATCAAAACAGCTGATATTTTCTTATTTCTACATTGGTATGCACTAGAATAGCCTGGCAGAGGCAATTCTCAAGAGTTCCCACAACATATATATTTATGGAAAAATAAGAAAATATGTATTCAGATGTCCTTCCTATTGAAACATGGAATCTACCCATATTGACCTGGACATTGTATTCTAATATGATCAAAATTATAAAGAATGTGAAAAATAACTTGGGAAAATATGATCAAACTCAGGCTAGGCTAGCTGAAAAAGCAGTACTTTACTTATGTCTGATGAGACAGTCTGATTGACATGGATAGACTTACACTATTTGTAATGTAAGCTATATTTCTGCAGCTGTCCCCAATTCTGCTGAATATCTGTGATGCAAAATACAAGAAAGGGCTGTTATGCTATATGCAGGCAACAAAGCACATCAGCCTGCACATACACACAGTGTGATCAGAGCCTTTGTTGCCGACCTACAATAATCATTGGAAACTGTAAAATATATTGACAGAGAAGGCTCTGATCAAACTGCCCAGATATGCAGGCTGATCTGGACTACAGATGTTTCTTTCTCTATATATTGCCTCACGCTCGCAAGGGCATTCTAGGCAGGGACACCCGTCAAGCAAGGGGTTTGCATATTGCATAAAGGCCATTTTGTATGCTACACATAGTATGTAAATATAGTTATTGTTCATGTTGAATTTTATTTATTTAAAATTTATTTAAGATTATTACATGTATCATGTATATTTTTATTTAGAAATGAACAGGGTGGTCTATTTATAGAACTTGGGACTTAGGTAAACAGAGAAGTCACTGTATTGCTTCAGATAAGAGGGGATATCCATATACCGTATTCAACCTAATTACCGCACATGCTCCTATAAGCGCAGTCAAACAATTTAGCAGTCTTCAGATTACAGCCAGTGCATTTTCTCTGCTTCTATATAAAAACAACAACATGTTGCAGGTACTCACTTGATTGCCTTGACAAGTCGAGGCAATTCAAACAAGTACCCACAACATACATTTTTATAAAGAAAATCAGTCACATAAGCATCATTAAATACGCTCCTCATGAAGTCCTCTGCTAATCTTTCTTTAAAGTGTGCCCTGATTAGGTGAATATTTTACCACAAGTTTTTCCAGTAGTTTTAAAAGCCTAAGCGCACAGTGTGGTAATTAGGTAGAATTTTTCTCCAGGGAAACCTATGTTGTGGGTACTCATTAGAAGCTCCTCAGTTAGGTGCTTCTAATATGTACCCTAGCATAGGTTTTGTGGAGAAATAAGAAAAATACAAATACTTTAGTTAAATGAAAAAAACAAAAAAGCCTTATCTGGAACTGTGTTAATATGCAATCATTATGCAGTTATTAAGTTTCTCTGTGAGGGACAGGGGGAGGGGGGGTGTGAGATGGGGTGTAGGCAGTAATCAATAATATTCTCCGGCCACTGAGTTTGTCCACCATTCAAAAATACACATAGCCAAATATTGTCCTGAAAGTACTGGTAGTATTAAACCGGAGATTGCTTCCTCCATCTCTGGATATAATCATGTGGAATTTTTACACATATGGAGAATAAAGCAAAGACTGGGTATTTGTGTACATGTACATATAAGCTTGATGAACTTTCTTTACATAAGAAAGCATTGCTGGTATATTCAGACAGTTTGCTTTCAAGACAATCCAAATCCAGGAATTTACCAACAGAATGGTAAGTTTTGACAAAGCCACAAAAACTAAACCCCACAGTAATATAAATGAATTTGCAATTTTAAATGAATGTGAAAGACAATCTCTGGTCAGGGAACCAATGAATAAGATGTCATCATCATTTCTTGCTGCAGGGTGGAATTGATTAGTTGATTACTTTGTTTGACCCTTTGTATTACGGTAATTGTTCATAGTTCTACATAAGATGGTATTTGTTCATAGTTCTACATAAGAAGGTAATTGTTCATAGTTCTACATAAGATGGTATTTGTTCATAGTTCTACATAAGAAGGTAATTGTTCATAGTTCTACATAAGATGGTATTTGTTCATAGTTCTACATAAGGTAATTGTTCATACTTCTACATAAGAAGGTAATTGTTCATAGTTCTACATTAGATAAGTAGCTATATAAATATTTTTCATATTTCTCCACAAAAAAGCATGTTGTAGATGTAGTCATAAGAAGTACCCACAACATATGTTTTCATGGAGAAATAAGAAAAAATATTGATAATTCTTGCCTGAAAAAATCTAGAACTATGTACTCAAATGTGAATATGTATAAAGTGTTCTTATTATATACTTTTATTACCCTAAATATTAGGACAGCTTACCTTACTTGCCCAAAAATTTGACTCAGCCCATTTGGTTAGACAGTGATGTTTTTACTAAGTACTGAATGAATGGCAAGCAGTGTCTCCCTGATCAAACTGCTCCTTTGGAGCAGTTTGATCAGGGAGACATTGCTTGCACAGGCATATCTGTCTGAAAATTTAAATAAATGGAATGGCGGCGGGTTACAGCTGTCTAGTGGAAAAGTTTAATATATGTATTTGACAGTCTAATTATTTAGACTAACTATGGTAATACCATAGTTTGGTCTGGGTTAGCAGTATTTGTATAGGCATATCTGTCCAAATACTTAGGGTAACTATTGAGTATAGATAGTGCTCATATAACCAATATATACAGTGCTGTTGTTTTCTTTCTTCTATAGTAAAGGTGTTTCTAGTTTTAACTCTTTCAGCCCTGCAGACCAAAACAAATACCTATGCAAACAGTGTAGGTCCAGATGAGACAGCTCGTAATGAGCTTTCTCTTCTGGATCTACAGTTATCCATATTTGCAACAATGGACGTGTCCAAATAAAAAACATCAGTGTCTGTTCATTCAGCCATTCACTTTATTATTGTATATTTTTTGCTTGCTTCCAAACACAGTTTGATACATGTATTTGAGTTGGTGGTATCAACATTTTTTTTCCTTCATAATGACCAACAACTACCCTCCCATGACAAAGGTCAAGGTCACATAGCAAACATGATTGTGTTAAATGTTCTATTTAGCCTTTTTGCTAGAAATCCTTATTGCTTTTTTTGGTAAATAGTAGTTTTATAAACACATGCATGGGTCTTGGTGGGAGTTTGCCTGTATCCTGACTGGACAATTCTTGTTAATTTATTGCGTTTTTTTTTTTTTTTTTTTTTTTTTTTTTTTACTTTTCTTTTTTTTCCAAAATGTATTGTGCTTACTGGTAATATTTTACCATTCCAAAATCCATGACTTTAGAATTTTATTGTTAACTTTTTATGGGACTTTATACACATAGATACATAGATTTTCTGCCGTATTTTACAAGGGAGACAGGTTGAGTTAAAATTTTGACTTCCTGTTTGCTTTCTTGCACAATAAGTCCCTTCTGAAAAGGGGTCTACTCTAAAAGGAAATTTGCTTTCAAGCTGAAAAGGGGTCTACTCTAAAAGGAAATTTGCTCCCAAGCTGAAAAGCGGTCTACTCTCAAAGGAGAGAATTTGCAAGTTCTTTCCTTTTGAGAAGACCCCTACTCAGAAGGGTGCCAAAAATTTGAAAGAGGTACCTCCCATGAAAGTATCAGTTCCCTTTAAAAAGACACTCTCTTTGTCATGAAGAATTAACATCATGAGATATCATGAGATAAACTGTAACAAACATGCAGTATGCAAATCATTGTCCCAGACTAGCCTACGCATTTGTGCACTCTGGTTTAGCTATTCTCATATGCTTAATTACTTTTCATGCTGAACACTTTATACGGTAATATAAGCCATTAAGCTTTTCTGATGTAATGGCTTATGTGTGAGATGTCATTTATTTGTATTCTGCAGTGGGCCTCGGTGACTCAGCTGGATATGCATCCATCTGGTGATCAGACCTGCCAGGTCCAGTAACATTCTTTTTTCAAGATTTATCATGAAATGTTTTGTACGGTCATTCTCTTCCTTTGGCTAATTCAAGATGGGCAGTTTGGTAAAGAGATAATCATTCTTACTTTAACCCTAAGTGACCAAAATCATGTTGCTAGGATATTAACCCTTAAAGTGCAAATCACAACAATTGTCGTCTGCTTTGTCTTCTGCCGGTTACTTTAAAGTCATTGTTGCAAACAGTGTGGACCCAGATCAGACTGCTCCTTTAGCAGTCTGATCAGGGTCCACATTGTTTGCTTGTATGCAAAAATAGGTTTGAAAAGTTTGCAAGAATATTCAGCAGAGGACATAAACAGACGACATTTTCAGATGCAGATTTTCTTGGCGCTTTAAGGGTTAAACAGAAAACATCATGTGTTAGAAATTTTGTTCATTGGAGAAGAATATAGACAATACTGTAAATGTCATAAAATCCTGTGGTATGCCAAAGTTTCTGTCAAAATAGCATATGCAAACAATGCAGACCCTTCAGGAGCAGTCTGAATAGAGGCTACACTACCATTCCACTGAATATTCAGAAATAGCTGCATAAAAAGCAAAATTTAGGCTCAAGAAGTATGAAACGAAGTGTTCAGAATTTTAGGACATTTACGGTAAATAGACTGCATTCATGTGTCTTTCAGTTTGAAAGGGAATAGAAGAGTGCTGTTTTTGATAACTTTTTTTTTTTCATAGAAGTGTGTTAAAAATTCATGTTGTGTTTTTCCAGAAATCCAGTTTATCCTGTTTACCCTAAGTATTCTAACACCTTAACTCCTTCGGTCATTCTCTCCCTTCCGCTGATTCAAGAAGGGCAATTGTCAGTTTCTGGGGAAAAACTGTGCACAATACTGGTTAACCGCTTAGGGGACTAAGCCTGCCCAGTAAACGTGTGGTTAAGTAAACTGACCATGCCCAACATGACCCCATTGGATTGACTGGGCCGTAAAACCTCAACACAAACACAAACCTTAACTCCTTACTGTACTTGTATGTCCAAAATTTGAAATATGTCTGTTTTACCACATCTTGGTCTTTAAAAATTACTGGATGGATGGCAAACCATGTAGATCCTGATCAGATACTGCATTCTACAGCATCTGATCTGGGTCTACACTCTTTGCCCAGGCCTGTCTGTCGGAATGCTCAGGACAAATACGGTATAATGCCCGCTCTTTCCCCTTCTGAATAGAATATGGCTAAATTTCTTATCATTCTTAAAACCTCTTTTGAGAAGGGGAAATATGAACTGCAAGATAGCCCTTGTTTGTAGATTACCTTATTTACCCTGAATATTGGGACACCTGTCCTCTAATTTGAACAAGTCCATTTTACTATGTATTGATAATGTCTGACATTTGCCAGATGAATGACAAACAGTGTAGACTCTGATCAGATACCACATTCATTGGCATCTGATCAGGATCTGTACCGTTAGGCCTATTTTTTCTGAATACTTAGGGTCAATATGGAATGTATTTTATATCTGATATATGGAGATATATATGCATTAAGAGGAATTGATACTCCTTTAAAGTAGATCACACTTAGAAATTTCTACAAGGGAGATTACCCTTTCCAGAATGAGTTTCTGCCCTTGTCGAAGGGGTCTGCACTGAATGGAAAAAAGCTCCCTTCTTGGAGTAAATGTTTTTTTCTTAGAGTAGTCCTCCTTTGATAAGGAATTCATATAGTGGAGAAGCTGCTCCATTATGGAGTTATCTCCCTCTGAAAAGGGAGGCAAAATATATATCTTTCTTCATAGTTTCCTATTTTGTCAGTCTAGATTATAGTTTGCATATCTGTTCATTGTCAATAAAACCTATTGTCACAGTTTAAAGTTGTTATTTTAACAGGCCTGTAAAATGTACAGAAAAACTTCTGCCTCACTGTTTTTAGAAAACCTGTTAAAACAGGATTGGGACTGCTTTTAAAAGAAAGAATTTGATTCCAGAGGCCTTGAAGAGTGACAGCCCTCTCACCACATGAGAAAGAAGGGAAATATTTCCATGTCTGAGTTATTTTCCTTGAAGTTTCGTCCTTATCTTTAATGAATGCTGATGCATCCTACTTTTATTGAAGCTTTTAGTTATGCCCCCACCATTTTCAATGGGAGGGCATATAGTATTACTTCTGTCTGTACGTCCGTTCACCCCGTACGTAACACAAATGGTTTTCCATGCGATATCTTTTGAAAGGATTGGTGTATGGGATTGAAATTTTATACACAGGTGTATAATCATAAAATGTAGGTCAAGTTCGATTTAGGGTAAAATCCACCAATTATTTTGGGAGTAATGGCCCTTTTCAACTTTGAAAAATTTTCAACTTTGAAAAATGGTTTCCATGTGATGTCTTTTGAAAGGATTGGTATATTGGATTGAAATTTTATACACAGGTATATAATCAGAAAATGTAGGTCACGTTCGATTTAGAGTAGAATCCTTGTATTATTTTGGGAGTTGTGGCCTTTTTTCAACTTTGAAAAATGGTTTCCGTTCTGTAACTTTTGAAAAGATTAGTGTATTGGATTCGTATTTTATATACAAGCATATAATTTTAAAATATAGGATAAGTTTAATTTAGGGTAAAATCCACCAATTATTTTTGGAGTTAGACCCTTTTTCAATGTTGAAAAATAGTTGAAAAATGGTTTCCGTTCGATATCTTTTGAAAAGATTAGTGTATTGGGTTCAAATTTTATACACTGGTATACCATCATAAAGTGTAGGTCAAGTTCAACTTAAGGTAAAATCCACCAGTTATTTTGGGAGTTATGGCCCTTTTTCAACTTCGGAAAATGGTTTTCGTTCCATAACTTTTGAAAAGATTAGTGAATTGGATTCATATTTTATACACAAGCATATAATTATAAAATATAGGTCAAGCTTGATTTAGGGTAAAATGCACCAATTATTTTTGCAGTTATTGCCCTTTTTCACCGTCAAAAGATGTTTTCCTTTCGATACTTTTTTAAAAAAGGTTAATTTGTGTATTGGATTCATATATTGTACATAGGTTTATAATCGTAAAATATGGTCAAGTTCGATTTAGAGTAAAATCTGCCAATTATTGCAAGAGTTATGGCCCATTTTCAACTTCATTTTTTGCAAAATGCCTGCGTGTGGGTGACGATGGCCTGGGCGGGGGCATCTGTGTCATACTGACACATTTCTAGTTAATAATTTGTCTTTATCCTTCTGGGTTCTCAGTTTTTATGAATAATAGAGTTATTGGTCCACATATTCTTTGTCAATTAAGAAGAATTTTCAGATTAATATTTTATTACTTCATTTTGCCAGGCTCCATAGGGCACTCAGTAGCACCTTTGATTGCAGATCGAGAGGTCACAAGTTCAAATCCGAGCTGGGCCTGACACCCACATAACTTTGCTGGAGATTGATCATGAAATCTTCTCTACAGTCATTCTCCCCATTCTGCTGATTCAAAAAGGGCAACAATCAATTACTGGTGAAAGTATGTGCACTAAGTACTGGTTTACTATTTGGAGGACTAAGCCTAAAAGTGTGAGAGGTTTATTGACTGTCTCAGCATGACCTTAACAGTGCTGACAGGGCCGTAAAAATCAATCTAAACTTCATTAAACGTACAAAAGTTAATGGTGTGGTGTCATTAGAAATGAGCCAGCATTTGAATGATATCAGTTTACTGTTACTGTTGTCAGTTGCCTGTTGGTTTTTGCTTCTTACCTTACTAAATAATTTAAGGAATCTTTTCATATTTTGCATACATGTTTATATTGATGAGATGTTGCTTTAAGAGAAAAATAAGGGCCTAGGGGTTAATTTCCCTTTTTTTTTTTCTTAATGCGTCCATCCATTACATTTTGGTTTCCACTTTTTATCTAAGGAATCTTTTTTTTATATTTTGCATATATGTTCATATTGATGAGATGTTGCTGTTAGAGAAAACAAAAAGACCTAAAAGTTAATTCCTTCAGAGTTATTCTCCTTTGTTATTCCTGAAAAACGTTTTGGCTTCTGCTTTCTTACCAATAATTTAAGGAATCTACACATATTTTGCATAAATGTTGAAATTGTTCAGATGTTGCTGTTAGACAAAAATGAGGGTCAGGGGATAAATTCTTTTAGAGTTATTTACCTTTGAAAGGGGTTTTGGTTTCTGCTTCTGATCTTGCTAAAAAATTTAAGGAATCTTTTCATATTTTGCATAAATGTTGATATTGATGAGATGATGCTGTCAGACAACAATTAGTGCCTGGGGATTAATTCCTTTACAGTTACTTCCCTTTGTTCTTTTTGAAAAAAAAAAAAAAGTTTTGGTTTCTGCTTCTTGTCTTGCTAAATAATTAAAGGGTTCTTTTTAGGGTACTTCTCATATTTTGCATAAATGTTGATATCAATGAGATGTTGCTGTTACAGAAAAATAAGGGCCTAGGGATTTATTCCTTTAGTTATTTTCCATTGTTATTCCTGAAAAAGTGTTTGGTTTCTGCTTCTTACCTTGCAAAATAATTTATGGGAGCTTTTCTTATTTTGCATAAATGTTGATATGGATGAGATGATGCTGATAGGGAAAAATAAGGGCCTAAGGGTTAATTCCTTTAGTGTTATTTCCCTTTGTTCTTCTTGAAAGGTTGCTTTGGTATGACTATATTGTGCCTACACGGTGAAATTAACCCTTGTCCTGCTGAACCTGGAAAGGCCTGCTTTTGCAAACAGTGTAGATCCAGATCAGTTGGCTTCTGAAGAAGCCAACTGATCTAGATCTGCACTGTTTGCCATTCAGTATACAAATTTATGTCAATAATCTGAATCAAGTTACCTGACTGGCTGAAAATTAGAAATGGGTGTGGCATCTTAATTTATTCAGCAGGACAAGGGTTAACTCTTCTCAAGGTATTGTTGACAAAATCTGATACTTTGCAGACTCATTACAAACATACTGAAGATGTGCATGAAGTTTGCTACTTGGACAAAAAAAAACAAAAAAAAACAACATTTTTGTCTAAATGGCAGCCATTTCAACTTAGCCATTTATGTCAGTTCATATGTTTGTCTGTCTGTATTGGTTCTCCAATCACATGGAACCTCAAGCAAATACATGCATGCGTTTTAATATATTGCTTTTCAGTGCTCACAAGGCACAGACATCACGAAAAACATGCCTATATAATGTTGACCCCGCCTTAAACCTCACTTTTATATAGTAACGGTTCTAACGAGTACCCACAATCTATGATTTTGAGCAGAAATATGAAAAAATATCAGAATTTTGATCTGAAATTTTCATTTCTTGGTGGTGAAATTTTCAGTATATTTGAATATGCTTGTTTTGGTAATGAGGCTAATAATTCTAAGCCTCTCGCACTGCTTATTGACCTTTCTTGTGTATTGGTATGACACCTGTGGATGCAAAAGCCTACACACTCTGACAAAAGTCACTTTCATCAAATATCTTAACATCACTGAAGTGGGTATGACAGGCAAAGGTCATTCATCAATAAACTGTTAGGCTGGACCTAGGAATGTACACAGTTTGATCTCGTCAACTTTGACAAGCACTTGTTCCAGTTTCAGGTCTGATGTATAATTTTGACGGGTGAGATGTACAAAACTGAACACTGCATAATGCTGCGGAGAAATTTATCTCATATATTGTTTTGAACTGATACCTGAATAGCAGTTTACCCTAGCTATGCTGAATAAATTAAGATGCAGGCATACTTCTGATTTTCAGCCAATTAGATTACTTGATCCAGTTTGTTGATGCAAATTTACATATTTAATTATAAACAGTACACATCAAAATGATCTGGCTTCTTCAAGACCAACTGATCTAGATCTACACTGTTTTCAAAGGTAGGGCATATCCAGGTTCAACTTGAAATATTTTGCAACTATTGAAGTAGTTATTGCATTGAAAATCAATTCAAAACAAAATGTAACCAAACACATCAAAGTGTCCCCGGGTGTAAAAAATCAGAACACAAGACTGTCTTGATTCCGCAACTCCTCCTCCCCCCCCCCCCCCCCCCCCCACCCCCCCTGCTTTTCTATTTTTATTTCTCTCACTTACCTGGGAAGAGGAACACAAAACTTTTCTTGGAGAAAGAAAAAGATATTTATCTGAATATAGCATTTACCCTAGGTTGACATGCCTAAACAAATTGTAGACTCAGACCAGACACCATAGAACGCGACGTCTGATCAGGGTCTACACTTTTTGCCACTCAGCCAGCAGTCTTAGAAACTTCAACAAATGCCAGCCGGATAAAAATGGTAAGGAGATGCGGCGTTCCAGTTAGTAAAACCAAGGGCAAATACGCAACTTCTGTTATCTTGAACAGTATGAGAACAGTAAAGATCTAGATAAGCGGGTTTATCCATTCAGTCTGGTGGAGCGCAGGCACTTCCTGTACATAATATACAAATACAAAGCTTGTCGGATCCAAAAAATATATCTGAATAAGGGGCGCTACTCAATCAAGTTTAGTTTTGAATTTGTGTGCTAATTGCTTCCCTTGAAATATGCAATAGGCTACAGAGTACAGAATAATTGGATGCACTGTGATTGGATGCTATCAAATGTATCAACAGAGGTTGCCCTGATCAGACTTTGCCGATGTGCAGACCAATCTCGCCGGTGTGCAGGCTGATACAGGTATTCACATATAATATATGGACTTTTTTCCCACCGTTTACTCTTTCGCTGATGGCTAGACAGTCTTTTCATGGTTATGCATTGCAAATGAAAGTTTTACCGTGGATTTTTTCATAGGGAGACAACTTTTGTTGACAGGAAATTACCTCCTCAGTATTTGAAATCTTTCAAAGCCGGTGTCTGCTTTTAAATAAAAGAATTGGCTTCATCTTAAGAGTAGTCCACAAAGAGAAGGGAGGTAAATATTTCCTTGCCATGTCAGAATGGTTTCCCTTAGTTATACCCAGTCCCGTTAAAAGTATTCTAGAGGCTAGATTATCATGGCATAACCCCAAATACCAGAGAGAGAGAGAGAGAGAGAGAGATAAACTAGTTCTGTCAATGTATATCTTTTACAATTATAAGGTGCTTATTATTTAACCCATAAAATCAAGTTGTTGCAGACAACAATCTCTAATACCTATTTGTACATGTACAGTCGACTCTAGTTATCTTGAAGTCAAAAGGGACTCTGAAGTACTTCGAGATATCTGTATTTCGATATATCAGATTTGCAGAATTGAGGAAAAAATAAATCGAACTACCACATTTAACAAATGAATATGTAATTTGACTCCTGAAGTTAGAGATTTATTGAAAAAAAAAAATGTGGAAAAGAGGAGAAATTGCCCCTTTGGAGCAATATCTCCTCATTTCAACAATATTTTGAAGTAGAGATAACGAGAGTCGACTGTATTTATTTTTTTCATATTTATTTCATTTAAATCGTCTGATTAACGTGATATGTCAAGCCTTATTTTCTCTGCGAAAATAGTTTAGAATGTCGTCTGCCGTTGTTGTGACTGGCACAGTAAATGCTTTGTTTTTCTTTTTCTTTCTTTTTTTTTTTTTTTTTTGTTGTTGTTGGGGTTTTTTTTATGTAGCCTGAAAAATACGGTCACGAATAATGTACATTCATCGCAATCCTTTTCCCCTTAACCATTAAAGCGCCAATCACAACTGCAGCAGAAGACATTTTGATTTTCTTTAAAGAAAATAAGTCGACATTTCATGCGAATAGTCTAAGACTATTCACACGAAATGTCAAGACATATTTAATCTGAAAAAAAAGAATAGAATGTCGTCTGCTGCAAATTTTGCTTGGCGCTTTCAGGGTTATTTTTTACATGATTCACCCAGAATACTACATTCTGTTTTCTGCTCGAGGTAACTGGCTTGAAACAGGATCATTTCCTTCCATAATTTGATAATCCTGATGGTGATTTATGTAATGGATAACGTTTCACAAAACCAGTCTGGTGAAATATACATGCTACAACGATTTTCTGCAGACGCCCTGGTCTAAAATACGATCTACCGTAAAACCTTAATTATTGGGGCAGACGGGCCTGAACAAACAGTAGAGACACAGATTAGATCCCACAGAACGCGACGTCTGATGAGGGCCTGTACTATTTGTCACTCAACCAGCAATTTTTACATGAATCAGCAGACAGAAAAAATAGACTGGTTCTATTTTTTTTTTACTTGTTCTAATTTTAGGAGAAGTATGATGACGAGTTAACGTTTAGCACTGTGGGTAAAATTTTCAGCATATTGTAATATTTTTTTCTTACTTTTCCCAGAAAACGGGGTTTGACATTTCATGCAAATTGTTTCCAGTGGACACAATTTGCATGAAATGTCAAAAGCTGTTTTCTTAGAAAAATAAGAAAAATGCCATCAATTTGTCGTCTGCTGAATTAGCCCAGGGAGTGATAATGGTTAAGATGCCTGAATGTTTAGGATAAACGCGGTATAAAATCCGATCTAATCACAACATGGAAGATTGTTTGTGGAATAAATCACACCAGCGCTGACATTAATGTTCCCCGATAATACAGCCAAATGATGGTTCATAATTAAAGAGTTTTTGATGCCTTTTGAGTTTACCAGTTAATTCAAGTTTTATTTCCTTAAATTTGGTCACATGACCGTTCATAAGTAGGGCCCTACTGGGATAAAATGTTACACCAGGGTTTAAATGGGTTTTCCGGGCCATAAAACGAAAGCAGAGATCACCTAAATCTTTGCGGTCACAGAAATACGGAAATGAATCGCGATTAAATCGCGATTATGGCACAGAGATAAGTATTTCACACTGAGATTCTGAAGCGATTCTTTCTTGTTTTATGTCCTTGTGAAGACTGCCGTCGCCTACTCTCTACTACATAGAAAATTCTCAGGAGAACCCAAATTATCCGATTCTGTTTTATCACTTGTCTTTCTCTCAGTTTTTTTTTTTTTGAAGAAGAAGAAGAAGGAGAAGAACAATAACAGAAATCATCATCACCATCACCGTCATCATCATTAATAGTAGTATTCGAAGAAAAAAAAACTTAGCCCGTTTTGAGAAGAGAGTCAACAACAACATATACTTTTATTCATATACCAGGGAGCACATTCATCTCTGCTGGAGTGTCCCCTTTTAATATAAGTAAGGGAGCAGACAGATTCAGTTTCATGATGACCTTTCTGTCTTTGCTATGTTTCCGTTTATTTAAGGGGCATCGATGCACTTTCAGGGGAGACAATTCTATCAGAATTGTTTCGTCTCTCTTCTGGAAAGGGACGTACTATAAAAGGAAGGAATTTAAATGCTTTCATTCTTTCATTTTGTAGTACGCCCCTTTTCAGAATTTTTTTTTTCAGGGAAGCAAACAGGAAGTCAAAAAGGTTGTCTCCCTTGAACAAAATGGCGGAACATGTACCAGTTTCATGTAAGTCCTACATGCTTTTTCAAGGCATATCTTAGTAGAAATTAATGGGAGTGGGTAGGAGTAAAGAACTGAATTGGCTATTTTTGGGTCAAAGGTGAAATTGTAAACGATCAGGGCCCAGTTGTTCAAAGCGTCGTTAGCTTAACGAGCTCGTTAAGGGTCATTTCGTTAACTATTTTAGCGGATTCAATATACAATATTCTGATCTTTTTTGCTGAAAAAATGTGAGTAGCTTTTGCACTGCAAAAGCGACTCACATTTTTTCAGCAAAAAATTTCAGCATATTTGCGTATCACTCGATGTAAATTTTAAGGAATCGTTGACTAACGGAGTCGTTAGCTTTGAACAACTGGGCCCAGGTTTTTTTTATTATTAGTAGTAGTAGGACATATGGAGTATAAAGTATAGAGGATGAATTCATCTCCCACTGAAGCACTTTTGAATAAAAACTGATCAGATGTATTTATGCGAAAAATGAAAGTGTATCCGAAACTGATATTTTGTCTTTTTAATTTGCCACCAGTGACAGGTTGTAAGCGAAGCCTGCCCTTTTATGCTGTGGCAATAGTATATTTATGTCATTCAGATTTCAACCATCAGTCCACCTTAAGAACGGACTTTCCGTCTCTCGTGTCTCTAAAGCAATTATCTTTTCACAAAATATGTGCACTTTTTAACGGTTGTTATGATTTATCCCTAAACAGTTGCTCAGGCCATGATTTTGAAAACATTTTCACAGACCATCAACTTGAATTATGGTGTGGACCGCTTCCCTCAACATTCTCACAGCAGGTGGAGAGGTCTCTGAGGGAGAGATTTCATTTTGTGGTATACCGTAAGAAAAAGGACATTGTCGAACATTTGACCGGTGAATGTTCAACGATGGATACGTAGACTGCTCGCGCTGTCCGACCGGGGACCCTTTGGAAGATGTACTTATACCCTAAATATTCAGACACCTTACTCCTCACATACTTAATTTTTGTTCTAAAATTTGAGCAATCACATTTTCCTACC
This sequence comes from Anodontia alba, assembly GCA_964016985.1. NCBI lineage: Eukaryota > Metazoa > Mollusca > Bivalvia > Lucinida > Lucinidae > Anodontia > Anodontia alba. The sequence goes on along the minus strand of OZ024836.1, from coordinate 58,089,535 downwards.
TGTAGTTTGACAAGGGGCAATATAGACCCTGATCAGATGCCGCGTTTTGGCGACGTTTGATCTGCGTCTTGCACTGTTTGCTCAGGCTTGTCTACAGGTCCCACCCAGCTAGCATTCTACGTAAATCTACATCGGGCCATCATCGGCCCGTCAGCTACCCTGACGGGCCGATGACGGCCCGATATAGATTTACGTAGAATGCTGACTGGGCAAATACTCGACTTAGGATACATATGGTACGTCTTGGCGTGCAATGCAGAATAAATATCAAGACTTGTGCATATGATGTAAGACCTTTTTTCATGACTAGTTCGTCCTATTTTTAACCTTTCAAGAAAATAGACCTTGGCATTCCGTGCAAATTTGTGCATATGTTGTAAGACCTTTTTTCATGACTAGTTCATCCTATTTTTAACCTTTCAAGAAAATAGACCTTGGCATTCCGTGCAAATTTTCTCCAAAGGAGACAATTTGCATGGAATGTCAAAGTCTATTTTCTGGGGGAAAAAAATCAAAATGTCGCCTGCTGGAATTTTTACCCGGCATGCTAAGCGTTAAGGTTGGCTGCTTGTGTACCAATTTTACGCTTCAGCAGACCGCGATTTGTCTCATTGCTAACATTCTTAGGGAGAAAAATGATTAAATGTCAGAGATAGGCGTTAAGAAGGATCAAAGAAAGGAGAAAAACGAAGAAACACGATTTATCCGAATAGTTTTTATTATTAATTCCAGCGAAATAACTAGATGGCTAAGATAAACATAAGCATCAATTTCAGAAGGAAGTCAAAGGGCCGGGATTAGCAGATGTTCTGACAAGTTCCAACAGTGATAAATCTTGATGACAACTCGATTAGCAGTATCGGTACTGATTGATGGAGGACGGTGCTCGATTAGCTTCAAAGAATTTCAGTTCTGGGTTTCCTTCTTCCGTAATGTTGTACACACTGGAAAAGTTGTTGCACATTAATCAGTGCCATTAAAGAGACACACGGTCATTAATTTTTCAGTTTTCTACGTAAGCCATAACAGAAAGGTGTTTTAGTAGACTGGCTCCAGTCTCCAGTGACTAAATATTTTTCATATAATCCCTGTTTTAGAATCCACTAAAATGAAACCAAAATAATATCATGACTACAGAGGCTGGCCACACTGAAGCCAGTCTAGTGTTTTAGCAGCTCGGAATGAAAAGAAAGACAAGTGCGCTGGCTGGTCTTCGCCTTCTCAGTTCGCATTTTGATGTGTCAAGCAGGAAAAAAAGCCCTTAGGCCATATGCAGGGAATAAAGATCTAGATCAGACTGCATATTTGCACTCTCTGATCAGGCATTGTCCGCTAACAGAATCATTAGCTACTGTAGAGGAATCGACAAAAAGATAAGACTCTGGTCAAACTCTGTGGATGCGCATGTAGTCTGAATTGACCTGGGACTACACTGTACACTTGATGAAATTTTAGGACAAAAGTATGGTATGGAATTAAGCTGTCCCAGTATTAAGAGTAAATAAGGTACGATATATATTGCTATTAGTCCCGCGTAATTACTTGAATTAGCCTAGATATTCTGACACCTCAACTCATTACCGTAATTATCTTTAAAAATTACATAGCCATTTGATTGCTTGTCTAGAAAGATGGTGGCTGAATTGCCAACGGTGTAGACCTGTAGGAACAGCTTGATCAGAAATTTGGGGTAATAACAATATTGACAATTAGATAATTCAAGGCAATTTTATTAATGGACCAATTCATAGCAGATACCTGAAGACATATGCAGACAGGGAAGACCCAAGTCAGCCTGTACAGGTTTGTTAAACAGCCGGATTTATTTCCATTTCCACTAGCAGATACCGTTCGCTTCATAAAAAAATGGTAGTCACAAGCAGGATATTTTATGATATTTCTGGAAACAAGCGATGTCAAGTTAAGTGGGTGCACTTTGTGTCAGAAGTGATTTACGCCTGATGCAATATGAACAGATAATAGCTTATCGTACTTTGTTCCCAAATAAATATTTGCCCCGCCCGTCGGGGCTGCTAAATAGAAGGGCTGCCTGATGTCGTTGTGAACTTCGGCCAACTTTCGGAGAAAATGTCTCAACATGACTGTTTGTTGACCTCGGAGTATTCAGGAACTATCAAAAACAGTAAATGACTGCCATTAATTTTGTGAATAATTTAGTAGTCAAATATTTAGCCAAAAAGTCGAACCGAAAGGCCTCAGCAAACAATGTAGATCCAGTTTAAGCTGTTCCTAAATGAAGCGTTTGATCACGATCTACACGGTTTGCCATACAGTCACATCTGAGCAAGTAGTCAAACGGATCTCTGATTGCCATACAGTCACAAATGAGCAAGTAGTCAAATGAATCTTTGATCGCCATACAGTCACATCTGAGCAAGCAGTCAGATGGATCTTTGATCGCCATGCAGACATCTGAGCAAGCAATCAAATGGATATTTGATCGCCATACAGTCACATCTGAGCAAGCAGTCAAATGGATCTTTGATCGCCATACAGTCACATCTGAGCAAGCAGTCAAATGGATCTTTGATCGCCATACAGTCACATCTGAGCAAGCAGTCAAATGGATCTTTGATCGCCATACAGTCACATCTGAGCAAGCAGTCAAATGGATCTTTGATCGCCATACAGTCACATCTGAGCAAGCAGTCAAATGGATCTTTGATCGCCATACAGTCACATCTGGCAAATAGTCAAATGGATCTTTGATCGCCATACAGTCACATCTGAGCAAGTAGTCAAATGGATCTTTGATCGTCATACAGTCACATCTGTGCAAGTAGTCAAATGGATCTTTGATCGCCATACAGTCACATCTGAGTAAGTAGTCAAATAGATCTATTCAATTTAAGTTAAATATAGTAAGGAAGTAAAGTGTCCGAATACTTATACACACTGCATACTTGTATCATGCCTGAGTGGTATATTGTTGCCCCTTGGCCGTCCGTCCGTTCGTACGTCCGTTAATATGGTTTGTCATTCCATAGCATTAGTGTACGTCCGCGCAGCCTGAAAAGCACATTTTTTTTTTCACGTTGCGTTTCATTTATCTGCCATACGGTTGATTTTCCGCCCACCCGCTCCATTTGATGTGTTCAGGGTCTGACCGCGTACCGACCCCATGTGTAGTGTTTTCTTTTCTTTGCACCAATAAAGACATTTTCTACTTGATCACTGTTGAATATATCTTCGTTTGGCCACAAATTTTACGCCATGTTAATTTGAACCATCATTAACCCTTAAAGCGCCAAGAAAAACTGCATCTGAAAATGTCGTCTGTTTATGTCGTCTGCTGAATATTCTTGCAGACTTTTCAAACCTATTTTTGCATACATGCAAACAGTGTGGACCCAGATCAGACTGCTCCTAGAGGAGCAGTCTGATGATCTGGGTCTACACTGTTTGCAAAAATGACTTTTAAAATCACAAGCAGATGACAAAGCAGACGACAATAGTTGTGACTGGCGCTTTAAGGGTTAATAAGCCGTAAAGTGACAAATTGTATCTTCGGACATGAGCGCCCAGCGAGGACTGATCAATCTGGCACACAGTCTGCTCATAGCCTTCGCTGGATGCTCTGCAAATAGTCATGGATCCGATATTTTTTTCAGACGGACAGCGAAGACTCTGCCAAGACTCAGCGGATGTTCTGGCTGAACTGAATAAGCTTGGCGCATATGTCACACGGTACTTTATCTCGTTCTGCAGCTTATTTTGGTGGATTTTTATGTTGCATCTGTTGGCTCCTTGGTTCATATTACTAAAAAAAAAGGTTCCTGATCGAGGCCTCTGTGTTTGTTCGTATGTCCTACAATATTTTCAGGAAAATATATGTTCTAAAATGTGCCGCATGCCTAAAATTGGTAAAATAAGCTCTTAATTTGCTGATGAAAAGTCTGCATTATGAACGTGTAAGTGCTTAGCTGGGTAAAAATTCAACAGATGACATTTCTCGGCTCCAGAAAAGAATAAAAAAAAAATGCATGCCGTTTCATGACAAACAAATGAAAATATCACCGTTTTGTTGACTGCTTAATTTGCTTAGAGAGTATACTAACGGCTGACGTCATTAGCGGAATAAACATACGTTACATAATGGGAAACCTCTCAACAGACCACATTTTGAAATGTATTTCTTATTTTTCCCAGGTAATATATTTGCCATTTCACGGAGGAGACAATTTGCATGAAACGTCAAACCGTATTAATTCCTTTGAAAAAAAAAAACACAAAAAAAAAACCCCGAAAAATATCAGTTTGTCTTCAGCTGAATTTGCCTGTAGTGTGGTAAAGGTTAATCTATGGAAGTCTCAATGACCGTGGAATTAGCATACCTTCGAAATTCTTCAAATACTGTTTATAATACAAGACGTCAAAAGGCCCTGGAAATGATAAAGACTGATGGAGAGGGACTGTGTGGCCTGTCTTGAACAGGAGTGTATGAAAAATTGCAGAACTTTCTCTATCATCTAGTTCATCAGCAGCCAGGAACGCTGGTGCCTGTCCGTAACAAAACCGACCGATCGATCAAAACAGTAAGACGTAGACCAGACTGCCTCGTTTTCTCTATTTACATGCACAATTATCAGTGATTCAGTATTTTGACGCCGAATGAATGCGTATCAAAAGCGCTTTAGAAGTAAATACCTTGTCCAGGCTTTTCCTCTGAGACCGGTAGTCTGGTTCTTCGCTGCTCGAAAATCGCAAAAGTTACTATTTCCTTCGATCAAGGTGATTTCGGTTAATTGTCAATTTTCGAAGGTCTAGATGAGATTAAAATGATCGTTCTTTCGAAAATTGTTAGTTGAAAACAGCCAGAGTAAAGAGAGGATATTAACCTTTGTTACTCTCAGGGTTAATTCAGCAGACGACAAATTGATGATATTTTTTCTTAATTTTCCTGAAAATAGACTTTATTTTAATGCAAATTCTCTCCTGCCAAAGCTTATTTTCTGGAGAAAAAAAATCAAATTGATGTCTGATGAATTTTTTACTTAACATGCTAAGCGTTGATAATAATAATAATAATAATAATAATAATAATAATAATAAACCAAAAAAAAAAAAAAAAACGAAAAAAAAACATGTATTCGATTTCTGATGCAGGGCGGTCACACGCCAACTATCACACCCCGACTTCAACACCGACCGGCAGCTGATTGGTGTTTTGTCTGTATCGCCGACCATTGCGCCTAATTTTAAGTCCATAACTTCTGAATTTGATACAGCGGTTACATTTATAATTAAGTAGCTTGTAATACTAGAGTTATTTTCTTTATTGCCACAACCGCTAACTGAATCTGTTGCCTGTTTGTGTGCTTTGTGTTTTACGTCTTTTTCAAACAGTACTTCAGTAACGTGGCTGTGGAAGCGGGAATGAAAGACACCGTCCACCGACTCTGATCTCGTCCGCGCAGATTGGATAGGACGGCTTCATAGATTGGGTACACATATTGGGTAGGAAGTCCACACATATTAGGTAGAAAGTCCACACAGACTCGGTAGGAAGCCCGCACAAACTGGTTAGCAAGTCCACACAGGTTGGGTAGGAAGTCCAGAGAATGGGTATGAAGCAATACCCGCTTGTTTTTCAAGTGCCCTTCGCCAGAACGGATATCTGCATATCCAGTTTATTCCCACAGTTTGTTTCCAGCTACAATAGGAAGAAGGACTCCACTCCAAGCGTCCACCGTGTCCTTTGCTGGAGCTTTTGACGGTAGTTTCTGGAGGTCTGTGACATTGGTCAGGTCTAGAGATTGATCTCCATGTTGCACATCCTTGTTGAATGAATGTCATTTGGTTTGTAGCCATAAACATAGCCTAGCTACTAGGCCAATATATAAGTATGTTTGTCATTTTTTGTTTACTTATTTTTATTATTATTATTATCATTTTTTTTTCATTTATATTCTACTGTTTGATTCAATGTTTAGCTAGTCTATGGGTGAACTTCTCTTCTGTGGTTGTCTCTGAAATATATTAGAAATCCAGCCCATATTATCTATAGACTAGCCACAGAGCTCAATAAGCCAAAATATATGTGTATATTTCTAAGCCTTGGGCAAGGCTACCATAAACAGTTCAGGTTCAGATTTGCCTCTTCTGAAAGGATACATTTCCTTTAAACTTTACCACTCTAAGGCGACAAAGTGGCGATATTTTTCTTATTTTTTCCAGAAAACAGGATTTGACATTTCATGTTTATTGTCTCCAATTTACATGAAAGGTCAAATCCTGTTTTCTGGGAACAAATAAGTAAAATATTTCAAAATGTCTGCTGAAAATTTTACCCCTCAGTTTTACCCAGAGTGCCTTGCGTTAAAGATATGGCGCATTGAGGAACATTAATAAATGCACCCATTGTAGATTTGTTAAGTCTAGCCCGGACAGTATGGAAAAAAAACTGAAATTTTTTCTGTAATGTAGGTCTCATGTTATTTATCAACAAAGCGACTTGCTTCTGGTGCATGAACTTGGTGTACCCGCACACAGATGGACAGACGTACAGACAAACGTACAGACAAATGATTAGTATAGGACACCTGCGAATGTAGGCAAATTATATGAATAATTGATATGTAATAGTAAATCAGCGAAGCCAACGTAAAACAATTCCCCAGTAAGCATTCTTTATAAATCTATAGCGGGCCGTTATCGGCCCGTCAGGGTAGCTGACGGGCCGATAACGGCCCGCTGTAGATTTATAAAGAATGCTAGCTGGGTCAAAGCTACCGGCGCCAGTCAAAATGAAGTTTAAACAAAAGGCTTATTAGTGGAGAATCACTTTCAGACAAAAGAATGTCATCTGTGTATATTTAAGACTTCTGACGAAGAAACCGCTTTAATAAGTTGTAGATCTTATATGTAGAACTTAATGTTATTAAAGTCTGGTAATTATATTCAAACTAACGTGTCTGTTTTGTGTCTTATTTATGCATCCAGCTTGCATAAAACGTGTTGGTTACATCATAATAAAATTCTATACACAAATCTCATCAAAGTATACATTTGTAGTTTTAGACAGAAATATTCTAGAGGGAATAAACTAACAGCGGAGATAATTAATCAGATTTTCAGGCCATCACTTCACATCTCTCTAACGAGAAAATTATCAATAGTTGATTTACGAGTGAAACTGGCTGTGACGTATCGACACCTGTTAAATGTTTGTCTCTACTTCATCAAAGTTGCATTAAAATAAATTACTGGAGCACCGTATTGGAGAAAACTCCTCGGAAAACCCATAGCACCCCATTGGAGAAAGTATAAAAACGTAGTTTATGCGAGCAGTGAAGACACATTCTGCTCTAAATATTCCTTATTTTAGATCATTTGAGCGCTCGACAGTCATGGGTAACTGTATACTTTCGTACATTTCCGGTTCCGAGCCAACTTCAGTTCAACGGTCCGCTCGTATAGACCGTACGCGTATCAATATGTTGATCACGTTACACTGGTCGCGTTAATTTATCACGGTTTTGACATAAACGGTCTGACATACTGGACTGCCCTGTGAGCTACAATAAAATTATAATTCTACACAGTAGCGTATAAGACTGAACTGAATCATTTGTTGTTTTTTTTTTGGTTTTTTTTTTTGTTGTTTTTTTTTTTGTTTTTGTTTTTTTTTTTGTCAGTATCAAAACATGGACCTGGTAAAGTTATTAGAGGGATTAAGGCAAAACTGGTGATACAAAAGTACCGTTTAGTCCAGAGATTCACGTCTGAGCATAAATACCACGTAGGAAGGGAGGCGGGGTGGGGAAAAACGACGTAGACTTTGGTTTGGACGTGCATTTATAAAACCAGAAACTCGCCCTATTCATATATGGTCAAAATCTCATTATAGTTCGAATACTTTAGATGTCAATCTGATACCCAGTTATACAGTCCATTTTTTTCAAACGATGCAAGAGAGATCAAGAGAAAAAGGTTTGTACACTGCAACAAGGTTTAGAGATGTTTTTTTTTTTTTTCTTCTTCTTCTTCTTTTTTGCGGGGTCGATTGTTTACAATCGAGCCAAAGTATACATACACCAAAATTTCCTTACGGTTGTTGTCTACGTGATAACCACTGACCAGTGAAATCAAATTGCGTGTTTGTACCGAAATCCAGGTAACAGTTATTTATAGCCGCGCTATTCTTGTCGGTGTGACGTCGGAGTGCTGTGAAAAGAGGGTCATCTGTAAAAGCTTGACTGGGACATAGGCAAACAGTGCATACTCAGATCAAACGCCACAGAAAGCTCCTTCTGATAGTGTCTGCATCGTTTGCTTAAATTACAGGAAGTTAAAGGTTAAATAAAAAAAGTCCTAAGTCCTCGCTCAGGGATTTTCCCAGCCTACACTCAAAGACAATCGACACCGTCCCCCACACCCCCCCCCCCCCCCCCGCCCACCCCCCATCCCCAGTGCTGTCAGTGCTTAGATTTTTATTTGCTCCCATTCGAGATCGACGTACGCGCCAACGTTAAGAGAGAAAATGGTATTAAGCGATAATAAAAGAAAGAAAGAAAGCAATCTTCGAAAGCTTTTATAAACGACCTGTTCTAAAACATTACATACTGAAAAAAATCCCTACCAATAAACGGATACGGAGGTTAATATTTTCATGTTGGTTCCAATTATCGCACCAATTACTACACGTCAATCATTTTTTCTAGTTCAGCACTATTATAAACAGGGTTTTGACGCTAACATGGTATAATTGGCAACTTAAACAAGACGTGATCATTATCACATATTTTACCCATGTTTCTTGCTTGGCAGAAAAAAAGTTCTGGTATTTTACTGACATTGAGGAAGTCGCGATCTCTTTAACAGAGTCTGTTTATGATATTACAGGCAGTCTGTGTATGTCTAGCAAAGAAGATCGCCCAGGAACGCATTCTGCAAAATTTCAAATATATTGGTACATGCAGTTTGTTATTTTTGATACCAAGTGGCATATGCCACTTGTTGATACTTAATGGTGATTGGCATTACTCTTTGACCAGAAGGTGAAAACCTGGTTATATTGTCCATATTTAGTTTCGGCTTGGCCTCGGGCAATGAAAATGGCAGTTTGCAAGCCCATTCAGTGGCGTAGCCAGAACGCAATTATTTTTACGCACAAAGGAAGAAGTCTTGAAAAATTCTCCCTAAGTGTTGCTTCCAAAATAGGGGCTAGTCTTAAAAGAAAGAAGTTGCTCCCAGAGGGAGCAAAATCTTTCCTTTAAGAGTAGCCTCCGTTTGAGAAGCGATAAATTCTTTCCTGTAGTTGATATCTCTGTTGCAAATAATATTATTTTTTACGCTCATTACGCACATGCGTAATTGACGCTACATCTATGCCCATGCATTGACTAGAGTTTTTGCAGTCATTTCTAGAGCTTGTCGGCGTCAATCTCTTTGCGTAAAGTAGTCAAGTTATACATAACGATTGAAGAGTTACGGCTTTTTTCACTGACTGGCTACAAGAAAGAATTTTGACATCGGTCATTTCCATATTCATACAATATTAGTCTCCGCTTAGCCTCGGGCAATGACAACTAGCATTTGTCAAGCCCATTTGGCTAGACCTTGTTATCAACCTGTGTGTGAAAAAATGTCAAAAATAATCCTGACGGTTCAAGAATTATGGTCATTTTCGCTAACTTTTCATGGACGGACGGATGGGCAGACTCGGTTATAGGACACACTTAGAAAGTCAGCCTGGCGGTCGGTCAGTGAACTTTTGCGGGTCACGCAATTTAAAATATTTTAGCTTTTAACAGAGGATATGAAGCCAAACCGTTAAATACAGTTTATTATTCCTAACCGGAAAGATTTTGCCACCATTTGGCAAAGGAAAACAGACATGTTTGGTAGACAAGAACCTGTCTCCTTAAAGGCTAAAATTCACGTAGAAAAGGTTTATTTTTTCGTAAACTTTTAGGAACAAATAAAATTATGATCTTTAGAGTAATCTATTATAAATACGTGGGTGTTTTTGTATGAGTCCGTTTTTATAGCATTTGATTTTTTTGCTCCCATGTCCAACGACATCATATTGTTTAGGCACCTGGATTCCTGCAAGGGTCAGCGACACCATAAAAAGGAAACTTTTGTGATATCAGTTGACAAGTAGGGGAAGAGGGAGGGTGTCTTTTGAACATTAATCCTATTAGCCCTGCAGACAAAAACAGATACTTTTACAACAGTGTATATTTAGATGATACGTCCAAATCTGGAGCAGTGATTCTATCCTGGTATATATATATATATATATATATATATATATATATATATATATATATATATATATATATATATATATATATATATTTCTTCTAAAAAAGGAAATGATTTTTTCACATTGCACACAGCAAGAAACGCCCGTTTCTTCATGCAGCGGTTGGAGCAAATACTTTCCTTTAAGAGTAGTCCCGCCTGGGGAGGGAGGCAAGCAAACGGCCTGGGGAGGGAAGCAAGCAAACTGCCTGGGGAGGGGGCAAGCAAACCGCCTGGGGAGAGAGGCAAGCAAACCGCTTCGGGAGGGAGGCAAGCCGCCTGGGATGGAGGCAAGCAAAACGCCTGGGTGAGGGAAACAAATAAACCGTCTGGGGAAGGCAAGTAAACCACTTAGGGAGGGAGGCAAGCAAACCACCCGGGAGGTAGGCAAGCAAACCTCTGGGGAGGGAGGAGACAAGCATACCGCCTGGGGAGAGAGGCAAGCAAACCGCCTGGGGAGGAAGGCAAGCAAATAGTTTCTGGCCAGAGTGATCTCCCTTGGAGCTGTAGCCATTCGCCTTAAGTTTGACATAGCAACCACCATAAAGCTGTTGCGCTGGGAATTGTGTGTAATAATACCATTTTCTTATCTCTCTTCAGTAATACAACACCCACATAAGACTACTGCTTAATGGCTGTTGAATAAAACAACGACGAAAAATGCTTTTAATGACCTTGTTTCAGGTTTCATTTTCTATACATATCCTGGCTGATCTGGACTTTGCAATGCCTTTTTTTCATCCATGAAACCAATCCTAGGTATTGCATTAGGAAAACACGCCTATTCAAATATATAGATAATTTCACCTCTAAAAACTGAAACTTTTCGGATAAAAAACTCTGATATTTTTTCATATTTCTGCTCAAAACATAGATTGTGGGTACTCGTTAGAACCGCCTCGCTGAGGCGGTTCTAACGAGTACCCACAATCTATGTTTTTGAGCAGAAATACATATTTCTGCTCAAAACATAGATTGTGGGTACTCGTTAGAACCGCCTCGCTGAGGCGGTTCTAACGAGTACCCACAATCTATGTTTTTGAGCAGAAATAAGAAAAATAATATATACCCCTGTACACCCCAGTTTTACTATATAAAAGTGGGGTTTAAGGGGGTCAAAATTATATAGGTATGATTTCATGATGGGGACAAACAGGTCTGAGCAAATAGTGTAGACCTACATCTTGATCAGACGCCGCTGAAATATATTTCTTATTTTTTCCCAGAAAACAGGTTTGACATTTCATGCAAGTTGTCTCCATTTGCTTGAAATGTCAAAACCTATTTTTATGGGAAAATAAGAAAGATATCGTCAGTTTGTCGTCTGCTGAATTTGCCCATAGAGTGGTACAGGTTAATTTTATTTCTCAGCTCAGACTAAATAGGTAAATTTCTGAAACTGCCTTGGAAGTGTAACTTTGTATATTTATTGCGTGACTTAAACCGTTCCTGGCAGATTTCTAAGGTTTGGCACGAGATAAATGTCTTAACTAGTAAACCAGCCTATTTGTTCCTACAAGAAAATGTAAATCTGATTAAAAATTGATGATTCAGGCGACACAATCAGCATTCTTGCCCAAGTTTGGAATTCCAGGGTCATTTGATTCCATTATCTAAGCGACATAAAGTGTTCGCGACATCATTGAATAATTGAACTTATATCTAGGCTTATTAACCCAGTAATGTCTAACATCCCAAAAAGGCACCTTGGCAAACACAATAGACCTAAATCAGACGCCACAGAATGCAGCTTCTGCTCAGGGTCTACACTGTTTGCAATGATAATAGTAATTTACGCTGACAGAAACAATTAAGGTGTCGGATGGATGTAACAGACTTCGGAATGTATTTTTTGGTGACGGACTTAGACGGCGATTTGCAGAAAATTGATACAACGTACTTTAGCGTGGCCAGTGACTTCTTTCTACTACTAACGTTCGTAGAATTATAAGCCTCTACTCTGGCTGCCAGTGTCTGAGTTGATTGCCAGGGGCCGTCATTTTTGTTTCATCACAGTGATTAAATTTGATTTACATTTTTTTCTATGATGTTTGACTGATTGAATTAAAGAGACTCTGTCCGAGTCGAACACAGTAAGCATTCTTTATAAATCTATAGCGGGCCGTTATCGGCCCGTCAGGGTAGCTGACGGGACGATAACGGCCCGCTATAGATTTATAAAGAATGCTAGCTGGGCACCCATCAGTCAATTGAGCCAGCGCATGACAACTATAATAAAACCTGTGTGACCAGTAAAGACTCAGATCACCCTGTACTTCCACCCAGTATAGCAAGATTCTCATTTATTCCTCTTTAAAGAGCCCACAGGCTGTAGAGGGCATATGCGATCAGCGAAGACTCTGATCAGACTGCATGCGCAGGCTGATCTGAGTCTTCGCTGGTCGCACTAGTCTTTTGGTCGGTTTGTCGTGCGCTGGCTCAGTTTTGTATCTTTTATAACATTTGAACCTATGGTGAAGATTTGGTAACAGTAAAACCGATTCTTTTTTCATGTCTTTTCCTGTTCGTTTTCTTATTGGTTAAAGGATCCTGTCTAGTATTGTGGTCACCTTGTTGGGGAAGAGGTAGACTGGCTCCAGTCTCCAGTGACTATCTTTTCCTTATAATTCTGTTTGATAACACACTGAAATAAACACAAAATAATACCATGACTATAAAGGCTGATCATTAGAGTGACCAGCCTTTATAGTCATGGTATTATTTTGGTCTTATTTAGTGGACTATCAAACAGGATTATAGGAAAAAATATTTAGTCACTTGAGACTGGAGCCAGTCTATGGAAGAGGGAGGTGGTTGCTTTGCTTTACTTTTTATACCCCGCCACACAATAGTGGCGGGGTATTATGGTTTCACGTTGGTCGTCCGTGAGTCCGTCCGTCCGTCGTACGTCCGTCCGTTTTTCGTTTCCGGATGATAACTTGAGTAAATATCAATGGATTTTCACCAAACTTGGTTTGTGCATTGATATTGTGGAGATCTGGTTTGGGATTGCTAATGGGCAAATTTCGTCAATTTTTGACGGCGTTATCTGCCCGAGACACGCCCATATTTTCGTTTCCGGATGATAACTGGAGTAAACATCAATGGATTTTCACCAAACTTGGTATGTGCATTGATATTGTGGAGATCTGGTTTTGGATTGCTAATGGGCAAATTTCGTCAATTTTTGACGGCGTTATCTGCACGAGACACGCCCATATTTTCGTTTCCGGACTATAACTTCAGTAAATAACAAGGGATTTTAACCAAACTTGCTATATGTATTGACAGTAAGGAGATCAGGTTTGGAATTGCTAATGGGCAAATTTCGTCAAATTTTTACGGAGTTATCTGCCCGAGACACGTCCATATTTTCATTTCTGGATGTTAACTTGAGTAAATAACAAGGCCTTTTAACCAAACTTGCTATATGCATTGATATTATCAAGATCTGCTTTAGGATTGTTATCTATCCATTGATATTATCAAGATCTGGTTTATGATTCTTATCTGTCCCTCCGTCATTTTCTTTCCCGACTTTTTCGCAACGATAATTTTAATACATAAACAAATAATTGCTATGGCGGGGTATTATGCTTGCGGTGCTTTTATTTGGTTTTTGGCTCAGTTGTATACTGTCCCAGCTAGCATTTTTATAATTCCATAGCGGGCCGTTATCGGCCCGTCAGCTACCCTGACGGGCCGACAACGGCCTGCTATAGATTTGTGTAGAATGCTTACTGGGGTCGGTCTTTGTTTGTTTGCGTTATCTTTTGGTGTCGTTGATAGACTATGTTCTGTGATTGTAGCTGTTTTTGGACATATTGTATACTTCTTATTTTTCTAAACTATTCCGAATGGTCGACAAAAAAGACGCAGTGGACTCCTTAAGCGTTACCATTTCACAATTATGCATATGTATCATCATCCTTCATGTGGTTACGTCCGAAAATAACAGGTTATCCGGCAACTTCAGCTTAGAGCATGCGGTGCCGATGACCGCTAAATGGGTGCCGTTCTTATTCAGAATTCCCGGTTCTGGGAATACATGTAGATAGCGATGAAAGTTGCTCTTTGGTTGACCCCTCAAGGCAGGGCGTTAAAGCCAGATAAGTCTTAGTCCCCGCAGCTACGCTGTTCTTCGGTGATAGTGATAGTCATAATCATAATTAGTGTGTGTGCGTATGTCTGTGTTGAGGGTAGGCAGTTTGTGGAAAAGAATAGAACTATGCCAACGCCTCCTACCCAGGGTCACTCGGGCATTTCCGCCATTCCGTGGTGGTAAAGACCGCGGTCACTAAGATCATTCAGAGCGTCATTCGGCCGTAGCCATCGTTATGTGCCGGTAAAGATCACTAACATTGAGACTGTTTGGCCGTTTCCATCTTTTCTTTAGGAGTCCACTCGTAACTATATATACTCGATAGTCAATAGATAATTTCGGTGCATCACTCGGCTTTGTCCGTCGCCCCCCTTTAAAATCGGAGGGACTTTCGAATGAGAATCTAGTCCCTCGTGACAGTTTTAGAAATACATACGAGGTCTTGACTTTGATGGCTGAAGGATGAAATCCAAAGATACATATTCTCAGAACAGGGCTCCTTTTGTGGGCTTTTTACTGATTCGTAACAACTCGACCAATTCCGTAATCAGGAAGGAGGATGTCCGAATGTTTTGGTTTTTTTTCTTGGTATTGGACTTTCCACATGCGGTATTTGTGTTACCCGTTTACTTTAATTCACAGTATTTACATTTGCCACGCAATCTCTTTGAAAAAATCGTTAAAGCAATATTGGTAAAACAATGATTATCTGTAATCTGAACGCTTCTTGCGTTAAAAAATTATTGAATAGAAATAAATCTCAGATTTATGACACGGCTCCATGCAATAACTTGCATATCTTATTGCAATCTATTACATTATGACTGAGCTTCAGTGAGTCAAAAGGCAATATTAAATCTCGGGTTACTCACTAGGCTTAAATTGCGAATCCACAAAATAAGTCTTGCAGTTTAAGCACTGAAATTATCAGAATAAACCTAAAATAAGACTTGTGCGGCCAGCGAACACTCAGATCAGCCTGCGCGCATTTGATCAGAGTCTTCTCTGATCGCATGTGCCATCTACAGCCTCCGGGCTATCCAAAGAGGCATAAATGGGACCCTTGCCATACTGAGTGGATGTACAGGCTGACCTGAGTCTTTGCTGGTCACACATGTCTTATTGTAGGTCTTGTCGTGCACTGACTCAAATGGTGCCTCCCTTTTAAAGGATTGCACAAAAACTCCCAAGTGTATCCTGGCCCCGAGGTTATAAATTCACGGCTGAGTATGAAATTTATTGCAAATTCTTTCTTGCTAAACAAAAGCTGAGCATGAAAATTTCTCTGCTAATAAATATGAAAATGCCATATGGAATTTTCATATTTATTAGCAGAGAATTTTTCATGCTCAGCTGAGTTGAGCATGAAAAAGAGTTTAATAACCTCAGAGCCATTTTTACAAGGGTGACAACTTTTGTGGCTTCATGTTTGCTTTCCTGCGCGCCGAGTCCCACTGAAAAGGTTTCTGTTCTAAAAAATAATTTACTTCACAGGATGGCAGAAACAATTTTGACAGAGTTGCTTCCCCTGAAAATGTATTTAGTCCTCTGAATCGTTTGAACTGCCACACGTATTTTTTACGATTCGCGTTTTAATGCCTGTGTTACCTTGTTTGCACCAGAAAATGCAATAAAACCACAGCAGCTTCAGTTCATCCAGTTGCATTGTAAATTTAATTAGTTGAAATTTACACGCTTCTGTGTCCATTTTCAGCACGTGCTGGTTTCAAGGTCTTTAATTCTAATATGATAAGATATTACGGACTGTCGTATATAGAGGAAAATGCAAATGAGCCTCGTCCTGAGAAAAAATGTCTTCGGGACATATTCAGCCAGTAAAGCTGCGCGATCTGATGTTGGCGTTTGCTACACATCGTACATATATATCATTCAGTAGTTAATGATTATGCAAATGGACAAAGAAGACCCTGCTTCGACTGCGCAGATGCGCAGTCTGATCTTGGCTTTCGTTGTCCGCTCATGCATCGAAAGCGCATTTTCACATGGTGTAGTATTGTATACAGTGTTACAGACTCTTTGAAATGTAATAAAATCAGATAAAACACTCTTAAAGTTTATTTATATTTGTGATAGCATGTGTGTGACTATACTGCAATGTGTTGTATTACAAGTTGAAACATAATATGCAACTTTTGATAGTTACTTGTATATTTAAAAACACGGCGTCAGTAGTGCTCCAAGAAGGACACGCGCGCACACATACCCAGGCAAGCATGTGAATCAGTACCAAAACATGTAACTGCCTCAAAAGGCATATTCATTTGGGGGAGATAAAATCGCTGTAACACTGATGTCTTTTGGTCATTTTAAAACTTTTCCTCTAAATTAAATTAATATCTGACTGCAGTTATAAGGAGGGGAGCCTACATCATACAAATCAGTGAAAAAGACTATAGATTAAGAAAAGGGTTCGTTCAAATCGGTTAGTTCGTTTTTATTGTTTTTTTTTTTGTTTTTTTTCGTTGTTTTGATGAAAGATAGAATAAGCTCAGTGTATGTACCGAGGATGAAAGTACTTATATTTGCAGATTTGATGTACTACCATATTGTCAACGTTTAGAACACCCAGGAAAATATTCTTATAAGTAATTGTACGCGAGTGTTCTCAACAATGTTAATACGCAGGTTATGCATGAAGTTTGCCAATATAAATGCCTTGTTTCTTGCTACATTCTCTAAGCCTAGCCAGATTTTTGTCAGAACAACGAAACGGAAAACAACAGCAGCTTAACGATTTCAACGGGCCTTTTCGCAAAATATATATCTTTTCCATTGTTTTGTATGGCGTAGGCACCCCCCCCCCCCGACCCACCCCGTCCTCCCCCCGCCCCCTCCCCCCCCCCCCTCCCTTGAATTAGAAAGTGAACATAGGGTAAAGATGAAACCATGGCGTCTCTGCGACATTAATGGCATCAGGTGTTAAGCAAATGGTCAAGGAATGTCAAATACAACGCCACAGCATAATCCTTCTGCAAGAAAAAAACAAACAAAAAAACTTCTACACAGCCGAATTAGACGAAAAGTTCGGACAATCTGAATTGATGACTGGAAACAGTTTTAGCATAATGTTTGCATTAATGTGCTCGAACATATCATGTAGACTGGCTCCAGTCTCCAGTGACTGAATATTTTTTCTTACATGTATAATCCTGTTTGACAATACACTAAAATGCAACCAAAATAATATCACGACTATAAAGGCTGGTCACTAGTGATCCAAACTGTTAGACACTCTGGTGGTATTCCTGATTTTTTTTTTTTTTTTTTTTTTTTTCAAAAAGTTAATTTAAAAAAAAATCTTTTGACAACAAAAAGCATGCAAAATTACCCAGCATGCAAAAAGTTAATATCGAATGGATTACAATTCCAATTTCTATTTATTTGCACTTTCAAAAGGAAATTGCGATATCTATGCATATATAGTATCGATACTAATTTATATACCAAATACAGTTAGATTTGTACTGGTATGTTTCAGATGTATGCAAATAAGTTTTGATGGGCAAAAAATCATAAAAATCTACTTAATTTATTCTGAGACCATAGATTGTTCGACATCCTTACTTTAGTGTGGCTACAGGACACATTAACGGGCACATGCTCTTTTTAAGAAACACATTTATGTTGTAATTTAAAGTAGTTATGCGTCCGAAACCTTTCTTGACAAAACTTTTGACCATGTTTCTTTGATGTTCGTGCAGAACACTGTGACGTCACATGACCGCCTAAATTACCATTCGATGTGAAATTAAATTTTATCATATATATATATTTGATATTCCACTTTACACCACTTTATATGGCAATAGTTCGCTATTGGGTAAATACTAATAGAAAATAACAATATTTATGCGAGTTTTAATGTAAGACATGAAAAAATATACATTATACGCGTGCTAGTAGACGACAGAAATCTTCGGAAACTTCCGTAGCTATCGGTTTATGTTTGCTTTATTTTTAGAATTGTCAATTAATTTAACTTAATATATATATATATATATATATATATATATATATATATATATATATATATATATATATATATATATATATATATATATATATATATATATATGAAATTAAAAACTATTGCTCTAGACGAAAACAATATTTTTTTTTCTCTCTGAAAATTGGAGTTACCCACGAGTTATTACGAGATTTTTTAAGTATGTAAGCACACTCGTGCCACGATCCCCATCACTGAAAACCTTTGTGTCGTTAATTGTCCAGAATAGTCTATTACGTCTTAAGCTCTAATAGCACAACAAGCAAATATCTCGCACCTACCAATCGACAGTGTTAATATATCTATTTCAGGGGTCGTGGAAATCCTGATGTAGACCTACAAGGGGAAGTGACATGTAGAAGAATAGCAACGATGCAGTGACTTTTCTGTAGAATGCATATGGCCTTATTGAAATGAACACAATGTAAATCATACTTCAGATAGAAAATCGCAACATGCCAAAAGGTACCTTCTGATGTGTGCCCCACGAAGACTCAAATCAGCCTGTGCATCCGAGCCTATCAGTCATCGTTGTACGCTTGAAAACACTTTGTATCCTTGACTATCCAAAATGCTCCCATTGAATGTTATGATTCTCTGTTTGTCCATATATTCTACAGTGTCTAATACATTAAAACCTAAATGATTCGAAACCCGATGTCTCGTTTACATTGGATGATTCGAACTCGTTTTTGAGTACTTAAATTCTTCCGATAGCTCAAGAAAACAAATATTTAGGGAAATTTTCTTATATTATCAAAAAAATTGTATGTTGTGTGTACTCATTAGAATCACCTCATCGAGGCGATTTTAATGAGTACATTCAACATACCACTGTTGTATAGAGGATCAAAAAGACTTCCACCGCTGTGGTTCGAGCCCCGCTAGGGTCACATATGGGAAAACCAAGTTCTGCTTACGGATGGTCGGGTGGTTTTCCCCGGGTTCTCCGGTTTTCGCCCACCTTTGATGAACGATCGGCTCGATATAAGTGAAATATTCTTGAAAGGGTCGTAAAACCCAAATAAAAAGAATCAAAAAGACTTCCCTAAATTATCACAATTTGCTTCCTGACCTGGCGCCTTGATTAACCCTCACTGGCTCGAACTACCCATTTCTCGAATAAATTTCCATGGTTCCAAAGCTGTTTGAGCCAGTTGAGGTTTTACTGTAATTCTGTAGGCGAGCAGTTAATCCCCTGAACAGACTATGCGAATGTGCAGGTTGATTTGGGTCTTTACTGCCTACATAAGGCATAATCAAATATGGTGCAACGTATGCATGAACAGACATACATGCGCGTATACTCACTACATTGATGTATATACATACATTCACATGTGTAATTATGCATATTCAATCATGCAAACATACGCGTACACACACGTGTACACGTGCGATCATCCCTTTCATTCCTGCAGACCAGTATAGATACTTTTGCAAACATTGCAGACCCAGATGAGACGGCTCGTAACGAGCCGTCTCATCAGGATCTACACTGTTTGCCATTCTGTTATTGATTTTTTGACTGAAACCCCTATTTGCAACAATGAATGTGTCCAAATTTAGGGATGGAACAGTCCAATTAAGATACTTAGGGGTGAACAGGTTAAAGTAACATTTGTTTGTTTGTGTTGAGGTTTTACGGCCCAGTCAACCCAATGGGGTCATGTCGAGCGCGGTCAGTTTACCTAACCACACGTTTACTGGGCAGGCTTAGTCCTCTAAGCGGTTAACCAGTATTGTGCACATTCTTTCACCAGAAACTGACAACTGCCCTTCTTGAATCAGCGGAAGGGAGAGAATGACCGTAGAAAATATTTCATGATCAATCTCCACGAAAGAATGTTACCGACCTCGGCGGGGGTTGAACCCGCGACCTCCTGGTCTCCAGTCGGACGTTTGCCGCATCCATATCCGACTCGCGTATCAGTATATCGTGATTAATTTGATTGTGCGATTTGATCTGGGTCTTCACTGGTTGCGCAGACACGAACATTTACTAAATGTGGTACTACGGTTGCGTAGGCTGAACTGAACTAACATATCCATGCTCGAAGTCAAATTGTTGCTTGTAGTCCAGTTTCTGGGGGCAGTTGCCAAACCGCCACTAGATTTAACATACCACATTTCGACAATCCGTTTTCCTGTTACAACCAACCTAATAACTACCTAACAAATAGTTCCCTGCTAACGCTGATAAAGCTAAATGCTGTATTCAAACATATTAGCCTTATACACAGATGCTTATAAATAGCGAATAAATAAACAAAACCAAAGAAAACTTCAAACTTTTAAAGAAGTAAGGTTTAATATTTAACCATATTGATATCAATATCGGCGAACAAATAAGACTACTCCAGTAAAACGCGCCAAAAATACAGCATTTGGGTAAAAAGTATAACCCGAGCCTACTAAACTATGAAAAGGGCTTTTCCATCGAAAAGGACCGAAAAGGGGCTATCGTGCTTGTCCCTGTTAATTTCATTAAAATGTTATCTATACCAGGTCACCAAATCTGCAAAATGTTAAAAAACAGGTCAAAGGCTTATACCTGGCTTTCATTTCTCTGATTACATTTTACAAATAAATTTATATACTATTTATGTGTGGCTTTCTTTTTTTTTCTTTAATTTCAGCGCAAATCCCAATCACTTCTAGGGGTCTGTTGAGTTTCAGGTAGCCGCCCCCATCAGCACTGTCAGTGCTTTGATTGCTTGCTCCAATTTAGCTTATCAAAATTCTGCCGAATTAACATCTACTGAGGCCTCGATCTTCGATCTCGAATTTTCGCAGTTTTTAATGCCTAAGCAAATGTGGTAAAATAAATGGAAGTACATATGTCTACATTCTTAGAACATTCTTTTACGCAATGAGTCTTTCTATGTTTATGTCTTGTTTTAAAAGCCAAATCTTTAAAGTACTTAGACTAAAAGTAATATATATTTTATGTCCGTACTTATCTAGGGTTATAGAATACTAAAGCGGTTTTAGCAACTTTTCTATGAGTTATCGCGGACCATATCTTGCAGTAAGTCGTAAAACTAATTGAAAATAATCGACAACATCATAAGCTTATTACGTGGGGAACTCGTATTAGTTTTCTGGTGCCAAAATTATGCTGAAAGCTCGCAAATTATACAAAATTCCTCATAAAACAGAAAACCGTCTTGTAGCTAATGGCTTTATAAGATCGAACTAAAATGCCACTCTTTTATCCAATACTTGACCGACTTCCACGTGTTAAAGTTACGCTAATCTTATACGAAGTTTAGTGCTTTTAAAACATCGAGTATGCAAGTAATATGGAGGCAATATTATGGTAACAGCAGATATTATTACCTATGCCATAAAATGCACCTGCCAATATGACAGGAAGGCATGCCCATGTGTCGTGTCAACGCCTCCCTGATATGTTTCAAAATTCCTAACTCAGATCAACTCAGGCTGTCGGCCACATAAAACAACTCTGCATGTTCGGGAAACTGACATCCAGGCGCAATTGCCCTGGTCCCTGTATCTAACGACGAACGCAAACAGGAGCAGGGATCCAGGGCAAAACACTCACCAGTGACTTACACATTCGAACGCATCCCCGGTGCACTTGATTGAGAGATCCGAACAGAGAACTGGACATATGTCTCGTTCCCATCTAAACAATTTCCTACTTATCTCTTACTCGACGTCTGCGGTTGTCATGGTAGCGAGGGGCTTTTTGTCATTTCCGCCAAGAAAGACATTTTTTGTGACTTCCTGTTTACTTTACTGCACGCCATACAATTTCTTAAAACGGATCTAATCTGTAAAGAAAGAATTTGCTCCCTCTGGGAGCAAAGTCTTTCCTTATAGAATAGACCCATTTTCAGAACTTTGACAGAGTTGCATCTCAAGGTGTACCGATTTCCCTGAGTACGGAAACCTGCATGCACCCTGCACACTAAATTCGTTATGGTTATCTTTTATTTTATAAGTATTGTTTAGTAAGATGACAAGTTTGTTACTACAAGTAAAAATATAACTTGTCCGACGATATGAGACTTCTGATACAATTGACTATTTGACGTAATGCAGTTGGCATCACGAAAACATGCCTATATAATTTTGACCGCCTTGAATCCCACTTTTATATAGTAAAACTGGGGTTTATAGGGGTATACATTATTTTTCTTATTACTGCATAAAACATAGATTGTGGGTACTCGTTAGAACCGCCTCGCCGAGGCGGTTCTAACGAGTACCCACACAGTCTATGTTTTGAGCAGAAATATGAAAAATATCAGTTTTTTATCTGAAAATTTTCATTTTTTTTGGCGGTGAAATTTTCCATATATTTGAATAGGCGTGTTTTCGTAATGGGAACCAGAAGTCTGGGGTCACCGGACAAGGTTACAGTCGTCAGCTACTAAATTAAAAGTGAACCATTCCGTATTTGATGGGTGCACTCGCGTTCAAAATTTTAAGCAAATTGGTGAATGGTACGCTGAAGTTAATCACGTGATTTCGACAACAGGGTTCACATATTTGTGCGGAAATCCGGACTGGAGAAGTATAGATTATTAATATTTTGTTCAGAACTGAATGCAGTAAAGCGCGGATACCCCGCATGTTTTTTTTTTTTTTTTTTTTTTTTGCGTTCCCATGGGGAGTAATTTTTTTCCTTAGAGATTAGATACCTTTCTAGAAGGTACCTGATTTAAAGTTAACACATTTTCTGATATGACCTGATATGCAGGAAAGCAATCTTTTAGTCATAAAAGTTGTTCTCCTTGTAAAATGGCGGAAAATCCATATGTATCCAGTCCAGGGGCATGTTATTGTCAAACTGTAGACAGGAATATCAGTGTGAACTGGAGTGAGGGAGTATGCAGGTGTACGACGCCAAATTTTCAGAAACAGTTATTTTCGGAGGTCACAAACACTTCCAAAAGCTGCTGTTGACATGGAAATCCAAGCGTTATGGATGCCAGTCCGCCTACTATTCCTGACAATATAGCCAGTTAACGCTTAGCTTGGCACTCTGGGTAAAAATGCAGTAGACGACATTTTGGAATATTCTTTTAATTTTTTTCCCCCAGAAACAGGATTTGACATTTCATGCAAGTTGTCTCCAATGGAGACAACTTGCATGAAATGTCGAATTCCGTTTTCTGGGAAAAATAAGAACAAATGTAAACTTGTCGTCTGCTGAATTAGCCCAGAGAGTGGTGAAGGTCAATGATAGTAAAAAAGAAGATGGTGAGAAAAGGAATTGATTCAGTCTTGTTTCACACAGTTTCACATTCACCAACGCATTTAGGACAGACGAATATGTTAAATATTTCATGAAGACATTCTTTGTCCTGAATATTTATGGTTGGACCGGAAGAAAATCATTGTTTATGTTGCTTCAACTAGAAGCCGCTATAGAGGATTGATTGGATTGGCATCATATGGCAACCTCACGTGAAAAGGTGTCTCTTGCTATGCGCAGAGTGCAAGGATTCACACCCTTCGCACATACAAAGCAGCGGGTAAAATGTCAGTGCCCATTCACTAACACATTATGTGCGGTCTTCGCAACCGTTGCAGACATTGTGAGCAAAATGCACGGACACGTACTTTGATATGCACGTGCGTTGTCTGCACGTGACATAAGGAGCTTTTAATTTAACAGATACCGATGGAGAGCGGCGGAAGACGAAGGGGTAATGAGCCGGACGCTGGGAAAAAGATGCTGAAGTGCGACCAATAAAAACGCTGACCATCCTGCGCATCCTCGCTGTCTGGACAGGTTCCCATGTCCGTCAACCTGAAAAGTTAGTCTTGTTGATTGCATACAGCCAACAGGAAATACTCCGGATGCGCAAACTGGTTTTCGGCTTCAGTGTTGGAATATGCTTGTGGTATAGTTTAACCGGTACCGTGCCCAAATGAAGTAACGCCCGACAGAAAGTGTCAATATTTTCGCTGGTTTGCGATGGAAGTGTTCTACTGATGTCACAAACTTGCCGCTAATTCTTGATCTTCGTCAGCTGGGCGTATAATTAGCAAATAATGATGCAAGAAACGTTGTAATTAGCGGATGAGCTCTGGACTGCGAGCGCCTGAGTGATAATGAACTTCATTTGATGGAATAGTGGAATATTCGAATGACAAAATGCGTCTTTTTGTAAATATCGTATTCACCCTGAATGTTTGGGACATCTTTACTTCTTACCATACTTGTCCTTGTATTTGAACATTTTACTACCTGTGAATGTGTCTAAAACTTTTGTTTGAATGGCAAATAATGTAGACCCTGATCAGACGCCGCGTTCTGATCCAGGTCTGCATTGTTTGCTCAGGCCTCTCTGTCCAAACACTTAGGGTAAATATGATAATTTATTTTCGCGTTGACAAAACAATGAGCTGAAATTGAAATAATTATGAATAATGATAAAAGAGTTATAGGAGAATTGCAGAGTATGACGTGTTTTTTGTTTGCTTGTTTGTTTGTTTTGTATGTATGTTTGCCTGCTTTGCTTATTTTTCTCAATATAACAACATTAAGCCACCGCAAGTTATTATAAGAAATGATTAGCGGCTACAAGAATTCAAATTGAATAACATTTCATTACAATTAATTATGATGCAGAAAATGAAACATAGCGCCCAAACACAACAAAAATACTTTTGTTAGTCTGGCTTTGGACAACGATTATTCCAAAGTAGTCGGAACAATTTCAATAAATTGTGGGACAATTTCAATAAATTGTCCTGAGATTGACGCGATAGACCTCCAATGAGCCGCAGTGTGAGAAAACGGACCTTTGAACATGTCAGCCCATCGAAGACTCAGGCCAGCTTGCACTTCCACACAAATTGATCAGTCTTTATTGAGCCCTCTCTGGGTAGACAATGATCCGCGGTTTCTTCAGATGAACAGCAAAGCCTGATCCGAGTCTTCGCTGAGGGCATAAATCACAAGGTACATTTGAGCCGCAACGTCAAAAAACGTACCTAGGGATATGTGCGCCCAGTGAAGGTTCATATCAGCCTGTGCATTCGTGCAGTCTGATCAGAATCTTCTCAGTGCGAATTTTGAATAGCCAAGGATGCAAGGATTCTTCATGCGGACAACGAAGACTCTGATCAGACTGCGCGGATGCGCAGGCTGATCTGAGTCTTCTTTGGGCACACATGTCAGTAGGTACGTTGTCTCACATTGCGGCTTATTTATTCACGTTGCGAGTCAAATGGTTGCAACGATAAAATGAAGAGGGAAAATTCTGTTTCCATTTTACAGACATTATGTCTTTGAAGATTTAATCGTTGGAAATAAATGATGATTTCGAAAGAACTTTGCGTCATAAGTCACTCGAATCCATTACGTCGAGAGATTTGATTGGACAAAACAGAATGAATTACTCCGCTGTGAATGCATTGTGTCATAAACAAAACTGATATGATCAAATGAATTTGATGCTTATTTGAATGCATTTCTCCACAGTGGTATTTTCAAATTAAATCTAATGAAATTATAATATAATGCAAACAATCAGCATGAATCATAAATAAAGACAAAATGCCCGTATTCCGTGGCTGATTCGAACTCGTTATTGAGTCCCTAGAAAATTATTCTGATAGCTCAATAAAGTAAATATTAAGGGATATTTTAGGGAAACTGTCTTATTAACCATACGGAACACGTATGTTTTGTGTACTCATTAGAATTTCCTCATCCGCGAGTTTGTTTTTCTTCTTCATTACATAACCGCGCACTTCGACATGCGCATGCTAAATCTGACCTTTCATGCGCATTACACGTCAGTAAACTCTAACGGCTGTATCGTTTATGTTTTGAGGCCAAAATTATCGATTGAAGTGCTTGTTGCGGTGATTTTAGGGATGCTGTGTGCCTTACTTAAAAGCGTTTTTATGAACAAAGATGAATTTTTCCAAATTGTCATAATTTTTTATCAATTGTGTTAATGTTTATTTTTAAAATAAAATTCATCAAGAGTCATAGTCATAGCGAGTGAACCCATTTCTTTGACCCTCGTCTGATCTACTTCCGGATAAGTCTATAAATATAAAGTTTTCTGCACATAATTAGAGCATAAACAAATAGGAAATAGAAAAAAAATGCCTGAAATTATGCCTGTCCACTACTATTCTTTGAAAGACTAGCACTTTGTTGCTTGACATTTATGCTTGTGTACCCCACCCACATCAAATAGCATATGACTGGAAAAGCCGGTATTTCTGGTCAAGTGCGCATGCGTACATCGAATTCATTATCAAGAGCCATATGTACATAGAGTTCAACGAAAACATACGGCAAATGAAAAGCTGAAGAAGGAAAAAGTTTTAGTGTCCTGTCCCCTGAAATACGACTGTATTCAGAAGTGCAGTGATAGCGAATATTTTGCCTCTGTACCAAATGGCGAGCGCCAACAGGAGCGGAAATCCAGGGCAAAACACTCGCGAATAACTTGCATGTATAATTCAGTGTTATTTCGGCGCAATTCCGGACAAATGTTACTGTCGAAATTGTGTGATTATATCGCCATTATGACGTGGGTTCTAAGTGTGTATACAATACTAGGTAAAAAAAAAAAATGAAGAATAAATTCTGAAAGGAATGATCCTTGAGAGCATTGAACACACTCATAAAACTGAAAATAGTTGAAGCGCCACGTTTTCTGGACCGGACTAGCTAGTTTCGCCCAATAGGAGAAAGCAGTCAGTTAATTCCCTTGATTACATTCTGTAAATAACCAGGTCCAATTAAATGGATTCCTCTGCTTTTATCATTAGTGTTTCCATTAAGTATCACTTCCTTTTCCTTAATAAATCTAATTTTAACAAGGTCATATGCCAATACATCTTCCAAAATATTTAAAAGAAACATTTACTGT
This sequence comes from Anodontia alba, assembly GCA_964016985.1. NCBI lineage: Eukaryota > Metazoa > Mollusca > Bivalvia > Lucinida > Lucinidae > Anodontia > Anodontia alba. Next base: position 58,062,255 of record OZ024836.1, on the reverse strand, counting down.
GCAATGAAATATATAATATTAATTAATCTTCCATGTGGATATGGAGAAATGTAAAGTTAAGAATTTGTTAAATTCCACTGATGACCTATGATAAAAGCAGAGGATTCCAATTAGAAGGACCTGGTTAGTATTTGATCTACCTTGGACTTTACTTGTCGAGGGAGATAATAGAAATACTGCTGCTATATCTCATTGGGCCTCATCAGTGACCCTCACCTAAAGTTTCAAAAAATCTCGTAATGGGCTCAATGATTACAGAGGGTCAGAAAATATAAACTATACCTTATACTACTATAAACTAGGATGCTATCACGAAAACATGCCTATATAATGTTGACCCCCTTAAACCCAACTTTTATATGGTAAAGCTGGGGTTTACAAGGGTATACAATATTGTTATAATTTCTGCTCAAAAAAAAAAGATTGTGGGTACTTGTTAGAACCGCCCCGAGGCGGTTCTAACGAGTACCAACAATCTATGTTTTTGAGCAGAAATATGAAAAATAGAATTTTCATCTGAAAATTTTCATTTTTTGCTGGTAAAATTTTCAACATATTTGAATAGGCTTGTTTTCGTAATGGTCCAAAATATGCTAAAGGAATGGCAGACAGTGTTGACCTTGATCAAACTGCTCCTGAGGGTGCAGTTTGATCTGGGCCTTCACTGTTTGCTCAGGCCTGTCTGTTCGAATTAAGCATAATTAGGCCGATTTAAATTCATGTCTGTATGACGTATTCTTGCACATATCCTTTCATTATCATCCTTACGTCTCGATGCGACTTAGACAATGTTGAAAGGGGCGTAAAATACCAAACCATCATCATCAAATATTTGGAGTAAAGACGGTATTCTTGAAAAGTGACATAGTTCAATAAGTACCATTTGATTTATATCCGGTAACAGAAATCTATTCATGCTTTATCAGTTTAACCGTTCTACATGACGTAGAACCGGCCATAACGTGATGTCAAGAAGCGAAAAGATAAATCTGACCACTGTTTATCTTGGTTTGTCGGCAGATCACAACTGTTAGGACATTACTGAAACACTTGTTTCAACAATAAATCTTCTTATAGGTGAATTATTGCGAATTTGTGAAAAAACAAAGTGAGAACGGCAACTGGTTTTGAAATGTTTGTCATTTGTAGTTTTCTTTTGAAGCCGCGATGCTTAGTAGCCAGTGCCTACGTCTGGCAATTTTGGTACAAACCTTACAATGAGTGGGGTTTATTAGCCTGGCTCCATGGCTATGAGTTTAAGTAAAGTGTAACAAAGGTAAAGTACTAATAAAATGTAATAAAGGTAAAGTACTCCTCCTCGACTATTTTTTCTGCATGTATCCTCTGCCTAACCCGTCAGAAACTCATATGATCCTTGGCTAATCGACTAGTAGTAAATTTCAGAGTGGAGCTTGCAAACTTTACCAGTCTAACAGATCCTCGAGAACTGATCAGCCAAATCAGAGAGAAAGAAATTGCAGAGGATAGTATTCTTTAAAAATATAAATCATTTTTTTTAAAAACGCGGCGGCTGATCAGGGTCCCCACTGTTCAACCACTTTTGCCATAGCCTGACATACCGAAAATCGAAATTAGAATCTTCCATTATATAGTATGGGAGAGTTCATTCTGTCTGCAATGGGTTTACAGTATATTTGTATAGTCTTTAATATTTGTACTGTAAAAAGAAAGGGGAACATTTTAAAGGGAATAGGTACATTTTCAAAGGGGTGGGGTGGAGCAGCTCTGTCAAAGTTATTTTGCCTTCCCACTGAAAGGGGGGGGGGGGGGGGGGTGTACTCTAAAAGGAAAGAATTTGCTCCTCTTGGGAGCAGAATTTGCTCCTCTTGGGAGCAAATTCTTTCTTTTTAGAGTAGACCCCTTTTCAGAAGGGGTTTGGTTTACATGAACGAATAAGGAAGTCCACAAGTCACAAAAACTCTCTCTTGTACAAAAAAGGTGGAAAATCTAGCAAGTATAGCAAAGAGCAGATAATACAAACGTTCTGTGTCTGAAAAGATTATTTTCCTGCCTTAAGCATGTTTTTTGATTCTAGTGATAAACAAACATTGAAGGAACAGATGATCTATGTAATTTTTGACATTGAATGTAGATGAAATTTCACATACGCGATGATATGAACAGTATTGTAAGATATACAAGTAACTGGACAAAGTATTAATTTTCGGAAATTTTCTAAAATAGGCAAAATATGGGAAATGTGCAGTTTGTGTCTTGTCCCTGCACACCCACCTTCACGCAGTCTGATACACATGCTTTTTACGTGAGCAGTGTCAGAGGAATGTCTGATTTGACAGCACAGCTGATCTTTTTGCATAGATTGCATAGTCAGTGAGATACTTTTTTTTTCCTTGCGATATAAAACTTGTCTGAAATATAACTCTGTCGTCTGAAATGACACAAAATCAGAAAACTGTTGGGAAAAAATACAGACGATTAATTTTCCAAAGAAAAAAGACTGAATATTTCATAGAAATTGTCCCCTGTAGGGGATTATTCGCTCGTATTTTGAGAAAAAAGCAAACAAAACTGATGATATCAAACGTTTGTCTGCCCGAAGGAACTGCTCAGCGTAAAACAAAGGATTGAAGAAAAAAAAAGTAAAAAAAAAATAAAACAACAAAAAGACAAAAAAAAAAAAAAAAAAAAAAAAGCAAGGAAGCTTAAGAACTTACAGTACCGTAATAATCATATTAATTGGGACATGCAAGCCTGAGCAAACAGTGAAGATCCAGAATCCAGATTTCTGCCACTCATCGAGCAGTTTTAGATACATCCATTTGTCGTAAAATAGACTTGTTCAAATCCCATCATGTAAACATATCTATATAATTTTGAGCCCCTTAAACCCCACTTTTATATAATAAAACTGGGGTTTACAAAGGTATACATTATTTTTTCTATTTCTGCTTAAAAATATTGATTTTGGGTACTCGTTAGAACCGCCTCGGTTCTATTCACCCACAATCTATGTTTTGAGCAGAAATATGAAAAATATCAGAATTTTTATCTGAAAGCTTTCGGTTTTTGGTGGTGAAATTGTCTATACATTTAAATAGACGTGTTTTCGTAATGTTTGAGCAGAAATATGAAAAATATCAGAATTTTTGTCTGAAAACTTTCAGTTTTTGGTGGTGGAATTTTCAATATATTTGAATAGGCGTGTTTTCGTAATGGAGAACAAATTTAGTAAGGACGTAAAGTGTCCAAATATTTAGGGTATATACAGTACTTGACAAAGACGTACAAAATAATAATAATAAAAAAAATGGCGGATGGCATTCGACCATGGTTTTATACAATAAAAACTACTTGCTTGTCTTCCAAAAATAATTAAGAGGAAAAATTATCATTTTTATGAAAATGATTAGCTAAATAATAATTTGGAATCATTTTTAGTTCTTTGAATGTTGTAAAATGGTAAACACATTGTTTATTTAGGGTCGATTGTATACACTCGTACCATAGTATACAATACAAACGCTAAAATTTCTTTTAGGTCCACGTGATTCTCATTGGCCAATGTAATCAAAACGCGCGTGAGACGAAATCCAGGTAACGGCTATTTATAGCTGCGCTGTTCTTGTCGCTGTCACGTCAGTGTTGTTGATAGAGGGTTATCTGTAAAACCTGGACTGGGATATTTGGGACATTAGCAAATAGTGCAAACCCAGATCAGTCTGATCAGGACCTGCAATGTTTGCTTAGACTACAGGAAGTAAAGGGTTAAATGAAACAATTGTGAGTCCCCGTTCAGAACCATTTTCTCAGCCTACACTCATAGACAGTCGACCCACCAGTGCTGTCAGTACTTTTGATTGATCTAGTTCTCTGAAGTGATATTACTAAGACCATTGTAATCAGTAAGAAATAATCAAACACACAGTATCACAAAATTTTGCCCGAAGGAACTGCTCAGCGTAAAACAAAGGATTGAAGAAAAAAAAAGTAAAAAAAAAATAAAACAACAAAAAGACAAAAAAAAAAAAAAAAAAAAAGCAAGGAAGCTTAAGAACTTACAGTACCGTAATAATCATATTAATTGGGACATGCAAGCCTGAGCAAACAGTGAAGATCCAGAATCCAGATTTCTGCCACTCATCGAGCAGTTTTAGATACATCCATTTGTCGTAAAATAGACTTGTTCAAATCCCATCATGTAAACATATCTATATAATTTTGAGCCCCTCAAACCCCACTTTTATATAATAAAACTGGGGTTTACAAAGGTATACATTATTTTTTCTATTTCTGCTTAAAAATATTGATTTTGGGTACTCGTTAGAACCGCCTCGGTTCTATTTACCCACAATCTATGTTTTGAGCAGAAATATGAAAAATATCAGAATTTTTATCTGAAAGCTTTCGGTTTTTGGTGGTGAAATTGTCTATACATTTAAATAGGCGTGTTTTCGTAATGTTTGAGCAGAAATATGAAAAATATCAGAATTTTTGTCTGAAAACTTTCAGTTTTTGGTGGTGGAATTTTCAATATATTTGAATAGGCGTGTTTTCGTAATGGAGTACAAATTTAGTAAGGACGTAAAGTGTCCAAATATTTAGGGTATATACAGTACTTGACAAAGACGTACAAAATAATAATAATAAAAAAAATGGCGGATGGCATTCGACCATGGTTTTATACAATAAAAACTACTTGCTTGTCTTCCAAAAATAATTAAGAGGAAAAATTATCATTTTTATGAAAATGATTAGCTAAATAATAATTTGGAATCATTTTTAGTTCTTTGAATGTTGTAAAATGGTAAACACATTGTTTATTTAGGGTCGATTGTATACACTCGTACCATAGTATACAATACAAACGCTAAAATTTCTTTTAGGTCCACGTGATTCTCATTGGCCAATGTAATCAAAACGCGCGTGAGACGAAATCCAGGTAACGGCTATTTATAGCTGCGCTGTTCTTGTCGCTGTCACGTCAGTGTTGTTGATAGAGGGTTATCTGTAAAACCTGGACTGGGATATTTGGGACATTAGCAAATAGTGCAAACCCAGATCAGTCTGATCAGGACCTGCAATGTTTGCTTAGACTACAGGAAGTAAAGGGTTAAATGAAACAATTGTGAGTCCCCGTTCAGAACCATTTTCTCAGCCTACACTCATAGACAGTCGACCCACCAGTGCTGTCAGTACTTTTGATTGATCTAGTTCTCTGAAGTGATATTACTAAGACCATTGTAATCAGTAAGAAATAACCAAACACACAGTATCACAAAATTTTGCGAGCGACGGATCACAGCTCCAGATAAAGCCCCGAGGCTATAAAACTTTTTTTCATGCTCAACTCAACTGAGCATGAAATTTCACTTGGTTATAAAAATAAAAATACTAACAATTAAACTTGTTTCATGCTTAACTCAGCTGAGCATGCTCAGCTGAGTTGAGCATGAAAGAAGTTTTAAAAAATTTGTCAGTATTTTAAGATTTATAAGCAAAATAAATTTCATGCTCGCTGAATTTAGCATGAAAAAAGTTTTATAACCTCGGGGCAAAGACTACTTCTAACCAAAGAAACTACTGATACTTCTCTCATTTCCGCCACAAAAATGTATGTTGTGAGTACTCGTTAGAAGCGCATCGGCGAGGCGCTTTTAATCACTACCCATAGCATTTGTTTTCGTTGAAAAATAAAAAAAAATATTTGGGGAGGCGTTTCTAAAGAATGCCCACAACGTATATAAGAAAAGGAAATAAGAAAATTATTATGGCGATGCGCTTCTAATGAACACTTACAAAATACGTTTTCATGGAGAAATTAGAAAATATTCTTTGGATACCCCCGCTTTGGAGTTGGGGAATTATTATGAATTCGTTTTACGTCTCATTAAACAGTATTCCAGTCATTAGTCATATCGAGACGAAGGAAGACTAAGGTCCAAAGTCTCTTTCCTGTACAAAGGTGCCATCTCCAGCGGCATTGAACGCAGACATCGTTATGCGCAGGCAGGAAGCACGCTTGTATATGGTGCAAGTATTAGCTTTCACAAAAAGGCTTGGTCTACGCTAAGCACATAGTAAATGTTAAAGTTGATTTTAAAACGGAATAGTGTTGTTGTTTTTTTTTTTTGTTGTTGTTGTTGTTGTTTTTTTGTGTTTTTATTTTTATTTTTTTATTTTTTTTATTATTATTTTTTTTTACATGCAAATTTTGGCTATCGGCTAAATTCCATAATGCAAAATGTGAATTCGAATGCAAAATGTGTATTCGAGAGGTCTAAATGCGATCGCGTTTCGTTGGCCTCTGCAAGAATAACCTTCAGTTAAAAATAAGTACAGCTAATTTTACTTCGCTTTTTAGGCTTTACTCATCAAAACTAAGATCAGTAGTTAAAAAACAACAACATTTTTGTTATGCTCTCCTGGGAATACTTTAACTTGCGCTTAGCAATATCAATGCATCCATCAACTTTAAAATTAAAATTGTCAAAATTAATGTATATCCCATAGCCTTTGAAAAAGTGCTGGAATGTAAACATTTAAGAATATCTCCATAAGTGTAATGTGCCTTCTGTATATGTCGCTTTTCCTATAAATATTATTCTATTCTATTAAGTGCTCCAGCTAGCCCGGGTTTTAGTTGTTGACAACAAGCATAAGGGCAATGATGCATTGTGGATCAACAATGGATTCATTTCCTTGTCTCTCTTCGTCTCTGTGTAGTATACGCCTATGGGGCGTAGACAATAAGTAATGAAAAACATATCGTGTCAGGGTACCAACTGTCACCAATAAATACATTTGCTGCACTCCGTATGACTGCACAGATTGTTTCGGTTTCTCTGATCTCATATTCAGTGAGCATGGCCTGTTTTTCTCGCAGCGCGCCCCTCATAACTTCTTGCTTAACACCCAACTCAGACCTCTAGGCCTGACAAATCTGACAAGGTAATCCTTGTTCGGATGTGCAGATGACGTGAAGTGGGATCTTGTCGTCTCCTTGTGAGACAGACGTCACGGGGGTTTATCGAGAAAATGAGGACATTACTTTTTCAAGGGATTAGAGTGTTCAAATTAGATGCAACTATGCACGTTTTAACCCTAAACCGCTAATCACGAGTGCAGCAGACGACACTTTAATAATTCTTTCTATTTTTTTTTTCAGAAAAAATATGGCTTAACATTTTATGTGAATCGTCTGCTAGGCAGACGATTCACATGAAGTGTCAATCCTTATTTTCTCTGAAAAATGATAAAAAGTAAATGTCGTCTGCCATAATTTTGCTTGGCACTTTAAGGGTTAAGAGGACTTCAAGGTAGGAGTTGTGGGGAGTTCAGATAATAGCAACTATAATGAGACATTCCAAAAACTCAACAATTTGTCGCGTCACGGTATAAAGTATCATTAATGTGGCTTCTGCGAAAAGAGATCCCGATCAGTCTAGACGAGCCGATCAGCCTGTGCATCTGTGCAGGCTGGCAGGTCCTTGGCAATTAATCAATAAACATAGGTTACACGAACAAAAAAACAAACTTATCGGCGCCATTGCCACTTGTACTAATGAGCCGGGGCTCAGTCAGTGGTGGGTTGGGTGAGGCAAAAGTGTCGTGTGTCTTACGTCACCGGGGCGTCCACCGGAGATTGGCTTACCTGCTATCCTTGCGGCAGGTAAGGTTGGAGGAGCATTGTTTTTATTTCATCTGTTTCTTCACTTTCATTCACTTTGCTCTTTCTCCCCTATCCCTCTCTTTCATATCCTCTACTATCTCTTCTATCTCTTTTCTCCCTTTCTCCGGGAGACGATACAAAATGACCCACAAGGATTGACGTGTCGTTAAACCCAACATAATAGTAATTACCTACAAGGTTGCATGTGCGCTCAGCGAAGACTCAAGTCCACTTGTACCCCCGCACAGACTGATCAGTCTTTGATGTCCGCCTGAAGATGCTTAGCAATACCATGCGGAGACTCTAATCAGTCTGCATGTATGCGCAGGCCGATCTGAGTCTTCGCTGGGCGCACATACAAATTTGTAGAAAATGATGTGCCTCAGCGCAAATTTTGTCATCACTGAGGCCTCAGTTGCGTTTTTCTCTTATACAAAGCTTATGGAATCATATAGCATCCTGTGGGCTAAAACATGGCCCTGAAGTTTGAAAACATCGCAAGGGTATGTACGAGCCAATGGAGAAGTAAACTAATGAATTATTGAGAATAGACAAAATGCCAGTTTTATGACGAAAATCATGATTTCATGTTAGCATTAGCCAAAAAATATGACAATTTTTCTGACTTCAAGCCAAATTTCTTAGGCCGTCAAGTGTACGAGATACTGTATTGACTGATATAACCCAGGTAGCCCTTTCATCCATGCAGACCAGAACAGATACCTTTGCAAACAGTGTAGATTCAGATGAGACGAGCCGTAACTGATCTACTCTGTTTGCCATTCTGTTTTGGATTATGTCCTATCACCCCTATTTTTAACAATTGAAATGCCAAAATTCAAAGATGGAAGAGTCCAACTCAGAAACTAAGGGCTGAAAGGATTAAGACATAGTGTGATAAGAACGTCGCTTCGACGTCACCGCAACGCCACGGCAACATCAAAAGCCTGTGTGTTTCGGTACTTCTTTCAGCCCAAAACTACTGATTTTTCTCCTTTTTCCGCGAAAATGAACTGTGCGTTTTTTATCGCTATAGTGATTCAGATCGGTACCCACAACATATGTTTTCATGGAGGAACAAGTGAAACATTTATGTGGATAACCGCATATCTAGAGTTATGGTGTTTGCAGCGAAGAAACTGAAAGAATGCTAAAAACACATGTTCTATGTTTACAATAAGACCCGGAAGTACATGTTGTTTGAATAGGGAAGGTCCCAAGACATCTGCACATGTGCACAGGCTGATCTGGGCATTCGCTGTTGGCTTACGCGTTAGGTATTAATTTTGCCTGATTTTGTCTTTGAACCGGACGTTCAATATTATATATGGGTGGGCCCATGTGTTGAGGACAAGAAAAACCGAAACAGCCAACCCGTAAGCTGCAATCAGAACGGCTGCATACGACATTTTAGATATATTTTTAGAGTAAAAGCCTTGGCATTTCGTGTGAATGGTTTGCCTAGCAGACGATTCACATGAAATATCAAGTATAATTTTCTCTTAAAATAATAACAAATAGAATGTCGTCAACTAGTTTAGGGATTACAGTTCAAAAGGTCAAGAACTGCAAGCCCTTGACTCAGTTAGGGTCCTCTTCAAAGGACAAATTAAGCTGTATTAGTTGCAAATAGGAGTGGGTGGTCAAAATAACCAAGCCAATGATGTTTGTTAGTCAAACAGTGGAAAATGTAACCGTGTTTATTAGCTAATTAGTAAAATAACCAGTTTTGTTTGACAAACAGCTTCCACTATTTCCCGCCTTTGACGAAAGTTATTATTACTCCGGTGGGCGAAGAGGGAGTGGATGAATAATTTTGTAAATGTGATATGCTGAAAAATGGGGATCTCTTTTCAGACATGGGTATAGATTTCAGCGTAGCAATGAACCTGGGTTTATTTTTTTTTTACACATGTGACATGAGACCCCTTTCTCATGTTTCGGTGTCATGTAGTTTAGTTCCCTAATTAGTCTGGCCCCAGACCCTTTCTTTATTTTATTTTCTCTCTTTTTCTTCTCTTTTTCCTTTTTTTTTTTTTTTTTTTTTTTTTTTTTTTTTAGTGGACACAAAGCTTGTATAGCTTATAGAATTTTTATTTATTTCAGTCCCTTGGCTTGCTCAGCCAGAGGTAACTTGAAGTTGGATTAAAGAGAATCATGATCAAAAATGTAGAGAAAGAGAGAAATAGATATAAAACAAAAACGACTGGAGCCAGTCTATTCCCTAATCAGTGTAGATAAGGTAGATACACATTTGGATATGAAAAAAACTGTGTTTTGTTTTCTGTTCATCAATCTCCCTTGCCTATTTCTTCTTCTGATTTTCTTGTTCTGAGTTCATATCAGCATGCAAAGGCTGTATTTATTCGTATGTCATAGCTACAGACATTGTGTTAACCACAGGCCCCGATTGTGGGAATCGGAGTCAAGTTTTGTGGCATACTCTTTTTTCGAGTCCTTGGTATATATGACTAGTTTCAGAGGAAAAAAAAAACAACAACAGTATTTTGTTGAAAATTTGTAAGCTAAGTTCTTGAAATTTCTATTATCTAATTCTTGATCTTTCATACCGTTTTCCACCCAACCTATGCGGACAGACAGGCAGGATAAACAGTGTAGCCCCAGATCAGACGCCGCAGAACGCGGCGTCTGATCAGGATCTAAACTCTTTGCCACTCATCCAGCAATTTAAGACATATCAACAAGTAATAAAATGGGTTTGTTGAAATTTTAGATGACATCAGACAAATTCGAAAACTGATATTCTTAAATGTAGACAATTTTAGAGTAAATACGGGCCAGGCTCCATTGTGCAGTCGGCGCGTCTGACTGCAAATTCTAGGGTCGCAAGTTCGAATATCAGCTCAGCCTCTTAACTTTCGTGGAGATTGAGCATGGAATCATTTCTATGGTCATTCACCCACTTCCAATGATTCTAGAAGGGCAGTCGTCAGTTACCGGCGAGAATATGTGCACAAGTACTGATTTACCGCTTAGAGGACTAAGCATGCCCAGGAAAAGTTGAGTAGGTTAACTGACCGGATTGACATCACTTTAAAAGTGTTGACTGGGCCGTAAAACTCCAACTCCAGGGTGATACGGTATTTTGAAAAATAAATCTGACCTGTGTTGGAAAATATGAAACTGTAAAATATATATACAATATCTAGGCCGCGTGAAAAGGTGTCTTCGAACATGCGTGAAATGCACAGATTCAGATTCATCCCACGCATGCGCAAAGTCTCATCCGGATATTTGCTTTCCATTGATGCATTCTATAGTGTCCAATGATTCTTTAGCGGACAGCGAAGGTTCTTATCAGACTGCGCGAATGCGGCTCGCATATGCTTGAAGACACCTTTTCGCATGACGCGGCCCATATAAACAGCCGTAATGAATTCGACCACTTCATGCGGGCTGAAAAATGCCAGCAATGTTTTAGTTTCACAATCCCTGTCCTTTGACATGTGCAGGTCTAGCGTTATTAATGTAATATGTATAAATTTCATGATTCATATCCTTTCACACATTTTTTCTGTTTTCGTGGGAATAACCAACCTCACCATACTCAACAGCAGTGAACCCTAGACCAGCTTGTGCATTTGTGCAGCCAAGTGAAAACTTTCGATGCTCACCGTACACTTCTTGATTTCCCAGATGGTTGCAGTCAAAGATCAGGCGGGACCGATCTTGGCCATAGGCTGTGCGTTCATTCTTCATGTCATACAAGGTTTGTTAATATCATAACGGGGCCGCACTACGACACATACATATATGAGCCAGCGCACGACAAAAAAAAAAAAAACAAAAAAAAAACAAAAAACAAACAACAAACCAAAAGTACAAAAAAACAAAAACAAAAAAACAAAAACAAAAAAAAAAAACAACTACAATTAGACTTGTGCGACCAGCGAAGACTCAGCGAAGTCCTCGCTAATTGCACATGTCTTCTACAGCCTCTTGGCTATCCAAAGAGCGATAAACAAGACCCTTGCTATACTGGGTGGGTGTACAGGTTAATCTGAGTCTTTGCTAGTCACACAGGTCTTATTGTAGGTTTTATCGTGCGCTGGCTCATAAGCATATAGGCCTTTGCTGTTTGTGTTGAGGTTTTACGGCCAGTCAACCCAATGGGGTCATGTCGAGCGCGGCCAGTTTACCTAACCACACGTTTACTGGGCAGGCTTAGTCCCCTAAGCGGTTAACCAGTAGTGTGCACATTCTTTCACCAGAAACTGACAACTGCCCTTCTTGAATCCGCGGAAGGGAGAGAATGACCGTAGAAAATATTTCATGATCAATCTCCACAAAAGAATGTTGCCGACCTCGGCGAGGGTTGAACTCGCGACCTTCTGATCTCCAGTCGGACGGCGCATCCAACTGAGCCACCGAGGCCGGCTAGGCCTTTGCTGTGGATAGTCAAGGACCCGAGATTTCTTCATGCGCATGCGCGGGCTGATCTGAGTCTCCGCAGGGTTCATATTTTTCCACGTGTCAGGGGGTAGCATTATGTGGAAAAGAATCTTTGGGCTTCTAGGATCAATGTAGGCCCAGATCAGCCTGCGCATCTGTACAATTCTGTCGGGGTCTTTGTTGTTGGTCGAAGTATTCTGCGTTTCAGTAGACGAACAGTTTAGGCCCTGATCAGACAACGGATGTGCAGGCTGATCTGTGCCTTTGCTGTTCGCATGTATTTGAAATACCCTTTTTGCAGGGTCAGTCTTTATTTTCACAAGGCATGTATTTATGAAGACGACACTTTTAATGGTATTTTAAAGACTAAAAGCAAAAAAGCAACAACATATATTTAGTATTAGCTGTTGATTTAAAGCCTGATGTTTATTACCGTAATAACCCTAAGTATCGGGCCGGCAAGCATGCGCCAACGGCGTCGACCCAGATTAGACGCCGCAGAGCGCGGTGTCTGATCAGGCTCTACACTGTTTTCCTCTCATCCATCAGTTTTAGATATACCAGCAGATTGTATAAATGGGCTTGTTCAACTTTTATGACAAGTATGGTAATGAGTTATGGTGCCTCAGTATTTAGAGTAAATATGGTATTCCGTGAGTAAAAAGCATGCAATGTTAGATGATGCGCAGTGGCATTATGCATATTATATACGAACACCAAAGCCTGATATAATTATGTGCATGCGTGCTGTCTGGACATGACATTCGTTGTCCGCTTATGGAATTATAGAATACTGTTGTGTATAAAGACGTACAGAGAAGGTCCTCCTCAGTTTCCGCAGCCTGCATAAAGCATATGGAGCTTACCTGGTATTTTATTCCTGACCAGCTGAAATTGTAGATAGTAACAGTGGAGACACTGAACAGCCTGTGCGCCCTTACCTACCATTTCTCTGTCTGCGTTTGCATGTACACACAACTTTAGAAATACGAATGTCCCGAACAGAATGTAAAAACATTCAGTTGCTCGGAATTTTCCGGGCTTACCCGAAAAGTTCATGCAGTCATACTCCTAAAAACCCCAGAAATCCCTGTATAATATATACAAATTGGTATCTTTCTTACGGTGGTATTTTCATAACAGCTCGGGCATTTCCGTTGTGGATGGGATGTCAAAAGGAATTTTCGTAATTACGACCAAGTATCTTACAAAATGTGCCTAACATAAATTTATCCTTATATAAAGTTATCCTTACAATACTTTAAAATTTGAACAAGTCCATTTGACTACCTTGTGATGTGTCTTTAATGTTCTGGATGTTTGGCAAACATTGCAGGCCTTGTTCAAAGCTGCTGGGATCTGGGTCTACACTGTTTGCTCAGGCATGTCTGCCCAAATACAGTCGACTCTCGTTATCTCGACTTATCTCGAATAACCGCTTATCTCGAAGTGAAAATCTGGTCCCTGTTTTAACATGGAAATCTGAGGAGCAATATCTGTTCTTTTCCATAATATTTTCAGCCAAGCGGCATATATGCCACTTGTTTCAATATACAGTTGACTCTCGTTATCTCGAACTCGCTTATCTCGAATAACCGCTTATCTCGAAGTGAAAATCTGGTCCCCGCCTAAACATGAAAATCTAACAACAGGTAAAAAATACTGTGGAAAAGAGGAGAAATTGCTCCTAAGGTGCAATTTCTCCTCTTTTCCACAATATTTTCAATATATCTCTAACTTCATGAGTCCAATTACATATATATTTGTTAAATGTAGTTATACGAATTATTTTTTCCTCAGTTCTGCAAATCTGATATGTCGAAGTACGGATATCTCGAAGTATTTCAGAGAGTTCCTTGGAATTCGAGATAACGAGAGTCGACTGTACATGTATATCTCACTTCAGGAGTCAAACTGCATATTATTTTGTGAAATGTGGTTGTTAGATTTATTTTTTCCTCAATTCTGCAAATCTGATATATCGAGGTATGGATACCTTGAAGTATTCCAGGGAGTCCTTTGGGCTTCGAGATAACGAGCGTCGACTGTATTTAGGGTCAATACGATAGCCATGCGTACTCTATTACATCTATGACATTCATTTATACTAAAGAAGAAAGAAAAAAAACTGACAAATCTTTTGAATTTAGTAAGTAATAAACCCAACAATAAAACAGAAATGCATGCATAAAAAGTGTGAGCAGCTGTATTTCTGCTTAATACATAAATCTCTTCTCCATCTCTATCTCATTATTTATGTGACTTTTACTGAACAATTTTTCGCTCCACTGCCACATATTGAATGGTTTCGTTCAATGTCTCAATCTCGTTGGACCTCAATTGAGATTTGATGAGTTTGTCTACCAGTAAAACTCTTCAGTGCATGAAGATAAATACAGTCATCCTTCGTACGGAAGTTTTATGACAGATTAATATAAATTCGCCCAGAAAATAGTCCCAACATCTGGTAGTTTTGTTGTTTCCATTCGTTTTCGGATTAGCGAAGAGACATATTTTCTTGACTGTTTGGATTCCCCGCTTTTATGTCGCCGTTTCAATAAGACTTTTATTGCCTTAATCCGGTATTGTATCGACTTAGGTGTTTATTAGAAGATTTACGACATGTGAAAGGATTGGTGTCCGCCGTTTCTCCGGAAAGATCGGAAGAGGGAAACAATAAAACTTGAAATTGTGCAGTTTCACATAAAGCTTCGGTATATACAGAACAATAAATCTGTGATTTATGCAAGGACATTGTTTTCTTTCATGCAGCTTCATGTCTGTTTGTCTGCCTCAGATCCTATAATGTCGACGAAAAGTTGGGCACCAAACCATGCAGATTAGCGAATGCCAATTATAAGAGTAGACTGAGAAAAGCAAACACACCACCTCTGTCTCGGTAATTCGGCCGTTTAGACCGTGCCGCCCGTTCCCCTTGAGTTCCGATTAAATTGTTCACTGTTGTTATCTGCAGTTTTCATATTTAGATTGGTAGTTTGTAGCAATAGGTCATCACAGTCCCACCTACACACATGGCTTCAGGGGAAAGGTCTGATGCTTGAAATGATTGTGTTAAATTTTGCACTCAGCCTTTGGTTAAGCTATTAATTTCGCTATTTTCTCCGCGTTTTCTTTCTAAAGCAGTTTGTTTTGGATCTGCATTGTTTGGTCAGGCCTCTCTATCCGACTATTTAGGCTATACATTGCCGTACTTACCCTAAGATTTAAATGGACGCCACCATTTTAGGAAAGGGCTGCCAACTCTGCTTGCCATCTGTTCTCTGGCTATTTAATTATATTTGTCTGTCCTTCCCCTGGATGTTGAGAACTTGATGTGCATCTGATTGTATCAGTTCTTGGGTTCACATTTACTTTGTATACATTTGAGGATAGCTGTTTAGGGTGAATACGATATACTGCATCATTTCTGGGAGCATTTGACGTTTCATTATTATAGTAATACTGCCACAGTGAGTTCATCAGGAAAACATACCTATATAATTTTGACCCCCTTAAACCCCACTTTTATAAAGTAAAACTGGGGTTTACAGGGGCATACATTATTTATGTTATTTCTGCTCAAAAACATAGATTGTGGATCGACGAGGCGGTTCTAACGAGTATCCACAATCTATGTTTTGAGCAGAAATAAGAAAAATATCAGATTTTTTTTATCTGAAAAATTGCCATTTTTGGTGATAAAATTTTTAGTGTATTTGAATAGGCATGTTTTCGTAATGTGCAACAATTTTGCAACATGCTAAAAGGCAACGATTGCTCTAGAAGTGTTACAACTGGCAGCAAGTTTGCTCTAAAAGAAAACACTTGCACTAGAAATGCTACCATTGTTAGTTTTGATCTACAGACAACATTTGCACTAGAAATATTACAGCTGGCAGGAATTTTGTTTTAAACGGTTACATTTTCATTTGAAATGTTACCACAAGCATGAATTCTGCGTCATGCCTAATGGCAATAATTGCGGTTTGCCGCATGTTAAGTGACAACAATGGGCTAGTAGTGACATCATTCGAAGCGAAGTGTCCTTCCTTGCACAGGCACTGTTGCCACTACCAGGAATTTTCTATCAGCCTAAAATGAGAACTGCACTGTTAGTTTTACCACTCGCAGGCTAAGGACAGTCTCCAGTGACTAAATATTTATTCTTGTAATCCTGTTTGATAACCCACTAAAATAAAACCAAAATAATATCATGACTATAAAGGCTGGTCACTGGAGACTGGTGAGTTTTAGAGTTCTAGTGACCAGCCTTTATAGTCATGATATTATTTTGGTTTTATTTTAGTGGAAAATCAAACATGATTATAAGAATAGATATTTAGCCACTGGAGACTGGAACCAGTCTAGCTAACGACGTTAAGCGCTCGAGTAGTATATCAACAATTCAATTAGATAGTAAGCGACAATAATTGCTCAGCTAGTATTACCATTAACAAAAGCAGCGGTTTTGCCACATGTTAAATAGCAACATTTGCACTAGTACCGATTACTTAAGCAGCGATTTTACCACTGCTAACTGACAATTGCACTAGTAGTGTTCCCACTAGCAACAGATCTACTACATGCTACATGGCTACAATTGCACTAAAAGTGTACCACAAGTAACAAGTTGCACCAGAAGCGTCTCTTCCCTTGCAACAGTTCTGTCACATGAGAAATGACAATAAGTATTTACTTTCGTTGATCATGTACGTTAAATTGTAACTATGTGTCTTAATCATTATGTGTACACCAGAGGAGCATCAGCAGTGATTTGACTAGCAGCAATATTACTATGTGCTAAATAACAACAAAAACATTAGAAGTGTTGTCATAGGCAGCACGTTTGCCACATGCCAAATACAATGATTGCACTAATAGTGTTCTCAATAGCAGCACATTTCGCGACATGCTATATATCCTGAATTGCTTTAGTAGTGATTTCACCAGCGACCACCCTTGTCATGCTAAATAAATAAAGATGCCATGCCCAATTTTAATTGTCAACCAATCAGATTGCTTGATCTAGGTTGCTGATACAAATTCACATACTAAATGACAAACAGTGCAGATCAAGATCAGTTGGCTTCAGAAGCCAACTGATCTGGATCTACACTGTTTGCAAAGGCAGGGCACATCCAGGTTCAGCAAGACTAGGGTTATCATATGCTAAATGATGCCAGTTGTACAAGAAGCAGTTTGGCTAAGTGACGACCATTGCCCTAGCAGTGTAACCAACAGTAGCATTTTTGCCGAGTGAAATGACGATCATTGCACTAACAATGTGCTATATGTTAAGACAACATTAGTATTAGTAGTGCTATCCCTAGCAGAAATGTGGCCATATGCTGAATGACGACTATTGCTACACCATTAGCAGTATTCTCTTGCATGACAAATATCGACTTTTGGAATTATTGCAGAAAAAAGTGTAAACAGTAGCAACAAACTTGTAAAATGTTAAAAGACAACATGTGCTTCGGTAATGTTATATCTAGTAGTATTTGGGCCACAGGCTAAACGAATATCATTGCTATACAAGAATTTTACAACATGATTAACGATAATAATTGCACTAGTATCACTAGAAACACTCTTGTCACATGTTAAATTGCTACCTTTACACTTGTAATACTGCATATAGCAGCAAATTTGCCTTCATGTAAACGAAAATTATTTACTTGAAATGTTACCATTAGTGTTTTGGCACTTTGGTGCTAAGAGACAACAACTGCACTAGTGAAAACTGTTGCACTGTCTCAATTGAATTTTCCACACACTTGAGTAGTCCCAACCAGAGATTGTCCCACATACGTAAACAACAATTTTTACGCTATTAGTTTTCCACTACCACCAATTTTGCTTCATGTCTTAGGTGCGTAATTCTGCAATATGCTATATGGCAATAACTGCACTAGATTTCGTAACACCACCAGTAACAATTTTGTCATCTGAAACATGAAAATTGCACTAGAATGGCGGCACTTGAAACGACTTTGCAACATGCTAAATGGCAACAATTGTACTAGAGGTGATACCACTAATAGCAATTTAGTCATCTGTTAAAAGACAATTATCTTACTATAAATGTCAGCAGCAGCAGTTTTGTCACACGCTAAACGAAAACAAGTTAACTGTTTTGCCTCCTTGTAAATAATAACAATTGCACTGGTTTTTGAACAGCGATGCCAACAGTTGTACAAGTGGTCTTACTACCAGCATCCAAGCTAGCATTCTACGTAAATCTACATCGGGCCGTCATCGGCCCGTCAGCTACCCTGACGGGCCGATGACGGCCCGATATAGATTTACGTAGAATGCTGACTGGGATTAGCTTTGCCGTATGCTAAATGATAAAAAGTGTGCTCTAGTATATTGTGCTTCCGCTAGCAGCAATTCTGTCACATGGTGTAAATGACAAGAATTGCACAAAAGATCAGACCAGTTGGCTGTCCAAAAATCATTTATTCGTTCTGTTTCCGAAAAAGTGTTGTTGTTATTGTTGTTTTTTGTGTTATTACATGTCATTACCAGTTATTCTGTGCCTTGAGCTGGGGCCTTTCATATGAGCCAGCACATGGGAAAATGGTACTATGGGGCCATCGCTGTTCAAACTATGCGTAGTTTCGAGTCTCGTTTTAAATACAATATTTAAGCCAGGACATGAGAAACGGACACTTATCACAAAGGCAACTAGCAAATGCTCAGGTGAGCCTGCATGTCATGCAGACATGTAGTAGAGGCCCTGGGGAAGGGTTAGGCGAATAAAAATGTCTCTAGCCCAAATAGGGAACTGCCCATGCGCATTTGAAGAATCACAAACAGGAAAACAATAAGGTCCTTTTTTCGTGAGCCAACTCATATACGCTTTCGCATGTGCATTGCCCACAGCACTTTAGCGACCTTTCGTTTTCTCCTATCGCTGTTCCTTTGTTCCTTCTCTATTGTGCAACTACTGAAGTCAGATTCATTTGGAACCTTACTTAAACAATTTTTTGACAATCTGTTAGGTTTATTTATTTACTTGTTTACTTACCAAGAAATACTTACTTTCAATGGTCGCCTGATAACACCCCATTTAGTTTTAGTCCCTGTCTGCCTGTCTGAACATTCTTAATTTTGCCATTTGTGTGTATCGACTTTTTTGATTTTCCGAAGTACGATTTTGGTATGCTGACCTTCAAACTCACTATTTTATTGTTTTACTTATTTTTCAGTGCTGCTTTTATTGACTTGCAAATATATTAGTGATCCCGAAGCCTATATATAGCATGTGTCAAAGAACAATGGGGACTGTTGGTCACAATAATAAATACCCAAAATATGTCCCGGAAATAAGTCCGCGAATATGCAAACAACGAATTCTTTGCCAGAATGAAATAGCTTGGTGTTGTATGGTTTTAGTATTTATTTTCCGTTATGATTTATTACTTCAAGCGGATTCTTTAGTTACCGTTCTCATCATGGATTCTTTCATCGTATCTTTCATCTCCTTCTAACAATTTATAATATCCTATCACATCGCGCAGTCCTTTTGTGCACATGCTGCGTACAGTTGGTCACGGCAATTTATCACCATGTAATAAAAGTACAACAATGGTTCAATGAATAGACTGACATTGCGCACGATAAAGCGATCAACTGATGGATAAAATATGCAAAGTAGCCTTAATATGGTGGACATATGAGGTCATTTGATTGGTCAAACGAAGCGAGAAATCTGCACGGCTTACTAATGGCGGAAGCAACGGACGCCTGGGAACTTAACTCCGACGTGCACATAATCTTGGACAAATGATCATGCACCATGATATATGACTGTATTGGGCAGCTACATTTGATTTATCTGCAAATAACAACCGAAATCACTTAGGAATGATCAATTGAATTAATCTGAGCAGAAAGACGATAACTACTGGAAGAAATGCAGATAATTTCGTATTTTAACGGACCTTTTTTCGATAAAAAGAACCACAGAGTATCAGTCGGCATCTCCGACTGGTCATTTGATACAGTTAGCGACAACAGCGTTCCTTACCAATGTAATTATTGTGAGCATGCTGTGTGGTGATTACAGAGGAAACCGACACTAATTCCTTCATTATGCGTATTTAGACAACTGTCCACTACTTAGTCAGGTCTGGAAGATGCCTTGTGAATTTCAAATAAGAGCATTCGTTGCTCTTGAGTCAACCAAGGAATTGTATCTCCATGTATCTTTGAGAATTTCAAACCAGAGCGTTAGTGACTCTCAAGTCTACCAAAGAATTGTATTTTGAAAAGTTGAATTCCTTGAACTGCTGGCATTTTCGTCTTTGAGAATACAGTCGACTACCGTTATCTCGACTTTGCTTATCTCGAATAACCTATTATCTCGAAGTGAAAATCTGGTCCCTATTTAACATGGAAATCTAACACAGTTAACAAAATATTGTGGAAAAGAGGAGAATTTTCAATATACTTGACTCTCGCTATCTCAAACACTGATAACTCAAACTACTGCTTAAGCCAAACTAAACTTTTAATAATGTTGGTTCAGCTTTGCTTTATATATTAAATTCTTTACATTTCAACTCCTGTTTTCTCTAACTACTTTTATCTCAGACTGAAAATTATGGTCCCTTGGAGTTTGAGATAACGAGAGTCCCCTGTATTAAATTACTGTGTTTACCCTAAATATTGAGATACCTTAACTGCTTTACATACTTGCCCTAAACTGTACACAAGTCCATTTTACTACCTGATGAGAACGGCTGTCTGATATGTCTGAAAACTGCAAACTGTGCACACCGTAAGATTTCCAAATTATTCTGTCTTGATGATATCTTGCATCCACCGTCTCTAGTCTACTCCAAAGGGAAAGGGAGCAATTTTTTTTTTCCTTTTAAAGAAGACATCATTTTCAAAAGGTAGGCAAAACAATTTTGATAACGTTGCCTTCCCAGAAAGTGCATTCATTCTCTTAAAAACAGACATGGGGGTTCTCATTAGATTTTGCAGATAACTAGACTGAATTCAAAGTTGTCTTCGCTGTTAATTATGCCCCCCAAAAAAACATTTCTTTCTTCATGGCATGGCGTCAGACGTCTTATCGATAATCCGATCTTTGAAGCCAACTCAGAACAAATAATGTGCAACGTATAAAAATGGTCCGAATGCCAAATGCGAACATCGAAGGCCTAGATCAGCCTGCGCATCCGCGCAGTCTGATCAGGGCCTTCTCTCTTCGTAGAGACACTATACAGTGTTCGCTTATTCTATAAGCGGGTACACGAATGCCCTGACCAGGCTACGCGAATGAGTAGGCTTATCTGGTCCTTCGCTGCCCGCATATCCGTTGCGTACCATATAATTCTGATACCGCCTGCATATGTCCCCTTCATCAGACATTGATCTAGATAAACGAATAATGGAAATATCAATACTGCTACTGTTTTATATCACAGAAATTATGTCTAAAGTTCATCAGATGACACATAGGTTTTGATCTGTCCTCAAAAATGGGCGATTTTCAAGAAAGAATGTCCTCATTGTGACTTTGGTATAGATGGGTATGTCTTCAAATCCTGACATGGTAATAAGAATTATACAGTTTGTTCACCGTCCGAATATCAGATACTGTGCTCAACGAACTGAAAAACCTTGGTTAGACTGCTGCATGGTTATGCATTCTTACATTGTTCCAGGATAAACTGGTCGGTGTTCACCGCAATTAATTGCCATCGAAAGATGACAAAATTGATTGAATCGGAGAACAGAAGAGCCATCTGGGATGTTTGAATAAGTGAATCAGTGTTTAACCCAAAGTTGATGACTTTACTTCCCTCTGTAACTGCACAACGATGGGTCGGTCCTCAGTCTAAATGACGGCTTCCTCCTCAATCAGTATCAGATGGTCGGTGCATGACTATCAATGTTTGTAGTCGAGCTCAAAGTGATCCTGTTTGTGGTTTTCTTGTGTTCTGACTTCAGTTCGCCATAGAGCCCTTTGCTTTGTTTCATCACAGTGTTTTTGACTATATGTGTTTCACTGTGATGTTTCACAGATAAGGTAGACGACCGCTATGCGGACCGAACATATATTTGTGATTGGAGCTGCGTCAGAATTAAGGGTGAGGTTTCGCGCGAATAAAACTGGTTTAAGCCAAAGTTTGAGTTCCAAGGCAGTTCTTCTGTTGCAGTTCATCTTTGTTTGCGGTTTCGTATGTGGCCTTTGTCTTGCCTTTATTTGTTCCTCATCTTTCTTTCTCTTGGTGCCCCGGGAGGGCTGTTGTGGCATTTCCTAGGTACATGTATCTTCACTTCTACTTTATACTAGGGTACATAGTTTGAAGGAAGCCCATAGATTATTATTATTATTATTATTGAGTTGTTGTTGTATTTTTGCGGGGTCAGACTTCGAAACTTTACCAAAAAATGCTATTTTGTGGGTTTAAGGGGAATTGATACACTTTCAAGGGAGCCAAGTTTGTCAAAACTGTTTGCCTCCCTTCTAAAAAGGGTCAACCTTTTAAATTTTCATTTTACTTCACAGCAACTGGTGTTAAGTGCCGTGTGGCGACCGTAGAACGTCTCCCCTACTTTATCATAGTGCAACTTATATTTTCATTTTCTTTGGGATCATTGAGCCTTTTGTGGTATCTTTGAAAATGTAGTTTTGCTCATACATACGCTGGAGGGCGTTAGCGGTGTTGCAAGCTTCATTACTGCTTATGAAGAGTCTAACTAAAACCGAGACTCCCATTTTCTATCTGTAGTGTGTTCATTGTTTCCAAAGGCAAACTTTTAGATTTTTATTCTACTTTAAAAGGAAAGAATTTGCTTCCCTTGGGAGCAAATTCTTTACTCTAAAGGCTTGGAGCAAATTCTTTTCTTTTAGAGTAGATCCCTTTTCAAAATAGTTTGGCCAGATCTAACTGAATTTGATTTCAGACCACGTTTGACTTTTAATCCACTGCATGAATTGCGATATAACGTCCAAGTCAACAATATTTCAGAAGTTCAGAGACATTTCCTCCAAATTTGTGGGACTTTTACCCGACCCGATCACATGAATTCGGGTCCTGCTTAGTTACTAGCAGCTCTGCCATGGAGGCTTTAGGCAGCCCATCTATTTCGCGGGCCTCGATGGGCGGGGGCCATGCTTTCCGAATACCGAAAACTAGTGTATGACGATGACAGGTACAACGACAATATACTATCGTGCGCTTACCTGAGTCGGTTTTTTTTTAAGACTATCACGTGAAAAGAGCGTAAAGTCTATGTGTTATCTAAAAATCTACATCAAAGTGTACCTTATGCACAAAACGAAACATGCTTAGCTTGTAAATAGACGGAGAATGGATAAAAATAAAATTCGAAGTGGAGACAAAATTCAAAATGGCCGCGATCGCAAATTTTGTAGGCTGACGTCATAAGTTTCGTGATTCAACCCCTTGTAATTGGAATACTTGGCGTTATTGGCTGTTTTGTTGCTATTATCGGCACGGCAGCTGTGTCAACAGTCTCTGCCAAATCACGGAACGCTTATTGTTTTGTTTTTTGGGGTTTTTTTTTTTCAGGATAAGCACCGAACCACCCAAGTGTTTGTTGGGCCGTCACATTTTTGGGTGCACGCCACAGTTTTGGCTTCCATTTCTACCTGTTCACAGCCGTCACACAATTAAAATGCAATCGCAGCAAATATAACAGTACATGTCCATTAGGTACTGTATCAATAAATTGCAAACATACCAAATAACAATTTAATCATCATAAAAATAACTGCAATATACCAAAACCTGCTGTTGCACTAATGTAAACAATACCCCACCCACCTCCGACTGCGGCCAATTTTATGCAAAAAGTGCAGTTTTTGAATGATGATCATCAACTCCAGGACAATGCACTGGTCTGGAACAGTTGAAAATTTGACAGAGCGCCTACAGAATATTACTTTTAGCCAGAAATCAATACCTGTAAGCCATGTCGTTTTTGAAGATAAAATCCACAGAAAAGCATGCTACAATTTTTGACAAGGTAAAAACGGGTACCAGACAGAATTCAACAGTTTCGTATTTTACCTACACTGTTTTATAATAAGGTCATGTGACCTCAAGAAAAGTCTTTTTCTTCAGTGTTAACAATAACTGACAAGCATAAAATTTCAGTTTTGGTCAAAATGTGCAGCAAAAAGTTTTTTTGTTTTTTTTTCAGACTGGTTTCTAGCCTTACCCCTAGTTATTGACATTTTTCCAGGTTCACAAGTGCGAAACTGTGGTATGCACCCTTTGGTCACACACATGACTGGTCACATAGGTAGTCTATAATAGTGCGTCTGCACGCCGAACCGCTCCGCGGTTTGGGGAACTGCTTCGCAGTTCCCGTTGGACGCACTTATAAATGTTGTTTTGAAATTGCTCTCGACCAAACAAAACCGCGCAAAATTAGTGCAATTCTGTTGAGTTTAAATTATTGCTTAGTGTTTAGAAAGTAGCCTAATTATTCTCATTGCCAAAACATCTATATATAAAGAAGTGAAGCGAACGGTAGGCTTAAGTGCGAAAATGTATGAGCTTAAAACTCTGACGAGACATGACGGTCTAGCTATATGTGGACTCGCTTTGCTGGTTCTGACTCAATATACATGCCTCAGACATCCGCATTCATCCGCTGTTGTTTTGTGAAAAGTGCGCGCGCGTCAAACCACAGGAAATGACGTAATCATACCAACGTTCAACCGATTTAATATGTCACTGTGAAATATTTGACAACGGCATTTTAACGCCTCATTTTTATAAAAAGAAATTGTTCATCCTTTTTTTCGCATGTTATACTTCAAGTTTGGCATCAGTATGATTTTTAGTAGTATTTATTATTTTTATTTTTTTTTTTTTTTTAATCTGGGTCCAGTTGTTCAAAGCATGGTTAGCTTAACGAGCTCGTTAGTGATAAACTCATTAAATGTTGTAGCTAAGGATTGATATTTTTGCTGCAAAAATGTGAGTAGTGCAATACAAAAGCTACTCACATTTTTTTTTCAGCAAAAATATCAATGTATTTGCCATGTTTCAAGATAGAAATTTCAACGTCACTTCGTTAAGATTTGAACAACAGGGTCCAGGTGATTATCGCAATATTCAGGATAAACGTCTGAAATTACATTTGGTAATTATCATAATAGTTCGTACAACAACTAATCTAATAAAATGGCATGTGCAAACTGTGTAGACCACGACAAACTGTTCCTAGAGGAGTAGTATAGCCGTTTTACGAAGGATTTTGAAACAAACACATAAAAAAATTTAAGCAAATAAATAGATAAAAAAAAAAAATACATAATAATAATGATATATGCGTTTCAGGACATTCGTGCAATGTAGTTTAGGACTTTTACTTTCTAATTTCACGGGTCTGTCCAATAGAAATGAAGCGTTTATGCGTCATATTCAAACAATTCTAAACTTATTATCATCATCATCATTTTTATTCCAACGTTTTTTTTTAGAAAGCGATGGGGATATTGTGAACGCCTCCATCCGTCCGTCCGACCAACCGTCCGACCGATCGACCGTCTGTCCGTCACGCTATCTCCTCCTAAACAACTGGGCGTAATTCTACCAAACTTGCTACATCACTTCCCCACATGGCAAGGGTATGCAAGAGCAACATTATTTTTAGTGCATCCGTCCGTCCGTGCGTCCATTTGTTCGTCACGCTGTCTCCTCCTAAACCACCGGGCGGAATTCAGCCAAACTTGCTACATCACTTCCCCTTATGGTAAGGGCGTGCGAGAGCAACATTATTTTTCTTTGCGTCCGTCCGTCCGTCCGTCCGTGCATCCGTGCGTCACGCTGTCTCCTCCTAATCCACTAGGCGGAATTCAACCAACTTGCTACATCACTTCCTCTTATGGTAAGGGCGTGCGAGAGCAATATTATTTTTCTGTGCGTCCGTCCTGTCGTGAGCCCGTTGTCCGTCCGTCTGTCCGTCACGCTATCTCTTCCTAAACCACTGGGCGGAGTTCAACCAAACTTGCTACAGCACTTCCCCTAATGGTAAGGGTGTGCAAGAGCAAAATTATTTTTCCGTGCGTCCGTCCTTCCGTGTTACCGTCGTCCGTCCATTTGTCCGTCGCGCCCTCTCCTCGTAAACCACTGGGCGGAATTCGACCAAACTTGCTACATGACCTCCCTTCATTGTGAGGCTGTGCGATCAATCCCGTTTGTCCACCCGTCCGTCCTTCCGTTGGTCAGTCATGCTAATAGCATCATTAGCAACGAACGTAGGGATTTGCGATGGCGCGCCATCGATTGCGCATTCAAGTTATTTTTATTATTGTTTTATTCATTTATTTTTTTACTGCTACTTCTACTAGAAAATAATAATAATTTTATACCTGTTTGAATGTGGCACAGTGAATGCTTCATTTCTCCTAGACAGACCAATGATAACTGAACGTAAAAAAAAAAAAAAAAAAAAAAAAAAAAAAAAAAAAAAAAAAAAATGCCGGCCTCGGTGGCTCAGTTGGATACGCCGTCCGACTGGAGACCAGGAGGTCGCGGGTTCAACCCCCGCCGAGGTCGGCAACATTCTTTCGTGGAGATTGATCATGAAATATTTTCTACGGTCTTTCTCTCCCTTCCGCTGATTCAAGAAGGGCAGTTGTCAGTTTCTGGCGAAAGAATGTGCACAATACTGGTTAACCGCTTAGAGGACTAAGCCTGCCCAGTAAACGTGTGGTTAGGTAAACTGACCGCGCTCGACATGACCCCATTGGGTTGACTGGGCCGTAAAACCTCAACACAAACAAACTGAACGTAAAAGTCCTAAACTAGATGTAGAGAAGACACATTGTGTGAATGTCCTAAAACGCCTATATTATTATTATTAGTTTATTTTATTTTTATATTTTTATCTTTTTATTTTTATTTATTTTTTTTTTTTACTTAAATTTGTTTTATGTGTTTGTTTCAAAATGCTTGGTAAAACGGCAAACAGTTTTGATAGTAGCAGTAGTAGAAGTGGTAGTAGTAGCAGTTGCGGTAGCAATATTAGTAGTGCCGCATTTACCCTAAATATTCGGATAAACTGATCAGAGCAAATAGTGTAGACCAGGGTCCGAAGGAGTAACTGGACGGTTACTGGACATATTCTTTTACTTTTAACCCTTAAACTGCTAATCACAACAAACGTTGTGTGCTTTGTCATCTTCTTGTGATTTTAAAAGTCATTTTTGCAAACAGTGTGAACCCAGATCAGACTGCTCCTCTAGGAGATTTCTGATCAGGGTCCACACTGTTTGCCTGTATGCAACAATAGGTTTGAAAAGTTAGCAAGAATATTCAGCAGACGACATAAACAGACGACATTTTCAGATGCTGGTTTTCTTGGTATTTAAAGGGTTAATCGTTGTGATCGTATGTCACAGTTAGCATAATAACAGACTAAAGTATAATCAGACCATTTATGGTGGTGGTTATGGCGGCGGTGGTGGCAGTGGCGGAAGCAGAGGTCGGAAGGATTACAGTCTTTCAAACGTATTTCAGTTCCGTCGAGTCCGGCCGCGATGTGTGTTTGTGCATTCATTTTTCACCTTGCAGGGAACATGCATCCAACCCTTTCAAAGATAATAGGGCTCTGGGGAAGACCCTTTTAGAGCTTCATTAGATCATCCGCTGTAATTTAACTTTGGCTCAGCCCCGACACAACGCCGACCGATATTCTATACGTCGGCACATAGATCTTGCCCTTTTTGCTACCGAACCCTTTTTGACCGCAGTGCATAGACATTTAGTATTATCTAGTCAAACTAGACATATTAAAATTGTTCCTTATTGTCCACACAAAACAAGGCTTAACGTTTTATTCAAAACCCTAAAGATGACATTTTGAATAAAATGCCAGGCTCTGTTTTCTGTAGAAGATAATGGTGTTGTTTTTAAATGTTGTCTGCAGATATTTATATTCAGTAGGTTAAAGGTTAGGGCATTTCGCTGCTTGTCCAATTTCTGGCTTATCTCTCAAAAGTCCACTTCTTTAGACAGAATATTTGATATATAAATATAAAAACAGTTGTAAAAGTTTTCCTGTGTTCTATTATTGATTAGAGCTGTGAATTTGCATGTTTATGGAATATATTTTATTCACAAAGGGATATTTACTCTCTTACTGACAATAAAAAGAAGCTATTTTACTTAATTACTTGACATAAAATAAGTTGAAGGTCTCATCTACTGACATATAATTCTTTTGGTGCAATAGAATAGCTGAGAGAGAGAGAGAGAGAGAGAGAGAGAGAGAGAGAGAGAGAGAGAGTACCATTTACTCTGCTAAAATTGAAGCCGGTTACCATTATAAGTTCATGGAGTGCACCACTTGCCGCGACAACTTATTCGTTGGACCAGTGTCTAATTATTGAAATCCACCAATGTCTTTGTTCATTTATTCATATACATGAAACATTTGTGTCACAAATGAATCATTTGTTATACATACGAAACACTTGTGGTACATGTATATGCGCATTTGAATCATTTGCGCTATATTTCTGTTTCATATGAAACAGCTATGGTACATAATAAACATCTGTGGTACATATGAAACAGCTATGGTACATAATAAACATCTTGGTATAGATGAAACACCTGTGGTACATAATTAACATCTGTGGTACAGATGAAACATCTATGGTACATAATAAAAACCTGTGGAACAGATGCAGCACCCACGGTACATAATGAATATATGTGGTACAGAAGAAACACCTAAGGTACATAATGAACGTATGTGGTACAGGTGAAACACCTTTTGTACATAATAAACATCTGTGGTACAGATGAAACACCTATTGTACATAATGAACATCTCTGGTACAGATGAAACATCTATGGTACATAATGAACATCTGTGGTGCAGATGAAACACCTGTTGAACATTATAAACATCTGTGGTACATACGAAACACCTATGGTACATAATAAACATCTGTGGTACAGATGAAACACCTATTGTACATAATAAACATCTGTGGTACATATGAAATACCTATGGTACATAATAAACATCTGTGGTACAGATGAAACACCAGTGGTACATAATAAACATCTGTGGTACAGATGAAACACCAGTGGTACATAATAAACATCTGTGGTACAGATAAAACACCAGTGGTACATAATAAACATCTGTGGTACATATGAAACACCTATGGTACATAATAAACATCTGTGGTACAGATAAAACACCAGTGGTACATAATAAACATCTGTGGTACAGATGAAACACCTATCATATAAAATAAACACCTGTGGTACATAAGAAACACCTATGGTACATAATAAACATCTGTGGTACAGATGGAACACAGTGTTTTGCGCATGTTCCACACAGGGCAAAAATTTATATAATTTGTAGAAAATGCAATGCCGTTCTTATATAGGCCCATTTATTGCCAAAGGATTCAGTGCGCCAGGAAATGTTTGTAATGGATTGTAAAGGAAATGATCCATTGTTAAAACCGAATACAAGTAGGCCTATATCTAGCCTTTACCGCTCTGTGAGCATATTCAACAGGTGACAATTTGGATTCTTATTTTTTTTTTTTTTTTTATTTATTTATTTTTTTTTTTCAAAAATAGGCATTGACATTTCATACAAATTGTCTCCTGTTTGCATTAAATGTCAAATCCTACGTTCAGGGAAAAATAGCAAAAACATTTTAGAGTGTCGTCTACTGATTTTTTTACCCATAGTACTAACAAAGTATAGACAATGGCGCCAGCTTTTGAGAATACTTTAGAACCTCTCTTTTTTTCCATTGCCGATAGATGTTGTTTGTGAAAATATAGAAGATTTGAAAGATGAAAGAAAGAACAAAAGATGGCATTAGGCGTGTGACTATAACAGATAAGCGACTATTTAGAAAGCAAAAAGACAATTCTTTTAACAACTGTTAAACGAAATACGTCGGAGTACAGAAAAACCTCAGTAACGCCATCTGCAAACATCCAGACGACTCTGCGCATGCGCAGCCTGATTTACATCTTCGGCGTTCGCATGCAAATAATTCGAACTTATTGCAGTCCAAGTAATGAACAGCGAACGTGCAGGCTAACATACGCATATTTGCATGTTAGCCTGAACCTTCGCTGTTTGCACATACATGTCTTACGGAGGTTTTCTGGGGGTCCACTCCGAAAAAGGTTTTTACGTGTTATAATTAAGACGCCTTGTCGTCCATAAGTCTATCAATATAAGCTGACAGGGACAATATAGTTATCTATCAAGCTATGCTTATCTAATTCCTCTGCAAATTCCATAAGAAGACGAGCAGAGGAAGAAATCGATCTAAGAAGATTCCTGTTACAGACGTAATGGTATGTTTCTGTCATTAAGAAACAACCGACGGCCATTTCCTAATTAATCCTCAATGTCCCAATACCATCCGCCACATTTTACTTGATGTTTGGTTACGTGGCAAAATCACCCTCATATAAGAATATAATAATTTTAAATCGGAGCGGCCATTTACTTTACTTCTCACCCACTGCCACAGGCAATAATAATAGGTTTTTGCAAACAGCATAGATCCAGATGAGACGGCTCATAATGAGCCGTCTCATCTGGATCTACGCTGTTTGACGTTCAGTCTTTCAATTTTACACGTAAACCTCTTTCCAAGCAATAATTTGTTAAAAAAAAAAAAAAAGACGACAAATTTCATCTGAAATTTGGCAGCGGAAGAGTTAAAGAACGAATTGCAGACGTTATAATGGTGGAAGAGCGAACAACAACAACAACACTCTTAGTTTAAACATATTTTTTTTTCAACACTCTCATGAGTACAAACAACAAATAACGCATTTTATAGGATTGGAACGAAAGCAGTCTGCTTGTTTGGTTCCTCTCCCTGATTTAAATGTTCTGCATACTGTGTGGCGTAAAAATCTCTATGATCAAGCATTGAAACGACTTTTACAGTATATGTCGAACAAATATTATGTCATGGTTATTCGATAGATCTGATAATCTAAACTCTACACGTTTTAGCCAACAGAGAGAGAGAGAGAGAGAGAGAGAGAGAGAGAGAGAGAGAGAGAGACTGTGTGGAGCAATCATTTCGTGTCTGGATGACGACTATTTCTTAACTCTAGAGTGAATAATATTCTGTCTTTGGTTTCTCTCCTAATTAGAAAATGCGGGGAAAAGTTATGGTAAGGACTTAAAATGACTTTGATTCCCAAATATATTTGTGTACTTCTTCAAATATGATTGTATTTGTCTGGGTGGACAGTGTGCCGTCCTCAAATAAAAAAAAATAAAATAACGTTCTTATAAACCTTGTTGTGGCTTATAAGTATTAACTTAGCGGCCAGAAAGTCCATGTAAGTTACATGGGGTTTTCACCGCGCTATCAAAATTTATCAAATAAAGATTCTCGTTAACTCCAGATATGGAGTCCGGTCTCGGGGACTCCTACTTTTCAAGGAAATCTAACAAAATTACATAGTAAGAAAAAAGCTTTGGAACTCCTATTGTTAAAGTGCTTTTGAGAACCCTGAAACTACCAAAGTTGTAAAATTTAAATAACAACTTGCTGTTGTCCTTAACTGTAAATAGCCTTTTTTTTTTTTTTTTTTTTTTCAAATCGCTTTTGCCACTTTTTTTTTTTTTTTTTTTTACTTTTTACTGTTATATGCACTTACAGTCAACAGTCAATAGCCAATTTATTTATTTTCCTTTTGGGTGGGGCGGTGGGCGAGGCTATTTACGGTTTACTATCATAATAAATTCTTATAAAAATGGTAGCTACTTCGTGAAAAATCCAGATTTATATATGAAAATATTGCATAGTAGTCAACATAGGCCAGATAAAAATGAAGTTTCATTAATTTAGAAGTGGCTCGGTAGTTGAGTGGTCTAAACCTTCGGGTTGGAAATTCACTGGTGCTGACTGATATTGATCATATAGTTGACAAAAGTTTAGTAAAATGGTAGTACTTTATATAATATACTCGGCTTCTTTCGCCATTCAGACTGACCCATCACAAGTTGTTGTTGAAAATTGCGTCAATAATTTGAAATCTCCTTCAAGCATAAACATGTGCTGTATAAACTATGATATGGTTTTCCTAAAACGTGTTTTAATTCTATATACCCTTCAGAATTTTCGGGAAAAAGAATGACAAAGAAGATGTGTAGAAACTGTACAAATCTCTCTCTCTCTCTCTCTCTCTCTCTCTCTCTCTCTCTCTCTCTCTCTTCAAGTACATCGTATATCCAAATCTTTGTTCACTTCCGTTAACGTAGATAATCACAGATAACGTAGATAACTCCATTAATAGTCGTAACCCGTCCAGCTGAAACGGCTTGTAACGAGCCTTCTCATCTGGATCTACACTGTTTGCCATTCTGTTTATGATTTTGGACTGAAATCCCTATTTGTATCAGTGTACCTGTCAAAATTCAAGAATGGAAGAGTCCATTTCAGAAACTCAGAGGTGAAAGTGTTAAATCATTTTAAAAGTTCAATTAAGGAGTTTCTTTTCATGCGCAGTGCATCCACAGCGTAAAATTCATCACTTCATTAACACTTAGCATGTTGGGTAAAACTTTCAGCAGACGACATACTCAGCTATGTTTAATTATTTTCCTCAGAAAACAAATTCGACATTTCATGCAAATTGTCTCCATTAGAAACAATTTGCACGAAATGTCAACTCCTGTTTTCTGGGAAAAATAAGAAAAATATCATGAATTTGATGTCTTCTGAATTCGCCCAGATAGTGATAAAGATTAACTTGATATGTTTTCTATAATTATGAACTGTTCAAAATATAATTAAGTACTTGCTGAACAGCTTTTTAATCAGACAGCAGTCGGATCGTAGACAGTATTAACTTCACATTTGCTTTAAACAATATTACATTAATTCCAGTTTACGCATATACGTGAAATGAGTACGATATCAGTACAATAGGTTCATAAAAGCATCTTGTTAAAGCTGCCAACGGTGCTAATAATAATAATAATAATAATAATAATGGTAATAAATAATAATAATAATAATAATAATAATAATTAATCAAAGTAATAATAATAATGATTATAATAATAAAAGTAATAACGATAGTAGTAGTAGTAGTAGTAGCAGCAGCAGCAGCAGCAGCAGGTAAATGATAGAAACGTGTCATATCCAACTGTTCTCTTCATAAGAAGTAAAATCAATCTTAAACCATTGATTCAGATATTACTTAAAACATGCCGTGTTTGATAATCTCTAGAAACAAAGCAAATTTTATAGCTTTAATCACAGAAATAAGTAAGAGATAAAAATGCGCCACGAAGCAAAAACTATTGGCACATTCCATGAGAAAAAAAGTTCATTTTTTATAACCTATTTTAACCTTTATAACCTGCTAAATTTAAACATCAGCAGACATTTCTATATTTCTGCAGGGAAAAGAGATCTTGAAAACACACACACACACACACACACACACACACACACACACACACACACAAACAAACAAAAGCAAAAAAAAACATGCATTTTGATGTCTTTATTCATTTTATTTATTTATTTATTTATTTATTTATTTAAACAATGTTTAAAGAGGATGACACAATTAGCTATAAATAACTATTCTACCTTGTGGTCCTCTAACTAAAATTTATATACATATATACAACAAGACTTAACTAACAGCAAAGAAATTCATGGGATAAAAGTAGCTTGTAGCGAAGTGAATGCTTGTATAAAGTTTTTATCAAATAAAAGTGCTAACAGGTA
Organism: Anodontia alba; assembly: GCA_964016985.1. Taxonomy (NCBI): domain Eukaryota; kingdom Metazoa; phylum Mollusca; class Bivalvia; order Lucinida; family Lucinidae; genus Anodontia; species Anodontia alba. The sequence continues at coordinate 58,028,419 of OZ024836.1, read as the reverse complement.
TGTGCAAGTGATTTAAAACCAAACATAGCACTGAATTATATCAAAGACAAATCTGTATGTTATCACAGTTTTTGTAAGTGCTTTAAGATTTGACGAGCGCATAAAACCAATATCTAAAACAATTATGCTAGGTCATAAAAGCTCTCAATTCAGTTACAATAACGGTTTCAGCGATAATTTTACACATGGTATATCATTTAAAATCATAGTTAAAGACATTTTATAAGGGTTAAAATGTTGCTTTAAGAGACTGCTTAAAGGTAGAGAGTGACCCCGATGTTTTTACTGTTTGAGGTAGAGCATTCCATAGTCTTGGTGCGGAACACGAAAAAGAGCCATCAAAAAGTGCTGTCCGTGCTTTCGGCACATAAAGTGAGCCATTTTCTGATGACCTGAGGTTAAGAGTGTGTACCTCGGATACTGGTTTTAGAAGTTGTGTTATATATTCAGGGGATAAATTATTTATTGCTCGGTATGTCAAGACAGCCTTATTATATTTAAGTCTGTCCGGAATTGACAGCCATCCCAGCTGAATGAACATATCTACTGATGGGGTATCGTAATTTGCTCGCAGGCTGACCCACAGGTAACAGAGCCATAATCAATATAAGGAAGAATATACCCCTGATAGTAAACTTTTTGAATATGTGTCGGTACATACGTTGCTAACTGGCGTAATAGAGATATTTTAGATGAGATAAGGGAGCATAAGTGGTCTATATGGGCAGACCAAGAAGGGTGTTCATCGATATAAACACCAAGGAGTTTCTGTTTACTAACGGATTGAATATTGACATCGTCAGCATTTATCTAAAATTTATTTATTTATTTTGAAGAAAAATACATTTTAGTCCTATTCAACCTGTAAATGTATTCATAAGCACCTTCTGTCACCTGATTCATCCTGACAATGGGAAGTTTTTTATTTGTCTTTAAAAAAATGAATATCTAATTTAATATGCATTGGTAACGAATGAATTGAGCCGGGCACAGCATTTGCTACAACACTCTATGAGAATCTGGATGGGTTTATTGACTACTGATTCATGGCCTTTTTTTTTTATTATTGACTACTGATTTTTTGCCTAAAATTCAAGTTTAGTTACTGATTTTTTGTGATATAGAATTTAACGCTTGAGCCCCCAAAAAAACAAAATATACTGATTTTTGTGAAAATAGCTATCGATTACTGATTAAAAGGCTAAAATTTTAATGATTAACGATTATTGTACCCCACATCCAGACCCTCCTGCATGTGCGCCCAGCGAAGACTCAGATCAGCTTGCGCATCCGCGCAGTCTGATCAGAGTATTCGCTGTCCGCATGAGGACGCTTTGGATTCTTGACTATCCACAAAGTGTCCTGCGCATGCGCAGGCTAACCTGAGTCTTCGCTGGGTGCACGTGCAATATTGTAGGAAAGTCTGTGTCTTGGCTCAGTTGTTCTATTTCTATAACTTCAACAGCCAAATCTGTTACCTTTGTATGGAGAGTGCTTTCATATTGCATAAACAGAGAAAAACTACCAATATATATTTTAAAGTATTAACACATTCTCCTTTGTGGGTGATTTTATGCCTTTATAATCGTCTGTATTTGCGTGTTCAGGACGATTATGTCTCGAAAACCTTCAAACACTTAAGTATGGGCCAAGTTCAACAGACGTTAAATATTACCAATAGAGCTGAAGAACTATGTAGATCGTGCCACGAGAAAACGCTTCTTTTTACTTATAAAGCCAATTTTAACTTTTAACTTGCTAAATTTAAACATAAGCAGACATTTTGATTTTTCTCCAGAAAATAGAACCCTTGACAAAACATGCATTATGATGCAGATTTAGTCAAAAACGGACGAAACGTAAGAAAATTGTCAATGTTTGAAATTTTAAAATTGTTTTATTGGCGCCGCCATTTTGAATATCTAATGAGACTTCATGAGATCCTAAAAGCCTTACTAAATTATGCAAAACCCGAATAAATAATATGTACTCTAATATTTTAGCCGCTAGAGTCTATTTCTGTATACATGTATATAGCTTCTCAAGCTGTACATTGAGTTTCGTGAAAACCGCGCTCTTTTCTGCCAGAAAGAGGATTTTATTTAAAATTCTGAAATGTTTAGAACATCATTAACCTTTACCATCCTCTGGGCAAATTTAGCAGACGAATTATTAATAATGTTTTTCTTATTTTTCCCAGAAAACAGGTTTTGATAATTTATGTAAATTGCCCCCTCCGGAGACAATTTGCAGGAACTGTCAAAGTCTGCTTTCTGGGAAAAATAAGAAAAAATATAACCAATTATTCATCAGCTGATTTAGCCCAGAGAGAGGTGTGGTTAAATATTCAAACTATCGGCGCCCTCGAACAACATTATTTTTCTTATTTTTTATCTGATTTTGACCAAACTTGCAGCAAAATGAATGCTCTGCCAAGATCTTCCATTTCAGTTGCATTCTCCTCCAGTGTTGCTATTCTCTTTAACCTGTAAAATTTAAATACCAGCAGTCGATGTTTTATTTGTCCCGGGACAAAGATTTTGACATCTCATTCCAGTTTTCTCCTTTTCTAAAAGCAAAAATAAGACAAATATCTCTAATTTGTCGTATGTTGGTTTAGCCTGGTGAGCTCTAAAAGTTAATAACAAATGTATATATTATACGACACAATCCGCTCAGTTAGCTAAGAGCAAGGCTGATCGGGTCCTTTACTGTTTCGGTGTGACGTAAGTTTCCTTTTTCTCAAGGGTATCTCATAAAATATGTGTTATATGATGATTCAAACGTTTAAAAGTCACGATAGAATGAAACGATAAAATCAATAGTTAATTGCTCCGAACAACAATTTTGTAATAAAACCAACTGAAAAGACACAATTTTCGTCTGTGAACAGAAAATCATAATATTTGTCCTACTGCTGTGTTACAAGGATAAGTTTGCATTGTGCTCAGTTCGAGAAAACAATTTTACACTTTGGGACCACGGAAATTTGTTCTAAATATGGGCAGTTCGAGCCACTGAGGGCAAGTTAGGGCGGGAGGCAAGAGTGGATGATTTAGGGATGTCTTTTCTATCTTCTATAAAATAATATGTTGAGTGTTCTCATTAGAATCGCATCAAGGGGGCGATTCTAATGAGTACAAAACATACAATTTCATGATACAATAAAAAAAAAAATCCGTTTAAATATCCCGAAATATTTGTTTCCTTAGGCTATCAGAAGCATTCCCTAGGGAGTCAAAAACGAGTTCGAATCAAGCCATGGTAAACGAGCCATCAGTTTTTCGAGTCATTGAATTTTTACTGAACAGAACAGAACATGTTTTGTGTGCACAATGGTTTGGTGGACACTCTGATCATGGTTACAATATCACTTTCCGGTCTACATGTCTTTCTGTATTTCTTCTAGAATATATACATTTGTATATATCTTTAGTGCCATGTGGCTGTCGTACTTCACTATAGTGTAGTTTATGGTTTCTGGTCCTTTTTTGATCATTCGGCCCATTCCGGGATTTTTGAAATTTTATGTGAGGGTCACTGATGAGGCCTAATGGATCGAAACTAGCTAGTCTGGTCCAGACAACTTGACACGTTACGAAAACACGCGTATACAGTTTTGACCCCCTTAAACCCCACTTTTATACAGTAAAACTGGGGTTTATAGGGGTATACATTATTTTTTTAATTCTGCTCAAAAAGGCGAGGCGGTTCTAACGAGTACCCACAATCTATGTTTTGAGCAGAAAAATGAAAATTACCAGAATTTTTCATCTGAAAGTTTTCATTTTTTGGTGGTAAAATTATCAATATATTTGAATAGGCATGTTTTCGTAATGAATTCGGCTGTTTTCAGTTCTATGAGTGTATTCAATGCTCTCAGGGTCATTCTTTTAATGTTATATATCAAGTGGCATATGCACATTTATAGAAAATACAGATATCTCTAATAAAGCAGATATCTCTATTTATGAACTTGATTATTTTCGATTTTTATTTTCAACAAATAATCAATACTCCCTTGCTTAAAAGGTTTTTTGACATGCTTGATGCTTAGCAAACTTCAGAGTATCCATATTTTTTAATTGCAAGGGAGGTAATTTTTAAACAATGGGGACGTTTGAAGACGTATAGTGGCTACACTAACATTTTTATGCATTTTCAATATACTGACATTTACCACAACTCGGGACTTTCGGTAGCCGATCGATGCGAGGCCCTAAGATTGGAACTGCCGACTTTCTGCCAGATATCGGTGTGTTATGGGCATGGGCACACAGTGCCGGGAAACCGGCTCTTGGAACCGTTTTGGGGGGAGCCGGGAAGCAGTTTGAGAGCCGGTTACAGCGACTATGAAAGAGGCGCGGTTATGGCGTATTGGCATAACGGTTCAAACTTAATCCAGACAGGTATCCCCTGATGAGCCCGCAGATTGGATGAAACCTAATTCAGGTGTTCATGCTCCGCGTGTATGGGCGCGAAATGCGCCGTCCGCCATTTGCTCCCCATCCAACAATAATCGTTCTTGGTATACCAGTGCCATCCAAAACAAACTACCGATAGCCGACTGAATCATTGTACAGAATCTCCGGATACTGCAGAATGTGTCAGAGGACAGAGAAAGCCCTGATGCTTAAGCTGACCTTGACCTTCGCGGTTTATATATGAGCATGCAGTTTCCTCACATTACGATACAAACTCACATCACGAAAACATACCTATATGATTTTGACCCTCTTAAACCCCACTTTTATGTAGTAAAACTGGGGTTTACAGGGGTATACATTATTTTTCTCATTTCCGCTGGAAAAAACATAGATTGTGGGTACTCGTTAGAACCGCCTCGCCGAGGCGGTTCTAATGAGTACTCACAATCTATTGTTTTGAGCATAAATATGAAAAGTATCAGATTTTTTTATCTGAAAACTTTCAGTTTTTTGGTTGGTAAAATTTCAATATATTTGAACAGGCGTGTTTTGGTAATATATTATTTGGGCCGCGTCCAGCGAAAACATGCCTTCGAACATGCGCAAAATGCTCAGATTCAGGTCTCCTGCGTAAGTAAAAAGTATCGTCTGTGCCTTTGCTCTCCAGTCGTATATTCTGTAGTATCCAATAATTCTGTTAGCGCACAATGAAAGCCCTGATCAGACTGCGGGGATGTGCAGGCTGATCTTGGGATTCGCTGTCCGCATATGCCCCGCGAAGACACGTTTTCGCATGGCGCGGCCGATTTGTTAAAAACACAGCTAAAGTGTGAAGAACTCAGACTATTCAATTTTTTTTTCACAGATTTAGCTGATACTTGGCCTTCCTGTTGACATCGTGGTAGATATTGGTCCAAACGTTCTATAAAAAAAAGGGTTTGAATAATCTGAGTTCTTCACACTTTAGCTGTGTTTTTAACAAATCGGCCGTGCTATGCGAAAACGTGGTAGATATTGGTCCAAACGTTATGGCCAAGGTCACGGGCAGATGTATATGTAAGCTGGAGTTCAGATGTCCACAAATTGTGTTCTCTGTATTGTAAATAAACTGGGCCCAGCTGTTCAAAAGTATTTTTAGCTAGTGTAACGTTAAAATTTTTTATCTTGAAATATGGAAAATACATTGATATTTTTTGCTGAACAAATGCAAAAGCTACCCACATTTTTTAAATTTATTTATTTATTTATTTTATTTTATTTTATTTTATTTTATTTTATTTTATTTTATTTTATTTATTTATTTATTTATTTATTTTTTAATTTTTTTTTTTGCAGCAGCAGCAAAAATATTATTGTATTTGAAAATACCTTAACTACAACAGTCAGCTGTTTGTCATTAACGATGCTTTGAACAACCGGGCCCTGATGTTTTGCTAATGGCATGAAAGCTTGAAGACCGCAAGGCCAAAGGGCTGGAACATTTACTTCTCTTTGCTTGGATTTGGACGCGATTCTAATGAGCACACACAACATAAAATAGGAAAATTTCCCTCAATATTTGTTTTCTTGAGCTATCGGAAAAATTCCGTAGGGACTCAAAAATGTTCGAAAAAGCCATGGTAAACGAGCCATCGGTGTTCGAGTCATTGAAGTTCGACTGTAATTGGGGTAGTCAGTCAAAAATGAAAACCAGAATGGCAAACAGTGTGGACCCTGATGGGACGGCTCCATCTCATCGGGATCTTTACATTTGGCAAAAGTGTGTGTATGAGATGTGCACCTGACTAGGGTCTGATTTGTATCCACGAAAGAGCATAATTTACTTGTTTAATGTATTTACAGTTAGCCCTCGTTACAACGTCCTCGTTTGTTCCCAGTGATGTTGCCATTTAAATGAATTTGTTGTTGTAAAGAATCCTAAAGACCAGGGCCCGGTTGTTCAAAGCGTCGTTAGCTTAACGAGCTCGTTAAGGGTCATTTCGTTAACTGTTTTAGCAGATTCAATATACAATATTCTGATATTTTTTGCTGAAAAAATGTGAGTAGCTTTTGCATCACATTTTTTCAGCAAAAAATTTCAGCATATTTGCGTTTCACTCGATGTAAATTTTAACGAATCGTTAACTAACGATGTCGTTAGCTTTGAACAACTGGGCCCAGAATGGGAAGTAATAAAGGTCTTGTTTTATTCTTATTTCCTCATAGAACATATGTTTTGTATATTTGTTAGAATCGCCTCTGTGAGGTGATTCTTACAAATATCCAAACCATCACCTTTTGAGCGAAGGTTTCGTGTCAGTCATATGATTTTTATAACGAATTTTATCGTTGTATCGAGTGTCGGTATAGAGTTGACTGTATTTACTGCGAGGGGTGCGGGACTCCATTGGACCCTGGGGTCGGATCTAGGCCGTCGCAGATCTCAGATTCGTTTTTATCTCAGGAACGACGGCGTTGCTTCGGCGTTGTGTTCCCACTAATGCGGCTCATGTGAAACACACAGTTACATTTTTTGAGTTTGTTATACCTGTTCATGTATTCTAGATGGTCAATATGTCAGCCACCGTAATCGACTTCGTTTGCAATGTTTGTATGTTTCACATGTTGTTATTACCTACCCAGTTAGCTCTTTATAAATCTATAGCGGGTCGTTATTGGCCCGTCAGAGTTAACGGCCCGCTATAGATTTATCTCGGACCTAATAATACTGTATATTGGGTCCAAGAGATTTATAAAGAATGCTAGCTGGGTAACCTGTGAGAATAAAAAAAAAAAAAAAATGAATTTGAAAACTTGACAACAGAATCAACATGAATGTACGCACTTGTTTGTTGTTCTATTTTACTTTTTTAAAAGGGCAGCTTAATTAAACAGAGTTATGTTTATATAATGCCACAAAGCATTATTTTGCTGAGATATCATTTGAATGAGCTTCTTTTCTTTTTCTCAGTCTATTTGAAAATAAAATACGAAATGTGTGTGTGTGTGTGTGTGTGTGTGTGTGTGTGTGTGTGTGTGTGTGTGTGACCAAATTCTAATTGTATTCCTGTAGCATCACGAAAACACGCCTATATAATTTTGACCCCCTTAAACCCCACTTTTATATAGTAAAACTGGGGTTTACAGGGGTATACATTATTTTTCTTATTTCTGATCAAAACATAGATTGTGGGTACTCGTTAGAACCGCCTCGTCGAGGCGGTTCTAACGAGTACCCACAATCTATGTTTTGTGCAGAAATATGAAAAATATCAGAATTTTTTATCTGAAAATTTTCATTTTTTGGTGGTAAAATGTCCAATACAGTTGAATAGGCGTGTTTTCGTAATGACATGGTGCGTGTATTGTCAGGATGATAGGACTTCGCAAATTTAAAATGGTGGATACACTTTCAGCAGGAGAAAATTATATCAAAATTGTTTTGACTCCCTTCCAATGTGGGGTCCACTCTTACAAGAAAGGAGCATTTTTTCCCCTTTGAGAATGGGTTCATGTCAGAAGTTGTATGGTGTGTGGGAAACCAAACAAGAAGTCACAAAAGCACAAAAGCTGTCTTTTATGTTAAAAACACAATGGTGGAAAATGTACCCAGTATATCTACTTCCCTTAAACATGTTAAGGCTTAGCACTCTGGGTAAAATTTTCAGCAAACAATATTTTGAAATGCTTTCTTATTTTTTCCAGAAAACAGGATTTTGTCATTTCATGTGGGAGAAAATTTGCGTGAAACGTCAAATCCCGTTTTCTGGGAAAAATAAGAAAAAAATATTACCAATTTGTTGTCAAAGCAAAAGTATCTAACATCTGTGAATTTTAAAAAAAATATGTAAAAAACGTTGGTAACGTTGAAGTTTAAATTAGAAATTTCCAGAAGCTTATAATTCTACTAATGGGTTAATAGATATAAGCCTGCAAATTATTATGTTTTATGGGTAGAATATTATATTTGCCAGTAAATTATAAATAATTTCAGTGAAAAAAAAGGGGTAAATAATGCTAAAGCTATATTTTTTCTTTCTGCAAATCTCAAGAATAATGATGGAAATATTACAATAAGAAAGTAAAACAAAAAGTTTCAAAGATGCATATTATATGAATTTTATAATACAGATTTCAGTGTCTGAGTATCAGGCTGTCATTATGAAAACATGCCTATTCAAATATACTGAAAATTTTACCACCAAAAAATTAAAATTTTCGGATAAGAATTTCTGATATTTTCATAGTTCTGCTCAAAACATAGATTGTAGCCGAGGCGGTTCTAACGAGTACCCACAATCTATGTTTTGAGCAGAAATAAGAAAAATAATGTATACCACTGTTTACTGTATAAAAGTGGGGTTTAAGGGGGTCAAAATTATATAGGCATGTTTTCGTGATGGAATGTAGTTCTTTTGACATACATACTCAAATCTTTAGAACTGTTAAAAAAAGACACACACACACCACCCACAAAAAACAAAACAAAAAAAAAACAAAACACATACACATACACACACTTCATTTCTTCCAATATACATTTACTCTATGATTTCAGGGCTTGAAGATCCTTTAGATCTCATGTAATGGTCGGCGCATTTATATTTTTATCAGACTTACAAATTTTAATGGTGGTTTCACTAAAAAACAACAACAACAATAATCACAAAAAAAAAATATAAAATAAAAGTAATAAAAACTGAACAAAAATCATATTGAATCAACAACATAAAACAACAACAACAACAACAACAAAAACAAATGTCAACAACAAACAAACATACATTTTTATTCCTTTAAAAAGGTGAAATGCCAGTAATCTATCTATCTATCTATGTCTGTTAACATGCAGGTGTGCTGATAAACTGAACAAATGAATGAATGAATAAATGAATGAATGAATAAATAATAACAACAACAACAACAATAATAATAATTATAATAATAATAATGATGATATGATAATAACAAGTTTTATGGTAATAATCCAAATTTGTTTTTTGTTACTATGCATGCAGTGTATAACAGGTCTAAAATCTGGTTCAAGAAAAAAATTAAGTAAGTGAATTTAATAGTTTTGTGGTTAATTGGATCTATTTGTATACTATTAACATATTTAAAAATAAAAATATTTCCTTAATTTCTGTCTCGGACCTAATAATACCTGTATATTGGGTCCAAGTTTCTGTGCTAATATATTCATTATTACTCTTTGTTTATCTTTTAATCCGAGTCCTCTTTCCTTGCAATTATTAATTTAGTTGCTGCCGAATTGATACAGTCTTACAACACGGTATTTACTATCGATAGTTTAACACCTACCGCGTCAGCCAATCAGCGAGTGTCGAATTTGTTTGATGAGCCGACAATCAATGTCCATCATGAATAATTCATGAGATTTCTGATTCGAGTGCGCATGCTTCCTGGGAGGTCATAGTTTAGACAGAAAGTGAAAGATGGCGGAGTGTTGTGGATGTATGACAAAATTCACTGTGTTTTTATATGGATTTTTAGGTCTTTTTACGCTGGCAATATGCACGACACAAGGTAAGGCATTAGTGGATTAATTTTTATTCAGTTTCACATATTATGGAGGAAATTCAGTGTGTTTTGTCTGGATTTAAAAAGATTCAATTGTGTCCAATTAGTGTGTGATTGTCCCGTGTACATTTGATGTCAAAACCCGATTGTGTAGACAAACTCAGGTGTGGTTGATCGTTTGGTATCATTTGCCTCAAAGAAATAAAAAATGCTGAACTGCTTTCTGTTTTTAAATTGGTAATAAACTTCCATTTCATTCACCCACATAAATGAAAAGCTTTTATAATAACAGGTGTAATTGACTATTGTACAGTTATGTCCTTTACCATTCAGCAGACGACAAATTGCTGATATTATTTTGATTTCCCCACTGAAAAGTGGCATCTGACATTTCATGCAAATTGCCAAAGGAGACAGTTTGCAGGAAATGTCAAAGCCTATTTGGGGAAAATGAGAAAAAATATTTCAAAATGTCGTCTGCAGATATTTTCATCCAGTCTGCTAGATTTAAGCATTAATTATAAATTTCAAGTGACTTTTTACTCATATTGTTGGAATTTTAATTTCCTTTGAAACATACCACATTCCGTTGTCACTGAATTGTTTTTTTTTTTATTATTATTATTATTATTGAATGGTGTAGGTTTCCCTTATTCCTTTGAACTTGGCGCAATGCTTGTCTAAAAGATTCAATTTTTTTTTTTGAGAAGTTTGTGGTTTTCATTGTCAACAGTAAATGTTTGTATACCTCAGTTTCCCTCAAAGTGGCATATGCAAACAGTGCAGACCCAGATCAGACTGCTCCTGAGCAGTCTGATGGGGGTCTGCACTGTTTGCCATTCCACTAAGTATTTGAAGAAACAAATGCATAAAAAAACAAAATTTAGTCCATTACAGTATTTAATGTAGTGTAAGAAATTTAGGGCATTTACCGTTAATCAAGAGGATGGAAGTTGTTGCTTACATTCCCTGTACACATGCAGGGAAACTGCGGCTTCACTGCGTGATGTAGCCACAAGCTGAAGTCCACCACCAGTGGGGATGGCAACACCCTCAGGATTAATCTTGATTTCTGGATTTAGACTTATATTTTAACATCGAATTTCACTTTACTCTTGTTCACAAGACCGTCTTGTAGTGTCAAAAGTACATGTAGTTATTTTTGGTTAATATATAGCTGAAATAACTAATAATTAGTTGTTGTATTCTAGTTTTTTAGTCCTGCTTGCAGAAAGTATTTCAATTTCAGGACTGAATATTTAGATTTCAGTGACTAGTCTCACCCATGAACCGGTGACATCAAGGTCCAAAGTCGGGAGTGCTGCTAGCCTCTCCATGCAAATAGTTTCAGATTAATGCTTAGCATGCTGGGTAAAAGTTTTAGCAGATGACATGTTGAAATACTGTTCTTATTTTTCCCAGAAACAGGTTTTGACATTTCACGCAAATTATCTCTACTGGAGACAATTTGCATGAAATGTCAGACCCTGTTTTCTGGAAAAAGTAAGAAAAATTATCATTAGTGTGTCGGCTGCTGAATTAGCCAAAAGAATGGTTGAAAGATTAACTATTAGTCATGCTAAATATGTGAAAAATTACTTTTTGACATAAAAAAAGAGTAGCTTTTCCCTCTGGCAGCAATCAGCAGTAGTCATTATAGCATCTTTCTGAACTTTATTACCTATTTTTTTTTTTCTAAATTAAACCAACAAAATAATTTTGGAAACTTAAGCATGGTGTGTTTATTAGTTTGAATATGGTAAGTTTTAATAGCTATTTTACTAATGTTACATTTTATCACCCAACATCTGACAGCTCATTTAGAGTGTGCAGTGAATAATTGTTTTTGTGGAAAACATCTCTTTAAATGCATTATAACCAGAGACAGTAGGACTAGTGGGTTTCAGATTTTATCTGATATTTAAGAGAAAAGTCTAACAGTACCCATCTTGGATACAAAAGCAACAGATGATTATCACTTCTGGACTATTTCATTAAGTTCCCTATCAATTAACTCATGAGTGATAAATTGTTTTTGAGCTAAAACAACTATATACCTTTCCTGATTTCTCCAAAGAATTGAAGAAACTATGTTCTCAGTCTGTCATCTCATTAACAGAATTGTCACAGAGATCATAAAGATTATTAAAGTATATTTTAGAGGTCTGACTGATTTCCATAGAAAAACATTCTTGAGAATAAAATGGGAATATTGACAATGTAATGTTAAGTCCAACTAGTAACAGTTTTCATTATTAGTTTGTTTTGCTAAGAAAAATAAAAATGGAGTTTTATCCACATCACTTTTCTTGGCGGTAAAAAAGTCCGTTCAGTAAGATTTCACTGAAAATTTGGATGACCAGATTGGCTCGGCAACCATAACCCCAAAAGTTATTTTGTCGTTGTTTCTTACAGTTTTAATTCAAGTACTCAGATTTTTTATATTTCTCTACAAAACCATACATTGTGGGTACTCGTTAGAAGTGCCTAAGTGAAACACTTCTTATGCAGACCACAACATGGTTTTGTGGAGACGTAGTGAGTCAGGGTGCATACTTGCTCAATTCTTCATGAAAACATGTTGTATCATACAATATACCGTATTCGATCTAATTACCGCACATACCCCTATAAGCGCACAGTCAAGAAATTTCGTAGTCTTCAGATGGCAGTCAGTAAACCTTTTGTTTACTTCTTTATAAAGGCTTATGTTGTGGGTACTCATTTGAATTGCATCAACTTGTCGATGCAATTCAAATGAGCACCCACAACATATGCCTTTATAAAGAAAATCAGAAAAAATGACATAGTCATCATCAAATAAGTTCTTTTATGATCTTTTTATAGTGTATCCTTAATAGGTAGATACATATTTTACCACAAATGAGTGTTCTCAGTAATTTTGAAAAACCTGAGGGCACAGTGCGGTAATTAGGTCGAATATGGTATGTTTTTGTGGAGAAATGAGCGTAAGGTATTCTAAATACCCCTTCATATGGATTGGTTACCTATTGTTTGATGCCAGAATTCATCAGTGTTATTTGGTCAGTGTGTTAGCTCAGGTTTGGCAATGTTTGTCTCTATTAAAGTATAGTGTTTACTCTATTGATCACCCTGCTCACAGGCCCACTGGGTCTTTGTGCTGAGAAATAAACCTACAATAAAAATGGACATAAAATTTGTCACTGATGGCTCCAGATTTGTTATGAAGGAGATAAATAAAATGTTGCTGGCTTTCATTTCTTTGCAAAAATATTATGTAGTGTATCATCTCAGTTGGTGTGCTCTATGACGCAGAATCTGATGACTTACCATACTCATTTCCAGTTTTTGGCTGAAGAGATGAGTAAAATATTTATCTAAAATACCATGATACCTGGAGCACAAAAAAAAAGAAAAGAAAAGAAAAACACCGCTAGGTAAGAGGAGTTTCCAGATGAATTTTTTTCTTATTTCTCTACAGAAACGTACCTTGTGGGTACTCATTAGAAGGGCCTCATTGAGGCCCTTTTAATGAGTACCCACAAGATATGTTTTTGTGAGAAATAAGAAACAAATTAAAAACATCGTTTTGTTGAAAAAGAAAAGCAGTTTTTCTAGAGCTGTATCTGAAATGAACATAAAAGCTTGTAAATGTTATACATCAGCACCTGGGTGAGAGTTTACATTGGTGTCCAGTTCAGGCTGTAATAACAATGAACTTTATTGTCAGAAAAGTACACAACTAGGAGAAATTGTAAAGATTGAATGGGGAGGGGATGATTGGTGGAAGTTACATTGTAATAATTGTGAAAATTGTCTGGCTTCAAGTTGACAGACTTTTAACAAGGGATTTTTCATGTCTGTTCTAATAGGTAAAACTTGCACTTTCTAAACATGATTACAAATAAAAGTTATATAATATTTTTTATTAGACACTGTAATGTCCTGCTGTTTATTCTCTGTCCCACTTGACTTTTCACTTTTTCTGGTTACCATATTTACCCTAAATATTTGGGCAGCTCTGTCTGAGCAAATAGTCTGAACCCGGATCGGACATTGCAGAATGCAACATCTGATCAGGGTCTGTACTATTTAACTTTCAGTCAGCATTTTTTGACACATAGCTCCAGATAAGACATGTTGTGGGTACAATAGAAGTCCCTCAGTGAGGCTCTTCTAATGAGTACCCACAACATACATTTTCACTACAAAATATTAAAAAAAAAGTATAAAAAAAAAATTGGTTGAAAATGGGCATTTAATGTCTGGAGCTATGCACATCATCAGATGATCAGATGTAAACAGATGACTTTTACAATTAAATTATGTCACACAGGGAATACTGAAAGTTGGCTGCTTAACATGGGAATTCAATGCTAAGTCTTGTCAGTAAACATTCATCAAAAAAAGGTGTTTGCAGTTGTCAGAACCTTTAGGGTAAATAGGGTAAACATAAACAAATGACAGATACTGAGAAGGAGTCCTGTTCATCCCCCCTCCCCACCCCCCCCCCCCCCCCCCACACACACACACACAAAAAAAAAAAAAAAGGAAACTGGTGAAACTACCATAATGGCAGAATTATATAAAGTAAGGTGTTATCATTATGGTACTTATAATTAATAATTTATATCATCAAGTCTGGCAATTACATTTGTCTTCACTGCCATAATTACAGGGCTGTAGATAAGGAGAGTTCTGTATTTACACTAAGTATTCTGACAGACAAGCCTGAGCAAACGAGGAAGACCCAGATAAGATATTGCATTCTTGAGCAACAGTGTAGACCAAAGTCAGACACTGCAGAATGTGGTGTCTGATCAGGATCTACATTGTTTGCCATATATCCAGCAATTTTTAGACAGAAGACCAAAAAAAGAAAAGTATTAGATTCTCAGACGCGCCGCATCTGCATCCACATGTATGATTTTTTTCAGTGGTAAGTTTTTTCCGACCCATGAAAATATGTGACACTGGATTTTGCTCGCTTATGTGAGAATCATTTCTAACCTACTTGCAATCTAGACCACAAATGACATTCTTATGTACTTGCAAAGAAAATCAGTAAATTACGATCTTTGTTGTTTGAGACTTTAAACTGTAGATACTTCCGGTAAAACCACCACCATTTTGTTTTCCCAAACAAACCCAAATGGCCAAGAATGTACCCAACCGGAAAATAAAAATAAAAAGCCACCTCCCAACTGGAAAATAAAAATTACGCATCTATTTTTTGAAAAAAAGTGCCTGAGAATATAAAATTTTTTTTTTTTTTTTTTTTTTTTTGACCTAACAGGTATTGTCAGATGGGGACTTGTTAAATAAACCCTTGTCCTGCTGAACCCGGATATACCCTTGTGTTTGCAAACAGTGTAGATCCCGATCAGTTGGCTTCTTCAGAGGCCAGCTGATCTGGATCTGCACTGTTTGTCATTAAGCATATGAATTTGTATCAACAACCTGGATCTAGTAATCTGATTGGCTGAAAATTAGAAGTGAGCGTAGCGTCTTAATTTATTCAGTTGGACAAGGGTTAAATTTTAGATCAAGTATGGTAAGAGTTGAGGTGTCAGAACACTTAGGTTAAATATTAGAGTGCCCACACCATGATTGTGTTCCTGTAGAGAAATGAAAAACATTTTGGTTGAAAATTGTGCACTTTTCTACAGTTAAGCATATCTCCTGATAGGGCAGTATTCAGGCGATAATTTTATTTTTGGACCGAAACATATCTTGTTGGTACAGTAAAACCTGTGTAAGACAGCCACCTTTGAAATTGACCTTAGTGGTTGATGTGGAAAGATGGTTGTCTTATAAAGGTATATGTCATGTAATTTTGTTAGCAAAATTAATTTTGCTAGCAAAATTACTTTTGCTAGCAAAATTACATGACATGTACCTTTATAAGGCAGATAACTTTTTCCACATCAACCACTATTTAAAGTCAGTCTCGAAGGTGGCTCTCTTACACAGGTTTTACTGTACTCATTTGAATCGTGATTCCAGTGAGTACCCACAACATATGTTTTGTTTAAAAAATGACAAAAATTTATCCTAAATTTTAACCCATCATCTCCTTATCTAGATTAGTACAAACTGTATATGGCCATGAAAGTATAATGAATGAGTCTTCTCAATTTGTTGTGTATTATAGCTGCTGATAAGCCATGACTGATGAAACTAATTAGTTCTTCTAATTCTCCATGGATTTTATGATAGCACTTCATACCTGTCATGGATAGGCCTGATAAGTAATGATATTGACACCATATCATGTAATAAGTTATGCACTCATGTAATAAATCTGACAGGTTGCATTATTTACATAAGGTCTTCTCTGAGTACAGGTAATATTGTATGGGGCTAATATACCCACTTTAAAACTAAATCCCAGTGCTGGAGTAGTCTTAAAACAAAATTCTAGATTCATGGCAGATCCAGAGGAGAAGGGAACCACCACTTTTGAGTCCAAATTATTACATTTTTATGGGTAATTTTGGTTGAATTGATCAACCCCACACCATTGGCAGTTTTGAACCCCTCCTCCGCTAGCAGTTTTGACTCCCCAACTTAAAATATCCTGAATCAACCACCATGGCTTCTGTATTTTTTTTATTTTTTTTATTTTTTTATTTTTTTTTGTCAGCCAAGCAAATCTCCAACTGGAGAGCTCCACTAGGAAGAACTGTTTATCCACTTAGAAGACTAAGCCTGAGTTGGAAAAATATGCATAGGTTAACTGACTGCTAGTTACCCTTGTCCTGCTGAATAAATTAAGATGCCACACCCAGAGTTCCCACTGCATTTTGAAACTGGGGGTAAATCTGCTCTGTTTTCTTATTTTTGTACCCCCTATGTATAGCAGCATATTATAGAGACCAATTTTAGGGGTACAAGACAAATTTTGGGGGTAAAAAACCCTCTGCAGAGGGTAAATGGGAATTCTGACACCCATTTCTAATTTTCATCCAATTTCGTGGAGATTGATCATGAAATATTTTCTACGGTCATTCTCTCCCTTCCGCTGATTCAAGAAGGGCAGTTGTCAGTTTCTGGCGAAAGAATGTGCACAATACTGGTTAACCGCTAAGAGGACTAAGCCTGCCCAGTAAGTGTGTGGTTAGGTAAACTGACCGCGCTCGACATGACCCCATTGGGTTGACTGGGCCGTAAAACCTCAACACAAACAAACAGATTACTTGATCCAGATTGTTGATATAAATTCATATACTTGATGGCAAACAGTGCAGATCCAGATCAGTTGGCTTCTTCAGAAGCCAACTGATCTGGATCTACACTGTTTGTAAAGGCAGGATATATCCGGGTTCCGCAGGACAAAGGTTAATAACCATTACAGTGTTGGCAGGGTCAATTCAAATCAAAAGTTTATATTGAGAACCAGCTGTGAGAAATAAAAATGAAATAACTAAGTAGCTAGATATACTGGTTAGCTTTTATCCCTTTTTAACTATGTACCTTCCAAAGTGATTGACATTTACTGTTACTAATTAATAGAGATGCCATTTCTCTCAGACTATGTTTTTCTTGTCTTGTGATCAGTTAGCTAATGTAACTGTGAATAATATATGATAATTACTGTTGGTGCCATCATTAATAGCTGATTCCCTGGTGGATGGTCAAAGTTAATTGAAGTCTATTGTGGTATTCCTGCATTCTAAAGGCAGTGACCCTGAATATCTGTGCAGTTCTGACCAGGTCTTTGCTATTTATTTTCACATGGGCCCAGTCATACAGTTGTAAAGGAAAAAAATTAGATGATTGGTTCTTACTGGACAGAAATAGTTGGATTGGATAGGGTGGTTTAGTGGGTGGGTGTAAGGGGTGGGTAATAAAACTATTCTGATTTGTTTTTCAAAATTTCTTAAATATATGCACTGAAGAATCTCTTTGAACGTTAAACACAGCTCTATATAGTTTCGGATATAATGTGGTCTAAAAATGGACTCAAATAATGAAAATGTATAAAATATATAGAAAAAATGACCATTTCTTTTTCTATAAAGTCAATACATTTTTGTTTGGTCCAACACTGTTGTTTAGTTAACACAGTTTTTGCTTTGGATCCCAATAATTATTACAAATCTAGGTTGTGCATTTCGTTTGGCTTCATTTTGATAGATTTGTATCATTTTTGGCGAATGGGAAACCTAGTTAGGCTTCAATTTCATATGTGTTTAATGGCATAATTGTGTAAAATTGAATTATAGCAGATTATTAAAATCCTGCTGTTCACGATTAAACGACTGTGACTGTTGTACGTTCTAGGTCCACAGCAGGTCATCTTGTGATTGTTAGGATTTAAATCGGCATAGCAAATGAAAGAGGATTAAGTCCTATCACAGTTGAAGTTGTTGTATGGCTTTTCCCATTTTAATCCCGTCTTATCAAAACATTCCGATTCTGATTAATTTGTGGCATGGCTCCAGAACGGATGAATATCCTGGAATTTTTTTTATTTTTTTCGTGAAAACATTCTGTTGATACTCATTAGAAGCTTTTCGGCAAGGTGTTGCTGATGACTACCCACAACATGTTTTCATGAAAAAAGAAAGATATCCATACTTTTTGGTTGAAAAACATTTTTTTTAAACAATCGCTTTATTTGCCAAGGAACACGAAGTTTTGGCCATCAAGTGGCCTTTCTCAAGAAGATCAATTGCTCTTCTTGAGAAAGACCACTTGATGGCCGAAACGTCGTGTTGATCTTCCTGAGAAAGGCCACTTGATGGCCGAAATGTCGTGTTCCTTGGCAAATAAAGCGATTGTTTAAAAATTCTATTTGGATCCCTTATTCATTTGGATCACTAGTGTCATAATGAAAAAAAAAAAAAAAAAAACAGTCTTGGTATGTTGTGGGCTAAAAATACGCTACACTGTGTAGCAAACAAAATCCATTGAAACATGGAAGCATCCGAATGGCTGAATGCTTAACACTCCTGACTGGGGATCTGGAGATTCTAGGTTGAAATCCCTCTGGAAGTGGACTTCAGCTCATGATTATGGCACTTCATTGTACAGACCCTTTCATTTTTTATGGTAAATATCCTAAAATTCCGAATCCCAAAGTGTGACATATGCAAACAGTGCAAACCCAGATCAGGAGCAGTCTGATCAAGGTCTACACTGTTTGCCATTCCACTAGGTATTTTAAGAAACGGCTGCATAAAAAGCAAAATTTAGGCCAAAATAGAATGGAATAAAGTGTTCCAAATTTTAGGACATTTACAGTACTCTTACATTGTCTGGCTATGGTTTAAGTAATTTTGAAATTGATGTAAAATCATCATAGTTTGGTGCTAAAGTAACAACAACTAGAGAAGGTGAAAGGAAAATATATTTTCTCTCAAACTGTTCACAACAAGTCCCATATCACCTCTATCATTTTAGCTAAAAAATAAAAAAAAAGATGTTGAAAATACATATTTAGCTGTGTGCCATTTAACATAATTTGTCACAAGCAATCTGTAAACATAAACTGATAACTTTTGCACTGTAATGTTTGATAACAAATGATTAATCAGGATATTGACATTTATAGATAGCCTTGATATATCAGTGTATACCGTATGTACACTAAATATTTGGACAACTGAACTCCTTACCATTTTGGTCCATGTTGTTACCTGTTAATGCATCTAAAATTTGTTGGATGAGTTGCAAACAGTGTGTATCCTGATCAGATGTTTGATCTGGGTCTGCACTGTTTGCAGACAGGCCCTTCTGTCTCAATACTTAGGTAGCTCCAGACAAAATGTCTGTTAAGTTTTAATAGTTCTCATGTTTCTTCAAAAAACAAAACAAAACAACAACAATGAAAAAAAAAACATACCTTGTGATATTGTTAAAGTTGCCTGACTGATAGAGTTCTAATGAATTCACAAATTAAGTTTTTATGGAGAAGTAAGGAAAATTTGTATATAATTCAGAGTGCGTATTAAGGCAGTGTTATTTTACAGGATTATAGTTCTTGTCATTTTTCCATAAAAAAATGTTGTGGGTAATCATTAGGAGCACCTCGGTATGGCGCTTCTAATGAGTACCAACAACATATGTTTGTATGGAGAAAATTATCCTAATATTATCATCAAACAATTATCATCTTTAACAAGTCCTTTGAATTGTGGAGTGTCTATTAATCTGATATGTTGCCATAGTTCCCAGTAGTGAGTATGCTGTAATAAAAAAGCTTTTCGTTTTATTACTGCACCAAATCATATCTCGTTCGTACTTTTTCAATTTGCCTACTAAGATAATGCCAGTGCGATATGCTTTGGTGCAAAAATAACAAAATATTATCCACAATTATCATAACAGTTTATCACCTTATTTGGAACTGAACTGTGGTGTTTCTGTATACAGCAGGCGAGCTTGGTGGTACCAGTGCATTTTAAATGTTTTATATCCATCTCACTCTGCACGCCAACTCCTTTGTTGTGCTCAGCATAGTGCTAGATAAGTGGCATATCCCGACAAATATTCTATTTATTTCTCCATGAAAACATCTTGTTGGTACTCATTAAAATCGCCCCAGTGGGGCCTTGCCAATAAATATTCACAACACATGTTTTCATGGAGAAAAAAGAAGAAAATTAATGTTTTTGGTTTATGCAAACAACTTACCTAGAGCTGTGTCTCAGGTGAAACTAGGTATGGTTTTACCTGGTGAATTTTTGTTCACTTGACAAAGTCACCATATAAATGTCACCCTTTCTTTGTGCGCTAATTTAAATGCATAGCTATGCTATGAAACTTAACAAGGCAGACAAGACTGAATTTGAGATGTTATCTTTTTGGGTTTTAGAAGTTTTAAGATAAATATCTTATAGCACACAAGTAGTGGAAGTCATGAAATACCCCTGTAACCTCGTAAATTATAAAGCTGTCAGGTTTTAATTTGAGTAATTATCATATTAAAATATGAACAGAGAGAAGGTAGTAAAAATTGACATGTTCTTGTTAGTCGCTGCATGTTGATGAGATCATATCTAATTATAATCCACATATAATTATGAAACTTGGATGCTGTTGTATCAGAGTGTTTCACACAATAACATTACTTTTCAAAGAGAGAGAGTCAGTCCCATAGGTCTAATGATAGAATTATTCTAAAGATAATTTTTTGAATAGAACATTACTTTATTAAATAAACTGTTTTGCAGACCACTCTCGAGTAGTACAAAAGAACAACTGTTTGTGTTGAGGTTTTACAGCCCAGTCAACCCAATGGGGTCATGTCAAGCGCGGCCAGTTTACCTAACCACACGCTTACTGGGCAGGCTTAGTCCTCTAAGTGGTTAACCAATACTGTGCACATTCTTTCGCCAGAAACTGACAACTGCCTTTCTTGAATCAGCGGTCAAAAGAACAAACAAGCCAAAAAAAAAACAAACAAAAATAACAACAACAAAAAAACGTAAAATGTTAGAAGTCTGTACAAAATTACAAACAACATACATGAAGTCAAATTATGAAACTGTAATACGGTGTATCTACAAATCTTGGTAAATGATTACACTACAACCTCTTTATAACACGGTTCGTTATAACAGGGTTTTGGATATATAACACAGTTCAAAGATGGATCCCAAAAATGTATAGATTATATTGAAAAATGACCATTTATGGTCATTTTTCAATATAATTTATACATTTTTGCTTGGCTATAACACGGTTGTTTAACTAACACGATTTATGTTATGGACCCCAACAATAGTGTTATAAAGAAGTTGTGGTGTATGAAGTTACTAGAAGATAAAAGCTGCAACTTGCAGCTTAAGTACTCGGATGGACATTTCCAAGCTAAGAGACCCAGATTATTAGATGCATCATTCTGGTCTACACTGTCTGCCACTCATCCGTCAGTGATTTAAAATACATCAACGGGACATAATTATCATCTTGCTGTTTTCTAATTTTGACCAGAAAATGTTAAAGATTCAAAGTTGGAAAATCTCATTTTCACAGCAGTATGGATTTATGTAATAGATAAGCAAACATTTATTTTAGATTTTCTACCTGATTATGTGAGGAATTATTTGGACTTATTCATGAACCTTAGTCCAATATAACCCTAGTCCTGCTAAATCCAGATATACTGTTTCTTTACAAACAGTGTAGATCCAGATCAGTTGTCTGAAGAAGCCAACTGATCTGGATCTGCACTGTTTGTCATTAAGCATGTGAATATGTATCAACAACGGATCAAGTATTGATTGGCTGAAAATTAGAAGTGGGTGTGGCATCTTTATTTAGCAGGACAGGGGTTAAATTTCAGCCAACATTGTATACATGGTATAAGATGCTGGGTAAAAGTTTCAGCAGATGACATTCTGAGTGTTTTATTTTTCCCAGAAAAAAGGATTTCCTGCAGATTGTCTCCAAAGAGAAGAAAAAACAATTCTAGTTACCTCTCCTGAAAGTGCATCAGTTCCCCCTTAACCCTTAAACTGCCAGTCACAACAATTGTCGCCTGCTTTGTCATCTGCTTGTGATTTTAAGTCATTTTTGCAAACAATGTGGACCCAGATCAGACTGCTTCTGTAGGAGCAGTCTGATCAGGATCCACACTGTTTGTCTGTGTGCAAAAATAGGTTTGAAAAGTTTGCATGAATATTCAGCAGACGTCATTAGCAGACAACAATTTCAGATGCAGGTTTTCTTGGCATTTTAAGGGTTAACCTAAACTCTCCCACACTATAATTATATTGGAAGAGTTTATTTTCGATGTTAGGTATATCAGGCTATATGATGTAGATATTTCTAAAGAAAAAAGGTTGAACTATTTGCAAACAATGAAGACCTTGATCACTGTGTTCTGCAACATCTGATCTGGGTCTGTACTGTTTGCCAGTAACCCGATTCAGGGTCTTCAGTGAAATGCATAGCATTCTGAGTAAAATTTTCAACAGATGACATTGAAATATTCTTCTTATTTTTTCTCAGAAAACAGGTTTTGACATTTCATGCAAATTGTTTCCAGTGGAGACAATATGCATGGAATGTCAAATTCAATTTTGTTGGGTAAATAAGGAAAAATATCACCAGTTAGTCATCTGCTGAATTATCCCAGAGAGTTGTAATGGTTATGCGGGCAAGCTGGCCTTCAAGCTATCTGTTCTTAGTTTTCCCAGAATTGGTTTTCTCTGCACTGACTGCTACCTTGCAAGTGCAGAGACTGTTTATCTGGTTGGTGATGCTATGTCTTCCTAGCATTGACAAACATAAGCATCTGCTGGCGTTGACATGATGAGGGAATGATGAATGAGTTTAACACTTTAATGACAGGTTCTGTTTAGGGACAGCAAGGTTGTAAATAAATTTGAAGCTCTAGGTAAGGGGAGTGCCCAAATAAACGTTTATTTATTTATTTTTTTTTTTTTTCCATGGAAATTTACATGTTGTGGGTACTTGTTAGTATTGCCATACTAGGGCAATTCATATGAGAATCCACAACATGTTTCCATGGAGAAATTAGAAAAAATAAAGAAACATTTTGTTTAAAAAATATGTCTTTTCTAGAGCCTTGTATTGTGCTATTTTTTGAGGGAAAGTTCATATATTTTGATCCCAGAGTTATTTGGCTGTTAACAGATTGTGATATGGGTGTTTTGGTATTACCTTGCCTGCTGTATTACCCCTAAGTAAATTACACAGCTGCAAAACACTATTGCTAAAGTGTGTTAGCTTAACAACCATGTCGTACAAACAAAACTGTTTACAGTACAGTCAGCGCAACCTTACTACGTGTCGTTTTCACTAGCGAACGAGGAAAGGATTAATTTCCTCGCAAGTTCCGCGCTCTTTCCACGTTCTTTCCACGCTCTCTCCACGATAATTTTGCGCTTATCACACGCAACAAACCCGACCGCAACGCGGAACGTGAAATTTGCGTGTCACTCGATAGTTCCACGATCGCCACGCGCAACAGGTAAGATCGCTTCACGCTACACTCTACAACCCATTGCAACCTGTCTGCATTTTATTTTAGATCAGTACCGCATCCGTTCTTCTGATCCCAATGTGTTTACACGTGTACGGTAGTACATGATTTCTATTTGTAATAACGATAATATTCTTGTATCATTGTTTGCCTTAATTGTTATTAAGTTCTTGTGCTTTATACTGTGATCACACTATTCAGAAAGAAACGAGGATTATTTTTTTTTCGTCAGTGTCTAACGTCTAAGTAAATAGCAAATAAAATGTCAAGCAGAGCGCTAACCAGAGAGTCAGGGACTAGTTACCTTGTTCAGTTTTTTTAGGACAATGAGTATTTAGTGGTAAATAGAAGCAGAATATTCAGAGAGGGCAGGCTAGTGACCGACGACGTTGCAAACATTCAGTGGGGTGTAAATCCTAAGCAAACTAGTAACTAGTCACATGTAACGTCACGCTTAATTTACAAAAAAAAAAAAAAAAAATGGCGTCTACTAATATGCTAAGCGCTTCGAGGGTAAAGTAGCGATACATTTCAATTGACAAGGGAGACAGAAACGGACACGCTGGAATGTATCTACACTGCTCGGATCGAGGCCTGGACGGTTGATGATTGGACATGGGTTAGGACTGCCCATTCAAATCACCACTTAATGATGACGGTGACTTGGTGTCTTATGTCTCTTTCACCAAAAATAAATATTTAAGTCATATTGAGATGATAGAACGCGGCGTCTGGTCAGGGTATTTACTGCTTGCCGTTTTTCTCTAGGAATATCTAAATCTCATAGCCGGATGTATCTAAAATGGACGAGCCAGAAGCTTACAAGTTTTGCAAACTCTCTCTCTCTCTCTCTCTCTCTCTCTCTCTCTCTGGAAAGCTCTTTCTTTTTACCCTCATGCAAATATGACGGGTCTCCTTTCGAGCTAGAAGTTGTTTGCACTGACTTTATTGGAAAAATGGTATCGCACCGGCGGGAATCGAACGCGATTCGATCCCCACTTATCATGAAACACATGTATTTGCTACGGTCATTCGCTCCTTCCACTGCTTCAAGATTGGCAGTTACAAGTTTCTGGCGGAAGGGGGTTCGGTGTACTGGTTAACCGCTTATTGTATAAGCATATACAATTTACAGGCGCGATTCATAAAAAATGTTGTTCCCAATCCCATTTCGCATGGGCCCGACTCGTTAAAGCAATTGCAGTTAACTCCCTTTTGATAGTCAGTTGCAGTTAGCTCCCTTAAAAGAGTAAACACCTGCAGTGTGAGGACGTTACCCCGCATTTATCAGGGTACAAGTGAATATTATGTTATGTTATTCTCTTACAGTATATACATTAATAGCATTATCTTTACTGGTTAATAGAGCAATCTTCAAAACTTTCGTTTCCATGTAAAGTGTTCTGTTTTTGTGTCTTCAAAATTTATGCAAAACCAAGACCGTAAATTTATTAAACCAGTAAAAGAGACGCATGTATAAACCTAGCATCGGCGGGAAAGAATCTTCTAAATGACATTTGTCCATAATATTATCATATGCTCTCGCGGATGTTCTAAGCAGAGTCTTCCTGGTTAGAAACCAATACTAAGTTACGAGGACAAAGTGTCTTGCTCAAAGACACAACACTTGGTGCTCGCGGGTATCGAATTACCACTATCTGGGCTAATTCAGCAGACGACAAAAAAAAAAAAAAAAAATAAAAATCGTTATTTTTTTTTTATTACCAAGAAAACAGGATTTGACATTCATGCAATGGAGACAATTTGAATGAAATGCAAATCTTGTTTTCTTGGAAGGATGAGAAAAATATTTCAAAATGTAGTCTGTTGAAAATTTTAGCCAGAGTGTTAGGCGTTATGGTTTGCACAAACAAATCGCGCATGGGTCTGTGCATGGCGAAACCTACGATGTCATGTACGAAGAGACGGATCAGCCCACACACTCTGAGCCTGCACATCAGTACTCTGATCAGAGCCTTCGCTAATCGTATGTACCTCCTGCAATCTCTGGGTTTAACAAAATGTCTTGTGCGACGAGCGAAGACTCGGGTCAATCTGCGCAGCTGCACATTCTGATAAAAGCATTCGCTAATCGTATTTACCTTCGATAGCTGGGCTGTCCAAAGCGGGATAAACAGTGCGACTGCAACAGCACATTCCGATCAGACCCTTCGCTGATTGTACAATATGCACCTTCTTCGGAATCCGGGCTATTCAAGAAGCTTGCTTTATATAGTGGGTCGATGCACAGACTGACCTGAGTCTTTGCTGGTCGCACGTACATTGTACTATTGTACGTTTTGTTGTCCGGTTCATTGTACGTACATTGTAAATCATACTTCAGACATAAGAACTTTATACCGACGTAATTTTGATTTGAACTGGAGTTAAACGGCCCAGTCTACACTATTTCGGTCTTGTCGAGCACGCACACTTTTCCGGGTTGGGCTTATTCATAAGCTATTAATCATTTCAGCAGAAACTGATAACTGCCCTTCTTTTCTTTCATATTTTCATATACCTTACTTTTGGAGTTACGGCCCTTTGAACACTGAAAATATTTTAGTGATTTCTGATTTTTTTTTTTTTTTTTTTTTTTCTGTCCGCTCTGTAACTTGAAAACTATTTGAGATATTTTCTTGAAACTTATTAGTTTATTAACAGAGTCATGGTACTTGCTTGATGTAAGTGCAGTGGCGGGGCATGGAGAAATGTCTGCAGCCCTTTTATTAGATATTTAACAGTATGAAATATTGGGAAATGGTGCCTCGGTGGTGCAGTGGTAAAGCTTCTCGTTTTGTCAACCGGGGGTCATGAGTTCGATCCCAGGCTTCTCAAGCCTTTCATATTGGACTTTAAACCAAGGTCCATATCTCTGTATGTCCTAGCTATTAGCAGGACGTAAAAAACTCACTCGTTTGAATTGTCATTAGCCTCTATTGCCCCTTGTGCGCAGAAAGTGTGTTTTTGTGTGACAGACACCCTTTTCACAAATGCTGTCTTGTTGATTCAATGTCTCTTTGATAGCAGAAGCACCCCTTTAAGTAAATTCATATTGACACGTGCGGTTGCTGCACTGTAAGTGAGAATTTCCCGGTCTTTTACCACAGTACGTCATTTATACTGAGCGCGTGCGGTTGTTGCATGGGAAAAAGCAGTTACAGGAATACCAAATATAAAATACGTAATTCGTCGACTGCGGGCAGATGTTTGATTCTCTTTGTGACTTTTGTGTGTTTGTAAAAACGACCATGCCTGACCCACGTTTGTGGCCGGACTAGACTAAGCCAAAGAATCCGGTACTTTTTCGTATGGAGCTTTGTCGAGGCCCATGCTACCTTGATAACTTTTGCATGATTTTTCTAATCGAAATTCAAAGAGCAAGCTTTGATATTCGCACGTTCTATTCAATAATAATCAATAATTAATGTGTGGCCTGTGTCACGGTTCATGACTCTGGAAAGAAATGAAAACAATCAGAACGCATTAGAGAATTTTTATCTTTTCACACTTTAAAAGACGTACATGTACTGCAATCAGAGTAGTGCATGGACAGTAGATTTTGTTTTTACAGGTAACGGTAAAGTTGAGCGTGCACTAATCTTTTCAACGCCTATAATCCGTTACACGCTCGATCACACGCTTGTAGCGAGAATTTCCACGATTGTCTTCCACGCTACATGTTGAACTCGCGTTACTTCCTCGCTAATCCCGCGCAACTTCCACCATAAAAAGTCACGTGACTTGCGTGTTTCCACGCTTGATATCGCGACACGTAGTAAGGTCGCGCTGCCTGTTCTGTAGCTTATATAGAAAAATGACCACAAATGGTAATTTTTCTGTATCATCATCATTAATTGATACATTTTTGTTTGGATACTTTTGGGATCCACCTATCAACCCAATATCTGAACCAAGGCTCCAGTGTATTCAGTCAGACAGTACCTAGAATACCCTTTTCATGCTGAATAAATTAAGATGCCCCGTCCAGTTCAGCCAGTCAGATTACTTGATCAAGGATGTTGATACAAAGTCTCATACTTAATGACGAACAGTGCAGATCCAGATTGGTTGGCTTCTTCAGAAACTAACTGATCTGGATCTACATTGTTTGCTAACGCAGGGCATATCCGGGTTCAGCAGGACTAGGGTTAAGGGTTATAAGCATTTAGGTGGTTTTGGCTATTTTTACCCTACCAGCTCTCAGTTGGGTGTTTGGGGTGGGGATAAGAGGAATATCATCATTTTCCATCTGAAATATTTCATTCTTAAGGTCGTAAAAATCTTATTATTTTGCGTAGGCATGATAATGTGATGCTTTTGCTTCCTTTACTTTGTTGCATTTGCTTATATTTGTACATGTCTGTTTATTACATGCCATATAGTATGCTCTTACGCCACATGCGTGTAGCCTGTTTATCTTCAATAAAGTTATGTTCTGTTCTATTCTGGGTATTAGAATTTTTCTTTGGGGTGAATGAATCTTTTCCTTGTTTTACTCATGTGGACAAGAAATACTGACATTTGGTTAATTACCCCATAAATTTAATTGGAATTGATTCTTCTTAAATAATTGGGTGAATCAGTGTTCCCATTTACCCTTTTCCCCCTTAGTTCGACATTTTCCTGCAAAAACGAAGGGGCTCTCTATATGATGCTATGTATTGGGTGTACAAAAAAAGAGTTTGCTCAAACAGCTGAAAGCTTCAGCACTAACTAGGCAATATCAGCTAAGCAGATTACAAATTTATATTTTTTTCTAACTTTCCCTTGAAGATAGGATTTGGCATTTCAAAGGAGACCATTTGCATTATATCCTGTTTCTGGGAAGAAAAAGACAAAATATGTAAAAATGTCTGTCATTTGTTGATTTTTTTTCCCAGCGTGCTAATCGTTTCCTTGATATCTGTATATGGATTTCCATTCTCTTTCGATGAATTTTGTTAAGACACCTTTTAGAAATAATGGACTTGTCCATATTGAAAGATGGGGGAGTTCACTTTAGATATGTAGGGGTGAAAGGGTTAATTGAAACTATGTTTAGCAATTTGTCATGAGTGGTTGTAATTTAATCAAGTTGCCTTCCTCCACATGTCTTAAAACGGGACCCTTTGGCAGAAAAAATTGAATTATTTGCTCATGAGAAATGACCTTTTGTAGTTTTTCGATGCCATTAGACCTTAATAGTGATGAATAAAAAGAAACGTGGTTAATTGGATTTGGACATGAGGGTATTTTGTTCTGAGTTTTTCTCTGAATCACAACCTTAATTTATGCTGTGCCATGGAACATCTTACAGTGCTGATCTTCTCTGATTACCATATTTACTCTAAGTATACAGACACCTCAACACCTTTCCATATTAGTTCTAAAATTTGAACAAATACAATTTACTATGCAATGTTGTGTCTAAAAACTGCTGGATGAGTGCCAAACAGAGTAGATCCTGATGAGATGCTGCAGAATGCGGCATCTCATCTGGGTCTTCACTGTTTGCTCAGGCCTGTTTGTCCGAATACATACAATAAATACGGTATAACAGAAATTACTTCTTTTTGTTGTTTTGTTTGGCAGCTGCACCATTTGTTATTTTTGTCAAAACAGACTTTTTGTCAATTACCAGTTTGATTTCTGCATTGTCCTTCATTAAAATACAAGGCCTCAGAAAAGATGGAGGTGGGTTGGGATTGGGGTTCGAGGGATGGTAGAGGGAGACAAATCTGATTTGGAAGTATTTACATCCCTTCTCAAAGAATTTGCTCCCCAGCAATATCCAGATATATTTCTTATTTCTCCATGAAAATGTACATTGATCTAGACTACTCACTGTTTTGGTGGCAAAATAAGAATTAGATCAACAGTTTTGGGTTGAAAAAAAAAATGGATAGAATGAGTACCTATATACATTTTGTATGTATTCATGGAGAAATAAGAAAAAAATATGTTATCTTAACTCAAAACTCCAGATGGAGCTCTTTATTTCAGCTGAAAAGCACTTATTTTGTACTTATTTCTTCATGAAAATGTATTTTGTGGTTTGTGTTACTCATTAAAAGTGCTTTGTTGAGGTGCTTCCAATGAGTAACCATAATACATGTACCGTATTCGACCTAATTACCGCGCTGTGTGCTCAGGTTTTTCAAAATTACTGAGAACATTCATTTGTGGTAAAATATGTATCTACCTACTAAGGATACACTATAAAAAAGATCAGAAAAGAACTTATTTGATGATGACTATGACATTTTTTCTGATTTTCTTTATAAAGGCATATGTTGTCAGTACTCATTTGAATTGCATCGACATGTCGATGCAATTCAAATGAGTACCCACAACATAAGCCTTTATAAAGAAGTAAACAAAAGGTATACTGACTGCCATCTGAAGACTACGAAATTTCTTGACTGTGCGCTTATAGGGGTATGTGTGGTAATTAGATCGAATACGGTATACTGTTTTTGTGGAGGAATAAGAAAAATACTTTGTGGATACACCCTCTTATCTGAATTTATATTAATCTTTACCTTTCTCTGGGCTTATTTAGCAGAGGACAGACTGGTGATATTTTTCTTATTTTTCCCAGAAAACAGGATTCGACATTTCATGTTGGATGCACTGT
Source organism: Anodontia alba (assembly GCA_964016985.1). NCBI lineage: Eukaryota > Metazoa > Mollusca > Bivalvia > Lucinida > Lucinidae > Anodontia > Anodontia alba. Next base: position 57,997,911 of record OZ024836.1, on the reverse strand, counting down.
CCGACTGGAGACCAGGAGGTCGCGGCTTCAACCCAAGCCGAGGTCGGCAACATTCTTTCGTGGAGATTGATCATGAAATATTTTCTACGGTCATTCTCTCCCTTCCGCTGATTCAAGAAGGGCTGAGTTGTCAGTTTCTGGCGAAAGAACATGCACAATACTGGTTAACCGCTTAGAGGACTAAGCCTGCCAAGTAAACGTGTGGTTAGGTAAACTGATCACGCTCGACATGACCCCATTGGGTTGACTGGCCGTAAAACCTCAACACAAACAATTCATGCAAATTGTCTGAAATGTCATATCCTGATTTCAGGAAAACTAAGAAAAAAATTCTGAATGTAGTCTGCAGAAAATTTTACCAAGAGTGCTAAGCCATAACTAGTGAAAGTCAGCTATTTCAAAGCCTATTAATTACTGGCTTACTGTGGTGCCACCTGGCTGATTTATTTAATTACAAGTTCTTGGTAATTTTTCTCAGAATATTAAAGGAAGTTTCTGAGTCTAAGCCCTTTGGGACTCAAAAAAAAAACTATAATTATTGTTTAACTCTTTAACTGCTTAGCATAAAGAGCATCAGACTATTTTTCAAAACAGATACCGTACTGCATCCTTGTGTGCATGCTGGGGACATTTTGAAGCTTTTTTCCCTCTTTTTCTCAGAAAATAAAGTTTCACGTCTCATGCCTATTGTCTTCATGAAAAACCAAACCCTATTTTCAAGCCTAACTTTCTCAGAAAAAAAAAAGTCAGAAATCAGCCTGCTGCAGTTGTGATTTGTGCTCTTTAAAGACCTTTACCACTCTATGGGAAAATTCAGCAGAACACAAATTGATGATATTTTTCTTACTTTTCTCATGAAATAGGCTTTGACATTTCATGCAAAATGTCTTCTTAGGAGACAGTTTTAATGAAATTTTGAAGCCCATTTTTCTGGGAAAATAAGAAAAAGATATCAAAAGGTCTTCTGCAGAAATTTTTAACCCGCATGCTTAGCGTTAATTGTTTTCACATAGGTTTGTGTGTACTGTGAGATTGTTAATGCTTATTCCATACTTTTCTATAAGTAGGATGTCTTGTGAAACAGTTACAGTTCTTTTGATGTAACCAGTGAAGATTCCTGTTTCTTGCATGCATGGCTTTGTAGAGCCCCCTTCATAGCTCCAGATATAAGCGGGTATCAGATGAATTTATTTTATTTCTCCACGGAAATATATGTTGTTGGTACTCATTAGAAGTGCCTCGCCAAGGCACTTCTAATGAGTACCAGCAACATAAGTTTTCGTGCACAAATAAGAAAAATATCCATACTTTTTGGTAGAAAAAACGCCTGTAATCTGGAGTTGTGATCCCCTTCATTACCTCTTCATTACTTCCTGTAACATAAAAGGGTTTGCATGCGTTGAAATCCATTGCTGTTGTCTGCAAGGAAATGGTGGAATCCTAATGTTATAGCTAACTTGAGATACAGTCCTCAGTTTTGTCTGGTCAGAGCTGATCACCTACCAAAGTGGGCGTACATAGAGGATATTCAAATGTTTGGAGTGAATATGACTTTTATTTCATCGAGTGAAGTGAAAAAATGTATATTTCATGAGTGCCGAAGGCACGAATGAAATATACATTTTTTCACTTCACGAGATGAAATAAAAGTCATATTCACGACAAACATTTGAATTTTCTTTTTATTATATACATCACTTTCGATAGAAAAGATGCAAATCTTGTATTTGCAAGGGAAAGTCTGACACGCAGTTTTGTCCCTTGGCGCCATGACGTTCATGTTTTGTTTTGTTTGGTGACGTTAGATATGACGTCAGAAACGCGCATGGGCGTGTAAAAATAAAATAAAAAGAAAATTTACTCTTTTTCAGTGAATACCATAAAAATTTTCATCTCGTGTAATGAAAACATGAATGTAAATAAGAAAAAAGTAGATCCAGATCTTATATTTTTCACTGCTCAGAGGAGTGAAAATATAAGTTTTATATTTTCGCTAGTGAAAATATAAAACTTATACTTCACTAGTGAAAATATGCATTTTATTTCATTAATAATTCTCTATATTTCATTACTTTGTATATAATAAATGTATCTATTCAGTCATAGCTCTAGATATGAGTGGGTATCAGAAAAACATTTATCTTATTTTTCCATGAAAAACATGTTGTGGGTACTCACTAGGTGCCTAGGCAAATTGTATCTGATCACCCAGAACATACATTTAACCCATAGTATACTGAATAGACTCTCCCACACTATATATTGGAAGGGTCCAATTTCAATTTTAGGTACATTCGGCTATGAGATTTACATATTCCTAGAGAAAAATGGCTAAACTATTTGCAAACAGTGGAGACTCTGATCTGTGGCATCTGATCTGGGTCTGCACTGTTTGCCAATTACCCTTTTACGAGTCTCCCGACTACAATGGGTTAATAGATGAGAAAATAAGATAAAAAACCTGCAATTTTTGGTTAAAAAAACAAAAAAGCACCTTATTAAGCCGTGTTTGGGAAGGAAAGGAAACAAATCTAGTAATTGCCATTTGCTATAAATGCAGGTTAAAAGTTAATATTTTGCATTGATACATTCATTAATTCCACCACCCCACTGTCAGATATCACCTGCACATACAAAATATTTCATGCAGTGGGGCTGTAGATAAGATTGTGTTTTTTTGTTTTTTTTTCACTGAAAAAATGTTAACATTTTTCTTATTTCTTTTTTTGTACAAAAACATACCCAATTGTGTGTACTCATTAGAATTGCATCAGTGAGGCAATTCTAATGAGTACCCATGATTTATGTGTTCATGCAGAAAGTAGAAAACATTAATCTGGATACCCTGCATAATATCTGGACCACTGATCATATCTGTGTGTCACCATAAATATTTAAAAACAAAGGATGGATAAAATGCCCAGAGCTTTTTTGCTAATTTGACATGTTGTTTGTCATTTATCAGCCATTTAGACCCTTGAATATTTCCTTCATGCTGGCAATACAGGGTTATTGAACTAATATTGCTGAATGGGATACTCCCTAGCAGAGATATCACAGTGAGGAACGATATTTGCAGATATTCAGTCACCCTAAGTTCAACTAATAAAATTAATGTGATATTATATCTTAAAGTTTCATTTTCTCTGGCCTTCCAGTTTATTGTGAGCATTTTCACTGATGTACCATATTTACCCTTGTTGGTTGATGCTCCTGACAGCAGATCATGAGGCCTGGCTTCAAATCTCGCTGGAGGCGGAATTTATCTCATGACTGATGGCGCTTCATTGCACTATGTCTTTCATCCTTTGATTGTCCCGGTTGATTAAATCATGTTGAAAGGATGTAAAATAACAGAACATCTTCAGTGTGTACCAAAATTTAGTGTAAATACAGTATATACATTATATGTATATATATATATATATATATATATATATATATATATATATATATATATAGGGAGAGAGATTAGTCCACAATTGTTTTGAAATAGGGAAATAATTCCATAGGGCATTGAAAGTCTGATTAAAACCAAGTGCCACCGAGTGTTCCAGCACAAGGTTTTTACAGGGTTTTCCCTGATATGTATTTTGGCAGTTTTTACCCTCAAAACTGTTTCCAGGACACCTGAAAGTAAGGGTTAAGGGTCCTAATTGATGCATCGGTTATCAATCTGAACTTAATGTATATATTTTTGGCTCCCAATTATCATCCGGGTACGATCATGAACTGAATTCCCCGGACCCTCCAGTGTGACTCAAACTGGGACCTTGTGATATGAAGCCAGGGGTGCTAATGACTTGGCCCAAGAGCTTATTAGTCTTATATGCTACTTGCTTGGCCTTGTAGGTGCTACACCTTGATAAGATTTTACAGATATGAAGGCTCTGCCTTCTGGTATGCGTGCAAAAGACCTTGCTGATTGACCAGTGTCATTATGAGTTGACAACTGATTTGAAGTCAATCAGATTTTTCAGGTTTATTTAGTTTATTATGATTCATGTTGACACAAGACATGATAAGTTTCCAGATAGGACAGTTGTTAACTGTTATTTTTCTCATTCCTCTGTGAAAACTTAACTTGTGGGTAAACATTAAAATTGCCTCCTAGAGACCATTCTTATGATATCCTTAACACATGTCTTTGTGGAGAAAATGAGAAAATTTTGACTATTTTTGTCACAGATATCTGGAGCACTGGGTTCATGATAGAATGATCAATTATCAAAATATTTTACATCTGACCTGTAGCTGGAGGGTAGGTGGATTGAGAAGAAAATAAGAAAGAAAAGTGGTGGGGGAGGAGTGTTGTGTGGTAGGTGTGAAGATGGTGAAATAAACATAATATTGAGAGGGGTACTATTTCGTAAATAAACAGAACTACAAGGAGCGTACTTAATCATGAAAAAGGGGGTCAAGTCTTGTAGAGGAGAAATTATGACAATGCATACATATTTTGTAATCAGAAATAAGAAAAAAATGTATGTAAGCAAATGTTATAATACAAAAGTCCTTTTGGTGAGATCCCAGTCATATGGTCTTCTGCAAAAGTAAGAAAAAATAAAGAAATTTTAATTATTTAGATTGATGGATGGAGGTATTATGACCTTTTCCATAGTATTTTACTTGAGGATGATGACCAAATGGTAGAGATGATGTAGGTAGTGGACTTGATTTGGTGAACTCTGGATTATGAATCATAGCTACAGATAAGAGGGGGTATCCACATAATATTATTCTTATTTCTCCACGAAAACATATGTTGTGGGTACTCATTAGAAGCACCTTGGTGAGGCACTTCTAATGAGTACCCACAACATATGTTTTTGCTGAGAAATAAGAAAAATATCAGCATTTTTCGGATGAAAAAAATGTCCTATCTGTTGCTATGTATGAATCCAAAGTGGTAGCAAGGCCCTTGCTCAATGTGGCTGAATGACATATCTGTGCTCAGAAAACTACTAAAACTTGTTTGTGTAATTTTCAAGTGTTCAGAAAGGATTCATATAAGTCACAAGTGTTCAGATAGGATTCATATACGGTAAATGTCCTCTAGAATTTCATACACCGAAGTTTTGTGACAAAATGGCATATGAAAGCAGTGCAGACCCAGATCCTTCAGGAACAGTCTGATCTGGGTCAACACTGTTTGCCATTCCACTAAGTATTTTAAGAATCAACTGCATAAAAAGTAAAATTTAGGCAAAAAATGTATGGAATAAAGTGTTCGAAATTTTAGGACATTTAAACTGTGAATTTGTATCAACAACCTGGATCAAGCAATCTGATTGGCTGAAAATTTGAACTGGGCGTGGCATCTTAATTTGTTCAGCATAGCAAGGTAACATTAAGATCCAGCCAAGATTCATACATCAAATTAGTATTCAGATGAGATTCAATTCGGATTTATATAAATTTAGCCATGTTTGGTAGAAATTCAGAAAATATGGTTTATTTATAAGAGATCCAGTTCTGACTCAAATGCATGATCTGTTGCTGGCAAAACATGTATGCTTGCACACCATTAAAATCAGTTCTTTCTATCATTATTCAGAGCTTCACGCAGCTTTAGTCTCAAATGTATACTTAAAGCACTAAATAAAGGGTCCTTAAAGCATTTACACTAGACTGACATGAAATTTTCATACAAATTTAATTAGCACAGCTTTTGAAGTAGCCATTTAGCTTATAATAAATGATGCATTTTTTCAAGCCATGAAAAAAATAAAGTAGGGTTATAACGTTAACCTTTACATTGTTACAGATAAGGTACTTTTCACAACCAAAAAGCATTGATATTTTTCTTATTTTCTCCGTGATAATGTTGTGGGTACTCATTAGAAGCACCTCAGTGAGGCCCAAAGGGAGCAGATTCTTGCCTTTTTGAATAGATCCCATTTCAGAAGGGGCCAGTAACATTTTGACACAGTAATTGCATCCCTTGAAAGTGTATCCATTTCCTTTAACTGCTTCTTTAGGGATGTGGCAGAGGACTTGTTAAGGAGGAGTATTTGGTGATAATTCTAGGATAATTTTTCTTATTTCTCCATAAAAATGTATGCTGTGGGTACTCATTAGAAGCGCCTCGCCGGCGCTTCTAACGAGTACCCACAACATATGTTTTTATGGAGAATTGGAGAAAATTATCCCAAAATTATCATCAAATACTCCACCTTAACAAGTCCTCTGTGAGGATTTTCACATTATTACAGTACTCATTGACACATGCAAAGTGTTCATCTCAAAGGCACTTTGTTTTTCAAGAAGCCAGATTAATCTCTCATATTCACTACAATTTTTTTTTTTTTTTTTTTTTTTTCAGAAATAAACAAGAATTATATCCCTAATGCATGAAACCACAAAAGTTTGCAAGTGCTGAATGTGATCGGATAAGATTTTCTAGCCATTTAAATTTTAATTTTACTAAGTCTTCAGTTCTCGCAGGTTGCCATTTGGAGTCCTGGGCCCAGTTGTTCAAAGCATCGTTAGCTTAACAACTCGTTAAGTGTTCGAAATGTCAACTGTTCTAGTAAGTACAATATCTAATTTACAGGTATTTTTATCGCACCTGCTTGTAGCAGGGTGCGATATAGGCATCCGATTTTCCGTCCGTCTGTCTGTCAACATTTATGTCGGAAGTTCAACATTTATGTCAGAGTTAGTATTCTAATCAACTACAAGACTAAACAACCATCAAACCGTGCGTGAAACATCTCCCTGACCTCCTGACTTTGCGACATAGGCGTCCCCTTTTCCGTTCGTCTGTCCGTTCGTCTGTCCGTCTGTCAACATTTATGTCGAAGTTCGACATTTATGTCAAAGTTAGTATTCTAATCAACTACAAGACTAAACAACCATCAAACCATGCATGAAACAGCCCCCACACCTCCAGACTTTGCGACATAAGTGCCCGCTTTTCCATTTGTCTGTCCGTTCATCCGTCTGTCTGTCCGTCTGTTAACAGTTCTGTTATGTCGAAGTTCGACATTCATGTCAAAGTTAGTATTCTAATCAACTACAAGACTAAACAACCATCAAACCTTGTATGAAACATCTCCCTGACCTCCTGATTTTGCGACATAGGTGCCCGCTTTTCCATTCGTCTGTCTGTTTGTCTGTCTGTCTGTCTATTAACAGTTCTGTTATGTTGAAGTTCGACATTTACGTCTAAGTTAGTATTCTAATCAACTACAATTCTACAACAACCATCATACCTTGCATGACACATCTCCCTGACCTCCAGACTTGGCAGGTATATTGACCCAATGACCTTGACCTATATTTTGTGCTCCATTGACTTCGACATAATTTACGTTGACGTTCCAGATCTTCTCAACTATAAGGCGTATAACTACCAAATCTTGCATAGTGCTTCTCCTAGATGTACTGACTCCGCAGGTACCTTGACCCGGTGACCTTGACCTATATTTTGCGCTCCAGTGACTTTGACACATTTTGCGTCGACGTTCGAGGTCTCCTCAACTATAAGGCCTACAACCATCAAACCTTACAAAGTGCTTCTTTTCAATGTACTGACTCAGCAGATACCTTGACCTGGTGACCTTGACCTATATTTTGGCTGCAGTGACTCCGACATAATTAACGTCAACATTCCAGATCTCCTCAAGTGTTAGACCTCTAGCCACCAAACCTTGCATAGTGCTTCTAGATGTACTGACTTGGCAGGTATCTTGACCCAGTGACCTTGACCTATATTTTGTGCTCCAGTGCCTTTAACACATTTTACGTCGACGTTCAATATCTCCTCAACTATAAGGCCTACAACCATCAAACCTCGCATAGTGCTTCTCCTCAATGTACGGCCTCGGCAGGTACCTTGACTGGGTGACCTTGACCTATATTTCGTGCTCCATTGACTTTTACACCTTTTATGCGCCCTTCCATATGTCCTCAACTGTAAGGCCTTCAACCACCAAATCTTATATAGTGCTTCTTCTCGATGTACTGACTTGGCAGATACCTTGACCTGGTGGCCTTGACCTATATTTTGCACTCTAGTGACTTTGACACTTTTTATGTTGATGTTCGGTACCTCCTCAAATATAAGACCTTCAACCACTAAACCTTGCATAGTGCTTCACCTCATTGCACTGGCTTGGCAGGTACCTTGACCCAGTGACCTTGACCTATATTTGACACATTTTACGTTGATATTTGATCTCCTCTACTATAAGGCCTACAACCATCATACTTTGCATAGTGCTTCTCCTTGATGTATTGAATAAGCAGGTACCTTGACCCGTGATCTTGACCTATATTTCACTCTCCAGTGACTTTTACACATTTTACGTCAACGTTCCATTATCATTGGGCTGTATAATGCGAAAGGTCAGTGCTGAAGATATAGCCATTAGGGGGAATGGCACTGGCCTGGAATATATGTGCCCCACTAGGCACTTTGTCTACATTTTTTTTCAACCCAGTTTTCCAACTAAGCACTGCTAAGAATGAAATAAACTTATTAAATAACCACATTCTGATTGTGGCTCCTGTGACTTTTGCCCCCCCCCAGGTGCGATGACGCCTTCCGTGGAATTCTTGTTGCTGAAAAAATGTGAGTAGCTTTTGCAATAGCTACTCACATTTTTTCAGCAAAAATATTAGCAAATATGCCATATTTAATGATCAAAGTTTTAACAAACATGCCATAAGCTCTAATGGCAGAAATCTGTGAGATCAGGCTAATTTTTAGGGGAGATTTGACAAAATTCTGTGAGATTTAAAAAAAAATCACTTTCAAGCTCACAGAAATAAGTTAAAAGCCTTTATTTTATGAATTAAGCATATCAAAAGTATAATGCTGTGTAATTCATAATTAGTTCTTCATAAAATATCATTTTAGAGAGTCTGAAAATTCTGTGAGATTTGAAATTCTTGCGGGAAGTTGGTTTCAAAATAGCCAAATTCTGTGAGATTTTGTCTCAAAGTGTGAGGTATGGCATGTAAGTTTTAAAGATACCTTAATGAACAGTAATTTTTGTTTTGAACAGCTGGGCTCAGATATAGTTATCTCTACCCAAAGCTGTTTTGAAACCTTAAAACTGTTAGATGAGTGGCAATCAGTGTAGACCATGATCAAATAGCTGATGCTTTTTTGGGTAGGGGTGGGGGCAGGGGGAATGAAAGGGTTAATACTGATGCATATGTATTGCAAAAAAAAAAAAAAAAAAATCAAGATATAAATTCTGACTCCCCAATATAGTGTTAAAATTATTTATGATATATTGCCTACCAAGGAATATTTGCTCATTTCTGTGTACATGTCTGCCACTTAAATTGCCTTCAGGTGATTAATTAGGAGGTTAATGATTACTGTCATTTTGTTTATATATTTTCCATCAACTGTATGTTATGACAGATTGGTAATGTGTGGGTGTAGACTTACACATTTACACTTTAGTACTCCACAAGAAAGTTCATTTATTTTGAAATTACATGGCTTATTTTATGTTGAGACAAATGGCTTGAAATGTCAAGCAGTTGGAAAAGTAACAAGAAAGAAAAAAAAAATGTCATTTAATTTTGATAAATTTGAAGTACAGTTAGGAGTTAAAAAACACACACACACACAAAAAAAAACAACAAAAACAACAACAACAACTGGAGACAGGATTCATTTAATGATTGTTATTTCTTTCTCTGCACTCCCCTCTCCCCACCATTGCACAACCATAATCCCTAAACCACACACACACACACACACACACACACACACACACACACACACACACACACACACACACACACACACACACACACACACACACACACACACACACACACACAGAGAGAGAGAGAGAGAGAGAGAGAGAGAGAGAGAGAGAGAGAGAGAGAGGATCAAAGTAGAAATTTCTTCAGACTGTGAATGTAATTCCAGAAAATATATTATTTTATGGACTAATTTACTGCAGTGAATGCTGATTTTTTTTTTGGCATAGGATTTCAAAATGTTCCGTTTAATTTGGCTTCAGGGGGGTCTTGTCCCAAGAAATAAGTGCCTGCTAATCTTAATTATGTTATAGATTGTCCCGTGTTATATAACCCCCCCCCCCCCACCACCACCACCCTGTTGTCCATCCATCCATCAGCATTCAGATGCTGCAAATTACGGATGCAAATTGCAGTAATTGAATGTTCACGTAGAAAAATATTTTTCTTGTTTTTCTCTGAAAACTGGTCTTGGTATTAGGTCCTAGTTGGAGATATCTAATAAGCACTACTTAGTGGCAATTTCTTGTTTTTATGGCACTGTCCCACAACTTTTTGAGGACATGGGACATTGGTTTCTTGGTAGAACACTGATGAAGAAATCACACACACACATGGATGCATGCGTGCATGCACAAATTTTATTACCAAATTATACTTAGTGAAGATTTTTTGTCAGCATAGGTACTGAAAAGAATTACATACAATGTCATCAAGGAGATGGATACGTATTTTCACGCTGATACTAAAATAAACAGTAAAACTTGTCAGGAATCCACTGCAAGGAAGGATAGACAAAATGATTGATAATAATTGATCAGAAACCAGGAGGTCTCCCAATTTCTCTAGACAAGATTGTCTGCTTTAAACTTTCACATGCTGCAAATTACGGATGCAAAATGCAGTAATTGAATGTTCATGTAGAAAAATATTTTTCTTGTTTTTCTCTGAAAACTGGTCTTGGTATTTCATTTAAATTGCCTTGTCAGAGGCAATTACAACGAAATGCCAAGTCCTGTTTGTCAGTGGAAAACTGAGAAAATTATTTTTAAGAATTGTCTGCTCATTTTGCGCTTGCAGAAGGGAATGGGTTAATTCTGGTTCCAACACAATTTACAACTGGTAATGTTACGGGAGAAATTATCTTCAGAATGATCTTAATTAACATGTGAGGATCATGGTAGGAAAAACTTCTCTTATGTGGTAGATGCTCTTTTCCATGGAAAAAAAACAAAAACTGGTATTTTCGTATTTATCTGGGTAGTGTGTGGTGGCATCTCAATATGCTGTCGGTGTAGGCCAGATAAGGCGTAAAAAAAAAATATAGCTGGGTTTCCACTAACATGCTGAAAAAAATTGGTCAGTAGGTAAGATAAACTTTTTTTTATTTTACTATTTTTTCTCCAGAAAAGAACAGGTTCAGGCCTGTAATTATATGAAAATACAGGTATTTTATTGAGGGTCAGTGCTTTATTTTTTTATTTTGCATTTATACTGATAAAAAAATAGCAGAGTCGGGTGTTTGGAACAGGGTCGAACACAGCTATTTTCATAGCTACAGATAAGAGGTGGTATCCACATAATATTTTTCTCATTTCTCCATGAAAACATATGTTGTGGGTACTCATTAGAAGCGCCTCGCCAAGACGCTTCTAATGGGTACCCACAACATATGTTTTCATGAAGAAATGAAAAAGATATCAGTATTTTTCGGATGAAAAAAAATGCCTTATCTGTTGCTATGCATTTTTTTTTTTTTACGCCTAAGCTGCGTTTTCTTGTTGCTCCACCAGAATATATCATAGCTCCTGACATTTTTTTTTTTTTTTTTTCAATTGACAAATTTGATATTTTTCTGATTTCTCCACAAAAAAACAAAACAATAACAACAAAAAAGAACATGTTGTGGGTACTTATATAAGCTGATGAGTACCAACAATATATGTTTTCATAGAGAAAAAGAAAAAAGTACACACAGCAACTCCATATCTGAAGTAATGGTTTATGCTGTGAGTTTCTGTGAAGACAATTCCAATGAATATCTATGCATGTTGAAAAGTACAAAAAATCAAAATATTTCTTTCAAACTTTGGCATATCAGTGATGCTATAGATCCCTTCTAGAGCTGAGAATATTAACCCTTGTCCTGCTGAATAAATTAAGAAGCCACACCTATTTTTAATTTTCAGCCAATCAGATTATTTGATCAATGTTGTTAATATAGATTCACATACTTAATGGCAAACAGTGCAGATCCAGATCAGTTGGCCAACTGATCTGGATCTACACTGTTTGCAAAGGCAGGGTATATCCGGATTCAGCAGGACAAGGGTTAAAGGTGTTTTGTTTTTTTTTAGCATAAATGTGTTGAATTTTTCCTTAATTCTCCTCAACATATGTTGTGGGTACTCATTACAGTCCCCTTGGTGAGGCCCTGAAGTTCAGATAAGTACTCGCAATGTAATGTTTTAAAGGAGAAATTAGAAATACTCATGTGGATGAGCTTTGTTTTTATTATTCTCTTAATCTGGAGGTTTCCCTAGTTTCTGGAAAAGCCATAATATGGTCCTGGCCATGAGAAAACGTGTCATTGGGCATAGGCGGACAGAGAAGGCCCAGATCAGACTGCACATATGTGCAGTCTGATCAGGCCCTTTGCTGTCCGCTTATATAAACTTTGGACACTGTAGCATGTATCAATGGAGAGAAAATGCCTGAATGAGACTTAAGTGGTATGAATCTGAACCTGTGCATTTTGCGCATGTTCAAAGACACCTTTTGGTTTGGCACGGCCCATGTATCCTTATTCTTCTGTAGTCCAAAATTTTATGCTTTCAAATTTTCCTGTAAATGAATGTAAAGCAATAAATAATAGTTACTAAGATAATAACTCAAAGAAAGTAAAGTACCACATGTTCAGTGGCAAGGTTTTTCAATTTTCCCAATTTTATTACTTTCAACTAATTCTTTTAACAGATGTTTAACATAAAAGCCTCAATGTCTGCTGTGTGCTGTGGTGTTTATGGGTCATTTTCCAAGGGTTTGAAAGGTTTTAAAGCTTAGCATGCTGGGTAAAGAATTCAGCAGAAGACATTTTGAAACATTTTTTTTCCCAGAAAAAAAGATTTGACATTTCATGCAAATTGTGTCCAAGAGAGACAGTTTGCCTGAAATGTCAAATCCTATTTTCTACGAAAATATAAATTTGTTGTCTGCTGAATTAGGCCAGCCAAACTTCAGAAGCATGTTTCAATCAATATTTGTTTTTATCAGAGGAATTGTTAAGGAGGAGTATTAGGTGATAATTCTGGGATAATTTTTCTTATTTCTCCATAAAAACATATGTTGTGGGTACTCTTTAGAAGCGCCTCACTGAGGCACTCCTAATAAGTACCCACAACATATGTTTTTATGGAGAACTGGAGAAAATTATCCGATAATTATCACCAAATACTCCTCCTTAACAATTCCTCTGTTTATCTTTACCAAAAACATATGTTATGGGTGCCATATTTACCCCAAGTACATGTATTCAGAGTAACTGTGACATGAGCCAGATATGTAGACCATGATCAAATGCCACAGAATGCTGCATCTGATCAGACTACAGTTTGCTAGAGGTGGAATTCAGCATCTCTGTTTGCCACTCATTCAGCAATATTTCAAATGCATCAGCAGGTAGGAAAATGGATGTTTTCAAATTTAAGGACAATTATGGTAATGAGTTAATGCATAGCACTCTGGATAAAATATTCAGCAGACAACATTTTGAAATATTTTTCTAATCTTTTGCAGAATACAGGATTTGACAATTGCATTTAATGTCAAACCCTGTTTTCTGCAATAAATAAGAAAAATATCATCGCTTTGTCATCTGCTGGATGAGAGTTGTCCTAATACAAAGGGTTAATACAGTATTAAATCGTTTAATGCTTAGCAATCAGGGTAACATTTTCAGCAGATGGCATTTTGAAATATTTTTTCCCAGAAAGCAGAATTCAACATTTCATGCAAAGTGTCTCCATTGTAAACAATTTGCGTAATATGGAGACAATTTGCATGAAATGTCCAGTCCTGTTTTCTTTGAAAAAATTAGAAAAATACCACCAATTGTTTGTCTGTTGAATTAGCCCTCTGTGGACAATTATGTTATTTTCTTGTGCCCTTTGTATAATTTTTATTTATAACCCCTGTATTTACAGTTCTGTCAAAAGCCAAGACCTGTTTCCCTAGCAACCTTGAATGTCAGTTTGTAGATATGATTGTCATGGTCTCCTAGCAGCTTCTGTATTGTCACTGATTACAGTTGCCAAGTTTGAATGAGATATGATAAGAGGGAAAATAATCCTACCAACAGTCTCTGTAATTAATTTCCAACCCCAGGGCTCCAAATCAGAAATACATATGGATAGCTCTAGATCAGAAGAGCAATTAATGTATTTAAAATTAAATTAAGTTCTCCATAAAAAAAACAGAGTATGGCTACTTGTTGAAATAGATTCTATGATAGGATTCCAATGAGTAGACACTTTTTGTTTGGGACGGTGGTGGAGGGTGGGGTTGGAATAAGAAAAAAATCATGTATGTAAAAGTTCGCAGAGCATCTTATCTAGAGCTGTGAAGTGTGAAGATTGTTCCTTATTTTTCCATCTTTATGTGCATGTTAAGTTCCAGTATTTAGAATTGTCTCTTGGGGAGATGATTTCTAGACATTTTTATGAAGCATAAAAATGTTGATAGATCATTCTCAAGATTAATGACTTGTCTAGAGTACTGAAGTCTTTAAAGAATGTTATCAGTACAATGATAGGCAGGTATTGAAAGCTACATCAAGGTGCTTTGATTGAGAACAAAGAATCAAGTATTTTTGCCAGTAGATTGAGATAAGACACTTTCTTTTGACCAAAAAGTATTCTTATGAAATATTCATTAGAAATGCCTTGCCAAGGTTATTCAAATGCATGTTTTCTTTGAGAAATTTAAGAAAAAATATTATCGAATGCCTCTCTGTTCTGGAGTCATAGCTTTCAAGATTAATATTTTCTTATTTCTCCATGAAAATATATGTTGTGGGTACTCATTGGAATTGCCTTGGTGAGGTGCTTCCAGCGTAGGTTTTCATTGAGTTGTAAGGAAAAAAATATCCACTTTTTGGCTGTGGAAAAAAAACAAACAAACAAAAAACAACATCACTATCTAGAGCTGTGTCTAGGAGCTTATCACTTTGCATGCTGAGTAAAAATTTCAGCATACAACATTTTGAAATATTTTTTCTTATTTTTCTTAGAAATGGGATCTGACACTTCATGCAAATTGAGACAATTTGCATGAAGTCTCAAATCTTATTTTCTGGGAAAAATAAGACAATAATCACCAGTTAGTCGTCTGTTGAATTTATCCCTAGCATGGTAAGTGCTGAGATTCCAGTGTGCTGTAATTTGTAATTTATTTTGCACCAGGAAATCAATAGGTTTGATAGGGTCTTAATGAGCAATGACATACATTCAGGGCTCAAAGAACTTGTTATTTTGGAGAGAATGTGTTGCTTTGGAGAAAAAAAAAATTATGGTAAATGTCCTTAAATTTTGAACACTTTTTTGGCCAAAATTTTGCTTTCTATGTAGTTGTTAATTAAACTGTATAGTGGAATGGCAAACAGCGCACCCCCTGATCAGACTGCAACCAGTCTGATCTGTTCTGCACTGACTGCATTTGTCATTTTGTCAGAAACGTTGGTGCACAAAATTTTAATACTTTTACCATACTGCTATATTGTTGGCATTTGAACCTCGTAAGAAACCTATCAGTGAGGCAAGTCTACATGGAAATTGTTGAGAAATTGTATTTGATGATAATTTTCTCCAGTTGGTGCCTATACCAGTCATCAGACATTTCGAGTCAATTGAGTGAATTGAATTTTTTCTTATTTCGCCATGAAAACATTTGTGGGTATTGGAAAAGCCTCGACAAGACATTTTTAGCACTTTTCATGCTGGGTAAAACTTTCAGCAGATGACACTTTGAAATATTTTTCTTATTTTTCCTCGAAAATAAGATCTGACACTTCCTGCAAATTGTCTGCATGAAGTATCAGATCCTATTTTCTGGGAAAAATAAGAAAAATAGCACCAAACTGTCGTCTGCTGAATCTCCACATAGCATGGTAAATGTTAACCCTAGTCCTGCTGAACCAGGATATGTCCTGCCTTTGCAAACAGTGTAGATCCAGATCAGTTGGCTTCTGAAGAAGCCAACTGATCTGGATCTGCACTGTTTGCAATTAAGTATGTGAATTTTTATCAACAATCTGGATCAAAGTAATCTGATTGGCTGAAAGTTAGAAGTAGGTCTGGCATATTAATTTATAAAGCAGTTTTCAGTCAAAAAGTGTATTTTTTCTTATTTATCTGTTAGAAGTGTCTCGCTGAGCTCTTTGTAAATGAGTACCAACAACACATGATTTTGTGGAGTCTCGACTAAGAAAAATACAGGCCTCCTAGCAAAACCTATAAAACCTATAATAACCTATAATTTTGTGTCAAACCTGTAAAACCTTTATTTTGTTCATAAAACCTATAAAAAGCCTGTATTTTCATGAAAAAACCTATGTTTTTCACTTTTTGAACCTTCTCGCCTTCAACCCTAACTTTTCTTCAAAATGTCCTACTATTTTTACTTTTTAGTCCTAAAAAAGTGATGAAAACTGTCAAGAAATTGTAATTTTTTTCCTCGCTTGCTTCACTTGCTCGGACTTTGTAAAATTCAGATCAACTTTATCTGAGTAACTGTGGCGCAAAAATTCATCGAATAGTTTTTCTTCAGTTTTAAATCTTGTATTATGTAATAAAATATGTTTAAACCAAATCTTTATATGAGTTTGGAAGAACCTTTTTTTAACCTATATTTTTTATTGAAAAACCTATAAATAACCTATATTTTGAGTAAGAAGAACCTATATAAAAACCTATATTTTCAAAGTGGGCCACTAGGAGGCCTGAAAATATTTAACCGGATTCTTCTGCTTGGGAGCCCACCATTGTGTTAAAGGCCTAGCATGCTGGGTAAAAATTTCAGCAGATGATAATTAATATTTTTTTTTTCCATAAAATAGCATTTGACAGTCATGTGAATTGTCTCTTTGTCAATCATTTTATGGGGAAAATGAGAAAAATATTTCAAAATGTGCCAGCCTCGGTGACTCAGTCGGCTGCGCGTCCGACTGGTGATCAGGAGGTCGCTGGTTCAATCCCAGCCAGGTCCGGCAACATGCTTTCGTGGAGATTGATCATGAAGTATTTTCTATGGTCATTTTCTCTCTTCCGCTGATTCAAGAAGGGCATTTGTCAGTTTCTGGCAAAAGAATGTGCTCAGATACTAGTTAACCGCTTAGAGGACTTAAGGGGCAGCTTGGAAAAAGTATGGTTAGGTAAACTGACCGTGCTCAACATCACCCTAATGGGTTGACTGGGCCATAAAACCCCAACTCAAACAAAATGTCGTCTGCTGGAATTTTTACCCAGCATGCAAATCCTTAATCAATGTCATCTTCTAATTTCTCCATTTTATTGCTGTAATAACAGATTACAGTAATAACCCTAAGTGTTGGGACAGACAAGCTTAAGTGAACATGTAGACCCAGATCAGTTGCCAAAGAATGTGGCTTTTGTCAGTGTCGACACTTTTGCCAGTCATTCAGCAGTTTTCCGACACATAAATGGATAGTAAAATTAGACTTGTTCAAGTTTTAGGGTAAGCACAGTCAAAAGTGAAGCGCATAGGTCTAAATAAGAGTGGGTATCAGGTAAACAGTTTTCTTATTTCTCGACGAAAACACATCTTGTGGGTACTCATTAGAAGCACCTCGCTGAGGTGCTTCTAATGAGTACCCACAACATATGTTTTCTTCGAGAAATAAGAAATTATAGATACATTTTGGTTGAAAAAAAGCGCCTTATCAAGAGCTATGGAAGGTGTTCCAATATTTAGGGTATATACAGTACTCTCTCATATTACACAATAACTTTAGAATAGGCGAAACATTTAAGCATGAGTATAAAAAATGCAATTTTATGATGGTTAATTGTCATGCATTTTTGCCATTAACATTTTCCTCAAATGGGAAACCAGAATAGTGAAAATAATGAATTGCTATATGTGTTCATAGCCCCAGGTTAAGTCCTTTTTTTTCTACCAAAAAGTATAGATGTTTTTCATATTTCTGCACTAAAACCTATATTGTGGGTACACAATAGAAGCACCTTGCAGATGTGCTTCTAATGAATACCTGCAACATAGGTTTTTGTGGAGAAATAAAAAAAAATATTTACCTGGCGCTTTCTCATCTGGAGTAATGGTGTTTGAGAGTGTCATGGTTTATTTATTGTTTTGAACTTTCTGCAGTATACCGTATTCAACCTAATAACTGACCATGCACTTGGGTTTTTCAAAATCACTGGGAAAACTTTAGTAAAATATGTATCCACCCAAGATCAGCAAATTACTTATTTAATGGTGCCTATGCTCTGTTTTGTGTTGTCTTTTTTTTCTGATTTTCTTTCTAAAAGCATATGTTGTGGGTATTATTTGAATTGCATCGACTTGTCGATGCAATTCAAATGGGTACCCACAACATATGCCTGTATAAAGAAGTAGACAAAAACTACACAGGCTGTAATCTGAAGACTACAAAATTACTTGACTGTGCGCTTATAGGGGTATGTGTGGTAATTAGGTTGAATACAATAGTCTGGCTAGTGATCACTTTAATACTTCTTTGCCACTGAAATACATCACCCAGTTCTAGCTATCTAGTTCTAGGCTGTCCAGTCCAAATTTCCATAGTTAAAGTACATAAGAAGTATTTCCAAACCTTAGAAGGGCCCTGGCGAGAAGCTGTAAATGACTGTTTTTGTATCTTCTGTGCTATGTCTCATGTTTTACGTAGCCAAAGCTGATCAAACTTGGTGTATGGGTACATCTACTATTCTAGTGAAGACTGTATATGAGATACCGTAAGTAGGTCACTGTGACCTATATATTGCTCTGATCTATATTACAGAAAAAAAAGAAAAACATTCACTTGTCTTGGGTATATCTCCTGTACTTAATTTACTTTAAATTTAGGCTGACTAAATTCAGATACACATTTCATCTGGTGGGGGACTATGGATTGCTATGCAGTGCTTTAGCTGTTCCTTCCTTCTATTGGATATGTTAATATAGGGTTGCTTGTTGGGCCCTGTTTTTTAGTATATACACTGGAGAAGGTTGGCTTTTTAACAGCAGGAATTGACCTGTGACTTGACTAATTGTTTACTCTTATCTCCATACTTAAGATAGTACAAGCCAATTTTAGGCTTTATCTTAACTCTGTAAGTTAGCTGTTCCTTCTTAACCTTTACCACTCTCTGGGCTAATTCAGCAGATGACAAACTGAGAATTTTTTTCTTCTTATTTTTACCAGAAATTAGATTTGACATTTCATGCAAATTCAATTTGCATGAAATGTCAAAATCTATTTTATGGAGGAAAAATAAAAAGGAAAAAAAGAAACATAATGAATTTGTGGTCTGCTGAATCTCCCCAGAGGGTGGTAATGGTTAAAACTTTGCTACCATTTACCTTTGGTATGCTACAGGAGAAATTGAAAATTAGTTAATATAAGGTGCTTATTGTAACCAAAGTTATTGATATTTTTCTCATTTCTCTTAGTTTTCGAAAGCATGTTTTGGTACTCATCAGAAGCATCTTTGTGAGGCAGTTCTGATGAATATTATCCACAATATGTTTGCAGAGAAAAATAAGAAAACCAATATTTGTTGTTTGTTTAGATACCTTCTTATATAGAGCAATGAATTATGAGTTCTGGTTCTATTAGACCTAAAATGGCATTTATTCAGATTATCTCTGAAAGGAGGTACTTTTGATTCTTTTTCTGGGAAAACTGAAATTTTTTGTTTAATGATTTATGTTCATATTTAAATTTAGTGGGCTAATGGTTCAATCCCCTGATAATTCCATAATTGATAGAGCTTTAGATAGTAGATACATGTACATACCGTATTTACCCCGAATATTTGGGCACCTCACTTCCTTACCCAAACTGTAAATATCCTAAAATTTCGAACACTTAATTCCATACTTCTTGCCTGAATTTTGCTATTTATGAAGGTGATGCTTCTTAAAATATTTAGTGGATTGGCAAACAGTGTAGACCCAAATCAGACTCAGGGGCAGGCTGATATGGGTCTGCATTGTTTGCATATACCACTTTTATTACATGTACCATCTTGTCAGAAACTATGTTATACGAAAGCTTTGGACATTTATCGTATTTGTCCTAAAATTAGCATATGTCCATTTTACCACTTTTTTCTTATCTCCAAAAAATTGCTGGATGAGTAGCAAACAGTAAAGACCAGATCAGAGGCTGCATTCTGTTTGCTCAGACCTGTCTGTCCCAATATTTTAGGTTATTGTGGTATAATTTGGTCCTAATACATTTTTTCTCAAGTGGTGGTGAGACAGGGCTAGAAGAGAAACCACATGGAGGCTGCTTGGAACTTTCACGCTTAAATAAAGAGTTGTCGCCAGATTTCTGATGTGAGATCAATTTGCATGATTGCAGATCCGTTAATAGATTTTAAGGCTATAGAAGAAGCAGGATAATTTTCACTTCAAATTCAAATGTAGCAAAAACTGAAGAAAAAAAAAAATGTTCCAGCTTGAAGCCATATTGCATCCTGTGTGATGTTGAGTTTTATTCGTGTATTCAGAAGTTTAATGATTGTAAAATTTCATTTTCGTCTTCTTCATTAAACCCCGAGAGCTTGTTGACAACGTGGTACGCCTCATTAAGCCCGCTTGAAATGCAGTTTCTGTGTCGCCACTTACGCATTTCTAATTCCTCCATTCAATATAAAACATCAAAGGAATAAAATATTGATGTTTTGTATCCCTTGTAATCATAGCCAATGCTCCAAATAAGATGTTTTTTTTTTTTCAAGCAGAAAATATTGAGAGTCTTACTTTTCCATGAAAACGTATGTTACGGGTTCTCATTAGAAGCGCCTCAGCGAGGCGCTTCTAATGAGTACCCACAACATATATTTTATGGAGAATTAAGAAAAATAATTCTCCGGGTACTCCTTTTATCTGAAGCTATGAATTTGTTAGCTCTAGATAGATGATTTTGTTAAATAAAAAAAATAGAAATACTGATAATTTTGTTATATACCACAAAAACATATATTGCAGTTTCCTGTTGGAATAGTTGCAATGAGATGATTCTAATGAGTACCCACAGCATACGTTTTCATGGAGAAATAATAAAAATGTTAACCTGGACATGGGTCTTATCTAGAACTGTGCTTGTGATGTTACAGTAATAGGGTGACCAAAGATTGCTCCAGGAATAAAATTGCATGTTGTACGTTTGTGTAATTCTGCTTTCTTGCACAGATTAGGTAATTGAAAAAAAAAATGGACGTTTTTGCTGTGCTGTATTTGATTTCTCGCATCATCAGTAGGCTCCCTGCAGTGTGCTTTTTGATGGTGGTAGGTGGGGGTTGGGGAGCCATGGTTGGATCCATAGAACACCATATATAGCATTCATTGTAAGTGAATAATGTTACATATTTAAATGAGACTAAAACTAAATTCTATAGCTTTTCTTCCAAAATTTTTATTTCTGTATGAAGTGCCTCGCTGAAGGGCATCTTAATAAGTACTATCAGTAGGTGCCAGCCTTTGTGGCTCAGTTGGATGCTCCGTCTGACTGGAGACCAGGGGGTCGTGGGTTCAACCCCTGCTGAAGTCGGCAACATTCTTTCGTGGAGATTGATCATGAAATATTTTCTACGGTCATTCTCTCCCTTCCGCTGATTCAAGAAGGGCAGTTGTCAGTTTCTGGCGAAAGAATGTGCACAATACTGGTTAACCGCTTAGAGGACTAAGCCTGCCCAGTAAACGTGTAGTTAGGTAAATTGACTGCACTCGACATGACCCCACTGGGTTGACTGGGCCGTAAAACCTCAACACAAACAAAACCATCATTAGGTGCTTCTGATTAGTACCCTAAATAGTTTTCATAGGAAAACAAAAACTATTCATGAATCTGTATACCTCTCCTATCCTTTTCTGGCAAAAGAATGTGCACAATACTGGATAACCACTTGGAGGACTAAGCTTGCCCAGTAAAAGTGTGTATAGGTAAACTGACCATGCTTGACATGACCCCATTGGGTTGAGTGGGCTGTAAAACCTCAACACAAACAAACAAACAAAATCTTTCTTAACCAGAGCTCTATACTGTATAGAAATCATACATGGGAGACATGGCTTGATAGCAGTGTATCTAAATTATGAAACCCCCTCCCCCTCTCCCTCCCTCCACACATACACTAAAGGGGTGGGGGTGGACATATTCTCTATGGTCTGGATCCGGTTAGCTTCTGCGTTAGTATTACAGTTTCTTGTGTGCACAATTCTCTTGAACTGGTTGGTGGATTTCCTTTCATGTGAGGTACATCATTGAGATATACTTAAGAGGTTTGTGACCTTGACCTCATTTTCAAGATCAGCACAGGTCAAATTATTGTGTCAAATCTATAGTCAGATTTATGTCAAATTTCCTACAGTTTCTTATGTTGCACAATATGCCTTCAACCTTTTGATGGCTTTTCATCAAACTTGTAGGGATATTTCATTGAGTTGATTAACTTTTTTGTCTTGACCTGATTTTCAAGATCGATTTCACATCAGATTTATTTAGGGTGTGTAGGGTTTTGTGTGCACAGTATTTCTTGAACCAGTTGGCAGATTTTCATCAAACTTACAGGGAGACATCAATGGGACACGGTTTAGCGCTGATTATATTCCGGTGACCTTGACCTCATTTGAAGGTCAAATTAAGTTCAGATTTAAATAAGTTTATTTTGTGCATAATAACTCTTGAACTAGTAGTGGGTGACTTCATCAGACTTGCAGGGATACATCATTCAGGATCGATATACTGTATTGGAGATATATGTACATCGGCTAATTTTTATTATTTTTACACATAAGTTATAGTTAGTTACGCATTGGAATCCTCTTGATAGCTTTGAGTTAAGCATTTGAGACACTTCTATTACTTTTGCTGTGAAATGTGGGTAAATAATTTTTCAAGACTAGAACTATGGCATTTGCCTTAATAAAGCGCTCTCACTATATGTCAATGAGTCTGTTCTGAGGACTAACTATCTACATTTCCAAGCATAAGTAACAAAAGATACCTGAAATTCCCATTGAAATTATCGCCTCATCTGAAGCCCACATCTCTCCAGAGCCCTCCTTCATTACAGTAATTGTGTAAAGTGGTTGTGCAAGGGAACTTTTATCCAAACATCTATTCTATTTTCTCCCAGTGGAGTCATCATATACATCAACCCAGATAAGACAATTTCTTCAGCTAAAAAGAATTGATATTTGCTTTATTTCTCCGCAAAATTATGTTTTGCGGGTAGTCATAGGAATCACATGGGCAAGGGATTTCTAATGACACACCAAGATGTGGCTTTCATAGAAAAAGTGGAAGAAAAATATCACAATCTTATCAGTAACCATGATTATAATTGACAAGGAAATCGTTTTTTGCAAACAAATGACATCTGCAGTTTCTGTAAATTCTGGAGTCTCTCAATATTATGATTTCGCAAAATATATAGTGCAGAATTGCATAGCTCTAGATAAGATGTTTTCAAACTCCCCAAAAAGTTATAGTTTTTCTTATTTCTGTGCAAAAACATATGTTGTGGGAAATCCTTAGAAGTTCTTCGGCAAGATACTTCTGAAAATACCCACAAAAAGAGGAGAAATAATTTAGTTAATGTCCCCTCATATCCAGAGGTATGATACTTACTGGTATAGTGGCTCAATTTGTAGAGTGTTGACTTTGTGACTGGGAGGTCGTGTTTGCTCCCCAGCGCAAGTTATATCAAAGACTTAAAAAATGGTGCTGCATGGCTGCCCTTTGGCTTGGCATGCAACATGAAGTTTTTAAGACAGTAGAACTAGAAATCGGAATTGGCATGCCCAGTATCAATATAATGTTACTCTCTGGGTGGAATATCATGTCACTTGACTTACCTTACCAGGGGCATGATATTTCAGTGAGGCAGCACCCTAAAAGTGAGTATTGAGCTCCCTTACACCATAGAGATATAACTGAAAGATTGTTTAAAGCAAAATAAAACCTGAATAAAACAAACAAATAAGGCTATGATAATTGGAAAATTAAACAAATTTATCTGTAGTAAATTTTTCTAGTTGTTTTGAAAAAATGTAAGCATTCAGTGTAGTAATTAGATCAGAAACGGTAATTTCTTGTCTAGAAATAATAACTACTCTGGAATCATGGATTGATTACAGTAAATGTCCTTAAATTTCGTACACCACAGTTCCTGACAAAATGGCATATGCAAACAGTGCAGACCCAGATCAGACTGTTCCTGAAGGAGCAGTCTGATCAGGGTCTACTCTGTTTGCCATTTCAGCAACTATTTTAATAAATAACTACATAAATATCAAAATTAAGGCCAAAGAGTATGGAATGAAGTGTTCGAAATTTTAGGACATTACCATATTACTAGTAGTAAAATAACAACTTCTCTGGAGTCACCTGATACTGGATTGATTAGTCCTTGGAGATATGCAATATGTTTTTGGTTCTGTAACAAATTATGGAATCACTGTTTTAGTGGAGAGTCATAAAACTAAGTTTATTTTCTGTTATTTAGCCTATCCAAGTGAAAAGCAGTCTTACAGAAGTAAGAGATTGCTGTCTCATAGACTATAGCTCTACAAAGCTTCAGGATTCAGAAATTATTCAGAAGACTTGTTATTTTTGTACTAAAACATGTGGCCACGATGTGGGTACTCATTACATTGCTCCACATAAGAGGGGTCATATAATAGATAATAGTTTTCTTGTTTCTCCATGAAAATGTAAGTTGTGGGTACTTTACAGGACAGTCCTTAGTTCATAGCTCCAAATGAGACACTTTTTTTTTTTCAATAAAATATACGACTACTTCTTTATTTCTGCATGAGAACATTGTTAACAATGTTGTTGGTACTCATTAAAAGCACCTCTGTGAGGCACTTCTGATGAGTACCAATGGCATATGTTTTTGTGCATAAATAACACTTCCCTGATACCCCACTAACCTGGTGCTTTGTTAGTTGTTTACATAGTATCTGGTTCTTGCAGTTGCTTTAAGCAAACAGTACAGACTATGACAATACTGGTTAACCACTTAGAGGACTAAGCCTGCCCAGTAAACGTGTGGTTAGGTAAACTGACCGCGCTCGACATGACCCCATTGGGTTGACTGGGCCATAAAACCTCAACACAAACAAACAGACTGTGATCAGACTGGATGTGCTGTTTGACCTGGTCTAAACTGGTTGTATATGTTGTTATAAGTTCTCTTTGGATTTGATAGGGCTCAGTTATTTTATGCCTCTAAGTGCTTCTACATTGATCAGAATGATAAAGGGGCATTACAAAGTTGCGTTTTCAGTGTTATTGTACAATAAAAGCTTTTATGATTTTTATTTGTAAGATAAGAATGTCTAGCTCAAGATAAGGCATATGTTCTTTAACCAAAAAAAATTGTTATGTTTATTATTCCTCCACAAAGATATATATTATGGGTACTCATTAGAAGGCACTTCTAATGAGTACCCACAATATATGTTTTCATGGAGAAATAAAGTGTTTGTATGGCTACCAGACTAGTCTGGAGCTATTGGATGCTTTTATTTTTTCCAAAAATATTGCATACAAGAAGTTATGGGAGTTATATTGCTGTATTTACCCTGAATATTGGAATAGACATGTCAGAACAAGCATTGTAGATCCAGATCAACTGAGAGCAGTTTGATAAAGGGTCTGCATTATTTGCCGTTCAGTCAGTCTGTTCTAGGAACAGCAGCAGTGGCAATTTATTGAACAGACTTTGTTCGAAGTTTAGGATTTCTGTGGCAAGGTGTTATGACTGTGCTGTGGCAAGGTATTTTGACTATCAGGGTTTTCCCTCAGGGTTTGAAACCAAGGGTCCAAGGGACTCGGTGATCCCAATTAAGGGGTCCATATTGGCATAAATATGATTTAGGTGTTTGTTGTTCTAAAGACTGTTTCCCAAAGTTATATTTCTTTTCCTTTAGGTACAAAACAAATCAAAATTCAAAACCAAAAAATGAATAAAATTCAGTTTACACTGATGATATATGCATCAATTAGGACTCTTATTCCTTATTTCTGAGAGTCCAGAACATGGTTTTGGGAGTAAAAAACTGCCAATTTTTAAGCGAGTTAGGGAAAACTCTGGGCTATGCTGGCAAGCAGTGTGTTATATAAAATAAATAAGTATGCTGTGGCAAAGTGTTATGACTGCTATAGCAAGCAAAGTGTTAAGAGTATGCTGTGGCAATGTGTTATGACTGCTGTGGCAAGGTGTTTTGACTGCTGTGGCAAGCAAAATGTTATGAGTATGTTGTGGCAAAGTGTTATGACTATGCTATGGCAAGGAGTTATAACTGTGTTGTGGTAAAATCTCATAACCATGCTGAGGCAATATGTTATGACTGTTCAGTGGCAAGGTGATTACTTTGCTATGGCAAGCAAGGTATTATGAGTATGCTGTGGCAAGATGTTATGATGATGCTGTGGCAAGGTGATTACTGTGCTGTGGTAAGCAAGGTGTTACAAGTATGCTATGACAAAGTGTTATGACCATGCTGTGGATCTGTGTCTGTTTGCTAAGTTCTGTCAGTTCCAATTCATAGGGTTATTAATGGCATTTAGATTTAAATTAGTTTGTTTGTTTGTGTTGAGGTTTTACGGCCCAGTCAACCCAATAGGGTCATATTGAGCACGGTCAGTTTACCTAACCACACGTTTACTGGGCAGGCTTAGTCCTCTACGCGGTTAACCAGTATTGTGCACATTCTTTCACCAGAAACTGACAACTGCCCTTCTTGAATCAGCGGAAGGGAGAGAATGACCGTAGAAAATATTTCATGATCAATCTCCACGAAAGAATGTTGCCAACCTCGGCGGGGGTTGAACCCGCGACCTCCTGGTCTCCAGTCGGACGGCGCATCCAACTGAGCCACCGAGGCCTTAGATTAATTAGGGTGAATGTTTTAATGCCTGAAGGTTTGTGTTTCTCTTTTAAAAAATGGAAAATTTTATTTCCATTTCCGTCTTGAAGATATACCGTATTCGACCTAATTAACACATTGTGTGCTTAGGGTTTTCAAAATTACTCAAAAAACTTGTAGTAAAATATGTTCCTACCTATACTAAGAGTACACTTTAAAAGAAAAGAGATGAGCAAAGGACTCATCGAATAATGTTTATGCGATATTTTTGTGTTGTTTTTTCTTTGTGATTTTCTTCATAAAAGCATATGTTATGGATACCCATTTGAATTGCATTGACAAGTTGATGCAATTCAAATGGGTACCCACAACATTTGCCTTCAAAAAGTACACTGGCTGTAATCTGAAGATTCCGGAATTGTTTGACGGTGCGCTTATAGGGGTATGAGCACTATTTAGGTTGAATACAGTAGTCAGAAATTATATTATGGGTAAATACGGTATGTAGTCTGTTTTATCAAGAAATAGTCTTATCTGAAGTGTGTCCAGGGATCAAAAGCCTTGAGTAATGACCAAATGATGACCATCTTAGTTTATTCCCATAATCTCTTTATTTACACAGTATGAGATTTATGCTAAATTTTCTTTTACACCTTGTAAAAATGGATCATTCTTTCATACTCACATGTTCACTTGTGTTTTTTTCTCACATCCTCTGAGTCCATGAGACCTGATTTACTCTGAATATTTGGATAGACATGTCTGAGCAAACAGAGTAGCTCCAGATTAAATGATCAGGATTTGCAGAGCTCCAGCTAA
Source organism: Anodontia alba (assembly GCA_964016985.1). Lineage (NCBI taxonomy): Eukaryota > Metazoa > Mollusca > Bivalvia > Lucinida > Lucinidae > Anodontia > Anodontia alba. The sequence goes on along the minus strand of OZ024836.1, from coordinate 57,970,212 downwards.
GGTGTTGTTTTTTTTTTTTCAGCCGAACACCATGAAAACATAATTGTGGTACTGAAGTACCCAGAAGATGTGTTCTTGTGGGAAATGAGAAAAAAAGTCAAATAGATGGTTCTCAAAATGGTCTTTAAGACTGGTCAAACTTGGAGTTAAAGTTACTGAGAGTGTTCCACACAGATTTTTTTTAAACTCTGTAATCTGATTAAGGTCTGCACTGTTTTGCATAAATTACAGGAAGTTAAGGGTTAAATGAAACAGTCTTAACTCTTAAAGCGCCAAGAAAAACTGCATCTGAAAATGTCATATGTCTATGTCGTCTGCTGAATATTCTTGCAAACTTTTCAAACCTATTTTTGCACACAGGCAAACAGTGTGGACCCAGATCAGACTGCTCCTAGAGGAGCAGTCTGATCTGGGTCCACACTGTTTGCAAAAATGACTTAAAATCACAAGCAGACCACAATTGTTGTGATTGGCGCTTATAGGGTTAAGTCCCAGTTCAGGACCATTTTCCCAGCAGAGGCAATCGACTCACCAGTGCTGTCAGTGCTTTGATTACTACCTGTTGTTAAGTCTAAAATCTGTTGGACTGAGTGGCAAACAGTGTAGCCCATGATCAGATGCTGCATTCTGTGGTATCTGGTCTGGGTCTTCACTGTCTGCTGAAGCCTGTCTGTCCCAGTACTTAGGGTTGTTATGGTAGATCAAAGCTGATGAGACTGTAGGTACACGGCATTTCGTGCTTGAAGATATCTTTTCAACTGGCATGTTCCAAATTGTATTTATGCAGTAAGAAAATTGTCTCCTTCTAAAACTATGATAAAGCCAATATAACAAGTGCTGAATCTTTTAAGCCTAAATAATGCAATATCAATTCAATTTATTTAACTTCAGGATATATGATATATTTGTAAAGGAAGAAAATTGTCTCCTAGCAATAATGGAAGATCCTTTTTGATGTATATTTGAACTTCAGTTCTCCACTTAAAGCGCCAGTCAGAACTACAACAGATGACATGTTGTTGTTTTGTTTTTCATGAAAAGAAATACTGAAGGAAAAGGGTCTACACTTTAATGCCATTCCACCAGTATTTTGTGAAATAAACTTGTTAGAAAATACAAGTTAGTCAGAGTAAATATGGAATAAAGTGTTCAAAACTGTGGGACATTTTTAGTAGGTTTTGATGCAAGTGTTCAGAGTACCGTAATAACCGTAAGGATTGGGACTGAGACACAGTATAGACCCAGTTAAGACAATGCAGAATTAGGGGATAACTGCATTCAAATTTGTCATTTGGGGAGGTAAATCGGCGGTTTTACAGTTGGAAATTTCGTTTTACGGCGACGCGTCAGAGTCGCCGTAAAACGTAATTTGCGACCATAAAACCGCCGATTTACCTCCCCAAAATACAAATTTGATGCAGTTATCCCCATTCTAATGCATTTATTCATTTTTTCTATTGAAATAATGTACTATTTGCACAAAACGACAAGTGCTGTGAGCTGCGTAAAACCAAATGCCAGCCAGTGAGAAGTGATGTTACGTGATGACGTCGGATTTGCGACAGTATATCACAGAATATACCGTCGCAAATTTTTGACGTTATCCAATCAGACGTCGCGTTACATACGCGAGTGCGTTAGAATGCTGCATCTGATAGAGGTCTACACTGTTTACCACTCATGTGGCAGTTTTTCAAACACTTCAACAGGTAGTAAAATAGAATTGTTCAAATTCTAGGACAAGTATGGGTAGGAGTTAAAGTGTCCTAATATTTAGGGAAAATACATGTTACTTTCTTTATCTGAGCCTATATGAATACCTTAATAACCTCAAGTATTGGGACGGACAGGTCTGTACAAACACTGTAGTCCCTGACTACACTGTTTGGCAGTGTTTGCCATTCATCCAGTAATATTTTAGACAAATCAAAAGTTAGTAGAGTGGATACTAGTAATCAGACCCCAGATCTGAGTCTACACTGTTGTATCAGGCCTGTCTGTCCGAATACTTTGGGTAAATTCTATCAAAAGATAAAATCAGTCTGGGTCACAAAAACCCACCGATTTAATCCTTAACCCTTGTCCTGCTGAATATTTTAAGATGCCACGCCCTTTACAGATTTTCAGCCAATCAAATTCCTTGATACAGATTGTTGATATAAATTCACATTCTGAATGGCAAACAGTGCAGATCCAGATCAGTTGGCTTCTTCAGAAGCCAACTGATCTGGATCTACACTGTTTGCAAAACAGAGTATACCCGGGTTCAGCAGGACAAGGGTGAAAACTCAAGTTTTGATCACAATCAAATGTCAAACTTTCAGACTTTCATGATCCCTTTATGGCTGGTTGTATTTTTTGTCCAAGAAAACATACATATATTGGTGGTACTGTAATATATCAATCTTAACCCTTGTCCTGCTGAACCCGGATATACCCTGCCTTTGCAAACAGTGTAGATCCAGATCAGTTGGCTTCTGAAGAAGCCAACTGATCTGGATCTGCACTGTTTGCCATTAAGTATGAGAATTTATAGCTACAATCTGGCTCGAGTGATCTGATTGGCTGAAAATCAGAAGTGGGAGTAGCATCTTAATTTATTCAGCAGGACAAGGGTTAAGATTGGGACAGACAGGGCTGAGGAGTCTATGTAGACATCAGATCAGAAGCTGCAGAACATGACATCTTATGGTCTGCACTGTTTGACACTCCAGCAATAATACGGGTGGATAATCTTTTTTTAAAATTAACTATTGGTAAGCCCAGCTGAATTTCGCCTTCAAACATCATCAGATCTTTTCAATTTGTATTGTAAAGCAGACAGTAATCCACCTAATTAGATTGAATGTTTTCAGGTACAAATCTTTTGGCTGAGGTCAAGATGGCTTGCCCACTCAGTGGTGTGAAATTTAACCAGGACTTAAAATCCTTTATGACCATAATTAACCAAAGTATTGGATAAATGCTCCCCATCCCCACAATAGACACACACACAACACAACCCTAAATGCACTTCACTGGGTCATAACCCTGGTTGTCACTAGAGTTCAAAATCTAAGTAAAAGGTTTAGGTGCAGCTTTTTCAAATGTCTTATCAGAAGGCTTTCATATTTGGACCCTTGCTGGTTCAGAGGTCAAGTGTTACACTAGGATGGGGCTTTAGGTCATGCAGTGTGACAATGTGACAGATTTTTTTTTTTTTTTTTTGTAAAAGGCATGCACAAAATCATGTGAGCTATGCTGTCGATCAACATAGCCTTCTTTTCTCAATTATTTCAATACAGACATGAAAATGAAAACACTCTGTACCCCTGGGATGAGTTTGTTTTTTTTGTTGTTGTTTTTTTTTTTTTTAAACAAAACGTATTGATATTTTTCTTATTTCTTCATGAAAGCATATGTTGGTACTCATTAGAAGTGCCTCACTGAGGCACTTCTAATGAGTACCCACAACAGATGCTTTCATGAAAAAAAAAAAAAAAAAAATTACCCCATATCTAGCACTACCGTATGTTTTTCTGAGCATTTATATCCATATATGAATGGGCCAAAATACCTGCAGGTACTAATACACTGAAATCATAAAGTGGCGGCTTTATAATATTAGGAACATAGATGTTTACAATAATATCTAGCAACCAGTCTGGCATTTTTCTGAACCAAGATAATCTGATATTGATGGGAAAGATTATTTTTTCAGTAGGCTGTTGAAACCAGTCAAAATCTGACAAATCTCATGCACAACTACAAGTAATTATCCTGTGTTTTTCTGGCTCTGCTTAGATAAACAAGCAAAACATTAACTGTTCATCTGCTGCTAGCCAAGAAATGGCACATTTTCCCCCTACAAAAAAATAGGCATTTTGACATATCTCTGGTGTTTCAAATGAAATGCTAAGCCAAAACAAAATTTAACTTTTAACCCTTTGTAGACTAAATATTGGAAGAGTCTTATATCAATTTTAGGTATGTCAGGCTATGAGATATAGATATTCCTAGAGAAAAAATGCTAAATTATTTGCAAACAGTGGAGACTGATCAGACGCCGCATTCTGGGGCATCTGATCTAGGTCAGCACTGTTTGCCAGTTACCTTTTAGGGGTCTCCAGACTACAATGGGTTAACCACTCTGTGTAAATTCAGCAGATGACAGATTTATATTTTTTTCTGATTTTCTCAAAAAAATATGGTATGTCATTTCATGGAAATTGTCTCATAAGGAGACCATTTCTTGTCTCTTCAGGGGACAGTTTCTTTGAAATGTCAAACCCTGATTTCTGTAAAAATAAAAAAAAATGTTCCAAAAAGTTTTCTGCTGAAATAACCCTGCAAGCTGTTCTGTATTGTCAGCTAATTGTTGCCTCTAGTAGGATAAAGGATAATATAAAAAAAATGTTCTGAAAAATCAAACAAACTTGGAATCAAAACATACATAGAAATGGATACCTTGTCAAACATATGTGCTTAAGGAACAGTTAGCTTGTTTTTTGGGATGATTTGAAAACCAGTCTGGAATTTGGTGCTGGATCAATAATTGGCATGTGTTTCCAGATGAAACATTTTTTTCAGTCTAAAAAAAAATGATAGTCTTCGTATTTCTCTACAAAAAACAAGTTGTTGGTGACATTAGAATTGACGTTAATTAACCTTTGTCATGCTGAATAAATTAAGATGCCATGCCCACTTCTAATTTTCAGCCAATCAAATTACTTGATCCAGGTTTTTGCAACAAATTCGCATACTTAATGACAAACAGTGCAGATCCAGATCAGTTGGCTTCTTCAGAACCAGGACCAGGGTTAATAAGGCAGTTCTGATGGGTACACAAAACTTGCATTTTCGCAGAGAAATAAAAATGTTTACCTGGATACCTGTTTGTGTGGCGGGTTTAACTTGGTGATCCGGCTTTGGCAGCTTCCAGAAAGCACTGTATGGGTTCCGCTTTGATTTGTACTGGAATGGTCTTCAAAGAAGAAGAGAAACAGTGCAACAGCTCTTAGATCATGTCAGAATTTTCTCAATGGTGTATTCAAGTAAGATTTTGTATTTAGGGCTGTGGAAATACCATGCAGGACTTGTCCAACTACTGGTATCTGATTCCTTGAGGACAAGTTAGAAATTTAAATTTACTTGTCCTGGGACAAGGACTTCATAGCTCTGGCTAAGAAGAGCATCCAGATTATGAGATGATATATATTTTTCAAAGAAAACATATATTGTGGGTTCTAGTACCATGGGAAGCGCCCCACCAAGGTGCTTCTAATGAGTACCCACAACATGTTTTCTTCAAGAAATATGAAAAATGTCAACTTTCAGGCATGTAAAGCTTGGTTGGACAAGTAGAATATGATCATTTACTTGTCCATGGACAAGTAACAAAATTTGTTAATTCCACAAACCTGCCAAATTTATGATTAATTGGCAGAGATAAAAGCTAATAAATCTTGAAACTTGAACATAAGTTTTCAAGGAAAAGTAAGAAATGAAACAAAAAAAAAAAGTTTACAAGGATCCCTGTGTAGACAGAGACTTGAGCCATATCAAGAAAAAGGGTCTTGACACATGATTAGAATAACGCAGGCTTTAGTAGAGCTAAATGTTATAAGCATTATGGTTTACAAGAAATGGCAAGTTTTGATTTTTTGGAAAAGAAAGAAAAATATCACCAATTTTGTTTCCTGCTCAATTTCATCGCCAGGATATCTGAACTTAAAGGGTTACAACCCTTAACCCTTGTGGAGCTGAACCCGGATATACCCTGTCTTTGCAAACAGTGTAGATCCAGATCAGTTGGCTTCTGAAGAAGCCAACTGATCTAGATCTGCATTGTTTGTCATTAAGCATATGATTTTGTATCAACAACCTGAATCAAGTAATCTGATTGGCAGAAAATTAGAAGTGGGTGAGGCAATAATTTATTCAGCAGGACATGTGTACCCATCAGAACTGTCTTATTAACCCTGGTCTTGGTGATCCTGGATATACCCTGCCTTTGCAAACAGTGTAGATCCAGATCAGTTGGCTTCTGAAGAAGCCAACTGATCTGGATCTGCATTGTTTGTCATTAAGCATATGATTTTGTATCAACAACCTGAATCAAGTAATCTGATTGGCAGAAAATTAGAAGTGGGTGAGGCAATAATTTATTCAGCAGGACATAGGCAAGGTTGTAGCAGATCATTAACCCTTGTCCTGCTGAATAAATTAATATGCCACTCCCACTTCTAATTTTCAGCCATTCAGATTACTTGATACAGCTTGTTGATATAAATTCACATACTTACTGGCAAACAGTGCAGATCCAGATCAGTTGGCTTCTTCAGAATGTACACTGTTTGCAAAGACAGGACATATCCGGTTCAGCAGGACAATGGTTAAGGTTGTAACCCTTTAAGTTTAGATATCCTGGCAATGAAATTGAGCAGGAAACAAAATTGGTTGACATTTTTCTTTCTTTTCCAAAAATCAAAAACTTGCCATTTCTTGTTCAGCAGGTTTAACACTCTAAAAATTGGTTTATAGTAATAACCCTAAGTATTTGGACAGCTTATCTACTTACCATACTTGTCCTAAAATTTAAAATAGTCCATTTTACTATCCATTGATGTATCAAGAATATTGCTGTAGGTATGGCAACCAGTGTAGACCCTGATCAGATGCTGCATTCTGCAACATCTGATCTGGGTCTACACTGTTTGCAAAGGCCTATCTGTCTCAATACTTTAATTATAACAGTAGTTATATTTCAGAGAAAATATGAATTGACTTTTCTTTTTGCCTGACAGAGATTCACATAAAATGTCAAGCCTTATTTTCTCTGATAACAAAACAGTAAAAATAAAAAAAAAAGATAAAAAAAAAAAGTGTTGTCTGCTGTAGTTGTGATTAGTGCTTTAAGGTTTTAACTGTGTGTGGTGGAGAATCCAATGGTAATGAGGCATACAGTGCCAACAACAACCAGCTGACATGTATCTCTATTTTAATAAATTCCACAAGAAAACCTGTAACTGGTAGAATAGTAGCATTTTGCTGGCTTTCAATTTCATCTGTATTAACCTTTTACATGCTGGAATAGCAGCAGAGGACATTTACCGTAATTATTTACCTTTAAACCCTTACAGCGCTACGCAAAATTGTAGCAGACGACATTCAATTTTTTTGTTTGTTTTTTTTTGTCTTTAATGATTACCCACAACTTGTTTTCATGGTCAAGATAGAAAAAAATAAATAATATTTTGGATACCCCTCTTATCTGGAGCTTTGCTGTGCTGTACACCACAGCCTCTTTATAACACTATTATTGGAGTCCATAGCATAAACCGTGTTAGTTAAACAAACATGTTATATCCAAACAAAAATGTATAGATTATATTGAAAAGTGACCATTTATGGTCATTTTTCAATATAATCTATACATTTTTGGGATCCATCTTTGAACCATGTTATATCCAAAACCATGTTATAACAAACCATGTTATAAAGAGGTTGGAGTGTTGTTATTTTATGTGAACAGGGAATGCCCTGTCCAACTTGCAAGGATGCACATTTATTCTGGATGCACATCCGACTGGAGATCACGAGGTTGCAGGTTTGACCCCAGGCGGGTCGGCAACATTCTTCGTGGAGTTTGATCATGAAATATTTTCTAAAGTCATTCTCTCTCTCTTCCGCTGATTCAAGAAGGGCAGTTGTCAGTTTCTGGCGAAAGAATGAGCACGATACTGCTTAACCGCTTAGAGGACTAAGCCTGCCAAGTAAAAGTGTGTTTAGGTAAATTGACTGCGCTTGACATGACCCCATTGGGTTGACTGGGTCGTAAAACCTCAACACAAACAAACTAACATTTATTCTGGACCTTTGCTGTTCATATGTGGCTTTGGCTAAGATGCTTGATTTTATTTTGGCTTTTACTTATTCTTCTTGGCTGCACTAGGAAACGGACCTGAATGATCTTTTGAGAAACAAGAAGAAAATCAATTGGAACATTCAGTAGATAGTCTTACTTTGTAGCCTAATGCATAGCCCCAGATAAGGTGCTTTTTTCATCCAAAGAGTATTAATATGTTTCTTATTTCTCCATGAAAACAAATGTTGTAGGTACTCATTTGAAGTGCCTCACTGAGGCACTTCAAATGAGTACCTGCAACATATGTTTTTGTGGAGAAATAAGAAAGATATTTTCCTGATGCCTCCTTGTATCTGGAACTATGTTAATGACTTGAAATAGCCAATATTATATTGATATTTGATGAGTATCACACAGGTTTGCAAACATTTACATCTTAAATACACTAACAAATTTACATTCTGTCATAAATTGTCAAATGAACATGTTAAATCATACTTGAAATATTTTCATTTCTCTCAAATGCTTTCAAATCTTTCCAAAGTGGTACAGTTGAGTACATTCAAAAGCTATCCATCCATCCATCCATCCATCCATCCATCCATTCATCCTGGGTGGTAGGATGGTGTGCCATTGTGAAGAAACTTTTTGGAAGGGCCTGATGGTTGACTTTTGCAGGTCAAGTTCTTGCCTCACTTGAAGCAAATTTAGGGGTTGGGGCCTTTTTATCTCATCTACCCATTCTTCTTAATATCTGTCTTTCTCAGGGAGATGGACTGAAAAATTGTAGACAGGGCCATTAAACCTCTACTCGGAGTGTCAATCCATCATGTAGAGGGGCAGGCCACCCCTCTTGCCCTTTCCTGCCGCCCCTCTGCCCTTCTGAAGCTGCCCTCTGCCTTATTTCAACTCCAGACATAAAACCCTACATTTTGCTGAAAATTTCATGAAAGTCGGACAAAAATTTAAAAAGTTATCAATGTGTAAAGGTCAGTTTTATGTGTATTCTAGTCTGAGGCATTTATTGTGGAATGGGATTATATTTTGGAACATGTCATGATACTTAGCGTATCACGTGACACATGGTGCCCTCATTCTTGTATGACCGAGCCGTAAGTGCCCTACCTGGCATCCCTCTGCCCTAAAATCTTAGCTGGAGCGCTGATAAAACTGTACTACAAGGGTTCTATAACTCTGAAAAAGCCACTTGTAAGGAGGGGGCAGTGACAGTACCATACTTAGGGAATCGGAAAAAAAATCTGTTATTGGGAGGTGGTTGTTTGTAAGGTGTCCATTAGTAAGGTTTCACTGTATCCCATCCATCCATCCACCCACCTACCTATCCATTCATCCAGCTGTTAATTCAGTGAAATATATACTGTATTTTTATAGACCCATCCATCCATCCATCCATCTCCTCAGTGAAATATATACTGTATTTCCATCCATCCATCCATCTTTCCATCCATCCATACATTTGTCTGTCCATCTGTCCGTCCATCCATCCATCCGTCCATCCATCCATCCATCTCTTCAGTGAAATATATACTGTATTTTCATCCTTTCACCCTCACATCCATCTCTTCAATGAAATATGTACTCCTATTTCCATGATGGGGCTGGTCGGGTGTAGCGAAGGTGCCGTGTATCTTAGTCACTGGAGCGTCCAACTGATTTTGGCTTACAGTTGGGCAAGGCCTGCTATCCTTGTAGCAGGTAAGAGTATTGGGGGAATATATTTTATTTCTTCTGTTTCTTCACTTTCATTCCTGTTCCTCTTTCTTCCCTGTCCTTCTCTTTCATCTCCTCTCTCCCTCTCTCTGAGAGATGACACAAAATGACCCATAAGGATTGACGTGTTGTTAAACCCCAACACAATAAAAAAAAACTAATTCCATACATGCATCCATCCATGCATGCATGCATGCATCCATCCATCCATCCATCCATCCATCCATCCATCCAATGAAATATACACCCTATTTTAACCCTTATCCTGCTGTTCACGACAACCCCTACCTTTGCAAACAGTGCAGATCCAGATCAGATGGCTTCTGAAGAAGCCGTCTGAACAGAATCTGCACTGTTTGTCATTCAGTTTGTGAATTTGAACGAAAACATTATATGATGTAATCTGATTGGCGGACAGTCAGAAATGGGTGTGGCTAATTGAAGTGCTCAGCAGGATAAGGGTTAAATGAATTCATCAAAGTCAGAGCTTGCATGCAATATAGCAGTTATAGCCATAATTTCAGCTTCCTTAAAATAGACATAATATTGACAAAAAGTCCAGAAAATGGATTTTCCCTGGAAGTTTGTTTATTAACACTGTATCATTTTCAGCCTAAATGTACCCTTTGAATGCTGTAACTGACAGCTATCGGCATCCTTACATTAAAGCGTGTGTTTGTATTGACCAGCCATACTCAAAAGTATCGGAAAACAATCAGCCGAAATACAAGATGATACATTTCAATCTTGTCTGGGATGCATTTCTGTTATACTGCCAATTTGTTGTGGAAATGGGGCTGTAAATGATTTGTGAGAGCTCCGGATAAGAAAAGATTTCCACTGAGATTATTGTCATTTCAGGGCTTGAAAATTCTTTAAAATCACTCAGTCTACACAGCCAGAGGTATTGTGATTTTATTATAAACAAGGAAAAACCTACAATTTTTACTCACCCTGTTTCCAAAAGTTGTTTGTCATGGCAAGCATGCATGTGGAACTTTCCAGCCCTGCTTTTGTTTAAGGATGAAAACATGAGTTGAATACTCAGTACCCATTAAAATTGCCTGAATTACCAATCAAAATTTCCTCAGTTACTCATTAAAACTGCCTCAAGTATCTACATTATATGAAAATGTTCAGTACTATTCATCAAGTATTATCTGACTGCAGATCCAGAAGTCGCTAGTTTGAATCCCAGCTCAGCCACATAACTTTTAAGATGTGATTATTGATCGTGAAATCATTTCTATGGCCATACTCCCCCTTCTGCTGATTCAAGAAGGGCATTTGTCAAGTCACTGGCAAGAGTATGTGCACAAAGTACTGGTTAAACAGTTGGAGGACTAAACTTGTGCAGGAAAAGTCTAAGCTGGTTAACTGACCAGCTTGTCATGACCTTAACAGGTTGACAGGCCGTAAAACTCAAAATAAATTTTTTGACTTATTTCTACTTGAAAAACGATGGTAAATAGTATAGACACTGATGAGATGCCACATTCTGCGACATCTTATCTAGGTCTACAGCGACGCTTAGGCCTGGCTGATTCCTCAGAGTCTGACCCAGAATGTTATATCTGTAGTTTCTTCCTCTGATATACTGGATAAAAAATTTAATATTCGGCAGATTTGCAAAAAATCGCTCGTGCCATCATATGAATGGGTTTGTACAAAATGGTTATGTAAAGTTCTCTTGATTAGTATTGTGGAACTGGATGTAATTTGCAAACATGTTCGGAAAGTTGATCATATTGGAGTCACCGAGTCTATAGCTTTAGCTCCAGATAACATGACTTTAACTATAGATATATTTCTTATTTCTCCACAAAAATATATGTTCTGGGTACTCACGAGAATTGCCTCTCTGAGGCAATTCTCATGAGCACCCATAACATGTATTTTTGCAGCGAAACAAGAAGATATGCTTCTGGATACTGGTCTTATCATTTTGGCTTGAATAGGCTACAAGAAGTTCATAAAAATATCAATCTTATATTGAAGAAGCATTTGCAATTTGTGTTGCTATGAACCAGACCTGGTATCAATATCAATTTATTATTGAGGGAAATTTTATCCTGGTTTTAACTGAGATTAGCTTTCAGATGATGAAGTTATGAGAGCAGAGGGAATAGTCACTGTCGTCAGTGTAAGCCCTTAGTCTAGATAAGGCCCTTTTTTTCAAACAAAAAAGGATTATTAAATATTTTATTTCTCCATCAAAACATATGTTGGCGGAGTTATTGAAATCATCTCACCAAAGAAAGTCCAATGAATATCCACAGTACATGTATATATTTTCACAGAGAAATAAGACAAAAAAAAAAGAAATAATAATTTGGATATCCCAGCTCTTAAATAGAGCTTTTATTTTCCTGTATATTCTTTGTAGTATTTTCTCATATGTTCTTTGAATTTGCTCTTTGTACTTCTATATATTTGCTCTTTGTATTTTCCTATGCATTCTCTGTATTTGTATTTGCTCTTTGTACTTTCCTATATATTTTTTGTATTTTATTTGTTCTTTCTACTTTCCTATATATTCTCTGTATTTATCTTCTCTTTATACTTTCCTATACATGCATATTTCCTATACATATCAATATTCTTTATATTTGTTCATTGTACTTTCGTATATATTTGTTGTATTTGTATTTGTACTTTCCTATACATATATACATATTCTTTGTATTTGTATCTGTTCTTTGTACTTTGTCACTTATTAAATGCAAAACCAGTTTGTTACAATAATCATTATGACCATATCACACCGATGTCATAATGAAACTGACCATGTATTTAATCAAGGATATCGCATCAAGTCCATTTTTATCCCCGCATTTTTCGAAGAAAAAAACGGGGATATTGTTATATCCTGTCTGTCCGTCTGGCCGTCCGTCCGTATGTCCATCTGTAATGTCACACCAGTGCTCCTAGACCATTTAAGCTAGAATCTTTTCACAGGCGATAGCCCTATGGATGAGGACTGGAGGAACGCATTTGGAATTTGATGTGCATGGAGATATGCCATGGGGCTGTCCCGGGGATATGCGATGGCGCGCCATCGACTTGCTCTAGTACTACCTGTTGATGCGTCTATAAACTGCTGGATGAGTGGCAAACAGTGTAGATCCTGATCATGGTATCTGATTTGGGTCTGCACTGTTTGCTCAGGCCTGTCTGTCCAAATACTCATGATAAATATGATCCGTTGCTATATTCTGCTGGCCTGTCTGCCCAAATACTTGGTGTTGCTGGGTTGCTATGGTAGACTCCTTATTCTTTTTTTGGGCTTAGCAAATTCTGAATAGCAAAGGGAACAAGCTGGTGTCTCATTGGCATAAGCTTGAAAATCAGAATTAAGTTGGCAGCTGATATGTCTGTTTATAGTGATTGGAAACTTAGTTGGCTATTTTGAACTACAAATAACTTAACAAATATTGGCATAGCCGTCATATTTTTTTTTTTTTTTTTTTTTTTTGTTTCTTATTTATCCGCTAGAATATATATGACAGGGGAGTACCCTTTAGAATCAGCTGGAGTGTGTGTTTCTAGTGAGAACTCAAATTCAGTATGCACTTCGGTGGAGAAATAAGTTTATAATAGATTTCTCAGAAGCCATGCTTTGAGCTGTAACAAACAAAAATTCCTTTTTGCATTGAATAAAAATGGACATCAGGATGCATTGATTTTATATGATGATACAAACTACTGTAATAACCCTAAGAATTGGAACAGACAGTTGTGGAAGCAGTGTAGACCTAGACCAAATCCTGCAGAATGTGGCATCTGATTAGGGTCCATGCAGCCACTCACCCAGCAATATTTTATACATAGACTATTCACTCTTCTAAATTTTAGGGAGAGCATGGTAAGGGGTTAAGGTGTCCCAATACTTAGGGTAAATAATGTACCATATTTACCCTAAATATTGGGACACATCAACTTCTTCCCATACTTCTCCTAAAATTTGAAGAAGATCTGTTCCACAACCAGCTGATGTGTTTTGAAATACTGCTGGATGAGTTGCAAACAGTGTAGACCCTGATCAGATGCCACAGTCTGCGGCATCTGATCTGGGTCAGCATTGTTAGCACAGGCCTGTCTGTCCCAGTACTTAGGGTTATTACAGTAGTTTGATTGAGGTTAATGCATTTTCAAGTACCTGGAAAGGATTAACAGGATCAGTATTCACAATAAAACATTTGATCTGAAAAGTTTTAATCAGTTTTGTCTGTTTATTTTCTAGCATTTTTTTTTTTTGTCAGGAAATTCGGTCATAATCCTACAGAGGACAGAGACCTGGTGATTGTCTTTTAATCCTTGACATTCTGAATAAATTAAGATGCCATGCCTACTTGTAATTTTCAGCCAATCAGATCAACTTGATCCGTTGTTGATACAAATTCACATACTAGGTGCAAACAGTGCGGATCCAGATCAGTTCAAATGCCAATCAGATTACAGTCAAACCTGTCTTAAAGGCCACCTGTATTAAGCAGTCACATGTATTTAAAGGCCAGTTTTTCAGGTCCTGTAAAAGGAAAATAAGTGTAAATTTACCTGTATTAAGCAAGCACCTGACTTAAGCAACCACTTTTTGGCTTTCCCCAAGGTGCTTGCTTAACACAGGTTTGACTGTACTTGATTCTGGTTGTTGATATAAATTCACATACTTAATGGCAAAGGCCAGGTTCAGCAGGACAAGGGCTAAAAGACTCCAAGCTCTACCACTGTCATCATACTGTACAGGTAAATGAATATACTTTCAGGGGAAACAACTCTTGTTAAATTTGTTGCCTCCCTTCTGAAAAGGGTCTACTCTAAAAAGACGGAATCGCTGTCATTGGGAGCGAATTCTTCCCTTTTAGAATAGAGCTTTTTCAGAAGTGCCCAGCAAAAGTTTTACATGAAATGCCAAGCCTTATTTTCTCTGAATAATAATGAAAAGGTCTGCTGCAATTTGTGACTGGCAAGATTAAATAATTTAACCATTTAATAACACTGGGAAAATTCAGCAGACAAATATCAAAGTTGATTTTCTTGGGAAAGTTTAGAAAAGTATTTCAGACTGTTGTCTGCTGAAGCTTTTATGCAGAATGCTGAGCATTGATGTTTTTCTTTAAACACCTGGGCCCAGTTGTTCAAAACTAACGATGTCGTTAGTCAACGTATCGTTAAAACTTTGATCATTAAATATGGCATATACGCTAATATTTTTGCTGAAAAAATGTGAGTAGCTTTTGCATTTGCAAAAGCTACTCACATTTTTTCAGCAAAAATACCTGTGAATTAGATACTGTACTTACTAGAGCAGTTAACATTTTGACCACTAACGAGCTTGTTAAGCTAACGATGCTTTGAACAACTGGGCACTGGTTAAATATCCTTTGGGTTATCCAGCTTCACAATTTGGACCGGCTTTGATTGAAAAGAAAGTCGTGCTGAACATTTAAAATATGAATACAGGGAAAAAAAGCATAGATGTGTTGTCGCAAATTATTGTCAATATTTTTCATTTTGCTGGTCTTTAGAAATTGATTTAATACCATTACTTTGAAGCGACAGAAGATGCCCTAAATCCCTACTGTAAATTTACTCTTGAAAAAACACTAGAAACTGGAGCTAGCGCAGAATATCTCCGAAAGACCAAGTCAAACAATACTTAAGTTTTGTGTAAATAATTCTTGAACAAAATAAACAGGGTCAGAATAATAAGGCTTTGGTAGACCTTCACAATTTCTACTCCATTGATTTGAACAATAAAGAGTTTGTTGCAGAGCTTCAGGTAAGAGGGGTAGCCATATGAAGTTTCTCAAAAATACGGTTGTGTTGCTCATTGAAAGCATCTCTCCGAGATGTTTCAAATTAGAAATCACAACATACCTTTCCAGGGACATACATGTATATGAAAAAGTATGAATAATTTTTTATTGAGGAAAGCTGCTTATCTAGAGGTTATGTCATTGGGCTCCAGATGAGCAGGTATTTCAGACATAGCTTTGTTTGAACCAAAAAGTATTGATATTTTTCTTATTGTCCCCCGCCTTTTCGAAGAAAAGCGGAGGGACATTGTTTTCGGCTTTCCGTGGTGCGTGGTTCTGAATTTTTAGTAGTTACCTTGTCCCCTTAACTCCTCCCACAGTTTTTGTCCAATCCTTTTGAAACTTAACTGGGGCTTTTAGGATGGTCTGAAGATATGCATGTGTTTTTTTTTCAGAATCTTGAAATTATTTTTTATCACTTTTTACACATTTTGAACTTGGACATTTTTTGAGTTCTAATATTACAGAAGTCTATAGGGAGTAGGTACCTTGTCCCCCAGGGCTCGAGAAACTGAAGAATCCAAATCGGTCCAGCATATTTTCGCCCCAAAAACGGAAATTGCCGAACCGATTTTCGGTAATTTCCGTAACGGTCGTTTGTTTCCATTCGGTATTATTTTTCAGTTTCAAAATACAGGGTGCTAGTTCGTTATTAGCACAACGACTGACATACCAATATTGCTTCAACACTTGTTCAATTAATATTAACATCGGTATCTCGATTATAAACAGCAATTTTGCTCCCACCGTTCAGACACGCCATATTTCATCTACTTTCATTTTCCCAATATCCGGGTCACTCAGTTACTGAAGAGTACTAAAGGGAAACAATCGGCGATCAAAAGCTATATTCGCGTTGTGCTGCGTTGGCCACTACATTTATGAGCCAGCGCATTACCTGACACTTGCTTTTCACACTTCAATCATATTGCAAATTACCTTTACATATCAAAAACACCGATATGCTGTCGCCTTACGCTTCACTTGATTACATAATTTTTATAAGCGGATCAAATTTCGCTGCGATAAGATAATAGAACCGCCTGTGTGGACAAATCTGATTCACCTATTTCAATAATGAGCCGGTCCAATAACTGGCCCTCGAGGTATTTTATGAATACACGCTTGGATTATCTGTGGGAAAAGGTCAGTTTGTTTACACAATTTAGCGACTTGGCGAAAATTTTCGAACCGATTTTTTTCAAAATATCGTTAAAAACTGGACCGATTTTTGATCATCCTCTGTTAGTCAAAATCGGTTCAGAAATACGAAAATCGGTTCAGAACCGAAAAACCGACATTTTCTCGAGCCCTGTTGTCCCCTTAACTCCTCCCACAGTTTTTGGCTGATCCTTTTGAAACTTTACTTGGGGTTTTAGGAGGGCCTGAAGATATGCATGTGGATTTTTCAGAATCCTAAAGTAATTTTTTATCACTTTTTCCGCATTTTTAACTTAGACATTTTTTTAGTTCTAATATTACAGAAGTGTATAGGGAGTAAGTACCTTGTCCCCTTAACTCCTCCCACAGTTTTTGACCGATCCTTTTGAAACTTTACATGGGCTTTTAGGATGGCCTGAAGATATGCATGTGGTTTTTTCAGAATCCTGAAATAATTTTTTTATCACTTTTTCCACATTTTTAACTTAGACATTCTTTGAGTTCTAATACTACAGAAGCGTATAGGGAGTAGGTACCTTGTCCCCGTCACTCCTACCACAGTTTTAAGCCGATCCTTTTGAAACTTTACAGGTGCTTTAAGGATGGTCTGAAGATATGCATGTGGTTTTTTCAGAATCCTGAAATTATTTTTTATCACTGGTTTCCTGCTTCAATACTTAGGTAAGTGATACAGGACCAATGGTCCTCTGGTTAACTTACCCATTTTTAACACCTCAAATGCTTTTTAACAGCTTTAATGCTTAGCTCTTTGGGTAAAAGTTACAGTGGATAACATCATGAAATATTCTTATTTTTCCCAGAAAGCAGGATTTGACATTCCATGCAAATTGTCACCATTCATGCAAATTGTCTCCATTGGAGACAGTTTGCATGAAATGTCAAGTCTGTTTCCTTGGAAAAATAAAAAAAAATACCAATTTGTCATCATCTGAATTAGCCCAGAGAGTGGTAAAGGTTAAGGATTAAAATTTTGCCTGATTTTTTTTTTTTATATATATATATATATAAATTGTGTGTTGTATGTAATATAATACTGATGTTTACATTTAGCCCTGTACAGTGGGTCAAAGATCACTGTATATCCTGAGAATATTTGAGTTTGTTGCTGCATCTGTCAACACTGACAATCGGGTATGGCTTAGATACTGACAGACATGAAAAATTGCTCTACAACAGAGTAGATAAATATTTTTATTAA
Source organism: Anodontia alba (assembly GCA_964016985.1). NCBI lineage: Eukaryota > Metazoa > Mollusca > Bivalvia > Lucinida > Lucinidae > Anodontia > Anodontia alba. Next base: position 57,952,436 of record OZ024836.1, on the reverse strand, counting down.
TTTTCATGAAAAAAAAAACAATTTATTTTGTGGGTAGACATTAGAGACACCTGAGGGAGGCATTTCTAATGAATCCCACATTAATTCAAAGCAACAGATAGGGCGCTTTTATCATCCGAAAAATGCTGATGGCTTTCTTATGTCTCCACGAAAACATAAGTTGTGGGCACTTATTAGAAGCGCCTTGCCGAGGCGCTTCTAATGAGTACCCACAACATATGTTTTTATGGAGAAATAAGAAAAATTATCCCAGAATTATCACCAAATACTCCTCCTTAACAAGTTCTCTGCTGATGTACATGTAATTGGGAACTGATTGAGCCCAGTTAGCTGGGCATTCATTGTAAGGTACACTTTGTGGAATTGCAGTTCAAATAAACAAATAAATAATCAGTCTGTCAAGGTGATATAGCTAGAAGGAGATAATTTTGGCTATCATTTACCATACTTTTTTACAGGGGGCGGGGTTTGGTATCCAGATGAGTATTTTTCTTATTTCCCTGTGAAAACATACGCTATGGGTACTCATTAGGAGTGCCTCAACAAGGCACTTCTAATGAGTACCCACAACATATATGTTTCTTGGTGAAATATGAAACATAAAGCAAAAAAGCCTTGCTGCAGTTATGTGTGGCATTGACAGCAGGACTGCTTTGGATAAGGTGCTGCCTTGTCTAGCAGTTCTGATGAGTTTTGCCGTATTCGACCTAATTACCGCACTGTGCGCTTAGGTTTTTCAAACTTACAGGACACACTCATTTGTGGTCAAATATGTATCTACCTACTAAGGATACACTATAAAAAAGATCAGAAAAGGACTTATTTAATGATGACTATGCGATTTTTTTCTGACTTTCTTTACAAAGGCATATGTTGTGGGTACTCATTTGAATTGAGTACCCACAACATATGCCTTTGTAAAGAAGTATAGAAAAAAGTACACTGGTTGTAATCTGAAGACTACGGAATTTCTTGACTGCGTTTATAGGGGTATGTGCGGTAATTAGGTCGAATACGGTAATAGTCATACCCCACAAAATATACAAAAACAGTATAAATTGTCTTATGAATACACCATCATCTGGAGCCCTGATATACATGCCATATTAATGCCCTGCATAGTGCATACTGGGTAAAAATTGTCGAGGCAATTCAGATGAGTACTCACAACATATGCTTTTATAAAGACAATCAGAAACAAATATTACTTAAGCATCATTAATAATCCTCTCATGAAGTGCTCTGCTAATCTTTCTTGAAATGAGCCCTTATTAGATGCATATTTTACTAAAGGTTTTCCCAGTAATTTTGAAAACCCTAAGCACACAGTGCGGTAATTAGATTGAATACGGTAACCCTGTTTTCTGAAATAAGAAAGATTTCCATCAGGGTAGTCCTCTTATCTGGAGGAAAGATAAGAGGAATTTTATTGCATGTTTTATAAGTGGTTTGCAAGTGGGGTAATAATTTCAACTGAAGTGCATTTCAGACTTTATTGTAGACCATTTTTCTCCTTAAATCATAGAACTGTGTGAAAAAGTGGAATAAGAAGCTTGATTTGTTGTCAAGTGTTTTTTTAGAGCACCCCTTGGTGATAACATATTTCTTACTTCAGACCTCTAGATAATACAGGTCCAGATAACGTTTTTTTATTTAGACACAAAAACGTATGTTGTGGGTACTTACAAGCGTCTCGCCAAGGCATTTCTTATTTGTTCTTGCTTACTGGGGATAGACATCAGATTAAGCATGTCTGCTTCTAATGACATGGACAGTCTTGTAGAGGGGGAAAGGCAGGGCAGTTTTCGGAGATCTGCCAGAAGATACTCTGTGAAACCAAACTTGGTATGTGCATTGATATTATGAAGATCTGGTTTGGGATTGCTGATGGGCAAATTTCAATTTTTGACAGATATCTGCCCACCACACATTCGTATTATTGTTTTCAGTTGATAACTTGAGTAAATATCTATCAGTTTTCACCAAACTTGGTAGGTGCATTGATATTATTGAGATCTGGTTTGGGGTTGCTAATCCGCAAATTTCATCAGTTTTTGACAGAATTATCTGCCCCACCACAACATAGTGGTGGGGTAGTATTACCGCTGTCTGTATGTACCCCCTTCCATCCATACGGCCCCGTCCATATATATGAAAAATGGTTTCAGTTCGATATCTTTTGAAAAGATTAGTGTATTGGATTCTTATTTTATACACAGGAATATAAACATAAAATATAGGTCAAGTTCAATTTAATATAAAATCCATCAATTATTATGGGAGTTATGGCCCTTTTTGGACGGGTTTTTAAAAAAAAAAAAAAAAATTCTTTAAAATAGTGATGTCATGTGCCATCCGAGGTTTACCTTTTAGTTAACCTTTTTGAAAAAACCTGTCCAAGGCATTTTTCTTGTTCAACTTATTGTTCCATCCTTATAATGTATGAAAAATGGTTTCTGTTTGATATCTTTTGAAAAGATTAGTGTATTGGATTCATATTTTATACACAGGTATATAATCATAAAATATAGGTCAAGTTCGATTTAGGGTAAAATCCGCCAATTATTATAGAAGTTTAATGGGGCTTTTTTTTTTTTTTTTTTTTAAACTTCATTTTATGCAAAATGCTTGTTTCAGGGTGAAGATGTCCTCTGGGAGGGGGCATCTGTGTCGTATTGACGTATTTCTAGTTTCTCTCTCTTCTGCTAACTCTCTGTCCCCTTTCTCCATTTTTGACTTGGAGACAACACAAAATAACCCACAAGGGTTGATGTGCCATTAAAACAGGAACTAAGACAGACTGGACAGAGCTAATTAAAGTATACAAATTATGGTATTGCTGGCCTCATAAAAGAATGGAAACCTGTCTTTAGGTGAAAAATTTAAATCTTAATTGTTTCAAAATCGTCTTTTTTTCTTGAAGACTACATTATGTTAGTCCAATTTGCAGTGCCGATTTGACAGGAATAGGCAATTGAGGGTTGGCTTGAATTTCATTTGAATTGTAGTAATTAAGAGGGAACCTGCAATCTGTTGAAATGTGATCCCAGACGTATTGACAGTCGTCTGCTGAAGGGAGGTATAGGTTTCAGGGTTCTTTCAGTTTGGGGACACAAGCCATTGTTATTGTCACTCAGAAGGAAATGTGATTACCTGTTAATGCTCAGCATGCTGGTAAAAAATTTCAGCAGATGACATTTTGAAATACTTTTCTTATTTTTTTCAGAAAATAGGCTTTGATATTTCATGCAAAGCATCTCCTTGGGAGGCAGTTTGCATGAAATGTCAAGGCCTATTTTCTGGGAAAAATAAGAAAAATGTCATCAGTTTGCCTTCTGCTGAATTTGCCCAGAGTGTGGTAAAAGTTGAAATTAAAGCAGCCACAACCTTTCAACATACTGAAGATGACATTAGCTGACAACGCCAAATGATTGAGCTGACGATGGACATCTTCTCCCCAGAATTTGAGAAAGCTGTTTCATTGTAAAAGTTGCCAGCATGTTTTGTGACACTTTCTGAGATCCAGGTAACCCTTAAAGTGGAATGCAAAATTGTAGCAGATGACATTCTTTAAAAAATATTTTCAGCGAAAATATGGCTTGACATATTGCATGTTAATTGTTTGCTCTGCAGATGATTCACATGAAATATCAAGCAATGTTTTCTCTGAAAAACAAACTTTAGCCATTCACATGCCTGACATTATGTAACTGATCAAAGATGATTTGACTTGGTTTTAAACTTAAGACATAGGTACTTTACACAAATGATTTTGTAAGTTATGATCTTTGGGGTCATTAGCCCTTTAAAATGATAACCTTTATCTATAATGACCATATAAACAGATAATATGAAATTGTTCATGATAAAGTTTCATAATTGATTTTCATGTACACTGTCTCATCTTTACAAAGCCTGGCCTTGAATAGAATAGTTGGTATCATTTTAGAATGCTAGATAATAAGAGATGAGATGTTTGTATGTCCCATTAAAGCCCTGCTCAGGAAAAGTGTGGTAATTTAAAGTGACTGGTTCTACATGACCTTAATATCTAACTGTAGTGTTGGTTCCTTAACTCCAAACCAACCAACCCATTAAAAGGATTTCGGTCACTATGGGATGATAGTGTGACAAAACACTACAGTAAGACAGGACCAGTGAAGACTTTGATCGGCCTACGCATCTGCGCAGTCTGATCAGTCTTCGCTGATCGCATGTGCCTTCTACGGCTTTTAGGCTATCCATAGAGGGATAAATGAGAACCCTTGCCATGTTGAGTGGATGTACAGGCTGATCTGAGTCTGCTGGTCACACAGGTCTTATTGTAGATTTTGTTATGCGCTGTCTCATGATAAAAGCTATGAGCAAAGGCTCAGTATGCCTTTTACTATTGTCGGTTATATGACACAAGCACTAATTCATTGCTTTTTGTTAGTTTTGCACCAAAACCTGTCTTGTGATCCCCACTGAATTTTCTTTGGCCAGAACATACTGTATTCGACCTAATTACTGCACTGTGCACTTTTTTTTTTTCAAATTACGACCTACTAAGGATACACTATAAAAAAGATCAGAAAAAGACTTATTTGATGATGATTATGCGATTTTTTTCTGATTTTCTTTATAAAGGCATATGTTGTGGGTACAATGCAATTCAAACAAGTACCCACAACATATATGCCCCTTTATAAAGAAGTAAAGAAAAAGGACACTGGCTGTAACCTGAAGACTACGGAATTTCTTCTTGACTGTGGGCTTATAGGGTTATGTGCAGTAATTAGATTGAATATGGTATTTTGTGGGTAATCATTGGTATTGCCTTACTGAGGCAATTCCAATGAGTACCCACAAGGTATGTTTTAGTGTAAAATAAACAATAACAAAAAACACCTAAATTATTAACTCAATTATCAAGTTAGTTAGACCTTATCTCTTTATTCAGTTAGACCTTATCTCTTTATTCATTATTAGACATAATAAACATCATTCATTACAAAAATGATCTTTAAGTAGCAAAAATTACCTGTGCTGCAGTATTCTGTTGGGGACAGACATCAACGCTTAGCAAGCTGGGTAAAAATTTCAGCAGACGTCATTTTGAAAATTTTTGTTATTTTTTTTCCAGAAAATATAGTGTTTGACATTTTATGCAAATTGTCTAATGTCAAACCCTACTTTCTGAAAAAAAAAAGCAAATTGTCTCCTCTTGAGACAGTTTGCATGAAATGTCAAACCCTACTTTCTGAAAAAAAAGAAAAAAAAGAATAATATCAATTGTTGTCTGCTGAATTTGCTCAGATAGTGGTAAAGATTAAGTCTGTCAGTTACAGTGCATAAAGAAACTGAACTTATTAACAGTAGATTTTTCTCTACTGTATAATTTACAGACGTGTCAATACAAATGTTTTATTACTATAATGTAAACTGAGGAACTAATGAAAATATGAAGCAATTTCATGGCTATCCTCTGTCAATCAATTCTTAGGAACTGAATTAACGAAGTTCAGGGACATGAAAGTGGTAATTTTGCTTTTCATTAGGGCTCCAGATTTGTAGAGTTTTCAAGGAATTTTTTTTCTTACTTATCTATACAAAGACATTGTTGTGACATCTTGTTAATATTATTGGTTTTAGACACTGTAACCCTTAAAGCACCATTGATAATTGTAGCAAATGACAGTTCTAAAACATCTTTTTTTTCTGAGAAAATATGCTTATTTATGAGATGATTTATGTAGAAATATCAAGCCATATTTTTGTGAAAAAAAAAGGGAAGAAAAAATGATATCTGCTGTTGTTATGATGTAAAGTTTAATGGCCAGGGCCCAGTTGTTAAAAACTAACGATGTTCTTAATTAATGGATTGTTAAAACTTTGATCATTAAATATGATATATACGTTAATATTTTTGCTGAAAAAATTTCTACTAAAAGCTACTCATATTTTTTCAGTAAAAATGTCTGTGAATTAGATATTCATACTTACTTGAACAGTTAATGTTTTGATCACTAACGAGCTTGGTAAGCTAACAATGCTTTGAACAACTGGGCCCAGATTGCTTCCAGGAGTCAATTTTAACAAGGTGCATAAGTGGATAAGTAAGAGAAATGTCAGTATTTTATCTTCAGCATGGCAGTATATCCAGAGCCCAGTTTATACAGAATCTGCAAAATTATGTGTTCCGAGAATCAAATATATGAATAATCGATGGGACATTATTACTTAACCCTTCCAGCGTGGTAGACGAAAACAAATACTTATGCAAACAGTGTAGATCCAGATGAGATCTCATCTGAATCTATACTTTTACTGTTCTGTTCTAGATTTTTGACTGATATCCCTATTGCAAAATGGACATGTCCAATTTCAAAGATGGAATAGTCTTGCAGAAGGGTTAACACAGGAATCCAGTATGATAGTTTGTTATTTCAGAGAGAAAATAAAAGTTATAAGTGATTATTTTTTGTCTTCTGTGTATTAAAATAGTGTATTAATGTTAAGTATTGGGACAGACATGCCTGAGTGAACAGTGCAGACCCAGCTCGCAGACTCGTCCAGCAGCCAGCAATTTTTAGATACATACTGTAATAACCCAAAGTATTGCACAAACAAGCAGCGTCTGATCAGGGTCTGCACTTTGCTACTCATCCAGCAGTTTTCAGACTCAGCAAGTAGTAGAATGGATTTGTACACTTTTTAGGATAAGTATGGTCTGGAGTTAAGGTGTCCCAATATTTAGGATAAATACGGTAATGTGGTAATATGGTCAGACATGGTATTTAATGGTATTTATTGTCTATATCATTAGTTGAATTAGTTGATTAATTAACGAATGGTCAATAATTAATCAGTTAATAGACAGTAATTACTAACAAGTAAAATAAATTATATGACTATATGTATCTCTTCTTTTTTTTTTTTTCAGAAATATTATTGGACACAACAAAGACAAATGTACGTTTAAACTGGACAAAAAAAGTTATAGAACCGGACCCACCTGACCCAACCAATGCTGGGGTAAGTTTTCAATTTTCAGAGCTCCAGATAAGAAGGGGTATCCACATTTTTTTTTTCTAATTCTGTTGTGGTACTCATTAGAAGCACCTCCGGTATTTCTAATAAGTACCCACAACAGAAATTTTCATGAAGAAATAAGAAAATACATGAAAATGAATCTTTAGAATATTCACCATAAAAAAAGTAATAAAACATTGAAATAAAGAAAAAAAATGAAAAAGGGAAAAGCATGCACACACTGGATCTTTGGCATGTCCAGTAGCTGTTGAGAGAAGTTGTCTCAACTGACACATAAAAGATACTTTAAGAAGTCGGGAGTTTAGGAGTCCAAATACATGTACTTAGGATAAATATGGTATGCACATTACCAACTAAAAAAAAAGAAATCTGGGGATGTACTCTGTTTTAGAGAGTCATAGATTAGTGGATAACATTTTTGTTTTGAGATTTTTTTTCTTCTGATAAATGTGATGAATGTGAGTCTTGAACTGAGCTGATCCTTCCCAGTAAAAAGCAATAAAATTCTCTACATGACAATGTAAAAAAGTAAGTAATTATCCTACCAGGGGCCTGGCACTGGTTCAGGCAAAAATAGCCTTTAACCGGTTGAATTTAGATGACGGCAGACAACAGATTAAAATACATGTATTTTCTTAGTTTTTACAGAAAATAAGGTTTGACATTACATTCAAATTGTCTTAAATGAAATGGCAGCCCTTATTTTCTGTTAAAAAAAAAAGGAAATGCATTGTCTGCTGATTAGACTAGAGAGTTTCAAGGGATAAAACACATCCATGAAAGAGTAAAACCCATCACTTGTGATGTCAGCAATGAAAGATAAGAAAAAAAAATCGCTATATGGAGACAATTCACACAAAATGTCTAATTATTTTCTTGGGGGAAAAAAAAGAGAATTATTCTTAAACATGTCTTATGCTGCTCATCATCATCATAATCAGATTTTTGATTAACGTGCAGCTACAGGGGCCACATCCACATCAGTGGGCTCCCTTCAACCAGATAGCTGACATGCTGCACACATGGCAGATCTCACACAAGATCTCCACATATTTCTATAATGAGGGTTGATAGCCGAGAGCTTCCACTCTCTGCAATGCCTCTCTGTCAGCTGCTTCCATGTCATCTTTGGCCTCCCAGGCCCACGCTTTCCCTCAGCCTGTATGTGAAAGGCTGTCTTGACTGCACCATTGGAGCATTCCACATGTCCATACCAGGGGAGCCTTCTCTCCTTCAGAATGAGGTCCAGATCCTCAATGCCAAGCCGCGCAAGTAGCTCATTGGACCTGGTGGTGACAACGTCTTGTGGCCTGACATTGCAGATCTGTCTGATCATTGCCCTGTCATTCCATTGCAGACTTTGGAGGTTTGGTTTTGTCAGTGGCCAAGTCTCAGTGGCATGGAGCGTTGTGCTCCACACTCAAGCTGTACACACGGCCATGTGTCTTGAAAGAGAGGTGGCGTGAAGAGAGAACTGGTAGCAGCTCCTTGAACTTCTTCCAGGCGGTTTTCACACATGTTGTGGTTGAAAGTTCACAGCCACCTACTGCTGAGAGCATGTCTCCTAGGTAGCAAAAGGAAGCTACCACCTCCAGCTTGTCAGGTCCAACTTAGACTTCCATGATGATATGGCATTTCAAAATATTTTTCATATTTTTCCAAGAAAGTAGAGCTTGACATTTTATATGGAGACAATTTGCACAAAATGTCTAATTATTTTCTTGGGGAAAAAACAAAGAAGAGAATTATTCTTAAACATGTCTAAATAGTATGCTGGTATTGGAAAGGTTAAATCTGGCTACCTGCTGGGGGAATAGCTTCCATATTGTCAAGATGGGGTCATGTTGGTAGTAATTACTTTCATCTTTATCTTAATTGTTTCTAAAATGGATGTGTTTTAGAGTTAATTCACTTTGATGTTAAATGAATTGCTTTTAAACAAGTAATATACAGTGGAAACAAGTATAAGCTTTAAGGTGATACAAGTATTAGCTTTCACAAAAAAAACAACAACAAGAAACTTGCTCTATGCTTAGAACACAATAAATGTTAAGCTGATTTTAATATAGAATAGTCTTCGGTCCTTTACATGCAAGTCTTGGCTAAATCTGCTAAATTTCATAATGCAAAAAATGAGATCTCGTCCCATGGGCCTCTACATTATGTTTAATGCCAATCAAAGCAGTTTTGTATTGCATAAATTGTATACAAAAATGACACTCATATTGAAAATTTTACTTCCCTTTTAGGCTTACCTCATCAAAACTAAAATAAGTAGATAAGAAAATCAAATATTTGTCATGCTGTCCAGGGAATGCTATTGCTGATAGCAGTAACACTATGCTAGCAGTACCATTGCATCACCCTTTTTAAAAGTGAAATTGTCAGAATTAATGTATATTCCATAAAGAGCTGCAGTGGTAAACTTTTAGAATATCTACATAAGTGTGGTGTCCTGAAACAGTGTATGTGAATGGAGAACACTTTCTGTATATATCGGTTTTCCAGTAAATATTATTCTGTTCTACTGAGTACTCCTTCTAGTCCAGGGTTTTAGTTGTAGACAACAAGCATATTGTTATTGTGTTGGGGTTTAACGACCCTTGTGGGTCATTTTGTGTCATCTCCCAGAAAAAGGGAGAAAAGAGGTAGAAGAGATAGTAGAGGAGATGAAAGAGAGGGACAGGGAAGAAAGAGAAACAGGAATGAAAGTGAAGAAAAAGAAGTAAAAACATTCCCCCCTCTACCCTAACCTGCTACAAGGGTTGCAGGCCTTGCCCAACTGTAAGACAGTATCAGTTGGATGCCCCGGTGATGTAAGATACACGACACATTTGCAGCACCCGACCACCCCAAGACAAGCATAAGGTGAATGATGCATTTTGGATCAATAATGGATCACTTCTGTGTCTCTCCTCAACTCTGCATAGTAGAAAGTGGTTTGATAAGAAAATAAAGATGCTTTCCAAGGAGAAGTAAAGAACTTCATCTAAACTTTTACAAAATATTCTAAAAAAAAAACAAAAACAAAACAAAAACTTACACCAAAAAACATTGCCAAAATGTCATGAAGATAATAAGTGAATTAAATTTGCTGATATATTGTCTAGAAATATAACTAGGTTACATACCTGGGCCCGGTTGTTCAAAGCGTCGTTAGCTTAACGAGCTCGTTAAGGGTCATTTCGTTAACTGTCTTAGTGGATTCAATACACAATATTCTGATATTTTTTGCTGAAAAAATGTGAGTAGCTTTTGCACTGCAAAAGCTACTCACATTTTTTCAGCAAAAAATATCAGAATATTGTGTATTGAATCCACTAAGACAGTTAACGAAATGACCCTTAACGAGCTCGTTAAGCTAATGATGCTTTGAACAACTGGGCCCAGGTCTGATTTAGTGCTTCTGCTTAGAACCTGTAGACTGGTTCCAGTTCCTAGTGACTAAATTTATTAACTTTACAATTCTCTCTGATAAAACAAAGACAATACTATGAAACACTGGTCATTTAAAGGACCAATATAAAGGTTTTAATTCTACTAAATATTTAAGGGCACTTCAGTAAGGAGGTGACTGCCAAAAACCGCATCAAATTATCTTAAATGGTTTCTGAAATATTGCGATTTGAAATTTTATATTTAACATCCAAGAGGATTGAATTCAGGCTGCCTCATTAATATTCATGAGCCTTTTTATGACAATCATAAGGGAAAAGTAAAATTTTAAACTTTTTTAAATTGCCAATATTTTTTGCTCTTTAATCTGCATCAATTCAGTTTTCATATTGTTTAATTTATTCAGCTCCTTTAAACTAATATACATAGGAATTTAGCTCTTATTTTCCGTTTGAAGTGTTACATTTCAAATTTAAAAATTTCATTTAAATAATTTAAAATCCAGTTACAATGCTTAATAATTAGCCAAAATTGACTTTTTTGGTATTCATTTATATGATATACACCCAAAATTCACTATTATTAAAAAAAACTTACGAAAAATTTAATATTAGTCAAGTTTTAAACATTTTAAAATTTAGCTTTAAATTTAAATAATGGATTAAATTTTGAGTTAAATTCTCTATTCATTGGCTTATTTGTGGACAGAGACCAATTTCAGTAATGGTTAAGGAGAAAAACTGTGTAGCATATAAGGAAATGCAGAATATTCCTGTTTAAAATTTCAATTTAAAATTTAAGTTCCACTATGACATCACAGAATATTGCATTGTGGGCCTTAATCAATACACAATCCAAGGGAGGTTACTCTAACAGGAAAAAAGGTAGGTATCGTAAATTAATCACCATAACTTTTGATTGGATTGGAATTTTTTGATGGGGTTTTCAACAAAATAATTCTCTTAAAGCATTCTATCAACACCCTGAAAACCAGGAATATTTTAAATTTCTTTATATTTGCCCTTTTTAAGGCTGTAAAACCTCAAAACTGCAAAGACCCACCATATTTCTTTCTGACAAAAAAAAAAAATGACAATTTTCTTATCATACCCTGCTACATGATAGTAGTGGTGTATTATGGTTTTCACATTGGTTGTCTCTGTGTCCATCCATCCATATTTTTGTTTCCAGACAATAACTTGAGTAAATGTTAATGAATTTTCACCAAACTTGATGTATGCATTGATATTATGGAGATCTGATTTGGGATTGCTAATGGGCAAATTTTGTCAGTTTTGACCGAGTTCTGTGGCTGCCATATGATAGTATACTTGTTTCTATACCAAAACATATATTGTGGGTACTCATTAGAAGTTTCTCTGTGAGGTGCTTCCAGTGAGTACCCATAACATGTTTTCATGGCGAAATAAGTAAAATGTGTCGATAACGCTCTCATCTTGAAGCTTTGAGCTTTTACACTACAAAGTCCTTATAATTGTCATTGCATTCGATTTTCTGCCAGATGAGAGGGTTTTTTGTTCTAACTGGTATAAGGAAGTCTTAAGAAATTTAATATTTACATACTTTTTTTCTCATTATTGTAAAACTGACAGTAACAATGAAGAGCAGTTTTCAGTGGTGTTAAAGGTCTTGAAATATAAATCATGTGAATGTGCTGAAATACTGTTAAAATCACATATATCCATTGTATTTTGATAGTTTTCCCACAGGTTTAAGTAATATTACGAGCTATGATTAACTGCTGGTATTAGACTTTTTTTTCTGAAATATTATTGCTATTTAAACACACTTACCACTCTGGGTAAGCACTAAGCAGATAACATAGTAAAATATTTTTCTTGCATTTCTTAGAAAACAGGATTTGACATGTCATGCAAATGTCTCCTGAGAAGACAATTTTCATGAAATGTCTAATCATGTTTTCCTGGAAAAATTTAAGAAAAACATCACCATTTTTTCATCTGCTGAATATGCTTTGAGAGTGGTAAAGTTGAAAGTGCAGACAATTTGTATGAAACGTCAAATCCTGTTTCCTGGAAAAAATAAGAAAGTATCACCAGAAATTGTTGTCTGCTGAATATGCCTTGAGAGTGCCACAATCACAACTGCTCACAACTGCAGCAGACATTTTGATTTTTTTTTATTATTTTTATGCTCCCCGAAGAATTTCGGGGGAGCATATAGTCGCCGCTTCGTCCGTGCGTCCGTGTGTCCGTGCGTCCGTGCGTCCGTCCCGCTCTTGTCCACGCAAATTCTCGGAAACTGCTTGTCGGATTTCAATGAAACTTCATGGGAATATTAAGTATCAAAGGTGGATGCGCATATCACCTGCGTGTTCTGGTTCGATGATTTTTCCAAGAGTTATTGCCCTTTGATGAGTTCTGCATGAATATATAGGGTACTGTTCGTGTCCACGCGAATTCTCGGAAACTACTAGTCGGATTTCATTGAAACTTCATGGGAATATTAAGTATGGAAGGTGGATGTGCATATCACCTGCGTGTTCTGGTTCGATGATTTTTCCAAGAGTTATTGCCCTTTGATGAGTTCTGCATGAATATATAGGGTACTGTTCGTGTCCACGCAAATTCTTAGCAAATACTGGCAGAAATTCAACGAAATTTTAATGGAATCTTAAGCAGCAATAGGGGATGCGCATATTGTTCAATCTTTCTGGTTAGATGATTTGTCACAGAGTCATGCTACTTTGTTTAAAGCTGCAGTGTAAGGTCACTGGCTATTTTTAGAAAAGAATTTGTCAACACTCTAGTGCCTACATTTATTGATGGATTTTGATATAACTTCAAACAAATGTTGGGTATGATAATATCTTGAGCATGTTTGACATTCAGGGTCCTGGGCTCAAGGTCAAGGTCACTGTGGCTATTTTTAGAAAAACTTTGTTTTTGCTCTAGTGCCTAGATTTATTGATGTGTTTTAATATAATTTCACAAAAATGTTGAGTATGATAACATCTCAAGCAATTTCAATTTCCAGTGTCCTGGGCTCAATGTCAAGGTCACTGCAGCTTTTAAATATCTTGAGCATGTTCGACATTCACCTGCGTGTTCTGGTTCGATGATTTTTCCAAGAGTTACTGGCAGAAATTCAACGAAATTTTAATGGAATCTTAAGCAGCAATAGGGGATGCGCATATTGTTCAATCTTTCTGGTTAGATGATTTGTCACAGAGTCATGCTACTTTGTTTAAAGCTGCAGTGTAAGGTCACTGGCTATTTTTAGAAAAGAATTTACTACAAATGTATTTAATCTCGTAGATATTATCTGTTTCACAGAAACATGGCTGAAAAGGGAAGAGACGCCAATTATTTTTGGAAAGACACAATTTAGACGAGATAGATCTCACAAACGTTCTGGAGGTGTTCTCATGTATGTTTGCAACAATTTGCAACCTATACAGATGAACAACTACTGTGACAAAAATATAGAATTAATCAATGTAAAATTAATGAATTTCAGAAAAACTTTAAATATAATCCTGGTGTATGTTGCAGTAAGCGCAGCCCGTACACAAACTATACAGCTTCTACAAGAGCTAATTAGCACAGTGCCAGACTCCGAACCATTGATTGTTCTTGGGGATTTCAATCAGGTCATTCCCACAACTCTGTCAAACAACCTAATGCCAGTACTTGATGCACCTACAACCAATACAGGCTCTTCAGTGGATCAAGTGTTTGTATCCGTAGATATAAAGCCATTGGTACATCTGTCTACACCATATTTCTCCAATCATCAGATCATTTCAGTCGGTGTCAATTTACAGTCTTTGTTATAGTGGATGAGAATACCCTGCTGGGGACAGTAATCTTTCCAACTGAAAAAGGAGTTCCCTTGCACACAGCCTTTCATTACCAATCTCTCGTCATTCTGATATGACTGAAATGTTGCTAAAAAGAATGTAAAATCACAAGTCATCCATCTAAATTAGAGTTGCAGATAAATTGGATCAAAGTGAAAGAGGTTAGTCTTGTCGGATGGTCAAATGACCTCTTTAACAGTCGAGGGGGTAGGATCAGATCCATTTTTCAATCTGTCTGACATTTTATATGCGGCACCCAATTCGGAACCATACCTGGTGATAGATCTATGAGGATTGCCTCTGTCTATGAGAGTAAGTCTTCAATAAATTGTATTAAACCTTTTTACCCAATAAATATAGCTAAACTACCACCTAGAATCTTGGGGTATGGAATCGTACCTGAAGACACTTCCTTTCATTTATTCCAACTTTTATGTTGCTGATGTTTGTATGACAGTGCCTTCAGGCAAGCTTATCTGTCCACCAACAGGTTTTGTGATACTCCATTTTGAAGTACAGTGAGTATACACAGTATACCGCTCTTTATCTAGGATAATGTTTCCTGTTCCGACTATTGCATGTTCGGGGAGCATCCATCGGTTTCATTTTCTTTCGGTTTTTATGCTCCCCGAAGAATTTCGGGGGAGCATATAGTCGCCGCTTCGTCCGTGTGTCCGTGCGTCCGTGCGTCCGTGCGTCCGTCCCGCTCTTGTCCACGCAAATTCTCGGAAACTGCTTGTCGGATTTCAATGAAACTTCATGGGAATATTAAGTATCAAAGGTGGATGCGCATATCACCTGCGTGTTCTGGTTCGATGATTTTTCCAAGAGTTATTGCCGTTTGATGAGTTCTGCATGAATATATAGGGTACTGTTCGTGTCCACGCGAATTCTCGGAAACTACTAGTCGGATTTCATTGAAACTTCATGGGAATATTAAGTATGGAAGGTGGATGTGCATATCACCTGCGTGTTCTGGTTCGATGATTTTTCCAAGAGTTATTGCCCTTTGATGAGTTCTGCATGAATATATAGGGTACTGTTCGTGTCCACGCAAATTCTTAGCAAATACTGGCAGAAATTCAACGAAATTTTAATGGAATCTTAAGCAGCAATAGGGGATGCGCATATTGTTCAATCTTTCTGGTTAGATGATTTGTCACAGAGTCATGCTACTTTGTTTAAAGCTGCAGTGTAAGGTCACTGGCTATTTTTAGAAAAGAATTTGTCAACACTCTAGTGCCTACATTTATTGATGGATTTTGATATAACTTCAAACAAATGTTGGGTATGATAATATCTTGAGCATGTTTGACATTCAGGGTCCTGGGCTCAAGGTCAAGGTCACTGTGGCTATTTTTAGAAAAACTTTGTTTTTGCTCTAGTGCCTAGATTTATTGATGTGTTTTAATATAATTTCACAAAAATGTTGAGTATGATAACATCTCAAGCAATTTCAATTTCCAGTGTCCTGGGCTCAATGTCAAGGTCACTGCAGCTTTTAAATATCTTGAGCATGTTCGACATTCACCTGCGTGTTCTGGTTCGATGATTTTTCCAAGAGTTATTGCCCTTTGATGAGTTCTGCATGAATATATAGGGTACTGTTCGTGTCCACGCAAATTCTTAGCAAATACTGGCAGAAATTCAACGAAATTTTAATGGAATCTTAAGCAGCAATAGGGGATGCGCATATTGTTCAATCTTTCTGGTTAGATGATTTGTCACAGAGTCATGCTACTTTGTTTAAAGCTGCAGTGTAAGGTCACTGGCTATTTTTAGAAAAGAATTTACTACAAATGTATTTAATCTCGTAGATATTATCTGTTTCACAGAAACATGGCTGAAAAGGGAAGAGACGCCAATTATTTTTGGAAAGACACAATTTAGACGAGATAGATCTCACAAACGTTCTGGAGGTGTTCTCATGTATGTTTGCAACAATTTGCAACCTATACAGATGAACAACTACTGTGACAAAAATATAGAATTAATCAATGTAAAATTAATGAATTTCAGAAAAACTTTAAATATAATCCTGGTGTATGTTGCAGTAAGCGCAGCCCGTACACAAACTATACAGCTTCTACAAGAGCTAATTAGCACAGTGCCAGACTCCGAACCATTGATTGTTCTTGGGGATTTCAATCAGGTCATTCCCACAACTCTGTCAAACAACCTAATGCCAGTACTTGATGCACCTACAACCAATACAGGCTCTTCAGTGGATCAAGTGTTTGTATCCGTAGATATAAAGCCATTGGTACATCTGTCTACACCATATTTCTCCAATCATCAGATCATTTCAGTCGGTGTCAATTTACAGTCTTTGTTATAGTGGATGAGAATACCCTGCTGGGGACAGTAATCTTTCCAACTGAAAACGGAGTTCCCTTGCACACAGCCTTTCATTACCAATCTCTCGTCATTCTGATATGACTGAAATGTTGCTAAAAAGAATGTAAAATCACAAGTCATCCATCTAAATTAGAGTTGCAGATAAATTGGATCAAAGTGAAAGAGGTTAGTCTTGTCGGATGGTCAAATGACCTCTTTAACAGTCGAGGGGGTAGGATCAGATCCATTTTTCAATCTGTCTGACATTTTATATGCGGCACCCAATTCGGAACCATACCTGGTGATAGATCTATGAGGATTGCCTCTGTCTATGAGAGTAAGTCTTCAATAAATTGTATTAAACCTTTTTACCCAATAAATATAGCTAAACTACCACCTAGAATCTTGGGGTATGGAATCGTACCTGAAGACACTTCCTTTCATTTATTCCAACTTTTATGTTGCTGATGTTTGTATGACAGTGCCTTCAGGCAAGCTTATCTGTCCACCAACAGGTTTTGTGATACTCCATTTTGAAGTACAGTGAGTATACACAGTATACCGCTCTTTATCTAGGATAATGTTTCCTGTTCCGACTATTGCATGTTCGGGGAGCATCCATCGGTTTCACCGATATTCTTGTTTTTATTGTATTTGTATTTTTTAGAGAAAATAAGGCTTTTCATTTCACATGTGATGATTCACATGTAGTGACAAGTCTTATTTTCCAGGAAAAATAATAATTAAAAAAAGTAGAATGTTGTCTGTTTCAATATGTTGTGTTTCAATCTGTGTTTCAATCTGTTGTCTGTTTCAAGTTTATATTGTAGTATATCAAGGATTAAATAATTATTTGTTTTTATATGTGATATTGGATGGGGAAACAAGTTGTGGGAAAGAAATATGAACCATAACGATAGAAAATTTAACTTATAAATGACATGCTTGCCAAAATCAGCTTGCAGATCCACATTCTGATAAGACATTTTTGCTAGATGATCTTTGGTTAACCAAGAATCCAAGGTTTCTCAAGTAAGACAGTGACGATTCAGATCAGACTTCCCAGATGCGCAGGGTTTTTTTGGTCTTTGCTGGCCACACATGTCCGCACACATGTCTGCATTGTATTCTATTGTAGTTCATTTGTAAAGTATATAGTTTGTTTGTGTTGAGGTTTTACGGCCCAGTCAACCCAATGGGGTCATGTCGAGCGCAGTCAGTTTACCTAACCACACGTTTACTGGGCAGGTGTAAAGTATATAGCAAAACTGGAATGATTGTAGGGTGGCATAGCTCTGGACATAGGCTTTGAAAATAGTCTTTGAAATTCCATGCAAACTGTCTCCTAGGAGACAGTTTGCATGAAATGTCAAAGCCTATTTTCTGGGAAAAATAAGAAAACTAATTCAAAATGTCATCTGTTGAAAATTTAACCCATTATGCTAAGTGGCAAAAATACTTTTTGGTTAAAAAATGTTGTTTTTCTTTTTTTTTTATGAAAACCATCAGACTAAGGTTTGGAGTAGATTGACTTGATGAGCATTTTTGACTCCATCAGCTGATTAACAAGATCTTGTCTTTTATATCCGACATCTCTTGTACAATGTACATTATACACAAGCTCAAAATTTGTTTAAAGATCTAGATAGTCATCTTTTCTTAAAGTTTTCTTTAAAAAAACAAAGCCCATAAATTATCATTTGTCATGTTTAGGATATTTAAAATTTAGATTAAGGAGAAAACAGCTTTAAACTGATGGCTTTATTTACATAAATGCATTTTAACGACAGCTGTTATAGCTTTTTACTCACAAAAGCAGATATATTTTATTTTAATTTAAAGTATTTTTTTTTTCTGTAATGTAGGGCACATAAGGGGATTGGATGATGCTGAAGTAAGAGATCTAAACCACTGAATAATCATCACCACCCAGATGCTTGATTTAAAGTTTACAAAGTCCGCATATACATAACAATCTCTGAACACTATTTCTGGGATATAAAGCCAAAAACGCCTTAACCCTTGTCCTGCTGAATAAATTAAGAGCCATGCCCACTTTTAATTTTCAGCCAGTCAGATTACTTGATTTGGATTGTTGCTATAAATTCATATACTTAATGGCAAACAGAATTGACTCTTATTATCCATTAGGTTTCTCATCTTGTGGTTCGAGCCTTGCTCGAGTCAATGTGGGAAAGCCAAGTTCTGCTTACGGATGGTCAGGTGGTTTTTCCCTGGTTTCTCAGGTTTTCGCCCACCTTTGATGAATGATCGGCTCGAAATAACTGAAATATTCTTGAAAGGGCCGTGAAACCCAAATTAAACAAAAAAAAAGACTCAGATCAGCCTGTACATCTTTGCTATCCATCTAATGATGCTTTGGATCCTTGGCTACCTTAATTGAGATGATGTGAGGCTGATCTGAGTCTACAGTCTGGTCGCTCATGCAGTCTTATATAGAGTCATGACTTATATGTCTGAGATAGGAAACCTTATAGCTCCAGTCACCAGAGCAGCAGACCATAGGTCTAGATAAGAGTGGGTATCAGGTAAAAGTTTTTGACAAAAACATATGTTGTGGATACTCATTAGAAGCGCCTCGGCGAGGCGTTTCTAATGAGTACCCTCAACATATGTTTTCGTCAAGAAATAAGAAAAAAATAGATACTTTTTGGTTGAAAAATGCGCCTTATCAAGAGCTATGGCAGACCATATTCTAATACCTTATTTGACCTTTTTACCGCACTGTGCGCTTAGGTTTTTCATAATTTCTGGGAGAACTTGAGGTAAATTTGTATTAACTTACTAAGGATACACTTTTTTTTCTGATTTTCTTCATTAAAGCTCTTGTTATGGGTACTCATTTGAATTGCATTGACAAGTCGATGCAATTCAACATATGCCTCTGTAGACAAAAAGTATACTGGCTGTAATCTGAAGACTATGGTATTGCTTGACTGCGCTTATAGGGTGTGTGCAGTAATTAGGTTGAATACTGTATGTATGTAGTTTTTCTGAGGTAGACATTTCACATGAAATACAAAGCCTTATTTGTGCCAAAAAAAAAAAACAAAAAAAAAAAACAGAAAGCAAAACAAAAAAAAATTAATATAATTATGAAAAAAAATTAATACATGTATAATTATAAAAAATATTAGAGTCTGTGTACCTTGTGATCCATTTTGAATGGCGCTTTAAGGGTTAAGAATTTGTGTACACTCTATATTTGTCTCCTTTGATGTGGAGATCTCACCAGTGAATGTTACATTTTCTTCTTAGCCTGAACAAACAACGGATAGGTGTATGAATACCTCGCATTTCAAAATAGTCCTCACCAGGACTACAGGTACTCTCAGCAGTTGTCCTACCATCTCAGTAGTGCTGTCTTTGTTCGCGTAAAGAGCGGAAAAATATTAATAATTAGAAAACTTCAAGCCCCTTTTTGTGCGTTGAAAATTGAAAAATCAATTTCGTTTTTAGGAAGCCATGCCTCTTTGTTGAGAAAATTTGATAAAAAAACTGAATTGTGGTTTAATACAGAAAATATGAAAGCTTTATGCATTTCTGTTTACATTAGAATTTAGGGATTTGAAAGGTTTCTTTACTTGAGATGCTTTTAACGCTAGCACTCTGGGTAAAATTTTCAGCAGATGAAATTTGGAAATATTTTTCTTATTTTTCCCAGCCAGTCTCAATGGCTCAGTTGGATGCATGTCTGACAGGTGATCAGAAAGTTGCAGGATGGACCACTGCCGGGTCGGCAACATTATTTAATGGAGATTTGATCATGAAGTATTTTCTACGGTCAATCTTTCCCTTTGGATGACTCAAGAAGAGCAGTTGTTACTAATGTGCACAATACTGGTTAACCGCTTAGAGGACTAAACCTGACCAGTAAAAGTATGGTTAGGTAAACTGACGGCGCTCGACATAACCCCATTGGGTTGACTTGGCCGTAAAACCTCAACACGAACTTATTTTTCCCAGAAAAAGGCTTTGACTTTTCATGCAAATTGTCTCCATCAGAGACAATTTTGCATATCATCGGAAAAATAAGAAAACTATCATCAGTTTGTTGTCTGCCAAATTAGTCCAGAGACTGGTAAAGGTTAAGGGCACTGGATTTACTTGACAGATTTTTTCATCCTTTTTCTGTTTGCTTATTCTTGCACACCTGGCCCATTCTGAAAAGGGGTCTAGTCCGTAAGGGAAGAATTGGCTCCCAGCGGCTTTAAATTCTTTTTACCTGTAAGAGTAAGGGAGACAACAACTTGACAGAATTGCCTCCCTTAAAAGTGGGTCAATTTGATAATTTTCCTTAAGTGAGATTAAGATCAGTCAAGTATCACATCAGTAATGTGACCAGCTTTTGGATCCGAGTTCTTGTCCCAGAAATTTTGATTCACACAAGTTACATATACTGTTTCTTGAATGCTTAGACTGCTTTGGTCAAATTAAGCAGATGACAATTTGACGATAGTTTTCTTATTTTCCCAGAAAATATAGGCTTTGATATTTCATGTGAATTGTCCCCTAAGGAGACAATTTGCATGAAATGTCATCCTATATTCTGGGGAAAAAATAAGAAAAATATTTCAAAATGTTGCCTGCTGAAAGTTTTACCCAGCATGCTAGGGCTGTAACGATACAGTCACCTCACGATATGATACGTATCACAATACTATTTCCATGCATATAAGTCTTAACTTGAAAGTTTTAATACTCTTGAAAAACAGGTTCAAAACCATCTCAGAGATTCATTCTTGTGTACCAATACCTGTGTAAGATGCCCCTATTTGTCATATAAGTGACTAGTGTATTGTAGTGATCAGTAATGTCTTTGTAATTTGTTATAAAAATGGTCTTGAAATATGTTAAAGCTGTCATTTTCTTTGGAAATTGTACTTTTGGGCATATCATCAGATATCGCGATACTTGCCCCGCGATACGATACATGTATCGTCAGAAAAAGTATCACGATACGATACAATTTCAATGAATCGTTTCACCTCTACAGCATGCTAAGTGTTAATTGAAAGTATTGTGAAATTTCAAGAATTTCTAGGTTCATACAGCAATATCATTAACATGGTTGTACCTGAGAACCTGTGTTCATAATTTGTCAATTATAGCTTCAGTCAAGAGCAGGTATCCAGCAGAGGTGCTTCTAATGAGTCCCCAGAGCATATGTTTTCAACCTCAAATTACTGCACATACCCCTATTACAGTCAAGCAATTCCAGTCTTCAGATAACAGCCAGTGTACTTTTTGTCTACTTCTTTATATAGACATGTGGGTACCCATTTGAATTGCATCGACTTGTCGATGCAATTCAAATGAGTACCCACAACATATGCTTTTATATAGAAAATCAGAAAAAAACAAAAAAACTCACAAATATCATTAGATGAGTCCTTCACTAATCTCATGTTTTTTTTGGGTTTTTTTTAAGTGTGCCCATAGTATATAGGTGGATATATATTTTACCACAGATTTTCCCAGTAATTTTGAAAAACCTAAGTGCAGGGGTAATTAGGTAAGTACAGGGTGGGGTAATTAGGTCGAATATGGCATAGCAACAGATAAGACGTTTTTTTTTCATCCGAAAAATGCCAATATCTTTCTTATTTCTCAACGAAAACATATGTTGTGGGTACCCATTAGAAGCGCCTCGTTTAGGTGCTTCTCCTCGTTGAGGCGCTTCTAATGAGTACCACAACATATGTTTTTGTCGAGAAATAAGAAAAATATTATGTGGATACCCCTCTTATCAGTAGCTATGATATGGTACTTTGCAGTTGAAAAAAAAAGTGCCTTATCTAGAGCTGTGTTGTCTGGATATCCTTTTTATCTGGAGATATGTTGGTTTTGATTTTTTTTTTTTGTGATCACTACCAGTACCCACAACATGTATTTTGGTGCAAAATTAACAAAAAATACCCCAAATTATCAGCAGATTTATCACTCTGTCTCGAAGTTTGCTGGCTGGGAAAGGGTAGCTTTAACAAGAAAACTGCTAACTAACTACCATTTTTAAATTTTCAGTGAAACAAAAAACTATAATTATGTTGTGTTTTTGCGTCCTTAAAAAGACAAGATTGAGTTTGACGGATAGACGTGAAAGCCTGATTATTGGTTTATGAGCACATTATGTGCAGTTGTAACTCGAATTTCTCTTTGATGTTGTGCCTTTGATTGTTGGCTTAAAGAAAAAAAATGAATGTTTTCATGGATTAGTTGTGAAACTTAATTTTACCGATCATAAATAAAGCTTTCTAAGGCTTGCACATTTTTTAATAATCTTCGTGACAGGATGTGGCATTGCTGTAGGTAAGAGACAGCTCCAGAAAAGGTTTTGATAAACCCAGATGGGTGGTAAGGGCCCCTTGCAGTGGGTGAGGGAATGGGGAATGTTAGTTCTTGATAAGGCGCGTTTTTCAACCAAAAAGCATCTATTTTTTTCTTATTTCTTGACGAAAACATATGTTGAGGGTGCTCATTAGAAGCGCCTCACCGAGGCACTTCTAATGAGTATCTACAACATACGTTTTTGTCGAGAAATAAGAAAACTACTTACCTGATACCCACTCTTGCTTCTGCTTTGACACTCATTCCCTTTTCTCATGTTCTTCCACAATTTCTCTGCTTTCTCTTCTCTTCTAGCTGTGCATTTTCTTCCTTTCTTTCGGCTACAACACAAAATGGTTAAACAAGAAGACCGAATGGACTCCCCCACTTTATGTATAGGAAGATTTTAATTTCGATTTTTAGGTACGTCAGTCTATGTGATTTAGATAGTCCTAGAGACTAATGTTTGAACTATTTGCAAACAGTGGAGACCCTGATCAGACGCCACATTCTGCAGCATCTGATCTGGGTCTGCACTGTTTGCCAATTACCCTTTTAACCCTTAAACTGCCAATAACAACAGTCGTCTGCTTTGTCATCTGCTTGTGATTTTCAGTCATTTTTGCAGATCAGACTGTTCCTCTAGGAGCAGTCTGATCTTGGTCCACTCTGTTTGCCTGTATGCAAAAATAGGTTTGAAAATTTAGCAAGAATATTTCTGCAGATGACATAAATAGAGGACATTTTCAGATGCAGGTTTTCTTGGCATTTTGTGGGTGGTTGGGTGGTGCGAAGGTGTCATGTATCTTTTGTCACCCGGGGCGTCCAGCTGATATTGGCTGATAGTTGGGCAAGGTCTGCTATCCTTGTAGCAGGTAAGGGTAGGGAGGTGATGTTTTTATTTCTTCTGTTTCTTCACTTTCATTCCTGTTTCTCTTTCTTCCCTGTCCCTCCCTTTCATCTCTTCTGCTATCTCTTCTGTCTATTTTCTCCCTTTCTCTGGGAGACGACACAAAATGACCCACAAGGGTTGACGTGTCGTTAAACCCCAACTCAATCAAAATTTCTTGGCATTTTAGGTAGAAAAAAAAATAAAAAAAATGTGATTTTGCTTTTTTTTGTGTTAAATTCAAACCGAAAATGTCAAATCGGGGCTAAATTTTGGGGATTTTATTTTTTCATCAGCTTTCTGTTAAGGGTTAAGAGTCGTCAGACTACAGTAGGTTAAGAAGAAGCAAACAAATTTTATGACAGTTAATGAACTTGATACACACCTCCAGATAAGAGGGGTGTCCATAGCAACAGATAAGGCACTTTTTTCATCCAAAAAATGCTGATATCTTTCTTATTTCTCTACGAAAACATATGTTGTTGGTACTCATTGGAAGTGGAAGTGCCTCGGTGAGGTGCTTCTAATGAGTACCCACAACATGTTTTCGTGGAGAAATAAGAAAAATATTATGTGGATACCCCTCTTATCTGTGGCTATGGATGTCCAAATAATTTTTTTCTTATTTTTCCATGCTTCTCACATTTTTATCCCCTTCACTCACAGAGGATAAAACCTTTCATCTAGGTATCTTTTTGCTTTTCCCCTTCACTCACCAGAGAATAAAACTTGCTCCTTTTGCAATTAGTAAATTTAGGAACATGAAGAGCATGGCTGTAATTAAATCTTTGTTGTCATTCTGAACTTGGTTACTCTTCAATGTCGAAGATGAAGTTAGCAGATGGCAGATGAATGCCTTTTTTCCACCTTTATTTTTCGCAGAAAATACGGCTTGAGATTTTATGTGAATTGATTAACACGAAAAATTGTGAAGCCCATTGTTTTCTGGAAAAAAAAAAAAAGAAGGATAATCTACTGTTATCTTTTGCCAATATTTCAGTTCTGAGTGCAAAGGGTTACTCAAGTAACACTGTGCTAGAAAAAAAAATTCAGCAAGCAACATTTTGACATATATTCCCCAGAAAAATAGAGTTTGACATTCCATGCAAATTGTCTGCTAACACTTTGTCCAGGAAAATATTTAACCCTTGTCATGCTGAATAAATTAAGATGCCACATCCACTTCTATTATTGCCAGCCAATCAGATTACTCATTGCAGATTGTTGATATAAATTCACATACTGAGTGGCAAACAGTGCAGATCCAGATCTGAAGACTGATTTAGCCCACTGATCTGGATCTGTACTGTTTGCAAAGGCAGGGTATATCGGGTTCAGCAGGACAAGGGTTAAGAACTTTTTTTTTTCAAAATGTCTGCTGAAATTTTCACCCAGCATGCTATGGATTAAAAAGCTTTGGTTTGTCTTTCTTGAGAAGCTCACTGTCCATTTGCTGTCAGGTCTGTTCCAACAATACAACAGAATTAATGCATTAGATCCAGTGGCTGCTTCTGTGGCTGTCGGCCAGATCTTGCCCGCTCAGATATGGGATTAATTCTAGTCTCTGTAAAAAATTAATCAACCATTTTTATGTTACTTCAGAAATAACCCCTCGCCTTTATGTTCCCCAACTGGAGGAATGTGTAAATAAGAGATGAAAGGACTGATGTAGTTTATTCTGTTTGTTCTTTCTGCTTTGCAATGGAAATGAACTCGGGTAGACGATGATTGACAATGAATATTAAAGCGTGCTTTCTGTCTGAAAGAAAATAAATATCTTTAAAAAATGAGCGGTAAAGAGAACTACTGGATCACGCAAATTAATTAATTATATCTTTAGTGAGGTAGGGAAGGGAAGTCATAGATTTGTAAAAGGGGCAATTTGTTTCTTTTTTCAAAATTAGTTACTTCCCATTCTCACATGATAAAGTTGAGTGAAGAACCAACGAATTGCAATCAGAAATTGTTACTGTTTGTACATTATTGTACTGGAGGTGAATTTCAGTTGATAAAGAAGTGATATTTGTTTCTTAATGGGCAGATTCAGCAGACGACAAACTGATGATATTTTTCTTTGTTTTCCTAGAAAATAGGATCTGACACTTCATGCAAATTGTCTTCTGTGGAGACATTTTGCATGAAGTGTCAGAATCTATTTTCTTGGAAAAATAAGAAAAAGTATTTCAGAATGTCATCTGCAGAAATTTTTACCCAGCATGCAAAGTGTTAACCCATTGAAGACTGGAGACCTCTAAATGGGTAACTGGCAAACAGTGCAGACCCAGATCAGATGCCCCAGAATGTGGTGTCTGATCAGGGTCTCCACTGTTTGCAAATAGTTCAACCATTTTTCTTTAGGAATATTTATATCATATAGCCTGACATACCTAAAATCCAAACTGCACTCTTCCAGTATATAGTGCGGGAGAGTTTATTCAATCCAGAATGGGTTAATTTTCCTAGAAAATGCCTTATTTACCTCAAAGTATCTGGATAGACAGGCAGTAACTGTGTATACCCAGATCAGATGCTGCAGAATGCAGTGTATCCCATAGTATTCAGGTGAGGGGCAGGAAAGGAGTATACCCAGATTAGAAGCTGCACTGATCAGGATCTCTACCCTGTTGCTACTCATATGTTGTGGGTAGTCATTAGTAGCACCTGATCACATTAGTGGCAAATAGTGTAGACCATGATTAGACACTGCAGAATGTAGCATCTAATCAGGGTCTACACTGCTTGCCACGATCTGGTTCTGCGCTGTTTGCTGAGGCTTTTCTGGCCCAATACATGTGCTTAGTCTTAATATGATATTTATATAAAGCTGTTAAATTTGAATGTCACTGCTATAGCATTTATAATGACCTGATGCTTTTAAAAATGTATTAAACTCATATATGAGTTTAATACATTTTTAAAAGCATCAGGTCATTATAAATGCTATAGCAGTATTAAACTCATATATGTGGGGGTGGTCGGGTGGTGCGAAGGTGCTGTGTATCTTACATCACTGGGGCGTCCAACTGATATTGGCTTACAGTTGGGCAAGGCCTGCTATCCTTGTAGTGGGTAAGGGTAGAGGGGGAATGTTTTTATTTCTTCTGTTTCTTCACTTTCATTCCTGTTCCTCTTTCTTCCCTGTCCCTCTCTTTCATCTCCTCTACTCTCTCTCTTCTATCTCTTTTCTCCCTTTCTCTGGGAGACGACACAAAATGACCCTCAAGGGTTGACGTGTCGTTAAACCCCAACACAATCAATCAATCAAAACTCATATATGAGTGGTAAATGTATCTGTTATCAAAATCTTATGGTATTTCACAAAGGCAGTTTTTCTGCTTCATGTAAAATTCAATTAAGCTTTTGTTCCCTGAAGGAGAATCATTTCTGTTCTCTCCTTTAAAATAACAACTTTTCCATGTAGTAAATTGAGACGTATCAAGAAAAAAAGGGACTTAAGTAACTTTTTTGATACTCCAAGACTCTAACTGTGCATTCATTGTCTGGTCAGGATCCTTGCTGTTAACATAGACTGCCAAAATGTTGGTTACTGTATGGTGTATTTTCAAAAAGTGATAGAGATGCTCGTTGTGATTGGACCAGACCTTCACTTTTTCATACAAATGAAAGACCCTTTCTAGCCTGATAAAGTTCAGGTAAATCATAAAACAGCCCGAGAAAATTATGATTAATCTAAAAATTGTAACAGGGCAAATTTACAATATTAGTCAGTCATTTTAGTTTTGCACCATACTTAGTCTAAACATTCAGATAACTGTGCCTGAGCAAACAGTGTATATCCAGCTCAAACTGTTCCAAGGATTTTGGTCTGGGTGTACATTGTGGTCTGTTCTGTTTCTTTTCATCCTGCACTTTTCAGACTCGTCATCAAGTCATGCTGAAATTTAAGTTGCCATGCCCACTTCTAATTTTCAGCCAATCAGATTACTTGATCCAGGTTGTTAATACGAATTCAAAAACTGAATGGCCAACAGTGCAGATCCAGAAGCCTGTGAAGAAGCCAGCTGATCTGGATCTACACCTGTTTGCAAAGGCAGGGCATATATGGGTTCAGCAGGAAAAAGGTTAAATAAAATAGACTTGTTCAGAGGCTTTTAGGGTTATAGTACAATTGACAATGAACTTGTTAATTAGGAGTATTTAATGATAATTCTGGGTTCTCCATAAAAATATATATTGTAAGGCACTTCAAATGAGTACCCAAATCATATGTTTTTATGGAGAAATAAGAAATAGAATTATCACCAAATTCACCTCCTTGTAACAAGTTTGCTGGACAATATTTGTGATAATTACGATACTTGTAGATTGAATTGGAAGAAAACTGTAAACTTGTGAATAATAAATTTGGCAAAATGTTTGTTCCGATGTTGACAATCAATTAGACTGAATCCTAGTGGAAAATTGCTGATTTATTCATCTAGTATAATGACATAAGTATCGATTCACAAATATTTATACTAAATTGGAATAATTGGATGGCAGGTGAAAATGCTATACAACTTCAGTGTCCTGGGGGCCAAGGTTTACCTGTATAATTTACGAAATTAGATCTTTCACTAAGGCCATATAAATACAAGCTTGGATTGTGGTGCATGATTCACATGAAATAAAAGTAGTATTTTCTCTGAAAATTTTTTAAAAAATTGAAAAATTCATCTGCTGCAGTTGTGATTAGTGCTTTAAAGGTTAAACAGGCACCTTTCTTACACAGCCACTTTGTGGCTTTCTCATTGAGATTTAGTAAATAACATGTTTCATCGCATGTTTCCTTCTTGGAGTAAAAAATGCAAACCACCCATACAGTATGACCCCAATCTAAGTTGGAATCTAGTACAGCAGACTTCAACATCATGCGTAGTGTTTTATGGCCATATTTGAAGTGTTGATTCCGTCAGTGTTGATGCGTCTTGACATTTTCTAGCTGTTTTATTGGCTTCGTACATACAACCAGTAAGTGGAAACATCTAATAGCAGCTACTAACATAGCTCTTGATAAGGCGCTTTTTTCAACCAAAAAGTATCTATATTTTTCTTATTTTTTGACAAAAACATATGTTGAAGGTACTCATCAGAAGCACCTCACCGAGGCCCTTCTAATGAGTACCCACAACATATGTTTTTGTCGAGAAATAAGAAAACTACATGTACTTACCTGATACCAACTCTTATCTAGACCTATGTACTTAAATATGGAGGATTCAATAGTGCAAGCAGAGGCACTTTTTTTCTATCCAAAAAGTACTGACATTTTTCTTATTTCTCCACGAAAACATATGTTGTGGTGCTCATTAGAAGTGCCTCATCGAGGCACTTCTAATGAGCACCACAACATATGTTTACGTGGAGAAATAAGAAAAATATTATGTGTATACCTGCTCTTTTCTGGAGCTGTGTAATAATGCAAGATAACTTTATAAATCTGGTGATAATTTAGGATGTTTTGTTATTTTTGCACCAAAATATACCTTGTGGGTATTCCTGGGAATCCCCTCGCTGGGACATTTCCACCGATTACCCATAACATGTTTTTGGTGCGGAAAAAAATCAAAATTATCTTGTCAGTTACTCCGTTTATCTAGAGCTATAGAATTCTGTTTCATTACTGTGGTAGCTACAAATTGTTCTCTCTGGCATCTGGCTCGTAATTTTTTTTAATGCCAGACATGTTTATATTGCTGTTTGAATACAGATTGGAATTACCTACCAACAACAGGTGCGATACTCATAAAGACTTCATTCGCCACTTCTGTAAAGTGTGCTGCACACAGAAACATGGAATAAAAAAGTTCAATAATAATAAATTATTATGTTTCTGGTTCCCCAACTGACAGGTTTTCAATGGCTGACTCTCATTGTTCTTGTTTTATACTCCGCCACATGATAGTGGTGGGATATTATGGTTTCATGTTGGATGTCTGTGTGTCAGTCTGTCTGTCCATTCACCATCTGTCCATCCATATTTTTGTTTCCAGATGATAACTTGAATAATTATCAATAGATTTTCACTAAACTTGGTATGTGCATTGATATTGTGGGCAAATTTCAATTATTTCATCTATTTTGAAGATATCTGGGCAGTATCAGCATTTGATTAATGACATTTTCTCATTTTTTCCCAGAAAATAAGATGTAACATTTTATGGTTTGGGATCCCTAATGGGCAAATTTCATCAATTTGTGATGGAGTTATCTGCCCGCTACACATTCGTATTTTTGTTTCCAGATGATAACTTGAGTAAATATCAATGGATTTTCACCAAACTTGGTATGTGCATTGATATTGTGGAGATCTGGTCTTGGATTGCTAATGGGCATATTTCATCAATGTTTGACAAAGTTATCTGCATGCCACATGTGTATATTCTTGTTCGAGTAATCAGGAGCTTTGATCATGCGAAGCGCTAAGTTGTTTTTCTGACAATATATATTTAGGTTTTTACCATAATGTTACAGAACTGTCTGAGTCAAAATGAGCTTGTAATTCGCAATTCCAGCTATGACCAATGTTTCCTTGTAGCTACATTCATAATCAAAGAAAATTTAATCAGACTGCTGGTGAAGAAATCTAATTTGGTCAAAAAAAAAAATCGAATCTGTATTAGTCTTTAAAGCATCATTCCAGATCAGAGAGGTATTAACATGGCTCCAGATAAGGCCTTTTTTCCCCCAACCCAAAACATGTCGTGGTTTTCTTATTTCTCAACAAATAAATACATGTGGATACTCATTAAAAGCATCCCAGTGAATGCTTCTAATGAGTTCCCAAAATGTATGTTTCCATGGAGAAATAAGAAAAAAGTATATCTGGACATTGCTCCTCTGGAGCTATGAATTAAGTAAGAGGAATAGTTTTCTTATTTCTCTCCACAAACTTACGGGTACTTATTGGAATTGCCTTAATGGTGCATTTCTGATGAGTTCCCACTACCTATCATTTGTGGAAATATAAGAAAATATCAATTTTTTTTTTTTTTTTGTAAAAGAGCTGCTCTTTTCTACAGCTCTTTTCTACAGCTGTGTTGTAAGCTTCTGTGAATCCCTGTAGCTATATTATGGCATAGCTACAGATAAGAGGGGATATTCACATAATATTTTTCTTACATTTTGGCAAAAACATATGTTGTGGGTACTCATTAGAAGTGCCTCGATGAGGCACTTCTAATGAGTAGTCACAACATAATTATGTTTTTGTGAGAAATAAGAGAAATATTTTCCTGTTACTCCCTCTTATCTGGAGCTATGCTGTAGCTATATTATGGGGTTTTATTTCAGCTTTGATTCTGTCACATTCTGCTCATATATCTGATGTCAAGATAATAGAAGCTCTTTCTTGACAAAACTAGTTTCTGGTTTAGAGTATACACTTAGGAAGAAAGGGTAATGCATCATAGCAGACATATTTGAGCCATGTCGCCAGAATAAGGCCATGCGCACATTCCGCCAAATCAATCTTCCTGATTGGGCATGCCCAGCCCCTTAATATGCCCACATGTCAAGTCCTTCAGCTGAAGTTTTCCCTTGGCTTATTGCTTATGTAAAAGTGTAGGTTCTGGCGAGACTGTAGATGGGCAGCCTTTTTTGAACCTTTGCTGTTCACACATGCTATAACGGTGCTTTTCCCATGTTGCAGTGCATTTGTTGATGAGGGCATCGCTACCTGCTTATTTCCGAACCCATTGTAGACTGAATGAACTCTCCCACACTATATATTGGAAGATTCTAATTTTCATGTTAAGTATGTCGGGCTTTGTGATACAGATATTCCTAGAGAAAATTGGCTAACTGTTTGCAAACAATGGAAACACTGATCAGACACCACGTTCTGTGGCATCTGATCTGTCTGCACTGCTTTGCCAATTTTAGGGGTCTCCAGACTACAATGGGTTAATGAGGGAAACTCTAACTGCTTATTTCTTAACCCTAAGAGTTCTAAACACAACTGCAGCAGATGACATTTTGGTTTTTCTTTTATTTATCAAATAAAATAAGGCTTGACATTTCTCAGAAAAAGCAATAATAAATATAGATTGTTGTCTGCTACAATTTTGTGTAGCACTTTAAGGGTTAATTCTGGTCAGCACTATTTGATGAAATATGGTAGACTGGATTTTTCTTGAGAGTTTAACAGGCTGAATAAATACAGTGGAACCAAAAGCTACTTGACTGGAACCACTTTATGGTTAACCCTTAAACTGCCATTCACAACAATTTCCGTCTGCTTTATCATCTGCTTGTGATTTTAAAAGTCATTTTTTGCAAACAGTGTGGACCCAGATCAGACTGGGAGCAGACTGAGACAACATAAACAGACGACATTTTCAGATGCAGTATTCTTGGCATTTGAAGGGTTAAGATAGCTTTGGATACAAGATGATTTAAAGGTGGACTCCAAATATGTTGAGAGCTCAAGGCCAAAACAAAGTCTTTCAGTTCTCAGGCACTTTTTGAGTAAAAAAGATGTGTGCATTTTTATTTGGGTATCATTCTTGGACATTATGTCCCCTAACCTATGGGGAGGGGAACATATTGATTTTGGTGTGGATCCAGTTGGCACAGGTGTTGGCACTTCTTGTCTGCACAATATCTTCTGAACCAATGGTTGGATTCTTACCAAATTTTCTTGGATATATAATTGGGGCGTAACAAAGAAGTGATTAGACTTTGGTGACCTTGACCTGATTTTCATGGTCACAGCAGTAGAACCCCCCCACGGAAAATTCACAGTTTGTGGACGTCTGTTTTTCCTGAAAAAAAAAAAAAAAAAAAAAAAAACATTACTAGTTTTGGTTTGTTTGGGAAAAAAAAAAAAAAATGGCAGTGGTTTTACAGAAAGTATTTGAAATGCAAATTTGCAGTCTCAAGCAATGTAAACAGATCATAATTTACTGATTTTCTTTGCAAATAAGTAAGAATACCATACATTTGCAGTCTGAGTTTCAGTTTGGTTAGAAATACTGTAATTCTCGGATAAGAAAGAAAACACCATTGTCATGTATTTTTGTGGGCTGAGATAAAAAAAAATCCCACTGAAGAAAATTATTGTATATGCAGGACCATTTGGACAGATGTTGCAGTGCTTGAGAATCAAACTATATTTTCTTTAGTTTATCTCAAGAAAAGCATGAATAAAAGAATGTCTTATCTAACATCCTGAAGATTTAGACATACAGCAGCATGTTGTTGAAGATAATTGAGTATCATTTATCAGAACATACATCAACAGTTTCCAACAAGAAGCATGTTTTTATTGACATAATTACTACAATATCTGCCTAGATAACAGCCAAATCTGGAGCTGATGGAGTGTTATCAATCTCAGATACAAGATAATGAACACAATTCCTCTCCCAAATCTTCTCAGGTGCATTAAATGTGTCTACAATAATTCCTGAATACTTCTTTACTAGTAAGTTAATTCATAAAGATTAATGTCTGATGCCTATTACAAGCACCCAAGACTCCAGGCTCCAAACAAATATGGTATTCGTATTCAGGAGACATTTTTTATTTTAATACACCACAACCTCTTAACACTTGCTTGGATCTAAAGCAGAGATGACTGTATGATGTATTGAAACAAAAATGTATACATTATGTTTAATATGAACATTTTTCCAACAAAAATGTATAGATTATATAGAAAAATGACCATTTTATGGTCATTTTTCTATATAATCTATACATTTTTTGTTTGGATACAACCCTTTTAGTGTCCTCCTTTAAACCATCTTATAGCCGGCCTCGGTGGCTCAGTTGGATGCGCCGTCCGACTGGAGACCAGGAGGTCGCGGGTTCAAGCCCCGCCAAGGTCGGCAACATTCTTTCGTGGAGATTGATCATGAAATATTTTCTACGGTCATTCTCTCCCTTCCGCTGATTCAAGAAGGGCAGTTGTCAGTTTCTGGCGAAAGAATGTGCACAATACTGGTTAACCGCTTAGAGGACTTAGCCTGCCCAGTAAACGTGTGGTTAGGTAAACTGACCGCGCTCGACATGACCCCATTGGGTTGACTGGGCCGTAAAACCTCAACACAAACAAACAAATAAACCATCTTATATCTGAAAGCATCTTCCCAGCATACACACAACATTGCAGGAACATTGTTACAATGTCGCTGCAACATCATTGCAGCGACATTGTAAGAATGTTGTGCCGTTTTGTGTTTGCTGGGTTATAATGAAAAGAGATTCCTATGTACAGTGCTATGGGTGCTCATAATAGATCTGCCTCAGTGAAGCAATTTGATGTTTTAGTGCAGAATAACAAAGATCTATAAATACTATATTTACCTAGATAGCTCTTGATAAAAAGGGGGTAATGGGGGAGCGGGGTGGGGTCATGGACATGTAAATAGTTTTCTTATTCTTCAAACATATAAAACATATATATTGTGATATTGTGGGTACTTATTTAAGAAGTGCCTTAGTGAGGTGCTTCTAATGAGTGCACGACATATGTTTTTGTGGAGAAATATAAAAAAATAATACATGTCTGAATACCCCAGGTATCTGGACCTTTGCAGTGCAACTAGGCAAATTGTAATGTTTTGTTGTTGTTGTTATTTTTCCATACAATAAATACCCTAAGGATTCTGGCAGTAAAACCAAGATAAACATGTAAATTTTGCTGTCGCTTTTCTAAGGGAGATGGCTTGCATGCAGGCAGGCAGCTACTGCTCTAATATTTCAAATCTTTCAAATTTCGGCAACTTGCAAAGGAAAGACTTTGCTCCCTGAGTCTGATTGAAAAGGGAAGTAAATATTTCCATGTTATTTATGGTATTTCCCTTGAAGGAGTATTAATTCCAAATCAATTTCACCAAGGAGACAAATTTGCAAATATAGTGGGAGAATATTTATTTAATTAAATGGTATAACTCATATATTCCGTTGTTTCAATATGCTTGTATTTTCTATTTTTCCTATATTATTTTTTTGATAAATTATGGTACACCAGGCTGGGGCTATACCCTGTACACAATGGTGATAATTAGCTGCTATCAGCTGTACACCATACCTGCTATAATGGATGCCCTGTGGTGGTAATTGCTTCTTAATTGGTAATAAGGTGGACTGGTCATAGCTCTAGAGAAGAGGAGTCTGAGGATTGATGATCATTCTGGGATAATTTTCTCCAGTGCTCCATAAAACATGTGTTGTGGGTACTCATTAGAAGTACCTCGACGGTGCGTTTCTAATGAGTATCCACATGTTTTCATGGAGAAATAAGAAAAATTATCCCAGAATTATCACCCAATACTCCTCCATTTAACAAGTCTTCTGGGAGTGTCCAGATAAATAATTTTCTTACTTCTCCAAGAAGAACATGTTTTGGGCACTTGTTAGAAGCATCTCAGGGGAGAGCTTCTAATGATACCCACAACATGTTTTCAAGGAGAGAGAGAGAGAAAAAAAAGCACCTTATCTACATACCTACAGATAAGAGGGGGTATCCACATAATATTTTTTTTTATTTCTCAACGAAAACATATGTTGTGGTACTCATTAGAAGCGCCTCGATGAGGCGCTTCTAATGATTACCCACAACATATGTTTTTGTTGAGAAATAAGAAAGATATCAGCATTTTTCGGATCAAAAAAGCACCTTATCTGTTGCTATGTATCTAGAGCTAAATTGCTGCACTTTGCACACTACCCAGGGCTGCTGTAGATCAGAACTGATGATATGAAATAGGTTTCCAAGTGGTGATCAGATTTGAGGATAAGATATTAGTGCTTCTGGCCAGACTAATTTAGCCACAGCATGAGAAAATTTATAACCTTCGACATGTGAGCCCAGCAAAGACTCAGATCAGTTTAAGATGACCGTCACAGTGGCTCAGTGGATAGAGTGTCCGCTTTGTGACCGGGAGGTTGCGGATTCGATCCCCGGCCGGGTCATACCAAAGACTTTAAAAATGGTATAGCTGCTCTTTCCCTTGGTGCTCAGCATTAAGAAAGTATAGAGCTAGAACTGGTCAGCTCAGTGTCAGTATATTGTGACTGGGTGGAATATCAGGTCAAAGTGTCTGTCAGTATATTGTGACTGGGTGGAATATCATGTCAAAGTGTCTAGGGTGTGATATTTCAGTGAGGCAGCACTCTAAAAGTGAGCATTGAGCTCCCTGTCACATCCAGACACCGTCGCGATATGACTGAAAGATTGTTGAAGGCGAGTTTAAGCCCAAATCAAACAAACAAAAATCAGTTTAAGATGTTCTTAACATAGGATCCAGATTTAATGAAACAGGGCTCTTGATTAGTTATTGTTAAGAGGTAAAAATACTTCTTAACAGTTCAGTTTTTAATCCTTTACAAAAGCAACTGGCATCGTCTTCAATAAAATAGGGACAGTGCAATTGTTATGAGATTTTATGATTATTTTTGTTTTACTTTTATTGGGTAATAATGTAAAAATCATTTATCTGTATCATAGAAGCCTTTAAAATAAAGTTAATGTACAAATATTTAGAAACAGTACAGACATCCCCGAAGACGCAAGCTGTCTGCATAATCCTGTTAAAAACCTTCCTGTATTACATGTGATGGAGAGCCTTTCACAAGCTGAAAAATAAAGTGAAATTCAATAAGATTACAATGATTTAGGAAAGCTTGATGTTTCCCTAGGTTCACATTCAGGAAGCTTTAAAAAAGAGCTATGTAAAATAGGAGAAATTCTGAGAAATACTGATGCTTTATTATGCGCAAACTGTGAAGACTGCAGCACAGCTTTGCCAAATCTGTTTTGGAACCTCCCTGTTACAATCTTAAGTTTTAGACATCTCCAGACACTCAAGGACTTGTTCACATGTAAGGATAGATATATGAATACCCCAGATAAGAAGGGGTACTGTTGTCAGGTAAATATTACTTATTTCTCCACAAAAACATAAGTTTTTGGTACTCATTAGAAGTGCCTCAGTGAGGCACTTCTAATGAGTACCCACTACATGTGTTTTCATGGAGAAGTTTGTGTTGTGTTGCCCAGTCATGTCAAGCGCTATTGATAATTTTTGTTAAAAAAAAAACACACACACACACAAAATCTGTATCTGGAGCTATATGATTAGGGTAATTTTGCTAAACAACTGCATAAAAAATTTAAAAAATTAGGCCAAAAAAGGATGGAATAAAGTGTTCGAAATTTTTAGGCTGGCATTTTCCTCTTGGCTCTGAATAACAACTTATATGGAACCTGAATTAGTGTTGCTTCTGTCAGGTTGCTGCTGTGCTGATCAGTGGGTTTCAGGGATAGAATTGATGCTATTACTTTGAAGTGAATTAATGTAATATTCTTGTTATTATTTATCTGTTTTCCCAGTTGAAATGATAGGCAATAAAAAAATCAAATGACTCCAAACACTTACCATATTATATTGTGGAGAGAAAAACTTTAGATGGTACAGCTGTGCATTTCAGAAGCTAATGTATTTACTGTAAATCATAGCTTGAGATAAAGAGGGGGTATCCCTGTTATATTTGCCTAATTTCTCCACAAAAGCATATGTTGTTGGTACCCATTGAATAAATTGAATAAGATGCCACATCCATTTCTAATTTTCAGTCAATCAGATTACTTGATCCAGATTTGATACAAAGTCACATAATGGCAAACCATGCAGATCCAGATCAGTTGGTTAACTGAAGCCAACTGATCTGAATCTACACTGTCACTAGTGACCAGCCTTGATGGTCATGATATTTTGTTTTTATTTTAGTGGATTATCAAACAGGATTTAAAGAAAAAGTATTTAGTCACTGGAGACTGCGGAGCCAGTCTAGTTGCACCAGTTGTACTGTCAGTATTGTGTGACTGGTGGTAGTATCTTGTCACCATGTCTGAAGCATGATACCACTGAGGTGACACTGTAAAAGGGCACCATCACATAGGGACACCATCACACCATGATGACATAGCTGAAAAATTGTTGACAATAACTCCTGTCTGCAAGAATATTTTGGGTAAAAAAGAGAGAGAGAAAAGAAAGACGAAAAACAGAACAACCCATTTGTTGTCTGCAATTATTTGCTCAAGTTGTCTGCTAAATCCTTCATGAGTGTACCTATTAAGGTTAAGTGCCCCAGTGAATACATTGATTGCTCGTTTTACCAGATCTTCTTTCATGAAAAAGCTAATGTCTTTTTTCATGTTCAAAACACATCTGTCATCAGCCAGCCAGCACATATTGTCATTGGATTTCAATTCTCTCATTCAAACAATGTCCTTTGCCTGCATGAAAATGTCATTATGGATTTCCTACCTTTGGGCTTTCTGACTTCCAGGGTAGTCCATAGCTCCAGATCAGATTGGTAGCCAGATATTATTTTTCTTTTTTCTTCAAGAAAACATATGTTGTGGGCACTCATTAGAAGTCCCTCAGTGTCTCCAGGAAAAACATATGTTGTGGGTACTCTTTAGAAGTGCCTCAGGGAGCATATGTTTGTCCTGGAGAAAAAGTGACATATATCGAGATATGGGTACCATATTTAGACCGAGTATTAGGACAGACAAACCTGAGCAAACAGTGTAGACCTACATGTAGATCAGACATTGGCAGAACATGGTTCTAATCTATTTGCGACTCATCTGTCAGTTTTTAACCCATTGTATACTGAATAGACTCTCCCACACTATACATTGAAAGAGTCCAATTTCAATTTTAGGTACATTGGGCTATGAGATATACATATTCTTAGAGAAAAATGGCTAAACTATTTGCAAACAGTGGAGAACCTGATCAGATGCCGCATTCTGTGGCGTCTGATCTGGATCTGCACTGTTTGTCAATTATCCTTTTACGGATCTCCGACTACAATGGGTTAAGACATATCATCTGACTGGAAACCAAATGGACGTGTTTAAATTGACATGGTATGGAAATAACTTGTTCTAATATTTAGGGTAAATATAGTAATCTCATAGCACTGTCAATATCAGTCACTAGCAGTATTAATTAGTCTTGGACCATTGCAGAAGCTTCCAAGTGGCCGACTTAGGATCATGAGGTTCCGGGTTTGAATTCTACTGGAGCAGAATTTAGCTCACAACTGTATGGTGCTTCATTGCTCGCAGACTTTCATTGTCACCATTCCATCATCTCGATTTGACTTAAATAATGTTGAAAGGAAGTAAAGCACTAAGCCTTGGACCATTGCACTAAACACGCCCTGTTCTGATTCTCCTTCAGTGATTTCTTGACAAATTGAGAGGATGACATGGTGATATTTTTCTCTCCCTGAGACTCCACCTCCCTCTTCCCCCCCTGAAAGTAATTTGACAGTTCTTGCTAATTTTCATGAAATATCAAACTGTTTTCTGGGAAAATTAGAAAATAACCTGTCTGCTGAATCTTTTACCCAGCAGGTTCAGGTCCTGTCTTTGTGTTGAGTCATTTATATGTCTGTCAGAAATTTGTGGGTCGTTTGGACCAGATTACATAAAACTGCAGTTAAATCATCTTTAATATCAACAAAATGCTCATTTTCTGTATGGGGTCCCCTGTCAAACATTACTGTTATTACCCTAAGTATTGGGAGAGACAGACCCAAGCAAACAGTGTAGACCCAGATCAGATGCCACAGAATGTGGCATCTGATCAGGGTCTACACTGTTTGCCACACGTGTAGCAATGTCTCGACACATCAACAGGTAGTACAATGGACTTGTTTTCAGTTTAGGACAAGTATGGAAAGGAGTTAAGGTGTCCCAGTACTTTGGTAAAATATGGTAATCTGAGAATTCGGGTGGTGAATTAGTGGGTAGAAATGGAGTGATTTTTTTTTTCTGGAAATAAGGCTTGTCCTTTCATATGTGTTACTGT
The DNA here is from genome assembly GCA_964016985.1 of Anodontia alba. Taxonomy (NCBI): domain Eukaryota; kingdom Metazoa; phylum Mollusca; class Bivalvia; order Lucinida; family Lucinidae; genus Anodontia; species Anodontia alba. The sequence goes on along the minus strand of OZ024836.1, from coordinate 57,912,745 downwards.
AAGATGATTAACATGAATTGCCTGCTGGAAGCTATTTTTTTTTTTGAGGCAGAATAAGAGCAAAAATATTTTAAAGGTTTGTTTGCTTGTATTTAAATTCAGCAGGTTAAGGGTAGAGTGTTTTTTTGTTTGGTTATTGGGTCTTAAATAATCCCTTGGCTAATGTCTTCTTTCATGTTTAAAACACATTTGTCATCAGTCAACCAACACATGCAGGCTTCAGTTGAAATAATTGTCATATTTACTGGAAATAGTCTAGTTGGGACACTTTCTCTCCTTACTGTACTGAGCCGAGGATGGGAACACGTCATTTAATTTTTACTACCTATTCATGTGTTAAACTGCTGGATGGCAGACAGTGTAGAACCTGATCAGATGCCATTTTATGCCATGTCTGATCTAAGTCTACACTGCTTTCAGAGGTAATATTCAGTGAATTTGTAATGATGGAGACAGAACAGAAATCAAAATAAGATGCTTTTTTTTTTTCCAGAAAAAAGTCAGTATTTTCCATATTTCTCAACAAAAGTATATAGTATGGTACATTAGAAGTGCCTCAGTGAATATTTATTAGGATGCTCCCTGTCTAGAGAGCTTTGATGAAAGCTCTGAGAGAGAATCATTCTAACTTGGAGCAAGGAGGCATTAAAGGTTGATACCTGAGCTGCTTGATACCTAAAGGTTGTAACCTTACATTTTGGTATCAGTTGTTCCTATATCTAAATGAATGCAGCTGCTCCTAGTTATTTTGATATAAAATGGTGCTGAGAACTGAATATTAAAGTATTGTTGGAGAAAATATTGTCTTAACCCTAGTCTTGCTGAACCCGGATATACCCTGCTTTTGCAGACAGTGTAGATCCAGACCAGTTGGCTTCTGAAGAAGCCAACTGATCTGGATCTGCACTGTTTGTCATTCAGTATATGAATTTATAGCAACAATCTGGATCAAGTAATCTGATTGGCTGCAAATTAGAAGTGGGCGTGGCATCTTAATCAGCAGGACAAGGGTTAATTAATAGATAGTTTGCTAACTAGGCCATGTAGCCAAGTTAGGTCAAGGGAGGTAATTATACTATCAGCTAAATACTGATTATGACTTTAAAAGCTGTATGAACCATATGATGTGTTCATATTTTATGTATTTTTGTGAATTACAAATACATTTATTTTACAGTGAGCTACAAAATCTTCAGACTTTCATTGAGAACATGTTATATTCTTGAAACATTGAGTATTAGAGCTCTTCTTATAATTAAATTCTACTGATAATGATGATCACTGGAAACTAAATTTGATTTTTCTTTGAATTTTGATACATCAAAGTAGCTCAGGTGTCAGTCTTTAAAAACTTTTGCAGCATCTGATCAGATTCTACACTGTTTGCCACTCTTCCAGTAGTTTTAAGGCATATCTGCATTGAGTAGAATTGACTTGTATAAATTTTAGGATAAATATTGTAAGGAGTTGAGGTGTCCCATTATTTAGGGTTAATACATTAATATGTAGAAAACTGATATTTTATCTGTATTTATAAAGTAATTTGTAGAACACTGATACCTTATCTCTACATATAAACAGTTATGATACTTCATGATATCCAAAGATAAACCTTTAATGCTTAGCACTCTGGGTAAAATTTTCAGCAGATGACATTTTTTAAATATTTTTCTTATTTTTCCCAGAAAACAGGATTTGACATTTCATGCAAATTGTCACCTAAGGAGACAATGTGCATGAAATGTCAAATCCTGTTTTCTGGGAAAAATAAAAAAAATATCATCAATTTGTCGTCTGCTGAAATGCCCAGAGAGTGGTAAAGGTTAAAGTGCCAATCACAGCTGCAGCAGATGACAATTTAAATGTTTTTTATATTATTATTATTTTTCAGAGAAACTGAAACTTGTGATGAAAAAATGATAAAAATTTTAGAATGTTTTCTGCTACAGTTTCAATTTGGCTTGGACTTTAGGAGTTAAAGGATTAACTGCCCATTTAGCAGCTGTTGTGCTTATCTTAACCTTTAGCCTGCAGAACTCAAAATTTCAGCAGATAATATTTTAAAATACATGTACTTTTTAAGTTAGTTCTGGCAGAAAACAAGTTTGGCAATTTATTTGGAGATGATAGAATGAAATCTTGGGCCAGTTTCATGGGGGAAAAATGCAAAAAAATTTTTTTTTGGTTTGTTGCCTGCAACTAGTATTTTTTTCCCAGAATTAAGCTTATGTTACTGGCCAACCTTTTAGTTCAGACTGATATAACCCATCAACTCTGTTGGTCTGGTGGCATAGCTCTAGTTAAGAGGTCTTTTTCACCCTATAAATATTTTTTTTTCCTCCATGAAAACATGTGTTGTGTTGTTGCTACTTGTTAGAAGTGCCTCAGTGAGGCACTTCTAATGAGTATCCACAACATATGTTTCCATGGAGATATAAGAGAAATATTTTTCTGGATACAGTTCTTTTCTGGAGATATAATTTACGTCCATTTTAAACAAAAACAAAGGATTGTAATGCACTGAATGATGAAAGAAAGAATCCATGTTTTTTGTTTTCCTTTTTCATTATCTATGTCAAGATTATGTATTTGCCAGAAGTAATTAGGTTTTGTGAGCTAAGTAAAAATTTTGTGTAAGCAGAATCTGATGATAATTGGATTTTTTTTTTTTTTATATATATATTATTTCCCACGGAAAATTATCTGCTGTCAGGGTTTCATTTAAATATCACCTGTAAAATAACATCTTATTTTTTTTTTCTCCAGAAAATAGGTCTTGATAGTTCTTGTGAATTCACATTTTTATCCAGCCTGCTAAGTTAAATAAAACAAAAAAGAGGATGAAATTGAGATGACTGCAGTTCATCAACTCTCTAAAATGACCAGGCAGCACTGACAGATAGTCTGTTTGTATTAAGTCAAAGCAAACATGCAATCCCCATAGAACATGCCTCATTATTAGTGATAGAGATGCAGATTACTTCCATGCACATGAGAGCTTTAATTTAGCAGCCGACAAGTGATAAATTTCTCATTTTTCCTAGAAGGTAGGACTCAAGATTTCTTGTGGATTGCCTCCTGGACTGGCAATTCACATAAAATGTCCCACTTTCTCAGAAGTAGGCGATTCACATAAGATGTTGAGTCCTACTTTCTGGGAAATACAAGAAAAATATTTCAAAGTGACATCTGCTAATAATGTTATTTAGCGCAAAGCATAAGAAATGTTTTTATGGTCCTCCAAATAAGGGGTATTTCTAGAGAAAATAGTTTTCTTATTTGACCGTGTAAACATAATATATTGCAAGTACATGCACATGTTAGAATTGTCAGGATGAAACCGTTCTAATGTAGTACTCACAATGTGTTTTCATAAGTTACAAATATAAATAATTCTTAGTTCATATGCACGCACACGTACACACGTAAAACATACTTACCCTTAAAGTGAGCTGGTGACATTTTAAAACATTTTTTTTTTTCAGAGAAAACAAGATTTTACATTTCATTTGAATCACACGCAGAATATACTCCTGACACTTGATATGTCAAGCCCAGCCTTATTTTCTCAGACAAATAAAAATATTTTAGAATGTTGTTTGCTGCAATTCTGAAATTTAACCCTTGTCCTGCTGAACCCGGATATACCCTGCCTTTGCAAACAGTGTAGATCAAGATCAATTGGTTTCTGAAGAAGCCAACTGATCTGGATCTGTACTGTTTGCCATTTATTAGTATGAGAATTTATAGCAATCCAGATCAAGTAATCTGATTGGCTGAAAATTAGAAGTGGGCGTGGCATCTTAATTTATTCAGCAGAACAAGGGTTAAGGGCTAAAATAATCTAGAAGAATGTGGGAAAATTAGTGGTTTCTGTTGTTGTTGTATTTTTACGTTTCCAAAATTGAGTATCTGGAGCTCAGCAGTTGTGCTTTATTCAGTTCTTTCAGCAAATAATTATCCACCGTATGTGTCTGGCACTCAATCTTCTGGATAAGGCAATCATTCAACTAGTGTGTATGTTAGACAATATTTGATCAGAATTTCTGGTACCGAGGGTTTAGTTTTCCGTGCAACTAATTACCCTTGTATTGACAAAGTTCAACATGTTCATTTCTTCCGAAAGATGACCAATAACTTCACGTCAACTCGAGAATTGAATTCCTGTGCTTGATTTGCTTGTAATTCCTCTTGGACAGCGAGAGACAATACTTGTGTACATATTTGTAATTAACTGGCCACTTTTCACTTTATAAACATCATGTTATAAATTAACCCTTCACACACTTTTGAAAAAAAATTAGCAGGCTACAGATCATTTTCATATTTTGTCAGTTGATTCATGTCTTGAAAATTCCTGCAAACTTTTTCATAGTCCACATGTTGTCATTTGCCCTATTATCAGAATCTGCTTGTACCAAAAAAAAGTTGTAGCTGACAACAATGTATTTTCTTATGGCCCTGCTTGCCAAAGGCTGGAGGCATATAGTGTGTCGCCGGGATGTTACGTTTGTAACGCAAGTCTAACAAATGTTTAACGCTTAGCACTCTGGGTAAAATTTTCAGGAGACAGTATTTTGAAATATTTTCTTATTTTTCAAAAAAATGAGGATTTGACATTGTATGCAAATTGTCTTTTGCATGAAATGTCAAATTCTGTTTTCTGGGAAGAATAAGAAAAATATCACCAATTTGTCATCAGCTGAATTAGCTGGTAAAGGTTAAGCTAACATTCCAATTTACATTGACATTTATGTCTGTGTTTCTCTTGGAGTCATAACTAATGGGTACTTTTTGTGGTAGCAAGTTGAAATTTGGTATGCTACTAATCCAGTCCTAAACCTTCAACTCTGTGCTAGAGTTGCCGTTGGGGGTGGAGCTTATTTTGGGTCCAAAGGGCGGGGGTATTTCTGTTCTTTGGACACATGTCTAGTTTTAAATCACTTTTCAGAGAAAATAAGATGACATTTCGTGTGACTTGTCTATCAGGCAGATGATTCACATAAAATGTTAGCTAATTTTCTCTTGAAAAAACAGTCTAAAAAAAAATCAAGAAGTATAGCTGTCACACTCTAGGCTAATTCCGCTGTCACACAAATTTGATTTGACATTACAAGCAAGGAGACAAAATGTGCATGAAATGTCAGACCCTGTTTTTTGTGTGTGAAAATTGGGGGAAAATGTCAAAATTAAGAAACAATGTTTCAATTAATCAAATTACTAATTTTTAAAATTTGAAATCTTTTTTCTCCCATTTTCAGATGATCAGATCTATTTTTAATGCTATGCATAATGGGTAAAAATTTCCGCAGACATTTTTATTTTTTTCTCCAAGAAATGGGCATTGACATTTCATGCAAATTGTCTCCTTTGCATGAAATGTCAAAGCCTATTTATGGAGAAAAATAAGAAAAATATCAATTTGTTGTCTGCTGAATTCCCAGAGGGTGATAAAGGTTTAGGTCTAGAATAAATCTTTGAATCTTTTAAAATGCTTTTTGTAAGGCATATTTATGGAGTAGCCAAAAGGCCTATTATTAGCACATTGAGTAGCTTTAGAAGCTTACAGGAAATGTAATGCCATTGATGAGTTTTTCAGACGAAAAAATCTCTTTTCTTCATTGCTTTGATTGGCGGCCGTTGCTTCATAGGAAAAATACGAGAAATGAATTTTCGGTTACTCAAGAAACATGAAAATTGAATTGCGACAGTAGTTTTAGTAATTAATTGGGTTCTTGCAATTGTAAAGCGGCTTTGAAGTAGGTTTTTGCTTTGATTGGTTCTTTGAAAATAAAAGAACTAGCAGAATTAAATATTGTACTACATGGTGAAAATTCTGTTGATGGAGGTTTCTCACAGAGTGCGGAAAAAAATCTGTTCCTTATCGGATTTTCCTTCTGCTCCTCAAAGTTTAATGATGACATACTGTTGGTAAATTTAAGTGCAACTAGCTAGGTTCAATAAATGAATAGAATGAATTAAGTGAGAAAAAATTTTACCAAAATATACTAGGCTGAAAACAGAAAGTTGGAGAAATTGTAGTTCTGATCAGGTTTTAACTGCAGTGATCATTTACATATTTTATGTACTAATACTTACCACCAGATAAAAGGGGGTATCTAGAGGTTATATTTTATTTCTTTGTGAAAACACATGTTGTGGGTACTCATTCAAAGCACCTTGCCAAGGCACTTCAAATCAGTACCCACAACATATGTTTATGTGGAGAAGTAAGAAATTTATTACTTTCTTTTTAGTTGGAAAAAGTGCCTTTTCTTTAACTATGTAATAGTCATATCTTGTGAGTACTCCTGGGAATTGCCACACTGACGACTTTTACCTTGATATTATAAGAAGACTTCAAAGATTTAATAGTGTTTGAAAATGTTACCCTTTTTTTTTTTTTGTTAGAACAGAACAGAACAGAACATAACTTCATTGAAAATAAACTCAGGCCACACGCAGGTGGTGTAAGAGCATAGAATAATATAGTCTTACCATAGGTCTAGATAAGAGTGGGTATCAGGTAAATAGTTTTCTTATTACTGGACGAAAACATGTTGTGGGTACTCATTAGAAGCGCCTCGGCAAGGCGCTTCTAATGAGTACCCACAACATATGTTTTTGTCCAGTAATAAGAAAAATATAGATACTTTTTGGTGGAAAAAAAAGCATCTTATCAAGAGCTATGTCTTACAATGGTCTGCATTTTGTTCACAGCTGTAGATAGTAAAGACTGTTTTTTTTTTCCACCCAGAAAAGTACTGATACTTTCCTTATTTCTCCAGGAAAACATATGGCTTTTCATTAGAAGCGCCTACCCAAGGCATTTCTATTGATTGCCCCACAATATTTTTTTCTGGAGAAATTAGAAAACTATTTATCTGGACACCCATCTTACCTGGAGCTATGTATCTTCTAGCTTATTTCCTCCGTAAAAAATGTCTTGTCTTGAATCTTTACTTCCTCAATCAGAAATGGTTTTTGGTTGTTTTTGGAAATGATATTCTTCTAATTCCCCATCATTAGCGCCAGTCTCCTCTCCATAATGACCCTTTCTCTTTCCGCTCAGATTTAATTGAAGCCATCTTATAAAAATAATGACAGCCCTAGGTTAGTGTTTGGTCTGTTGGCAAAGTAATATGATTACACAGTTCCGGATAATCCCAAATATAGTACCCTCATTTCAAATCTTCTTTTCCAATCTTGCAGGCATTTTGTTAATAAAGGCTTGGGTCACTTCCATCTAAAAGATATTCGGCACATCTGCTATTTTGATTAATTTTGTCTGGACTAGCAAAAATTTCAGCTACCATGTTTACACTAAATATTCAGACAGACATGCCTGTGTAAATGGATCGTGCAACCATAGCTCTAGTTAAGGCGCTTTTTTCAGTCCAAAAGTATTGATACTTTTCTTGTTTCTCCATGAAAACATATGCTATGGGTACTCATTAGAAGTGCCTCACTGAGGCGCTTCTAATGAGTACCCACAACATATGTTTTCATGGAGGAATAAGAAAAGTATTATTTGGATACCCTCTCTTATCAAGAGCTATGTGCAGCCCTGAAATGAGCAGTTTAATCAGGGTTCTGCAGTGGTAGCTGTTGAGTAAGTACTTTTTAGACACAGGCATTCAGTTCAGAGGATTTGATACATTTGCTAGCTTTTCCATCATTTTTATAAGGGATATAACTTTGGTGACTTCCTTTTGTTTGCTTTCCTGACGGCTAAGTCAGATGCACATCCAACTTGTGATCAGGAGGTCATGGGTTCGATACCCACTAGGTCCAGCAAGGTTTACTGCTTAGAGGACTAATCCTGGCAAAGAAAATTGTGGTTAGGTAAACCGACCGGCTCAAAATGAAGTTAATAATGTTGACTGGGCCATTAGACTCCAGACCAACCAATCCTTTAGGAGCAGTTTGATACTTAAATAGGAGCAGTTTGATTCTGGTCTACATTGTTTGCTTCGGCATGTCTGTCCGAATACTGAGGGTAAAAATGAAAAAGTGAATATAGAATTATAAGAAATCTTAAGTTTTATAAACAATCATTTAACCAGATTAACGAACAAGTCTGTCTAGCAGTCAGCCAAATAGCCTGTTTTAAATTATTTAGTGCAAAGTGCCAAAATGGCTCTTAGACTCAGCAACGTTGAGACTAATAAAGACATTTCAACCCAAATCTGATCATAAATTTACGAATAAAAAATATTTTCATTTCCTGTTTCTTCCTGTTCACTGTAATTTCTTTCTCATTATAATGCGAGCAATACTACATAAACCCTTAAAGTGCCACACAAGTGCAGCAGAGGACACTTTAAAATATCTGTATTATATTCAGAGAAAATAAAGCTTGATATTTTATGTGAATCGTCTGCTCTGCTGATGATTCACATGAAATGTCGAGCATTATTTTCCTTGAAAAATACTCAAAATAAAATACAGGCTGTCGTCTGCTACAAATTTGCTTGGCACTTTAAGGGTTAAAAAAGGGGGCTTATGCCCATTATAGACAGTGAAGGCCCAGATCAGCATGTGCAAGCCTGTAATCTGATGAAAGCCTTTTTTGTTTGCTTTCTGAAGCTGTATGTACTGTAGAACCCATTGGCAAACAGTGAATGACAGGATCAGTCTGATCAGGAACTTTGCTGATTGTAATCATGTTTTAAGCTCCCTTTTTATGGTGTCACTTCCTATTTTCTCTTTTCACTTGATTTACTTTTATGTTCACAAATTTTCACATCGGGCTATAATATTTTTCCCATATTCGGTGCAAAGCCATTTGAACCAGGTTGAGTGAAAACCAACATGTCAGCCCCCGCAGTTCTGATGAGAACAGTTATTAGGACTATTGTTTTCTTATTTTTCCTTTTGGATATTGATCAGAATTTCATAGCTTTCTTTCTACCAAAAATTATTGATATTTTTTTTTTTTTATTTTTCGTTGAAAACATGTTGTACTCATTAGAAACACCTAGCCAAGGCACTTTGAATAAGTACCCATTACATGATTTATCATGGAGAAATAAAGAAATACACGGTTCGTTATAACACTGTTTTTGATATAACACAGTTCAAAGATGGATCCCAAAAATGTATAGATTATATTGAAAAATGATCATAAATGGTCATTTTTCAATATAATCTGTACATTTTTGTTTGGATATAACACGATTGTTCAACTAACATGGTTTATGCTATGGACTCCAACAATAGTGTTATAAAGAGGTTACACATATATCTGCATTTATGGAATTACCACACTTTTTAGATGGGTTTTTCATGGAAAAATTCCGTCCTTTAAAACAGCGATGTCCGGGCAGGTGTTGGGCGGGCGTCGGGTGGGTGTTGTTGTTTTTCAAAGTGATATGTTACCTTTATTCTTCAGTGGATTGCTTTCATAATAGGACTGTTGCTTCATTGGAGGGACCTGTTTCATATACAATCCATTAATGGCACCAAGGACCAAAATTTTGGTTGAAAAAATTGCATTTACTTTTTACATTGTCCAAGGTTTACCTTTTGGTTAACTTTTTTCAGAGTGATATGTTACCTTTATTCTTCAGTGGATTGCTTTCGTATTAGGACTGTTGCTTCATTGGAGGGACCCATTTCATATTCAATCCAGTCACCTAAAATTTGGTTTTAAAATAGCATTTTTGGACAAGTTTTTCATAGAAACATTTCGTCCTTTAAAATAGTGTTGTCTGGGTAGGTGGGCGGGCGGGTGTCGGGCTTTGTCCGAGGTTTACTTTTTGGTTAACCTTTTTCAAAGTGATATGTTGCCCTTATTCTTCAATGGAAAAACCCTTCCATAATGCCATTAGGCATTTTTCTTGTCTTGTTTTCTCCACAAAAAATGTGAACATGCATAGCTCTAGATAAGAGGAGTATTGAGAAAATATTTTTCTTGTTTCTCCATTAAAACATATTTTGTGAGTAGTACTGAATACCCATTAGAAACACCTCAGCCATTCTTCTCTACAACATATATTGTAGGTACTAATTCTGAGAAGTGTATTACAGAAGCACTTCCAATGAATACCCCCTGATAGGACTGCGAGAATGGCAGATGCACTGATGTGGGCTTTCGCTGTCCGTATATGCAGGAAGGCATGTTTTCGCATGGCCTGGCCCATATATGAGAAAATGTTGTTTATTTTTGTCCCAACAATGCCCCCTACCCACCACATCAAGAATATGTGCAGGGTCATTTGGTAGTTTACTGATAGCTTATTGTTAAATGTCCATTTTCACCCCAAGTGTCTCGATTTTGCTTGCGTGCGAGCTGAAGCATAAAGTAAAGTGGCTAGCATAATGGGATGATCAGGACATAATTTTGCCTTGGGCATTTTATTTTGTGTGATATTTTTCTTTATGACACATCACCTCATTTCAGCATATATGTATAATTATAAACGGTAATGCTTAGCATGCTAAGTAAACATTTCAGCAGATGATATGTTGAAATATTTTTTTTTTTTTTTTACTTTTTCCAGGAAATAAGATTTGACATTCCATGCGAATTGTCTTCAATGGAGCCATTTTTCATGAAATGTCTAACCCTGATTTCTGGGAAAAATAAAAATATCACCAATTTGTCATCTGCTGAACAAGCCCAGAGAGTGATAAAGGTTAATGCTTAGCATGCTGGATAAAAATTAAAGTAGGCAACATTTTTTCCCCATTAAAACAGTTTTCCTAAAGATTGCGTCCTGAGAAGACAATGTGCATGAAATCTTAAGTCCGAGAAGACAATGTGTGTGAAATCTTAAGTCCGATTGTCTCGAAAAATAAGAAAATTATATTGTCTTTTTGCCGTCAGCTGAATTTGGTTAGCCAGCTAAATTTGGTTAGGGATTGCTGAAGTTAAACATATTAAGCTGACTTTAAAGATTAGCAGATGACATTTTTAAAATAGCTTTCTTTATGTTTCCTTAACACTTTGCATGCTGGAAAAAAGTTTCCTCAAGGGTACACTTTCAGAGGAGGAAACTCTTGTCAAAAGTATTTTTGCCTTTTTGCCCTCCTTTTGAAAAGGAGTTCATTCTAAAAAGAAAGACTTTTAGTCAGATCAATAGGTAGTAAAATAAACTTGTTTAAACTTAAGGATATAGGGTAAATACGATATTTGAAGTATTTTTTATCATTTCCACTCTATATATTGGAAGATTCTATTTTCAATTTTAGCTCGGACCTAATAATACCCGGACTTGTCACTAACGGAACTGCCAAAATATGTTGTCGTGGCTTGATTTTAGCGCTATTTTACAGCACTGAGGTCATTAAAAATGATTTTGGATAAAAACTGAAGTTGTAATAAATTTTTCTAACAAGTTTAGTTGAAAGATGTTAAGTCACAATTAAATAGATTGAAGTTATAACATCATTTTGGGCGAATATCTGATCATTTTCTGCTAAAAGTGTGAAAATAGCTAAAATGGGTACCTAGTTTTCTCGTTGATGTTTACAAAAACTGTTGGTTTTTCCATAAATATAATGCTGCAGATTTAAAGGTAATATATTGACCTATTGCTTTTTGAAAACAAATCTGAGATATTTTGAAAAATAAGTGAAATATGAGCATTTAAACTTCATCATACAAATTTATAAGAACTCAGCCACGACAACATATTCCCAATAAATACAATACCTGTACTGTAGTTACTAGTCCAGTGTATATTGGGTCCAAGATTTTAGGAATGTCAGGCTATGTGATTTAATTCCTACAGTAAAATGGTTGAAATATTTGCAAACAGTGGAGACCCTGATCAGATGCTGCATATGCAGGCTCTGATCTGGGTCTACACTGTTTGGCAATTACCCTTTTAGGGGTCCCTAGACTTTTAGGAGTCCCTAGTGGGTTAAGAAAAATGCTGCAGTGCATTCCTTTTTGAATGGACTAATGCATAGCTGCAGATAAGAGATGAATCCAGATAATATTTTTCTTACCGTATTCGACCTAATTACCGCACTGTGCACTTAGGTTTTTCAAAATTACTGGGAACACTCAGATGTGATAAAATATGTACCTATACCTATTAAGGATACACTATAAAAAGATCAGAAAAGGACTTATTTGATGATTATGTGATTTTTTTTTCTGATTTTCTTTATAAAGGCATATGTTGTGGGTACTCATTTGAATTGCATCGACAAGATGCAATTCAAATAAGTACCTACAACATATGCCTTTATAAAGAAGTAGACAAAAAGTACACTGGCTGTAATCTGAAGACTACGGAATTGCTTGACTGTGCCCTTATAGGGTTATGTGCGGTAATTAGATCGAATATGGTATGTTGTGGGTACTCATTAAAAGTGCCTCAGTGAGATGATTCTATTGAGAACCCACTACATAGGTAACCTATGTTTTGGCTACTCATTAGAAGTGCATAAGCGCTAGAAGTGCATAAGCGCACTTCTAATGACCCACAACATAGGTTTTGTGAAGAAATAAGAAAAATATCCCATACCATAATAACCATAAGTATTGGGACAGACAATCCTAAGCAAACAGTGTAGACCCAGATCAGGATCTACACTGTTTGCCACACATTCAAGTGTTATTAGACACATCAGCAGGTAGTAAAATGGACGTTAAAATTTAGGACAAGTATGGTAAGGAGTAAATGTGTCCCAGTATTTAGGTTAAATAGGGTTCGCTTTGATATATCTGGACTATGCTAATGTCTGGTACTAAGGGTGATATGGACCCTCTAAAGGCATGTCATGGATTTATCAGTACTCCTGTAGGCCCTGGCCATAACCTCGGAGCAATTTTCTCAATGTTATCACAGTAAAGTGGCTATCAGAATGTACTTTATTTCCTCTTATCCATGTAGCTTCTGTTTTGAGACAAAATACAGTTTTGAATTGGTCTGCATTCCTTTTTAGTTAGATGATAGGAATTTTCGAATAATTTAGTACATTAATCATCTTTTCAAAACTGGGTGATTTATTGATCTTTGGTGGTTATTTGGTATTGTGTACTTACTGTACCATCAATGCAGACAGACAGACAGACAGATAGACAGAGAGAGAGAGAGGGAGGGGGTACCATATTTGCCCTAATTTATTTTATTTATTTATTTTGTATTATTTATGACACAAACATGAATCATCTTTATTTAGTTTATTCCACGAGATAATTCACCTTTACTAAGGCCATATCATGGAAACAAGGACTTAGTAAATAAGGTTTGAATATGAAGTCAACACAAAACATTTTTCCCTGAATATTTGAACAGACAGTCCTGAAGAAACACTGTAAGCCCAGATCAGACATTGCATTCTACATTCAGGGTCTACACTGTTTGCCACTCATTCAGCAGGTTTAACCCATTGTAGTCAGGAGACCCGTAAAAGGGTAATTGGCAAACAGTGCAGACCCAGATCAGATGCGGCATCTGATCAGGGTCTCCACTGTTTGCAAATAACTCAGCCATTTTTCTCTAGGAATATGTAAATCTCATAGCCTGACATACCTAAAATTGAAATTGGACTCTTCCAATGTATAGTGTTGGAGAATCTATTCAGTAAACAGTGGGTTTAGCAGGTAGTAAAATGGACTTGTGCCAATTTTAGCACAAGTATGGTAAGAAGTTATGGCAACCCAATACTTAGGGTAAATACAGAAATGTATTTTGTACTTAAATTTTGCTGTGTTGCCATAACCAGCAACACAGACAATAAAGTAATGTTTTCTACCTAATAAAATTAGGTTTCCTATGTCATTTTCAATGTTAAATGTAGTTTTCAACTCCAGTCAACAAAGACAAACTTCACCTTTAATGTGCTTGTGGTGATACTAATGAATGGTTAATTAGCAGTATATTCTTTAATTTTTCCAGAAAATAGGGCTTGACATTTCATGCAAATCATCCAGAGATGATTTGCATGAAGTGTCAAGGCTTATTTTCAGTGAACATTGAAGAAGAAAAAATGTTAAAATGTGATCTGCAAATGTTTAAATTAAGGGGGTTATGGGTAAGGTGCCCTGATGAGTGTATATTGGTACACACAGGCTAAATTACTATTGACTTTTCTTCACCCCACCTACCCTCTATTAAAGAAAGTAATTCCCCTGATTTACTTCTCAATTGCTACATGACAAATGCTAACATTACAGCAAGTTTACTGAGCACCCTAATACATCAGCTTGAAGAAACCAATTCCCAGAAACGTCAAAGTTAATGTTTATTTCCTTCTATGTCCGACCTTTCATCATTGTTTGTGATGACTGTAGCAGCAAAGTTAACAAAGAAAATTGCGGAGTGATAGTTTGTGGTGATCCCGGCCATCTATCATAAAGCTTCTATCGTTATTAAATTATGATGGAGCCACTTTCACTGATTCTTGTATATTGATTTCAGCAACACGGTCTCCAGAAAACAGACTTTGGTGAATGACAAAAATTTAAACAGAAAAAATTTCTCATTAGAGTTTAAAATGTTAGTATTAAAGTGTCCCTGGTAATAAATTATAGGAATATTTGCAGTCAAAGGCAAACTGAGCCAAAATGAATGTAATATTCCATCCTGAGTATTCAGACAGCCAGTCTGAGCAAACTGTTTAAATGAGCAAACTGTTTAAAGACTGCTCAGACACCATAGAATGTTGCATCTGATAAGGGTCTACACTGTTTGCAACTCGTCCATCAAATTTCTCATGCATCACCAGGTTGTCAAATGGACTTAATGCATAGAATGCTGGGTTAAAATTTTCAGCAGACATACTGAAATATTTTCCCCCCAGAAAACAGGTTTTTGACATTTCATGCAAATTGTCTCCAATTTGCCTGAAATGTCATGTCCTTTAGAATGTTATCTGCTTTTGATGAGACTGTGGCTAATACTGCTTAGTATTTGGCAGAAACTTATTTTGTTTTGTTTCTTTGCAGTGGAATGAAGTTACATCCAGATGGCAGAATGGTACTCTAGTCAGAGTGCACACGTCTTGTTACGTGAGTAGCCGAGGAGTCAACAACTGGCTACGGACACCATTTATAGATGTAAAAGATGCAAAAAGTATTTATATAAAAATGACTTTTACAATGAGAAAATGTGTAAAACATAACAATCCGTCATCTCTTCAGCAGTGTAGAGAGACTTTTAATTTATATTATTATGAAGCAGATAGAGATTTCGCAAATGAGGAAATGCCATCATGGGATGAAATGTCTTATACAATGATCGACAAAGTGGCAGCCGACCATTTATTTGAATCACCGGATGAATTTGTTTTGAATAAAGAAATAAGAGATGTATCATTAAACCAAGGCTTACGTGGAATATATTTCGCTTTTCAAGATACTGGTTCATGCATAACCCTAATGGCAATACAAATATATTATAAATTGTGTCCAGACACGACGAAAAACTATGCAATTTTTACGCAAACCCCAACAGGGAAGGACCAGACATCTTCTGTGGAGGTGGAAGGACAGTGTGTACCATATGCAGATGTTGTTTCGAAGCCAACTTACCGGTGCATGAGTGATGGAACATGGGATATTCCACTTGGGGGATGCCAGTGTCGGTCAGGCTATGAAGGCAGTGCAGAAAATACTTGTACTCGTAAGTTTATTCAGCATAGATCTAGATTAGATTTTTTTAAACCCTTTCACCCCTGAGTTTCTGAAGTAGACTCCTCTATCTTTGAATTCAGACATACCCATTATTGCAAATGGGGTGTCATTCCAAAACCAAAAACTGAATGGCAAACAGTGTAGATCCTGATGAGATGGCTTGTTACAGGTCATCTTTTCTGCATCTTCACTGATTGCAGTGGTATATATTTTGTTCTGCAAGGTTGAAAAGAGTTAAAAACAAAAAAATATTGATGATGATCTTACCTCTACATGAAAATGTGTGACTCACTGAAATCACCTTTTAATCACTGAAAACTGTTTGAAAAAAGAACTTGGTGTTTATGAGTTTCATCAAATAGTATGCAAGGCATAATATTTCTAGATAAGAAGATATAACAGAATTTTATTCATTATTTCTTCTCAAAAACATGCAAACACACACATTAGAAGTACTTCAGGGACACAATTCCAATTCCAAATATGGCCCACAACTTGCATGCATGGAGAAATATAAAAAAAAATGTCCAAAAAATATCTTATCCAGAGCTTGATATTTATGGAGTTTCCAGCAAAAACCTCAAGTTAAATTCTTGAATAGAAAACATGTCCTGCTGAACTTCAGATGAAAAAAAGAGGTATCTAGATACTTTTCTAATTTCTCCATCAAAAGATCTGTTATGGATACTCAGTAGAAGCATCTCAAATGCTCAGTATATGTTTTCATGGACATGTCAGAAAAAATGACACGTTTCTGTTGAAATAACAGCTTAAAGGAGACCCCTAAAAGGTTAATTGGTAAACAGTGCAGACCCGGATCAGACACCGCAGAAAGAAGCATCTGATCAGGGTCTCCACTGTTTGCTAATAGCCATTTTTCACTAGGAATATCTAAATCTCATAGCCGGACGTACCAGAAATTGCAATTGGACTCTTCCAATATATAGTGTGGGAGAGCCAATTCAGTCTACAATGGGTTAAACTGTTTAACTTCTAATGAGTACCCACAACATGTTTTTGTGGAGAAATAAGAAAAATATCAATACTTTTGGATTGAAAAAAGCGCCTTAACTAGTGCTATGGGCCGTTCAACTTCAACTTAACTATAGGTGAGTACTCACAACATATGAACAACAGCAAGAGAAAACATACCTTCTGAAATGCACCCAACGAAGTCTCTCAAAATTAGCCAATACATCTGTGCAGTCTAATCAGAGGCTTCATAGTCTGCGTAGACATCAGGTGGCAGAGTGGTTAGCGCTTCAGACTTCAGCAGGTCATGAGGCCCTGGGTTAGAATCCTGCTGCAGGTGAGATTCAGCTCATGACTGTATGGCCCTTCATTACACAGTCTCACCCTTCCATTATCTCTATATGACTTATATATGGTTGAAAGGGACAAAACACCAAACCGTCATCATCCTTGTCGGATCCAAAATGTTTGAGAATATGCAGTCTGATCCGAATCTTAGCTGGGCGCACAAGTCTAACGGTATGTTATCTGATATTGTTGCTTGTTGCGGCTCTTATATTTTGGAATCATATATTTTCATGAAGAATAATAAATGTTAGCACTTTTAAGCTGAAAAAAGTACCTTTTCCATAAATAAAGAGGAAAACATGTGGAATTCTCATTAGGGTCTTGTCTTTCACTGTCAAATACCAATGTTTATACAGAAGCAGAACATTTATCATCAGTATCGTAATGTTTGTTTTCCCCTGAAAAATGTGTATTCTTTTACTGTTTCCTTTCCAAATGGTCCAAATCAAATGATTAGTTCTCAAAATTTTCCAAAGCAGTGCTGATCTGAGGGCCTGTTCAGATAATTGTTTCCCCAGTTCCATAGCTCCAGATAAGAAAGGTATTAAGATGAATATTTGTCTTATTTCTCCATGAGAACATAGGTTGTGGGTCCTATAAATGTTCTAAAATTTCGAACACTTTATTCCATGTTTTTTGGGCGAAATTTTGTTTTTTATGCAGTTGTTTCTTAAAATATTAAGTGGAATAACAAACAGTTTAGACCCTGATCAGACTGCTCCTGAAGAGCAGTCTGATCATGGTCTACAGTGTTTGCATATCCCATTTTGTGAAAAACGTTGGTGTATGAAATTTAGATATTTACCGTACTGGTTAAGTACAGCAACATACATTTTTGTTGGGAAGTAAGAAAAATAGAAACATATTTTGGTTGAGAAAAAAAAGCCGTATCTGGAGCTTAATACTTCTCCACAAAAATGTATGCAGAGATTTGTTTTTTCTAATTTCTCCATAAAAACATATTGTGGGTACTTATATAATTGGAAGTGCCTCGGTGATGTACTTTTAATGAGTACCCACAACATATGTTTTTATGTAGAATTAGAGGAATTATCCCATAATTATCACCAAAAAATCCTCCTGGTTTTACATAAATCTAGATAATAAGTGAATCCAGATAATGCATTTCTTATATATCCACAAACATGTTATGGTTCTCAGTAGAAGAGTCTCAATGAGTTGCTTGTGGTGAGTATCACAACATATGTTTTTATGGAAAAAACAAATAAAAAGTTCAACAGTTTTTGCTTGAAAAAAATTGCCTTATCTAGACTATGGTCTTCTCAGAATTCCGGTATCTCTATGACAGACAGTTCTATTATTATTGTCAAAAAAAAAAAGCTTCCACATATCGTAGGGGAGAAAAAACAGCCTTAATGTTTAGCATGCTGAGTAAAGTTTTTTGCAGAAGAGGTATTTAAGTATTTTTCTTATTTCTTCCAGAAAACAGGATTTGACATTTCATGCAAATTGTCTCCTAAGGAGACAATTTGCATGAAATGTCAAATCCTGTTTTCTGGGAAAAATAGAAAAATATCATGAGAAAAAAATCATCAGATTGTCATCTGCTGAATTTGCCCATAGAGTGGTTATGGTTAATGTCAAAAGCTGTAAAAAGTCACACATGTTTCTGTCAGTGAAATTGTAAATAAAATACAGTTTAATTTTCTGGAAATGCTACAAGATGAGCCTTGCCAAGAAGAAAAAAAAAAGAAACATCTTTAAGTACCTAACAGTAATTTCTTCCAGAATAAAGTGCTTGCTATTGCCTTCTAGACCTTGTCCTAGGTACATCTTTGCTTGGTAGCGACTGGGTCCTAAGTACATTTTGGCTTGTTATTGCCCTTTAAGCTATGTCAGGTACATTTTTGCTTGCTTTGATCCTTTAGGCTGGGTCTGAGGTACATTTCTGATTACTGCTGCCTATAAGCTGTGTTCTAGTTACACTCACTGTTGCCCTTAAGACTGTGTTCTAGGTACATTTTATTTGTTAATTGCCCTTCAAGCTGTGTCCTAGGTATATTTTACTAGTTAATTGCCCTTCAGGCTGTTTCCTAGGCACATTTTACTAGTTAATTGCCTTTTAGGATGTGTCCTAGGTATCTTTTTAGGGCTGGTTCCTAGGTCTTGTTTTGCTTGCTATTGCCCTTTGGGCTGGTTCCTAGGTACATTTTTGCTTGCTATTGTCTTCTATTATAGGTTGGGTCCAAGGTTCATTTTTACTTGATCATTGATCTTTGCAGAAAATTTAGAATCAAAATTTGATAAAAGAGAATTCACACCATAATGTGTTCAGAAGTGATTGTTAAAGATTTTCTGGCATTGTCTTTCAATTTAAATATTGTCTATCATGTTGCTTTTCAATTTCTTTTTCTCAAGTTGTCTTCTTGTCATATAAGCAGGTTAAAGGTTGCCTGGCCCCTTGATGCTATGAGTTTTTCTTTTCTAATCTAACAAAGGTAAAATACTCCTCCTTGACTATTTTTCTACACATATTATCTCCCTTACCTGTCAGAAACTCACACTAACTGATCAGCCAAATGAGAGTGAAGGACATTTCAAAAGATAGGATTTTTGTAGAATATGAATGGTTTTGATGCTGATTTAAATAATAGTTAGACGTGAGCCAGTCTAGGTTAATGGTTGCATTAGATTGGATTGTCAGTGGTTTTCTGATAGGTTGATCACTGCACTAGATAAGTGACGTATCTAGATAATTATTCTTCTTCATTCTCCATGAAACATATGTTATGGCTACTTATTAGAAGTGCCTCAATGAGGCACTTCTAATGAGTACCCACAATATATGTTTTTGTGGAAAAATAAGAATAAACAAATGCAACTTGGTTTTAAAAAAAAGTGATCCCTGGGTAATTTTTTTTTTTTTTTTACTTAAAATTATTCATAATTTCTTATGTCACCAAAAAAGCATGATGTAGCATCCTGTTAGAACTGACTTACTGAGATGATTCTAATGAGAATCCTATACATCTATTTTCCAAGAGAAATAATACTAAAACTATAAAAATTGTTTTCAAACCATTAATTTGGAGGGCTAAAAGTTGCCCTATTGTAACTGTCATTACCTTTTGTCACTTGTAAATCAATTTAGGGGTGACCCACGGCGAAGACGAAGTTTCGAGTTTCAGGTATGAAGGCTACTGTATGGGTTAAATTTCAACTTTGCTTTCTGTTGAACCTGGGCTCCAGAATTGATCAGTGAATATTTTTTGGTGTTTCTCCATTGAAATATCAGTCATGGAACCTCATTATTATTTTGTCATTTAAAGATAATTGTGACAAATTATTTATTTATTTTTTAATCATTTTTTTTGAAAACATAGATAAATAAAAGAAATAATTTTATGTCCAGGGTAACTCCTTATTTGGATTTCTGTATCCATGACTTAATGCTTAGCATCCTGGGTAAAAATTGCAGCAGACAACATTTTGAAATATTTTTCTTGTTTTTCCCAGAAAATAGGCATTGATATTTCATGCAAATTGTCTCCTCAGGAGACAATTTGCATGAACTGTGAAAGTCTATTTTCTGGGAAAAATGAGAAAAATATCAATCAATTTGTTGACTGTTGAATATGTCCAAAGAGAGAAAAGGTTAGTGTCAGTTGGTACATGGTGATTATTGCCCTTGTTGTACAAAAAAAAGAAAAGGAAAAAGTCACACTCTGTGAAATACAAATACTGTAATTTTCTCAAACACAGTAATTTTCTCAAACACAGTAATTTCTTTCATTGATCATCAGAAAGAAAAAAAGTAAGTTTATTACCTCAGTAAATCCTAGTTTGAAAAACATAAATATGGTGATGATTTCAACCGTGTAGCCGCATTTGAAATTTAGGCCATTATTAGCCCACTTAGACCAAGAAAACAAAATACTCCACAACCTCTTTATACAAAGCTCCAGATAAGGTTTTTTTTTTCTTATGAAAAGTCCTGATATTTTTCTTACTTTTCAAAAAAAACATACCAAGGCACTTCTAGTCAGTACCCACAACCTATATTTTCATGGAGAAATAAGAAAAATATTATTTGGATACCCTCTCTTATCTGAAGC
Organism: Anodontia alba; assembly: GCA_964016985.1. Classification (NCBI taxonomy): domain Eukaryota; kingdom Metazoa; phylum Mollusca; class Bivalvia; order Lucinida; family Lucinidae; genus Anodontia; species Anodontia alba. Next base: position 57,891,754 of record OZ024836.1, on the reverse strand, counting down.
TATGTTAAAAATAACGCTAGTACTGTTATTGGGATCCGAAGCAAAAACCATGTTGGCTGATCAACTTTGTTGTAGCGAACAACAATAACAAAAATTATAAAAATTATATAGACAAAGTGACCATAATTCTATTTTTGTTTGATTACAAGAAGCTGTGGGTCCATCTTTGAACTATGTATATGTTCAGAGGGAAAGTCTGGACTTTTTGCAGCAGAACCGACAAGATATTGTTTGGTGCAAAAAAAAAAAAAATAAATAAAGAAAAAAAAAAAAGATGTAAATGTACGAGGGTGAGTCAATAAGTAACCAGCCTAACTTATTTCCGGTTGAGATCCACCTCTTCTTTTTCGATGTAATTGCCCTCTAGTGTGATGCACTTAGACCAACGGTGTTCAAGTGCCATCAGCCCAGAACTGAAAAAGTCAGGGTCCTTTCCATTGACCCACTCCTCAACTGCCGTCAACGACTTCTTCATCGGACGGGAAATGAAGTCCACGGATATTCTTTTTCAAGTTTGGGAATAGGAAGAAGTCGCTAGGAGCTAGGTCAGGCGAATAGGCTGGATGTGGTATTAATTCATACCAGTTTCGCTCTACAGCATCCATTGCAACTTTGCAGGTGTGGACTCTCGCGTTGTCCTGTTGCAGCAAAACACCTTTAGAGAGTTTACCTCATCGTTTTTCACTAATGGCGGTTCTCAGCTGGTCTAACAAGTTTGCATAGTACACTCCAGTTATTGTACTTCTCTTGGGTATAAAGTCCAACATAATAACGCCTTTTGCGTCCCAAAATACTGTGGCCATCACCTTGCCAGCAGATGGTTGCGTCTTGAACTTCTTTGGCCTCGGGGACCCAGGCCCTACCCACTGACGACTCTGAGCTTTATTCTCTGGCTCATAATAATGAACCCAAGTCTCATCTACAATCACCAGACACAAAAGAAAATCATCTTTTGACCTAAAACGCTTCAACAAGGCGCTGCATACTGATGCTCTGGTTGCCATTTGCTTATCGCTAAGGGATTTGGGGACCCAACAGGCTGTTAGCTTGCGCATACCTAAACGATCATGTAAGATTGTTGAAACGCTACCATGTGAAATGCCTAATGCCTGCGCTATTTCTTCCACCTGAATTCGCCTATCAGAGTATACCAGATCCCGAACTTTCTTACACATTTCCTCGTCGGTGGCATCCAGTGGGCTTCCAGACCTGGCTTCATCTTCTTAAGATGTTCTACCGCGTTTGAATTCCCCTACCCAGAATTTAACCTGAGCATAAGATGGTGCAGAAGACCCATAAACATCGGCTAACTCGCCTTTTAAATACAAGTACCGAATTACAGCACAGTACTCAACTTAAGATGAAAAGCATGCCTTTGCATCACTGGCCATATTTGACATTCAATATCTTACTAAAGAATGACTTGATACACGTGCAATTTTGTAGCCATGTATAAAACATATATTGAAACAAAGCATGAAAATCGTGACCATCTCAGTCCATCGGAAATGGGATAGGCTGGTTACTTATTGACTCACCCTTGTATATATGAGCCAGCCCATGACAAAACCTACAAAATGGCATGTGCGCCCAGGGAAGACTCTGATCAGCCTGGCATCTGCCCAGTCTGATCAGTGTCTTTGCTGTGCGCTCAATGGGTAGCTAAGGACCCAGGCTTTCTTCATGCGGACAGCAAAGACTCTGATCAGACTGGGCGGATGCCCAGGCTAGTCTGAGTCTTTGCTGGGCGCACATGCCATTTTGTAGGTTTTGTCATGAGCTGGCTCATATTATTTATATATCCTGCATTATCCATCTCTGGATTGGATACTTTTCGCAACCAATAGAGATAAAAGTAATTCATCCCCTAATCCTCCACTCCCCCTCCCTCCCCTCTTCACACCCCACCCCACCTCCCCCATCCTGCATCAAAGGGGACGGGGACAGATTCTTTTTGATGTGGATCCAGTTGGCTTTAGCATCAACATCAGGGTTAACCTAGGTTTTCTGTTTTGTTTTTGTTAATTTTTCATGCCATAAAATTTAGTCAGAAAAAATTTCGAAGCACTGCAGCATTTTTGATGAATTTTGACATTATGTTACTGTGAGATGCATTAGAAAAAACAGAAATGTAATTTCTTGTTTTCTTTTTCTGCAGGTACTAAATTTTATTTTATTTTAACCACCTTACCGTAGAAAAAGCTAAGTGAATTCAATATCAAAGTTTGCATAACAAAGAAACAAACCCCAAGACATCAAGATACATTTAATCTCCACTTCACTTCAATCCCTTAACTTTATAAGTCATTGAGGCACCTCTGATCTAGGGTTGTAAGATAATAAAGGTATCTGGGAACCGTTGGTATAGACTACTTCCCGCGTTTTTGCATTTCATCTTGACGTCCTCTGCTACCAAAAGGGACATAAACTCAACCAAATGAAACATGTTACCTCAACGTCATCAAACGTCATCAAACTGTTGACGTTACGTCATAAAGTGCTGCCAACATCATTATGAACGGACTGGATAGCACCATTTTCTTACATTGTTTATTGTTCTTCCGCTCAAATTGAAACACTTTTGTGGCGCTTTTAAGAAGACGACTAGCAAAAAGGTATATAATAAATAGAATAATGGAACAGTATTTGCTTCTTATGAAAAATCTGTCACTCAGGAGCGTGGACAATTAGGGTAAAAATCTCTTTCCTTTGGAAGTCATTTGTTTTTTTTTGTTTTTTTTGGGGGTTTTTTTTACCGAATTAACCATACTCCTTCATGACAGGATTTTCATATCAATCAAAGACTGTTGATTATTCTCTGTTTATTTCTTCATGAAAACATATGTTGTGGTTACTCATTAGATGCGTCTCATCAAATCACTTCTAATGAGTTAATTTATATCCACAATATTGTTTTCATGTAGAGAAATAAAAAAGAATGAATATTAATAACACTTCAAGTCAAGAAATGTGTAATCTATTCTAGTGCTATGATTTTAAGGGATGGAAGATTATGTGGTTAACTATTGAAATCCTACAAATTGAAATGAAAACTCTTGTTTAAAACGCTTTGATCTTAAAATACTTATATATTATTTATGACTTAATTTATGGTTTTTCAATAAAATCTCAGCTCTTGTAGCTTTGTTACAATAGCAATTTTCTTCCTTATTATTGCCTCGATTTTTAATAGATTATTCATAAGTATGTTTTTAGATACATTTTGCCTTCTGATACTCCAGATAAGAGTTGATATACAGATGTTTTTTCTTATTTCTCCACATAACCATATATTATGGTTACTCATTGGACTTTTTTTAGCGCCTCAGGCCCTCAGCTAGGTGCTTCTAATGAGTATCCACATCATATGTTTTCATGGAGAAATAAGGAAAATATCAATACTTTAAGAAAAAGAGCCTTATCTGGATCTGTGTTTGGTCTTTGATCTTTATATTTTATTATACTCAGAATTATTAAATTAATGCTTAGCAGTCTGGGTAAAATTTTCAGCTGGCGACATACTGAAATATTTTCCTTATTTTCCCAGAAAACAGGTTTTGACACTTCATGCAAATTGTCTCCAATTAAGACAATTTGTATGAAATATCAAAACCTATTTTTTGGGATAATTGAGAAAAAGAATTCATCAGTTTGTCATCTGAATTATCCCAGAGAGAGGTAAAGGTTAAAAAGATCCATGTTGATACTGGACCCTTAGAAAATTGTTCAGCTTGCAGGAGTCAGAGAAAACACTATATTTATTTATTTATTTTTTCAATAAAATATAATTTTTCCATGGAAACTTCATATAGAAATGTCAGTGAGACAGTTGTAATGAGTACTGTATTTACTCAGTTTTTTGGACACACTAACTTTTTATCATATTTGACTTTAAAGGGGAATGCAACCTTAAAGCAGATTGAACTGCAAAGTAAAGAGCTTCACAAACCATGAATTTTGGTTCAGATTTCATCAAAATCGGTCAAGAAATAAGAAAGCTATGAACAAATGAATATTTTAACATTGGTGGTATGTGGGCCGCCATTTTGAATATTTAATGAGGTTTCACAGAATTTTAAAAATCTATTTTAAAATTTGTTCTTCTTAAAAATTTAGAATACTTTTGGGGAAATGATTGTTTTTGATTATAACTAAGCATATGTTATACACTGTAGCAAATTATTCTTGAAAACCCATTACAATTAGGTTTTTGTACATTTTATTTGGGCTGTATGATGTCACAAAGCCTAAAATATGGCATTCAAATCACTGCAAGTTCCTTATGTTTTGACCGAATTTGATAAAACTTGCACCAAAGTATACGGTTTGCATAGCGTTTTACTCCAGGAAACAGCGGGCCCCCGTAGCCTACTGGATAAGAGAGTTGACTCTTAATCCATTAGGTTTCTCACCGCTGTGGTTCGAGCCTCGCTCGGGTCATATGTGGGAAAGCCAAGTTCTGCTTACGGATGGTCAGGTGGTTTTTCTCCGGGTTCTCCGGTTTTCGTCCACCTTCGATGAACGATCGGCTCGATATAAGTGGAATATTCTTGAAAGGGCCGTAAAACCCAAATCAAAAAAAAAAAAAAAAAACTCCAGGAAACAATAAAAACTTACATTGGGTTCTCCTGTAACCTTTGCCGTTCTCTGGGCTACTACTGCAAATGATAAATTAACAATATTTTTTCTTGTTTTGGCTTTTTTTTGGCATTTGGGATGATTCACATGAAATGTCAAGACATTTATTTCTTCTGAAAAAAAAAAGGAAAAAATATGTAAATAATTAAATCAGTATAGAGTTGTGATGAGAACTGTTAGGGTTAAAAATGATTTTAATCTTTACCACTCTCTGGGCAATTAAGCAGACCACAAATTGGTGATATCTTTCTTATTTTCCCCACAAAATAAGATTTGCCATTTCATGCAAATCGTCTCCAATAAAATGTCATAGCCTGTTTTCTGGGAAAATAAGAAAAAATATTTCAAAATATTGTCTGCTGAAAATTCTACTCAGAGTGCTTAAAGCATTAACCCTTGTCATGCTGAATAAATTAAGATGCCACGCCCACTTCTAATTTTCAGCCAACCAGATGACTTGATCTAGATTTTTTATATAAATTCATATACGTACTTAATGGCAAACAGTGCAGGTCCAGATCAGTTGGCTTCCTCAGAAGCCAACTGATGTGGATCTACACTGTTTGCAAAGGCAGAGTATATCTGGGTTCAGCAGGACTAGGGTTAAAAAATGGTTTTAAAGTGTCTTTTTTCAACAAACAAATCAGAGAAACCTTGGGAGAATTTCGGCTGTAAATACTGTAGTTATGAGGATTAAAGAGCTTGTTGTATTTGTTCATTTAAGGCAAAATTTCACGGCAGTCAATTAGTCTCCATGACAAGGATTTATCATAGATTCGTTTAACTCGGTTTCTTCAATTAGGAGGACAAGTCATAAGAATCAGGAAATTATTCCGAAAACTACCCTGGGACCGGGATTGTGTCCTGAAATGGCACATTGATCAATACAGTACAGTGAACTGGAAATTGTCCCTGGTCAAGTCAGTGTGCTATAATTTGACATATAGCTGTTAGGAATTGGTTTGATTGGCATGGAAATGAGGAACGGGACAATCATTGAAATAGCACTGTGGTCAACAGATCCAATAGTGGGAATGAAATTTACTCAAAGAGGCTTTTAGTCTGATTGTGCACTTATCGCTTGACAATCAATGTCATTGGTAAACTGAATCATTTTCTCAAAAGAACTTGTTGAGGAAGCTTGCCAGGGTTCTTGATAAGCCAACATACATTCAGATGACTTCTCTATATAACTCAGCAGACCAAAACCAATACCTGTGTAAACAGTGTAGCTCCAGATGAGAGGGCTTGTAACGAGCTATCTCATCTGGATCTACACTGTTTGCCATTCTGTTTTTGATTTTAGACTGAAACCCCTATTTGCATCAGTGGACAAGTCCAGATTCAAGAATGGAAGAGTCCACTTCAGAAACTTGGGGATGAAAGGGTTAATTATCCTATATATTCAGACACCTTAATTCCTGTACTTGCCCTAAAATTTGAACAACTGCATTTTACTACCTGTTGATGGGTCTAAAACTTGATGGATGTATGGTAGTCAGTGTTGCCCTGATAGTTGCAGTGTCTCATCTGGGTCTACACTGTATGTTCATGCCTGTCTGTTAGAATACTTAGTGTAAATATGGTAAGATGCTTTGTTTTCAAAGTATTGATATTTTTCTTATTTCACCACAAAACAAATAATTGTATTTTCAATTTTTATTTGATTGCTCCTAAGAATGTTTTAGTTTAAACATTTATTTCATGTATAATATTAAATATATTTGAACATATACAAGATTGTGTTTACTACATTACAATATTATACAATGGGATTCAGAAGAAAGTCAATTGACTTATGAAGTCCGTCTCTCATGAAGAATGTTTTGAGGTATATATTTTGCATTCTGATACTCCGGATAATGGAGTATCCCGATTTTATTCTTATTTCTCCATGAAAACATAATTATATTGTGGGTACTCATTAGAAGTGCCTCGCTGAGGCACTTCTGATGAGTACCCAAAACATAGGTTTTCTTTGGGGAAAAAATATAAAAAAAAAATGTATGCCTGATACCACTCTTATCTGGAGCTGTGAAACCTGTGAGAAAGAGTTTGTATGGTCATTTCTAATTCAAAATTTTCGAGAAGATTGTTAACCCTGCCTTGGTAGCTGAATATATTAGGATGCCACACCCACTTCTGATTTCCAGCCAATGAGATTACTTGATCCAGCTTGGTGATACAAATTCACAAACTGAATGCCAAACAGTGCAGATCCAGATCAGTTGGCTTCTTCAGAATTGATTTGGATCTACACTGTTTGCAAAGGCAGGGTATATACGGGTTCAGCAGGACAAGGGTTAATTCTTTTTTTTTTTATTTTTGTTATAGGCTACAACCTGAAGGTTTTAGCCAGTCATATTGAAGATGAGTGTACTTTTGCTGAAAATAAATGTCACAGAGCCCAGAGCTATACAGAAATTAGTTTTTCTAGTTAGGAAATTGGTAACTAGCTATAAAACAAATTAAGCAAAAATTCAACCTCATAAAACTCATTTCTTCTGCTCATTTCTTCCAGGCAGTCGTGGCCTGGGGTCTCCTTCACTACCATGTTTACCGACAATATTTTTACAGTATTTAGTGTAGACCCAGATCAGATTGCCCTTAAAGGAGCATAATCTGGGTTTAAGAGGAACTGATACACTTTCAAGGGAGGCAACTGTCCAATTTGTTTTGTCTCCTTTCTGAAAAGGGGTCTGCTCTAAATGAAAGGAAAGAATTTGCTCCCCTTCAGAAGCCAACTGATCTGGATCTACACTGTTTGCAAAGGCAGGGTATATCTGGGTTCAGCAGGACAAGGTTTAATGGGTAAGGCACTTGGAATGAGAACCCAAAACATGTTTTCATGGAGAAATAAGAAGAATATTGAGGTGCTTCTAATGAGAACACACAATTATGAAGGATCCGGGTGGCTGAGTAGTTAGTGCTCACCCAACTTCAGATTAGGAGGTCCCAGGTTAGAATTCCACTGGAGGCGGAATTCATCTCATGTTCTTTACTGTGCTTCATTGCACAGAGCCTTTCATTATCGCCCTTTCGTCATGTCGATATGACTTAAATAATGTTGAAAGTAATGTAAAATGCCAAATTATCATCCTACAAGTTCGGTTTACATGGACAAATTAGAAAAATATCTAGCTATCCTTCTTATCTGGAGCTATATAATGACTGTCCAGTGGGTAATGGCTATCAAATGTCACACATCAGCTTGATGTGTCCAGCTGGGTGTAAGGGACTTTTAAGGTCAAAACCCTACCAAGTTCAGCCCCAGTGTCTTTTGAATAGGACAATTAATTTCCCCCTGTAACATGATATGACAAGGGGACAGTGAAAGATCTCCACGGCATAGTACATAGCTCTGGAGAAGGGAGATATTCAAGATACCTGACATAAGAAACTTTATTTAACTTCAGCGTTCAATACTTAGCATGTTGGGTAAAATTTTCAGCAGAAAACATTTCTTAGTTTTTTTCCCCCAAAACAGATTTTGACGTTTCATGAATAGACAATTTGCATGAAATGGATTTTGACATTTCATGAATAGACAATTTGCATGAAATGTCAAATCTTTTTTTTCTGGGAAAAATAAGAAAAATATTTAAATAAGTGGTCTGTGGAAAATTTTACCCAAAGCGTTAACATTAGCTGCCATGGCTATTTACCCACAATCCATGGGTAATACACATTTAAAAACTGCAGGAAAACTGAAACGACATCATCAACATATCATCTGCTTAATTCACATTCAGCATGGATTGTCAGAATCTGGATAACAACAGACAACATTTTATTTGTTTATTTTTTTTTTCAAATAATAATAATAATAATAATAATAATAATAATAATAATCCCATTTTATTGTTTAGAACAATTTTTTGATCAAACCAGCTGTTTTTTAAAGCTTCCTCAGGTAGTAAATCTATGATGCTGAATATTTTTATAAATAGGGGTAGCCTTACAGGAGCAGTTGTAATATTCCCTACATTTTTGGCAGCTTTACTCAGACGTCCACAAAATTAATGGTGTCCCAATAAACAAGCTGCCCCTCACAGAGGCACTTCTAATGAGAACCCAGAATGTATGTTTTCATGGAGAAATAAAATGTTTGTCTGGATATTCCCTATATCAGGAATTGTGCCTGTGTGTGCATACATGCGTATGAAGAACATTTTGAGCCCTGTTTTTAGGAAAGATAAAAAATTTTGAGATATGAGCTGAGATATAAATTCAAATAGATAATGTTTAAAGAAAGCATGTGTTGTACATACGTTGCATGTCTGGGGTTGATTATAACTGTCCCTGAGTCACTGTGTCACCAAATAATTGCATAAATGGGTACAAAACCACCCACCTATAGTACAGGTGTATAGATAACTGATAGAAAATCCAACTAATTATCTATGCTGGCAGATGGTAAACTTAAAAAAATTGATGAAATCTTAATAATTTCAAAAACCCTGTATGATATGGATGATTAGATTACAGTTTTAATTGAAACATTTGGACAGACTAAAACTACAAACTTGGCAGCAAATTTCAGTTTTAAAACTAATACCATTACATATAAGATCCAGATAAAAGGTGGTATCCAGATGATATTTTTCTTACTTCTGCAAAAAAAAAAACAATAATTATGTTGTGGGTACTCATTTGAAGTGCCTGACCTGGGTCGACAGTATTATACAGGAGCATGCAATGAAAGCAATATAGTCTGATCTGGGTACACACTATTTGCTCAGGGCTGTTAGTATGATTGTTTTCAGTAGTTAGTGTGCTCTTGATCTGATCTGAGATGACTGCATTATCATGGCTTAAAAAGAAAGCATTCTGATCTGGTCTGGGTCTACGCTGTTTGTTCAGACTTATTTGTCTGATTATTTACGGTATGTACGTAGATGACACCGTTTCGCTTGGCATGCTTTATATAACGGTCAGCCGAAAAATGCCCATCGAGCCGAAAATACACGAAACATTCCTTGTGGTGAAATCTCCACCATAAAAAAGGTGAAAAAACTACCAAGTAGTGAAACCTCTAGCCACAGTGTAACCGCAAGGTAGCAAAACCTGACAGCTATTCAAATCTCTCACTTAACTTGTGTGTGCGTTTGTAGCACATCTCTAATTGCTGATTGGAGAGATTTTCGAAACTCTTTAACATGTGCTTAATTTAGCCCAAACTGTTTGTGAAAGCTAATACTTATTGAATAGCAATTTGCTTTTGGGTTCATTTCAGCTAATTTCAGCTAATTTATACACACCATTGTGCTAAAAGTTAATGAACAACAAGGGCTCGATAAGGAAACAACTTCCAGAGGTTAATATTTTTGACGGATTTTTGTTAGAAGACTTAGACAGCAAAAAATAGACATGAGTGATAAAATGAAATGTACATGTTTTTATGTCAAATGTCAGCCAATCACAAACAAAACACATGTCCTCAAAAGCCAATCACATTTCATGTTACAAACAGCTCTCTTCTAGGTGTCTTCTGCTGAAAAAACAAAAATGGCAATTTCTTAAAATTTGAAAGGTAATTTTGAATATGTTAAATGTGGAGTTTGCCGGCACAAAGAGAATACAGGCTTATTGAGGTGCACCTGAATTTATAATAACATTAGCCATATTCGACTGGGGACTTTCCGTGAAGCACGACTAAGCTCCGCCCACGATGCGCATTAGGAAAAAGTGCTTCACGAATTTGGGCCAGTTGTACACACTCGTGCTTCACACTGTACAATGACTTCCGGTATGGTGTCAAAATCAAGAAATCCAAAACCTAATATGTAACCATTTTAGAATTTTAGCAGTCTAAGTTACCTCTGATTAAAAGCCACTCAAAGAGAAAACAAACAGTCAAGTTTATTCAAAATAGGTTTGCGGTAACGCTTCCTCAGTGAGAGGTCAAATGTCAAACATGATCACGTGTGAATTGATGCTTAATTCCTAAAACAAGATGGTCGCGCCCTTGAAAAATTCATACTAGAGGAAATAGCCCGATTCAGTTTACTTCACTAAACACAGAGTGGCTGCTTTGATTTCTTTTATCTTGTTTTTAATCGATATAAAAAACACATCTTTAAACAACTGTCAGAAAGAAAACTATTGATATACTTTTACTTCCGTGTTATAGGCCGCCATGATAGTTCAGTCACGTGACCAACTTACCACCGTTTTACGCTAATTGAAAAGCGTGGGCCTCATACTTCACAAAAGTTTACGAAATCGTGAAATATTTCCAGTCGAATACAAAACGTGCAACACGCTCGCGATCGTGAAGCACGAAATAACCAGTCGAATACAGCTAATATTTGTATAATTTAGAGAACAGAAACCAATGTTTAATCTGGTTCAGGAATTTGCAACTACAGCAGATGTCATTTTGAAATTCTGGGCCTAGTTGTTCAAAACCATCGATGTCGTTAGTTAACGTATCATTAAAATTTTGGCATATACGCTAATATTTTTGCTGAAAAAAAAAAATGTGAGTAGCTTTTGCATTTGCATTTGCAAAAGCTACTCATATTTTTTCAGCAAAAATACCTGTGGAGTAGATATTGTACTTACTAGAACAGTTAACATGACCACTAACAAGCTCGTTAAGCTAACAATGTTTTGAACAACTGGGCTCAGGGTTCAAATCTAGCAGGAAACAGAATTCAGCTCATGACTATGGGATTTAGTCCAAAGAACCACAACATATGTTTACGTGCAGATATAAGAAAAGTATCAATACATTTCAATTGAAAAAAAAAAAATGCTTTATCTGGACCTATGTATTACATTTACCATATTTACCCTAAGAATTGTAATAGACGGGCCTTAGCAAATGGTGTAGATCCATGTCAGATGCATAGTGTCATCTGATCAGGGTCTTCACAGTTTGTCATTCCATTCATCCAGTATTTTTAGGTATGTCAGAAGGGTGTAAAATGCACTTGTTTGAAATTTAGGACCAGTATGGTAAGGAATTGAGCGTCCCAAGGAGGATTAAATTGATGATAATTCTGGGATAATTTTCTCATTTCTCCACAAAATCATAATAAAATATGGAGAAATATGAAAAATATTACTTGGCTACACCATGTTATCTGGAACTATGGATTCTTGTATTATCCAGGGTTGGTGTTTTGGTCACCAGTAACCCATAGTTGTTGTTATCAGAACAAAAAACTTTATTTTCCCCAAACTTTCTTATTCAGGGTGCAAAGTTGGTTCGTATAAGTGGGAATCGGGCAACCATAAGTGCAGAAGATGTCCAGACAACAGTTACGCTGTGTCCGAGGGTGCCATTATGTGTGAATGTCTCGACAACTACTACCGTGCGGAGAAGGATGACAAAGCAATGGAATGTACTCGTAAGTAGCTTAACTCTTAAAGTACCATACAAAATTGTAGCAGAGTAGAACTGTTTATCTGGATACCCTGATCAGGACTTTGGGTATGACGGTAAATGTCCTAAAATTTTATTTGCCAAAGTTTCTGACAAAATGGCATATGCAAAGCATGGAACCTTTCTATACAACCTGTGCATGTATGCACAACTCACAAAAACCCAAAATTTAAATAACTAAACAATAAATAGTAAGCAAGTAATTTTTTTTCCGTTAAACATTCAGGCATTTCCATTCAGTATTGCAGCCAAAAAATGAGTTTCAAGCATTTACTTACCAGGTGTCGAACATTTCATCTATTAGTCATATTCTATATCTAAAAAAAAATCGTTGTTACTGTTGGTTTTAGCTTGCCACCATTTTGTATCTCATCTGATGCCAGTACAAAACAATCAAAGCCCTGAAGGGACAACTGAAAATACTGGCAATGTTGATCAAATTTGCGGAGAACAATAGATTGAAATGCGCTTGAGATGGCCATGTTTGTGTAATGTTTGTCTGAAAATGGGTCACTGGCAATTTTTAGCATATAATCAAATGGATTTGTGACGTAGCATTTTTCTAATATTGTGCAAATGCTATAGATGAACAAAATCTTCATAGTATCATATACATTTATAACTAATGTAAATTTTGCTGTCAACATTTACCGTATTCGACCCAATTACCGCACATGCTCCTATAAGCGCACAGTCAAACAATTTAGTAATCTAAAAGATTACAACCAGTGCACTTTTATCTACTTCTTTATGAAAAAGACATATGTTGTGGGTACTCATTTGAATTGCCTCGACAAGTCGAGGCAATTCAAACGAGTATCCACAACATATGATTCTATAAAGAAAACAGAAAATAACATTGCATTAGCATCATTAAATACACTCCTCATGAAGTCCTCTGTTGCTCTTTCTTTCAAGTGTGACCTTATTAGGTGGATATTTTACCACAAGTTTCCCCAGTGCTTTTGAAAAATTTAAGTGCACAGTGCGGTAATTCGGTCGAATACGGTAAATTCAATTTAAATACAACAGACATAAAGCAAGAGGAAGGAGAAAAAATTGTTAGGAGTGGACTACTACTTTGTTATTTTTGAAAATGGTTATACTGTTGTTCAGTTGTACTGTTGTAAAAACAGATGGTAAATATATATGCAGGACCTGTCTCAGAATAGGAACTTGATAAATCACATATATATGGGGTCCACCCTTTAAGGTTAAATCTCTTTGTCTGTGAGCAAAAAGATCTATAGCTCCTGTTAGAGCAGTATCTGGATGATTTTTTTTTTTTTCTAATTTCTCACAAAAACACAATTCATGTTGTGGGTACTTATTGGAATTATCTTGTTTAATTGATACCCACAACATGTTTTCATGGCAAAATAAAAAAAAAAAAAATATGTCAGTACTTCTTGTCGGAGAAAGTTTGTAATCTGGAGCTGTAATTTTTAGTGTAGAAATGTTAGGTCATGACGCCAAACATTTAACCCTTGTCCTGCTGAATAAATTAAGATGCCGTGCCCATTTCAAATTTTCAGCTAGTCAGATTATTTGATCCAGATTGTTGATATAAATTCACATACTTAATGGCAAACAGTGCAGATCCAGATCAGTTGGCTTCTTGAGAAGCCAACTGATCTGGATCTACACAGTTTGCAAAGGCAGGCTATATCCAGGTTCAGCAGGACAAGTGTTAACGCCTAGCACTCTGGGTAAAATTTTGGGCAGATGACATTTTGAAATATTTTTCTTATCTTGCCCAGAAAATAGGCCTTGACATTTCATGCAAGTTGTCTCCACTGGAGACAGTTTGCATGAAATGCCAAATCCTGTTTACAGGGAAAAATGAGAAAAATGTCATCTGTTTATTGTTTGCTGAATTAGCCCAGAGAGTGGTAATGGATAAAATGTCTGAAGGGATAATAGTCCTAACACATGACACCCACTTTTATTCATTGATGAAAAAAAAAAGTGATATATTAGTCTGTAGGACATTAGGGTACTGTGGCACTATCGGGTGGCCATTGTTATCTTGGATAAAATCACTAATTCTAAGTTCTTGAATTCGTGTTGTTAAACTATTATAAAACCTCAAATTTATCATAAGTCTGGTGGACTGACATAAAGTGAGATTACAAGTTTAATGAATGAAGCATAAATGAGCATGTCATGCAAAAAGGTTTCTTCGGGACATATGAAGGCTCATCCGTGCAGTCTAATCAGAGCTTTCCCTGTCCTCTGACAGAATTATAAGATCCTGAAGAATATTTATCAGGGTGGTAAAGGCCCTACTCAGATTTTACTGATATGCAGGCTGATTCGACTGTCACTATTCACAGACCCATTAGACCCCTTTTTCATTGTATGTCTCAAATGTGATTTTTTTAGGAGTATTTTACTTAGTGAAAGGCTTATTCTAACAATTTTCATAACTCTAGATAAGGTACAAGATGTTGCAAGATTGATGTTTTTTTTTTCTTCTTTTATGGCCAGATTACATGATAAAAGTTGAAATTTGATTTTTGAACCCAAGCGTCATATTTAAATTAGCTTTTGTGACTGACATTATAGAGAGAAAAAAAAAAAGACCAGGTTTAATATATTTGCCCTTAACATGTGAAGTTGGGAAAATAAAATGAAAGAATAACTTTGTTAATGTGAATTTCGGAAAATAAAATAAAAGAATAACTTGTTTAAAAGAATTTTTGCTAGATGACTAATTGATGGAATTGTTCTATTTTTTCCCAGAAAATAGGCATTGACATATTTCATGCAAATTGTCTCATTACCGTATTTGACCTAATTACCGCACTGTGCGCTTAGGTTTTTCAAAAGTACTGGAAAAAACTTGTAGTAAAATATCCATCTAATAAGGGCACACTTTAAAGAAAGAACAGCAAGGCACTTTATGAGGAGTGTATTTAATGATGCTTATGCGATATTTTCTGGTTTTCACTATAAAAGCATCTGTTGTGGCTACTCATTTTTCGAGGCAATTCAAATGAGTACCCACAACATACATTTTCAATAAGAAGTAGATAAAAGTACACAGGCTGAAATCTAAAGAATACTGAATTGCTCAACTGTGCGCTTAAAGGAGCATGTGGGGTTATTAGATAGAATACGGTAGTCTTATTTTTCTCAGAAAAAAGGCTTTGACATTTTATGCAAATTGTCTCTTAGGAGTCAATATGCATGCCAAAGCCTAATTTCTAGAAAAAAATAAGAAAATATTTCAAAATACCTTCTCCTTTACCCAGCATGCATGTAAGTGTTAAGCAGTATAGTTTCTTGATAGATGTAATTGCTTTGAGCTATTTTTAATAAAGTTTTGGAAAATGTTGTTGTCATTAAAGTAAAGAAAATAAAATGTTAGATTCTTTGTGTTGAATTTAAAGGATATTACAATATTTCAGATTCATATCATAAAGATATCATAATTTTACGGCTGAAAGAACTGATGTTAAAACTGATCTTGAAACAGATATTATCACTAAAATTTTAGTCATTAAATAAGTACTGAATTTGTCTGGATTATGTTTTAAACTACAACATATTCCAGGCTTAATTTGCAGACAACAAATTACAAGTGATTTTTTGTCTCATTGTTTGGTTGGTTTTTGCAGAAAATAGGCCTTAAAATATCAGTTAGATAACACCCAATGGAGATAATTTGAATGAAATGTCTGGTCCTATTTTCACAAAACACGTCGTCTGCGGACATTTAAATTCAGTAAGTTGAGAAGATTAAAGGAGAATGAATAAGCAATAGAGTTTATTTGGTTGTTTCGATTGATTACAGAGAAATAATTCACTAGTGTTCTAAGGCTTGTGCGTAAAAAAAATAAGTGAGCTAAGCGAATGAGTTTTTTACAAGCAAACCTTAGAAGAACACAAGTGAATTATTTTTTCGTAACCGATCCTTTCCTACTAAAGTAATTCCAGTCAATGCATGAATTTCAGGAGGCGTGGTTTAGTTTGAAAATCATTCGCCGTCGTGTTTTCACTTTAATACAAAAATCATTCTGTGCTTGAAATACTGTCATGAAAGTAGAACTGGATTATCAAGAAAATCATACTTTTGTGCTCCAGGTCTTTCCTCAAAAACGCCAACTGGACGTGAAAATTGCAGTCTGATTTCCATGATTTTATCAAATTTTCCGCAAAAACGTCAACTGTTGTTACCAACAACGTCAGCAACATTGCCTAGCAATTATATATGACATCAAAACATTCAAAATGAAATAATTCACTGGGTAATCTCAGTAAATCACTGCTGAAAATGTAATAAAGTCTTTTTTTGAATTGTATATATTTTATTTTGAATTGTATATATTCTAGTGTTCAGAAATACTGTATTTACTTGTGTACCATATTTACTCTAAATATGGGGACAAGTATTTACTCGTGTACCATATTTATTCTAAATATTGGGACACCTTATCATTCTTGTCCTAAAATTTGAAAAAGTCTGTTTTACTACCTGTTGATGTGTCTAAAATAGTGCTGGATGAGTGGCAAAAAGTGTAGACCCTGATCAGATGCTTGCATTCTGCTGCATGTGATTGGGGTCTACTCTGTTTACTTCAGTCTGTCTGTCTCAATATATAATTATGGTACTGTGGGCTAATAAGGCCTAGGCCAACAGTGAATATCCAGATCAATGTGTGCCCAGCTAGTGATCAGGAGGTCATGGGTTCAATCACCGCTGGGTCCTGCAACATTTGCTTTCACAGAGATTGATCATGAAATATTTTCTGCAGACAATAACAGGTAGTAAAATGGATTTGTTCAAATTTTAGGACAAATATGGTAAGAATTTAATGTGTCCCAATATTTAGATAAAATATGTTATTAATAACTACCATTTTTCATAATTTAGGTAGATCTTTATAGCTGTCAATAAAATTTAAAATTGGGCAAAATGAAGACATAGTCATTTTAATGGCTTCATTGTGCATAAAATAAAAATTGTATATATTCAAATCACAGCTGCAAATTGATCAACATGATAAAATATTTGGCAAATGGTGCATGATTCAGTGACTTGTTTATAGCTCCAGATAAGGCACTTTTTTTTCCCACCCAAAAAGTATTGAATTTTTTCCTTATTTCTCCACAAAACATATTGTGGATACTCATTAGAAGCGCCTCGCAGAGGCACTTCTTATAAGGACCCATAACATATGTTTACATGGAGAGATAAGAAAAAATTTGTTTGGATACCTCTCTTATCTGAAGCAGTGATTGCTGGTAATATGCATTTGATCTGCACAATGGTTAAGTAGGAAATGGGTCTTTTAGCTGTTAAGATGAAATCAGAAAACTCTCTCTAGATTTTTTTTTTTTTTTTTTTTTCTTTTCAAGAAATTTGGGATTGTCATTTTATGAGACTTGTTACTATATTTACTGCATGCAGCATCTGGTCAGGGTCTACACTGTTTGACACTGATCCAGCAGTTTGTAGTCATAAATAAAAAGTACAAAAATGTACTTATTCAGATTCAAATTTGATTTTTAAAAAAAGTAAGGTGAGGAGTAAAAATGCCCTAATACTTAGGATCTATAAAATATTCTAAATTGTACTAAAAGAATTTATTCTTATGTCTTCCTTCCAGAACCACCCGATGCTCCACGTAACCTCAGAGAGGTACGTGTCACTGACAAAATCATCCAGCTCTCCTGGTTTCCACCAGGAAACACAGGTGGCCGATCAGACATCACATACCGGGTTGAGGTGGAGTGCCCAGACTGTCTAAATGCGGTGGAGTGTCCTGAATGTCCAGATGGGATCATGGTTAGCCCCAAATACAGTGGCTTCAATACAACCAGGTAGGTGTGTCTTTACTATTCCACTTAGACTGGCTCCAGTCTCCACTGACTAAATATTTTTCTCGTAATCCTTTTTGATAATCCACTAAACTAAAACAAAAAAACAAGAACAAAAATATCATGACTATAAAAGCTGGTCACTAGTGACCAGCCTTTATAGTCGTGATATTATTTTGGTTTTCTTTTAGTGGATTTTTAAGCAGGATTATAAGGAAAAAAAATATTTAGCCACTAGAGACTGGAGCCAGTCTATATTCCACAGAGCCAGATAAGAAAAAAGTAGTTTACTGATAACTCAGAATTTAGGGTATCATATATACTGTAAATATTGGACACCTTAACTCCTTAATTACCATACTTGTCCTATAATTTGTAAAAGTCTGTTCCACTACCTGTTGATGTGTTTAGAATATCGCTGGACGAGTGGCAAACAGTGTAGGCCCTGATCAGACTACCACATTCTGTGTTGTCTGATCTGGATCTACACTATTAGCTCATGCCTGTCTGTCCTAATACTTGGAGTTATTACAGTAAATCATAATTGTGCCCTTCTGAAAGCATAGCTCCAGATGAGGCACTTTTTTCTTCAACCTAAAAGTACTCAACCAAGGTGCTTCTGTTGAATACCGACAATATTTGTTTTTAGGGAGAAATAAGAGAAAAAACATCAATAATTTTTGATTGAAAAATTGGCTTATCTGGTGCTATTCTTAGGATAAATATGGTTTGAAGAGTTTGGAATTCGCATAAATTACCTTCAAGCAATCTTACATTCATCCTTTTCATGCTAAATAAAAATATCTGCAAATGGCAATCCCAGAAAGCAGGTTTTAATGTTTCACATGATTTCCCAGAAAGTAGGGTTTGACACAAAATGTTCGGAGAAAATTTGTATGACCTGTCAGTCTTCTAGGAAAAATAGGAAGCGTGCAGGTGGCCGAGTGGTTAGTACTCCTGACTTAGGATCACAAAGATCAGCTAGAGACGAAATTCATCTCATGACTATACAGTGCTTCATTGCACAGAATCTTTTATTATCATCATTCCATCATCTTGATATGACTTAAATAATGTTTAAAGGGGCGTAAAACACCAAATCTTCCTCCTTATCATCATCCAGAAAAAATAAGAAAAATGTCACTTTTTTATGTCATCTGTTAATGAGGACTGGACACACAGGGTAGATTTAACAAGGGAGATGACTTTTGTAATGTCCTGTTTGCTTTCCTGCACACCAAGCCTCTCCTGTAAAGGGGTCAACTCTAAAAGGAAAGAATTTGTTCCCATTGACCCATTTTGAGAATGGAAGCAGAAAGAGATTTTAACAGAGTAGCATCCCCAGAAAGAGTATGCCTTCCACTCGATTTATCTCCAGTGCATACAGAATTTAGGGGACTGGATACATAAGGGGACTGGATGCACTTTCAGGGGAGGGAACTCTCAAAATATTTTGCTTTCATTCTGAAAAGGGTCTACTCTAAATGGAAAGAATTTGCTCTCAAGGGGAGCAAATTCTTTCCGTTAAGAGTAGGTCCTTTTTGAGAATGTGCTTGGTATGCAAAAGTGCAAACAGGAAGTCACAAAAGTTGTCTCCCTTGTAAAAAATGGCAGATATTCTACCAAGTATATCTAGATCTCTTAATTCTGTAAGTTAATCTACAAATACCTCCTTTTCCTCATTCCAGTGCCGAATTGTCCAACTTAACCCCAAACACCAAGTACAAAATATATGTGTATGCCGAGAATGGTGTGTCAAAGATCAGCGGAAAAGAATTCAGGGCAGAAATTGAAGTAACTACGGATCCATCAGTTCCTCAGATCACAAAGTTGAGACCAATCGACATTGGCAAAACTTCTATCACTATTACCTGGGAGTTGTTAGATGACAGTAAAGTATCGGTAATTAAGTATGAAGTATTGCACTACATCAAAGTTCAGGTCGGTACGGCGGCAGTTAACTACACAAGAACCACTAACATTACATTCAGACAGCTTCAGCTGAAAACAGAATATGTATTTCAGGTATGTTCATTGATGAATTTATCTATGCTTAGCACTCTGGGTAAAATTTTCAACAGATGATATATTGAAATATTTTTCTTATTGTTTCCTAGAAGACAAGTTGTCTGAAAAAAAAAGAAAAAAAAAAAAAAATATTTGAATATGTCGTTGGCTGATTTCCATACCTAGCATGCTAAGCGTTAAGCTTTAGTACACTGAATTTTAATACTAGCAGATGATACTTTAACCCCAGTCCTGCTGAACCCAGATATACAGATATACCATGCCTTTGCAAACAGATTCAGATCAGTTGACTTCTGAAGAAGCCAACTGATCTGGATCTGCACTGTTTGCCATTAAGTATGTGAATTTATATCAACAATCTGGATCAAGTAATCTGATTGGCTGAAAATTAGAAATAGGTGTGGCTTCTTAATTTATTCAGCATGACAAGGGTTAAGATAGTTTTTCCTTATTTTTTTGTATGAAAGTAGTGTGTGGAATTTCATTCAGATCATCTAGAGACAATTTGCATAAACTATTTTAAGAAAAATAAAAAAAAATCCTTTTTGGTCTGTCAAATTTGTCTCTAGCAGACATGGAACTAACCTACTTTTGGTGCTGTACTTGTTCACTATGAGCCCTGCCATGAAAAAATGTTCGTTATAATGCACCTGGCGTTCTTATATCGATCGCCCTCTCAGTCGGATTAGTCATTGCTAAGCAGTCGATGTCATTTTTTGCCCGGTAGACAAACACTCTGATCAGATTGTAGCAGTGCAGGCTGATCTCGGTCTTCCACAGATGTCACGTCATAAGGTATATTTTCTTATTTTATGGCTCATATATTTTGCAGACTTGTTTGCAACCTGTCCTTGTTCATTGTGCGGCACCCAGATGTTGTCGGCGCATGCATTACTTTTTCAGTTCATCACAAACCTAGTTGGATTAATACTCTCATTTTTTTTTTCAGCATTTGATTTTTACAAATCATAAAATGTTGAAATATATAAGCGTGTGAAAAAAATGACTGAGTCATAACCCCAGAAATACATAGAAATAGTTATAATATACAGTTTGAAGTTCCGCAACTTTCTTCTTTCAAGGGAATAAATTATCAGGCTTGCGATTTATTATTTCATCGAATTCTCATTAATCGTTGTTGTGGGTGATCATGCGAAAAAATTGAATTTCATATCGGCACGGCTTGTGAACTCGAGCTTCCTCAGAGGCCTTTGAAGTTCTTTCTTGGAATTTAAGCGGAAGAAATTGGCAGTATAGGCGTTATTGACTGCTATACAAATGTAGATAGGTCCTGTGATGTGGATAATATGTTCTAAGCGTCGAATGAAGTAATCCTGAAATGTGTATTTAACTGTGCTGTTACATTGGGGATTTGCTAAGGGCATTTAAATAATGCCTTCATCTCATTTTACACATGACTACATTTATGATTATGAGAAGCATTTTAGCATAGGAGAAATTTAATAACTACAGATTGGATCTGGAGTCTGTCGTATAATATGATTGGTTGATGAAAAATACAGTTAAATGGTTTTCAAGAGGTTGACAATGAAATTAATGCATGCTTTGAAAATTAATGTATTTGTTGCGGGATACTAGATTTGAAGACTTACCAATGAAATATTCTTTTTATCACCTAATATGCCAGTGATAAGGTTTGTTGCATTTACCATTTTTAGCCTAAATATTTGGGCATCTAAACTTTTTATCATACTTACCCTAAAATTTGTCAGGTACTTTTTACATATAATACCAGTTGATTTGTCTAAAATCATCATCATCATTATTAGATTTGTGATTAACTTGCAGGTACAGGGGCAACATCCACATCAGTGGGCCCCCTTCAAAGTAGCTAAAAACTGGTAGATAAGTGGCAAACAGTGAAGTGCATTCTGTGGGTTCTGATCTGGCACTACACTCTATGCTGAAGTCTGTCTGTCTGTCTGTCTGTTAATAGAATAACATGCCTATTCAGACAGAAATGACTGAGAAAAACAGTGTGGATTCAGATCAGACATTATACTGCCATTTGGCCAGTATTGTTTATACAGATCTCTAAGTAGTCAATTTGGTTCAAGGGTGAGGATGAGTACAGTCCTAGTCCTACTAGTATGTACTATGAGTACAATCCTAGTCCTACTGAATTCGGATATGTCTGTCATTTGCAAACAATGTAGATCCAGGTCAGTTTGCTTCTTCAGAAGCCAACTGATCTGGATCTGCACTGTTTGCCATTAAGTATGTGAATCTGCAATCTGGATCAAGTAATCTGATTGGCTGAAAATTAGAAGTGGGCGTGGCATATTAATTTATTCAGCATGGCAGGTGTTAAGAAGGTATGAGGACTGAATATTTAGGATAATTACTATATAAGAAAATAAAATAAAGAACAGTCCAGTGGTTTACCAGGGCTCAGTTGTTCAAAGCACCATTAGCTTAACGAGCTTGTTAGCCGTCAAAATTCTAAATGTTCTAGTAAGTACAATATCTAATTCACATGTATTTTTACTGAAAAAATGTGAGTAGCTTTTGCAAATGCAAAAGCTACTCACATTTTTTTCAGTAAAAATATTAACATATAATCCATATTTAATAACCAAAGTTTAACTATACCTTAACTAACGACATCTTTAGTTTTGAACAACTGGGCCCAGATAAACAAAAATGAAGTGTTCAGATGATTTTTTTTTTTTTTTCATAAAAATATATAATGGCTTCTCCAAATATACTTCTGATCTTTTCCTTATTTCTACAGGAAATCATATGTTGTGGCTGCACATTGGAAAATTCCATTGAGTAACCATAATATATATTTAAAATAAAGAAAATACTTGTCTCCTTACCTTGTTTATCAATGGTTATGCATGATTTGATATCTAAATATATGCATATGTTAAGTTATAGGAAAAATACTATAAAATTTATGTCAAAATATAAATATAAAATAAATGAATAATAAAGTAAAAAATAAAAAAGGAAGGAAAAAAAAAACAACAAACTATTATTTTGTTGGAAAAAAGAAACAACAACAAAAAACATGCACACCCATTTGGATTTGTGTTTTTAATGTTTAACTGACCAAAAGATGAATTCCTCAAGGATATTGAATGTTGAAATTCCTCACTTGTTAAAGTGATTTGCCAATTTAAACTGAAAAAATCAAATATCTTTTTTTTTTCTTCAGAAAAGAGGGCTTAATAATTCCATTTATGTTGTCTCCAGACACGCTTGAATAAAACTACTCATATGAAATATATCAAGCTGTATTTTGGGGGGGAAAAAAAAAGACACAACAAAAAGAAAAATATCAAAACATTTTGGACAAAAAAGAAAAACTAACAGAAAAAAAATCACAAAAAAAACAAAAAACATCAAAACATTTAAAAAAAAAAAAAAAAAAAAATACATCAAAATATTTTGGACAGTACTTTGTCATACAAAGCTCAACAACATGACGAATCACATAGAAATAGAATTTGTTACTGTTTGGAACCCTCCATTGCTCCTGTCCTTCACTCTTAAAGTGTCATTCAAAATTGTAGCAGACAGCATTCTCGGATATTTTTTTATATAATTAAACAAAAGTAATGCTTGACATTTCATGTAAAACCTCTGCCTATCAGAAGATTCACATAAGATACAATAAAAAAAACAAACAAAAAAACTACTTTGCTAAAGTAATTAATACAATAAAAAACAAAAAAACTACTTTGCTAAAGTAATTAAAAAAATCTGGGCCCAGTTGTTCAAAACTAACAATGTCATTAGTTACCATATCAGTAAAACTTTGATCATTAAATATGGCATATGCTAATATTTTTGCTGAGAAAATGTGAGTAGCTTTTGCATTTGCAAAAGCAACTCACATTTTTTCAGCAAAAATAACTGTGAATCAAAATATTGTACTTATAGAACAGTTAACATTTTGACCTTAACGAGCTCATTAAGCTAACGATACTTTTAACAACTGAGCCCAGAATGTTCTTTGTTTTTGTGAACCGTCTTAAAGGGACTGGTTAAATTTCATATTTCACCCAGGACATTTTTCTTCTTTAATGTTAAAGTGTTTTATTATCTGAAACAGCTAGTTATTACCCTTCTGTTGTATTGATGGGAAGTTGCCTATCTTATCATCTTTCTTTTGATTGGCTGACAGTCCCCATAGGAACCATAACTCTAAATTTCTTGTCACGCCATCTGGTGAGAGTTTTTGCTGAGTGAAAGAAGCACCAACACAAGTTAATTTTGTGCTAATTTAACCAAATTAAGTTACTTTAGAATCAGAATAGATTTATTGTCTTTATGTTTGGTGTTGTGAGATTAAAGTAATTGTTCCAATCATTTAATGCAAAGCATGCTTGGAAAAAATTCAGCAGATGACAGTTTGAAATATTTCTCTTATTTTTACCAAAAACAGGTTTTGAAATTTCATGCAAATTGTTTCCACTGGACAGGTTATAACATTTCCTGCAAATTGTTTCCACTGGAGACAATTTGCATGAAATGTTAAAGCCTATTTTCTGGGAAAAATTAAGAAAAATGTTTCGATATGTCTTCTGCTGAACATTTTACCCAGCATGCTGAGCACTAGATGATCCCCTTTAGCAATCTCTGGTCAAATTCGGAGGATGACAAACTGATTTTTTTCTCAGAAACAGGATATAAGAAGAAAGAAAGTTTAATGTTGTCTGCTGAAATTTTACCTAGCATACTGGGCCGAGTTGTTCAAAGCATTGTTAGCATAACAAGTTTGTTAGTAGTCAAAATGTTAACTGTTCTAGTAAGTACAATATCTAATTCAGTTATTTTTGCTGAAAAATGTGAATGCAAAAGCTATTCAAATTTTTTCAGCAAAAAAATAAGTGTACCATATATGCCATATTTAATGATCAAAGTTTTAACAATACGTTAACTAATAACACAGTTAGTTTTGAACAGCTGGGCCCCGAGCATTAAGACACTGTGTTATGGTAAAGTGAAGATAGCTGTAAAGTGACCATGAATTCTGGTGAATCGGCAGATAACAAATATAACTTTAAATGAATTTTTTTTTCTCAGAAAATTAAACGAAAAATGAAAATAAAATAAATTTTCATCTTCATATATTTTGTCCACCTTAAACACTGGTGAGATTTTGCAGTTCAACTTAATAATTGCTGCTTTTCAGCCTATCAAATCATCTGAAAATTTAGTTAGACATAATCATTTTTTACCTGTGCAGAACTTCCTTCTCAGGTGGAAAAAAAAATCTAATAAAATTAGCCTTTAAAATTGTTTGCACACTGAAAAATTAGTCCATGTGGTGCATTCTGTAATATTAATCCAAGAAACATCCCATTTTCAATTCAAAATGCATTTTTATTGGTTTGGGTGTTTTTGGAAAAATAAATGATATATGGGTCGCTCTGGATTTTTTTTTTTTTTTTTTTGTGGAAAACTAAATTGGGAGCTTGGCTGATTGCACAATCATTTATGAAGTTAGGCTAGCGTTTGATACAATTTTGTTAGATATTGTGATGAATTATTGCCTAGTTCCAGGTACAGGGAGAAATCAAAAGATAATGCTTGTTATTTTTGCATCAAAACACATCTTGTGGGTACTCATTGGAATTGCCTCATTGAGGCAATTCCAATGAGTACCCATAAGATATGTTTTGATGCAAGAATAACAAAAATTATCTGAAATTATCAAGTTGGTTATCATCTGATCTGGAGCAATGTTATTGACAAGCGGCAATGTATTGCCTCTGGTTTCTGCGTTATCTCATAAATGTCGTAAATTGTTGTTTTCTATGGTCTGACGTTAGCCTGTTTTGTCGGAAAAATTGAGTTAGGAATTTAAAATGTAAGGCCTTCATTAACTTCATCGATATTTCACTGTCATGCGACAGAATGTTGGAGTTCCCTACAATCTAATTATAAACAATTTATTATTGTCCCTGTATTCAATTTTCCCAAATTCCATAGTATTGTTGCTTTATAAGAAATTATGGCAGCTATGTTACATCTAATGCTTGGCCTGAATGGCGGCAATTTTCATCACTCAACAACAAGTCCATGTTTCCCCATGTAAGATAAATTAATTTACTGCGACAATCACGTCCTCTGTTCTACAACTTTTGGTAATGAAATTGCTTGCCTAAATTATTCATCAAATGAGGCAATATAGTCGGAACTTGGTTGCATTAGATCTCTAGATAAAAGAGTTTTTCAGAAATATTTTTTGTCTTTTTTTTTTTTGTGCAAAACATATTGAGGATATTCATTGAAAATATCCCATTGAGGCTGTTCTAATGAGTACCCACGCCATTGTTTGCAAAAAAATCTTGAAAATTATCGTCAGGTATTGCAAAAACTTTTGCCTTACCTAGCACCATTGCGGTAATTTTTTTCCCTAGAAATGAGTGCAAGCTCAACACGGAAGAAAATTAATAAAACATGAAGCTAAGTATGTTTGGACAGGAGAGGAAAAACGTAATGGAATGTTTAATCCAGTTACGCAATAAAATGGTCTAGGTAGTAAATGTTGGCCAAATTAAGACGTTTATTTAGGAGAAATAGGGATAAAATCCAATTGCTTGGTCGGGGTAAGATTCAAGTACTGTATAAATTTTACACTCTGCATGCTAAATTACAATATTAGCAGACAGAATTCTAGATACATGTATTATTTTTATTTTTCCTACAAAAAAGTTGGGTTTGCTATTGCGTGATGTTTCCTTAAAATTTTGACAGTTCTTGTAAATTGTCTTCTGAGGCAGAGACAGTATAATGAACTGTCAGGCCTTCTTTCGGAGATAAAAAAGAAAGAAAAATTTCAGCACTGAATTTAAAGGCTTGAAAGGTTAAGCTATTATGCTATCCTCAACCATAAGGTTATAAAAGGCCATCCTATCGTATTTACCCTAAGTATTAGGATACTTTATCTACTTACCATACTTGTCATAAAATTTGAAGTAGTCCATTCTACTAGCCGGCCCCGGTGGCTCAGTTGGATGCGCCGTCCGACTGGAGACCAGGAGGTCGCGGGTTCAACCCCCGCCAAGGTCGGCAACATTCTTTCGTGGAGATTAATCGTGAAATATTTTCTACGGTCATTCTCTCCCTTCCGCTGATTCAAGAAGGGCAGTTGTCAGTTTCTGGCGAAAGAATGTGCACAATACAGGTTAACCGCTTAGAGGACTAAGCCTGCCCAGTAAACGTGTGGTTAGGTAAACTGACTGCGCTCGACATGACCCCATTGGGTTGACTGGGCCGTAAAACCTCAACACAAACAAAAGTCCATTCTACTACCTCTTAATGTGTCTGAAATATTGCTGTATGTATGGCAAACAGTGTAGACCCTGGTCAGCTGGTCAGACACTGTGTTGTACGGCGTCTAATCTGGATCTACAGTGTTTGCTCAGTTCTATCTGTCCCAATACTTAGGGTTATTACGGTATATTGAAGTGCCTTTTTTTTTTTTTTTTTTTTTTGAAAACAAAAAAAACAAAAACAAAAAAAAAAAACAGAATGGAAAGATCTTGCCTGGAGCTACTGAGGGCACTAGATAAATCGTTATTTTGGAGATCCATGTTCCTTCTTTCTCCACAATAATGTATGTTGAATTTATTACAGGTAAAAGGTCAAACCTCGAAGGGCTGGGGAGAGTACAGTGATCCAATTTTTGTCACCACGGGTTCTTCTCCTTATGGTGAGTATTATAATTACCATATTCAATCTATTGCTGCTTATTCCCCTTTAAGCGCACAGTTAAGCAATATCTGAGCCTTCAGATTACAGCCCATGTTCATTTATATACTTTTTAAAGCTAAAACTTGTAGTCGAGCATTTCAGATGAGTAGCCACAATAATTGTGCGTTTTAAAAAAAAAAAATTAAAGCAATGACACATAGCAACAGATAAGGCGCTTTTTTCATCTGAAAAATGCTGATATCTTTCTTATTTCTCAACGAAAATATATGTTGTGGTACTATGTTTTCGTCAAGAAATAAGAAAAATATTATGTGGATACCCCCTCTTATCTGTAGCTATGCTGACAGCACTGGTGGGTCGACTGTCTCTGAGTGTAAGCTGGGAAAATGGCCCTGGACTGGGACTTATATGTGACTGTTTCATTTAACCCAAAACTGTCTGTAATTTAAGCATATGCTTTTCATAACAGTTCAGACCCTGATCAGATGCCGTTTTCTGCGGCATCTGATCTGGGTCTGCACTATTTGCCAATGTCCTAGTCCCTCTTTACACTGCACTCTAACGTCACAGCAACAAGAATAGTGCATCTATAAATAACAGTTACCTGGATTTTGTACAAATGCGCGGTTTGTTTTCATTGGTCTATGGTAATCACATGAACAACTACTTTCAGGCAACTTTGGCATTTGTATATTATGTCCCCACCCCCATCCCCCACCCCCCTCATCTACTAGCTCTTCTGTCTATTTTCTCCTTTTCTCTGAGAGATGACACAAAATGACCCATAAGGGTTGATGTGTTGTTAAACATGAAATCAAATGTTCTGAGTACTTCTTAGATGCTCTTTTAATGACTACCTCAACATACATTTTTTGTTGACAAGTGCAAAAACAACATCAATATTTTTGGACAGAAAACCGCCCCTTATCTAGAACTATTTTGGAATGAGAAACAGAAGACTATTGCTTGTATTAATACAGAAAGTTTGTCCTGTCAGCTGCAGTTGGATGACAGTTAATTAATTTTGTATTAGTGTTAAATTCAATAAACAAGATTGGTGATATTTAATATGATGTTATGAAGTTTAATCCTATTACAAAAATGTCTTCATTTGATGATACCCCAGGTTCACACCTGTTGAATACTGAAGTCTAGGGTTTAGAGGTATGTCAGCAAAAGAATTAACCCTAGTCCTGCTGAACCTGGATATGTCCTGCCTTTGCAAACAGTGTAGATCCAGATCAGTTGGCCAGCTGATCTGAATCTGCACTGTTTGCCATAAAAAATGTGAATTTATATCAGTAATCTGGATCAAGTCATCTGATTGGCTGAAAATTAGAAGTGGGTGTGGCATCTTAATTTATTCAGCTGGAGAAGGGTTGATGTTTAGCACACTGGGTTAAACTTTCAGCGGAAGACATTTTGAAATATTTTCTTATTTTTTCCAGAAAACAGGTTTTAACATTTCAAGCAAATTGTCTCCATTGGATTCAGTTGCATGAAATGTCAAATCCTGTTTTTTTCTGGGGAAAATAAAAAAAAAGAACATTATTAATTTGTTGTCTGCTGAATTAGACCAGAGAGTGTTGAAGGTTTAACCCTTGTCCTGCTGAATAAAAAGATGCCACATCCACTTCTAACTGACAGCCAATCAGATTGCTTAATCCAGATTATTGCTATAAATTCACATATTTAATGGCAAACAGTGCAGATCCAGATCAGTTCAGAAGCCAGCTGATCTGGATCTATACTGTTTGCAAAGGCAGGGTATATCTGGGTTCAGCAGGACAAGGGTTAAAAAAAAATGCTGTCTACCTGCTTGTTCTATATTTTGGGTGGTAGGATCATGTAAGAACCTGCTGTGCCAGCTCTGAATAAGGAGTTTTTAACCCTTAAAGCACCAATCACAGCCAAAGCAGACGACAATTTTAATTCTTTTTTTATTTTCAGAAGAAAACAAGTCTTGACATTTCATGTGAATCGTCTGCCAAGCAGACGATTCACATAAAATATCAAGACTTGTTTTCTCTGAAAAATAAAAAATAAAAATTTTAGAATGTCGTCTGCTACAAATTTTGCTTGGCGCTTTAAGGGTTAAAAGAAGTTTTTCTTATTTGTTGCGGTGCTTCTGATGAGTACCCACAACATGTGTTTTCATGGAGAAGTAAGAAAAATAATGATTTTTTTTGTTGTTGTTAAAAATTATGCCTTATCAGGAGCCATAGGTCTAGATAAGTGTGGGTATCAGGTAAATATTTTACTTATTTCTCCATGAAAACATATGTTGTGGTACTCATTAGAAGTGCCTCATCGAGGTGCTTCTAATGAGTACCCACAACGTATTTTTTTGTGGAGAATTAAGAAAAATATCAATACTTTTGGATTGAAAAAAGCATCTTATCAAGAGCTATGACCTGGAGCTATACTTATATTTTATTTTTCGTTTATAGATAAGAAAGATGAGCTTGCTCCTGTTCCATCTGTAGGAATTATCGTTGGTGCTATAGTAGCGGTGATCCTCTGTATGGCAATAGCTGCCATTATGATCATCATCCTCTTCAAACGGTAAGTACATAGATACACCATATGTATGCCCCCATACTTCAAAGAAGTTGGAGGGGTTTTTTGCTTTTGGGTTATTCATCCTATTGTTTGTCATACTTTATTATGTTTTCAGCAAGATATCTTGAAAAGCTTTGAAATTTGGCATGCTGATTGGGAAGGAGGAGTAGTTTACCTGATTAACTTTTGAACAAATTCTAAAATTTTGCCAGAAACGGGACAAGTCAGGTGACCTTTGTAATGGAGAATTTGTATTGTAAATTGCCACCAATTCAGTAAACATAAACATGAAACTTGACTTGCATAAATTGGATTCTACAGATGCTCCTTGAAGTTTCTGAGTAAGAAAGAAGTTGTTTATGGGAAGAAAAGATATTTTAATTTATGTTATAACTAAATCAGATTACAAAAGATATTACTGAGAAATCAGTTTGGGTAGACAAAATGTGGCCTCATTTTTAACTGCATTTTCTATTTGGCTGATGTTTTAGGTAGGATATCACAGATTTTAACAGGAAAATCAAATATCTTTTAAGATTTTATATATTTTTGACTGGATAATTAACACATAATCTGTGGCTGAACATGGTTTTCCACCGTGTTTCATTGGTAAAAAAAAAAAAATATCAGCAGCTGGTTGAAACACACACATGCACGCATGCACACACACACTCGCGCGTGCAAGAGATGTTAATGACTGAATATTGGGACACATCCCAAAAGAAGATAGTTCTAAAAATTTTAAAATTATTTTAATTTGACTGTAGGTTTATGTGTCACAAAATTACTGACTGAGAGGTTAACAGTGTAGGCCCTGATTAAACATGTGAATTGGGTTGACTCTGTTTGCTCATGGTTTCATATCCCAATAGTTAGAGAGATAAGACTTATTATTGCATAAAAAGCAGTGCCACATGTTATTAACAGCCATGCATTAACTGGCGAAAAGCCATGTATTAACAAGGCAATTCACGCGCTGTTAATGTATGGCTACACAACTTTCAATATGCCTGTCCGGAGCCACAGAATTGCTGCCGTCACGAGATATGTTCTGCCCGGCCCTAGAACGAGCATAGTCCTAGGAAATTATGTTCGCGAGACATCGGTGAAAAGGCGAAACAAAATAGTGCAATAAATAACGCGAAATGTAGCAAATGTTTTCACTTTTTATGCAACAATAGCGATCAAACATGCTTTTTCAATATATTAACATTCGCCAGGTCCCTTGGGAGGTGTTGAAAACCGCGGCCTTCAGCCTCGGTTTTCAACACCTCCCACGGGACCTGGTGAATGTTAATGCATGAAAAACTATGTTTGATCTCTATATTGTTTAAACCTGAATATTTGGACACATTAAATTCTAACAGTGATGATGGTTTGTAAATGTTTTTATTTCCACGACTGTATAGAACTTGTCACAGTTCAGGACTATTATTGGTTGTTTTATTTTTTCAGGAATCGTAGACATGAAGGCAAGAATCCAGACATAGATGGGCCATATCAACACGGTAAGTACCGCCACACTGAGTGGACACAAACATAATAATCATCTTTGTTGTCAGCTGTACACATGTACTATATAACATAACTTTGGATAAGAGTGGTCACTAGTGTGAAAGATATTTTTCTTAATTCTCCACAAAAACATGTCTTGTGAGTATTATAGATCTATATTTTTCTTATTCTTCCATGAAAAGCATATGTTGTGGGTACTTATAAAATTAGAGTGGGTGGTCAGGTGGTGGTAAGGGCCTGCTGTACTTGCAGCAGGTGGGGAAGGGGGTATGTTATTTTTTCTTCTGATTCTGCACTGTCATTCGCTGTTTTCCTCATCCTTCTCAATTTCTCTTTTTCCTCTCCTCTACTAGTTCTTCTGTCCCTTTTCTCCCTTTCTCTGGGAGACGACACAAAATAACCCACCAGGGTTGACATGTCGTTAAACAACAACTTGTAATTAGAAGTGCCTCAGTGAGTCACTTCTAATTTGTACCAACAACATGTTTTCATAGAGAAATAAGAAAAAATATGAATACACTTTGACTTAAAAATATAAAGGAATAAGAAAAATGTTGATAGTCCTTTGGAAAAAAAAAAGGATCTATATCTGGAGTCATGATGAAAGATTATCATAGTCACAGATTTTTTGTAATTTCATGGATGGAAGCAAATTGGAATTTTGACCTTCTACTTGAATCATAAAATATAAATTGGGTTTGGAAAAAAGGTGGCCTCCAGGGAGAACTAGCCTCAGTGAAAATGAATTCAATAATTGGGTCATGTCATGTGAAAAGGGATTATATGAACTTTGACCTGGTTCTCCCATTCTTGCTGGCTCCTTTATTGCATATTTATGGGGTATACAAGATACAAGAACATTTATTTGAAAATTATTTCATGTCAGTTTTCACATACGCAAGAAAAGGCACAAATGAAAATGTAAATCTTAGCTCAATACAAGCCATCCCACTGGCCAGCTAGAGTAGGAACGGAATATGAGAGGGGGGAAGGGGCAGCAAGCAGTCCTTGCACTAACAATATTTCTCAAGGAAACTTGCATCGAAAAAATGAAAGCCAACTAGACAACATGGAGGAAGCAGTGCGGACATACACCTGATGGGGAAGTGATCCTACCTGCTGTGTAGTCCAGTAATTAGTATTTGTATTGTGTTCTTTTTTAATATTGGGACAATTTAGCTCCTTACCATGCTTATCCTAAAATTTGAATGTCCTGGGACCAGTTGTTCAAAACTTAACAAAGTTGTTAGCTAAAGTAACGTTAAAATTTCTATGTTGAAATATGGCAACTACATTGATATTATATGCTGAAAAAAATGTGAGTAGCTTTTGCAATGCATTGCAAAAGCTACTCACATTTTTGCAGCAAAAATGTCAATGTCTTTGAAAATAACTTAGCTACAATAATTAACGAGTTTGTCATTAATGAGCTTGCTAAGCTAATGATGCTTTGAACAACTGGGCCCAGGTTTCTACCTGTTGATGTGTCTAAAAGGTGATGGATAAAAGTCATGAATGTCATCTACTACAATTTTGAATGTAAGAGTTAACTATTTGGTATTTCATTTGAATTGTCCTAGAAGGTAATTCAGATGAAATATACCGTAATAACTCTAATTACTGGGACAAATAGGTCTTTGCAAACAGTGTAGACCCAGATCAGATGCCACAGGATGTGGCTTCTGATCAGGGTCTACACTGTTTGTCATACATACAGCAATATTTTTAACACATCAACAGATAGTAGAATGGACTATTTCAAATTTTAGGACAGGTATGGTAAGTAGATGAGGTGTCCCAATACTTAGGGTAAATGCAGTATGCCTTCAACATGGGAAATGGACATACTTTCAGGGGAGGCAACTCTGTCAAAATAGTTATTGCTTCCTTTCTACAAAGGGTCTACTCTAAAAGGTAAGAATTTGCTCCCTTTGGGAGCAAATTCTTTTCTTTTAGAGTAGACCCCTTTCCAGAGTAGACCCCTTTTCAGAAGAGGCTTAGTGTGCAGGAAAGCAAACAGATAGTCATTAAAGTTGTCTCCCTTTTGAAAGACTGTACGAAAATCTACCAAGTGTATCGAGTCCCCTTTATCGAGGAAAAACTGCTTGTACATGTATTTGTACCATTCGCTACTTATAGACCCAATTGTTTGGTGCTTGGTTCGTTGATTTTGACAGTATTTTTGTGTTTTTTACTTGCATAGAGTTGTGTAGTTTATTTTGGATATTCAAATTCTTTAAATATGAGACTAGGGGAGGTTGGGGTGGGTAGGGGAATAAATACACCATATGTGAACAGCAGGGACCAGGACAGGCCTGCACAGACCAGTCTGCATGTCCATTCATTTTCAGTGTTGACCCAGACGACTTGTTAAGGAGGAGTATTTGGTGATAATTCTAAGATAATTTTCTTATCTCTCTTCCAGTCAGTACCCACGACATGTTTTTATGGAGAATGGGAGAAAGTTATCCCAGAATTATCACTAAATACTTCTTAACAAGTCCTCTGGAGTTTTATGTCTTCATAGCTCCAGATAATGTGGGCCGTGCCAAGCAAAAATATGTCATCGGGCATATGTGAACAGCAAAGACCCAGATCAGCCTGCACATCCGCGCAGTCTGATCAGGGCCTTCGCTGTCCGCAAACAGAATCATTGGATATTAAAGAATGTATGAATACTCAATAGGGAACAAAAACTCAGATGAGACTGCACATGCACAGGATGAATCTGAAACTGCATTTTGCACCTGCGCGAAGACACATTTTTGCTTGATGCGGCGCATGTAATAATTCTATTGATAATTTAGAACATTTTTTTTTTATTTTTGCACCAAATGCACTTCAAAGAGGCAAGTGCAAAGAATACCCACAAGGTATGCTTAGGTGCAAAAATATAACAATCATGTTACAAATAACCACGCTTATCTGGAGCCATGTAATATCTTAGCATCCTTATAAGGCTGTGCACTGATAACTCAAGGCTATTCCATTTATTTGTCCTGCTTATGTTTTTGTTTCCATGGGAGCTAATCTATTCATATGCATCATTCTCGCTTGTAGTTCTACATTGTCCCCCACTTGAGCCTCATATAAACGGAAGCAGTAAGTTCTATGTGTAGTTATCATAAAATTTTGGGTAAGGAACCAGGATTGGGTACAAGAGGACATGAAGCAAACAGCTGGCATAGCTACAGATAAGGTGTTTTGTTTTTTTTTTTCAACTGAAAAGTACATGTATTGGTATTTTTCTGATTTCTCCACAAAAAAAAAAAAAAAATATGTTGTGGACTTTCATTAGAAGGGTCTCGAGACTTATGA
Organism: Anodontia alba; assembly: GCA_964016985.1. Taxonomy (NCBI): domain Eukaryota; kingdom Metazoa; phylum Mollusca; class Bivalvia; order Lucinida; family Lucinidae; genus Anodontia; species Anodontia alba. The sequence continues at coordinate 57,856,779 of OZ024836.1, read as the reverse complement.
TGAGTACCATAACATGTTTTAGTGAAGAAATAAGAAAAATATTTACCTGATACCCTCTCTTACCTGAGGCTATGAGCCGGGCTCTGAACAAAGGTATATTCTGAAGATATTTTTCAATTTCTTTTTGCACAAAAACATATTTTAGATACTCATTAGAATTGCCTCACCTTGTATTACCACATTTTAGTGGCTAAGACCATTGCTAGTTGTGAAATATTTTAATAAGTTCTTGATAAAAAAAAAAAAATAAATAAAATTAATCTAGGATAAATATATTTTGCAATATATTAACATAGCTCTTGATAAGGTGTTTTTTGTTGTTGTTTTTTCTGTTTTTCTTTTTTTTTTTTTTTTCAACCAAAAAGTATTGATTTGTTTCTTATTTCTGCTGGAAAACATATGTTGTGAGTACCCTTTAAAAGCACCTCAGTGAGGAACATCTGATGCAGTGTGCATTTTCTTGGAGAAGTAAGAAAAATATTTATATTGATGCTTATCTTTTCTAGAGCTATGATTGACATTATCTCAGTGAGAGGTTTCTAATACTACACCATGGTATACATTTTCATGGTTGAGGCAATACTTTTGAGATGCCATTTTTTATGGGAAAAATTACTCTTTTTTTTTTTTATGAAAAAAATTAATAAAAGGAGACTTGTTCAGGTTCTCTAATTATATAGATAAGTAACGAAAACTATATTTAGACAGTCAAGGTGGTCTTTACCATAGTTGCCTAAATATTCAGACTAACATGCCCAAGCAAACATTGTAGGCCCAGATCAAACTGCTCCTTAAGGAGCAGTTTGATCAGGGTCTGCAATGTTTGCTGTTCATTCAAAGTTTTAAGACATATCACATGGAGGTGATCAGATGGACTGGTTATGATTTTTAGGATAAATACAGTGAGAAGTTAGACTCTCATAGGTCTAGATAAGAGTGGGTATCAGGTAAATATCGCAGAGGCACTTCTAATGAGTACCCACAACATATGTTTTTGTGGAGAAATAAGAAAAATATCAATATTTTTTGGTTGAAAAAAGCGTCTTTTCTAAAGCTGTGAGTTAGTGTCTGGATATTGAGTGTATTTAATGGTAATTTTGTTGTTGGCTCGTGTCCTCAGGTACATTTTACTGGTTCCCGGCCCCCTTGGCTGTATATTTTTTGTCTAGACAATATTATATCAGAGATTGGAAGATGAAAATATCGCAGCAAAATAACAACTTCATACCTCCTAGTTCTTGTTATATAAGAAATGTAATCATCGACAAGTCACTCATTGGGCTATTATTTGTTGTCCGGTCTGACGCGAGGCGTTATATTATTAGCCCTTTCAGACTGCATTCAATTTTATACCCATAAAACCATGACGTCCGTAATTGGGATACGTCAGGCAAAAAGAGGGCTTTCGGTGTTTTTGAACATGAAAGGCTTAAATCAATGTAAAAACATCAGGGCCCAGTTGTTCAAAGCTAACGATGTCGTTAGTTAACGATTCGTTAAAATTTACATCGAGTGCTACGCAAATATGCTGAAATTTTTTGCTGAAAAAAATGTGAGTAGCTTTTGCAGTGCAAAAGCTACTCACATTTTTTCAGCAAAAAATATCAGAATATTGTATACTGAATCCGCTAAAACAGTTAATGAAATGACCCTTAACAAGCTCATTAAGCTAACAATGCTTTGAACAACTGGGCCCTTGGTGGTTGAGTGGTTAGTGCTCCTGACTTTGGATTATGAGGTCCTGGTTTTGAATCCCGCCAGAGATGGAATTCAGTTATGACTTTATGGTGCTTCATTGCACAGAGCCTGTCATTATCATTATTCCATATGACTTAAATAATGTTGAAATGGAGATAAAACACCAAACCATAGTCATTAAATCAGTTTGCACAGTTTCAGGACATGGGCATTTGCCTATGAAAACATGGGCATTTGCCTATGAAAACATTGAATGTTGAAACCAACAAATGCTATGATCAGGCGTCAGCGATAAAGGCAGGTAGCGACATAGATCTAGATACAAGGAGTAACCAGAGAAATAGTTTCTTATTTGCTCATGACAAAAAAAAAAAAGAGAAAAAAAGCACAAAAAAACAAAACAAAATAGCCATGTGGCTGAGGGGTTAGTGTTCCTGACTTCTGATCATGAGGTCCCGGGTTCGAATACCGCTAGAGGTGGAATTCAGCATTATTACCCATTCATTGTCTCAATATGACTCAAATAATGTTGAACATGATGTAAAATACCCAATCGTCATCTTCATGAAAACATGTTTTGGGTTCCCATTGGAATTGCCTCACTTTGGGCACCCAAAACATATGTTTTCATAAAGAAATAAGGATAGGAATAAATATTTGGTAAAGTAAAACGTCTGATCCAGAGCCTGTATCTTAGCCTTCAATATATGTACGATATATGATACTAGGGCCTCTTTCACCTGATCGGGCTGATATTATTACATAAGGGCAAAAATGTTGATGGCTGAGGTTTCTGAATGGTACTTATGTTGCAATATAGGAATATAAACTTTCCAATTATTATCGTCTGGTTGTATCTTCATTTTGCTTAATCAGTATAGTCTCAGAATTAAATTTGAGAGTCGGTTTGATGTATGAATGCACCAATTCCTGCAAAAAAAATAATAATAATAATAAAAAAAATAATAAATAAATAGATAAATAAATAAAAAAACTTCATTTCTAATTTTTTCACTGAAAATAATCATCTTGTTTAATAGTATAATTTGGTAAAATACAACTGTATTCACCCTAAGTATTTGGGCAAACAGTGCAGAATGCGGCGTCTAATCTGTCAGCATCATTTGCCATTCATTCAGCAATTTTTCAGATGCATCGGCAGGTAGTGAAATTGACTTATTCAAAGTTTAGGACTAGTATGGTAAGGCTTTAAAGTATCTGAATGCTTACGGTAAATACTGTATGCAAATTCAAAAGGTAAAGCATTGCGTTTTATTTAAAGTGACATGGAAAACAGAATAAACTCAGAATTGAGAGCAGAAAAGCTTCTTTTCTAAAATCACGCCACATTCTCCCATCACTCTACATGTTAATTAACATCTTTTAGCCAGTGATAGATTACTTTAAAATTTTGTTGCTTCAAATGAGTCACTTGTTTCGACCAACACATATGGATATTATTTTTTCACAGAAACATAATTTTATTTTGTTATGGATATTCATTGGAATTGCCTTGGCAGTTTTGAAGTATCCACAGCATTTGTTAAAATCTTGGACCAAGTTATTCAAAGCATCATTAGCTTAACGAGCTCGTTAGTGGTCAAAATGTTAACTGTTCTAGTAAGTACAATATCTAATTCACAGATATTTTTTACTGAAAAAATGGGAGTAGCTTTTGCAATTTTTTTCAGCAAAAATAATAGCGTATATGGTATATGCATATATGCTGTATTTATTGAGCAAAGTTTTAACCATAAGTTAACTAACGACATCGTTAGTTTTGAACAACTGGACCCAGGAGTTACAAGAAAAATATTTGCGGCCTGGGTAGAATCTTTATTTGGAGCTATTAATCTTGGTCAGTAATCAGAGTTTTAAGAAGCTACCACTGAGTTGCCAAGGTTGACACAAATGATCCTCATGGATTGATGAGTCATTAAACATGAAGTCATCATCATCAGTTGCCAAGAATACTTGTATTGCCAACAATTCATCTTGATCATCAACAGAAGATAATAATAGTCTGTATTTCATTTTGCTTGGGTGTGTGTGGGTGGGGGTGGAGGGGGGTGGGGGATAGAATATAGTCTAGGGGACTTGGGGCATAATAGTAGAAGGCAGAAAAAAATCTAGGATCTTGTTGTAAGTGTTTTCATGCTGACATTATCAGATCAAGAGATAACCCCCAAAATCATGAATTCAGATGAAAAAGAAAAACAGATATAGCTTAAATATATCATTTTGATTTCTGTAATGACAATATAAATTTGAATTACATGAATTAGTATTATATCATGAAAACTTTTTCTTATTACACTTCAACCTCTTTATAACACAGTTCATTATAACACGGTTTTGGATATAACACAGTTCAATGATGGATCCCAGAAATGTATAGATTATATTGAATAATGGTCATTTTTCAATATAATCTATACATTTTTGTTTGGATATAGCATGCTATGGACCCCAACAATAGTGTTTTAAAGAGATTGTGGTGTATGTTTATATTTTACAAAACTGAATTATAAATGTAATTACAACCTTGTTTTTAATACTAAAGTGTAGAGCAAAATTGTAGCAAATTACATTCTACTAAAATTATTATTATTATTATTAATTTTTTTTATTTTTATTATTATTTTCAGAGAAAATAAGACTTGTTATTAAATATGCTGGGCAAACAATTCACATGTAATGTCAAGCCTTATTTTCTCTGAAAAATTAAGAAAAAAAAAACAAAAAAAAAAACATCAAAATGGCATCTGCCACTTTTGTAAATAGCTCTTCAAGTGTTAAGTTGTTGAAGTAAGCTTCATGCGTCGCTATTTCATGCTTCCAATTTCTGTATATTTTGTCTCTCCTGTACTTTTGAAAATGACTGCCAGGATATTCTTATCAATGTTCAACTAGGTCAATTTTTTTGAAAATAAATTGTTTTAGAAAAATCAATACAAAATCCTGTGACATGAATAAAACCTGATTTACATAAAATGTCAGTTGCCTGAAAACTTAATCTTAAGCAAATTTAAAAGATGACAAATTGATACTGATGTTTTTTCCCAGAAAAATAAAGCAAACAAAAACATTTAAAGAAAAAAAACACCAAAAGAAAAAAAAAAAACTGCAGCAGTTATTTTGAAATACAAGTATATATTTATGCACAAGTATTTTTCAGAGAAATTAATGTATGATATTTCATGTGTATTGTCTGCCTAGCTGATGATTCCATAATGTGTCAAGCTTCATTTTCTCTGAAAAATAACAAAAAAATAAATTTGAATAATTTTGGTCGATGTTTTAATGCCTAGCATGATGGGTAAAAATTTCAGAAGATGGCAATTTGAAATTTTTTCTTATTTTTCCAAGAAAATAAGCTTTGACACTTCATGCAAATTATCTCCTGAGGAGACAATTTGCATGAAATGTCAGAGCTTATTTTCTGGGAAAAATAAGGAAAAATATCATCAATTTGGTGTCTGCTGAATCTGCCCAGGTAAAGGTTAAGGGTTAATATTTTGATGTGGGTTCTCATTTCTAAACTCATTGAAATCATAAGAACATTATCATCGACCTGAGCAGTCATTTCCTTTGTTTTAGTAAATCTTCTTTCACCCCTGAGTTGCTGAAGTGGGCTTTTCCAAATTTGATTTGGACATATCAATTATTGCAATTGAGAATGTCATTTAAAAATCAAGAATGGAATGGCAAACAGTGTAGATCCAGATGAGATGGCTCATTATGAGCTGTCTCATCTGGATCTATACTGTTTGCAAAGGTTTATGTTTTGGTCTGCAGGGTTGAAAGAGTTAATCTCCTTTCAGTTTTGTTATTTTAGTTATTCTGCTTTTATGCATCTAACATTGCATTAGTTTATTTTCTATTAATATCATCAACACATATTCTGTGAGACTTTAAACATTGGGACATAAATCCTGGACAGTTAGTGTAGACCCAGATCATATGGTTTCTATGTCTGTGGCAGTGGTTCCATTGGTTCTGTGTCTGTGACAGTGGCTCCATTGGTGGATCATTTGCTTTGATTGGGGGAAGTTGCTGGTAAGATCCCCGGCCGAGTCGTAACGAAGACTTTAAAAATGGTACTACCAGTTCATCCACTTGGCGCTCAATATTGAGAAAGGATAGCTAGGAATCCGAACTAAGAATATTTTGAAGATAATTCAAGGATAATTCTGTCTAGTTCGTCATAAAAATATGTGTTATGGGTACTCATCAGAAGCGGCTCACCTTACCAAGTCACTTCTAATGAGTACCCACAACATATGTTTTTTGGAGAAATAAGAAAAAAATAATGTCCCAGAATTATCAGCAGATACTACTCCGTAACGAATCCTGGAACTGATCAGTCCAGTATCTGTATAAAGTGACCAAATGGAATGTGATGTCGCATGTCTATAGTATGATATTTCATTAAAGCAATCTCTACCATTTAAATTGAGCATTGAGCTCCCTATGGCATTGAGACACTATTGTGATAGAGCTGAAAGATTGTTGAAAGTGACGTTAAACCAAACACACCCACCCTCAGACTACTCTTAGCCTACTATGGAGCTGTCTGATCACGTTCTAGACTATTATCCACTCCTGTTCAGCTTTTATGATGAACACAGCAAGAAGTCTCAATATTTAGGGCAACAGTGTTTGGTTAAGTTTTAGCTTATTAATAGTCAAACTATTGTTGTTTTTTTTCCAGAAAATAGGGCTTTCTTGAGTTAATGTATAATCGTTCTTTCTTGCTTCAGTCATAATTCCTCTTTTTCTGCATAAAACGCTTTGGTATACTGTTTTTCCTTTTAGTTTATTGCAGTAGACTACTAGTTATTTCTTCCATTTTAATCATCAAATGCCTTAAAAGTTCTTACCATATTTACCCAAACTATTCAGACACTTAACCCTTGTCCAGCTGAACCAGAATATGCCCTGCTTTTGCAAACAGTGTAGATCCAGATCAGTTGGCTTCTGAAGAAGCCAACTGATCTGGATCTGCACTATTTGTCATTTGGTATTTGAATTTGTTTCAATAACCTGGATCAAGTAACCTGATTGGCTGGAAATTAGAAGTGGGCGTGGCATCTTAATTTATTCAGCACAACAAGGGTTAACTCCTTACTGTACTTGTCCTACTATCTGAATCAGCTTTTTATCAGTAAACTTGTCGGTATGTCTGAATTCTGCTGGATGAGTGACAAACCGTTATGGTCCTGAGTAAATGCCTTGGTCTACTGCATCTGATCTGGGTCTGCATTGTTTGCTCAGGTTTGTCTGTCCGAATACTTAGGGTAGATGTTAATGGACTGTAAGGGGAGTAGCTAGGCCTAGTTCCAAATAAAATATAATGTGCTGTTTTTCGGGAAGTTTAGCATAAATGTTCTAAAATTTCAAACACTTTATTCCATTCTTCTTATTCCTAAATTTTGCTTTTTAGACAATTATTTCTAAATATACTTAGTGGAATGGCAAACAGTATAGACCATGATCAGACTGCTCCTTAAGGAGTAGTCTGATCTGGCTCTGTGCTCTTTGCATATGCAATTTTATCACAAACTGGTGTACAGAATTTTAGGAGATTTACTGTAAGGGAGAAAAAAACATTCTTTTGTTATTTTCTAATTTTGCCTCTGATTTTGTTAAAGCTATTCATCAACATCATCATCCTTATTTTTTACATGGTAGACTAAATGGTTAATTTTAGAAGTGAGAAATATAATTCAAATTACAGTAAAAACTCTAAGTATTGGGACAGATAAGTCCGTGCAAACAGTGCAGACCCAGATCAGTCTCTGCAGAATGCTGCAACTGATCTGGGTATGCACTTTTTGCCATTCATCCAGCGATTTTAGACACATTAATATGTAGTAGAATGGACTCTTACAAATTTTAGGACAAGTATGGTAAGTAGTCAAGGTGTCCCAATATTTAGGGTAAATGCATCGGACAATCCTTAACCTTTATCATGCTGAATGAATTAGATGCCACACCCACTTCTACTTTTCGGCCAGTCAGATTGCTTGATCCGAATTGTTGCTATAAATTCACATACTAAGTGGCAAACAGTGCAGATCCAGATCAGTTGGCTTCTTCAGAAGCCAACTGATTAGGATCTACACTGCTTGCAAAGGCAGAATATATCCGGGTTCAGCATGACAAGGGTTAATAAAGGCCAGTCAGGGTTTCATCATTAACATTTTTTTTCTGTATGGTGGTCTAGTATGGGATAATTTTTCTGGCTCTGTTTGTTTCAAAGCTCTAGGTATCATAATTATATACCCTCTATATTCTGACATATCAGCTTCTCAGTATACTTGTCTGTCAAGTATCCTGACTTAAATGATCCTCATGGGTTAATGGGTTGTTAAACTTGCTTGTTACACTGCTTGCTCAGATCTGTTCGAATACTTAAAATACAGTAAGGTGCTTTGTTTGTCCATAGCTCTTAGATGGATCCCCCCACTGCCCCCCCCCCCCCCCCCCCCCCAAAAAAAAAAAAAAAAAAAAAAATTATTTGTCTTATTTCTCTGCCTGAGGTGCTTGGTAATGTGGACCAAATCATAGTTTTCATAGAGAAATAAGAAAAATATTTATCTGGATAATTCATTGAGCTAGAGCTATGGAAATTTGAACTGCAGGTCCTGTTTTATTTGTAACATTTTAATGATTTACATTACTCTTTCATTGGACTAACATTATTAATTTTTTAATTATTTTTGTTGTGTTTCAGATTTACTTTAATTAGTTAAATTGAGTTTATCATGATTTAATTGAGTTAATTGCATCTAACCTTTGGCACTCTCTGTGCAAATTTAGCAGTCATCAAACTCACCTAATTTCACCCAGATTACTAAGTCTACTGTACAGAAAATTAGCAGATGACAGAATGAGTTTTTTCTTGAAATAGGAAAATGGGAATTGACAAGTCAGTCTGATTATCTAAGGGAGCCAGTTTTCAGATGTAGAATTTTATCTGCTGATATTTAAATTCATGGGGTCAAAGGTTATAGTTTTGCCATTAGCGGAATATATTTTTAGCAGAGGAATATACTTTTTAGCATATTTACCCCAAAACCCGGACAACTTAACTCTGTACCATACTTATCCTATAGAATTTGAACAAGTTCTTCTACTACTCGTTAATGTGTCAAAAATAGATGTAAGAATGGCAAACAGTGTAGACCCTGATCAGATGCCTGAGTGTGCGGCATCTGATCTGGGTCTACGCTGTTTGCTTATGCCTGTCTGTCCCAGTACTTACGATAAATATGGTATTTCTGAAGAGATCTCTGCTTTGGTAACTCACTGTGACAGAGATGATCTATTGATAGAACTTGATTTTGTCTGTAGGCTGTAATCATCTCAGAGAGATAAAGCCTGTTTTCACAGAGAATCAGAGGTCTAGGTAAGGCACTTTTTTTTTTTTTTTTCAAACAAAAAGTGTTGATATTTTTCTGTTTTCTTGACAAAAACATATATTGTGGTCTTAATCATTATAAGCACATCACTGAGGTTCTTCTAATGGGTACCCACAACATATTTTCGGGGAGGCACTTCTAATGTGTCCCCGCAACATGCTGTCTGATGGGTACCCACAACATGTTTTCTAATGGCTACCTATAACATGTTTTTGTGGAGATATGCAAAAAATATCAATAGATTTCACTTGTAGGATGAAAAAGGTGTCTTATCTGGAGCTTATAATTAGCTATGTTATCAAGAATTATCAGGATTGTTTTTTTCTCTGTTTTTCAGTGACAGTACCACTATTCCAGCCAACAGGATCTGTCAAGTCCTATGTAGACCCTCACACATACGAAGATCCAAACCAGGCAGTTCGAGAATTTACGAGAGAGATTGATGCCTCACATATCACAATAGAGTCAGTTATAGGTGGAGGTGAGGCAGTTTAACCTTTACCACTCTGTGGGCATTTTCAGTGGATGGCAAATTGATGATATGTTTCTTATTTTTCCCAGAAAACAGGGTTTGACATTTCATGCAAATTGTCTCCTAAGGAGACAATTTGCATGAAATGTCAAATCCTGTTTTCTGGGAAAAATAAGAAAAATATTTCAAAATGTCGTCTGCTGAAAATTTTACCCAGAGTGCTAAGCGTTAAGTATTTTATGTCTGGTAACATGACCTTAACAGTATTCTGGGCCGTAAAACTCCAACTCAAACTCAAAAGCGTTTTATGAACATTCAAATTTTAGTCAGTGTCCTTAAAATTTGTACACCAATGTTTCTGATAAAATGACATATGCAAACAGTGTAGACCCAGTCTGATCAGGGTCAATTTTTGTCATTCATTAGGTATTTTGTGTAACAAATGAGTGAAAACAAAATTCAAGAACAAAAAGTCTGGTTTAAAGTGTTTGAAACTAAAGGACATTTTTACCATACAAGTTCTCACTATAACTTGTTGTAGTCAGGAGACCCGTAAAAGGGCAGAACACGGTGTCTGATCAGGGTCTCCACCATTTGCAAATAGTTCAGCCATTTTTCTCTAGGAATATGTAAATTTCATAGCCAGAAGTACCTAAAATTGACATTGGACTCCTCCAATATATAGTATGGGAGAGTCTGTTCAGTATACAATGGGATAATAAGACCAAAAAATATCATGTCCATACAGAGTACCATATTTACTATAAATATTTGGACACCTTCTCCTTACCATACTTGTCCTAAAATTTGAACATTAAAAATCTAAAAGGTTGCCTTTGGAAACCGAATACACAAAAGCATGAAAATTGGAGACTCCGTTTTATTAAGTCTTCATATGCAGCAATGTAGTTTGTAAGGCTGTATACGCCCCCTAGCACTGGCATAACCCATTGAAGACTGGAGACCACTAAACAGATAATTCGCAAACAGTGCAGACCCAGGTCATACGCCGCAGAATGCGGCATCTGATCAGGGTCTCCACTGTTTACAAATACAGTTGACTCTCGTTATCTCGACCTCGCTTATCTCGAATAACCGCTTATCTCGAAGTGAAAATCTGGTCCCTGCCTATACATGAAAACCTAACAGCAGATGGAAAATATTGTAGAAAAGAGGAGAAAATGCTCCTAAGGAGCAATTTCTCCTCTTTTCCACAATATTTTCAATATATCTCTCTTCAAAAGTCCAATTACCTATCAGTTTGTTAAATGTGGTTAATCAAATTATTTTTTCCTCAATTCTGCAAACCTGATGTGTCGAACTACGGATATCTCGAAGTATTTCAGAGAGTCCCTTGGAATTCGAGATAACGAGAGTCGACTGTAGTTCAACTATTTTTCTTTAGAAATATCTATATCAAATAGCCTGACGTACCTAAAATTGAAAATGGACATCCAGTAGAGTGTGGTAGTGTTTATTTAGTCTTTAATGGGCTAAGCAGTAATGGAAGTCCATTTACTTCTTGTTGACATGTCTAGAAGCTGCTGGATGAGTGGCAAACAGTGTAGACCCTGATCAGATGCTGCAGTCTTCAGTGCCTGATCTGGGTCTTCCGTACAGTTTTCCCAGACCTGTCTTTCCCAATACTATGAGTAAAAACAGTACATGTCCTTATAATTTTACTATTTAATATCAAAATTTCAGGTGAATTTGGAGATGTATGCAGAGGAAAACTACGAATACCTGGTCGACCAGAAATGTCAGTAGCGATAAAGACTTTAAAGCCTGGAGCCACGGATAAAAATCGCCTAGATTTTCTTACTGAAGCTAGCATCATGGGCCAGTTTGATGATCCAAATGTGATTTTCCTGGAAGGTGTAATGACAAAAAGTAAGACATAGATTTCTAAAACTCTAGCTATAGTAAAGCCTAAAATTATTTAACCTGTCAGAGTGATTCAAGTGGATTATTTTGTTCCTACTTCTGTCCATAGGACTTGTTAAAGAGGAATAATTTTTCTTATTTCTCCATGAAAAACATAATTATGCTGTGGGTACTCGTTTTTGTCACACAGTGTTTGTTTGTTTGTGTTGAGATTTTACGGCCCAGTCAACCTGTTGGGATCATGTCATGCGCGGTCAGTTTTCCTAACCACCCGTTTACTGGGCAGGCTTAGTCCTCAAAGCGGTTGACCAGTCCTTGTAGTGGGTAAGGGTAGAGGGGGAATGTTTTTATTTCTTCTGTTTCTTCACTTTCATTCCTGTTCCTCTTTCTTCCCTGTCCCTCTCTTTCATCTCCTCTACTCTCTCTTCTATCTCTTTTCTCCCTTTCTCTGGGAGACGACACAAAATGACCCTCAAGGGTTGACGTGTCGTTAAACCCCAACACAATCAAAACCAGTATTGTGCACATTATTTCGCCAGAAACTGACAACTGCCCTTCTTGAATCGGGGGGCATCCAACTAAGCCACCGAGGCTGGCATCACACGGTGTTAAAGTTCTATATACAAATTTCTCTGTGATAAAGGTCTGTATACAAGTTTTTCAAATGCTTATATCTCGGCAGTCACCTGTCAAAAAGCATTTTATATTTGTAACGTAGCATGATGGGTGCCTGGGAGAGTATTTCCATAGATACTGACCCCAGGTTTCATGCAACGGGGTAGGGCTAGGGGACAAAATCTAGGGCAGGTGAGCTAATGCTTGCCTGCGACCTCATATTTGAGATAAATGATTCAAAAAGTTTGATAAACTATTTGAGGTAAAATACCAGTAGTTCCTTTGAATAAAATTTTTTGTGAAACTACTACAGAGTTTTTAGGAAAAACAGAAAAAAAAGCATCTGTAGTAAAATTTTAAACAATGATTATCAAGTCTTGTGATAAAATATTCCCAATCCTGTCTTGGATAAAATTGCTAACAAAGCAATTTCAGAATAATTATGTCGGAATGAATTGAAATTTTATGCATTTTCCGTCTTTAAAGTGTTCTCCAAGCTGCATATTCAGACTGAATGATAAAAACTGATCAGACTAAACATTAATTTTGTCTGTTTTCGGTGCAGCCTTGACCTTTAACAGGGGACATTATAAAATCAACAGACTACATTTTAACCCATGTCTTGCTGAACCCGGATATACCCTGCCTTTGCAAACAGTGTAGATCCAGATCAGTTGGCTTCTGAAAAAGCCTACAGATCTGGATCTGCACTGTTTGTCATTAAATAGGTTAATTTGTATCAACAACCTGAATCAAGTAATCTGATTGGCTGAAAATTAAAAGTGGATGTGGCATCTTAATTTATTCAGCAGGACAAGGGTTAAGAATTTATTTTCTGAAATTTTCCTGATGATAGGTCTTGACATTTTATTCAAATTGTCTTTTCTGAAGACAATTTGATCGAAATTTGAAGGCTTTTTGCTGTAAAAAAAAATAAAATAAAAAGGAGAAAGAGAAAAGGTAACTAAAAAAAATGAGAGAGAGAGAAATGTCACACTTTTGTCATCTGCAAATTTTGGCAAAAGAACAGAACGTTATATGTCCCTTTTTGAGGCTTCAGTGCTAATGAGTACCCTCACTGAACATATGTTTTCATGCAGAAATAAGAAAAAATCAGTACTTATCGGATGAAAATAAAAGCACCTTATCTGGAGCTATGGTCAGAGAGAAATAAGTCAAAAGCTGCTTTTCTGGTGGTTTGATTATACACCCTTTAGCTGTCAAGAATAATGGAACACTTCTTCTCTGCGAATTCTAATTTCGTTAGTTTAACATGGCAGAGATTGAATTTTATTACTCTACCAACGTTGCTAAAAAGTAGTTCCATTGACTAGAGCAAATTTAATTAGAGTTAAAACAAAGAGTCGTCCTTCTAAGGATGGTAATAAACATGTTAATTTTGCCATAAATGTTGAACTTCCTTCTTGCAGGACTTTTAATGCCTAGCACTCTGGGTAAAATTTACAGCAGACAACATTTTGAAACATTTTTCTATTTTTTTCCAAGAAACGGGATTTGACATTTCATGCAAATTGTCACCTTAGACCACATATTGGAATATTTTTCATATTATTTTATATTTTTTGCTGGGGTAGAAAGTGATGGGTGTTGGGGACTTGGGATAATTAAGGGCCTGGCCAATTGGACTTTGAAAATAGATGGTCAGCGTGTATCAATTAGATAAGTCTACAGGGAAGATTGACCAGATTGGGAGAAAATCCCATAGATTCGGAGGCAACATCTTGACATAACTGAAATAATTTATGTTAACTGGAATGTGAAACCTCAACTCAGAAAAAAAAATACTTAATGCAAATTTTCTTCCTAGGCAACAGGGATAAAATGCCAACCCCTATTTCTAGGAAAATGAAAAATAAAAATTTCGAGGGTTGAGCGCAAGACTATAGTAACTCAGACATATTTTTGAAACCCTTGTTTAGGGGCAACTTGGACCCCTTTGTAAACAATGTTTACAGAAAGAAATGTTGTAATCTTCATAACGCCTTCATGGTGAGGAGATTAGGTTTGGGGAAAAACAACCATCTGACTTACGCCAGTCTTGCGCTCAACCCTCAAAATGTCATCAGTAATTTTGCCCAGAGAGTACATAGCATTAATACTTCCTTTTGTATATATTATAAAAAAGCATTGTTATTTACTTTGCAGGTCATCCAATTATGATAGTCACAGAATATATGGCCAATGGTTCTTTAGATACTTTTCTCAGGGTAAGATATATATATTTATCATACATTTACTAAAAAATATGTTTCATTTTATTTCATATGTGATACTAACATGGCTTTCAAGCACATATCACTTGTGGAGCGCAAAAAGGTGTGAGAATGGGTCAAGTGGGTGATGGGGCTTTTTTGCCTGGGCAAAAAACTCATATTACCAGGTCACTAGGTGAGTGATACGGCTTTCAGCGGTCTTGCCTTTGACTCCACATATGATATCAAATAGGCAAACTTGTCAGAAAGAAAACTGTATGATAAATAGATTATGATATGGCAATTTTCAAATCATACCCCATATCAGCCTTGACCCGTATCGGCCCTCGGGCTGATATGGGTGTCTCGGGTTGATATGTGATATGATATGAAAATTGCATAGAATAATCTCTATATATGTAGTGGCAAACCATAGCACCAGATAAGGCATGTTTTCTAGTACTGATACTTTTTTCTCCACTAAAACATGTTGTGGGTACTTAGTGAGGTGAGGTGCTTCTAACGAGTACCCATAACACACTTTTTTGTGGAGAAATGAGAAAAATATTATGTGGATACCACTTCTTATCTTGAGCTATGAGGCAAATTTATCTTAAAAGACGAGTATGGAATAAAGTGTTTGAAATTTTAGGATGTTTACCATAATTCGAAATCTTGTAGTCCAAAAAACACCTTATAACTGTAATCAAGTTGCAGGCCCATATAAAGAATGACAAAATTCTTTGGAAATGGCTCACTTTGACGTTAATGACTACTGATGATGGTTTACTGCGGGAGTATCGTGAAATGTGCATGTGCATGTGAAAATGTACAACTTGGCATGTGCAGCAGACAACTATCTCGTACAGCCCCAGAGCAGGTACTTTTTCCAACCAAAAACGATAGATATTTTTCTTATTTCTCTACGAACATATATGTTGTGGGTACTTATTAGAAACACCTCGCCGAGGCGCTTCTAATGAGTACCCACAACATATGTTTTTGTGGAGAAATAAGAAAAATATTTACCTGATACCCCATTTTATCTGGAGGTTTGGCTTCTACTTCTGTGCAGACTGGTCAAAGTCTTAATACTGACTACAATATCAGGTCTACAAGATACATAGTACTATGTGTGCGCTCGCAGGCTGGTCTGTCTTTGCCGCTCACCAGAGGTATGTTTTGCGTATAATTGCTCAAACATGAACATCCCATGAGGAAAGTCTAACTTAATTTTATCTGGTTAAATAGTAAATAAATACTTGTCCATGGTTTTGTAATAAATCATGAAACCAGAGATAAGATTTTATTTTGACAAATATTGATATTTATACAGACACTGGAACCTCTCATTGTAAGACGGTTTTCGATGAACAATCAAACCTGTATTATTAACCCATTGTAGTTGGGATACCAGTAAAATGGTAATTAGCAAACAGTGGAGACCCTGATCAGACGCCACATTCTGATCAAATAGTTTACTCATTTTTCTCTAGGAATATCTAAATGTCATAGCCTGACATACCTAAAATTGGACTCTTCCAATATATAGTGTGGGAGAGTCTGTTCAGTATAAAATAGGTTAAGGATGCACCTAAGGGGTAATCCAAATGCACTCAATTTGTTGTCTCTTGAATTAGTCAAGAAAGTGGTAAAGATTAGAAATATGAAATGGTATTTATTGTTCATTTTTTTCCAGAAAAATGACGGTCAGTTAACAGTAATACAGCTAGTCGGCATGATGAGAGGTATAGCCTCAGGGATGAGATATTTATCAGAGATGGGTTATGTACATAGGGTAAGTCCGTCTGTCTGTCAGGAAGTGTCCTAGTGGCTGAATTGTCAGCACTCACAAATTCAAATCACGAGGTCCCAGGTTGAATCCCACTGGAGGCAGAAGTTAGCTAATGACTGTACTGAGCTAATGACTGCTATAGCACAGAGCCTTTCATTATCACCTTCCCATTGCCTAGATATGACTTCAATAATGTTGAAAGGGACAAAAAACACACCAAATCATTATCATCTGGGCCCATTTGTTCAAAGCATCGTTAGCTTAACGAGCTCGTTAAGGGTCATTTCGTTAACTATTTTAACGGATTCAATATACAATATTCTGATATTTTTTGCTGAAAAAAATGTGAGTAGCTTTTGCACTGCAAAAGCTACTCACATTTTTTTCAGCAAAAAATTTTGGCATATTTGCGTATCACTCGATCTAAATTTTAACGAATCGTTAACTAACGACGTCGTTAGCTTTGAACAACTGGGCCCTGATTGTCTGTTATTAACATTGGTATAGCCTAAAGTGTGATTTAAGGCTAAATGTGAACCCTTCAGATGTGAACCCTTAAAGCATCAATCAAAACAGCAGGTGGCATTTTTATTTTTTTGTTTTACTGATAAAATAAGGTTTGACATTTCATGTGAATCTGCTGTGATGATTCACATGAAATGTTAAACATTGTTTTATCTGAAAAATAATAATAAAAGTATTTGAGAATGTTGTCCGCTACAATTTTGTATCGGGCTGTAAGGTGTACACCAACAAGGAACATGGTAGCTCCAGGTGATAAAAGAGCAACTTCACTCCTATTTTCCATAAAAATAGGGTGTGATATTCATGGGACATGGGAGACAGTTCTCATGAAATCTTGCACCCTACTTTTACAGAAAACTGTTTAATTGAATCTGTTGAAAATGAAGACGGTCTCATAACTGGAGATAAGATTTTGATCAGCCAAAAAGTATCCATATATTTTTAATTTGTGTATGGAAATATATGTCATGGTACTCATTAGAAGTGCCTCACCAAGACAGTTCTAATGGTTACCCTCAACATATATTTTCATGCAGAAAAAGAATGATTATTAACCCTTGTTGCGGGTTCGATCCCTAGCCGAGTCATACCAAAGACTTTAAAAATGGTACTAGCTGCTCTTTCACTTGGGGCTCAGCATTAAGAAAGCAGAGCTAGGAATCAGAACTGTCAGCTCAGTGTCAGTATGTGCCAAGCGTCTGGGGCATGATATTTCAGTGAGGCAGCTCTCTAAAAGTGAGCATTGAGCTCCCTGCCACATCCAGACACCATCGTGATATGACTGAAAGACTGTTGAAAGCGACGTAACACACGAATAAACAAACAGATAACTCTTGTCCTGCTGAACCCGGATATGCCCTACCTTTGCAAACAGGAAAGATCCAGATCTGTTGGCTTCATTCAGTATGTGAACTTATATCAACAGTCTGAGTAAAGTAATCTGATTGGCTGATAATTAGAAATCGGCATGGCATCTTCAGCATTTCAAGAGTTAATAAGATGAATATTCCTTGTATCTAGAGCTATGGACATAATAAAGAGAAACAATTGAGTCACAACATGAGAAAACCTACCTTCTGACGTGCTCACAATGAAGACTGTATCAGCCTGCGCATCCTGGCTGTCTGATCAGTCTTCATTGTCCTCATGAAGAAACTTCGCATCCATGACTATCCAAAATGCATCCAGTGAAGATTCAGATCAGACTGCACTAATGCGCAGGCTGATCTGAATCTTCGCTGGGTGCACATGTCGGAAGGTACATTCTCTGACGTTGCTGCTCATTTGAAGAATAATTTGATGTATGTCAGAGTTCAATGAGCATCGCTTTAGAGTACTGTCTTTCCATTTCATTGAACACAATAAATTGCTGAAATTTGCAAAAAAGCAATTATCGGTCAAGATCTTGCGTGTAAAATTGGCCGTTCGTCTGAAAAAACAAAGTGTCCATAAATCATATATGTCAAAATGGCTAAGAAATCCACATAAAGCTTTAAAATGACAAGTTCCAATAATTGACAATCCGTTTAAATGCCATTATAGGAAGCTGACAATTTGAGACCATCATCGTTATGACGTTAAGAGTATTATATCAATCTTGATGAATGGCCATTTCTACCCGAACACAAACAGATTTCTGAGCAAATCAGATTCCTTATGCTAAAACAACACCACAAAGCTTTTTGTCTAAATTGACAAAAATCATCCTTAAAGATTTCCGTCAGGATACTTTCTTACAAGGTTTGATCATTATTGATCACTTCCATATATCCTTGCCCATAAGTGGTACTTATCACAGACAAAAGACAACAAAACAAGCTTAGACTTGTGTATTTATCCTAAATATTTGACAGTCATGTCTGAGCAATTAGTGTAGACCCCACAGTTTCAGATAAGGTGCTTTTTTTACAGCCAAAAAGTACTTTTTTTTTCCACAAAAGTACATGTTGTGGGTACTCATTAAAAGCACCTTACCAAGGTGCTTCTAATGAGTACCCACACCATGCTTTATGGAAGAAACAGTGAATTTGACAATATTTAGGGGACATACAGTAGCCTTGAGCACTCTGCAGGGAAAAATAGCAGATAACAAGATTTTTTTCTTTTTCTAATGTGATATTTTTCTCATAATTTTCTGAGAAAAAAGGGCGTGACATCTTTGTGGAACTGTTTCAATAAAATATTGAGGCCCTGTGTAGTTTTCCAGAGGAGATAGTTTGAATGAAATGTCAAAAAGTTTTCTTGGTAATAAAAAGATGTTTAAATTCAGCATATTAATACTTAAAGCCCCAATCACATCTGCAGCAAACAAGTTTTAAATATTTATGCCCCCACCATGAAGTGGACGAGAGCATCATATGTGCGTGTGTCAGTCAGTCCATCACTTTATAGTATGCAGCTCCTCCTACAGTTTTCAAGATAATGGTTGAAACTTGCACCATTGTAAGGATGAGCATTGCTTAAAGGTCACAGAACTCTGATCGAATTATTATTGGTAGAGTTACATATACCTAGTAAATTTGTCTTATTCGTATAGTATAGTAGGGCTCGTGTCTCCACAACTTTTACACTTTTCAAGATAATGATTTGAAAATTTGCAGCAAAGTAATATATGCTGGGCATATGCATAAAGGTCACAAAATGCTGATCAAATTTTTATTGCTAGAGTTACATACCCTTGATTTATTTAGAAATATGACCTTATACACATGGCATAGTAGGGTTTGTGTCTCCACAACTTCTACAGTTTTCAAGATGATGATTTGAGACCTGCAGCATAGTTAGAGTATAGGCTGGGCATGTGCGTAAAGGTCACAGAATGCTGATCAAATTTTTATTACTAGAGTTTCATATCCTGGATTTACATAGAAATTTTGCCTTGTACACATGGCATGGTAATGTTGGTGTCTCTGCACTTCTACAGTTTTCAAGATAATGATTTGAAACTAGCAGCAAAATAAGAATATAGGCAGGACGTGCATAAAGATCACAGAACTCTGATTAAATTTTATTGCTAGAGTAACTTACCCTTGATTTACTCATAAATTTTGCCATGAAAAGCCAACTGGCACTAGCAGGGACATTCATCCCCTTTAGGGATCATCTATTTTTTTATTTTTTATTTTTTTCATCAAAACTAAGTCTTGAAATTTCATATGAATTGCCTGCAAATTTCATATGAATTGCCTGCCAAGCAGACAATTTGCATGAAATGTCAACACATATTTTCTATGAAAAATGAAAAAAAAAAATATTTAGAATGCCATCAGCTACAAATTTTGCTTCACACTTCAAAAGTTAAATATATCAAGTGAAATGTATGTAAGAGCTGTATATCTGATAAATTGCATGCATTATGGTTAACTCATTTATGATTGGAGAGACTCCCTCAACTTTTGTCAACAGAGTTTTGTTATTAAAGTAAAGTTGAAGTGCTTGGTGCTTCCCTGATTTCAGTCAAGAATTAACCTTTGTACAGAACTTAACCCTTGAAGTACCAGTCACAGTTGCAGCAGATAACATTTTTATTGATTTATTTTTTAGAGAAAATAAGGCTTGGCATTTCTTATGATTCATCTACAGAGACGATTCACATGAATACCAAGTCTTATTCTCTCTGCAAAAAATAGTAATTAAAAAACAAAAAGAAAGAAACAGAATGCCATCTATGGCAAATTTGTTTAGTTAAAAATCTATTCTGTTATTGCCTTCAGAAATTTTTGCTAAACTGAGTCTTCTAAGTGCAGAAATCCTCTTATCAAAATCATTATGTTCTTGTCAGTCACTGAGGATAGAGCACTTGTCAGATTATTGTTTCCTAGACTGGTTACAATTTTATTGTCACCTTTCCTTTTGCAGTGGATGCTTTTGTATAATTGTTAACCAGTCAAGAATGTTGTTAATGGTGACAGCCAGTTCAGCAGATAATTTATTTATAAGATCCTAAGCACTGGCATTAAAGTTGATGACAGTTTTGATTGGAGAAATTTCATTTCTCATGGAAGACAAAAATTAATTTTATAGAAGACATAGTTTTAGAATTCTTTCATTCTGACATGAAAAAATTCATTGGGTGTCTGGATTGTCCCTTTGTGTTGTCACTTGGGAGAGATAAAACAATTTTAAATAATTTTTTTTTTTTTATTTCTTCAAGAAAACATGCACAATGCAAGAAAAGGGCCCTTATGCCAAACGAAGATTCAGCGCCTAGTAAAGATTCAGCCTGCGCATTTATGTAGTCTAATATGAATCTTCACTGGGCACATTTTGTATAGCTAAGGGTGCAAAGTTTCTTTATGTGGACAATGTAGACTCTCATAGCAACAGATAAGGCGCTTTTTTGATCCAAAAAATGCTGATATCTTTCTTATTTCTCAATAAAAACATATGTTGTGGGTACTCATTAGAAGCGCCTCGGCAAGGCGCTTCTAATGAGTACCCACAACATATGTTTTCATCGAAAAATAAGAAAAATATTATGTGGATACTCCCTCTTATCTGTAGCAATGGACTCTGATCAAACGGTGCGGATGGGCAGTTTGATTTAAGTCTTCATTGGGTGCGCACATCTGAAGGTACATTTGTTCATGTTATGGCTCGTATGTTTTCATGGCGAAATTTAAAAGAAAAATAATCAGTACATTTTGAGGCCTCGGTGGCTCAGTTGGATGCGTTGCTGACTGGAGATCAGGAGGTCGCGGGTTCAACCCCCACCGAGGTAAGCAACATTCTTTCGTGGAGATTGATCATGAAATATTTTCTACGGTCATTCTCTCCCTTCCACTGATTCAAGAAGGGCAGTTGTCAGTTTCTAGCGAAAGAATGTGCACAATACTGGTTAACCGCTTAGAGGACTAAGCTTGCCCAGTAAACGTGTGGCTAGGTAAACTGACCGTGCGCAACATGACCCCATTGGCTTGACTGGGCCATAAAACCTCAACACAAACAAACAAATCAATACATTTTACTAGGAAAGCTATGAAATATTTAGTCTCTTAACACTACCACTTGTAACACTGTGCCCTTCTACAGCCCCCACCATAGCATTATAACCTTTTCAGCCCAATAGACCAAAACATATACTTATGCAAAAAGTGTGGATCCAGATGGGACAGCTCGTAACGTCGTCTTGTCAGGATCTACACTCTTTGCCATTTTGTTCTAGATTTTTGACTGATTACCTATTTACAACAAAGGACATTTCCAAAATTAAAGATGGAAGAGTCCATTGCAGAAACTCTGGGATGAAAGAGTTAATTTGAATTTTTCTTCTGTTTCAGGATTTAGCGGCTCGTAATATATTAGTAAATGAGACGTTAGTGTGTAAAGTTGCTGATTTTGGTCTTTCACGAGAAGTAGATATAGACACTACAGATGGTGCTTATACAACAAAGGTAATATACAGAGTATCTGCCAGGAATAGTCCATAGTTCCAGATATGGTGCTTTTTTTTTTTTTTCAGCCAAAAAGTTATGAAAGGAAATCATACGGGGGTGGTCGGGTGTGGTGAAGATGTCGTGTATCTTACGTCATCGGGGCATCCAACTGATACTTGCTTACAGTTGGGCAAGGCCTGCTATTCTTGTAGCAGGTAAGGGTAGAGGGGAATGTTTTTATTCCTTTTATTTCTTCCCTTTCATTCCTATTCCTCTTTCTTCCCTGTCCCTCTCATCTCCTTTACTATCTCTTCTATCTCTTTTCTCCCTTTCTCTGGGAGACGACACAATATGACCCCAAGAGTTGTCGTGTCGTTAAACCCCAACACAATCAAACCAGGAAAACATATGTTGTGGGTACTTATTAGAAGCGCCTCAACGAGGGAGTTCTAATGAGTACCTACAACATATGTTTTTGTGGAGAAATAAGAAACATATTATGTGGATATTATGGAGCTATGATGGTTTCCTTTCAATAACGGACACTTCCCTGTAACAGTCACTTTTACGAGTCCCTAAAATGTTGTTTAAGCCAGGCTCAGTGGAATGTGTGTCCAGCTGGTGATAGGAGGTCATGGGTTTGATCCTAGCCTGGTCCGGCAACATACTTTCGTGGAGATTGATCATGAAATATTTTCCAAGGTCATTCTCTCCCTTCTGCTGATTGAGGAAGGGCAGTTGTCAGTTGCTGGTGAAAGAATGTGAACCGCTTAGAGGACTAAGCTTGCTCAGGAAAAGGTGTGGTTAGGAAAACTGACTGGACTAGACATGACCCTAATGGGTTGACTGAGCCATAAAACCTCAGCACAAACAAACAAACAATGTTTAATTTTATATTTAACCTTTCTACAACAACCAGTTTTTGTGCCTTCCCAGGTGTGGCTGTTGTAGAGAAATTAGATTGCCAGGCTCCGTAGTGCAGGTAGAGCATCTGACTGCAGATCTTGGGGTGTCAAGTTCGAATCCAAGCTTAGCCACATAATTTTCGTGGGGATTGATCATGAAATCGTTTCCACAGTCATTATCCACCTTCCGCTGATTCAAGAAGGGCACTTCAGCATTGACTGGGCCACAAAACTTTACTCAAAAGGGAGGTTGTACTGCTTTAACCTTTAACCTCATTATGAGAATTTCTTCATGCAGAGAGTACCTCATAAGGAAATCCTGGGAAATGAAGGCTGTCTCACGTAGTATAAGTTTTTCCAAATTAGTTATCTTTTCTAAGCAGAATGAAAAACTGTTTTCTGTTAAAATTGAATATATACCTTTTATTATTACCAGTATATATTTGGCTCCTGTTTACTTTGCTTAAGGTGAATGGTTATACCTCCAAGGGAATTTTTAATTTACTCTCAGTTTCTTTTAAGAGGAATTGATAAATTGTTAAGGGAGGCAGCTGTCAAAAATGATTTACACCCCGTCTCCCTTTGAAAAGGGGGCCTGCTTGAAAAAGAAAGAATTTTCTCCAAAGAGTTTTTCCATTTAATGTAGACACCTTTTTAGAAGGGGTTTGATGTGAAGGAAACCAAACTGGAAGTCGCAAAAATTGTCTGCTTTTTAAAAGTTTATAAAATATATGTGTTCAGTCTCCTGAAGAGGAGCCCAAACTGACAAGGGAGCAGGGTTTTCCTTGTCCCTCAAAAACATGAGACTTGGCCCCTTTTTGACTCTGATGTCCCCTAAACCTTCATCTTAGAGACATTGATGTTCCTTAAAATTTGCAATATTTTCTGTAAAATTCAAGCAATCAACCCCTGAAAATACCCTATATTTCCCCTAAAATATGGGTCAAAAGAGACATATATCCCCTTAAATATATTTCTGAAGGAAAACTCTGCAAGAGAGGCAAATACTTCGATGTCAGGAATTACTTCTCTTTAAGGGAATCGATTTCTGCTTATTGACTGACAAAATCATTTATATAAGATTCTGATACATTTTCAGGGTGGAAAAATCCCAGTCAGATGGACAGCACCTGAAGCTATAGCATTCCGTAAATTTACGTCGGCCTCCGATGTCTGGAGCTACGGTGTAGTCATGTGGGAGGTGATATCATATGGCGAGCGGCCATATTGGAACTGGTCAAACCAGGATGTGATAAAAGCTGTCGAGAAAGGTTATCGACTTCCGCCTCCTATGGTATGTATTTGTGGTTGTGAATTAATCAGTTTGCTTGATAATCGGTCACTAACAGTTTAGATTTGATTGATCACATTTTCTGTGACTGGGCATTAAAACCTCAACATGGACAAACAAGGTAGTAAAATGGATTTGGTAAAATTCTAGGACCAACATGGTAAGATGTACCATGGAATAAGTACCGTTTGTTCAGAAGAGCATGTAAAGTCTGATAAACAAGTTTTAGAAAGTTTGAAAAAGGTTTTGAGTATTTTCCCTTGGAAATGGATCAGATATTAATTTGAATAAAATGTCTTTGAAGAGCCTATCACATCTGCAGTGGACAATTTTTTTTTTTTTTTTTTTCGTTTTTCAGAGAAAATAAGACTTCATTGCTTGTGGAGCATCTGCTCTAGCAGACCATTCACATGAAATGTCTAGTCTTATTTTCTCGGAAAAATAATAAAAAAATTAAAGTTGTCGACTACAATTTTACATTTACAAAACAGTGGTTGAGTGCAATTTTTGTTGATTATATGTACATGTATAAAGATTGTTGATGTTTCAGTCTTCTTTGGTTGTCAAGGTTACAATTGAGCTGCTCCATGAAGTAAACAACCTTAATATATACCATCAGCCTGGACCCAAATCACCTGTGTATCCATGCAGTCTGATTAGGCTCTACACTGGTTACTAAAATAATGTTTGGACCAAAGATTCTGTAGAGATTGGGTAGACCCTGATCAGACTGTTCTGATGCCTATGTCATAAGGTTGTTTTCTATTTGGAGAGGCTCACTTGCTACCAGGTTGAGTTTGTGGGGCTGGCATATATATGTTCTCTGTGCAAGTTATATGCTTTATCTTTGTTCCTTTTCTTCCAGGAGTGCCCAGAAGCAATATATCATCTAATGTTAGACAGTTGGCAAAAAGAACGAAACAGCCGACCAAAGTTTTTACAGATTGTAAAAACACTCGACAAGTTGATTCGAGCTCCTGAGTTGTTAAGAAAAATGGCCAAACCAAGGTATACTTCTTTGTTAATGTAGACATTGTAGACTGTGATATTGGAGTAAATTCATTCCATTAAGGGGAGTGGATACACTTCCAAGGGAGGCAACTGATTCAAAATTGTGTTGCCTCCCTTCTGAAAAGAGGTCTTCTAAAAGGAAATTCTTTCCTTTTAGAATAGACCCGTTTTCAGAAATGACTTGTTCTACAGGAATGCAAAGAAGTTGCAAAAAATTGTTGAAATATTAGGATTTCATCTTTCATAAGGAAAGCTACTTTAACTTATCAGAATTTTAGGCTCATCTCAGAAATTATTTTTTGCAATAGTTTTGAGAATTTGAAATTTCAAATTAGTTATGGTGTGAAATTTAAAACGAATGTGCAAATTAAACTTACCTATCGGTCATTTTTTCAAGATGAATTAGTTTGCTTTATATATGTTGTCCTTTTTTTGACCTTATATAGGTATTTTGTCTGTTTGTATTTAAATTGCCAAGTAGTCTGTCTCCAGACTCCATCTTTTCTATCATTTTCCCTTTTATTTTCAAAGGTATACAATCTGATACAGCTTATAATGATTTGATAAGTTATGTCCCTTAGTGGAAAAGATAGTTCTGTAGTAGAACAGTGAAATGGGATTAAAGAAAACAAATACAGGAAGTGATAACGAATAACAAAAAAAAAAAAAAAACAATTGCAGAAGTGACTAGAGCCAGTCTAACTGCCAAGATGATCTTTTTATCCATATGTCATATATATATATTTAAATCTTGATAAGGCACTTTTTACGGTAGACAAATACGAATGTTTTTCTTCTCCACAAAAACATTATCAGTTATTTGGATTCTCAACAGGTGACATGGATCATATTCCCTCCTGAGAATTATAACATACTTCTCAGTCAGGAAATATGAGCCCATGTCCCCTGTCAAGAAGAATCCAAATAATGAATTTGTTAAATTGTAACTCTATTATAGAGAGTTTTCGTAAGTTACTTGTCACAGTGTTACCAGTCACTGATAAAGAAATCTCCTCAGCATATTTTTTTTTTTTTTTTCAGAAATAAGGGGGAAAAAAAACATTAAAATTTCTAGATACTCCTTGTGTAGGGTGACAACCTGCTGAGTTTAAATATTAAAAGAATCCCAGATCAAAATACAGTTGACATTTTGTACAAAGTGTCTTCTTGTATCAAATGTCAAGCTGTAAATCAAATATGATAAATATGATAAACATTCTAAAAATTTGAACAGAAAAACTAATAGACATATTTTTATTATGGCTCTTAACCAGCAAAACAAAAGGAAGCACCATATTTACCAAATTATTCAGACAGACGGGCCTGAACAAACAGTGTAAATCCAGATCAGACACTGCAGAATGTACCATCTGATCAGGAATGTGCATTGCTTGTCACCCATCCAGTAGATTTTAAATATACCCCGGTACCATATTCAACCTAATTACCACACCGTGCGCTTAGGTTTTTCAAAACTATTAGGAAAACTTTCGGTAAAATGGTAAAATATGTATCCACTTATACTAAGAGTACACTGAAAAAAAAAAAAGATCACTTTTGCGTTTATTTTTCCTGATTTTCTTTATAAAAGCATATGTTGTGGGTACTCATTTGAATTGCATCGACAAGAGTTCAAATGGGTACCTACAACATATGCCTTTATAAGGAAGCAGACAAAAAGTACACTGGCTGTAATCTGAAGACTATGGAATTGCTTGGATAGGGGCATGTGCGGTAATTAGGTTGAATACGGTATAACAGGTAGTAAAATGGACAGAATATATCGGGTAAAGCTGGTAACCAGCTTTGCAAGGTAGGCAATTTATGTTTGTTCACTATTTAGGTTGATAGGTTCTAAACTGACCACACTGTTGTAAGGTATTGTCATTGCAGATGATGTGGATTGTGGGAAAAGTGTGTTTCTGGGCCCAGTTGTTCAAAGCGTCGTCAGCTTAACGAGCTGGTTAAGGGTCATTTCGTTAATTGTTTTAACAGATTCAATATACAATATTCTGATATTTTTTGCTGAAAAAATGTGAGTAGCTTTTGCACTGCAAAAGCTACTCGCATTTTTTGCAGCAAAAAATTTCAGTATATTTGCATATCACTCGATGTAAATTTTAACAAATAGTTAACTAACAACGTTGTTAGCTTTGAACAACTGGGCCTTGGTGTGTGGGATGTGTTTATTTTGATTTGGGGAT
The DNA here is from genome assembly GCA_964016985.1 of Anodontia alba. Classification (NCBI taxonomy): domain Eukaryota; kingdom Metazoa; phylum Mollusca; class Bivalvia; order Lucinida; family Lucinidae; genus Anodontia; species Anodontia alba. The sequence goes on along the minus strand of OZ024836.1, from coordinate 57,829,364 downwards.
CAGCACTTGTCTTATTGAACCAGGGTCTAGTTACTGTTATTGCAGATAATGTGATTTGTGATTGTGTTTCTGCTGTGAGAAATGTATTATGATTTTAGGGTCAGTACTTGTCATATTGAACCTGGGTCTTGATACTGTCACTCATAGGTCTATATAAGAGTGGGTATCAAGTAAATAATTTTCTTATTTCTTGATGAAAACATGTTAGGGTACTCATTGGAAGCAACAAGGCGTTTCTAATGAGTATCCACAGCATGTTTTTGTCAAGAACTAAGAAGAATATAGATATTTTTGGTTGAAAAAAGCGCCTTATCAAGAGCTATGGTCATTACAAATGATGTGGGTTTTGGGAGAGGTGTTTCATGATGTGTGAGATATGTTTGATTCGATTTGAGTACCCACAATCTATGTTTTTGAGCATGACTCGTTTGTAATTTACTAACCCTGGTCCTGCCGTCCTCGGTGGCTCAGTTGGATGCGCGTCCGACTGGAGACCAGGAGGTCGCGGGTTTGACCCCCGCCGAGGTCGGCAACAATCTTTCGTGGAGATTGATCATGAAATATTTTCTACGGTCATTCTCTCCCTTCCGCTGATTCAAGAAGGGCAGTTGTCAGTTTCTGGCGAAAGAATGTGCACAATACTGGTTAACCGCTAAGAGGACTAAGCCTGCCCAGTAAATGTGTGGTTAGGTAAACTGACCGCGCTCCACAAGACCCCATTGGGTTGACTCGGCCGTAAAACCTCAACACAAACAAATTAACCCTGGTCCTGCTATACCTGGATATGCCTTGCCTGTGCAAACAGTGTAGATCCAGATCAGTTGGCTTCTGGGGCTTTTTCAGAAGCTGGCTGATCTGGATCTGCACTGTTTGTTGCTCATTGGTTGAAACTTAAGAAGTGGGTGTGGCATCGTAATTTATTCAGCATGGCAAGGATTGATTTCCCCTAGAACAAAGACAAGATTAAATTCATAATATCTTTTTTTCTATTTTCTTAAGGTTTGATAATGTATCCTTCAAGAGAGCCTGGGGGTATTCGTACACAATGTATGTTAAGCCTTGATATGCCTTATTTACTCCCAGATGCATTTTAACCCTTAAAGCGCCAATCACAACTGCAGCAGATGACTCTTTTTTTTTTTTTTTTTTTAATTTTTCAGAGAAAACAAGTCGACATTTCATGTGAATCATCTGCTTGGCACATGAAATGTCAAGACTTGTTTTCTCTGAAAATTAACAAAAAAAAACTTTTGAATGTCTTCTGCTACAAAATTTGCTTGGCGCTTTAAGGGTTAATATATATATTTCATCTTCCCAGAAGACAGTGCTTGACATTTTGTGCAAATTGTATCTTCAGCTGAATTGATACACTTCATATATTTGCAGCTGGCCTCGGTGGCTCAGGTGGGTGCGCCGTCCGACTGGAGACCAGGAGGTCGTGGGTTCAACCCCACCAAGGTCGGCAACATTCGTTTGCGGAGATTGATCATGAAATATTTTCTATGGTCATTCTCTCCCTTCCGCTGATTCAAGAAGGGCAGTTGTCAGTTTCTGGCGAAAGACTGTGCACAATACTGGTTAACCGCATAGACTGTGCACAATACTGGTTAACCGTATAGAGGACTAAGCCTGCCCAGTAAACGTGTGGTTAGGTAAACTGACTGCGCTCGACATGACCCCATTGGGTTGACTGGGCCATAAAACCTCAACACAAACAAATCATATATTTGCAGCCATATTTGACAGACAAAGGATACAACTTATGTGACTTCCAGTTTACTTCCCTCTACACAGATTTACTTCTGTTAAAGGGTCTACTCTAAAAGGAGTAGACTCCTTTTTAGAAGGGAGCAAAACAATTTTGACATAGTTATGTCCCCTGAAAATGTATCAGTTTTCCCTAAAAGACACACATTTGTTGTCTCCAAATATCTCCAAGTTATGAAGCATACAGACCTGTTAAATCTGTCTGATTTACAATAAATATTTTAATTGTAGCTTTTAAGGACATTCTCAGTGAACTTATCTTGGATTTGTTTTTCATTAAATAAATAAATAAATAGTTAAAAATTGACTGGGTCATAAAAAATCTTCAAAATCTCACTGTTCTTAAGTCAGAACTTAATGTGTCTGCTAACAGTTTAACAGAAGCATGCATTATGTAATATTATGACTGATAAAAATAACAACTAGATTAACCTTTATCCTGCTGAATTTTAATGCCAGCAGACAACATTTTTAAACAGTTTTATTATTTTGCACAGAAAATGTTTCGACATTTCATACAATTTGTTTCCTTTGAGTGAAATGTGAAGTTATTTTCTATACCAAAAAAAAAAAAAAAAAAAAAAATGAGAAGAATATCATTAATTTGTCATCTGCTGGTTTTGCCTACAGAGTGCAAAGAATCTATAATGCTACATTATAATAATAATGCTGTAAACATCAGTATTATAATGCTATATGGATAACCAGTGGATCCCTTTTACATCCCAACCCCATTTGCTTTAATTCTCCTAATAATCCATATTAACTCATAGCCCCAGACAAGGGGAGAACTCCCTGTCGATGTACCAAAATAACTGTTGGATGAGTTGCAAACTGTGTAGACACTGATTAGAGCTGTATTCTGTAGCTTCTGATATTGGTCTACACTGTGTGCTCAGGCATATTGATGTATCCAAATAACTTCTGGATGAGTGGCAAATAGTGTAGACCCTGATCAGATGCTGCATTCTGTGGCATATGATATTGGTCTTCATTGTTTGCTCAGGCATGCTGTCCCAATACTTAGGGTTATATAACAGTAAATGTATATGTTTCCACAGAGACTTTCCAGGATAAATAACTGCTGGATCAGTGGCAAAACAGTGTAGACCCTGATCAGATGCTGCATTCTGCGGCATCTGATCAGGGTCTACACTGTTTGCATAGACTATCTGTCCCAGTACCTCGGGTTATTGGTGTGTATGTTTATACCCCCAGCATATGAAGTGTGCTAAGGGGGTATATAGTTTTTGTCTTTTCTGTGGTGTCTGTCTGTCTGTCTGTGAGTTAACATTTATTTTGTGTCAAAGATTTCTCAAGAACTACTATACCTAGAATCTTGAAATTTAGTACACATGACAAGTATGACTAGTTGTATTGTGGGAAAGAAAATAGGGGCTGTGGGGTCAGGTCACTTAAGAGTTATTTCCCTTTGTTGTTCTGGCTATTTGCAAATGCCAAAACATTGAAACCATGTTATCACTGATGGCCATGGCCGGGGTTATTAGTGAGCATATGCTCACTTCATGGTCTAGTTTCACAGAGAAACTTATGGGGAGTACTGGTGTCAGAACTGAAATAAAGTCATGCACATAAAACTTGTTTCTTATATGCATAGCTGAAATTGTTTTTTGACATTTATGGTAAATGTCCTAAAATTTCGAACACATTGTTCCGTACTTTTTGGGTCTAAATTTTCCTTTTTATGCAGTTGTTTCTTAAAATTTATAGTGACATGGCAAACATTGTAGGCCCTGATCAGACTGCTCCTTCATGAGTAGTCTGATCTGGGTCTTTATTGCTTGCATATGCCATTTTATCAGAAGCTTTGGTATAGGAAATTTTAGGACATTTACTGTATATTAGTTGACTCTCATTATCTCAAATTTCAAGGGACCAGAAATTTTGGTTTGAGATAACAGAAGTTTGAGATGTGTAGCAAATTACTGGTAGTTGTTTGAGCTATCAGTGTTCAAGATATCCAGAATCAACTGTATTTTACTGTTGAACCTTTTGATAATTTCTTGTGCTATAGCCATGATGGTAAAAGTTATTGTTTTTCAACCCTTTCATCCCTGAGTTTCTGAAGTGGACTCTTCCATCTTAGAATGTGGTCAGAATCATTGTTCCAAATAGGGTCTCAATCAAAACTCAAAACGGAATGACAAACAGTGCAGATCCTGATGAGATGGCTCATTATGAGCCATCTCATCAGGATCTGCACTGTTTGCATTTAATTTGTTTTGATCTGCAAGGGTTTATATTGCTGCAGAATAAAACTAAGCAGTTTAATCATGTTTTTCACTCTTTATCATCCAGCTAGTACTTTTTAGACATGTTACGGGATGCAAATAAGATTTTGTTTTCAACAAAAAAAAAAATTGGATGATATTATTTCTCCGTGGTTACAGATGTTGTGGGTGTTCAAGAGAGGAACCATGGTGAAGTACTCCTAATGAGTACCCAGAACACATGGTTTTGTGCATAAAATTGTTTGAACTCCATAACTGATGTCATTGTGCTGAATTCAGTAATTTACTTAGCATAACATTAAAGAGTTATCTTGACAATTTTGTTTTACCTTTTAGAGTAGCCCTGCGAGAAGGGAGGCATATATTTCCATATGAGAGTTATTTTCCTTGGAAATGAATCCATTTCTGCTAAGACATGTTTTCTGATGGTTGTCTCATGAACTAATAACTTTTTAATTCATAGTTTCAGATAAAATCGTGGCAATAAATTATTTTATTTGTTTATTTTATTTTTTAAATTTTGACCAAAACATGATTGATTATGCCCCGGACTTTGAAAAATAATTTGAGAAAATAAGGCTTTACATTTGATATGAATTGTCTGCCTAGCCATGATACGTCAAGCATTATTTTCTGGGAAATATATATATATAAAAAAAAAAATGATGTCATCTGCTACAAGTTTGAATGGCACTTTAACCCATTGTAGTCGGGAGACCCGTAAAAGGGTAATTGGCAAACAGTGCAGACCCTGATCAGATGCCGCAGAATGCAGTATCTGATCAAGGTCTCCACTGTTTGCTAATAGTTTAGCCATTTTTCTATAGGAATATGTGAATTTCGTAGCTGGACGTACCTAAAATTGAAATTGGACTCTTCTAATATATTGCATAGGAGAGTCTATTCTGTATACAATGGGTTAAAAAAAGCATTTTCTTCACTGTTCATCTTCTGTTTTCAGGCCTCAAGTGTTCATTGACACACAACCAGATGTCACGAATTTTGGGAGTGTAGAAGAGTGGCTAAACGTGATTAAAATGGAACGTTATATTGACACTTTCGTCAGTGCGGGTTTCTCAAACATGGACCAGATTTTAAGACTTACAGTAAAAGACCTAGACACGCTAGGTATCACATTGTTAGGACATCAAAAGAAAATAATGAACAGCGTTCAGACTCTCCGAGCTCAACTATTGGGACCCCAGGTGCATCTGCCCTCGATGCAGATGTCTGAAGGTTTTCTCGTATAGTAAATACTGAGGCAGCAGACTTAATCACGAAAAGTGCTGATCTTGTGATAATTTTCAAAGTATTCCAAATGAAGATTTTTCTGTTTGAAAGGGAAATCATAATTGGATGTGTTTGCGTCTTAGTGCTTTTGTTACGTTGTTCTATAAGTGCACCGGTATACGCATATATACTCATCCTTAGTCAGCATGTGCTGTGACGCTTTCATTCCCATTGTTGGTTCATTGTATATGTTGTAAGATCATCATCTATCCATTTTGACAAGGTTACATATCAATGAAAATAAAAGGTAGAATGTCAAGCTTCTGCATCAGGGAGAGATAGAATGCCAGCTTCTGCGTCACAGAGAGAGAATGCCAAGCTTCTGCATCATGCCAAGCTTCTGCATCAGAGAGATAGAATACCAAGCTTCTGCATCAGAGAGAGATAGTATGCAAAGCTTTACATCAGAGAAAGGAGGAAAAGATGTGAACACACAGATGAGACTTCCTAGATCCTAATCAACCTATGTATCTTAAACCTTAAAGACCAGTCATAATTGCTGCAGACGACACATTCATAGAAAATAAGTCTTGACATTTCATTCATATGAAATGTCAAGACATTTTGTATGAATTTTTAAAAAAAAAAAAAAATTAGAATGTCGTCTGCTACAAATATTTTTAGGCGCTGTACAGTGTTACCATTTAACCTGCTGAATTTAAATATCAGCAGATAGGATTTAAAAAAAAAATCTGGGTCCTGTTGTTCAAAACTAGCAATGTCATTAGTTAATGTGTCGTTAAAACTTTGACCATTAAATATGGCATATACGCTAATATTTTTGCTGAAAAAATGTGAGTAGCTGCTCACATTTTTTTAGCAAAAATACCTATGAATTAGATACACTACTTACTAGAACAGTTAACATTTTGACCACTAATGAGCTTGTTAAACTAACGATGCTTTGAACAACTGAGTCCTGTATGTTAAAATAAGGCCTGTTATTCAAATATTGTCTGCTGAAATTTTGACCTAGCATGTTTATTGTTGAGCATCAATAGCATCCACTTGCTTTACAGTTGCCTCTCACAAAAACAGATATCTATGAATTGGCTAGAGTTAGAGATTGGAATGAACTTTCAGCTTCCACTGTGTCCTCAAATGAAACCTCTGGATGGTGTCTCAAGATTTGTGACATTGGTCAGGTCTGGAGATTAATCCCCCTTAAAGAATGTCATTCAGCTTGTCACCTTAACCCTTAAAATGCCAAACACAACACTTGTCGTCTGCTTTTTCTTCTGCCGTCATTGTTGCAAACAGTGTGGACCCCATTGTTGCAAACAGTGTGGACCCAGATCAGACTGCTTCTCTAGCAGACATTTTCAGATGTAGTTTTTCTTGGCATCTTAAGGGTTAAATGATTTAGATTCAGATTCAGCAGAGAAGAATTCTGTATGAAAACATTTTCTGTGGTCAGGGAAATTAGCTGCATAACTATTACCACTCTCTGGGCTACACTCTCTTGCCACTCTCTGCGAATGACAAATTGATATTTTACTCATTTTTCACAGAAAACAGTATTTGACCTTTTTAGACAATTTGTCTGCAACTTGCATGAAATGTCAAAAACTGTTTTCTGCTATAAATAACAAAATATATTTCGAAATCTGCTGAAATTTTTACTCAGCATGCTAAGCATCAATCTTTAAACAGCCATCATAGTCCCTTGCAGTTCTAACGTTTTCGTGTATTTGTAGATGGTTAAAGAGACCTATCGTTGCTCTGAAGTATCTGTCACAAGTTGAGCAGGATTACATTGTAATCATTTATTTACTAAAAAAAAAACAAAAAAAACAGGGCCCAATTGTTCAAAACTTAACGAAGTTGTTAGCTACCGTGTCGTTACAGTTTCTATCTTGAAATATGGCATCGTTGCTCTGAAGTATCTGTCACAAGTTGAGCAGGATTACATTGTAATCATTTATTTACTAAAAAAAAAAAAAAAAAAACAGGGCCCAATTGTTCAAAACTTAACGAAGTTGTTAGCTACCGTGTCGTTACAGTTTCTATCTTGAAATATGGCAAATACATTGATATTTTTTGCTGAAAAAATGTGAGTCATTGCAAAAGCTTCGTATTGTTTTTGTAGCAAAAATAATCAATGTATTTGAAAATACCTTAGCTACAACAGATAACCAGTTTGCCATTAATGAGCTCATTCAGCTAATGATGCTTTGAACAACTGGGCACCGTTGTAGATAATTTGCTTCAGTCATTTAAAGCATAATTATTGCGTGATCATAGAAATCTTGTCCATGATTGTGTGATAGTCCATGACATTATGGTTGCTATGGCAACAGAAACATGACATAAGACACTAACAGATAGGGGAACTCATGGACCTTTAGTAGTTCCATAGCTCCAGAAAGGGTCTTTTTCTTTGGCTCTAAAGTAATAAGTAAGTGTAGGGATAGAATCATCGTATATGTTTAAACTCAGCTTTGGCTAGACTGCTTTTTGCAACCCAAACAGTTTTGATATTCTTATTTTCACATTTTGGGTACTTGCCAGACACACTTGCTAAGGCATTTCTAATGCATACACTTAGTGCATATTTTCTTAGAGAGAAATTAGGGGAAAAATTGTCTTTAATAGTTTATACCGTCATCTGTTTTATTAGGCTTAGACAATAGCCATGTCGCCATACCCATGGCTCCAGATAAGAGGGGATAAAAGATATTATTTTTCTTATAGCTCCATGAAAACATATGTTGTGGTTACTTTGTGAAGCACCTTGGTGAGGTGCTTCAAATGAGCACCAACAACATGTGTTTTCATGAAGAAATTGAGAAATATATCAGAATTTCTCCTTAATTCCTCTGTACATTTTCTAACATAACAACCTGTGTGTTTTCTTGGAGAAGTTAGAAAAATATTCATCTGTAATTTTGAGAAGTTAGAAAACTATTCATCTGTAATTTTGAGGGCATATATCCAATATTCAAATCTGAAACCACCCTCATGTTTTAAAAGTGCAAAAAATTGTACTTTCAAATGGGCACCTTACTTGTCTATTGATTAATGGGCTTAACCTTCTAAAGCACACTTACTGTAACTGTCCTGGTCAGTACTGGACTGAATTGTGCTCAGGTGACTGTTCTCACTTCATTTTAACTCTAAACGTTGACAGATGCACATGTATTTTTAATCCACTGTGCTTGTATGCTTTTATACTTTTAATTTTTGAATGTGTACACAGAAATGGATTTTAAAATTTCAGAAATGAACAGAGAATAGAAATGTCCTATTTCCTACTTCCTTTCAACTCCCGGAAACACAGATTTTTGCTTTTGGGTGCAATCGATATGAAAAAAAAAAAAAATAATTTAAAAACAATACAATTAAAAAAAAAAAAAGAAACAAACAAAAAAACCTGCAATCATGAAAATAAAAAAATAAAAAAAAAAATGCTCGGATATATGGATTTGGGCATTCGTAAATCGCTAAATCGTGATACCTGTCATAACGTCTGCTGAATTTGCCACATTGTACCATGTTCAGTCCCTCACTGTTTTACTGTCATTTTTTTCGCGCATATTTAGCCAGTAAAACTGGTTCATAATTTGTCTCCATTTTCATGTTGACGTATGTGTAAGATTTTATTTATGTATGTTTACTGTAGTTGGTTGGTACCATGACAAATAAAAATGTTTGTGAAAAATGTTTTATTTATAATAACTGCTGATGCGATATTGACAGAAGTGACATAAAAAAAAATTCTTCCGAGCAAAGAGAAGTAATGTCATTTAAACATATTTGAATTTCACATTCATAGTTTGAGCGGACAAAAGGTGCCTAGATCAGTCTGTTTGAGCAAGTTCAGAGATCTTTTGCTTCTCTTGCTATGAAGCATTTTTTTAGTCCTCTAAGTTAACCCTTGTCCTGCTGAATCCGGATATACCCTGCCTTTGCAAACAGTGTAGATCCAGATCAGTTGGCTTCTGAACTGATCTGGATCTGCACTGTTTGTCAGTCAGTATATGAACTTATATCAGCAATCTGGAGTATGTAATCTGATTGGCTGAAAATTAGAAGTGGGCATGGCATCTTAATTTGTTCAGCATGAGAAGGGTTAATGCTTGTTTGAAGCCATGTTTCATACCTCCAGATAAGGTGCTTATTTCAAACAAAAAATATTGAAATTTTTATCCACGAAAATGTGTTGTGGGTAGGCATTAGAAGTGCCTTGCTAGCGCTTCTGCTTAGTACCCACAACATATGTTTTTGCGCAGAAATAAGAAAAATATTGTATGGATACCCTTTCTTACCTGGGCTGGCCTCGGTGGCTCATTTGGATGCAGTCCGACTGGTATCCAGGAGGTTGCCGGTTTGACCCCTGCTGGGTTGGCAATATTCATTCATGGATATTTGTTCATGAAAATATTTTCTATGGTCATTCTCTCCCTTCCCACTGATTCAAGAAGAGCATTTGTCAGTTTCTGGGGAAAGAATGTTCACAATACTGGTTAACCACTTAGAGGACTAAGCCTGCCCAGTAAATGTGTGGTTAGGTAAACTGACCATGCTCGACATGATTGGGTTTACAGGGCTATAAAACCTCAACACAATCTATCTTATCTGGATCTATGATCTATATAAAGAACAGTTCTTTGTTCTTTGAATGATTTTTTTTTTTAACCTTTACCACTCTGGGCTAATTCAGCGGACGACAAATTGGTGATATTTTTCTTATTTTTCCCCAAAAAACAGGATCTGACATTTCATGCAAATTGTCTCCATTGGAGACAATTTGCATGAAATGTCGAATCCTGTTTCCTGGGAAAAATAAGAAAAACATTTCAAAACGTCCTCTGAAAAGTTTACCTAGAGTGCTAAGTGTTATGTTAATTCAGGAGTCGGAATGGTTTGTGAATTTTGTGGCATTTTATTTTTTATTTTATTTGTAGAATTTACGCAATATCATGACTATTTACTGCTGAAACAACTATGCAGATGAAATATTCTTCCCGTCTCATTTGTTCAATACTTATTTATTATACATAGTTCTAGGTTTGTATAGCTCCAGATAAGGCATTTTTATCAACAACAAAATGTGGTAGTTTTCAGCTCATCTGAGCCAAAGGCTCAGGATGAGCTATTGTGATCACTCTTCATCCGTTGTCTGTCCGTCATCAGTCCATGCACACCTTTGAACAACTTCTCTGAAACCCTAGGGCCAATTTTCTTCAAATTTCTCCTGGAGCCTTCCGTTAATGGGGGATTGAAAATTTGTACAAATGGTTTCGGTCTGTTAATCAAGATGGCTGCCATGCCCATATATGGTAAAAACACTTAAAAATCTTCTTCTCCAGAACCAAGAAAGCTTGAAGGCTGAATATTGGTAGTAGTTACCTGCCTTTGCCCCTTTGCTATATACAAGTATAAAATCTCGTAATCTTTAAACGTCTTCTTCTATGAAACAGTGTGACCAATTTTCACCAGATTTCACATTGGGCCTTCTGTTCAAGGTGTATTATCAATTTGTTCAAATAGTTCTGCATCATTAAACATGCCCATATATGGTAAAAAACTTTTTTAAAAATCTTCTCCAGAACCAAGAAAGCTTCAAGGATGAATCTTGTTACAGAGCATTGGGGACTAAAGGTCATCCAAGTGTGTTCAAATGATAATCTATTTTGAACTTCTACTCTTGAACCATAAGGCCAATTAACTGGAAACCTTGTACTTACTATCGGGTGACTTATACATAAAAAAAAATAGCTAAAGCTGTTACGATTGGAAATTCAAGATGTCCACCATGGTGACTGAAAACTTCATTGGAATTTCAAATTTACTTGTTCAAATTACAGCACGGGTAAAAAATGGCACCACCCCAGTGATCACTTGTCTGTTACTCAAGTGAGCGATACAGGGCCATCTCGGCCCTCTTGTTTGAATATTTTCTGTGTGTACGATAAATGTCCTACAATTTCGAACACCAAAGTGACTGACAAAATGAAATGTATAAACAGTGCAGACCCAGATCAGACTGCTCCTGAAGGAACTGTCCGATCAGGGTCTACACTGTTTGCCATTCCACTATGTATTTTAAGAAATATATGTATAGTAAACAAAATTTAACCTGAAATACTATGGAATAAAGTGTTCGAAATTTTAGGACATTTACCATATTTTATCTGGAACTATGTATTTCTCTCCAAGGCATACAAATCTACAGATTTTTAACTTCATTCATTGGTCTAGGTAAGAGTGGGTATCAGGTTAATAGTTTTCTTATTTCTCCACGAAAACATATGTTGTGGGTACTCATTAGAAGCACCTCTGTGAGGCACTTCTAATGAGTACCAACAAAATATGTTTTCATGGAGAAATAAGAAAAATATCAGTAGTTTAGGATTGAAAAAAGTGCCTTAACTAGAGCTATGTTCGTTTAATGTCACATGTTTGCTTCCATTATCAGGAACATTTTTTATGTCACCAGCTTTAAGAGAAATCAGTCATTTTATTTACACAAACACCGTGACTTCTTACGAGGTTTTACCAGATTTTACCAGAGAATTGGCCTTCTTGTTATTATTATTTTGCATCATAACATGTCTTACCGGTATTCGTTTAGCCATCCTCAGTGGCTCAGTAGAGATTAATCTTGAACTATTTTCTGCCGTCATAGTCTCCCTTCTGCTGATTCAAGAAGGACAGTTGTCAGTTTCTGGTAAAAGAAGGTATACAAGTACTGGTTAGCCGCGTAGAGGACTAAGCCAGCCCAGGAACAGTGTGGTTAGGTAAACTGACTAGCTCAACATGACCTTAATAGTGTTGATTGGACTGTAAAACTCCATTTCAAATGGGTCTTCATTCATATTGCCTTGATGAGGCAATTCCTGTTAGTATGGTAACTGTCCTAAAATTTCAAACACTTTCTTCCATACTTTTTGGGCCTAAATTTTGCTATTTATGCAGTTGTTTCTTAAACTACTTAGTGAAATGGCAAACAGTGTAGACCCTGATCAGACTGCTCCTGAAGGAGCAGTGCCAGTCTGAACTGGGTCTGCACTGTTTGCATATGCCATTTTGTCAGAAATTTTGGTGTACGAAATTTTAGGACATTAACCATAACTGTAAGATATATGTTTTGGTGCAAAACTGAAAAAAAAACATTACACCAAATTATTCCCTCAGCTATCACCATGTCTACAATTATGGATGATTATTATTATTATCGTCGATAGCGTTGTTTTTATGTGATGAGATTTTTTGTTGGTTTCCCATCCATAGTCTCCTTTGGGTGTTGGTTTTGTAATTTTGTTTTATAGCCAAGAAACTTGGTATTGTATGTACATTGTTTATAACACAAAATATTGTAAGTTCATGTACATAGGAAATTATAATGTATATATTCTGATTAAAATAGTAGATTTTGTAATATAGCTAGGGCTTTTACAAGAATCCAGGTAAGTGGTTGTTTTTGGAGGTAAAAATATTTTCTTCTGGAAGACGTACATTTGAGGATCTCTTTAGAATTATTGGAATGACACAATTGAACCAATTTATAGCTCCAGAAGGAATAGTCAGAAGATAATATTTGTCTTTATTTTGCATAAATACATACCTTGTAGGTACTTGCTGGAATTACCTTGATGATGTGGTTCCACTGAGTACCCACATAGTATGCTCCAATGCAAGAATGATTAACCGTTGTCCTGCTGAACACCCACTTCTAATTTTCAACCAGTCAGATTGCTTGATCTGGTTTGTTGCTATAAATTCACATACTTAATGGCAAACAGTGCAGATCCAGATCAGTTGGCTTCTTCAGAAGCCAACTGATCTGGATCTACACTGTTTGGAAAGGCAGGATATCCGGGTTCAGCAGGACAAGGGTTAATATTCCATATAAATTTTATGCCTCAGTATAGTCATCTGAATACTCTATCTTAACCTTTGCCTTGCTGAATAAATTAAGAGGGCACGCCCACTTCTAATTTCCAGCCAATCAGATTACTTGATCCAAGTTTTTGATAGAAATTCACATATTTAATGACAAACAGTGCAGATCCAGATCAATTGGCTTCTTCACTGTTTGCTAAGACAGGGCATGTCGTGCTCAGCAAGAGAAGGGTTAACTTCAGCCCTGGTTTTATTAGGTGAACATGACAGAATGAAAGCCCCTACCCTCACCCACCCACCAATCCACCCACCCACTCAATCCTACAGAAAAAAAAGGTTATCATATCTCTAGATAAGAGGAATAGACAGGTAAAATTGTTTTCTTTTTTCTCCACGGAAACTTGTGGATACTTATTAGAAGGTGAAGTGCTTCTAATGAGTATCACAGCAGGTTTTCATGAAGAAATAAGAAAAATATCAGTAAATATTTTTGGACATAAAAAAATCTTATCTAGGACTTTGATACATTTTCATAGGGCTTTGCTCTCTGGAATCTTTTGTTATCAAAAAAAGAAAGCAAGAACTGCATACTGCTGTTTTTTATTCACCCTGGAATGTGTTATATTTTAGTCTATGATTTTGCATTTAAAAGCATGACAGTAGCAAGTTCATGGCTTGTGCAATTTAATTTCAAATCTGTGAATTTTATCATATTGGACATTTTAAATGTTTTATGACAACCCTTTTCATTTGTATCAGTGCATAATTGTGTCTTTACAAAATTCCTAGAGTTGTGCCTTTTTGTTTCAGTTTATCTTTTGCACAAGAAGTGTTGTGATATTTGCCTTATTTTACCCACTTGTATACTTGTGTTTATTTTTCATCTGTAATATTAGGGACTATTTTATATAAATATCAAGAAGAGAACTTAATGTGTATTGGAAAATAATTTTGCTTTTCCCTTTCTTCAGGTGGCAACTTAAAGATTTAAAGTGTGGCAAATTAAAATATTTTAAGTGTTGGTTTTTTTTTTTTTATTTTGTTTTTTTTATATAAACTATATTTTGTTCTTGCATTTACCTGGGTTGAATCTGCGCCATGCAAGCTCTGACCAGTGCGGAGACATTTTATTATTAATAAACCTTGAAACAGTGACCTTGTGGTCACCGGCACATTACATTTGCTGTACTGTATATAAATAGGGCCTGGCAGGCAGATTCTTGACATATTTATATTAAATATTCAGACACCATAACTCCTTACCATACTTCTAAATTTTGAGGACATCAAGTTTATCAAGTTAATCTGTCCAAAAATTGCTGAATGAGTAGCAAACAGTGAAGACTCGGATCAGACGCCACAGAATGTGTGCGATCGGGTCTACGCTGTTTGCTCAGCCCTATCTGTCTGCATAGTTAGGGTAAATATGGTATTTCAAGATGACACTTTTTCAAAAGCATGCTAGAAATCTTTTTTTTTTTTTTTTTTATCTGGTCTTTTTTAAGCTAACTTACTGTGTTCATTATACAAGTATATAACCTATATGCTGCATTTTGAGTATTTAAAATGTGTTCTGAGGAAACAAAATGCATAAAGGGAATTTATCTCTTGGAAAATAATGGAGCGCAAAGTAAAAGTTGAGATGTGAAAGGGAAACATTTGATGATAGTTTAATCAAGTATGAGACAAAAATTAAGAAAAAAAGAATTCTTTCCGTCCTTTAAGAGCAACTTGCAGCCTCACATAGTACAGAATCCTTTATTAAGCCCTACAGATAAAGGTTTACAGCCCCACAACTGCTTTAATCCTTACAAGTAAATTAATCAGCCCCACATACATGTATAAATCCTTTAGGCCCTCAGACAAATCCTTTCAGCTACACAAATAAATTCTTCCAATCCCCATACATAAATATGTTTAGTCCACAGGGACTGAAGGAATTTACGCACAGATGAATCTTCCCAGCCCCACATACAAATCTTCCTGTGTTTCAGTCTCACATAAAAAAAAAAAAAAAAATCACCATTTCAAACAGTGTAGACCCTGATGAGATGGACCATAATTACTGACTATCTTCTCTGGATCTGAACTCTTTGCCCCTTCTGATGTTATCTTAACACCTTTTTGAAAAGAATGGACTTGTCTTAATTCGGAGAGAGTCCATTTTACATATTTGGGGATAAAAGGTTATTCGTTTGTGTTCTTAATGCATAGTTATATTGTGTTCATAAAGATATCAAAAAATGTTAGTAGTTATTCTACAAACTAAAATAAATATCAGTATTGAACTTTAGGGGAGGTAACTCTTGAGTTAATTCTGTCAAATTGTTTTTGCATCGTTACTGAAAAGGGATCTACTCTAAAAGGAAATAATTTGCTCCTCTAGGTTGCAGGTTTTGATCCCCACCAGGTCCAGCAACATTCTTTCTTAAGAGATTTCTCATGAAATGCTTTCTACAGTAATTATCTCCCTTTTGCTGATTCAAGAAGTTGTCAGTTTCTGGTGAGAGAATGTGCACAAATACTGGCTAACCATTTAGAGGACTAAGATTGCCCAGGAAAAAGTGGTTAGATAAACTGACTGGCTGAACATGACCTTAATAGTGTTGACTGGGCCATACAATTCCAACTCAGACTCAAAGTTGACAACATTTACATTATTTACTCAAAATAGTTGACAGAGTTACCACCCCTGAAGGTGTATCCATTACCCATAATCATGCATACTTAAACAAAATTTCAGTGAATTTATATTTAAAATTAATTTTATGAAAACAAATTTGTTGAAAAAGAATCAAATTATGAAATATACATGTACATGTAGGTATTTAGATAAATATTTAGGCAAAATATTCTTCTCCTAACTGTCGTAAGAGGGTAAAAAAATTTTCTTTGTTATTTAGATATTCATGACATCATCAAAAACATGAACAGATTAGGCAGAGATTTATTTTATTTCTACTAGACTTTAGTTTTTGCAGTATTTCAGCTATCATTTTACTGTATAAAGAGCTAGTTCACCTGTCCGTTGTTTTTTGACACTCAATTTTGGCCGTGTAAAATTCTATAATACTCCATTGTACTGGTTGAGCTATATATATGTTTTTATTTTGGCGGTAAGTTCATCTTTATTAGTTCTCCATGAAAACATGTTATGATACCTCATTTAAATACATTGGTAAGATCACGACAAATGTTTTTTGTGGAGAACTAATAGAATTATTACACTCCATAGCTTGCTTATCTACAGCTCAAACTCTTCTTTAGAATCTTAACCCTTGTCATGCTGAATAAGTTGAGATGTAACCTCTCTTCTCATCTTCAGCCAATCAATTTACTTGATCCAGGTTGTTGATACAAGTTCCAATACTAAATGGCAAACAGTACAGATCCAGATCAGTTGGCCAACTGATCTGGATCTACACTGTTTGCAAAGGCAGGGCATATCTGGTATCAGCAAGACAAGGGTTAAAGCTTGATTCTTTGAGATGGCACTTACTATATGTAACAGTGGAAAAGTAAACATCAGCTGACATGTTTCAATGTATTTAATTTTCAAACCTCATTCTCTTTAATCTTATAGTTTTATTATTATTATAATTTGCCCTAAGTATTGGTAAAGATCCGAGGTCGGCAACAGTCTTTCGTGGAGATTGATCATGAAATATTTTCTACGGTCATTCTCTCCCTTCTGCTGATTCAAGAAGGGCAGTTGTCAGTTTCTGGCGAAAGAATGTGCACAATACTGGTTAACCGCTTGGAGGACTAAGCCTGCCCAGTAAATGTGTGGTTAGGTAAACTGACAGCGCTCTACATGACCCCATTGGGTTAACTGGGCCGTAAAACCTCAGCACAAACAAACAAACAAGACCTGCCTGAGCAAACAGTGTAGACGGCAGATCAGAAGTAGCAGAATGTGGTTCTGATCAGTGTTTGCACTCTTTGCCACTCAGTCTAGCAGTTTTAGACAAACATAGGTAGCAAAATGGTCATGTTCAATTTTAGGACAAATACGGTAAGAAGTTAAGGCATCCCAATATTTAGAGTTTATATATGGAAAAGTTATTTTAGTATTTTTATCCATTAGACATAAAATGTGACCTGGTACCTGACTTCAGTTTACATTCTCTGGTTATTTGGGATTGTGAAACTCATTTGGCTAGGAGGCATGAATGTGCAGTGTCATTCATGAACAGGTTCATGAAAATGGAATATCATAATAATGCTAAATATTGGGACAGACAAGTTTGAGCAAACAGTGTAGACCCAGATCAGATGCCACAGAATGTGACATCAGGGTCTACACTGTTTGTCACTCACCCAGCAGTTTTTAGGCACCTCAGCAGGTAGTAAAATGGACTTGTTAAATTTTAGGACAAGTTTAATATGGAGTTAACATGTCCCAATATTTAAGTTCTTTACGGTATGCTATTTTCCTTTATTTGACATGCTTCCTTGCTATCAAAGGATTCCTCTTATTAACGCTTAACCCTGATGTCCTTTTATTTTATAGCAAAATAACAAAAAAAAAAAAAAAAAAAAAATACAGAACAACCATCATAAGTAATTATTGAACTGTTTACTTTCCTACACTGTTGCATTAATCATGGTTTTAGAATAGGAACTTTTCAACCCACAAAATATTGATATTTTTTCAAATTCTTGGATGAAAAAGTGGTGCTCATTAAAAGCACCTCACCAACGTCAGGTGCTTCTAATGTGTACCCTAAACATGCATTTTGTGGAGAAATCTATGAACTAGAGTGTTGCTTAACTTTTTGTCTACATTATAGTTGTGTGTATATAAGAAAGAAATATGGTAGAATAAATGTTGATGCAAACAAACTGTGAGAGGTGATTGAAATTCATGAGTTTATAGAAGATTGTTGAATATTTCTATCACTAAATAAAACATTGAAATAATGATATATTCTGGATTTGTTCATTCTTTCCCATGTACATGTATAAATAAGCTTGATGCATACTGGGGAAAAACCTTATAAATATTATATACATATACTAATGTACTATACTGTCCAGAACCCATAATCTTTTTATGCTCCCCAAAGGGAGAGCATATAGTTGCCGCTTTGTCCATCCATCTGACCATCCATCAGTCCATCCGTCCTTCACACTTTTGTCCAGAGCATGTCTCTAAAAGTTAGGGTAATTTAATGAAACTTGATAACACTGATAGAGGACAATGAGGGGAATTGCAGAGTGCAAGAACCAGTATATGTATTTATGGAGTAACTTCCCTTCTTAATTTTTTGCAGTAAAAAGCTTGTCCAGAGCAGATCTCTGAAAGTATAGAAGGGAATTAAATGAAACTTGATACATTGATAGATAGCCTTCAGAGGAAGTGCAGAGTGCAAGAACCATAACTCTATCACAAGTATTTTCAGAGTTATTTCCCTTTCTAATTTTTGCAATAGTAAGCTTGTCTGGAGCATATCTCTAAAAGTATTGAAGATAAATGAAACTTGATACAGTGATAGAGGGCTATGAAGCAAAGTGCAAAATGCAAGAACCATAACCCTGTCAACAGTATGTCTGACACGAATTATACAAATACTAGAGTTTAACCACAAATTTGTCTTGAAATGAAATGATTTTTGTCGTATCTCTGAATTAATGTTGCCAACATTAATTCAGAGATGTTAAGAAATCATTTCATCTTTGATCCAGTTCAAGAACAAGAGACTGAAATTTTACAGGCTGTCAGATACCATCGTATTAATACCATAGATCTATTTATTAAATCTTTCTTGGATAATAAATGTCTATTTTTGAGGAATACGAAGTCTTTAAAACTTTAAAAAAAAAATGCTGTTTTGTTTCCATATAATATTGTTGACAGGGCTGTTAAAACCTTTTCTCAAACAAAATGAATTTCAGACAAACTGAAATTTGCTGAAATTCTCATCTGATTACTGCATTGCTCAGATGCAGTAAGCGACTGAAATATTTTCGAAAAGTGTGCTGTCTTTCTGCTGAAAAAACTTTCAAGGAAAATGTTTTCATAAATCCAATGTATGTACAAGCATATTTAAAAAGATAACCTGAAAAATTGAATTTTAAAAAGCGGGAGAAAAACAATACTGATATATACATACTGGGAACAAACCTAATATGCTAATTGTTAATATAGTAAGTTTGTTTGTTTTGTTTTTCTTTTTTTTTTTTTTTTTTTCATTCTGACCGTGCTGAGTTATATTACACTCCTTCCCTGGATGCATTCATTTTTGAGTCGGTATTTAGATTATACTTTTTTCACTTCCAATAAGAACTGAAACGAGTAAAGCCTGTCTGACAGCTAATCTTATGCTTTCGTCCATGTTTTGAACATGCAATAAACAGGTGCTTGAGGTTTCTTGCACTTCTTTCCTCCTTCCTTATTTATTACATTTGGTTATGCATGTGATTGTCTAATGTTTGACTTGGAATCAAGTGGTCCCAATTTTTGAGGTGCTGAAAAAGGACCTTCCCAGCTAGCATTCTACGTAAATCTACATCGGGCCGTCATCGGCCCGTCAGCTACCCTGACGGGCCGATGACGGCCCGATATAGATTTACGTAGAATACTGACTGGGTTTAACACTTTTGATCAGGGCCTAGTCTATGCACATGAAATAAGGTATTTCTGATAAAAAGAGATAAAAGAAACAACAGTCATACACCCCTAAAATCAGAAATAAATCTGTCCGGCCTGTAAGGAAGACGATTCTATTTGTATAAAAAGGTTCAGCTATATGGTCAGGGTTGACGATGGTGAATGCCGGAGTCTGTTTTGTCATACAAGTGACAAATGCATGTATAGCATGTATAACTGACTGCATCAACCAGGTGTAGTCACTCATTTCAAATATACATCACGAAAACATACCTATATAATTTTGACCCCCTTAAACCCCACTTTTATATAGTAAAACTGGGGTTTACAGGGGTAAACATTATTTTTCTTATTTCTGCTCAAAACATAGATTGTGGGTACTCGTTAGAACCGCCTCGGCGAGTTTTTTATCTGAAATTTTTCAGTTTTTGGAGATAAAATTTTCTATATATTTGAATAGGCGTGTTTTCGTAATGAACAATAGTGAGAGTGCCAATGTCATGAAAACGCTATTCAAGCAAATTAATGAAAAGACAGCCATTTCAACTGTGATAGGCAATGTCATTTTCTTAGATTTAGACCATGCCCAGTCAGGTTGTAATCTGCCTATATAAGAAGTCTCAGTGCAGTTACATACGAGTGAGAAACATTTCTGCTAATACTTACTAGGAAAACACCTCATAATTTTTGTATTTCAGTACCATTCTTAGAGAAACACATATTACACATATTTTTCAAAGAACATACAATGGCACATGAATGAGGAAATACACATACTAATTAGCCCTTGTCCTGCTGAACCCAGATATTCCCTGCCTTTGTAAACAGTGTAGATCCAGATCAGTTGGCTTCTGAAGAAGCCAACTGATCTAGATCTGCACTGTTTGCCATCAAGTATATGAATATTTATCAACAATCTGGATCAAGTAATCTAATTGGCTGAAAATTAGAATTGGGCATGGCATCTTAATTTATTCAGCAGGACAAGGGCTAATACATACTAGGAACTTGCCTCATACTCTGTTCTGAGAAGCCTTTAGTGCAGTTGAATATGAGTAGCTTCGCATGCCTGTATATTCTGGAAAGTACCATGACGAAGTTATTGTCAGTATGTATTCCCTGTATTAGCAGAATGTACAGGGGTAAGTCAAGCAGATTGCAGGCTGGTGCAGTTGGCCTAGTAAGTAGTTCACTGTCCACTTTCCACTGGCTCAATATCTGAAGCTATTTTTCATAATTTTGTAAATTATTCACCTTCTCCACAACAGAACTTTCTAAATATATATATATTGCTGAAATAAAGAAAGGCCAATTGGTAGTGATACATGTGATAGAGCTTTGCTGTTTATGTCCCCCCCTACAATAGGGGGGACATATAGTTTTTAGTGCGGATCCTGTCAGCGTCCTCAGATCGGATGCCACAGAATCCGGTGTCTGATCAGGGTCTACCTGGTTTACTACTCATCCAGCAGTTTAACCCTCCACGGAACTGGCTGAAAGCGATAATATACGTGCAATTCTAATCATACAAATTAGACAAACATTACATATTATTTTTTACTTGTATAGTTTATTGGTAAACATGTAATGTTTGTCTAAGATAAAAATAACCCTAACCATGCGGGCGCAGTTAAGTACGCTCGGCAGAGGAATCAGGTTTTGCGACACAACAACATATATTAAAATGAACTTGTTCAAATTGTAGGACAAGTTCGGTAGGTGTTTGAATACTTTGGGTAATAGGGTATTCAACAACAGAGATGCGCACAGATAATAATGGAAAACTAACGATATGATACCATGTACTCGAAGATGACTGCCTTTAGCCTGGCATGGAGGCGGCTATTTGAAATTTCAGCCAGGCGTCCAGTCCTTAAAATTCACTCAAACTGCAGCAATGGAGTTTGGAATGAAAAATCCTTTTTTTTTTTTTTTTTTTTTTGAGGCAATGAATATGTGAGGCGCAAATGTCAGAAAATGTGTCAATGGACATCTGCGCCCAGCAAAGATTCAGATCAGCCTACGCATTCATGCAGCCTGACCAGTATCTTCCCTGGAGGCATTTCGGATAGGCAAGAATTCAAAGTTTCTTCATGTAGACAACGAAGGCTCTGATCAGACTGTGCGGATGTGCAGGCTGATTTGAGTTCGTTGGGTGCACAGAAGGTACGTTTTCTCATGTCAGAAGGTACGTTTTCTCATTTTTATAGTGGCAGGGTATTATGGTTTCATGTTGGACGTTCGTGTGTCTGTCCATCTGTCAGTCCGTCCGTCGCATGTCCATCTATCAGTCCATTTTTCGTTTCAGGATGATAACTTGAGTAAACATCAATGTATTTTCACCAAACTTGGTATGTGCATAGATATTGTGGAGATCTGGTTTGGTATTGCTAATGGGCAAATTTTGTCAAATATTTACGGAGTTATCTGCCCGAGACACGCCCATATTTTCGTTTCTGGATGATATCTTGAGTAAATAACAAGGGATTTTCACCAAACTTGCTATATGCATTGACATTAAGGAGATCTGGTTTGGGATTGCTAATGGCCAAATTTCGTCAAATTTTTACAGTTATCTGCGTGAGACACTCCCATATTTTTGTTTACGGACAATAACTTTAGTAAATAACAAGGGATTGTAACCAATCTTGCTATATATATTGACATTAAGGAGATCTGGTTTGGAATTGGTAATGGGCAAATTTCGTCAAATTTTTACGGAGTTATCTGCCCGAGACATGCCCATATTTTCATTTCTGGATGATAACTTGAGTAAATAACAAGGCCTTTTAACCAAACTTGCTGTATGCATTGATATTATCAAGATCTGGTTTAGGATTGTTACCTGTCCACTGATGTTATCAAGATTTGGTATAGGATTGTTGTTATCTGTCCCTCCATCATTTTCTTTCCAGACATTTTCACAACGATAACTTAAATACATAAACAAATAATTGCTATGGTGAGGTATTATGCTTGTGGTGCTTTTATTTTCATTAGCCAATCATTATTTAGTCTTTTGAATTTTCATAATTGTGCTTTTGAAGCCATTTGTCATCACATCAGTTGAACATTCTCATAATTACTGACCCCACACTTGATTCCCTGTTTTGTCACACCTGCGTTAGCATGGGCGACTTAGTCATGCAAGTTTCCGTCCATCCGTTTGTCCGTGAACTTACATCCACCATAGCGTCCAACCTAATGTCCACCATAGTGACTGCCCTAAATGAAGTCTACAAAGCATTGTAAAGCGGACAGCTAAGACTCTAATCAGGTCTGATTAGAATCTTCGCTGGGCGCACATGCAATCTTATTGTAAATGTTCTGCCCCGGCTTAAATGTTGTTTTTTTTTTTTTGTTGTTGTTGTTTTTTTTCTGCCGAATTTAAATGGCGAAAGGCTGAATCACTTAAACCACTGACCAAATAGCATGGATGCGCAGTCTTGTCTTGGACAGTCGCATTCATATACACTTACTTTTTTTTTAAGACATAATTGTTTGGCAAAGGGACTGTCTCGTCGGTACCGGCACGATTCCGAGAAGATTCGGGGACGAATCTATTTAAGCAGGGGGAAATTGTCGCAGGTCGACCGTGTGGCTCGGTAGCTCAGTTGGCTAGAGTGCTCGCACAGTATGCGAGAGGTCCTGGGTTCGAGTCCCGGTCGGGCCATGTGCGTTTTCCTCCCCTGTGACATTTGGTGGCTCAGTGTGGGTCCGTGCTCGGGCTGTGAGCAGCAAAGGGGCTGTCTCGTCGGTACCGGCACAGTTCCGAGCAGATTCGGGGACGAATCTATTTAAGCAGGGGGAAGTTGTCGCAGGTCGACCGTGTGGCTCGGTAGCTCAGTTGGCTAGAGTGCTCGCACGGTGCTCAAAAGGTCCTGGGTTCGAGTCCCGGTCGGGCCATTGCGTTTTCCTCCCCTGTGACATTCCCCCCTGCTTAAATAGATTCGTCCCCCACACTGGCCACCAAATGTCACAGGGGAAGAAAACGCACATGGCCCGACCAGCACTCGAACCCAGGACCTCTCGCACACCGTGTGAGCACTCTAGCCAACTGAGCTACCGAGCCACACCGTCAACCTGCGACAGATGTCTTTAAAATATGTGGTAAAGGTCACTGTGTGTTGCACCTATTCGATGAAGAAGAAAACTTCTTTGACAAACCGCTTTCGTGATTCATTTAGGGTTAACCGCTCAACCACACATACGTTTCTTTCCATGAAATATTTCCCTTAGACAATACACAAAACGGTTCTTGCATATTTGAGTTATTTCCCTTAGACCGTACTTTGGACCAGATCCTTCGGGAATTGTCTAATTGAGTAGTTTCCCTTAGATTAAATACATCTTTTTTTAGAACAAATATATTTTAATAGCAGATACAGATTTTGAATGTCAACAAAAAATATTTTATACTAAGTAATTTTTCTACCAACATATATGTAATCGGATTCAGAAAAAAAAACAAAAAACAAAAACAAAAAAAAACAAAAAAAAAACAACAAAAAACAAACGATTATTTTCTATTCAATAAATGAGCCGTAACGTCAGAAAACGTACCTTCCGACATGCGCGCCCAGCGAACATACAGATCAGCCGGCGCATTCGCGCAATGATCAGAATCTTCACTGTAAGCATTTCGAATAGCCAAGAATGCAAAACTTCTTCATGGACAGCGAAGACTGACCAGACTGCGCGGATGCATAGGCTGATTTGAGTCTTAATATGGCGCACATATCAGAGGGTATGTTTTTTCATGTTACGGCTCAAATATTTTCATCAACAGTTATACTGTGCACTGTATTAACATTATTCTGCCAATACTGCGGTGAGGGTGGGGTGCATGTTCGAAGACAGAAAATTTCTAACACTGAGCGAGTATCGAACCCAGGACATCTAGCACCAGTGAACGCTGCACTAAACACTGCACTGCCATCTTCCAATCTGATGTCGAATGTCTGCGCTGCTGTCTTTTGCGATTTAAAAGTTTAATGATTGTTTGTTGGGGGAAATTTATTGCTAAGGTATGTCCAGATAAGGTACTTTTTTCAACCAAAATATTTGTTTCTTTTTTTTTCACGAAAACACATATTGTAGGTACTCATTAGAAGCGCCTCGCCAAAGCGCTTCTAATGAGTACCGGCGGGGCGCTTCTTGTGAGTACCAACAACGTATATTCGTGGAGAAAAAGGAAACATATTTACAAGACTATGCTACTTGTTAACAACAGTCCATCACCATTTTTTCGCACATCTGGGGCTTAATGCTACCAATTATGTGCCCCGTCCCCACCCCCTCCACATATATACATATATTTTAATCTTTAATACTCTGTTGGACCATCTCCTCATGCAAGCCACATGTATATAATTTAAATCATTTTATTTATTTATTTATTTATTTATTTATTATTTATTTTCGTTTTTTGTTTCTCTTCGAAAACAATGAAATTAAAACAAAAAAAAAAAAAAAAAAAAAAAAAAACATTTTTGATTTTTGTCGTCTGTTTTTGTTTTCAAATTGAGCGCGCGGTTGTCCAACTGACCTATTTAATCAAAACTTGACATGCATCTCAGAAATTAACATGAGAACGCGTGCATTTTTGATGAGTGCTGTCGAGTGTCACAGTTGTGCTTATTCACGCCTACCAATCGCACACATGCATTGCCAGATGTCATACGGAAAGCTGCGATGTAAAATCTAAAATAATTGAGATATCTACAAAATCAAATCCTTGCATTTTGTTTCGTTTAAGGTACACGCACACTCACTCACTCACACGCACACACTAACACACTTACACAAATACACACGACTCAATCACCTATAGATTTAGGAAATTATTATTATTATTAGTAGTAGTAGTAGTAATAGTAGTAGTAGTATTCAAAATGACCTTAGAGACCACTTTTGGTGTTCGATCGAAATGATTTTAGTTATTTTCTTATCTCTAAGTGGTCCAGATGTTAGAGTTAATTTTTGCCTTACTCGACCTTCGATTCAAAAACAAATGTCGAAAACATAGTGCAGATTATATTTCGTTTCCTTTGGGATCATTGGGCCCATTGTGGTCTATTTGAAAATGGAGTTCTGCTCATGTATACACTAGAGGGCGTAAGCAGTGTTACAAAACTTCATTACTGCTTATGAAGAGTCTCAATAAAACCGAGACTCCCATTTTCTAATCCGTAGTGTGTTCTTTGTTTCCAAGGGCAGTCTTTTTGACGTTCATTTTACTACACTGCAGCTGGTATTAGTGCCGTGTGGCGGCGGTAGAACGTCTCCCCGTACTTTACCATAGTGCAGATTATATTTCGTTTCCTTTGGGATCATTGGGCCCATTGTGGTATATTTGAAAATGGAGTTCTGCTCATGTATACGCTAGAAGGCGTAAGCAGTGTTGCAAACTTCATTACTGCTTATGAAGAGTCTCAATAAAACCGAGAATTCCATTTTCTAATCCGTAGTGTGTTCTTTGTTTCCAAGGGCAATCTTTTTGACGTTCATTTCACGGGGACTACCGTGTTGGTCCCCTTGCATTACTCTGCGACAAGTAGAGCTAAACTAACTAAAATGGTATTGATCGGAAATTTTCCGATCAATACCTTTTTAGCTAGGTTTGCTCTACATGCCGCCCTCATGCTACATTAAAATTTCGTTCGTTTCTGGAGATGTCTAATATAGAGTTTTAAGAAGGTCCGCAGCCATACCGGCCACCATGGAATTATGATCGGTATATTTTTAACTCTTATTTAGCCCTTTTTAGAGGTATAACTTCTTCAGACTTTCCGCCAAACACATCTTTCAGCGCGCTTACCCAGTCCCTGAACAAGGTCTCGTGTCTAGTTATTTGGCTAGTTTCCTCTTGGCCTACCGTTTACGTGAGTAAACACAATAGGTTCTGGCGAGACTGCGCGGATGCGCAGGTTCCCTTGAACATTTACTGTTCGCATATACTATAACCGCTCTTTTCCCTTGAGGCGGCAGAAGTTGCTCTGATCATATAGTACGAATAGTATAACTTTCGATTCAAACCGCCCGTCCACTCAGAAGTAGGTGTCGATTAAAAACATTTTCGATATGGCCGCCATGGCGACCATCTTGGTTTCTCCAAGTGTTCGAGACGATGAAAGCTCTTGTTCCGAGAATACTCCACGTAAATTTGTCTGCAGTTTAAAAATGCAAGAAATAAGCTTCTGATTACTGCAGAGGGTTTTGTTTAGGCAGAGGGAGCAGGTTGCGTTTATGGCTAGCAAAACTAGTATCATTGAGCTAATTCTGGTTACCTTGAAAATCGAATACCGCCTTAAATCGGTGTTAGATGCGTATGCAGCTTTGCAAACTACAGTATAACCTCAATGGCTCGAACCCGGATGGCTCGTTTACCGTGGATGATTCGAACTCTTTTTTCAGTCCCAACAAAATCCTCCCAATAGCTCAAGAAAACAAATATTTAGGGTTTTTTAATTTTATCATGGAATTGTATGTTGTGTGTACTCATAAGAATCGCCTCATTAAGGCGATTCTAATGAGTACACTCAACATACAATCACTGTGTAGAAAATCGAAAAGATTTCCTTAAATTATCGCTAATTGCCTCCTGAACTGGTGCCATGATTAACCCTCAGTGGCTCGAACTACCCATGTCTTGGACGAATTTCCATGGTCCCAAAGATGTCCGAGCCATTGAGGCAAGACTGTACATTGTTGCATATGAAGAGACTAAACAATACCGATTCTCCGATTTTCGTTCTTTTGTGTGTTCTTTGTTTCCAAAGCCAGCCTTTTAGATTTCATTGCATACTATCTGTCTTACATTGTTTGCTCTTCCTCTTGGTGTCACTGGTAGGCTACATTCTGTGACTGTGACTCTTCTGGCAAATCTTCTATACTACTTTTGATGTCATTTGAAAATGTTAAATAAGGCCGGACGGACGCAGGGGCGGGTGGACGACGAACGCAAAGGGATCACGACAGTTCATCCTGAGCAAAATTCTAGTGAGCTAACAAGTAGATTGCACCATGTTATGTGCCAAACGCTCGAGTTACGAAAATACTCGACACTAAATTATGCCCTCAAACATTTGACTGAATAAATCTAACGGAACGTTCGACTAAGTTATGCTCCCGACATATTTAGGCGAACACTCGACTCAACAGATCGAATGGACAACTAAACGCTCGACTCACTAAGTTATGCTCGAGACATACTAAGTCGAACACTCGACTGAATAAATCAAATGGACATTTGAACGCTCGCCTTACTAAGTTATGTTCTCGAAACAAGTTTTAGTGAGCTAACAAGTAGATTGCACCATGTTATATGCCAAACGCTCGAGTTACGAAAATGAAACACTCAACACTAAATTATGCGCTCGACTTAAAAGTCAAACACTCGACTGAATAAATCTAACGGTAACGTTTGACTAAATTATGCTCTCGACATACTTAGGCGAACACTCGACTCAATAAATCGAATGGACAACTAAACCGCTCGACTTACTAAATTATGCTCGAGACATACTAAGTCGAAAACTCGACTGAATAAATTGAATAGACTTTTTTTATGTCAAATCCTCACAAAGTAGATTGCATGTCGAGCGTTCTACTTAATAAGTCGAATACACAATTTAACAGGACACACTGTAAGAGGTCAGTGGTTCAATAATAAGTCAAGCACTCGGCTTATTCTATATTGGGTAGGTGGCTGAGTGCTCAATTTAGTACAAGTATATCAGACAAACACCTTGTAAAGCAGAGCGCTCAACTTAAGGAAAATTGAAGCTCTTTCAAAGGCGACAACTCTTGTCATTTTTGTTACCTTCTGAAAAGGGATCTACTTTAAAGGGAAAGAAATTGCTCCCCTTGGGGGCTAATTCTTTCCTTTTAGAGAAGGTCTCTTTTCAGTAGGAGACTGGTATTCAGGAAAACTTAAAAACAACCACCACCACCCCCACCCCCACCCCCCTCGCACCCCCCCCCCCCCCAAAAAAAAAAAAACAAACAAAAAAAAAACCCCCAAAAAACACGGAAGCCTCATTAGTTGTGTCACTTGTCTAAAATGGAGGAAATTCAACCGCGTTAACAGCCAGCTTAGTACTTTAGGCTTTTATGATCCTCAGCGCAAAAGGTGTCAACGCATGTTATGAAAAAATACCCTTAGCCATTCTAAAATGAAAATTTTGTAAACCACAATCGTTTTGGCACCTGTCCTGTGCTACGCGGACAAACAACATTGAAACAACGTCGTTTCAACGTTGATAGGACGTTGCATCAACTTTGAAACGATGTTATTTCAACACTGTGTGCCTACTGGGTGGGCTCGATTGCCTTTTGCTTTTTGAAAACTGCATAGCTTTTGGAATACTCATTATTTGTTTTACCTTATTTTACCAAATTGTGTGCAAAAAAAATCCTTTAATGTGCCGCGGACACTTTAACTCCTTTCCATACTTATCCCGAAATTAGAACAAGACCCTCTGTCTACCTTGTGATATATCAAAAATATTGGCGGTTAAACGGGGAAGACTGGAGACCCTGATCATACGCAGCGTTTTATGGCATCTAATTTAAGTCTACACTATTTGCTCTGGCCTGTCTGTACGACTTCGGGCCGGTCTCCAAATTGCAGTCGGTAGCATGTCTGACTGCAGCCAGGTTCGCAAGTTCAAATCCCCGCTCGGCCACTTAATTTCATGGAGATTGGTCACAAAATCATTTCTCTCCTGCCTTTGTCCACTTTCTGCTGATTCAAGAAGGGCAGTAACTGTTGTCAGTTACTGGTGAAAGTATGTGCACAAGTACTGATTAACCGCTTAGAGGACTAAGCCTGTCCAGGAAAAGTGTGAGTGGGTAAAAGGACCGGATCGAATGATCTTAACAGGTTTGACTGAGCCGTAAAACTCCAAACACAACTGTACGATTTCGGACCATGAGGTCGCGCTTTCGAATCCAGCTGTAGAACGGAATTCAGTACGGCACTTCATTGCAAAGAGCCTTTCATTATCACGCTTCCATCGTCTCGATTTGACCTAAATAATCTTGACAGGTACGTAAAACACTAAATTATTATTATCATCATCATCATCATCATCAGGAACTTAGGATAAATACAAAAATAACGGATTTGTATGTCCTTGGGCATGTAAATAATTAGCAGTAAAATGAAAACTTAGGTACCTGTGTTGATAAATAAAAAATAGATAGATAAATAAATAAATAAATAAATAAATAAATAAATAGCAATCATCCATCTTTTCATGCATTCTCCGATTTTCAAAATATAATTTATCAAATGAGCCGGGACATAGCATTCCTACAAGATTGCATGTGCAGCAAGCGAAGACTCATATCAATTTGTGGAACCGCGCAGTCTGATCAGAGTCTTCGCAGGGCACACTATGGATAGCCGAGGAGCCAAAGCGTCTTCAGGCGGACAGACAAGACTCTGATCAGCATGCGCATCCGCGCAGGCTGATCCGAGTTTTCGCTGAGCGCACATGCAGTCTTGAAAGAAATGCTGAGCCCCGGCTCAAATGGTACTCTGATTAAAACAATGACCAACTTTTAAATGTCGCGTGATTGGTGGACGTGTCCTGTGGGCGTGTCCTGTGTTTGCCGCCGCTGGACCGCAGCTCGGTTTCTGTCGTCTGCAGAATACAGGAAGTTGCTTCCTAGAAGGTGCTAGTCGTGTCGTAGATCAAGGAATTGTTTCTTTCTTGTTTGTTAAGTAAAGAAAAAGAAAAGACTTTTTTTTTTTTTTGGCCAGGAAGAGGAGTTAAATACACATTACCAGATAATTCTATTTTTTTTTTGTTTGGAAGACAGGTAAGAAATCTATTTACAAATTACTGTCGCGCTAACCCAGGTGGTCATAAAACTGTTGTTGTTTTTTTTTTCCACCGAAAGGCTTGGCTTTATTTATTTATTTATTTATTTATTTATTTATTTCAAGACACATACAACGGTTTAATCCATAACTGCAGCAGACGATATTTTGATTTTTTTTCCAGAGAAAATACGTCATAAGGCGTTGCTTACAATTGCTGCAGAGGACACATATTTATTTATTTATTTATTTTATTTTTTTTTTCTTCAGGGAAAAAAAGGCTTGACATTTTATACAAATTTCATTTGCCATTTTAAGGGTTAAGGGAAAAATGGTGATTTTTTCGTGCTTCAAAATTTATTTGACATTTAAAGCACCAATTACGACTGCTCAGTTCTGTTCAGATCAGATTTTTAACGCTACCAGGTAACTGAGTCACACAGAGGCAGCGCCATTACGACTGCGGCAGACGACACTTTTTTTTATTTGTCAGAAAAATATAAGTGACATTTCATGTGAAAAGTCTAATTAGCAGATATTCACATCAAATGTCAAGACTTAATTTCTATAAAAATAATAAAATGTCTGCTACAAATTTTATTTGGCGCTGTCAGTGTTTTCAGATAAAATAATGTTTACGGAAATTACGGCCCATCAAAATTTATTCATCCCTTAAAACGCCAGTCATAAATGCAGCAGACGATACCTTTTTTTTTTTAACTGCAGCAGATGATATTTTGATTTTTTTTCCAGAGAAAAATACGTCTTGGCATGGCATGTGAATCGTCTCCCAAAATACAAAAATAGAATGTCGTCTGCTACAAATTTCATTTGGCGCTTTAAAGGTTAAGGGATAAAATGGTGATGTAGAGGCCCTTTAAAGTTATTTAGCCCTTAAGGCGTCGCTTCCAACTGCTGCAGATGACACATATTTATGTATTTATCCTTTTTTTTTAGAGAAAAAAAGGCTTGACATTTATATAAATCGTCTGCTACAAATTCATTTGGCATTTAAAGGGTTAAGGGAAAAATGATGTTTTCGCTCTTCAAAATTTATTTAACATTTAAAGCACCAATTACGACTACGGCAGACGACACTTTTCTTAATTTGTCAGAAAAAATAAGTCTGACATTTCATGTGAATAGTCTAATTAGAAGACTATTCACATAAAATGTCAAGACTTCCTTTCTATAAAAAAAAAATAAAATAAAATAAAATGTCTACTATAAATTTTATTTGGCGCTGTCAGTGATTTGAGATAAAATAATGTTTACGGAAATTATGGCCTATCAAAATTTAATCATCCCTTAAAACGCCAGCTATAAAGGCAGCAGACAACACCTTTTTTAACTGCAACAGACGATATTTTGATCTTTTTTTTTTTTTTGACATGGCATGTGAATCGTCTCCCAAAATACAAAAATAGAATGTCGTCTGCTACAAATTTTATTTGGCGCTATAAGGGTTAAGGGATAAAAAAAAAAAAAAAAAAATGATGATGTGTAGGCCCTTTAAAAGTTATTTAGCCCTTAAGGCGTCACTTACAACTGCTGCAGACGACATATATTTATTTATTCTTTTTTTTTTTTTTTTTTTTAAAGAAAAAAAGTCTTGACATTTTATATAAATCGTCTGCTACAAATCTCATTTTGGCATTTTAAGGGTTAAGGGAAAAATGTTGACGTTTTCAACTTAATATGACTTAAATAATGTTGACAGGGACGTAAAACACTAAATCATCATCATCAGCAGCAGCATCATCATTATCAGGAACTTAGGATAAATACAAAAATAACGGATTTGTTTGTCTTTGGGCATGTAAATAATTAGCAGTAAAATGAAAACTTAGGCAACTGTGCTAATAAATAAATAAATAAATAAATATCTATCTTTACATGCATTCTCCGATTTTCAAAATATAATTTATCAAATGAGCCGGGACACAGCATCCCTACAAGATTGCATGTGCAGTAAGCGAAGACTCATATCAATTTGTGGAACCGCGCAGTCTGATCAGAGTCTTCGCAGGGCATTCTGTGGATAGCCGAGGAGCCAAAGCGTCTTCAGGCAGACAGACAAGACTCTGATCAGCATGCGCATCCGCGCAGGCTTATCCGAGTTTTCGCTGAGCGCACATGCAGTCTTGAAAGAAATGCTGAGCCCCGGCTCAAATGGTACACTGATTAAAACAATGACCAACTTTTAAAAGTCGCGTGATTGGTGGACGTGTCCTATGGGCGTGTCCTGTGTTTGCCGCCGCTGGACCGCAGCTCGGTTTCTGTCGTCTGCAGAATACAGGAAGTTGCTAGTCGTGTCGTAGATCAGGGAATTGTTTCTTTCTTTTTTGTTAATTAAAGAAAAAGAAAAGAATTTTTTTTTTGGCCAGGAAGAGGAGTTAAATACCCATTACCAGATAATTCTATTTGTTTGTTTGGAAGACAGGTAAGAAATTTATTTACATATTAATGTCGCGCTAACCCAGGTGGTCACAAAACTGTTGTTGTTGTTTTTCCACCGAAAAGCTTTGCTTTATTTATTTATTTATGTATTTATTTATTTATTTATTTTTAAAGACACATATATTGATTACAATAATGCAAGCCTTATTTCTGGACAAACGACAAATCCGTCACGGTGATATTTTTCTTTAATCCTGAAAATAGGGTTTGACATTTCATGCAAACTATCTCTTAAAGAGGACGGTATGCATGGAATTTCTTGCGCTATTTTCGGAGAAATATTAGAAAAATAAATATGTATGCCGTCTGCCTATTTTTTCCCTGCCCATACAAAGATTTAAAATCCGTATCTGCAGCAGACGATATTTTTTTTCCAGAAAAAATACGTCTTGACATGTCATGTGAATCGTCTCCCAAAGTACAAACATAGAATGTCGTCTGCTCCAATTTGTATTTGGCGCTTTAAGGCTTAAAGGATAAAATGATGATGTGCAGGCCCTTTAAAAGTTATTTAGCCCTTAAGGCGTCACTTACAACTGCTGCAGACGACACATATTCATTTATTTATTTTATTCATATCTTTTTTATTTTTCGACAAAAAAAAGTTTTGACCTTTTGTATAAATCGTCGGCTACAAATCTCATTTGGCATGTTAAAGGTTAAGGAAAAAATGATGATGTTTCCTCTCTTCAAAATTTATTTAACCCTTAAAGCACCAAAAACGTTTGCAGCAGAAGACATTTTATTCTATTTGTCAGAAAAAAATAAGTCTGACATTTCATGTGAATAATCTAATTAGAAGACTATTTACATGAAACGTCAAGACAATTTCTATAAAAAATAAAATGTCTGCTGCAAATTTTATTTGGCGCTGTCAGTGGGTAAGGGATAAAATGATGATGTGTAGGCCCTTTAAAAGTTATTTAGCCCTTAAGGCGTCACTTACAACTGCTGCAGACGACACATATGTATTTATTTATTCTTTTTTTTTTTTTTTTTTTTTTTTTCAGAGAAAATAAAAATTAACATTTTATATAAATCGTCTGCTACAAATCTCAAAATGATGTTTTTTCTCTTAAAAAAATATTTTACCCTTAAAGGACCAACAGTTGTCAGAAAAAAGTAAGTCTGACATTTCATGTGAAAAATCTAATTAGAAGACTATTCACATGAAATGTCCAGACTTAATTTCTATATAAAAAAAATAAAATGTCTGCTACAAAGTTTATTTGGCGCTCTAAGTATTGTGAGATAAAATATTACCCCCCTTCAAAATTTATTCAACCCTTAAAACGCCAGTCATGTATGCAGCAGACGATACTATTTTTTAACTGCAGCAGATGATATTTTGATTTTTTCCCAGAGAAAATACGTCTTGACATGGCATTTAAATCGTCTCCCAAAATAGATAAATAGAATATCGTCTGCTACAAATTGTATTTGGCGATTTAAGTGTTGATGTGTGGGCTCTTTAAAAGTTAAGCAGACGACACATATTTATTTATTTGTTTATTTATTTATTCTTTTTTCTTTTTTTCCAGAGGAAAAAAGTCTTGACATTTATATAAATCGTCTGTTACAAATATCATTTGGCATGTTAAGGGTTAAGGGAAAAATGATGATGTTTTCGCCCTTCAAAATTTATTTAACCCTTATAAAGCACAAGTACGACTGCAACAGACGACGCTTTTTTTATTTGTCAGAAAAAAATAAGTCTGATAATTTATGTGAAAAATCTAATTAGAAGACTATTCACATGAAATGTCAAGACAATTTCTATAAAATAGTAAAATGTCTGCTACAAATTTTATTTGGCGCTGTAAGTGTTTTGAGATAAAATAATATTTACGGAAAATACGACCATTCAAAGTTTATTCAACCCTTAAAGCGCCAGTCATAAATGCAGCAGACGACACTTTTTTTTTTTTTCCAGAAAGTAGCATTTTGTTCTTAAGAAAATAGCATTTATCATTTTATACAAATCATTTGCATTGAATGTTAAGTTTTTGTTGTTGTTGTTTTTTTTTTTTTTTTTTTTTCTGGATAGAATTCAGGAAATATCATACATGTCGTCTACAGAAATTTTATCAGCATGCTAAGCGTTATGAGATAAGTGCTTTTACGACCCTTTCAACAATATTCTAGTTATATCGAGACGATAAAAGTTTGATAATGAAAGGCTCTGTGCACTAAAATGCCGTACAGTCAGGAATTGAATTCCGCCTCCAGTGGGATTCGAACCTGGGACCTCGAGATCCAAAGTTTGGTAACTTCAACCGCCCGAATCAAAAATATAAAGGGCCCTGTTGAAAATATGATACCATGAAATATATTTCTTATATAGAAGGTCAAATGACTCAATAACTCGTAGAAAATTCAGCAGACAACACAATGATAGTGTTCTTATTGCCCCAGAAAGTAGGATTTGACATTCCCAGAAAAAAATGGATGGGCATTTCAAATTTTATTTTTGTGTATGTGTGTATGGATGTGTGTGTTGGGGGTGGGGGAGAGGGCGAGGGGTTAGGGGAGTGGAGAAAAAGGAGAAATAAGAAAACAATATTTCAAAATGTCGTCTACTGAAAGTTTTATCCAGTATTTTAAGAGTTAAAGAATAAAACGATGATATGTTTTACGTTTCTTTAGACATGTTGACCGGGTTTAAATCTCTTATGGGCGTCAGTTTGATCAAATTACCGTGCCTACTCTAGACAGGCCTGAGCAAACCATCAGTCTAGACCCGGATTAGACGCCACAGAATGCAGTGTCTGATCAGGGTTCACACTAGTTACACTAGTTGCCCAGAGGGCACACGACGTTGAAACAATGTCGATTCAACGTTGATTCAATCAACGTTGAATCGACGTTGTTTCAACGTTGTGTGCCTACTGGGAATGGACTTATCGAACTTTTGAAGTATGAGGCAAAGAGTAAAGATATGCGAATATTTAGGGCAATTCGGTATCCAAAATGTATGAAATCTGTTCAAAGTATCCCATACGAAAATACACTGCTGGAAAAGAGAAGTGCTTTCTGGACATATATGGGCAATGAGTTGACTACGCTGATGCGCAGACCTGTCCTGTCCAAATAGGTCCAGAGAGATCTTTTCGCTTGCGCAGCCAAATTATTCACTATAAGTAATATTCACGGACCACGCCTTAATTTTTTGTGAGTAGAAACGCTTGACTGACCATAATGTGGTCATAAGATTGACGACGGAAAGCATGATTTGCACATTCTATTTCACCAAGAAGTCGGCCATTTTCAGAATTTCTCGATTTCCCTGTTTTTTTGTTTTTTTTTGTTGTTGTCAGCTCATGACTATATATATATATATATATATATATATATATATATATATATATATATATATATATATATATATATATATATATATATATATATATATATATATATATATATATATATATATATACTTGCATCAGATGATCCTGGGCCGGAATTCTTTGTTGATTTTTTTTTTAAATCTTAAATTCTAACAATATTCCAAGCTTCAGTATCCTGTAGATCTAGAGAGTTCCTTGTATATAATGAGTGCGCTAGCGCACCAAAAATATAACCTATCCGACGGGTCATTCAAAGAAATCAAGCATAATACTGTTCCATGAAACTTGATTTTTTTTTTTTTTTTTTTTTTTTTTTTAACAAGCGTAGAGGCGCAGTGGTTATATCTCCTAACTCTGAAGGGCTAGGCGCTGCCGTAGTAGCCGGCGTGGGTTCGAACCTAACTAAGCCCAGTGGTATTTCATATTTCTCCCTATACACTTTTTTTTTCTGAAGTGCTTGCGTCAGATATGATCCTGGGCCGGAATTCTTTTGTTAGACTTTCCATGCAGGTTGAATTTGCATGATATGTGGAACACTATTTTCTTGGAAAACTTAAAATGAAAAAAAGTTTCAACCATTGCCTA
Source organism: Anodontia alba (assembly GCA_964016985.1). Lineage (NCBI taxonomy): Eukaryota > Metazoa > Mollusca > Bivalvia > Lucinida > Lucinidae > Anodontia > Anodontia alba. Next base: position 57,792,368 of record OZ024836.1, on the reverse strand, counting down.
TTGATGTTGCCCAGAGAGTGCTAAAGGTCAGAATATGCCTCAGCAAACTGCACACCTGTTTATATAGATAGTGATATATTCTTTTAATCCCTGCAGACCATTATAGATGTGCCGGCCTCGGTGGCTCAGTCGGATGCGCGTCCGATTGGTGATCAGGGGGTTGCAAGTTCGATCCCCGCCGGGTCAGCCAACATTATTTCGCGGAGATTGATCATGAAGTATCTTCTACGGCCATGTTCTCCCTTCCGCTGATACAAGAAGGACAATTGTCAAGTTTTGGCGAAATAAAATGTGCACACGTACTGACCGCACTCGACATGGCCCTAACGGGTTGACTGGGCCGTAAAACAATAAAAAATACAGATGCTTTGCAAACAAACAGTGAAGATCCTGATGAGACTGCTCACAATGAACCGTCTCATCGGGATCTACACTGCAATTCTGTTATTGATTTTTGACTGAAACCCCTATTTGTAACAATGGATGTGTCCAAATTCAGAGATGGAGGAGTTAATTTCAAAAACTCAGGGGTGAAAGGGTTCATGGGAATATTCGTTAATGTAGAGTTTGCCTTCTGTTTTTCAGTACCCATACCCACTGTAAGAAGATACTATATACATAGAGTCTGGGACTTGTTCAACATATTTCTATGTACTGATCCAGAATCTTGGTCAAGATTGTGTAGATTTAGAGAAGACTGAATACAGCCACCTCCAAGCCCTTCATAGCAGGTAAAATTCTAAATTCAGTTATACATTAACCTTTACCACTCTCTGCAATAGAGCTACTTAAGCAGACGAAAAAATGATGATATTTTTCTTGTTTTCCCAGAAAACAGGATTTGACAGTTCATGCAAATTGTGGGAGACAATTTGCATGAAATGTCAAAACCTGATTTCTGGGAAAAATTAGAAAAAAATATTTCAATATGTCGTCTGCTGAAATAGACTATGCGCATTAAGCAGGAGTCCCCCCCCCCCTCCCACACACACACACACACCCCTTTCCCCCCACCCTTCCCCTCTGAAGTAAAAAGAAAAATAAATAAAAAATCTTTTAGATGGTTTAGTAGATAATGAATCCTAATGTCAGAGTTTAGCAATTACTTGGTTGCTATGGCAATAGAAAATGGCTTCCAAAGTAGGCTAAAAACAGAAAAATAGGCTCTTGGTTGATTTTCAGACGTTTTCAACTGTTAAATTTACATAGAGGACAGCTAAATACAAAAACGGTATTTTAACAGCTGGTATTCAGCTGTGCTGGTACTTAATTTCTAAAAACCGCCCTCTTACAAGCGCATTATTTCCTTTATGTCGGAATGCCCTTTTTGAGAAAGGTTAAAATATGAATTTTGCTTTCATGTTTTTTCTGCCTAACTAAAATGAAAAGTTTTGAAACATTGGTCTGCTTTTTCGATTATTTTATTATTATTATTATTTTATTTTTTTAAATTTATTTTTTTAAATTTATTTTATTTTTTATTTATTTATTTATTTATTTATTATTAGTTTTGAAAAAGGGACATAACTTTGAAGTTGCCTACTGCTACATGAAGTAAACAGGAAAAAAGTGCATCAAGTAATTTTAATCAGTACCATCCTGGAAGCAAGGCCTTCCTTTCAGTTGATATAATTTTGAAAGAATTCGGAATTTTATGTTTTGAGTTATTTTTTATTTTACAGTGAACACTCATTACAACGATAGCATTTGTTCCCAATGACATTGCCATTAAAATGAATTTGTTGTAAAGGATCCTTAATAAACAGAACGATATGTTAAAAAGACCTTGGTTTTTTTTGTTTGTTTGTTTATTTTGTTGTTGCTGTTTTTTTATTTCCTTATAAAACATATGTTTTGGATATTTGTTAGAATCGCCTCAGTGAGGCGATTCTAACAAATATCCAAAACACATGCTGCTTAAAGTTTTAATGCAATATTCTTGCATAATTTCTCATTAAATATTACCCCTTGAGCGAAGGTTTTGTGAAATGAAAATTATCATTATAACGAGTTAAGAGGGTTTATTTTATATTTGCTAATCATAAACAATGAAACAAAGTATCAGCCAGAAGAACATGTGTTATAAGATATGCATGTACCTTGACATTCCCACTGTAGTTGGTCACTGAAAAAATATATATCCAGAGAAAACACGGCTGAACCTATGCAGTTGCACAGTCTGATCTGATTCTTTACTGTCAGCATGAAGATACTTTGGATCCTGTACTATCTATATAGAACACCCAGGGAAGATTCAGCCCAGACTGTGTGGACATGCAGGCTGATTTAAATCTTCGCTAGGTACACATTTAACTTTGCAGGAATTGCTGTACCCCAGTTTAAATGTCACTGTAAAATGTAGCGCCTACTGCTAGTAATTTAGCAGATATTGACAGGTGCCAAACAGAAATGGACAAGATTTGAAGTAACACTTCTGGAGTTTTGCAACTTAGCTCATCATCCTAAACAAATGACACTTTGACATATAAAGCTATCGTCCAAAACATTCTTACCTAGCTGTTACCAGCATATAAATAAATAAATAAATAAATAAATGGATTGGTTGGTTGGGCTGGAGTTTTAACGGCCCAGTCAACACTGTTAAGATCATGTCGAGCCGGTCAGTTTACATAACCATACTTTTCCAGGGCAGGCTTAGTCCTCTAAGCGGTTAACCAGTACTTGTGCACATTCTTTTGCCAGAAACTGAGAACAGCCCTTCTTGATACATACAGGGGTGGCTTGCCGGTCTCGATGACCCAGTTGGATGCACGTCCGACTGGTGATCAGGAGGTTGTGGATTCGAACCCGGCCGGGTCGGCAACATTTTTTTCGTGGATATTGATCAAGAAATATTTTGTATGGTCATTCTCTCCCTTCCACTGATTCAACAGGGGCATTCGCCGGGTTCTGGCGAAAGAAAGTGCACAATACTGGTGAACCGCTTAGAGGACTATGCGTGCCCAGTAAAAGTGTGGTTATGTAAACTGACCGCATTTGACATGACCCTAATGGGTTGACTGTGCCGCAAAACAACTCAGTCAATCAAATACAGAAGTCTCTAGACTATTAGTGCACATACCCCAAAACAAGCACTAAGTCTTTAGATTTCAGCCATAGTAATATTATCCAGTTCTTTAATGCTTAGCATGCTGGGTAAAAATCAGCAGACATTTTGAAATATTTTCTTAGTTTTCACGGAAAATAGACTTTGACATTTCCGAAGGAGACATTTTGCATGAAATGTCAAAGCCTATTTTCTGGAAACACAAGAAAAATATCAATGTGTTGTCTGCTGAATTAGACTAGAGAGCGGTAAAGATGTATTATGCATATGTTGTGACTGTTCAATAGAAGAGGCAATTCTAATGGGTATCCGCAATATACGCATTTATAAAGAAAATTAGAAATAAAAAATATTGCATAAGCTTAAAAATTAAACACGACCGTAATGAAGTCCTCTGCTGATCTGTCTTTTATGTTTGCCTTTATTAGATTGATATATTATTCATAGGTCCCGACAAGCTGGTTTTTACAATCAAAATTGTTGATATTCTTCTGATTCCTTCTCGAAAACATATGTCATGGGCACTCATTAGAAGCGCCTCAGCGAAATACTTCTAATGAGTACCCACAAAATATGTTTTCGTGGAGAAACAAGAAAATATTTTCCTGAAACCCCCTCTTATCTGAAGCTATGAAATTTACTCCAGTTTTATAGAAGTGACCGGGTGGCCGAGTGGTTACCTCTACCGACTTCGGATCACGATATCTCGAGTTCGAATCCCGCTAGAGGCGGAAGGTAGCTCATGACTGTATGGCGCTTCATTGCACAGAGCCTTTCATTATCAACATTCCATCGTCTCGATATGACTTAATAATGCTGAAAGGGACGTAAAACAACATACCCTATACGAGCACATTTCTGAGCTCAGATTTCTGCCATATTGCTTTTATCCAGTTCTTTAATGCTTCATTTGCTGAGTAATCATTTCAGCAGACGAAATTTTGAAATATTTTTCTTATTTTTACGCAGAAAATAGGCTTTGCCATGTCATGCAAATTGTGTCCTTGGGAAACAATTTGCATGAAATGTCAAAGTCTATTTTCTGTGAAAAATAAGAAAATTATCATCACTTTGTCGTCTGCTGAATTAGCTCAGAGAGTGCTAAAGGTTAATAAAAGCATATTTTGTGACTACTCAATAGAATCACCTCAAAAAGTGAGGCAATTCTAATGAATATCCACAGCATAATGCTTTTATAAAGAAAAATAGAAAAAAAAAGTATTGATAAGCTTCATTAAACACTCCTGTCATAGAGTCCTCTGCCGATCGGTCGTTTTAAGTTTGCTCTTGTTAAATTGATATTTTACGTTTTTCCGGTAAATTTGGGGAAAAAAAATGTTTTTATTTCTTCTGTTTCTTTACTTTCATTTATCTTTCTTTCCTGTCCCTCTTTTTTCATCTCCTCTACTATCTCTTTTCTCCCTTTCTCGGGGAGACGACACAAAATGATCCACGAGGGTTGACGTGTCGTTCGTTACACCCCAATTCAATCAATATGAGCCGCGTCGCGAGAAAAAGCGTCAGGATTTTCGTGAACGAACAGCATATGTTCTGATGAGACTGCGTGGGTGCGCAGCATCCTTGAACCTTTGTTGATCGCATATGCTATAGTTGCTCTTTTCCCAAGACTCAGCTAATATTTTTTATTTAAAAAAAAGTGACTGGCTTTTCAGAACATTTTCATTTTATTCTTTCAGTATTCCTGCGACACTACCAAACCAGGTGTGTGACATGGAACGATAAGAAATTCAGGCTTCCGTCAAAAATCAAGCTTAGCTGATGCGTGTCCTGGTTATAGCCACCTTCTTACACGCATATGAGACTTGGGATTTCTCCTGCTGAACTCGGGAGAGCAAATCCTAGATGCTACTGGTATCCACGATGACGTCACTGTGCTCAAGAGATGAAATCTCTGATGGTATGGTCATATCTCACTTTCCTTTCCGTTCTATTTAAATACGGTAAAATGTCCGGGTGGCCGAGTGGTTAGCGGTCTCGACTTCGGATCTGGAGGTCCCGCGCTCGAATCCCTTCAGAGTTGGGATTCAGCTCATAACTACAGTGCTTTATTGCACAAAGCATTTCATTATCATTCTTCCATTTTTTTTAATTTGACTTAAATAATGTTAAAAGGGACGTAAAACACCAAACAACCAATTTACTATGCTTTCGACATCCCTCGGAAAGACGGTTTTTGCTTGGCGTTTAATTCTTAATGGTAACATTAACCCATTTACGCCCAGCGTCCCATAAAAGGGACACTGGCAAACAGTGTAGACCCAGATCAGACGCATAACACGGCGTCTGATCAGGGTCTACATTGTTTGCACCAATGCAGGAGACTCTATAAAACATGGTAATAATAAAAACAAACCAGATCCCCTTCTATTCGCAATGAACTGGTCCAAAGAGTTAAGGTAGAATAGTCCACTCGACATAAATGGGTTAATTACTGATTGACAGTGCCTTCACAGGAGCCGTTTGTCTTTTCTGTTTCTCTGCTTTGTTTTTAAATATTGACCGTAAAAATAATTTTATGGCCATGAATGGCTCTCGCCTATGCAATTTCTATAGTAAACTAGATTTTTGGAAATATTTTATCAGAAAATATTTTTTGCTTTTCTTTGTGATTTTTGTTTTAATTGATGTTCCATGATAATATTGTGAAATTTTCAGAAATTTTGAACTTTAGAACTTGTTGAAAACCTGCATCCAAACTACCTACCCTGTCGAATTTTGCATAATTTACAGTCGTTTTCACTATGGGGAAAATGGAAATTTTCGAATTTTTTTTCTTCTTTCTTTCTTTTTTATTTTTTTATTTTTTATTATTATTTTTTTTTTTGAATAGAATAAAACGTTTGGTGCATAGGTAGTTACGACAAAAGGTTTTGCATTGGATCATGATAAAACATTGTAAATTTACTGCTTCTGAGTAAAGCGCCACTCAGACAACAACATTCTGAAAGATGTTGAAAGTAGCAGAGTAGATACGGTAGTTCAAGTGTACTCTTTGAGGTATTGCCATGTATGGCTATAAATACATCTCATCAAGAATCAGTTCACATTCAAAATAAATATCTCACCATGGACATAGTTCTGGAATAATGTACTCGTATTACAGCATCATACATGAATACAACTCTAACATTATTGTCTATGAACATCTTAGAATATGCCGTTCCTCCAGAAGCACTTATATGATTCAATTTCCAGGGATTGCTGAACGTTTATTACAACCAAGTATAAGCTTTCACAAAAACCTCGATCAGCACTTAGCACACAATAAATGTTAAAGCTGATTGAAGATGGACAGCAAAATGTCAAGTTTCCAATTAATCAATGCTCAATATTGTGTCCTAAAATTGCAGGTAACCTCTCACAAGTCTTGCATATGCAGTTTTCAAGGCCAGCCTCATATCCTCGCTTCCGTAAGCTTAGGTCATATCAAAATTCTTCCGTTTATTTATTTATTTTTTTTTTCATGCATGCATGCATCCTACCATTCGAGTAACCTCCCACAAAACTAAGTTACCGTGATTTAAGCCGGCCTCGGTGGCTCAGTCGGATGTGCGTCCGACTGGTGAGCTGGAGGTCGCGGGTTCGATCATTCTGTCGTTGAGATTGATCGAAATATTTTCTACGGTTATTCTCTCCCTTTCGCTGATTCAAAAAGGACTGTTGTCTGTTTCTGGTGAAAGAATGTGCACAAGTGCTGGTTAACGACTTTGATGAGGACTATGCCTGCCCAGGAAAAAGTGTGTCAGGTAAACTGACCACGCTAGACATAACCCTAATGGGTTGACTGTGCCGTAAAACCTGAACACAAACAAAACAAAAAACGAAAAACAAAACAAAACAAAAAAAAAAAAAAAAAAAAAAACACAAAAAAACAGGACTTACTTTCGCGAAATTCAACATCACATGCACTTTTCGGGATCAGTCTCGTATCCTGGCGCTTCAAACCTTATCCGTACATGTATCATATAATTCTAGTTGTTCTCCCGCAAACTTAAGTCACTGTGACCTACTTTCGCGAAAATTAATATCATACGCAGTTTCCCGGGTAAGAGTCACATCGAATTCGATCAGTTCATGCATCCCGCCACTCCAGGTCACCTTCCACAAAACTTTGTCAAAAACTGAGTCTTTTCAACATATTTTCATTTCTAAAAACAAAACAAAAAAGTGACTAAATTTTTATAATACTTTTCTTTTTTATTCTTTCAGTGTTACTGCGGCATTACCAAACTAGACGTGTCACGGACTGATGAGAAAATCAGGCTCTCTGGTTACATCCGATTTTTTGTGGCAGAAGAAAGTGCACAAGTACTGGTTAACCGCTGTGGTTAGGTAAAGTGACTTGCTCCACATGACTTTAATAGTGTTGACGGCCCTAAAACTCGAACTCAGATACATCTTCCTTCCTATACGCTTGTAAGACTTGAACAAATACTCTTATTTTTTAACTAAAATTACTGATATTTTTCTTATTTCTCCATGAAAACTGCTTTGTGGGTACTCACCAGAAACGCCTCGGCGAGGTACTTGTGATTACCCACAGCATATGTTTTCGTGGATAATTAAGAAAAACATTGTGCAAACATCCTCTTTTCTTAAGCAATGGAACTGAAGTTCAGTGCTACTGTTTTCTAGGACTTAAGTACTGGTATTGTCAACAATATACCTCCAATCCCCAAAAGTAACCGCTTAGAGGACTAAGCCTGTCCAGTAAAATTGTGGTTAGGTATACTAACTTTAATAGTGTTGAATGGGCCGTCAAACTCAAACAGTGTTACTATCGTGATTCGCCCCAATGAAAGAGTGGAGATGCTGCAAGATTCTGTGAGTACTATAGTAAATTATGAAGGATCTCTTCATATGATGTCGGAATCTGCGAAATATCAATTGACAGCAGACGGCATATTGATATTATTTTTTTCATTTTTCCCAGAAATTAGGCTTCGATATTTCATGCAAATTCTCCGAAGGGACAATCTGCATGAAATGTCGAAGCAAATTTTCCGGAAAAAAAAATCAGAAAAAAAAAAAAAAAATAAAATAAAAATAAAAAAAATAAACATTTCAAAATGTCTTCTGCTGAATTTTTTAACCCAGAATGCTTAGCATAAAGCTGATAGACTTGCACGATATAAAGATATCCTTCACCGATAAGTTGTTATTGTACTAATATTATAACACACAAAACAGACTTGTTCATTTGAGCGTTGGGAATAGCACGTGTAATTTACAGCTGGAGTCCTTCTGACCGGACCGGAAGTCTGTCTTCGCATACATTTGCTATTCGCACATTAACCGTGTATTGCACTTTAACCGTGCAAAATGAAATAATAATAATAATAATAATTAATAAATAAATAAACAAATACAGGGATGAATACTAGGTTATAATGGTCAAACGAACAAGTCAAGCCCAGTAGTTTTGAATCTCCTTTGCCGTGTATCGATCCCGTTGGTTGATACATAAACCTGCGTACAGTTCATTTTCCGCTACACGACGTTATCTATTAGAAATTAAAATACAATCATATTATGAATTACAGCAACTTTAATTTCCCTTTTCCCAGTATTTTTCTAAAATATCATAAAAAAGGATACTTTCCTCAATAAAGGTTCATGGATGAATTTTGATCAAATATTGAATTGTTTCGAGTCGCTACATGGGAAAAAGATCTTCAGGTCAAATACAAATATCCATACAGCATAGGTCCAGATCAGCCTGTGTCTTTGTGCAGCCTGATCAAGACCTGCGTTGCCTGGTTACTAAGACATTAGATACTGAAGGACACATCCACAGACCCTGATCAGACTGTGCGACTGCGCAGACTGCTCTAGGCCTTTACTGTTCGAATTTTCCACAAAGACCTTTTTCGCATAATGTGAGCAATTCAAGATGAAAATCCATGTACACCGCCTTGTATCACGGGAGACAACTTTTGTATCTTCCTTTTATGCTTTGCTGCACACCAATCCCCTTTTAAAAAGGGGTCAAGTCAAACAAAAGTATTCGCTCCCTTTTCAGAAGGGAAGTAAAAACAACTTTGACAAAACAAGCTAGACAAAAGTTGGCTTCCCTGAAAGTCTCCCCATTTCCAATGAGCCGTGCCATGAGAAAATATTCTTATCCAGTTTGCGGGCAATGAAGACCCGGATTAGTCTGCACATCATGTCTGGTCAAGACCTTCAATTTTGCTTATAGAACCGTTGGAAACGAACTGTAAGTAAATGGATAGAAAGCCCCTGGGTCTTCGCTGTACGCATATGTGATATGTTTTTTTCTCATGCTCTGACTACGAATGAGCCAGGACACAGTACTTTCTACAAGAGTGCATGTGCACCCGGCGAACTCGGCTTAGCTTGTGCGACCGCACAGGCTGATCAGTCTTCGCCGCCTGAAAACGCTTTGAATTATTGACTATCAAAGACTGATCAGATTGTGTGGTCTGGCAGTCTGGTCTGAGTCTTCGCTGAGCGCACATGAAATCTTGTAGGAAATGCTGTCGACTCGTATGTATGTCATATGTATTTTCATATTAACATTTGCCACTCTCTCGGCTACTTTCAGCAGACGACAAACCGGGGATATTTTTTAGGACTTTTTCCTAGAAAATAGGCTTTGACATTTCATGCAAACTTAGGAGACTATTTGCAATACATGTCAAAACATATTTGCTGGGAAAATAAGAAATACTTTAAAATGTCATCTGCTGAAATTTTTATCCAGCATGCTAAGCATTTTGAAAATAGTTTTCTTATTTTTACTTCCCGGATAATAACGTTTGCTATTTCCTGCAAGTAGAGATCATTTGTACGAAATGCAAACCCTTATTTTCTGGGAAAATATGAAAATCTCACCAATTTGCGTCTGTTGAATTTGTAAGGTGTGTCAAAGGTTAATAATAATGATAATAAAATCGTACTTACCCTAATTATTCGGACACCTTAACTCCTTATTAGTCTTGTCCTAACATTTGTGCAAGTCCATTTTAATACCAGAACCGCTGGATGAGTGGCAAACTATGTAGACCAGATGCTGCTCAGGCTTGGCCGTTCGAATACTTAGGGTAAGTACCGTATGAACCGCAAGCTGTTTCCCCTATGTGTGTGTTTATTTCTCATGTATACAGTGAACCCTCGTTACAACGACAGCATTTGTTCCAAAAAATGTTGCTATTAAAATGAATTCGCTGTTATATAGAACAATTTATGAGCAGATTGATATGTAAGAAAGGTCTTGTTTTGTTCTTATTTCCTTATAGAACATATATTTTGGATGTTTGTTAGAATCGCCTCATTGAGGCGATTCTAACAAATATCCAAAACATATGTTTCTTTTAAGCATTAACTACAATATTCTTCCATAATTTGTGACTAATTGTTACCTCTTAAGCGAAGGTTTCGTGACAGTCAAATTGTCATAACAGCGAATTTTGTCGTTGTATCGAGTGTCGGTATAAAGAATGTTGTCTGTAGTTGTCAATCAGAGGAAGAGATAAGGGAGTGTCGGAGTAATATACATAACTATTTTGAGCAAACGCACAGTTATTTTCACACAAAAAAAAAAAAAAAAAAGAAAAAAGAAAAATGGGGTATTGAAACCCAATTCCATTTGAAAGAGTACCGTATTATTTCCAAAATCAGGGGTAAAAATTAAACGTTTCAAGACCCCTATTTATGATTACGGCACATAAAAGGTGTCTTTATACTTCGAATGAGACAAGTACTGTCTTAATAAAATTACGAGATTGGATATAATGACTGACCATGATTTTAATGCAAATTTCAAGCATTTTAGTACCAACTCTTTCCGTTTTCTAAGTTTTACCCTATTTATATCAGTTTGTGGCGTCTGTACTCAAATCCAGAAACGAAAATAAGATATTTTACCTAATTAAATTTTGAGAGGGTAAGACATCCAAATTGACCAAAAATTATCTGTTGCTCTGGTTAATGGTAGTACTAGTAGTAGACGTAGTAGTATTGAAAATTTTACCACCAAAAAAAAAAAAAAAAATGAAAATTTTCAGATAAAAAATTCTGATGTTCTTCATATTTCTGCTCAAAACATAGATTGTGGGTACACGTTAGAACCGCCTCGGTTAGGCGGTTCTAACGCATTTCAACAATCTATGTTTGAGCAGAAATAAGAAAAATAATGTATACCCCTGTAAACCCCAGTTCTACTGTATAAAAG